>OX101733.1:13729501-15061282 GCA_944452665.1 Stenoptilia bipunctidactyla
CCAAAAATCATGTTTAACAAACATATTACCCCAATGCCGATAACCGTCGCAGATACGCCTCTCGAAGTTGTTACCGAATACACCTATTTAGGGCAGATTATACATCTGGGTAAAAACAGCTTCGAGAGGGAAATCGACAGGAGGATACAGTTGGGGTGGGCAGCATTTCGGAAGTTACGTCACGTCTTCTCGTCGCCTATTCCGCAAAACCTGAAGACCAAAGTCTTCAATCAGTGCGTCCTGCCTGTGCTCACGTATGGAGCCGAGACGTGGACCCTAACAGTAGGGCTAGTTCACCGACTTAAAGTCACACAGCGCGCTATGGAAAGAGCTATGTTAGGTGTTTCTCTGAGAGACCGGATCAGAAACGAGGTTATCCGACAGAAAACAAAAATAACCGACATAGCTCACCGGATCAGCACGCTAAAGTGGCAGTGGGCTGGTCATATATGTCGAAGAACTGACAATCGTTGGGGTCCAAAGGTTCTCGAATGGAGGCCACGTCAAGGCAAGCGTAGTGGAGGACGCCCCCCGGCACGTTGGGAAGACGATTTGCGGAAGACGGCTGGCAGGGACTGGATGCGCAGCGCTAGAGACAGAATTCGGTGGCGCGCGTTGGGAGAGGCCTACGTCCAGCAGTGGACTAGCGCGGGCTGAGATGATGATGATGATGATCATGTGTTTACTGCATCTCAAGAAATAATAAAGAATTACATAACTAATATAGATTTTCAGATTAAAAACACAAAATCGGTAAGTAAAAAATTTAAATAACAGATATCTATGTCAAGGTTATTATTTACACTAGTCACTTGCTAGGGCTAAAATTCATTGCCAAGAACTTTAAATTCATATTTTTTGACATTTTTTTCAAGATATCTAAAGGATCTTAAATGTATAATTGATATAAACAAATAAATTTTACATGGCAATTTTACAGCAATTCGCAAATTATGCAAACCATCTAAGTGACAATCTTATTTATTTAGAGTATTATTCAGACACTCTCTTCTATTAATTTTAAAGGAAATATTGTATTAACTAAGCAATAATCAATAAAGCTACCTTGGGACACATGAACTTACACCTAGAAGTACTTTGCAACATGTAAAAAAAGCTTCAAAATAATGGTGGTTGACACTATTTAGATTGAATGTAAAAAAATCTGCAAAACAATTCAGAAACATATTATGACCTTGCAATGAGTTTGTTTAAGTGTATTACATGATATCAAATATAATTTGGCCTCTCTAATGTGAAATATGTAATTGATTAATATATTGTACTGTGCCAATGAGCATTAGAGAAAAAGGTTTAATGATTTCTTTAGTTAAAGATAATTTTCCTATTCACATACTGGGGCTACTATTGGGAGTAACTTACATTTATTTTTAGAGTTTTTCCCACTTGCTTCAAATTCAATGTAATCCAAATTAGGCTTATCTCCTATGTAACTTTCCCTTTCAAGTTTTTCACTTAAAATATCAACTTTTTCTTGAACTGTAAACAAAATGATGATTAATAAAATATTCGACTAAAACCTTGCCTTTTAGTACATTTCAAAAAACAGGTTTGTTATTATTTGTTTACTACTGAAGTAGTATTTAAAGGTACGTACGATTAAGGTTTTCCGTGTATAGCAAATCAAATTCCTTTTCTATTTGAGAAAATAATTCATGCAAACGAGACCTAAAGACAGGTGGAATGGATGTTTCAGAATCTTCCATCTTCAAGTAATTGGGCAATCCATCGGTGGTCTCCGTAAGAGCCTGTAGTCTTCTCTTATTGGTCTTCATGATGAGGAATTATTTATTATATATCTCTGTCATACATTTTATACAATGTGTTGCATCAAATTGTTATCAAAATAAACTATACGATTACTTGATAAAAAGATTTCCTAGATTTTTTGCAAGTTTTGCAACTAAATGAATTCAATCACTCACAGATAGAAAACTGACTGACTGGACTGACTGCTGACCTGCTGACAGATAGGATTCTGGTATTGACATTCAGGGCCCTATTTCATAAAACTCAAATCGACTGACAATTGTATGTCGACAATTCATTGTAAAATTAAAAAAATGCGTTTCATAAAACCCTGACAATTCATTCAAAATTGTCACATAATGCGTTTCATAAAACAATTGTAGCGACAGGCGGTCTACTGACAAATGTCATACAAATCGCAATGAATTGTCGTTTATGAAACGCCTGTCATGTGTAAAATTACCAAGAATTGTAGATTTGTCCTGACAATCCGACAGGCAAGCGAGGACCTGTCGACGACTTACAATTGCAAAAAACGAAGAAAAATTATAATAATTGATGCAAAATAATGATAATCGTGGTCATTGTACACGAAATTGAATTCAATGGGCATTAAGCAAACTTTGTATATTAATAAAAACTACATTAAGTAGCAGAACCATTTATGCATTTTCTTGAGAAGAAGTATAATTTTGATTGGTGGGTGACCCTTTAATTTGGATTTAAATAAATAAGTATTGTGTGTGAAATAGAGATATAGAATTTAATGATTCATAAATTGTAAATACCCTTTTCTAGTTACGTTTCGTTATCAACAAAGGTGAGTGAAATGAGGTATAAATGGATTTTAAGTTTTTTACATCTAGTAACACCTTAAACCCTGAAAATTGTCGTGACAATTTTTATGAAACGTTTTTTACTGACACTTGTATGTCACCTGTAGAATTGTAGTTTTATGAAACGAAAGTCATGTGAAAATCGCTAACAATTGTCAGTTTACCACGAATTGTAGCTTTATGAAATAGGGCCCTGGTATCCTGGTTTTCAGATATTGACAGATGCTATATATTTCTGCAGGCAGCATGCTCACATCATGGAATTAATAGGTACTGTACGTAGTACTTATTAATTCCATGGCTCACATCGACAACGATATATCGGGCCTATATATCGATATTTTAGTCCATTGAAAAGTTGCATTTGGGGTTGCGTTTTTCCGAGGACGCAATTTTATTTTTTTGATGTGTAGGGGGGGTCAGTGTAAAGCTAAAACCAAGTTTGTGGGGTCGCCACCCTTGTCCTACGGCCGCCATCTTGAAAATAGGGGTTGAAATGGTTTTTACGATAAGTATGTCTTGAAAAACGACTCAAGTCTCGAAATGAAGAGTAAAAGACTCGAGTTTCTGACAACTCTAAGAAGGCAGTATTCTACCCCATTTCGATGGCGTGTCGCCAACGCCCAGTAGCTCAATTGGAAGAGCAGGGGGTCGAGTATTTTAGCTGATTGAAAACAACCTACAGGGGTCGACGGTCGACTTGACTTCTCTTCATAGATGAAAATAAGTACTAAAGTATGATGGCCGTCTCGCCAATTTTGCAATAGGGCGCTAACTAGGCCCCGGGACCGGAACTAAAAAGTGGGGAAAGGGTGCGCGCGTGAGATGCTTCATCTAAAATATTGAAGAAAGTTTTAGAACTACTTGCAGAACTTCAGGCTAAATGGAAATAATTCTCGAACTTAACAATAAATTTATCCTCGAACAAAAAAAGTCTAAATTGGTAAAAAGTTCAAAACGCAAACGTATTTCACTTGAAAACCAACGGATTCTTAGTGATACAACATTTTTGAATCGCATAGTATGTACAACACAACATGTTGTTGTTTTACCTGAATTTGATAAAAGACGCGTGTAAATTATGGTTTGAACGCATTTTTTCTATTCGTAATAGTTCTGAACCCAAGGGTATGGTGGCGTTAGTTTATATCAGAATTTCCCAATTGTATGGAAGACAAACTAGCATGCTTTTCTTGCAAGTAAACTCCTTTGCATGAAAGAAGTCCCTCGATTTGGGCGATAATACACCCCATGAGTTTGGTGTTTGACATAAGAGCAATGCACGGGACATCTTTTATGAAGTAAGGTTGATTTTTTCAAATGTTATATTAGTTGCCATTGGGGCAGTAAGGTTCTCGAGTGGCGACCACGTACTGGGGGACATAGCGCGGGTAGGCCCCCGCAAGATGAACTGAAAATCTGGTCAGTCACCGGTACCACTGGATGAGGGCAGCGCGGGATCGATTTGTCTGGAGAACCTTGGGGGAAGCCTATGACTACTACTACTAGTCATATGTGCTTGTAAAAACCTCAAATATAAGTAGGTACTTAAGTATATAGTTTTCTTACAAGTGGAAATATGTATTTCTTCAAAGCTACCACATACTTTTAAATCATGTAATTTAGTCTCACTATACGAAGGATTTTGATTAAAAAGTATGTTTCTTAAGAATAAACTATAGATCGCGCTAAATATCTTTTTCCCCCTGAAGTTGCGTGAGTCGTCTCGCGCATATTATATGTATTACTTACAAAAAAACCTGCGCGAAATGAATTGCAATGCAACTGCTTCAGAGGAGACAAGATGTTTGGCCCGATCCTTGCCTGTTTCTAAACTGATAATCTATAATTTCGTGCCAGTTAAGTTACAGAGGGTGGACTCTAGACGTCACTAGTTGGTATAGAAAGGAGCGCACCAGAATGGCACCAGATGTACGCTTAGTTTGTAGGAAGCTGTCTTTCTTCTCCTGAGTAATATTTTTCTATGTGGCAAGCGGGAGTCCCAGATTCGAGTTCTGATTGGGTGATATAATTAAGCATATTTTTTTAGTTATTTAAGAATAGTCCTGCGTGTCGTTGCGGCGAACGAAGTATCAACTATCGCTTCAAGGTAACTTGCCGATATACCGATTGCATAAGAAAATAAAGATCCGTTTCCGTACCTGTATCCGTGGATCTATATTTTTGGCGATCCGGCACATCACTAATCAGAAGTACAGAGAAACTCTTTTTTTTTCTCTACAAATGTAATTTTGAAAAGACCTCATTGATTAAGTAAATGCAAAAAAAAATATAAATATTATCGCGGCTCTCCGCCATAGAAACGTAGGAAAAATAAAAAATAAAATTCAAATGAAATCAGCCCAAAATGATTATTGTTTCATACGATTATTTCATCGCTATTTTTTGGCATAAATCTTAACTTGAAACTCGAAGACGTACCGGAGAAATTCGAAGTTTTTAAATGTTTAAGCTGTAATCCTCACCAGGGTATATTTTAATCGTTAATCGAGTGTTTATGAAATTTGGCATGTCGTTATCACTATTTCCAGCAATTTTTTCGAACTTAAACCAAGTCGATAAACCTTACCGTTTGCGTGCACGAGAGGTAAGGATTACAGCTTGATGTTCAAACTGTAATCCTCACTAACCCATAGCTATAACACCCATAGCTATAATACGCCTTTTTTATATGCGTCACTATTTATGACTATTTCAAGTATTTTTTGGCATAGTCAAAAGTACCTTCCATTGAGATTTCAAAAGTGAGGATTACAGCCTGGGCTCTATTTCATAAAACTCATATCGACTGACAATTGTATGTCGACATTTCAATGTAAAATTACAGAAATGCGTTTCATAAAACCCTGACAATTCATCTAAAATTGTCACATAATGCGTTTCATAAAACAATTGTAGCGACAGGCGGTCTACAGACAAATGTCACACAAATCACTATGAATTGTCGTTTATGAAACGCCTGTCATCTATACATATAATAAAATGGTAGGAAAGTCAAAACTGTACATTGAATATTTTTTTAAAAGAATACTTGGGGTATGATCTACAATCGAAACAGAAACAAAAAATATAGTTTTTAGAATTTTTGTCTGTTTGTCTGTTTGTCTGTTTGTCTTTCCGGGATAAACTCAAAAAGTACTACATGGATTTACTTCAAATTTGGCATGAAGATAGTTAAGAAGTCGGGTCAACATATAGGCTACATATTATCACGCTAGCAGTGTTATAATCGTAGGTGCGTTTGGTGCTGCATAGTGTTCACGCAGACGACGTCGCGGGCAGCAGCTAGTGTGTAATATTACCAAGAATTGTAGAATTGTCCTGACAATCAGACAGGCAAGCGAGGACCTGTCGACGACTAACAATTGCAAAAAACGAAGAAAAATGATAATAATTGATGCAAAATAGTGATAATGGTGGCCATTGTACACGAAATTGAATTCAATGGGCATTTAGGAAACTTGAATAATATGTATTAATAAAAAACTACATTAAGTAGCAGAACCATTTATGCATTTTCTTGAGAAGAAGTATAATTTTGATTGGTGGGTGACCCTTTAATTTGGATTTAAATAAGTATTAAGGAAGTGTGTATGTGAAATAGAGATATAGAATTTAATGATTCATAAATTGTGATGGATGGAAGGATGACTATGAGTAGGTACCTACATGCATGAGAGACGTCGCTTTAAATTGACATGCGTTTTGAAACTGTAAATACCCTTTTCTAGTTACGTTTCGTTATCAACAAAGGTGAGTGAAATGAGGTATAAATGGATTTTAAGTTTTTTACATCTAGTAACCCTTTAAACCCTGAAAATTGTCGTGACAATTTTTATGAAACGCTTTTTACTGACACTTGTATGTCACCTGTAGAATTGTAGTTTTATGAAACGAAAGTCATGTGAAAATCGCTAACAATTGTCAGTTTACCACGAATTGTAGCTTTAAATTGTACCTTTAAATAGGCCCAGGACATCTCGAAATAGCAGAAAAAATCAAAGATTTAATTTAAATCTTTGGAAAAAATGACATTTAAAATGTCTATGGATGGACAAAAGACATGGCTGTATGGGCTTCGTTCTCTTGACTGTCCCTGACTAGTATCCCTTCTTAGCCTGTGGTCCTGACTCTCTATGGTCCTGACTATTTGAGTCACGAGTCAGACTCTAATAGAGGAGCTTTTGTTTATGCATATTACTTGACAATACCTAATCGAACTCAGTAAAAAAATTGACTGAAATGGATTAGCTTTTGCTCTTGTAATTTTCAAAGAAATGCAATGACAAAACCTAGTACTGTATAATACATATTCACTCAAATAGATAAGCTTTTGTCAAGATGAAAAGTAGGTATATCTTTGTTTGATATACATTGCGATGAAAGAGATAAGTTACGAGAAGGGGTCCCGCACCGGAAGGCGGAATCAGTACGGTTAGGTGCGACGACGAGCGCAGCGAGGAGGAGCATGTTAGGTTGCATATAGTTATACACGTGCGCGAGCCGAGCGAGCGAAGCGAGCGGTGCCGCGGCAGCGGCCGGCGAAGCGCCATAAACCTGGTCAGCTATTATAGTCAACCCTGGACAATCCCGACATGGTCAAAAGTCAAACGTTAAGTCATCAAAATAACGATGGTCATAATGCATGCACATTTCATTTCTATCTTTGAAAATCAGAACAATTGCCATTTAAGTATCAAATTGAAGCCAACGATCGGTAAATATCGATATCAAATGGGATAGCTTTTGTTGCTGCAATGTTCAATTGAAGTTATCTCACAAAGTCTACACGACTTCGGTCAATTTCTGTACTAGAATGGATTAGGGTTTGGGCAAGTTTTTGTCATACAAAAGCTAAGCCAGTTCAGTTTGCACTTTCACTCTAATGGTATAGCTTTTGTAAATACGCGACCGGGTCGAATTAAACCGAAAAAAAAAATGTCTATGGATGGATGGATAGTACTAAAAAATGAACGAAATGTACGATGGATGGATAGTACGAACGAAATGCCAACAAGCCGTCGAGTGTGATAAAATAAACTATGATTTAAGTTAAATTACTATTGAAATATGTCTTTCTCAGATTTGTACGCAAAATATAATTGTAACTATTGTCAAGAAGAAATTAATGGTGTCCGTGTACGGTGCGCGGAATGTATAGATTTCGATATTTGTTTACAGGTACTGCATCAGAATCTGCCATATTTGTTTTGTTTGGCGCAAATTTTGAAATCTCTAATATCGTCTGCCGTTTCAGTGTTTTTCGTGTGGTGCTGAAATCGGGTCACATAAAAATGACCATTCATATCAGTTTGTGGTAAGTGTGTGCAGTAATTGTTAAAATAAACATTTCAAATAGCATAGACACTAATAATGTAAGTATTTAAACTTGCAGGATTCTGGTGCTTTTGGAATTTTCTTAGGCCGTAGTACTTGGTCTGCTAATGAACAAGTAAGGCTGTTGGATGCTATTGAGCAATTTGGGTTTGGTAATTGGGAAGACATTGCAAAGCATATTGAAACTAAAACTCCTGAAGGTTTGTGCACTAGTTTTTGTAATGTTTACATAACTTGAAATATTTCGTATCATCCATATCATGCCTTGAATTACAGAGGCCAAAGATGAATATATCACTAGATACCTTGAAGGAAGTATTGGCAGAGCAACTTGGGGTAGTGTGGAAAGCACCAGTCGACCGTCACTGCACTGTTCAGAGAGAGATGAGGGGCCTCTTGGTCCAAGTGCTGTTTCTCGACTGCCAACTCTTGCGGTAACTGCTGATGAAAGTGCACAACTTGGTTATATGTCAAATAGAGATGATTTTGAAAGGGTAAGTTTACTGTAAAGCAAGATTAATTAAGTTTTATACTGTTGTAATTAATTTGTTTAACCATTAAAAAACAGACTATATTACATTTTTAAATCTTTGTCAAAGCTTTTTCTGAAGTATTAAAATAAATATTCTCCATTTTCATATAAATTTCAAATTTTTCAAAAACTGCTTATTCAATTTTGATGAATTTTAGATTGGACACCTCTAAAGTATCCTATATCATATGAAACAAGAAGATTCATAATTGTCCAAAAAATCATGTAGGTAACTAAGATCCAAAAAAGTAAAAGAATAACACATAGAAATTGAGAGCCTTCTCCGTTTAGAAGTTGGTTGAAAACTTATAATCAAATAAAAAAAATTAAGAAAAACTTCTTAATTAAGTCTCTCTCATAAAATATTGATAGCTTAAGTTGGGACTTAAGCATGTCCGACGGCTGATTGCCATTATACCCAAAGAATTGAATTGAATTGAATTGAAGTTGGTTTGTTTATTTATGTATTGTTCTCAATGAATGTGAACAAACTAAATCTCTGTCCATTATGAAGTTCTGTAAAGTTTTTTCTCTAAATTTGCGTTGCACAGTGGAACTTTGTGCTTTTAGCAGAGTTTTTTGAATCTCATTGTTTGCATGTAAACTAATTTTATTCTTCGGGGCTTTTTAGTCCAATTTTTATTTACACAAAAAGTGTCATTTATAGAAACAAGTACCGAAAAATAAATGTATTTCTGTCTACTTTTTTACTACAAAATTAATACAGGGTGCTCAAAAAAGTACTTTGGAGAAAAATATCCTTGATAGATTTAGTCTTCCCCATTCGACTACAAAAACCGTTTTTTTATTTGGACTTACAGCTTTTCCATAAAAAAATTCTAAACATTTCTAGGAAAGCACGCGCGCGCGCTTCCATCCTCCATCCGTATGTGGTAGATATTCCGAAAAGTCGAACTAAGTATTTTCACATTTCCTTTTTGATACGGGTTGCCAAGTTTTGGAATGAACTGCCTGCCTCTATTTTCCCTGACCAGTATAGTCCTAGTACTTTTAAGTGTCGAGTGAATAGGTTTCTCGTGGATGGACGTGTACCACCTTAATCTTCATGTTCACTTAACATCAGGTGTCATGGAAGACAAACATCCGATCCATATTTTATAAAAAAAAATTATAATTAGCTAATTCCTCTTTTTTTTTAGGCTAAACAAACAGTATTTTCTCATATCTCTGCATTGTGTATTACTTAATTTCTTCTAAATTATTTAGTAAATCCTGTTTTCTGTGTCACCTGTGATTTTCAACCACTCGAAGGACACACATTTGCCACTTTTTATACAAGAACATTTTTATAACTTGATACTTGGTACCTTGGTACCTTAAACTTGGTACCAAGATTTTGTGTGGATAACCAGAAATTGAAACTTATTGAATATAATTATTTTTCTAGGAGCATGACCATGAAGCTGAACAGCTGATTTCAGCACTATCATTAAACTCCGAAGATGATGAGCTTGATATAGGTACAATTATTTTATCTTAATTTTCTGTTCTGAGTATCTACATTAAATTTCAAATATAAATTTATCCTTAAATTTCTGCATGTTTTCTAAACTAAGCTTACATTTTAATACCTTGATAGTTGAAAATGCAGTCCTGTTTCTTGCAGTTGTGATACAGTTATACTCATATATTATATCAATGGTACATTTAATTTAGAATATAAATTCTAAATTACATATAAGTTGGAAATAAGTTCATTTAATTTGACTTCTAATATAGATAAAGGAAACTTCAAATCTGATAGTTACAAATATTTATATACATCGGTTTGTTTCAGCTCTTAAACTGTCACAAGTGGATATATACATACGACGACTGAGAGAACGAACGAGAAGGAAACGCCTGGTTCGAGATTATCAACTTGTATCAGTATTTTTCAACAACCAAAGGAATAAATTGAAAACTCTAGGAAAGCTTGCTAAGGAGAAAAAGTAAGTTTTATGTAAAATAATATTCCATACATTAACAGAATATTTAACAAATAAATAAATGAACCTGATTGACTTAAAAAATGTGTCTATTCAACTTAAGATTTCGATTTGTCTAGGTCATATTTGATTATGCAACAGTCATATTTTTTTCCCAATGTCAACCTTGTGTCAGCATAACTATTCATTAACATTTAGTAGGTATAATTGCAGGTAATAATATTGTCTGTTAACTCCAAAGTCAAATGTGACATCAGATGGTCTTATAACCTCTGGTGTTCTGCCTACCCCTTAAGGGATACAAGCGTGAAGTTATGTGTGTATGTATGTTTTAAAACCCATAAATTTTTGTTCTACTTTGCCTTATATTTTGTATTAATTATAATTTTTTTTTCTCCATGCAGTATTAATGATCAATTGTACTGTCACCTAAATTCTTTAACTATCCTCTTTAGTATATGATATTTCAAAAACAAACTCAAACAATTGCAGAGAATTCACGGACCGTCTTCGCTGGACGACTCAATTCTATCAACGAGCGGAACACACCGGTGTTATAGCGGGTCTATGGCGGGAAAGGGAATTGCGCGTGCGACTAGCAGAGTTACACCGCTACCGGCTCGCTGGGGTCACGAGATTGGAAGAATGCGCTCATTATGAACAACACGCAGCGCATAGGAAGCATCCCAATGCGCAGCCGCATCATCTCGACGTGAGACCTCGCATGGTATAACCCGGGCTTGTTGCTATTATGCGTTCGAAACTGATGCGTACATTAAAATAGGATTTTTTTTTAAATAAAATTGTTGAAAAGTGACTGTACAACCAAAATAATAATCAACGAATGCAGAGCATTAAAAAACCGACTTCACGTCAAAACTTTGGCTGAGTTTTATCATATTTTGCAAAAACATTAAATTTTTGCAACCGATTTCGATGAAATTTATATGGGACCAACTATGAAGTATCTTCTATCATATGAAACAAGAATTTTCAAAATCGATTCATAATTGTCCGAAATATCGTGTAACAAAGACACAAAAAAAATAACAAATTGAGAAACTCCTTGCAAGTTGAAAATTGAAAAAAAAAACTTGTAAAATAGTTAAAAAATTACTTGTACAACAAAATATCTTAAAAGTAACTTATACAACAAAATAGTTAAATATAACTAGATTCAAACTGCGGTATGGTATTGCTAGTTTATTAATCAATTAAAAGTAAGTCAAAAGTATTTTTCACGGTCTATTTAATTATTTAATAATCGAAGATTGATTTTTAAAGAATCATGTCAAAATTTACTCTTATAATAGTGAGGTGTACGTACGACGTTTCGGACGCATTTCATTATACATTTTCATTCATTAATTTAAGGTTCCCATGATACAAGGAACCTGATTTTTATTTTCTTTTTATTTCCTACTAAGTTTACTTTTAATATCGTTTCAAAATTATTTTTATCAGTTCATGATATTCTGGATATATCTAGAAATATCTATCGTTTATCTTTTTAGTTTGAATCTTTACTTAACAAAAATATTATTTCATCTACATGCATGATCATTTGGGGACCAATTCTCGTAAAATATGCGAATATCAAAATCGTTATCTGGGAATATGAGATAAATAAATACCGAAAATAACCAAAAGAAATACTATTTTTTTACTTGTGGGTAAAAAAGTAACATTTTAAATGTTACTTTGACCTATTGGATAACTATACTAAATACTCCTATATTTTTTTATTCATACACAAAACACTTAATGTCTCCTCAAACCTTATTTCCTATATTAAAATCCTATTCATGATACTATCAAATATAAAAAAAATATAGTTATGAAATAGATTACTTTTCCGTTAAAGTATTTCATATAACGTGAATTGGTCCCCAATGAATCCATAATCAGTCCCATGCTTACGCTTAGAGCGGTGTTAGTTCATCGTCAATAGTTAGGCATGATTAGTTCTTTATTAATTATCTTAAAGTAGCACGTAAACTGTACTATAACATAGCAAATCTCTTTGTAGTGTTTATTTTCAAAACCTAGTTGTGCACTTAAATGTTGTTGTCTCTTACAAAATGTCATAGACATTTTTTTTATGTCGCTTCAATAGGAAGAAAGATTAAGAAACTTGATTTGGTATGTGACAATGTGGCTAGATGTGTGTATGTATTATTATTATTAAAAAAACGGTCCTTCTATACTGAGCATTCGGCATACCAAAGTTTTTTCGCGCCGAAGATTTGGCCAAACATGTAAGAATTCGATAGATTGAGCGAACTTTGCCAAGATTCGTATCTCTTCATAAAAAATCTGCAGCTAATATCGCTCCTTATCAGTAATCCGGTAATGCTTATGAAGAGCCATTTCTCTCTAAAACGCAGCTGTATAAAGCACACGCGCTAAATGGCGTTACGCTTTGAATAATGGATTCCCTTCGCCCGGCCGGCAGTAATGTAGAACGCACAATTAAGTATGACTGCGGAATTTAATTTAAGACCCATTTTCATTTAAATTTTTTTTAAATCCTCAAAAGGTGAAGTTTCCAGCCTTCGAAAATACCAATTTTCACTGTTTTAAATTGAGATTACAAAATACAATAGTTAAGAGACCTTTTTGTCCAGGTTTCATCACGTTTAATATTATTTTAACTCAAGGTTTTGGTTTTTTTACACTGTGTGGTCACGAGTGACTAGTGTGTTAAATGTAAAATAAAGATACATTCATACATAACTTCACGCCTGTATCCCTTATGGGGTAGGCAGAACACCAGAGGTTATAAAACCATCTGATATCACATTTGACTTTGGAGGATTTTAATGATAGAGACTATTGCAGTGACAGGGGCTCAGCCTATCGCCCACAAAAACTCCAATAAAACCTCCGTCCCGTAACTGACTTTTACAGTATTCTATGTTTTATTTCGCTCCCAGTCCAGCATGAAATAAAGATTAAATGTCAAGAAACCAGTTATATGTTAAATATGGTTAAAACTTTCTTATTAAATGAATCGCGTAAACTTCACACACTATCATCATAACGTTAACGTTTGTTCTGTTTTAAAGTCAACATAACAGGGTCCTAAATTAAAATCCGTGTCCAAAAATAGCGAAAGAGGCGTGCTTGTGTCGTGTTAGTTTGCGTTGATATCGTACAATTGTGGTATTCGCCAGGGCAGCAGTGGGTGCCTGGACACACACCAGATAAAAGAACTAACGCCGAGCGGGCAGCAGCTAAGAAAAAGGTAAGTTCTAGTTTTTTTTAAAGAAGTCGGCGTCCTTTGTTTTACGTCTTACCTGATTTGTGCGCAATCAGGACATAGAATTAAAAAGCTTATAAAATGATATACATTTGAAAATATTCTTACTTAATAATACTTATTACTAACGCGTAAAGTTGCGTAAAAAAGGGTTGAAAGTTTTGTAATAAAAGGGATTCATTGTGTATTTTTAAAGATCATAAGCACTTTATGTATTCTGACTAACAATATGATTAAATATTGAAGCTACAAGACCATATATATTTTTTTGTATTTCACTCCAGACTTGCTATAAAATTATAGGAGCAATTGAAGCTCCGAAGTATTTAAGGTATCATACCAAAATGAAAATCATCTACTCCTTCTAACATTAAACACTCCAGCTAATCTATCGTTTTGTTTGTAAGCAGAGAAGGAGAAAACGGCTCAAATTCCACCAGCCCAAAGTCCACACGGGACGCAAGTACCGCATGTGGATGCTGCAAAAAGAACTCCAGCGCAGGCTGCTCATGTCTGCTGACAACTAACGAGGCTAAGGTACTTGACTGTGTTTTAATATTAAAAATTATGTGACGTTTGTCTTCCATGTCACCCGGTGTATGTGAAGATCATATATCAAGGTGCGCGCTCACCGGCCCGCGCCGGAACAACGTACGCAACAGATTTTGGTTTGCTTTGTATGATATTTGGTTGCTATAAATATATTTTTTGCTCTATAAAGATTATTTTGAATAACTTATCAAGAATTGAATATAATATAATTGAACTTCAAATATTTTGACATCCACCAAAAAACCTGAATTTTCTCCCATTTTTTGGTCCGATTCGTTGAGTGACAAAGTGACCCCCCGTTCTCACATGGTACGTTTTACTGGATACGTTTTACCGGATACGTTTTTTTTTCATCAATGGCGCATGGAGTTGTATGGGCGACTTCACATAAATGACACAGTATTCAGTATACGTATTTTCGATACAAAAAAGGTATCCAGTAAACGTATCCAGTAAAACGTATCATGTGTGAACGGGCTGCTACACTGTCAACTTATTGATTGCGCCTAGTTGATATTCTCCCTTTGTATTTCCCTATTATTTCTATTTTTTATAACCCTAGACTTTAAATGGACTCTGATATTTCTTCGTAAAACTAATAAACCCTGCTCGTATAAGGATTTCGAATATCTGCTATTTTCGACGATATTTCGGTGTGAATATTGTACTTGGATTTTGCCTTTTACTTTGGATTTTGTTGTTTTCTTCGGCGCAATGGGTAGATCGAAGTGTGTAGTGAGTATAGTTGTAAAAAACCCGTTAGCTACCATTACTTAACCAAAATTATGGTTAGCTACCGATAAAATGCCGTTATTAACGGTTAAATATCCGACTGCGAAAGAGGGTAACGTTTTTTTTTCTTTTCTTGTATAGTCAACCTCTTTGCTGAAGAAAAAGATCGATACCCGAAACAGGTTTTAAAATTCATTTCATTTGTGGGTGATATAATAATTTTTAAAGCGACATATATACATAGCCCAATTCTTTAATTATGTATGAGTAATTTAATATAAACCTAAATAATTTACGTAAAAAGGTATTTATTTAAAAAAAAGCTGTAAATGGCGACCGATGTCATATGCCGATGTGTCAGATATTTAGTGTGGCAGTTAGTCAAACCGCGCTGACGGCGACAACGAAAAGGGATAAAGTTTTTCTTTCTTTTCTTGTTAACTGACTTCAAAAAATGAGATTATCAATTCCACCCATATGTATGTAATATTTCCAGAATGGCCCAGTTTTCGTATATGTTAGTCTATATAAACATATGAATGAACAAATGTGCCAAATTTCAATAGTGTATGTATGTTTTTATATTTGTATTCGCATATCTTCGGAACTACTTACACGTTCGATTTAAGTATTTTTTTTATTGCACTAGGTATTGTTCAACTTAGGGTATATCATAATCTCATCAAAATCGGTTCAGTAGTTTTTGAGATAGGGAATTTCAACCGACTTTTTTTTGCCAGTCGAAGCTGGCATCATTGCGCAACTTGTGATTCACATTTCAATCCGTTAGCGACATCTCGCGGTGGTATTTAACGGTAATAAGCATATAACGGTTAATTGTTAATAACGAAAAATGCATATTTAACCGCGTGGTTAAAATCGTTAATAACCAGCTTCGCATCTATAGTAGTGAGCAAATCAATTCTTCTGAATATAACCTTAGAGGCAGTTTTAATACAACGCTTATCAGAGGAAAAATTAAGTCAAGACATTGCTCAAGAAAAAAATATTATGTTACAATTACTGTAATTATTTACAGTAATTATAGGTGGATCTCCCAACAGCAATTACTGCTGTAATTTATTTTGTTGGGAGATCTACCTATATTAACGCATCACAAATACACAATTTATAAGTTCTCTTTGAGTGTGGAATTAAATACATTTACTAATGTTAAAGATTCGCTGGCCTTGATACCATAAATCATCGGTACATTAAGAGGGTGCGTTACTTATCGATCATCCATCCTGTTTCAACATATTACCTTACGGTTAGCAAGTGTTCAACTAAAGTATAGTCTCCTTATCCAGTTTTTGAAAGAATAGTACACTCAAAAAGTGTAAATACAGTACCTACCTGCGTAACTGCTTGTAAGAGGGACTAATTATCTCAAAACAGTAGGTAAAGTAATAATTTTTTCAAAGAAATTGAAATTGTCAAACGAGCGCTAGGTCCACCTGATGAGAAGTGGTTAACATACCTGTGTATATTAAGATGATAGAATTATGGTGAGTTGCCAACCCAAGCGTTGAGTAAGTTTGGTCTGTTGTTCCACTAATTTCAGCATTTAACCTTTAATTTTTTTCGGAGCTTAATTACTACGGGTAATTAAGCTCCGAAAAAAATTAAAGAGTACCTAAATCGATGTGCATTTCACGGCAATCATCTGTATTAGTGACCATTTCCACCGTAACGGACCACAAAGCTCCTTTACTAACCCTTAGACCTAAATTTACAAAAGCAAAATGCACAAATTATATTTCTCAATTAAACGTAGAGAAACTGGAGGAAGATTTATGTAACATTAACCTTAATACAGTTTATAAGTCTGCTGACACTGACTCATGCATAACCTATCATTTAATGAGATAATCAGTAAGTTTTTGTTAGAATTTCTCGGCATTTTGGTTTTTTGATAAGTTACCTTTGAAACTAAAAACTGAAAGATCTTTTTTTTTTGGCTTCAAGCGGATAAACTTCTTATGCCAAAAATTGTTTAAAAACTTAAACCCTACATTTTAATATATTTTCATGTGTCGCTCAAAAATTATGTCGACAAAAATTTGTCCGGCCGATCGCCAATATTATTTCCAAGCGTGTTTGAGAAAAAGACAACTGTAGTCGGCGCGGCGAACCTTGATCCCTATGACACAGACAATAGTTTCCACAACATAACCTTGTAGTGCCGTCACCGTTACATTAGAATCGTATTGGAGGCTTCTAAAAATGGCATTTATTTATTTTACGTAGCTATATTCTAATACAATGATATTCCGTTGGAATTATAACAATTCATAACATTTACAAGAAATTATCTCAATCACACTTTACGTTTACGTTCTGCAAAAGCTACTTCGTAAGGTATGATTTAAGAAATACCCTATAAAGTAACTTTTGCACAACGTACATGTAAAGTGTGATTGAGATAATTTCTTGTAAATGTTATGAATTGTTATAATTCCAACGGAATATCATTGTATTGGAATATAGCGACGTAAAATAAATAAATGCCATTTTTAGAAGCCTCCAATACGATTCTAATGTAACGGTGACGGCACTACAAGGTTATGTTGTCGAAATTACTGTCAGTGTCATAGGAATCATTTGAAAAAAATTCAACTATAATCTGTAATCTGAGTGGCCAACCTTGGTGGTAGGACACCTTCAGGTTCCGTCTGGCTAGGATTGGAATATGGATTTTTCTAATTATGCTAATAAAATACTAAAATATCGATGAGACAACAAGATGCCATGCTTATTTGCACCCAGCTCATTGAGGGGTTATACATATTTCATTCAAGATCATCTGACGAGATCAAAATTTTTGCGAGTTATTCATAATTTATATAACAATGGATCAAACTAATTTTACTTTACTTGTCAACAGCTATGCACCGCATTAAGCCTGCCGCAAACTCAGTATGTCACCATGAAAGGAATCCTACTTCGGAGGCCACCAGCAAACGACAACGACCTTGACTTAACCATCAGGCATTATCTCAACACTGCTGGGTGGATACGGAACTGATATTTATAATTGTCATAGTTATATTTATAATAGACATTAGTACTGAACGGGTGTATAGATTTCTATATAAATAAACTAGCTGACCGGGCAAACGTTGTTTTGCCATATAAATAAAAAAAAAAATAGATGTTGGCCGATTCTCATAGATACTGGATAAGCACAAAAAAATTCATCAAAATCGGTCAAGCCGTTTCGGAGGAGTATGGCAACGAAAACTGTGACACGAGAATTTTATATATTAGATTACTCAAAAGCTTGTGTCAGGAGACCATAAAGCGGAACTATACCCTGGCAAACAATTCAATGCAGTAAACTGACAGTTCGAAATGTCAAAAAAAAAATGATACGAAGGCACTGAATGAGAATGATTGAAATTGAATTGATCTTTTTATTCGTTTTGCATAAAATTTTAAAGCAATAATACGAGAATATGAGGTGTGTACTTTATCTTTACAGTAATCTTAAATAAAATAAATAATAACCAAACATACCTAAAGCTTTAAAACGGTAAAAAGCAGAAGTATACTTTTTTGTTATTTTTTTAAAGTAAACGAAAAAGTAAGTGGCGTCAAGCATCCCTACTCTAGTAATGAGAAAATGAAAGTATAAATTATTTTGCGAGTGGAGTTATTCTTTTTTCTAACTAGATACTATTTATAAAAAATATACATTCGTTCACTTAAAACGCATCACTATTTTTTTTCGTCCTAAAAGTGGGCACACTGGAACTGTCATTTTAGTGCATTGAAATATTTGCCAGGGTGATATCCTCGTAGGTACACAATAATATACTGAAGACTTAATTGTTTCTGACTACCTTTTTATCGGCGTAGTCTCAATTAAGATGTTTTTTAATAAAATTATGAAGAGTAGATGTTAGTGAGTGCTACTTAAATTTAATTTGAATATAGTATTTTTTGCGCCTCAGAATCTTCATAACAATAGTTCACCTGAGCAGATACAATGCAAACCGTAGAAAACTCTTAGGGATGTCAATTATTAAACGATGAATATAGAAATCTATGCATCCATTTGTATGACTTCTTAATAAATTTGCATTTGGAATGTAGCTTACATTAAACTTAAGTGTATATTGAATCTTGGGCTCAGAAATTAAAAGAGTGTTATTAATACAGCACTTAACAAAATGTAGTGTTTATAAAATGCACAGGTATTTGGAGTTGTTTTTAATTTGCATATTGATTTAATAAGAATTTTGGGTCGATTTTGCATGAGTAAAATAAAATTCTTATAGGTAAAATAAATTTATAATACATAAAATCCCTACATTATACTATTAATGTATTCGATTTTGCCTCCATAAAATAAGCAAAATGTAGGTTATTAATAAAAGCTTGTATTACGTCTTTAGTCAGTTTCAGTGGAATTAGACCCAGCTGAGAAGTAAGATAAAAGTATTTTCAATTTTCACTTAGTTTTGAACTAAATAAAACCAAATTTTACGACATAAAGTTAGCAATTTCTTAAAAATTAATCCTTCGACCAAACGGGTTTCACTGAAGCTAACCGTACCTACTACATAAACATTAAACAGACAATTAATTATATATAAGGAGTTAATGCAAATAGAAGATAATATTGTATATAGTGACAATTGCAAGTTAGTAAATATTTTCATTTTATGTCCTATTTCTGTCCTGCTCGATTTAAGAGGTTGTAAGTGAGACATAACATTTCAAACTTTATCTGTCTCCTTTACAATCTTTAAACGGTCGAAAAGACAGATTTTATGTTAGCTTTGCTAACTGTACGTCTTTTTATAGATAATATTTGTTAAATAAGTTTGTATATAGTTTATTATTCAGCCTGTTTATTTATAAGAGCGTTTAGTCTCATTATAACATCTATACCAAACATGAATGTCCCGGACTCAAATTTATGTCCGAATGCCTATCTATTCTTAGCACTGTTTTTGTGTGTGTGTGTGAAGTTCGAATTTCTTATATTGAGGTATACCGTGTGTCACTTGGTGTACACAAATGTTTATTTTTCACAGACAATTATACCAAGTGACACACTAAAAACCTATATACCTCAATATTATAAGAAATTCGAACTTTTTCCGCCAGGACAACACACACATTGTTTTTCGAGAAATTTCTTTAAAAAATTCATAGTTAGCGCTGTGATTCATAATTGATCATTGTTCTAAAATACGGACCTTAGTGACATTTAAAAGGTAGGACTATTTATATTAAAAAAAAAAAACTTTTCTCGTAATTTAGTATTGACTTGAAGACTTTATTTTAATACAGATAAAGCTAATTTTGGAATATCTGATTTGTAGATCCGTGGTAATTAAGGATTTGTTTGAATAATGTTTTTAAGATTTAAATATTTTTCAATGAAGCTTTAATTTTGAAGCTCCCAAAGAAACAATCATGGTTGAATTGACTGATTACAAGTCAATGTGCTGTTTGCAAATTGAAATGTTTGTAGAGACCTAGATGCAAGACCAGTGATCCTATTTTGTAAAGCCTTAGAGCACGTTTAAGCACGGGCGGCGAGTCGCGCGGGTCTTCGCACGTTTTCGTTACTATACCTCATGTATTACTATGTTACTATGTTTAAACTCTAAACCAGTACATGGTTGCATAGTAAAGCAGGCATTGTAGTAAAAAAAGCACAACGCCCCGCGTGACGCGCCGCCTGTTCTATGACGTGGCCTTAGCGGTTCCATATTAAAAAAAAAAGTGTTTTGTGTATTAAGAAACTTCTACGTAACTAATTCCGGACCATACATAAAAGGCACAATTGACATTTTTGATTATAAAATAAGCAAGTTATTGTGGTATACATAATAGATTCACTGATTAGTTAAATACAATTTGAGTATTACATTTGCTTAAATAAAATTTAATTTGTAAATCAAAGTAAAATATTATAAAAAAAAAGTAGTGAATGCCTAGCAAAAAGTCGTTTTAGGCTTTAAGCTAGCCTATTTGATGCACAATATGTTTGATAATATTGTAGCAATAGTATATTAGAGAAGTTTTTTAGCGCGTTTAATTATTGCGCGTTTAACTCGCACTGAAAGACACATTCGCTTATTATAAACGTCTTACTACTTAATACAAAGAATAATGAAAATTTGAGACTAGTAGTTTAGTGATTTCATAGTGTCAAGTGTGTCGAAATAATTGAATTCGGATTCGAAAAGAAATTGGATTCGGGGATTTTGAAATAAAACAGACCTTTTAAATTTCGAGCGAGAGAAACGATCGTTAGGCAATAAATATATTATACAATTAGGAAGTTAAACGGTAAAATATATTTACATTTAGGGCCAAATTACGTCACGCCGGCGCGTACGTATTTCCATAAAAAAGTATGACATTTTTGGCCCTTAGGGTTCAAATGTTACATTTGCGTTTTTTCGAAACCTAAAGGTTTCTTGAGCGAAAATCATTACTCAAGCATAGATTCGCTGTAAATTTTCTGTCTAAAATCTGTACTTGAGAAGAGTTTCAAGTCTGAGAGAGTTTTCATAAAACGCGCCTTAATTTAGACACTTTGACCGTCTTGTACGAAATAGCTATTCCGTTGTATTTCCAGTTCGGTGTACCCACTTATTTTCGCTTGCTTTGGGAAATAATTCCTTAATCACTGTTTGACCGTTGCTTTCGTGTAACTTGTGGTGTGTTGAGATTACAATATCGATTACGGTTAAATGAAATATTAAATTAGAGACGTTTTTAACCTACATATTAATTATCTGATTCATTATCGAAGAGCATAATTGCGTCCTTTGTACATTTAGGAACTAATTATTTTGCAGTAAAACATTTTTGGCAGATCATAATTTATGAGTGCAACCTCAACTCAGTGAATAAGAGAAATATTGCAAATCTTAATTTTTTGTTTGTGTACAGTCAACGATACCTCAATAGCAACAGACCGATGTCAAGATTTGATTCCTAGAACTTAAGTAATAAGGTCGAAGATACAAAGTCCAAAGTTACCATTGGCCTGCCGTTGTCCGTACCAAACTGTATCATATCTCTAGTATAAGATTATTATTTTTAGACTAAAATAAGCGCGCTGTGTTATAAATATGTTAGCGGACTAATTATTAGTATTTAACCAATTATTTCTTATGATAAAATTCTGGAGTTTACTTATTTGCAATTTATTTAAGGTGAAAGTTGTTTGGTTTTAAATTATTTTATTGTAATTTATACAGTTATTTAGAAAACCTTGGGACGAATTATTTAAGGATTCAAGCGTTTGAGTGATTCATCTTTCTAGGAAGACACACGGTTACAACAAAATATGACTGCTAGGAATGATAACCTTCTGATTCAGAAAGTAACTTAAATTGTATAGAGCCTACACTTAATAAGTATTTTAATATCTTTTTAGTATTTGTGAAACTTTTTTACTTTAAATCTCATATTGAGCCTCTATGGTCTTGCCATTTGCTTTAGTTTTTCAAATCAATAAACAAAAGTCGGCACAACATAATGGCAATTTATGCTTTATTTTAAAATATAACTTTTTCGATAGCTTCATACTGTATCCGGGTACATAATAATGTGACCGTAAATTGATTAGGAGTATTTTAATTGGGAAATTCATCTGAGGACACATTTAATATTCTGTCGTAACCGTGGTATCCCAAGCGACGCTATTTTTAAGAGAATAATAGCACTAGTCGTGCGTGTAAATGTTCATAAAGTGCTCAAAAGCGTATTGAATTCTAATATTTATATAGATAAGTCACTAAGCAATAATGCGACAAACGCTTTGGTGTATTAGTCCCGAAAGTTGGTATTGCGTTGGAACCTTTTCGCATTAACGTCCGCATGACGTCATTCAGTACATTTTGCATACTTATGATTGATCAGTTCCACGTGGCCTCGTCATTCTGACGGCACAGTTATGGCGGCCACGCGTATTACCAATTATCGAGGGATATAAATTAGGTCTACAAATTGTTATTTGTGTAGTGTAATAGGTTGATAATATTATTATTAACTTGGCAACACTATAGTGAGCTTGTGTTATGTTGTTGACTAGTGAGTGTGTTATTTTGTGGACTAGTGAGACCAAAGTACGTTGGACACCAATGTACCAAATAAAATAACGTTTGCGTGGGCTCAAATGTACATTTAATTGTAAGCAAGTACAACATATTTAAGATTCCCCAACAATCTTGTACACCTGTATGTATTAATATAATTGGGTAATATTAATTTTTATTTTAAATAATTTGTTTTATTTTCTCATCACTATTCATCGTATACTAAATAACTAGGTTTTTAATGGTTTTAATGGCCGTAAAGGCTTATTTAGGTGACCAGACACAAGTTTACTATGACTTGGGCGATTCCCACACTGCACGCTCCTGACGTACAGAAGGCAGCAGATCAAGCATTACAAAATGTCGAGAGCATAGAGTTCAGATTCAATTACAATTTTTTGACAGGATTGTAACGCTTTTTCATTCCATATAATGCCGCAAATACGTGCGTAGATGCGCCAGTGCGGCCGCAGTGCGAAAATCGCCCGCAAGCTGCCATTTTAAATATTATAACAAGTCAATTTACACCTATTTTCTTATTTGTCTTACTTGCAGTAAACAATATAATATTTTATTATCAAGGACACCACTGGGGTGTAGTTTACAATTTAGTTTCGGAAACTAACTTATGCATTTATCGAAATCAATTATTATTTATCATTAGTAAGATCACTACAAAACATAGTCCTGTTTCTTTTTTAATATTTTAAAATATTAATAAATATTGCATATTATTTTGTTTATTTAGTACTGTTTTGAAGCTATATTTGAAGTAATATTTGTAAAAGATACAATTATTATTTATTTATTGTCCCTTATGACATAGCCTATTTCCAGCATCTTAGGTACCCACTTATTTTCACAAAAAAATCGAATTCATAACGGTTTATTTTTGTATACATTACACAGTCGGTTATCTTAAATAAATTGTAAACGTGTTACACCGCAGAAGTGGTTTGGTATAGAGAAGTTGTTGACAATACATTCACAAAATAACATTTCAATACATATATGTACGTACTTAAATTATATTTTTTACATGACAACATCAATTTTTACCGCAATACTTACAAAAGTGATGTAGAGTAAATTTACGTATCAATTAAATACATTTTGATCGAATAATCAACACATGAATAAGTTAAAACATCTATTTTTTTTCTCCACTATTTAATCGCAATTGGCTTGGGAAGCTCTGCGATTGTTGACGGGAACGGCCTATTTTTAAACCAGCTGTGTCGTAAAGCCTGCAAAAAAATTAGAACAATTAAAAAAGTATTTTTGACCAGCGTGTATTATATTGGCTTCAATATTATTTGATGGTAAGAGACATAGACGAAGTAGATGCTAGGTTTTGAGAGCGATGGACATTAATAAAAAATTTGAGGTTATCTCACTGAAGATCGCCCTCGAAACTGGGAGCAACGGTTTTGAGCCTTAAAATAAAGCCAAGTAAGTCAAAACCGTGCGAAATGTTGTAAAATTGTCGTTAGTTTGGACCGAAATCCAGAATGGAAGGGACGCTACCACCAAGCAGAGGCTGTTCGAATCATTATCCCTTTACAACATAGCTAAAGATGAGAAGGCTATTCTAATCCAGCGGATTATAATGGATATATTTTTGGTAAACAAGCATAATATACCTATAGACCCTGTAGGTTTTATTGGCGTTTTTGCGGGCGATAGGCTGACCCCCTGTCACTTAGTCTCACTCCATCAAAATAATACCTCCAAATTTGTCAAAAGTGACATCAGATGGTTTTATAGCCTCTGGTGTTCTGCCTGCCCCATTAGGTCCTGGATTATTTGGAAATACTCGTACACTTGATGAGCGCCAGAATTTTAAATTAGAATCGTACGAAAGTAGGTGACGATCAATCATGAGAGGAGGAGGATGAAAATTCAGTGGTCTTTACCACAGGAACCTGACTATTAATTGTCACTTACCTGTCTCGTGTGTAGATTGTTTTTTTTTTATGGATGCCGCTGATACTACTTTGCTAGGTAAACGCCCTTGACCCATTTTTGTAGGGGTTGGTCTGTATCAGTCGAATCAGTTTATTTGAATTGATGTTAAGTTTGTGTTTATAGGAGTATACTTCGCGCGAATCTCGAGTAATTCCTACATTAAATTAAAAAACGTCAATAATAAGTCACACTTTACCACTTTAGCGGAGACCCTCTTTTTCTCATCGTATAAAATGAAGGACTTTATTAAGTTGATAGCGTCAGCATCGACTCCTGGCAGAAGTTCGTTCCATGGTGTTGGAGTAGACTCAGGAAATGAGATCTTGTTATAGTCTGGCAACTCTGTGAATCCTGGCCATGTACCTTCGGTTGGAGTTCCAAGATGTTGCAGCACTATGGCGAGTTGCTCTATGTCTGATTCACCCTGTAAATAAAAGCAGTTAAACGATTAATATAAAAATATACAAGTACCTACTGGTTTACTTTAATACAGACTTAAGTTCAGAAAGCCTCATCGGATCCCCTTTAATCCTATTTCATCTTAGTTTTAAAACAATATATGGGAGCTATAGTCGTGGCGTCGTGGTTGCTGTGTGTATCAAACGATATCACAGGTTGATACAAGCAACTTTCGCCGCCGCCGGTACCTGGATGGGTGACTGCCGACTATTCATTTCTCACGGCGACTTCCGCGCTTCGGAAGTTGTGCACGCTAAGTAGGTAGTCGGTCCCGGGTGCTGTATACTTGTATACAGTAGTCGTCAAGGGTTTGTCAGACCAATTTCGGCGCCCTGAACATTCTGACATCAAACACTCAGCACTGGGCCAGCTTGGTGGTTTATGGCCTATGCGTCCTGGTCACCCAGAGTAGAGACTCATAGCCCTGCAGTGGGCTCATTACAAAGACTTGTGCGAATGAAGATGAAATATGAGGGGCATATTTAAATACTTCATTACTACATCACGTGTGAGTATGGTTTCTTCGAAGCTGACTACAAAGGAGGCCAGTATCCTAAGGTTTGTTTCAGTGATAACGTAACAGTTGGGTAGATAAAAAATATTTTCATTATAGACATTTTTTTATATGATAGTTGCAATCTCCGCCGTTGACACAATTTACTTACAGCAAACAATGGTTTCTTAGAGATCATTTCTGCAATAATGCAGCCTATAGCCCATATATCTACTTTTTCACTGTAATATCTTGCCCCATATAGTAGTTCCGGGGCGCGGTACCATCTGAAAAGGTAATGTTGTTAAATGAAACCTTGCTAAGTATATATTGTATATTATGTACCTAATATTATGTTTGTAAAAAATCAAGCGGTCTTCTTTTTGCAGTTCCGTCGACGAAACACTACGAAAAAGTGGTTCCCTATAAATGACAACCAAGTATGTATGTAGGTACCATCTTCTGGAGGTGCAACTTGAAATAAGTTTTTTTTTTAATTTAAGTTGATGAGCAAGTGATGATGATGTTGAAGATGGAAGCACGCGGGCCTAGAAAAGATCTGGCTCTACATAAAATATAGAATAGAATAGAATATTATTTATTTGGGTCTACAACACATTAGCAGGAAATAAAAATAAAGTTATTTACAAAAAAAATAACAATAAAAATAGGTAAAAGGAACACAATACATATTTTTAGAACATAACAATCACTTGTGTTGCAGCAGCACACAAAGGCCATGGCTCAGTGCTTTGGTTTGCTCTATAGAGCAAGACAATCATATTTCTGCCAACGCCTGATGATGAAAAAAAAATCAGTTAACGAAAAAGACAAAATAAACACATGTAAGTATAATGGTGAGTTTGAAATATATAAATAATTTGTATAGCTGTTCAGTTTATATGATTGCAAAGTTATGTTTATGGTTAGTTTGTATCTGCTTATGATGTTCAAAGAGCTGTTAAGGCTGAGAACTGAATCTCGTTACACCGCAAAGTCCGCTGTTGAAAAGCCATTTGGAACACCTAATTCCTGCTTGTTCAGAAGGAACATTTTGAAGTGTTTTTTGAACGTAAATTTAGATGTTAAATGGATGTTAATGGTATACAGCAAGTGAGATTGAGGTTAAACGCGGGTTTGGTCCCGTTACCCGATAGATCTCATACAAAGAAATACTACATAGCTTCACGCCTGTATCCCTTATGGGGTAGGCAGAATACCAGAGGCTATACGTATAACCATCTGATGTCACATTTAAAAATTTGGAGGTATTATAATGATGGAGAGAGACCATTGCACTGACAGGGAGTCAGCCTGTCGCCCGCAAAAACGCCAAAATAAACCTCTGTCCCTTAACTGACTTTTACGGTATGCCCGGGAAGAGAAGCAGCTGGCACATTCTATGTTTTCTTTCACTCCAGTCCAGCATGGAAGCATTCATACAAAGAAACTCTATTTAAAATTATCAATAACTTTATCTGCTGAATGTTTGCCACAGCAGACTTATGTGTTGCAATTCGCAATTCTATTTACATTAATGTCACATCACGTAAGACCTATCATGTTTTTCGGGACAACAAGTAGCCTAAATTCTATTCCATAGTATAAACTAATTTAGTTCAGAATTTCCGTGATCGAGGAACAAACATCCATCTATCTATGGAGCCAAACTGTCACATTTATAACACTAGTAAGGTTAAATAATGTCGAGCTCAGACAGAACAAGCCACCAGCAATATCTGCGATGTGTGAAGGTATCAAGTTTCCTCTCCGCCGCTCGGATGTTCGTATCATTGGGACAATTTGGAAATTAGCAACGCTGCAACTTCACGTCATACAACATGCCTTAGACTCAGGGCAGCTGCAAGGATACTTCTGGTAATTCGTTGTGAGAATGACTACACTAATTCTTACTAGGAATTAAGCCGTGAGCGGTTTAGTGAATCTAGGTGATTTTAAACGTACCTCGTAGCAACTTGATGCGAATATGGCCTGCCGCCGTCTGGCCAATATAAACGTGCCAAGCCTAAGTCGGCTATTTTCAAAATGCCCTCGTGATTTATAAGTAAATTCGCCGGTTTCAAATCCTGTAAGTAGGTATTCGAAATGAAAAAGAAAGTGTGATACAATTGTAATAGGTACAACTTAAATATAATAATCATTTTTAAGTTTACATTAGGATTCTCTCATTTATGGTAGTCAGTTCGGAAGAACGGTAAGTATTGAAGATAGACATGTGAGTTAGATCCATTTGTCCACATTACCGGTCGCTGTAGGTATTTGCTTATCTACACACGATGAATACCCAAAGGCTTAGGATAGCCCTAAACTCTGTGGATCAATATGTGTCATAAAAGGCAACTAATGCTTGGTATTAGAAACTCTTATAGGTTCATCTGGCTAGCAAACACGTTAGTAATCGTTAATAATCGAAGGACTTAATGTTATATCTGTAGAAATAAGTCACCGCTCCTAACCGCCGGTTATTTAGGTATTTGCTCCACCAATGTTTCTTATGAACGTTCAGTTTATTCGAATCGAATCAATCGAATCATTTATTTGCCAACATACAATTTCTGTTGCTGGTCTTGTAGTTGAACATTTGAGTCTTAGATCCCAAAAGCTTGTGCACCTTCAATCTTGACGTCACTTGCCATCAGGGGAAAAATAGAAATAGGTCACGCGCGGGTGGCAAAGGGGCCTTGCTACATAAGTTGAATCCTGAAACCATTAAGTACCTACTTATTATCTTAACCAAACCCTCATTACCCTATGCATAACGTAGTGAGCATGCATATATCTCGTTCCTTTCAGCAACATTTCGGCATAGGCTTTGATTCTTGGCATCGTCAGCTCCTGAGGACTATGATGGAGCATCTCCCACAACCCTGAGCACATGTACTCCAGCACCAAAACCAGGCTCATGCCATGTGGAAACATGTCGTGAAGTTTTATAACCTAGAATGACAAAAGGAATCTATCTTTACTAACAAGTAAAATAAAGCTGAGCTGAAGAATTTATTTGTTTCTACGTAATAATTTCAGGAACTACTAGGCGTAATATTGTCTTAAGTTTTCGCGATTCATACTATTAAATAAAACACTTTTTAACCGGATTTATCGCGTATATTTACATTTTAAATTTTTTTAAACAGTCGCTCGTGACCACGGGGTCTGCAAAGACACCGAAACGTCGTCGAGTCAAAATTTAAAAAAAATATTTAAAATGTAAATATACGCGATAAATCCGGTTAAAAAGTGTTTTATTTAATAGTATGAATCGCGAAAACTTAAGACAATATTATGTGAACCAGTACGAACTGGAAAGTGCAAACAAAATCCGGCAGTTAAAATGGTTAAAAAAACGGCAATCAGTCGCTCGTGACCACGGGGTCTGCAAAGACACCGAAACGTCGAGTCAAAATTTAAAATGTAAATATACGCGATAAATCCGGTTAAAAAGTTTTATTTACTACTAGGCGTGTTTGTAAAATCTATTTGCATTATATAGCTCCTAAGTTATACTTTGTCAAGAAATCCTACTGGATCCAAAATGGTGTAATATTTCTGACCCTTTATCTTTCTCAGGAAGTGGTCTGGTTTCTGAGATTAGGTTCAGACATAAGTTACTCTATGGTTCAGACAAACAAACGAACCGTTTATTTTCTATAGGTACCTACTCGTATTAACAAAGATATGAAACTCTTACATTTCATTGGATAAAATAAATCCAATCATCGTTGTAACGTTCAAACAACGTGAACCATATTTCATTTTGTGTTATTTACACAGTTGAAAATATATGACTTTACCACCATCATCGTGACGTCATCATATCCCGCTCTGATTAAGTAAGCAGCGGGCCATTTATAATCTTGATTTTGAAATTTGTATTACAGGGAATTAAAGAGTGTGTACCCCTTAGTTCCGCTGTGTGGTCTCCGTACACACGCTTATATGAAAAGCATAATGGGGCCACATGTTTGGGCATTCAAAAGAATCCGTAATTAAACTTTAAATAAATTCAAAGATAATTAAGAAAGAAAGAAAGAAAGAAATAAATGGTTTATTCGACAATTAAAACAATAATACAATCAAAAAGAACTTAAAATAAAGTAACACAATAAAGTTTGTCGAAAACGGCAACAGCTCAGCATATGCTACAGCCGATGGCTGTGGCGCTGATTTTCAGCTGTGCCGGTTTGGAGGCTGGGGTAGATATTACAGAGAACAGATTTTAAAATATAAAATTTGTACATACAAAAAGCTGCAACTGGCAATAATTCAAGTTATATAATAGAGTTATTAATTTAGGTGAGGATCTCAAATAAGAGCTGAATAAAATAAATAGAAATAAATAACAGATAATAAAATTGTAAAGATAAATAAATGTTATTGAATTAATATGTGTAAATTAAATACATAACATAAACGATAAGAAATGTATAATAATACTTCTTAGAAATAAAATAATTTAAATATAAGTAAAAATCAAAATAGATATATAATATTAACAGTCTTCGCTAATCAGGACAAGATTTTTGTTGGAACAATAAATACTCTCTGAATTTGCGCTTAAAAGTCTGTTTAGATGCGGAGTTCTTGATCGGAGGGGGTATATTGTTCCAACACTTACTCGCCTGGTAGCGAAAACTGCCACGAAATGCCGTAGTCCTGTGATGCTGTGTTGACATCCTGGATAAGGCCGCTCTAGTATTATAGACGCTGTACGATGAAAACCAAGTAAGTTTCTCGTACAAGCATTGCGGCTGCTTACTAGTTACGAGGTCAAACAGCAAAGTACCGAAATGCAATTTTTGTCGATTTTTCATTTTTAGCATGTTAGCTTTGTTAAGGAAAGGCGTCACGTGTCCTCGTCGTGGTATGCTATAACAGAAACGAGCACAGGCATTTTGCACACGCTGTATCAACCGCTGAGTTCTCGCGAGCAAACAAGGTCCAAAAACAACATCACCATAGTTTAGTTTAGATAAAACAATGGATTCACACAACTTTTCACGCATTGCTGTATTTAAGAAAGGTCTAATGGAATATAAAATTTTGAGCTTGTAAAAGCAACTACTAACTGTTTTGGATACATGTTTCTCGAATTTCAGATTTCCATCAAATATAACACCCAGGTTTCTGGCTTCCCCGACTATGTCTATTTTTATAACTAACTTTCTGTCTATTTTTATAATTAACTTTCCCTTTAGTAGGCTGTTGGTCTAAGCCCTCAGCGCTGTTTTCAGAAGTGTACTTCTCTGTAGGTACTTTTAACTAGGATTAATTATAAGTAGGTAGGATGGATTTAAAATTATAAACATCAGTTAGGTATACTTCATCATCATCCGCCGGGAGTCGCGCACTGCTGGACAAAAGTTCGTCCGTCACGGCTCTAGTGGAGAGCACTCGGGTAGTTACTTGACTGAACTTTGATTTAAGGTTTTGGCTTAAAATATTATTTATTAACGTAGTTACGAAATACTTAACATTTATTAATTCTATTCATTTAAATTTTATTTCATTTTTTTATTGAAAAAAAAACTGTCTGTCTTGCTTAGTTTTGTGAGTTTTGAAACATAAGTTATAATTAAGCAGCAAGTTAACGGTTTTTTATTAAACAAGAGGAAGTAAGAAAACAAATACAAATTTTATAGATTTTCTTACCACTAAGACGACCTCTTAGTGTCAAATATTAAATAAAAGTAAGAAAAATAAATAGACACGTACATATTTGCATCTTAGAAGTTGTAATGCCTTTATCTCCCTCATAACATTCAGTGGTATGCCATCCTCCAAATTTTTGATCAGAATTTTCTTCAACGCCACTTCCTTGCCAGTGTTAGAGTTCCTAGCTTTAAATACTAACCCATGGGCCCCCTCTCCTATTCGGCCGGTCACTCTATAATTCGATATATTACCATCCATTTAAAAAAATCTAAAACACTGTACAGTTCATAAGTACCTCAAAAATAGAAAAACAAACATTGTTGTTCGTAGAGTTACCATGACAACCGTGCTTTTTTTTCCCGCCTGAACTGACAAAGACTGGTAGTTGTATTGATACATAATTCATGATTGAAAAAAGTATGAGCCTAGAGTTTTAAGAATAATAAAATCAATGTTTTAAAGTATGTAATAGTTTAGAGCCAAGGCTGCGTCAGGCGTACCGTAAATACGTCCGCGTCGTACGCGCGTACGGCAGGGACGAAGAACGCGTGAGTACCACACACGTGGGAGCCCGTGGTGGGAGCTATCCACGTTCCGTGTCGTTGTACGCGCGTATGGTACGGACGTAGCAGTTTTGTATGAACACGCGCGTAGATACCTATGCGTGACGCAGCGTTGGCCCTTAGTGTTCAAAAATATGTTTTTCTTGTAAATGAACGTAATTTTTTATCGGTGATTTAACCCGCGTTTGGTCTCAATTTCACCTAATGGTAGATAAGTGAAGATGAGGTCGAAGATGACGCCACACGAGCTTAGGAAGGAACTGGCTCTTCACTAAAACATAACCGCTAGAGCGGTGATATTCGGCACCAAATCTCATGAGAAGGGTGTTTGCAAGGGCCTGATGGGTCTTACTACCCCTGGGATTACTCTCCTTTTATGGCACGCTTATCCAGGGGCGATTGTGCTATGGTAAGCGAACTCTACGCCGCAATAAATTTTGGGCATGGCACAAAGCCTCATCCTGTTTTAAGAATCCTACGAATTCTGATTCTTAAAACAGGATGAGGCTTTGTGCCTATATTAACTAAAAGAATCCTACGAATTCTGATCTCGATTCGAAGAATCCTTCGAATCGAGATCAAAACGCCGGTAAAAAAGAAATCGAAGTCTTATATTTATCGAAGTGAAAAGGTAACTTCATTTAAAATTTTAAATACAACTTTCGCCAAGTTTCTTTGAAATGATTACAGCCTTAGAATTAAATTAAAAAATATGTAACAGGTATGTTACAACATGGCATTGCTCCATTTAGAGTTGGAATATTTACACAAGTGTTTTTGACCGAGCCTCTGCCGAATAGGTCCACGTCAGTTGTGTAGAGAAAGCAAATCTACATTCAAGTATTACTTCATTTTGAGCGGGGATTCCACGTGAAGTGTTCTAATTGGAAATAACTATGGAGCTGCGTTTCCTTTCTTTAATCCTCCTTTTTACATCAGTCAATGGTGCATCTATCCTGGCACTATTTTCATCTTTGTCCTATACTGATCACCTAATATTCCGTGGCTATGTATCGCTTTTAGCTTCAAGAGGTCACAGTGTTGCGGTAATGACGCCGTACCCTGGACATTTCCAACCACCAGCCAGAAACCAGATAATCGAACTTGATGTGTCAGCAGAATCACATCCGTTTTGGGAAGAGTACACGAAGCTGGTGAACAATGTAGAGGACCCTTATTCAAAACTGAAAGAGCTGAACGATTTGAAACTGAAAGTGGCCATCGCACAGATAAGATCCAAGCAGATGACAGCGCTCCTAATGAACCCTACTATCAAATTCGATTTGGTGATTACGGAAGCTGATGTACCATTTTTGTACGGTGCGGCAGATAAGTATCTAGCGCCTCACATTGCGATTACAACGACCACCGGTCAATTAAACCAATATCAGTCCAAAAACGCACCCACAAACCCAATATTGTATCCAGATGTGCACACGTTGAACTTTGGTAACCTCAATATCTGGCAAAAAGTGACTGAGATCAAACGGAATATTCAATCAGTGCAGGAATATGAAAACGGTTATTTGCAGCTTTCTGATTTTGCAGCCAAGAGTATATTTGATCTTAATCGAAGTCTTTCTGAGATTGAGAAGGACATTGATTTGTTGGTTGTCGCTAATAACCCTGTATTGACCGGAAACAGACCCACAGGCTCGTCAGTAGTATTTGCAGACCGAATGCACCTGACTCCAGGCAATGTATTGCCCGAGGTAAGATTTTATAAATTTCATATTAACTAAAAGAACATACATTATGAATAATACGGTGATGTATAGATCCTTTTCCTTTTTATTTAGGTAATCTTAAAATAACGCCTAGACTTGTTCTTGTTGTAAATAGCATCATTTCAGAACATGTCATCATTTAAATTTTTAGTGTCTGTGTTCCTAGGGGAAACTAAAGGCCATTTATTCAGCACAAATATAACCACCATATGTATAAAAATTACTTTACAGATTATCCCTTTAAATAAATAAAGAGACCTTACTACACATTTCCCGTAGTAGTGTTCCCGCAACACGCACACCACCATCCGCAGTATATCTATATTGCGTAATGAATTCTTTAACTTTCGGTTAAGTTTACTCAGTAAATAATTAATATTAATTTTATTTATTTTAATTTTTACTCTTCATGTATGATCTCAAACTATCACGTCTCGAATTTCAAAAGTGACCCACCAGTCACTCTCTATAAAAGAACAAAAGTATCGTTAGCGTAAGTATAATAATTATTTTAACTTTTTCTTAAAAGGGTAAAAATAAAAAATAAACTAATATTTTTTTAACTTCAATTACAGAATTTCCATAACTTTTTGAACTCAGCTACAAAAGGAGTGATCTACTTTAGTGTTGGAGTAATCCAACCAGCAGAACAGCTGTCCACACAACTATTGGAAACGCTGGCTGATGCGTTCCGAGAGTTGCCATACACAGTATTATGGAAAATCGGCAATACATCCGCAATTAATTTGCCTGAAAATGTAGTTGCTCAGGAGTGGTTCTCACAACAAGAAATTCTAGGTAAAGTTAATAATTATATATAACAAATTAGTTTCTAGCGTCAACTGTAGGTAACCCACTGATATTAAACTTTCAGCTCATCCAAATGTGAAATGTTTCATAACACACGGTGGATCTAGATCTATTGAAGAAGCAGTATTCTATCAAGTACCAATCATTGGACTCCCAATAGTGAAAACTAGAAAAGTTTTTATTGAACAGGTTACGAAACATGGCGCGGGGGAAATTCTGGATCCTCATTATTTGGATAAAGAAACCTTATCTGCAACTATTTCTGTTGTCGCCAGTGATCAAAAGTAAGTTGATTTAATATGCTTACAAAAAAAGGAATTACAAAACACAAGTAGATACCTACATCAAAGTTTCAACTAAAATGCAATACTTAGTTGTTACTTTGCTCTGATATATTTTGCAACTAAAAAGCAATTTGCTGTTCTTATACCGATCTGATTCGTTGAAAAGTCAGCATTAAAACTCGTTTGACAGGAAGTATAATAAAAACAAAAATATAAGCTATTAACTTGAATATTCTAAAAACAATATAAAACTGACGTAGCTATTACAGTTAATTTTAAAGGAGTACCTAATATCCTTGTATACACTCCTGCATTTGATTTTTTCAACCGACTTCCATAAAAGGAGGTGGTTCTCAATTCGTCTGTATGTTTTTTTTTTGTCTTTGTTACACGATATATCAGACAATAATTGTTAATCGATTCATAATTATTATGAACCGATTTTAAAAAATCTTAATTCATATGACACAGAATACTTCATAGTTGGTCCCATATAAATTTCATTGAAATCGGTTGAGTATTTCATTGAAAATTTAAATTTTTTGAAACAATATGTATGATTTCGGAGAATGTTTACGTGGATGACATTATTAGTCGGCCTAAGTGTTGACTTGAAGTCGGTTTTTTAATGCTCTGCATTCGTTGATTATTTCTACATATCCTTGTTAAGCTTAAAACATTAAAAAAGCAGAACGATAGCGCACTATACTTAATATAAGTACCTAAGTAATCCCGGAATCAAAATTTGCTAAATTTACTGATAGATGAATGGTATTTACCTTATCATGGTAAAACGGCTTGTCGTTTTGAGTTAAGTATGTTCTTAATTTTTTTGGGAAAAAAAGTATCTCATAAGACATGAGATACTTTTATCCAAAAATATCCACAGATCGAGTAAAGCCACAAGAAACAGTTGTTACTTAATACTTTTCTTTTTATTTTCTAGATACAAGGACGCTATTGTCACACTGAGCAAGGCTGTGTTTGACCCAATAGTCTCCGGACCTGACCATGCAGTTCTCTGGACCGAGTACGTCCTAAGAAATGGAGGAGCTCGTCTCCTCAGATCTCCATCAGCCTCGTTCATTGAAACGTACCTGTTGGACGTTCTATTCTTCTTCGTATTGGGAGGTCTGCTCCTAATAATAGCCGCATATATTATTGCACGCCGAATTATTGCGAAAATTCGCAGGCGTCTGCTTGAAAGAAGTGGCATTGATGGCAAATATAAATCTCTTTAATGAAATGATTGTTTTGTTTGTGTAACTATTTTTATTAATAAAATAATTGGTTTAGTTAGAATTGTTTTATTCATGTGTAAAGTTTTATGAGCCATGTTGGTACGGTGCGTTTTGATCATACAGAAACTACACAAGTACTTACCATATTAACTGTATCGTCTATGCACTTACCTACCCAATAGTTCTGAATGGAAGATGGAAACTGGCTTCCAATCATAAGTATAGCCAGATTTTACCAACTTTAGCAACTTAAATTTCAATTGTGCAGTTGTTATTTAGAATAATTTCTTTTTTTACTCGAGTGCGGCTCGCAAAGTTTACGTTTTCATTGACTAAATGCCTCGTTAGGGCTCTGAGCTTTATTCAAATCTATAAAATCATCCTAGAAAATGTTCAATTGACAAATACGATATTACGGCTTTCACAATTATTACAGTGATAGTGAGTTATAGGCTTCAAGGTTTCCCCTCCAAGTAGAGTGTGCCTTGTGGTGGCGGGGGGACTCAGTAGCCCGTCGCAGTCCATGTATCTGGTGATGCGAAATCACTCTTATCACGGTGGCGCACTGCGTCTGTCCGCATAGCGTGGCAGCTGTGCCTTCCCGGTGCCCTGCTTCTGACCCACAGTGAAGGGCAGTGGTACCCGGGCGGGGTCCTTTCGGTACCCCTCTGATTAGCAGAGTGGACTGATGAGGACAAAGAGGCGGCGAGCTCTGGCGGTGCACCGGATGCTCTGTGGTCAGCGGTCTCGGACTGCTTCTGCGTCCGGGCCGTCAGATCGGCTTAGGTTAGGTTAGGTTCTAGGTTAAGTTACGTCGTTTAGGATAGGTTTTAGGCTAAGTTTTGTTTTAGGTTATGGTTTAGGTTAGGTCTTAGGTTAGGTTTTTAGTTAGGTCTTAGGTTATTTTAGGTTTTAAGTTAGGTTAGGCTGGGTGAAGGGTGAGATGGAGAAGGAGACGCCTTCTCCCTCTTGATAACCAGCCGTGGCGGGTGAGGGGTCCTACTGCGTCTATACAAGCTATGAGTGGGGAAATGGCCGCTTGTAATGGGTCATTTCCTACGTGGAGGGCGCACGGCTCAGGCTGAGCGCAATCCGTCAAGGCTCGCGGGCAATGCCACTGGCGATAACGTGGGCTCCAACTATGGCGGGGGAGGTACACCTGGAGGTTTTTAGTGGGTCGGTTCGGCCTTCTGCCGGATCATCCCCATGTAGCCCACCGTTCCCCTTGGGCGGTCGGGGACGTGATGTTTTCTTCCAGACAAAAAAAGGCTTTAACGTTTACGAGTAGGTATATCTACCCTGAAACCTCATCCTCATCATTCAAGATTAACAATGCGCCTTTCTCGACCTGACCAACACGAATTTTAACGGCCCAAACTGACACATCAACTGTGTTTCCCCAAATGTAAGCTTTTTATATAAGCTTTCGTTATGGGCTTCCAAGTAAGTAAATATGTAAGGCAGCCAATAATAAATAATAGTTTCCCTGGTGCTTCATATTGTGATGTTAAATAAAATAAAATAAAGTTTTTGTGACTGATTTTAAAGTCAAAACAGTCTTGACCATTTTTCTTGGCAGACGGGCATGATCCAAATAAAAAAGAAATGATTCACAGTTTTTCCAAATTATATGAAAAGAAAAACATATGTAGACGAAAACAATACAAGGCACCATCTGAATAGAACATAATACACTATGACATGTAGGCATTGTGATAAATTCCATATGATCGATACTAACATTATAGTTAATAAACCTTTTAGTTTAAGTATGATAAGTACAATTTGTACAAAATTCAAAATTCAAAAAGTTTTATTCACCTTAGGAATTTCACAAAACACTTGATGAAGTCAGTCATCACATACTTCGGCTTTATCTAGTTGTTGATAGTTGTTAAATAAGATATTAAAGTAGACCAAGAGACAAAAAAAGTCGGCGGAAATAAAGTCTTGGCACTCTTTTTCAGTCAGAATTATCAAATTAATACAAATAGGTACAGTACAAATTGACCGTGACAAGAAAAAAAAACAAACACAAGACAGCTAATTGTGAGAGCCAATGTCATGCCACAACAAAATTGCTTACATAGCAGGTGCAATGAGCTATGGATGCACAATACGAACATGACAAACTGGGACCAGAGTATTTGAACAAGAATGGAATAAAATAGTCATAGTATCATTAGCAAAACGACCTGACATGGCACCGCTAGCAGCACCCGTTCACGAGTATAACGCAAGCACCAGCCATCACCCTCCTCAACCATATTTTAGGGAAGAGGGTGACCCGATACCTGACGCTACCACTAGCAATGCCGCCTGAGGGAGCATGACGTTCTTGCTGTTGTCTTGACTAGAAAATAAGTGAGTGAGACAGTCACCAGTATGTCATATGTATACTGCACAGCCAAGCCGTAAACAAAATTATTAAGAAACTTTTAGAAATATCCTGTTCTGCTTAATCCCATGCCTTTTTATCATCTAAGTAATCTTTAGTTTTATAATAAGTTTTTCGAGATAATGATTTTTTAATGATTGATTTAAATTTATTTAATGGCAGGATTGAATTGACTTCGGAATTTTGTTATATATACGTATTGACATTACAATAAATGATTTGCTGCTTTTAGCCAGCCTTAATTTAGGAAACGCTAAATTATGGTCGTTCCTAGAGTTCCTACAGAGTAATTTTTATCATGATTATCTTTCCTAGTTTTAAATTTATTGCTATTGTTATAAATATACATAATTTTTTCATAAATATATTGTGATGCAAGGGTCAAGATTCCAATCTCTTTAAACTTTTCTCGATAGATCCTCTATATAGATATAGATTCCACGAATAGATATACATTCACGAATAGATATCCGATAGATATACATTCCACGAATAGCCCTTTTCTGCAGTGTAAATATCGTGTCTATATCTGCGGCATTGCCCCAAAGTAGGATGCCATAGGACATTATACTATGAAAATAACTAAAATATACCAGCTTCGCGAGCGAATGAGCGAATTTTCTTTACCGCGAACGCTGCAGAACTAAGTCTACTCGCTAGTTGTGAGATATGGGCGCCCCATTGCAATTTAGAATCTAAGGTGATTCCAAGAAAAACAGACTTATCTACTAGATTCAACCTGTTCCCATTAAGCCACAGATCAGACTCAACTTGTTTTACAATTGGTACAGAGAAAAGCTTATTTTAAACCAACTACTGGTACATTTCTATAGCAATAATTGAATGAATCCAAATCAATTTTGTTTCACACGGGGTCGCTCAACAACTGATGCCAGTGTTGAGCTTATCAAACAATATAATATTTGATGCCTGGGGGAGTCACGTGATGCCTTCGGTGTCTTTTGCGATCTATCCACGGTTTTTGACTGTGTTCACTACGATCATGAAGCTACACCACTATGGAATCAATGATAGGGCACTTGATTTTATGACGAAATATTGTGCATCATTTAAATAATTTACAACCAGGAAATCCCATCTTCTTGCATCCGGATATCTTATAGTAAAACTTTTTATATAACACTTATCCTTAAATCTATCGAAGGGTTAATCTTGAATATTTTGGAATTTTATTATAAAAGCGTACACATTGAACCATGAACGAGTTGAAGATCTTTTGGGATCAACTATTATATTTATACACTAGCTGTGACCCGCGACTTCGTCCGCGTGAATACCGTTTATTAGAGTTGGATAAATACTATTATTATATCCTCCTTGAAGTTAAAACTTACCTTATTCTAAATTTCAAAATCGACTCAGTAGTTTAGCTGTGAAAGCGTTACTGATAGATAAACATACAGAATTACTTCAAAAACTGTTACAACAAAGCAGTGATCTGCAGTTTCACCTAGGTTTTGTGAAAAAGTATAGGTAGGTAGGTATATTACATAGATGATGCCCGCGACTTCGTCTGTATTGAATTAGTATTTCGAGTAGGTTATTTTGTTCTCCAAGGTCCTAAGTATCTTTAATAACAAAAATAAAAATGAAGAATCTTCGCCCATATAATATGTATAACTCCTAACCACAAACATAGGTAGGCAATTATCTATTAGGTACCTACATTACAAAGGCACATAGCGTTATAAACAAATCGGGTGCCAAAGTGCCTTAAATTTTAATATTGTCTTAAGTTTTCGCGATAACTATTATGTATGACTATTAACTAAAACACTTTTTAACCGATTTTATCGCGTATATTTACATTTTAAATTTTAACAGTCGCTCGTGACCACGGGGTCTGCAAAGACACCAAAACGTGGAGTTAAAATGTAAAATATAAATTATACGCCATTAATCCGGTTAAAAAGTGTTTTATTTAATGCCTTCAATTTTACTTAATTCATGCAATATCTGCATTAATTATACTTAGCTTATTGTTATTCTAGGTAAAGCTAAGTAGTTTTTGCGTGAAAGAATAGCAAAAATCCATCCATCCAGCCATTATCAGTGTACATACAATTCTACCTATAGTTATGTATTGATGCTTTTCACTGCCAAACGGCTAAGCCAATATTAATGTAATTTGGTATAGTAGTTAACACATACGTTACTTTTTATTCCGAAGAAATCTACGGTTTCTGACTTCCAAGAGGCAGAAACGATCATGAAATAAACAAAACCTTGATTTCCATTTTATCTCTGTATGTACAGAAGGCAGTACATCAAGCGTTACAAATGTGTCAAAATTTTTTACTTGAATTTGAACTCTATTAACTTATTATATATCGATAATAAGTTAAAATTGGTTGGGGAAATTTGACAGGTAATGTAACGCTTGTTCCTTCTGTACCTACCTATATTAAATCGCGCAAAAGCTTGCGCTCGCCTCCCGCCTTTTTATACCCTACCGCCGCGAGCCACGTCGAGCGCGGCAACCGTTACGCAAAAATAATCCCTATATCATTCAGTATTCACGCGCGATGGGTTATTAGCGAATTTATGTATAAGTTTGGTGTTTCTATACCGATTTCTATGATTCTTTTTTTATTGAATAGGTAATAATGTAAATTTTTTTTTATTAGGGATGAGTGAGAGTATTATAAACTTAAGAGGAAACAAATATAATCAGAAAGCTCCGACTACAGTCGTACAGTCTACAAACTACAGTCCTGGAACTTTTAAGTATCGAGTGAATAGGTTTCTCGTGGATGGACGTGTAACACCATAGTCTTCATGCGCACTTTCCATCAGGTGGCATGGAAGACAAACGTCCTATCCTTACAATATAAAAAAAAACTGCTAAGCTATCGGGATTTACACGTGTTATTGTGAGTCAACCATAAAATATAGACATATACTGTTGTGGGATATTTTTTATATAATTTTATGAAGAATATTCCTGTCATACATGATTTCTATGTAGCTTTAACCATTAAGGCTGCACACGCGACGGAAGCTTAAAAAATGAAGTAACTTCTCCCGTTTTTCCAACATTTCCCTTCACTGCTCTGCTCTTATTGATTGTAGCGTAATAATAAGTATACTATAACCTGCCCAGGAGTATGAAGAATAATTTTACCAAGTTTTGTTAAAATCCGTCGAGTAGTTTTTGTTTCTATAAGGAACATACAGACAGACAGACAGACAAAAATTTTACTGATTGCATTTTTGGCATCAGTATCGATCACTAATCACCCCCTGATAGTTATTTTGAAAAAATATTTCATGTACAGAATTGACCTCTCTACAGATTTATTATAAGTATAGAAGAAGATATAGATATAGATAGATAGAAGATAGATAGATAGATAGATATAGATATAGATTAGGTTATCAAGTACTAGACAGAAACGTAAACGAAAAGACATAGATATAGAGGTAAAGATAGAAGTAGATAGATGTAGCGATAGAGGTGAGAGAGAATACAGATAATGTTGATGGAGATAAGAATAGTCGTGGACAGAGACGGGACACAGACACGGACATGGACATGGAGATGGGGAAGTTAGAGTCAACTCAAAAAAGTAACAAAGTCATAAAGTCTTCAGCAAAACGACCTGGCACCGCTAGGAGCACCCGTTCACGAGTATAACGCAAGCACCATCCATTACCCTCCCCAACCATATTTCAGGGAAAAGGGTGACCCGACACCCGACGCTACCGCTAGCAATGCCGCCTGAGGGACGTTCTTGCTGTTGTATAGAGATGGAGGAGATGGAGATGGTGTTGGAGATGGAGTTGGAGATGGCGTTGGATAAGAAGGAGATGGAGATGGTGTTGGAGATGGAGTTGGAGATTGAGAAATTTTGAAAAACAATTTACAACCATCTATTAAGTTATTGTGTATTTTAAGAGATGATCGCTGTTGAGTTTCTTGCCACTTAAATAAAGATTCTTTTGATTTTGACTTTGACACATACACAGCGTACTTAGGGGGTAACCTACTATGTACCCATACTCTAGCCAGTTTCAAAAATTTGGTTTCCTAAACTGGCCCGGCTGGGACTTGAACTCAGAACTTCTCACGCCGCGGCCGAACACTCACCAAATGCACCACGGAGACCGTCAGTTGAAAACATAGTTGTGTAATGCATTAGTTGTATTGAAGTCATCGTGGCGTGGTTCCAGCACATGTCATTCGATAAAGGAGATAAAGATAAGTTAGGCTGGGTCCGTACAAGGCTCCGGGGGTCCCGTGTGGATTAGCTGGTTTTCCATCGCGCGCCTCCCCGTGTCAAGGATAGGAAGAACGCCCCCAAAATATTGGTGGTACAGCTTTGACGGCGCGGACCAAAACCAGCTGCCCTCTCGGTACTCCGGTGGGGTTTGTAGGCCAAATCATTATCCTGGGCAAAAACAGGACCGGGGGTCTACAGGCGGGTGCGAGAAAGAAAACCTCTGTAAAAATTACCCCTAGGTGCTCGAGGGCTCGTCTAAGGGATGAGTTGCTGTGGTCCCAGTCGGTCTGTGGAGGGAAAGTGAAAGTCAGGGAAATCTTTCGAATCCTCTTTGTGGACACGGATATTCGAGTCTCTAGCGCGTTATGAGATTTCGTACGATGATGGCAGGTCAGATAGCCGAATTTTTTGCGCATTATTCATGGACCCTTGTCCTAATATTATAATAACCTGACCCCAGCCACATAACTGCCGTACCTACGGGGTACCTATTATTTTTAGCTGTAGCTGGAGTGGGTGATAGTTTCCGTTACGGATCGTTTCACTCCTGAAAGTTGCCAGGATTTAAAAATTATGACTTGGGTTTTCAGCTGTACCACATTCATGATTCATTAGTAACTGTGGTAAATTAAATCAAACTTAACCAGAATGTTCTAGTCTACAAACAAAATGTAACTGACCTCTAAAGTTCAGAAAGATTTAGCGTCCTTTAGGACACTATACTATAGCGCACATATACTAGGTATTTGATGAACGGCTGTTAAACGACTGTGTGTCAATGTCGTCAGTCGGTTTTATATCAATGTCATTATGTCAACGTCGACTTCGTTTTGTTTGGTTTTATTTTATACTGCACAATTTCTTTCAAGTTGTTTATGGATTTGTTTACAATTTATTTACTGCAGCAGCGGCTTATTTTTAAATGATGCTCAATATTTCGTTTGATGTTCTTAGTTAAAATTTAAGAACGTACCAAATATAAGTTCACAAGCACAAAATGACGGTGGTGAAAACTTGTCCAGGACTATACTGTGGACGTTCTCAGCTTGACGATGGTTCTTGGGGTGATTGTGGCGCATGTCCTCGAGGATTTCGGACAAATGCTTCTAGTTACTGCACACCGTGCTCAGATGAACCTACATTATATGATTGGCAATATCTAGGCTTTATGGTGCTTCTGCCATTGGTGTTGCACTGGTTCTTCATTGATATGGTTGCAGTTGGAAAAGAGTAATTATTTTTTCACTCAAATTTGCATCTACGTAGATCCCAAATAAAATTTATTCAAATGCTAAAGGTTTTCTAATATTTATTTATAGAAAGACGGGAGTACTCATTCAACATGTTTGTGCATTTGTTGAGGTAGCGTCTGGCACTTTGGCAGCATTGTTAATTCTGCCTCCACTTGGTACAATTGATTTGTTCATATGCACACCAACTGCAATATCAGACTGGTACACTCTGCTGCATAACCCTCAGCCAGATTATCAGGAGACTTTACATTGTACACAAGAAGCAGTATATCCATTGTAAGTTTATTTTTGTTGAAGACTTGTTATAGAATAGTGAATTTTTGTTTTGTTTACATAAAAGTTTTTGGCAGAAGTTATTTAAAGTAAACATCTTATATCATTATACCTCATTCTTATAATAAAATGAAGATTTATAATTTAAAGTAAAGCTGTTTTGTCAGAATTTTATTGTTTGGAATATTTGGATTTATAGGTAATCAATGTTTCATAACAAGTTATGAAGTATGGGCAAATGAACTTATATTTACTTATCTAATAATATCATAAAATTTTTTGAACAAGAGCTTGCTGCAAAAATTTTCATTTCACATGTCTTTACTTCTGCAACCTGATAACATGGAATTTGCAAGTTTTAGACAATAAAAAACTTTGATTAGTGTTGCAAAAATACAATTTGCTTTATTAGTACCTAACAGAATTTATTATTGTTAATTTTTATTAAGTATTTTTAAAATAAAAATGTAAATATTAATGTTACAGATATACTATGGTTCTTCTGATCTATGCCTTTAGTTTACTGATGACAATATCAATAAGGCCATTGTTGTTGACTTGGCGTGTGACAGGAACAGCAAGAAAAGAAATATATTGCGCTCTCTACTTCTACCCAATATTAGTGCTGATTCATACTGTAGCTGCAGGATTAATATGTAAGTATGACTTTTGCATTACTTTCTTAACAAAAAAATACAAGTACAACATTTAAATTATCATGTGTTATTGAACACTGTCTTGATAATTGGGGAAAACTAATGAAACAAGAAGAGATTTTTAATTTAAAAATAGACAGGCTACATAGTATTCAGATTTGTAATGTATAATTTGATACAGGTTTTTGTTTTTGGTTTTTGAAATGAAATAAAATCAAATTATTGTCAAAACACCATATAATTTATAAATATCTTAATTTGTTTCAGATTGTTCATTCCCATACATAATAATAATTATATCAATGATCACCTCCGCATTACACTTTGCAATCAAGATGGACCAATCAGCACCAGCGCTGCTAGTATCATCTGTGACCAACACTAGAAACTTCGTAATTCTACTTGGTCACTGGTTGGTTCATGCTTATGGTATAATTTCATTAACAGGGTTTAGAGAACTCTGGTATCTATCTCTTGTGCCAGCTCCGGGAATGTTTTATATCTTGACAGCTCAGTTCACTGATCCGATGAAAATTCATAATGATTGACAAGTTCAGAAACCTGTGGTGTGTAACAATTGATAAATATCTCAACCCATTGATAGGGAAGCCTAAGGCCCATAATTCTCAAAGGTCACTCGAGTGTTGATCATGATTTAAGCATAGATTTATACTTGAGTCTAAGTAACCTCTCTCAGAATAGGGGCCTAAGAATTGGAATAATTCTTCATGAGTCATTAAAGATAGTTTTTGTACATAAAAATTACATATTATTTGCATGTAAGATTAACACTATTGTAAATAGTTTTATTAACAAAATATGTTATGTTTTGATGTAGATAAATGAATACCTTGATTTAATGTGATTAGGTTTGCTTCAAAAACATTTTACTGTATATAAAAGGTAACTGTGTACATTACAAGGTTAATTATAATTAAGTAACAAAAATCTGAGCTTGCAGTTTTATTTGTCCTTATTTCTTTATTTGCAACATTAGCATACTTTTGAAGGTTCCCATGTCGTAATGGTTGATTGGTCATTGTTTAGAGTTTAAAATGACTAGAGGTTCTAGGTATGGATGTGACAAAAAATTCCAACATGTAGGTGCCTACTTAAAATATAAAATTCATTTTTTTAAACTGAAAGAACCTGCACTTAGAACACCATATTTAAATTTTGTACTTATCCTGAGCTCCAGGCACTCATGGAAATTCTGGAATGGAAATGATGGACATCATGCTAAACATGTGAGTAATAAAACAATAAAAGCTGGTTAAAATGACTTATACTTCAGTTGATTAATTTTAAGTTATACTATGGTTTTTTTATGGATCTTCTGGATGTTCTTAGTATTTTATATCGTACAGAAAGCAGCACATTAAGCGTTACAAATCTGTCAAAAATGTACTTGAATCTGAACTCTATGCCCTTGACATTAAGTTATAATTGGTTGAGGAAATATCTGTACCTCATTAAAAGTAGGATTTAATAAAAATTGTTGCCATCTCGTAGCGTCTCACTTCTCATTACAAACCACAAAAAGTAGTTTTGCTGGTCCTCTCTTGATGTTAACCTAAGGTATCAAACTTACTAGAACGCGATCATCGCGTGAGTTAGCGATGGTGATTATTGCGTGAATGCTGATTAGAACGATATACCATACTGTGGCGTGACTTCTTCTTTATCTTATCTGAAAATTAGGTATGTTTGATCGCGGATTCGTACGAATGAAAATTGCGCGAAATAGAGAGAAATTACTGGGAGCGGGGTCTGACCAATAAGAATGATGCTTCACCAAATAGAAGCCAGCATCATTGATCGCAGTCATAACTATCATGGACTGGAACGTTAATCTTGATAAAACAACTTTTCTCGTGTAGATACACGTCACCATTTTTTTACCGTAAGTATTCATTTACCGAACGTCGTTTACTGAAGATAACATCAGCAATGTGCTTAACCTGACGATAATATCTTTTTAATACAGTTGCTCAAAAAGTGGCGTATTGCAGGGACGTGTAGCGTTCGGGATGTGGTAGCCCACACATGTGCTCGTGCTTTTTCTTTACCTTTTCCGCACTCGTGCGTTCTCTTTCCCAAATGTCAAAATAATGTAGAGTCTATTAAAAAGAAAAAATCAACCACGAAGTTTTTACTAAAAAAAAATTCATAGAAGTTTTTACGATTCATACAAATATTTCTGAAAAGAAGCTACTAATTTGTTTCAATATCAGAAGATATAATGATTTGATGCAATGAGTTAGGTTAGGTTTCATTTCATTTTATCTCATTAAATTCATTTTCATTTCATGTCAATACAAAAAATCTACTAAAGACTTGGCTGTATGGTCATAGCTTCCTTTGCCTACCCAGAATGGGTAAACAAAAAAAAATCTCTGTTTATAATCTTTCACAGCTGGCGCCATTTTGTATATTTTATAAAATTGCTTAATTTTTTCGCAACTGTATTAAAAATAGTCGTTCAGTACACGTGCGGAACCGTCATTGCAACTCGTTCCGACTGTCAACCCTCGCCTTCGGCTGCGCCTCGGCTCGTGTAGACATTTGTCGGAACTCTTTGCAATGACAAGCTTTCCGCACTCGTAATGAAATATACTATTTTAATACAGTTGCTCAAAAAGTGGCGTATTGCAGGGACGTTTAGCGTTCGGGATGTGGGCTATTGCACACTTGTGCTTTTTCTTTACCTTTTCCGCACTCGTGCGTTCTCTTTCCCAAATGTCAAAATAATGTGTATAAAAAAGGAAAAATCAACTACGAAGTTTTTACTAAAAAAAATTCATAGAAGTTTTTACGATTCATGCAAATATTTCTGAAAAGAAGCTACTAATTTGTTTCAATATCAGATATAATGATTTGATGCAATGAGTTAGGTTAGGTTTCATTTCATTTTATCTCATTAAATTCATTTTCATTTCATGTCAATACAAAAAATCTACTAAAGACTTGGCTGTATTTTTTTTGTTTGTTTACCCAGAATGGGTAAACAAACAAAAAAAATCTCTGTTTATAATCTTTCACGGCTGGCGCCATGTATATTTTATAAAATTGCTTAATTTTTTCGCAACTGTATTAAAAATAGTCGTTCAGTACACGTGCGGAACCGTCATTGCAACTCGTTCCGACTGTCAACCCTCGCCTTCGGCTGCGCCTCGGCTCGTGTAGACATTTGTCGGAACTCTTTGCAATGACAGGCTTTCCGCACTCGTAATGAAATATACTATTTGGAAGTTGCTAGCATAGGATTGCTGTAAACGAAAACCATGAAACAGACTTTGCTTTGGAAAAATTGTCGTTGTTATAAGGCTCTAGTAGCTTCATGCAACTATGTTAGAATTTACTCAAAATTATTCAGCAGAGTTTGTGCCGCAGCCTAATCCATTTATCTAATAAATAAGATTAAAAATAGTTATAATAAGACTAAAACAACTAGGAACATAATTGATAAGGAAACTGGAAAAGTTAAGGATCGCAATACGGAGTTTAAACTAACATCATGTAAAGAAGGCGTCGGCCCTCTTTACATGATGTTCTTCTAAGAAAATAGGCGATGTGTGATTTATAGAATATCACGCATTCGCAAATTATTTGTAGGTATGATATTTGAACTAAAACATGTATAAACTTATTAAATTTATTCTTGCTATGTTTTGGTATTCGATAATAGTATATTATGTAACAAGTGAGCTAAGTTGCTTATTACAGTCGAGGCTGTGATTTGCTTTCCGGATGATAATAATGAGCCGGGACTGTAATTAGCAACACTCACGAGTTACATACGACGTTTTTCAACACACTTGTGAGTAAAAGACAGACATACGTGGTCATAAAATTTATTTGAAGCAGCTGTCAGCTGCTGCGCGTCAGTAGCCCTGTCCCATTGCACGTACACACGCTATTGTTGCTTGGAGGCGCTGTGCGTGCCGCTGCTGCTGCACGCGCGCCGCCTGTCCGCGCGCCGCCGCCTGTCCTCGCGCCGCCTGGACGCGCGCGCTCATATATTTAATGTATAACCCGGATCAATAAAATATGCTCTGTTTACTCGCATGTAATTTGCGCTAAGGTACAATTCAACTTTGTAGGATTCATTATATTATGCACTAGGGTATAATATATTATGCACGCGTGACTTATAGCCCAGTTTATAGTTCTAAATTCGATAGAATAAGGCTCACTTTACGAGCAAGTGTGTTGAAAATATATTATAGTATGTTTTTAGAGCTTTTTGTTAATAATTTCGTTTAATTGCTTACGTAAAACGAAACGCCAATCCTTTGACTTATTTTGCCATTGATTAAATCTCTTTATATGACGTAAAGAAAGTAAATATTTGAAAGATAAATTATGTCATTCAATAATACTCGTCCTTAATTGCATAATTCGCTATTGGCCGCAGCAGGCTGCCATGCCACCTTTACCTCATTGGTTTATAAGGTGGGTATGTCAATTAACGCCCTATGTTAAAGAACGCCCGCACTACGAAAAGTGAACTTATATTTATATAAGCTGCATCGCAACTTAAGCACATATACAATAGTCCAATATTGACTAGTCAAGCGCGGGCGCGTGACCCTAGAGCCGAAATCTTGTCAGGGAGAAGCTGTGATCGAAGAGCGTCACGCGTGTTTGTTGCTACTATAAAAATATCTCAAAGCGAAATTGTAAGCATTCAGTTATTTTTCTGCAATTATTGCATTCCTTTATACGTTTTCTTTTTTTACGTAAGTTAAATTATTATTATTATTATAAATTAAATAATCCGTAAACCATTTTAAGTTATTTACTCAATTTCCTTAAAAAAAAATTACAAAGACTGTAATATCTTCTCCTCGTCCCATAACGCCCAGCCATAAGTCCCTGGGGCGTTATAAGACAATGTGTGGGCGCTATTGTAAATATCAAAATTTTGAAGCCTTAAAATTTTGTTATTCGCAGTTCTTATTTTTTAAAACAAAAATTTGTATTTATAGGCCAATAGAATGACATAATCGAGAAAAATGAAGAAAGTTATTAGATTACATATTATTGCTGCTTATGAGCGTTATTAAAAGCACCACTTTTTTTCAAAGGCGCCATTACCCTACTACGTTTAATAACGCCCAATGAATGAAAAATAAATAGTTTTTTTTTCAAATAAAAAGCTTGATAGCTGTTTAATGTTTTTGTTTTGATTATTTAAACCAAAAAAGGCAAACTAAACATGTTTACTTCGAGATGTTACAAGCATTTTTAAGAGTAACACAAGAGTTCTTATTTTTTTGTTAAATTTTTGTTTTTGTATGCTTTTTTTACTTCTCTATAAATAAATATTTGACATAATTGGCCATTATTGTTTTATTTAATTTCTAAAAACGATATTCTGGCTTTGAAGATTTTTTTTATAAACGGGCGCTAATAGACATACCCTTTCTAAAAACGCCCGAAATCATGTTTTTAAAAAGAGGCTATCATGTCGTGAAACGTACATATTTTCTCATATAAATTATTATTTTTCAGTAAAAAAAGCAATGATGCGTTTATGTAACTTAAAATCTATTGTCCAGTAAGCTGTTTATATTGAAAATAAATTATTTTTCGTTAAGTGGGCGTTAATTGCCTTTTGTACTTATTAATAACTTGTTACGTCGTCGTTGGCTAGATAAAATGACTTATTTTTAAATGGTCAAATGAAACGACGTTACTTGCAACCCATTAAAGTCAAACAGTTCGTAAGCAGTGGTTTAGATGTCGAGATTTTAAATATAGAAAGGCATTTGGTAGTGAATACTACTTTTCGTAGGCAAAACGAACAGTTTTCATGATATTGAAACCCGCCATTAGACGATAAAAAGGCATGGGTTAATCCACAACAGGATATGTCTAAAAGTCTGTAATTACTTATTAATTTTGTTTACGGCTTGGCTGTGCAGTATGACATATGGCATACTGGTGACTGTTCCACTCACTTACTTACTTTCTTGTCAAGACAAGAGCAAGAACGTCATGCTCCCTCAGGCGGCATGGCTAGTGGTAGCGTCGGGTATCGGGTCACCCTCTTCCCTAAAATATGGTTGAGGAGGGTGATGGCTGGTGCTAGCGTTATACTCGTGAACGGGTGCTGCTAGCGGTGCCAGGTCGTTTTGCTGATGATATGACTATTTTATTCCATTCTTGTTTAAATACTCTGGTCCACAAAATAGACATTAAAATTATTATGACCTTTAAATTCTTTAGAACTAGGCTATAAACATTATAGGTTTGGGAACGAGGCGTTCGTTCTCAAACGGCCCACCACGGTCCGACGGTTGATGTCGGGATGTTGTATTTGTGCTAGTAGCTATATAAACTTTGATACCGCTATGTAGGAATTTCGTCGCGTCGTCGTCGTTCTATGGCGCATCGCTAGATGTCGCTACATAGGTAAGAGCTTCTGAGTTAGCGCGTTAAACAATCAATTTAATTCTTCTGCTTCATTTCGTCACAAATGTCACAATAGATAGCGAATATGTCATGAACACAATTTAATTTTAATCAATAAAATCAGGTATTATGACGACAAAAATCATGACAAAAACTATACGGGAAAGTGTTCCTGCAGTGTCAAGAGGAGAAGAACGAGTCAAGCGAGGACTAGGAAGGGGGGTCCTCTTCATTGCTGAACACAATGACCAACTCCACGTTGTCCACGATTGCACCTATAGCGGAGGATCCTGTAGGTGTCGATTTATGCGGAATTTCCACGCCCTGCAGCAAGCCACGCGTAACGAACGCTCGATCTTGAAGTCGAGAATGAGCATGAAAAGCTTAGCCTCGGCCTCGGAGAAGCGTCCCAGGGATCAGGATTCAGCGGAGGAAGCGAGCCCCGCTAAGAGGAGGAGGAGTGCCAGTTCAAAGAGCGAAGACTCCGATGTATTAGACGATGCTCGACGGTGTCATCCAGCAGCAATGTTTACGGTAGAGCACCGGGTCTATCTCGCAGGGTATTTCGCTAGGAACCAAGACAGCCTTATTACATTGAAGTCGCGAGGAGAACGTGGTACGAAGGTGGTGAAGCTCGAAATGTTTCCCTACAGCGACTGCTTGCGCAAGTCAAAAACAGAGTGGTGGAAGACGGCACAATTGAAATAGTAGATTGTTAAACTAGGGTCGGATGACATCAATTCCCTGAATGAATTGATGTCATCCACCCGCGGGGAACACTCTACTTTTCATTTCGAATATAAGGAAAGTAAAAAAAAACCATTTTTCTTAAATATTTATTTAAAATTAATGGAAAAGTTCGAACAATTCGTAAAGTTTAAAGTGACATTTTTATTCACATATAAATGGGTGACATATTTCTATGTATGTATAGCTATCATTTTTTACATAAAACAACCCTATGTATTAAAATAATTATATTTAATTAAGAAAATTAAATTATATATTTATATTTTTTTTAAATGATAGTGGCAAAATATAGACAAATATAATTTTTTAAATATCTGTTTCGCTGTTTAGGCATAGAATTAGAAAATTAGTTCTTGAGCATCAATTGAGTGGTATAATTGTATAATAGGCATTAATTTCATTATTATTATTGTATATTTTATTTCTATGTCTTTTGTTTTGTTTTAAATGTCAAAGAAAAGATTATGGTTTAGTGTAATTCGGTAAATGTATCTGTCATAGCATAGTTTGCTCGCCCTCCAGCACTCTGTGATAGCAACAGCGTCTCAGTCTAGACTGTGACATAATGCTGAGCTGTGGCCTTTTCGAAAAAAATGTATTTAAGGTTTAAAAAATTTTTGTATATTCCGTAGTAATATTTTTGTATCCTTGTTTTGTTTGCCGAATAAATGTTTTTCATTTCATGAATTCTTCTTTTAACATGACTTCTAAAATAAAAAAAAAATCATAAAAAAATCTAAATTTTTGACAGCTGGCTTCACAAGAAATGTATTAGTTCTATTTTTGAAATCCATTCCGGCCCTTGGTTCGGAATGAATTTGTATGAAACATTGCGACCCGCGGGTCGGAAGAAGCATTTTCAGCCCGATACTTGGATCAAACATAGACTACTTTCCGAGTATGAGAAATGAAAAGAACGTTCCTGTCCTATTTCGACGACTCACGTGTAGAGAATCTAGTCGACTAATTGACGAAAGATATATTCAAGCAGGTGAGACAAACCAAGAACATGGAAGTAGACACCAAGCCTGTAGGATCGAGAGGTGGTTAGAATCCTTCATAATAACAGGTGTGAAGGTCCGTTTTCTTATTGGAGTAAGTCTCACGATCTTATAAAAAAAATCCTTTCATAATATTCGTCAGAAATTGAGTGATATGAGTGTAAAAGATCTGTTTTTAAAAAGTAGAAATATTCCCATTGAACGTTTCATATATGTTGGGGATTGGAAAAAATTACATGAATAAGATATACCCCATTGTTTAAAAATTTTAGATACTTTATTAGCCCATCAATATCCCGATAAACATAGACGGGAACAATTTGTATTAAATTTATATGCTATTTGTAATAAGTATATTGCTAAGAAAAATTGTATGTTTATTCTAGGTGAACCTAATAGTGAACCTAATAGTGATAAGAATTATTTTTTCGATTGTGTGTGCCATGCATTTATTAATTTTGTTCGTATGGGTAATGTCAATAAGTTTTCAGGGTTTCCTATGCAAGAATGTGTTCAATGAAGTATCATCCAATGGAATGAGCCTAACTTTGAACCTGGTAATGAGGAAACCCTTAAGTTAGTTTTTGGAGGAGATACGTGTAATGTAAAGGTTAAATACCAACTTGATGTTAAGAACTCTAATAGGAGTATTATCTAATAACGATTGTTTTCCTAAGAATGAGGCTTTCAGGACTCGGATGTTTACTGAAAAATGGGTACAAGCACCCTTCCTGCAAATGTTAACTAAGAAGCCTCATCCTTTAGCTGTATTTTGTTTATTAAGTACTTGCTACCGCGCGCGGTTCTACCACCGTAACTTTTGATTCCGTAGGAATTTTGGGATAAAATATAGCCTATAACCTTCCTCAAGATATGGGCTATTAAATGCAAAAAAATTTTCAAATCCCACTTGTAGTTTCTGAGATTAGCGCGTGCAAACAAACAAACAAACAAACAAACAAACTCTTCAGCTTTATATATTAGTATAGATAAGTGTTTTAAAATGAATTATTTGGAGGAGTGGGAAAGAAAATAATAAAAGATAATTAAACTTTAAGAATGGTTTTCTTACAAAATTTCCATCACTTTAGATATTATTATAATTTTCATTTCATTCATCGAATAGAAATTGATACAAGAGCCATTTCCGGAAATGACAAACGGACGCGCCCTATGAATCGTGAGAACTAACTTATTTTTTTTATTTTTTTTTTTATTTATGTTGGTTAGTTACAGAAATACTTATACCAAAAGACATAAAAAAATTTGTCTTTGGAGAAATACCAAAATATTTTTCCATATTATTGTTAAATCCTTGAAAACCTACATAAATTCACGCCTGTTATTATAATAGGCAGGGCAATAGAGGATATATTTAGAACCATCTAATGTCACGTTTGACGAATTTGGAGGCATAATGATATTGCAGTGACAGGGGGTCAGCCTATCGTCCACAAAGACGCCAATAAAACTTCTGACCCTTAACTGACTTTTACAGTACGCCCGGGGGAGAAGCAGCTGGTACATTCTATGTTTTTCGTTCGCTCCCAGTCCAGCATGGAAGCAAAAGCATTTAAAGGCTAAGAATAATCAACGAATGCAGAGCATTAACAAAAACCGACTTCTTAATGCAATTTTAAGACTTATATGGTTTTCTCATGGATACAATATCAAAATCGGTTCACAGAGTCAGAGGTTATGAGGTAACAAACATTAAAAAAAAGTATACCATATGAAACCCCTCCCTTTTTGAAGTATAATAATAGTAGGATAATAATAGGATATGTTAGGTAGGGTCCTACTCAGCCGGGTCATTCGGACTCTTCGAAAGCGATATCCTCAAAAAGTCTAGTCAGTTTTAACAAAAGTGTAATCCATCATGGTTTTGCGCAACTTCGTTGCAATTCCACGTAGTATCGGAATCATCAGGTGATTGCGAGACTCAGTGTGTTGTGCCATCCTTGCGCACTGAAACGGCTCGCTAGTGATTGATACGGTAAAAATTCGATATGATAGGCGGTAACTATTAGGGCGGCGGCGGGAAAATTAAAAAATAGTTTGTTGGTAAGGATTCCAGAAAAGACACCGAAATTTCGAGAAAAAAATATGAATAATATAAAGAGTATGACGAATACTCATGTCAATATTGCAGTCAAAAATCAAACAGACACTTCCTAAATAACTATTTTTTATTTTTATTTTACTTTATTTAGAAAACCAACAGCGTTACATAATACAATAATACAAAGTTTGATAAATACTAAAAATAAGGCTAATTATAGGTTTCCCTTAAATACAAGTTGGACGTTACATACAAACGTTAATAGGTACATAATTATACTATTCTAAACAAACTTATTATTTTTTCTACATCATTATTCATATACTAAAACTCGTAATGACAATTAATAAAATAAGAACACAAAAACAGAATTAATTCGCTCAATAGTAACAGCATCCATCAACTAAAAATGTTTTTTTTTTAATTTACCGCAAGTACCTCACAAACTTTGTTAAGTAAAACACAAAGATTAAATAGGTCTCACTCGTTCTTTAAGCACTAAAATACTTCTTTTGGAGTTATGGAGTTTTTGAGCTTCTTTGTCTGTAGGTAGATACATATACTCGAGACTGGATCGAGGTAAGCTTCAGAAGAACTGAACAGATTTTGGTCAGCTTTGCCTATGAACTAAGTATGTGTAGTTTTTGGTCCCGTTGGAATATCGAGAGATAACTAATGTTACATACATACATAACCTCACGCCTGTCTCCCTTTGGGGTAGGCAGAGACAAGGGAACACCAATTGCTGCGATCTAGACAAAGGTATCTTTTTCGCTTCCTCCACGTTCATCAATCTTTTCATACATGATCGCCGGTTACGGGTACTTTTGACTAGACCTTTTTTTAAAATGTCGCCAATTTGATCGGCATACGCCCCTTCCGACAACACCATCCATTCTTGCTCTGTACACCTCCTTCGTAAATCTACTACTACTCTACTGTATCACTCATCCTTTCCAAAATGCCCAAATCAATAACTAATGTTATGTCAAGCTATACTCTTCTTTTTTGCAAAATATCAACTGATTAGTTAAGCGTTGCTTGCCGGAATTATTTTCTTTCTTCTTTCTATTACTACCAACACGTCAACAGGGTCCCAATTCGTCAAGCCTAAACAAGGCGAGACAGTAGAGATGGTAACCATAACCAGAAAGAAGTTATGGGCATTAAAGAAGCAGAATTTCTCCCTTTTCAACCATTTCTTGGGTATTTTTGTAAATTTTTGAAGTGTCACCCTTCACTTATAACCCTTATTGACATATATTTAATCACAATAATAAATAATAGCACAATTTCCCAAACTTTTATTAAGAAATAAAACATTATGCGGAAGTACCTATGAGTTCAACATTTTCAAAATACATCGACTTAGGCAAGTGCCATCAGAGGTGCCTTTATTCAGGATTCCAAAATTGCACAAAATGATACATAATTCAAGGTATTCCAGTTTAGGAGCTTACCTGTTATTTTATTTTTTAGCTCAAGAAGCCCTATTGAAAAAGAACATTACATAGGCGGTATAGTCCATTGAAAAGTTACATTTGGGGTTGCGTTTTTCAGAGGACGCAATTTTATTTTTTTGATGTGTAGGGGGGATTAGTCTAAAGATAAAAGCAAGTTTGTGGGGTAACCACCCTTGTCCTACGGCCGCCATCTTGAAAATAGGGGTTGAAATGGTTTTTACGATATATATTTTAAACTATTTATCTGATAAAAAAAAATTAGTAACATTTTTTGTTGTAAATTAAATCTTCTACAACTTTGGTAAGTAACTTTTTGTCGTAGAACTATAAATAAAAAAGTTATAAGCGAAAATGTTTAGAAATTCGAGAAAATAATTTATATTTTTTGATATAACTTTTTTTTATCATTTTACGAAAAAATGATATCAGACCATTTTTGTAGATCGTTTTTTGGGGAACAACTTTTATAAGCAACATTTTTTTCATTAAGTCAATAGTTAAGGTTTTACAGCGGTCCGAAATGAGTAGGTACTATTTTTCAGTACTCTTAACTAGACTTATACGTGTGTACTATCATAATGTGTCATCAGTAATTGTTTTTTTTTGTTTTTATGTTATTATTATAATTTTTTTAATTACTAATAATTACTTATTGACTCTTTTCCCCACCACCCACGAGGTAGTAGTCTAGAGGCGCGTTTTTTTTTACGTGGTATTAGTTAAGCGTTGCTTGCCGGAATTATTTTCTTTCTTCTTTCTATTACTACCAACACGTCAACAGGGTCCCAATTCGTCAAGCCTAAACAAGGCGAGTCCACTAGGCATAATAGGCATAATCCACGGTGATTTTCTAAATTTGAACTACTCCGTCCTCAGTCTTTTCGATGGACCAGGCTGCGGCTCAGCGTCTGATCGGCTTTCTAAATTAAATATCAGTGGGATAACTGGAGAAGGAAAGGGTGGTAATGTCGGCGGTTCATCATCAAAGTCATTTTCATTTATTAATTCTGAGAGCTCCATTATGTTGCTGCAAGTCTGTTTATAAGGTCCATAATACTTGTTTTTGTACTCTCATTACGTACAACACAAACCCGCGCTTGTCGGCTTGTACGCGAATTACTTGGATTCTGAACCGCTTTGGCACAGATGAAACAATTGTTCGCAAAATCGAAGTCTGGCTCTGGAGCTTCTGAAAATGACGATAAACTACTGGAGCTGCTGCTGTGACGACGAACAACATTATCGGTTCGATTGTCCACGTAATAACAATAACACGCAATATGTACAGTAACTTCCGAAACAGTTCGTAAAAATTGTTCATTAGCCTTTTTTTTTTTTTTTTTATAGTGACTAAACCCGCGTTTGACCTCAATCTCACCTGATGGTAAGTGACGATGAGGTCGAAAATGAAAGCACACGGGTTTAGGAAGGATGCTAGTGTTTTTAGAAAATAACTTCTAAATTTATTAGCTGGCGTGTTCGGATGCTTAGCTTCTAGATAAAGAATCATAGAGTTGATCCCTGCTTGATCTAACATACCAAAGAAAAACCTAAGAGGCCAGCGTCGAGTAACCCTCGCAGTCGTGTAATTGTGCATCATTTTGTCAAAGGTATCGGTAAGGTAAAGGTACACCTCCCTTTGTCGCATTGTAATCATCTATTATAACTGGCTTATGCGATACGGGATTGATCTCTTCCTTATTGTGCATAGTAGATAGCAATATCACCGATTTGTTTACCTTTGGTGTAAAGGAGACTAACGTTTTCTCTTGATCAAATGCAAACTGAGAGGACAAAGCAGACTTTGATTTATTCGGTAAGAAAGCTGGTGCTCACGTTTATTTTTACGTAAAGTTCCAATACAAGTCAGGCGATATTCCTTCAGTAACTGGTCTGCTGGAGGCACCGAGGTGAAACAATTATCAAAGGTTATGTTTCGTCCAGAACCTTTGATGCTCTCAGCTAACTTTAGGACGTAGTTTGCCGCCGTCTTCGCCTCCGCCTCTAATGGCTCTGTTTCACTCTCATCATCCTCAGCAATATTATTTAAGTACCGCTCAAGCTCTTCATCATTACAAAACGCCATAATGAACTGAAAGTAGCATATAAAAAAATACAGTAACAAAAGAAAAAACCTACGTAAATAGTAACAGGGGTGACTCAACACCCCACACATACCTGCAGACCGAAATTTACGTGTTACCGCTCCCGCCGCGCGCGCAACGGCTACTAATGAATCGCGGTAAGAGAAAAGAATACACAAAATGTTAGAACGATACAGCTAATAGTTTTCAAATAATCGGCGCGTGATTGCTCGCGTGGGGTGTTGGGGCACCCCTGTTACCATCCTAGGGTTAAAAACAGAATAAAATACATCCGCACGTGGAGAAATATGTAGCACAACTAAAAGGTATAAGTTGAACGACAACTTCAACATAATATCATCAGCTATTTTTACAATAAGAAAGGTTAGAAATAATAATAATAATAATGGCAGGCAGATGTTCTTTTGGTTTCTAATGGTCGCTTGGGTATTTCCTACCTGGACAGTATTCTTGGTAATGGCCATCGGATTACAATTATTTTAAAAATCAATAATTGTCAAATTCTGTAATGGAGTGGAAAAGAGTCAATAATTAATTATAAATAATTAAAAAAATTATAATAACAAAATAAAAACAAAAAAAAAGCACTTACTGATGACACATTATTAGTACACACGTATAATATAAGTCTAGATAAGAGTACAAAAATAGTTTCGGACTCATTTCGGAGCGCTGTAAAACCTTAACTATTGACTTAATGAAAAAATGTTGCTTATAAAAGTTGTTCCTCAAAAAACGATCTACAAAAATGGTCTGATATGATTTTTTCGTAAAATCATAAAAAAAAGTTATATCAAAAAATATAAATTATTTTCTTGAAGCTATATTCATGGATGACTGCATTGTTTTGATAAGTATTTTTTGTGGCCTGTTTAATGTTACGATAAAAAAAGTTTCTCGTTATTAATGAATTGGCTGTTCTGCTGTTTTCGCTGTGTGCATGGTTTATACCTCTGTAATCGTCCTGCTAAACAGTCAGTTTTTGTTTAAGTGTATCCAGTGTATGTGTTTTAAATGTGTAATAATTAAATGTCACCGCTCCGGAGTTTCGGTTCTGTGTTCCAGCCTGGTTCCAGCACTATAAAGAGCCTGTTCTTTCCTGAACCACTGTGCTCTTCGAACTCATATTACCTTACCATCAGGTAGAGAACAAACGCGGGTTTAGTAATAAAAGATTTATTTATTTATTTATTACATCAAAACACTTATATATCCTAATGTGACGGAAAAGTGCAACAAATTAACCAATTATCTTAAACATATTATAGGTAATAGTGAATAAAAAACAATCTTAAACATCATCTCACGTACATAATAACACTTAAAAACCATCTTACATACATAATAACAAATTATAAAAAACATAAGGTATAAACTATAGGTAGGTAGATTTAGCAACCAGTAGTTGCTTGCTTGCTAGTGATACAAACTTCCGGTAATACAGTTTAGGAACCTACCTGGTGTTGTCATCAATACCAAAAGAAAACAGGGGCTTTTTAAACTTACGAATGAAGATTTAAAACCTTAAATAGGAACGACACAGCGTTGACAATAAACTCTTTCCGCAGATAAACAGACTTTATCGCTCTAAGCACAAAGTAAGCTTAAAAAAAAACAAATGAAAAGCAACAGTCTCGTTTGTAGGCGGTTTCATTAATAAACGTTTTCTCATTTCCCGGACCTGAAAAAGATCTTCCAGCGTCGTCTCGTCTCGTCCTGAGTATTTTTCTTATCTTTTGGTAGATAACTAACTTTCATTGCGAAAGAATTTTCATTACGTTTACGTGAAAGATGTTGCTTTGTGTACACCGTTTTGTGTTTTGGTGCCTCACTTATTAGATTTTTATGTTTTTTTATTAGATCTCTTTGCTATAGCTATGACTAATTTACTAATGTTGAATGGAACTAGGAACTAGAATGCGTTTGAATAGGAATTCAATATTAACAAAAGAAAGAAAATACTGCCAAATATTTTAATTTTACTAAGAAACATGTGGTGGTGAGATCAATTATTTACTATAGCCTCAAGTGTTCACTATTTTATATGTTTAATTAAAGACACTTTAGGTAAGTATCACAACATTTTAATTGTATAGCGTATTTAAAGTTACATTTTAAGCCGACGTTAATCAAATCCGGTTAAAAGTATTTTATTTAACAGGCATTTACTATCTAGTTTATTTCTCGGCTCGACTTGGGTCTGAATGAACCCTAATTCTCCTGTAGTTGTCATGATACAAGTTAACCTCAAAACTAGCTTTTATTGGCATTAGAAATTGATTTACTTAATATTTAAAATACATTGAACATTATGTACAGGGTGACGAATTTTAGATACTGAAGGAGAGCACTCTGTACTCGATTCTGCTCATAATTATGTAAAAAAGTAGGTAACTACTTAATTTTTCACTAGAATCCCCTATACATAAATACTAAGTACTATATTAATATTTACTTTACATAGGTACAAATGAGTCAATCCCGGCATGTGACCTGGCACGCTAGCGTAAACATGCGTTTCGTAATCAATTCTTTAACTTTCGGTTGAGTTTACTCAGTAAATTATTAATATTTATTTTTTATTTTATTTTTTCTCTTCATGTATGATCTCAAACTATCACGTCCTTGAATTTAAAAAGTGACCCACGAGTCACCCTGTATATTGTCAATTCATTTCCGAGCTGACTGGAATAATATTGGATATCATCGCGTCCGACGTGTGACGGAAAATACCTGAATCGAAGCTAATCTCATTCAAGTTTTCCCGCGCAATAGAAGTAAGTCGAAATCGTATTCCTACATCAAAGTATTTGAATCAAGAATTTGTATATTGGATTTCACATTTTGTGTCGTAGAAGTTTGGATCGGCGAAAAGAAATTCGATTTTTCGCATAGGTAGTCTTATGCGTGGGATAAAACCAAGATAAAACTTTCATAATACTTACATGAAAATGTTGGCAAAAAATTAAGTACCTAGATCTATGTGGGTATCTAACGGTTTATGTGTAGTTTTAAACTAACTTGCCCGCATTTTTTTATTTTGTGTTTTCGCATTATACATATTTCAATATTATGTAGCTCTAAGCATAATACGATAAAAAAACTTACCATTTAAATTGCATTGGAAATCAGTTTTGAGACAATAGCTTTAACATTTCTTAACAAAGAAACACTATTTTTCGAATAAAACAGACCCTTTATTTGATTTGTAGACTTTTCCCCGTTGTTTCAAGGTCATCGCAGGGTCGCCAGTTTTTCCGGTAACCTGTTGCCATTTTCCTAACCCGAAGTTAATTTGACACGTAACATCCGGGTCGAAGTATTTCGGTCCTTATGGAGGTAAAGCCAAGATACAAACTCGTAATAAACATCTTTAGATATCATCGAAATCGAAAAATTATTGCCAGAGAATTGTTTTTTGGCGTTTCGGTTTTTTAACTATGTACACTCTATATTCTCCAATTAGTTTTTGTCGTGAACAAAAAATTACAAGCTCTTAAATTGGTTTTTATTATTAATTAACAGAAAAATGGGAAGAGATTTTTTTTATGTCTAGTTTTCATGATTTATTAAGGAATCAAAGCACTGCCGTGTTACGTGTGATGATCCTATCTCGCCCTTTATAACTGGATTTAATCGTATTTCATTATATTATGATTTTCAGTGACCACAATATATGAAAAGGCGGTTAAAGAATATTCTATTTAATAAAATAAATCAAGTAATCTTAAGATAATATATTTTGTATTACCTATCAGTTGAATAGGTACATGTTTTTATATTTCCAAGTAATAACAATAAGTTTTCCAACTTTAATTTAAGATTTTTCCTAATGCCATCTCTCATAGGTATTGTAAATTTCGTATAGTTATATTTCATATAGTTTCACATTCATATAATTCAGGAATATATGATCTTTTGAGATTTTTATTGCAGAATGAGATAATATAATTGGATTGGCAATATTTACAACTACCTATTTTGAATTCCAAGTCAACAACAAGCGTAGGTCGAAATATGGTGGTAAAATAGTCATACCGATACAGCAGCTTCTTTGTTCCTGTTAGTATAATGTTAGAACGAAACACTAAAAAGTACGCCATTAGAAAAGGAACGGACGTACATTACAATATCAGCTCCTAAAATACGCAATTTAGGATCCAATTTTCCCTGTCGTGACATCATGCTTATAAAGTCAAAGCAATTGGGTGTCGTAAAAAAACATCCATCACATGAAGCCAGCCAAACTCTTTAATATTATTTATTTTATTCCTATCCAAGTTCGTAAAATGTTTTATTGCGGCTTGCTTGTGGAATAGGAATATTTTATCCCTACATATAGAATATGCAATGTTTTGTAAGTTCCATTTTGAATCCTTTACTTTTTGTTGGTCAGGGCTGAACGGTTTCCCGGAATTATGCATAGCTATGTTGGGTAACATGGATTTGTTTTACTCAGGAATCATCTGTACATTTCAAATATTTTTTTAACGTTTAACGTAACGACGACGTATACGTAACTTAATAAGTTTAAAATAAAGGATAGTGGCTACAAGATGTTTGATGTAACATCATTAATCTTATCATCTATAAATTATTGTTGTGTTGTTATGTTGATCTACCGGGTGCGGCAGGCAATTGAAATGTCCATATTAAAAATTAAAATATTTTTTTTTATTTTGAATATTTATTAATATATTTTTTAAGAAAAATCTAAAATATATTTAAAACTGTCCAGTTACAGATAAAATATAGTCACCATTAGAAAGAATTATTTTTTTAAAAATTCAGCTTTTTAAATTGAATAACTTATTGCCCATAAAGTCGTTTGACTTTCTAATGTTTCTTTCTAATATGTACATTGCTCCTGAAAGAATACCTTCCTTGCATTGCTACAAAAGATAAAGTTGTCGGCAAGAGCTCTCTATTTCAAAGAAGACCAGCGCTTTTGTGCTTATCTATTTATGCCAATTGACCTCCCTAGCGTCAGCTTCCCAAAGGTTTCACTGAGACAAAAATATTGAATATTCTCTGCCAATACCGTGGTGGATAGCCCCTGGCCGCAGTGGGTGGGGAGGGTCACCCCAGCACCCCGCGAGTGGTCCATTAAACCACCCCGAGCGTTTATTCACCGGAATAGTGTGCAATAAAACGCGAGAACCACCCCTGACCACTGCCCTGCCCGCACCAAAAAATATAACCTAGAATTATTTTTTCTTTTGAAACAGCGGCGCAGCGCGCTGGCCCCACTCTACAACCGCTTTTTGCTATTTCAAATTAAATACGAATAAACTTTGCCAGGATGTGAAGTTTGAATGGCGTACGGATATTTGATTTCTGAATTTTAGGCTGCACTTTTATGAAAGTCTAAAATAAGCATATTTTGTAAAAAGCTCAGCGCTTTGTAAGCAATCCTTCTACTATTTAATAAGATCTTCCCTTGCATTACAAATTTAGTACCTAACTAAGTAGTTTATTCAGGACTTGATAAGAATTTATAAAGGAAGCTCGATGTAGTTTAGATTTATAGAAGCGAAGCAACGTTTTCAGTAAGCTTCTTTCACGTTTTAAATTTATTTACATTTACCTTGTTTTTTTTTGAAGTCCTAATAGAACCTGCGATCGTTCTCAATTTCCTTATAATACGTTTGCCTAAAAGAAGAGCACATTTACTGGCTGCTTTTCTCTTGTAAGGAATAAAATTGCAAATTTCTTGACACAATTCTGTGAAAACTATCTCACAGAATTGTTTGAATCAGCAGGGGTGTGTTTCACAGGTTTGCGCAATGAAACGTTAATTTTTATTAGGGTTTCACACAACAGAAATACTGAGTACGCACCTGAGTAACGTACAAAATATAAAAATGATGCTTATCTATGTTTCAACTTTAACTATCTCTTATATCTCAATGTTCCAAGAAATATAGAAACTATCAATCACTTACAAACATGGAATAGTTTTGAGTAAAGCTGCATCAATCATTTGGAAAAATAAAACTATTGGGAATACATTGTTTTTGTGGTGTTCAGGAATATATGATCTTTAAAAAACATACTATCACTTCGTTCTATTTTTATTCTTAATATTTATTTTAACTAAAATATGCTATTTTAAATTAAACTCTGTCAGGTTTGATTACATACTATACATGCATTTTAATTTTACAGATAGCTGTCATGCTTTGTTGCATCTCCTCTAGTATATCGTCTTGGGACACCCTGTATAATTCGAGAACCTTGATGTAACCTAAACTAAGTGCCAACGCTGCGTCATGCGTTCGAACGCTCGTTTCATTCAAAACTGCAACGTCTGTACCATACGCGCGTTCGATACGGACGTTCGGAATGCGCCAAGCGCCGGTTATGATACGGAAAATATTATGAAAGTTTGTATGTTTGAATCTCTCTAGTAGGTGTTATATAAATCTATGGGTAGGTGTGCCTATTTGAAGATACGGACGTACGGTACGCGCGTTCGAACGCGTAACGCAGCATTGGCATTAAATTGTTGGTGAAGTTGAAGATGAAATGAAGGTTGTTTTCAGTAAAATGAAAAATAAATCGGTAGCCTTGAGTTGCGATTCCTAACATTTTATTAAAATGACGTTTTGGCATTAAATGCAACGAGGCGTTTGGGCACCTGCGTTGCGCCAAGTTTCGATTGGAACCTATTGTTTAAGATTGTTTAAGAGTGATTAAGTTAGACTATGTAACACAAGGAAATCGAAATCGAGTCGTAGAGACATCCCTGAGCCCTGATTTTTATCAAATTATCAAAATAAAAATATAACCTCAAAGCGATAAAAAAAAGATATCATTGAAATGTTTCTTTTTATTTGGTTACTACGCTCGCGTTAATTTGGCCTCCGTCTCACGTGGTGGTAAATGAAGATGAGCTCGAAGCACACGAGTCAAGTAAGCAACTGGCTTTCGATATAACATTTCTGAACACATAGGGTTACCAAATGAAAAAATCAAAAGTTCGGAGAAAAGTCCTGATTTCCAAAGAAAAATCCTGAGATATTTAGTTTAAGAATTTTCTATCAACCGTACTATTCAATTACAAAATAGTAAAACTACCATTTGTATTGTATACGTAAACAACTTACTTAAAAAGGTATCTTCAAAAATAAAGTAGGTATAATAAAACTAATTAAGCCTACTTATTTTAACTGTGAAATTATTACCAAAGGATAATTATATTTTTTATGTTAACGTTTTAGTAAAGAGATCTCAGGACAAATGACCGAAACACATGACCGACGCCGGAGTCGTGATATTTTTGCGTGATTTTTATACGAAGGGTTTCTAGCCAGGCGCAGTTTAAAGGGGTTTTACCGCCAGGCCGGTAAGTCGCATTTTATGACACGGTTATCCAGAGGCGGTAGGGCTATTCTTAGCCACTCTTCAATCAATCATAGAAAAAAATGGGAATCTAGAGGCCTCGTAGAAATATTTAAAAGTACTGTCACTAGAAGCAATAAAAGTTTTCTCTCACCGATCTCTTTTTAAAATATTAAGCACATATCGTGTAAAGTACACTTTCGACTGTTTGGTGTTAAAGCCGTTGTCGAATAAATAGTGTTGAAAAAGAAAAACGTATCTCTAAAGTATGAAAGCAAAGTAAAGAGTGACTGGAACGCAAATCGAATTGATAAACATGTCATTTGCTGCGGGGTGACAAAGAAAACGTTGTATTTATATACATACGTGTTCTGTAACTATATGTATTCTCTACTGCACCATAGAGAGTGCTATAAACAATTGTTTTTAATCATTACTTAAAAGAGCCAAAGCTTCATATTCGTGATTCAACTAGGTACGTAACACACTGAATGAAACTGAGTAGCTCCGATAAGGGATGAATTAAATTATGTATGCGCTTAACTACCCTTCTCGTGGAAATGTCAGAAACTATACAACCAGACACTCACTGAAAGAACCTTTATACCAAGTATCACACCCATGCACTCAAGGAATAAGTTTTTTTCATAAAAACTAAAAATCATATATTTCCCGTGCCCGTGGTAATTTTGGGATTTTTTTTCGTAGCACAACCAGTCACTCTTTGAAGAACCTTCATGCCAAGTATCACATCCGTACACTCAAGGAATAAGATTTTTCATACAAACTAAAAAGTCCAACCCCTTCCCGTGGGAATTTCGGGAATTCCTTCCATAATAAAAATAGACACTTATTGAGAAACCTTTATATCAAGTATCACATCCGTGCACTTAAGGGATGGGATTTTTTCATACAAAATAAAACATCATATATTTCTCGTTCCCGTAAGAATTTCGGGAATTCCTTTCATAACACAACCAGACACACATTGAAAGACCTTTACACCAAGTTTCACATCGGTGCATTCAAGGAATAAGATTTTTCATACAAACTAAAAAGTCCTATATTTCCCGTTCCCGTAGGAATTTCGGGAATTCCTTCCTTAGTGCACCCCTACATCCCCTAAAGAATGTACATGTTCCAAATTTCAGCTCTCTACGACCAGTAGTTACGGCTGTACGTTGTCTGTCAGTCACTCAGTCACTCAGTACCTCAGTCACTCAGTCAGTAACGGAACAGTTTTATATATATTGATTTAACCTTGTTTTATTTATTCACTATACACATTATTAAATAAAAACAGATTTTAAAAGGATTTACTATATATACCTTGTTTGGTTTTATCAAACATTTTAACTCGACGTGTTGCTGACATTTATAATATACCATAAAAAAACATGTCTCTTAACCTAGTTTTCGCGACTTTATCCCCTGGGAATATCAGGACATAAAGTATTCCGTGTTATTGAAGGCTTTGCTGTAGGTGTGAGTAAATCCTCCTAGCCTTGTCAGCGATATGGAGCGACCAATTTACATCTATCTATACCACAACACGTACCTGTCTACAAATACTGGATTAAACATAAATCGAAAAATTGGCAAATTCATTGTATTATACCGACTACCCACTCTCGCGACTTTCACGTGTTTCACGCGGCGCGATCCAGGTGTGAACTGTTTCCTTCCACACTCGCCAATCTTCACAGTCTTGTTTGTGACCATGGACGACGAAGACGTGATTTCTACTGCTGCTGTGTCACTGCTTATTACAATTAAAATCATTTTTTGGTCAACTTTAATAACTATAAGCAGTAATATTTAGTAATACCTATTGTACCTACTGACATCAAAATAGCAATGTAAATATTATAGATAAAATACTAAATAAAACCGATTTAAGCATTATAAAATGAAAAATAAAGCTTTTTAAATAATAGTAATGTAAATGTTAAGTAATCATTTTAAAATAATAAAGAATACGATGTCTTGTCAGCTAATGCGAAAAATGCGAGTGTGGGTGCGTTCACGTTTGCGCGTCGCAAAGCCTTTGTCGCGGACCAAGAAACCGACACCGATCGGGGAACGGGGATCGGAGAACTGCGAGAACCGCGAAATTTTTTGATAACAATTTAGCTAAAACATCAATCTGAGATCACCTCGGCTGAATGATATCTTAGTACAAATGCTATTGGTTTATGAAGAAAGATAGAGAGAGAAGGAAGATAAGGAGAAAGAAGGAGAGCTACAGAGAGGTAGAGGGTTTGTTACCTAACGCGCTAATGTTGAAAACTACCAGTCGGATTTGATAATAGTATATTATGTAACAAGTGAGCGAAGTTGCTAATTACAGTCGAGGCTGTGATTTGAGCCCGAGCCGCAGGCGAGGGCTTAATAATGAGCCGAGACTGTAATTAGCAACGCTCACGAGTTATATACGACGTTTTTCAACACACTTGTGAGTAAAAGACAGACATACGTGGTCATAAAATAACAAACACACTTGATAACAAAGCTGTGAATTGTGATTGAAAAATGGCACCGAACTTCGCGCATGCGTGAGGTTTTTTTTCCGCCAAATGTGTCAATGGCTGTATAGCATATACAGCCTATTTTACATGAAAATATTTAATTTGGAGTGGTAAATCCAAATATTTTAATATTTTGTAACAAATTATTGTAAATTGTGAATAATTTGTTTGATATACAATTTTGTTTAACTAATATAAGGCGTAAACATTTAAAAATGTATATGGATTTGAAGTGGTATAAAACCTCTTTGTTGTTTCTGAAAAAAATTAATGTATAACCCGGATCAATAAAATATGCTCTGTTTACTCGCATTTAATTTGCACAAAGGTACAATTCAACTTTGTAGGATTCATTATATTATGCACTAGGGTATAATATATTATGCACGCGTGACTTATAGCCCAGTTTATAGTTCTAAATTCAATAGAATAACGCTCACTTTACGAGCAAGTGTGTTGAAAAACATTTTTCTTTTGATAGGTCAGTTCCTGAGGATGTTTGCAGGCTTGCGGAATCAAAAGTTGAATGGGGGCAATTCTTAGATTGGCGGCTAGTTTATTTTGTTACTTCCTCATTAAGTCGGCGCGGCGAACCTTGATCCCTATGACACTGAAAATAATTTCCACAACATAACCTTGTAGTGCCATCACTGTTACATTAGAATCGTATTGGAGGCATCTAAAAATGGCATTTATTTATTTTACGTAGCTATATTCCAATAAAATGATATTCCGTTGGAATTACAACAATTCATAACATTTGCAAGAAATTATCTCAATCACACTTTACGTTTACGTTCTGCAAAAGTTACTTCGTAGGATATTTATTAAATCATACCTTACGAAGTAACTTTTGTGTGATTGAGATAATTTCTTGCAAATGTTATGAATTGTTATAATTCCAACGGAAATTTTAATGGAATATAGCTACGTACAATAAATAAATGCCATTTTTAGAAGCCTCCAATACGATTCTAATGTAACGGTGACGGCACTACAAGGTTATGTTGTGGAAATTACTGTCTGTGTCATAGGAATCATTTGAAAACAATTCAACTAAAAAAAAAAATTGTAGGTTTATTTATTTAGGTATACCTATTGCACCTATTTAAATATATTTTTTAAGAACTTTTAAAATTATTTTTATTTACCATCTCCATTTAGTTCACTATCGAATTGGACCCAAAGTTTTGCTGGAAGAAAACAGTTTTTGAGTTAACTTCGTCTTTGTACACAAAAATAGTTGTGAAACGTTATTATATGATTGTACGCAAAGAATAAATACAAAGATATAAACTTTTCAACACACTTGCTCGTAAAGTGAGCGTTATTCTATTGAATTTAGAACTATAAACTGGGCTATAAGTCACGCGTGCATAATATATTATACCCTAGTGCATAATATAATGAATCCTACAAAGTTGAATTGTACCTTTGTGCAAATTACATGCGAGTAAACAGAGCATATTTTATTGGTCCGGGTTATACATTAAATATTTTCAGAAACAACAAAGAGGTTTTATACCACTTCAAATCCATATACATTTTTAAATGTTTGCGCCTTATATTACTAAAACAAATTTGTATATCAAACAAATTATTCACAATTTACAATAATTTGTTATAACATATTAAAATATTTGCATTTACCACTCCAAATTAAACATATTCACTTAAAATAGGCTGTATATGCTATACAGACATTGACACATTTGGCGGAAAAAAAAACTACGCGCATGCGCGAGGTTCGGCGCCATTTTTCAATCACAATTCACAGCTTTGTTATCAAATGTGTTTGTTATTTTATGACCACGTATGTCTGTCTTTTACTCACAAGTGTGTTGAAAAACGTCGTATGTAACTCGTGAGCGTTGCTAATTACAGTCTCGGCTCATTATTGTAATTAGCAACTTCACTCACTTGTTACATAATATACTATTATCGTTCAAGATAATAATAAATTGTAGGTAAACTTACCTTACATTATTTGAGACTTACGTGACTACACGAAATACGTTACTCTTGTGGGCAATTAAAATGAGTAGAATAAAATAATAAATTAAAATTAAAATCAACAGTACGTTCTCTGTTTTCTTCATATGGCCACCACTGTCAAGACTTCTCGACGGAAAACTTGGAAATTCCACTTAATTTAGAGTTTTCTAACAGAATCCTTTCAAATTGTTCAACTAAAAGTTATTAAATTGAATAGCACTTGCTCGGCACTTTTTTCATTCATTTATTCCATACATGGGTAGATTTTTTTACTATCGGTTAAACCAATGTTTCACCCCAATTAACCTTATGGTAGAAGTAATGAAAAACTTTCTGAAACCAAAACTACAAAAACTCTGTATCAAAATTTTACAATTACTTTGGAAACTCCGGATTAAAGCCGGAAATCGCGGACACTAAGTTATATTGGCTTCAATATCACCGCAGTTGCAATACATTTTTATAAAACTTCTGAGTAAAACAAACAAAAATAGTTTTACAATAAGTCCTTAAATAGGTTGTGATTTTTGTCCAAAACAGCAAAATAAATGAACCCTAACGTGAAGCTGTTTCAACAAAACGTTGTTTTGATAATCGGGGCATTCGGTGCTCGCGTTTTTATTTCCCTTTAAAACAGTTGCCTCACTTTGTTTCAATAGTTTTTTCGTAAAAATGTTCACGTGAGTGCTCCTGCTAGTCGCGTCACAGAATTTTGCGAATATCTGGAAAAGGGATTAATTTTAGAGAACTTTTGATCTTAGTGCCTTGTTTTTAAAGTTCAAATTTTACGGGAGTAACTTTCATTCCATTTCGTTTCTGGCTATAGTTAGGTATGCGTATGGGGCGGGTGGGATGTTTGACGTGAAAATTAGTTTTTTCACGAACACTTGTAGTTGTGTGAGAGATTCTATCAGTATGTCTGTGTGTTTGCTATTGGATTCTGATACGATTTTCGTTTTCTAGGAAATTGTTCAAGTCCGCTGGATTTGGGAGTTCTTGCATTTCGATTTCTACCTGCTCCCGAATTTTTATACCTCAATGCCTTTATTAGAAACAAAATTCGATAACGCTATAGATATAGAAATCTATATGTATTAAATATATTCCAACCATGCCTTACAATAATGAATATTTACATAAGTGCAGGGTTTATTTGTTATTGAACCCGGTTATAGAGTAGGTTAAAATGAACAATTTTTACTTTGGAACCACCCCTACAAAAATTACAGGTTTTTAGTTATTTTAGCTTATGGATATTATTGTAAGCACCTATTTTTAACAACTCTTTGTGAAAAATAAAAAATCTTCGCTATTTAACTGATTTTCTTGGTGTCATCATGAAAATGATTAATAAGTTGTTAATTTTTTTCACAATGGGTACATAACTTTTAAAATTGTTATTTTTTTCTAGGAATTTTAAAGTGTCTTCCAAAATTACCTTAAATAATTTACTTTATCATGATGTAATAAACTGCACAATAAGTTACTAGGACTTTTTTTTAGGCATTTTGATTGCAAAGTCTTGGTTTAACTTTAAACAAGAATAGTGTTTGTAAGACATGTGCTTCTTTGACGTTATTTTAGTTGATTTTTGGTACATATCACAAAACCATTTACATGATAACGTCAAAAAAGCAGTTAGATAGCGAAGACTTTGTTTATTTCTTACTAAAATAAGTAAAAATAGGTGTCTACTATAAAATCCTAAAAAGTTAAATAACTTAAAAACGGTAAATTTTTTGAGGGGTGGTTTCATAGTGAAAAAGGTTCTATTTGATCTACTCCAATAAAGTATAACTGAACTTATAAAATATATTTTAATTTTCTACATTTGAAAAGTTAAAAGGACGACGCTTAACTTTGTAGTCTTTGAGGCTGGTACCCGCCTCAATAGACATGTGTGATATGTAGTTGAAAAGAGTTCATCTTCTAGAACAAGAATTGGTAAAATTAATAAAATAAAACCTAAAAAGCACCTAATAGAATTAAACAAAATCTCCGAAGACGAAATTAAAAAATACCTTAATTCAGGTGTGCAACAGATAATCGGAGCGGCGGTGTCGCTTACTAATTAATCTTATGTTATAGGTGACCCGTCTTCTATTTTGAATTTGAACGGACTAACGATCGGAACTTGGCGCAATAGTAACTTTGATTCAGGTTACTAAGACTTATCCAACGGCTTATCCTACATAGCTATTGGAGGTGGATACCAAAATTATAGCACATTATAGTTCGACATTTAATACCTTATAGCTCTAAATGGACTAACGATCGGTAGTTGGCGCCATATTATCTTTGACTCAAGTTACTAAGACCTGTCTAACAGCATAACCTACATGGCTATTGCAGGTGGATACCAAAATTATAGTGCGACATTATGGACCTCATAGCCCTGAACGGACTAACGATCGGAAGTTGGCGCCATAGTAACTTTGATTCAGGTCAATCGTAGAGGTAATAAGGCATATCACCGAAGATCATAAAACTATCTAATGTCACGTTTGACAAATTTGGAAGTATTATAATGGTGGAGAGAGACTATTGCAGTGACAGGTGGGACAGGTAGTCCACCCGTCCCCACAAAAAACCTCTAATAAAACATCGGTCCCTTAACTGACTTTTACATTATGCCTGGGAAGACAAGCAGCTGGCACATTCTACGTTTTTCCGTTGGCCAGTTTTGGCATACAAAACTGCAGCGTTCGAAATACGCCAAATTAAGTATTCCATTGACACGACTGTACATGCACACTTATGAAATTGTACTAGGAACGCTGCGTTACGCGTATGATACGGACGTACGGTACGGCACGCGCGTTCAAACGCGTAACGCAGCGTTGGCACTTAATTCATAGAACGACCTCGTGGCGCAGTGGGCCGAAACGGTTCGTTTAAATTTTGATCAATCAATAAAAATCATCATCCGGTTTAAATTTTTAAATAATGTTTCATTTTAATGAAAGCTTTTCATTATTATAGAAAAACTTCAAACGTTCTTAAAAAAACTTTATTTCTGCAACCAATAGAGTCAGGTCAGTAGTAAATCACTTACACAAAAATCGCATTGGAAAAAACATGGATTTTGGAAACAGGACAAGACAGGAAATATTGCTGAAAAGTGCAAAAACCATTCCGATTTTAGTCTCACTGTGAATTTCAATATAAAATTGCAATCCTCTATTTTAGATTTAAAACTCTCCATGTAAGTATGAGTGTTGCCATGAAAACAAAAATCCAGATTTTGTATGAAAGAATCTTGGATTGAAAACTTAGATTCACTACTAGGTGACATAATAAAAAAAACTAAGTATTTTTTTATAGGTATGTATTATCCGCAGTTTAACCGGGGAAAATTATTTTGGATGGTATATAAAAACATCCTTGACAATGTAAAATAAAATAAAAGTCAAGAAAACACGTTTACAAACGGTTTTTATAGGCATTTCATATAAATAATCGAGAAATCTTTATACAATATAAACTATAACATTACTTTACAATAGTACCAACAAAGTATTCCTAAAAGTTCAGTGGCTTAAGACGACACATCGAAATGTTTTTTCTTGAAATCTTAGCACCTTAACACGCCGACATAAGGTCGCGTATTGCATAGAAATCGCCACCATCGACACCGCTCAGACACTGAAATCGTTTCAAAAATCGATAAAAAAATAACGGTAAATGCTATTTAAATTTTGAGCAACCAAAGTCTGAACAATAATGTGAAGATTGAATTTAAGTAAATTCTAAGCATATAAATTGCATAACTCCGTAGTAATTTTAACAAAAGTATGTTTTTAGACGTGTTTTCGAAAAATAAAACTATCGAGTCAAAATCATCAAATCATGTTTTTGAGCAGGCAAAGTATAGATAAAGATATGAATTTACACATATCAAAATGTCAGATCCACTCGTCATGTCATATTCTCATAGTTTGCGATGAAAGTCAATGCATTTTTTCAATATGTCGCCTTAATAATATTGCACAAAATGAATAAATAGGCCACTTCAGCGAAACCAGCGTTCCATCAAAAACGGTTTAACCATAATCGCATAATTCATTCATGACATTAACATTAAGTCGTGTAGCTGTTTTTCGCTACTAGCTCTGAATCGCTAGCTAGTGATTTTGCAGAGTCAAATTAAAACAGCGAGAATTTAATTAAATGTGTAAATGGGCCCTTGTAAAAATCGCGATGGAAATGCGGCTGCCCTGTAAGGTTGTTTCTGTTTAGAACGTAAAACCCTACTAATATTACAGAAGTGAAAGTTTGTAAAGGTTTATGCATGTTTGTAACTTTTTGTTAATGTTAATGTTTGACTTTGACTTATAAGCTTGTGTTATGGAGAACACACGCAGAAGTAGGGTAAACACTAAAATTGGCAGCTAACTTAAAACACCTTGTGTAGCACATGCCACAAAAGCATTCATAATTTCTAAACAGATAGACTGATATTGAATTTACACATGCGATACAATTTTTACTCGCTCTAAGTACAAAATATGATGAAATAGAAAAATCAAATAAAGTTATTTCTTCATCAATAAATAAAGCAATACAAATCAAGTAATTAGTCCGGTCAATTTAGACATTCGAGGTTAAATTGATTCCCATCAAGCTGAAAATCGGTAAGATTGTTTAAAATATGATTAAAAATAAAATTTGAACGTTCCCCACGATTCCCCTATATGGATTTTTTTTATTCAAGGTCAAACGTCATAACCATCAGTTTTTTGCAATTTTAAGCAAAACGACAAGTTTTATCATAAAAATACCGGACAAAATTGGAGATCTTAAAATTATCTACAAAAATGTACCAATATTATTTTTTTCTATGAGCTACCGTTTTGGAGATAAAATAAAAATAAAAAATATGGGGAATTTCCATTTTTTTTAAATCATATTTTAAACAACCTTATAAATTTTTAGATAGGTGGCAATTTATGTAACTTTACTATTGTTTTTCGTCAAGTTCAATACCTTTTAAGTACCCCGATGCTTGTGCGAAGTAGTCTCGAAAAATAAAGCTGAGCTTCATATGTTAAAGCTTTCATGGTTTATTAAAAGCATTCAGTTTTTTATAAATGAGTATTCATATAAATGGCACAGGAAAATACGAATTTTGGTACCAATCATTTAAAGAGGGCTGTACCGTGTGGATCTTTTTGAAAAAAGTATTTTCGGCTGACGTTTTTCGCCAAAAATAGATTGCTTGATAGCGAAATTCACACGCGTTAACATACAGAATTATTTGTTATTTATTTACTGAGCATCCTAGTGTAAAAAATACAGACGGTCTTATAATTGCAGAGTAGGCAGAAATTCCATTCCATTCAGGCCTAAAATTCTCATAATTACCACAGTAATTATTATCTATACCATTACCGTCGACCTAATTGCTACTATCAGGTGAGATTGATATTAACCGTCGGTTTACAAATATTGTTTTTATATGTAAATAATTGAAAATATATTCACATAGCGCCATTCGCTTTAATGCAAACACATGACTAGTATAATAGGTTCTAGAAAATTGAGGCACTTTTTATTAAGTAGGTAAATATATAGGTACGTAATATGATACGTAAAGACTCAGATCAAAGTGAAAACGCAATCTAGGGTCAAAAAATCGTGTCATCACCGTAATTTTCTGTTGCCATGGAGCGTCACTAGAGGTCGCTACAACTGGAAAAAAACATATCTATTACACACAAATGATGGCATTATGGGAAGATTGAAACAGTCACTGACGTCTGTGGCAAAATGACGTTAGCTGTAGTTTAGTCACCAACAAAAAACTCCGTAGGTTATAAAAAGTAGGCAATTCAGCAACAACCCCACGCCGCTTACTGCACTCGGCTGCACCAGACTTAATTCAGATCGGATTAATGTATTCTACGTAGGAGTTAGTAGTTGCATTATTTATATAATAAACCCAGTTGGTCTACTTACGCCTCTACCGACAGTTTTACACATTCCACCAAAACTCATACGGATTCGGCAAGTGAATTTTTACGTGACATGCGAACAGATAGAAATTGTTTCCGAATTTTTGTATCTGGCAAATAAATTTGGCGCAGTGTTTGACGAAATAAATTGCGAAGGCTTTTGGTAGGTTTTTGGCAAAAAGTTATTGTTTGCGTTTTTTTGGTGTCGTATCGTAAAAATGGTGGGTTTAAATTTGAATTTTTAAAGAGAGCGTTGTGTAAAGCATATTGATTTATTTATATTGAGGGCATTTTTTAAGTAATCCTTTACCCAAAAAGCCAACAGGTACTTACTTTACTTCGATTTTATTAGTGTAATAATTATGTTATTGAAACCACTGTTTGCTGTAAAATCTTAAAAAGGTTCTTTTACTTCCATTTTAAGTAATTTATTATGAGATTTAGGTTTAAAGAACTTTATTCTCATAAGAAATATAAAATTTCACTCATAATGAGATGTGATAAAAAACAATAATAATAAAATGTTAATTTAACTGCTGGTGCTCTGCATGTTTTTACTTCTGAAGGTATTAATATTTTCATAACACTTTATATCATTTGGCAATTTGTTGTACAGCACTCAAACAATATAGTTGTTTTCCCATAGTTTGTTCTTGGTGATATAACTTCAAGGCTGTGTTTGTTTCTTAATCGTCGTGTTCCTAAATTTTTAGAAATTTTAATATTAGTCTGTATTAGTTTCAAGGAATTTTTTTAATTAGCATTCTTAATGAAAACTGGTACCTACAGTTGTGATAAATTAATTTTGTTATACAGCTGCTTTGTTGGGGTTAAAAATGGATAGTTAAATAGAATTCAATAATTTTATTTTGTGTTCTTTGCAACGGGTTTATATGAGTTTTTGCTGCTGACCCCCAAATTTCTATTAAATATTCTAAATGAGACTTAACTAAAGAATTGTATATGTATAAGTAATTTCACTTTTTTAGGAATACATTAAACTACTTTCCAGAGTGCACCCAATACAGATACAAGTTTAGATTTCACGTGTTCAATGTGTGGCTTCCAAGTTAATTTGTCATCAATCAACAGACCCAAGTATTTTTCCTGGTGTGAGTAGGGTATAATTGGGGTACCTGGATCAATAGATCCAGGTACCCCAATTATACCATTTTGAATATATTCACTTCCTCTATTCAAAATATATTTTCTATTCAAATATATTCCAGGTCCCTCAATTCTACCCTTTTGAATCTATTCAGTTCCTCTATTCAAAATATATTTTCTATTCAAATATATTCCAGGTCCCTCAATTCTACCCTTTTGAATCTATTCAGTTCCTCTATTCAAAATATATTTTCTATTTGAATATGTTACTTACCTTTTAATCTCAATCTATTTAAGTTAGCAGTTAGTCTATTCATGCAAGCAACAGTCCAGTTCATATGAGTACCTACATTCAATTTATACAAGCATTATCTACTATTCAGTTCTGTTCCTAGGTTTCTCTTTTTTTTCTAAAACTTGACTTTATTCTAAAAAGTGATAAAAAATAAAATAAACGTGTTAAATTAATATCTTTTTATTTACTTTTACATTCTTTTTTGTATTTTACATAGAACGTCTTTCATGCATTTATAAATTTCATCATTAAATACACTATCTACTACGTGTTGAGCACATACTTCAGCCCTACAATTACACGAAACATTATTTTTTGAATACTCTTCTGAGTCAAAAACTTGTATCCTAATGATCTTCTTATGTGAGCCTTTATAAGGTTTTTTAATGTAGGAGTATATAGGCCTTATTTCATTTCCCTTCCTTTTTTTACTGCTGTTACTGTTACTCTCGCAGGGTGCATCTTCAAAGTGAAACGCTCGAAATGATCCTTCAGCCTCAATCGGTGAATACAATGAATTGGGGATAAAAATATCGTTAGACCCCTGAAACAATAAAAATCAATATGATAATATTTGTCAAACAATTCAAAATTCAATAGGTCAAGAAAATTATTTAAATTAATATATTATCTTTTTTAGTTTTACTTACCGACATGTTGGTTTAGATGAGCGAACTGGAATGTAATTTCCATTTAACATGTATTAGTTTATATACATATCCAAAAAACTTTTTTTAATTTGCTTTTAATTAAAGAATCACTGAGACTCCTTTTACGTAATATTTAGAACAGATTGCTCTTCTTACATTTCATAGGATCTAAATACGCTGCGTTGCATATAAACACGCGCGCGTCTAAATCGATATCTGCATAGGTACGACATCGAATTTCGAAAGTAAATCTTTACGTGTGACTTTGTTTACATGTTTTTTTTAAACTGAGTATATTATTCATTCATTAGTTAAAAATATTTAACGTAAAGGTAAGTAAGGATTTTATATTCTATTTTATCATATTAAAATACTTATGATTAAGTAAATTTTGTTTGTAAATAAACATATTATAATTTATTTTTATTTACTTTTGTGAAGGTATGTATACTTTGGTTTCTTAAGTTTACTCACCTCGGTATTAACATTTTTCTGGCGTACAACATACAAACGGAACGTTTATATTTTAGTTATTAGCAGTTATATGCGTGTGCAATTTTACATATATGGATAAATGAGATGATTTTTGGGGTATATAAGTCTATACTTGCATCAGTATAGCTATCAGTTCGTTCCAGCATCAATCAGCTCTCCTGACTATCTAATTAAAGGACTCTCGAAATATTCTATAAAAATGTAAGTTTTATTTTTATTTTATAATTATAATCTTTCATACAGCTCTTCAATTAATTTCAAGTAGTTATCTTTTTATTATTTCATATCAAAGAAGCAATCTATTCAATCAATTCAAATTAAATTTAACTTTTTACTCGATAAATCTTTTCATTACACAAGTCTTGTGTATGTTTTAATTTTTAGATCTTTATTTATTCAAACATAATTTTGTTAAACTAAGTCCATAGACTTCTAGATCATTTTTATCTAGGAACCTCAATGATAGACCTGAATTTGGTTTTAATATTAATATTTTTTTGCGCAGGTCAAAGCGAACAGCAGGAAGCATTTTTTCGTCATCCGAAGATGAGTCTGAGGCACATCCACAGCAGACACAAAAAAAGGACCAACAGCAGATCAAGCCCACACCCTCAACTTCCAAGAGATCGGCTGAAGAGTCGACTACTGTTAAAAGGTAATCGATTCACTTCTTCATTGTATTAACGGTTTAAATTATCTATTAATTTGATTCGATTAAGTAATAATTAGTTATCTTATCACTTCTTTCATTTATTTATTTTTACGAGTGAGATCACTTAAAATGAGAATCATGAAAACTTTGTATATTATATTACTCATTTTTTATATTTATTATAATTGAAATATATAACCGATAGTAATGTTGCATTTAATGAGTTATTAGTATACTGCACACTTTATGTCTCTTCGCGTTTTTTATTTAAATATTTATTCGTTACTATATTACAAATATATAGAATTTGTTTGACTATAATTTGAGATGTCTATACAGGGTTTATTTCAATTCATACATAAAGCCAATACCCATACCTATGTGATAACAAATATATATAAGTGATTGTGAAGTCAAAATTGGAATATCATGATTTTTGTTGTTTCCATATTAAATTAATATTTTATATAAATTTGGAATGAAAAATTGAAAAAAAAAACGAGATATTCATATCTTGACTTCGACTTTAATATGAATTAAAATACACCCTGTATATTATTATTCCAAAAGATCTGTTCTTGATTTTGTTTTAATTTTTTTTTCTTTTTGTTCTAGGTCGAAGCGAACAGCAAGTTCAGTTTCGTCTGATGAAGAACAGACTCATAGAAACATTCATCAGTCCAAGCGAACACCGTCGACATCAAAAAAACCTAGCGAGGAAGTAGCCGTTTTGGAAAAAAAGAAAAAGAAAAAAACTGTCATCAGACCCATTAGCTCCACTAAACAGACCATGCGAGATCTCTTCGGCACCGATAGTGAGGAAGAACACGGAGAGGAGATCGTTTCGGGTAAAAAAACGCAACAAATACATTCGTATTATACGCGTAGAGTTGCGAATGGTGTGTGTAAACAAACAGATGAAAAAAAGGATGGTAAATTTTACATAGAACTAAAAATTTATCAAGTTAGCGAAATCGATCGAGTGTCACCGATTAATCGGTGGAGACATGCGATTTTATCTATAAAAAATCGGACCGACGATAGGACGCCGGCATGGAATCTTCTAAAACAGTTTACTCATGAAACAAAAAAAGAGTTCAAAAATAGACCCTTAGATTTTATATCAAGTTATTATTAGTTTGTATTATACTATATTTTTATACATTGTTTTTACCATTATATTATTTTAAAATAAAAAAAATATTTACTCAACCTTATTTCTTTATCATTTGTTTTCTTTTTACAGTTCCACTCCAATCTACTCATCGATGCAATGATAATAATAATGAATTAGTTGAATGTAAAAAATGTCATATTGTAGTACCAATGAATGAAATGAAATATCATTTGAGAACCAATATACATAAGTCAAATAGCTTATTGAAAACCGAATTTGAGAATGTTTATATTATTGCAAGTGCTTTCAGAAATAGAATCATTACATATCGATTAAATCCTAGAAAGGAAATCGAATACTTTACTCCTGAGTCTTTTTTATATGAGAATAAAAATGATATTATAAAACTTGTTAATTTATCTTTGATGAAAAATATATGTATCAAGGTTAACTTTGAATTATTTGCAATATTTTTTTTGGTAAAAACAAGTGAGCAGCAAGTGAAATCGTTTCATACAAAATATAAAGTCATTTGCAATAATACCAATATTGATGATATTTATTCGAATACTATTGAAGTTTTAAAACATAAGTTGTCGGAATTTGAACATAAAGAATCTGGATGGTCTTATCTATCGATAAGTCACTTGGAAATCAATATAAATAAATACAGTCCACTGAGAGGAGGTACATTCTTAGATTTACCAACAAAAATTAAGAACACAAAAAGTTGTGTAAATATACAAAATAATGATGATTTTTGTTTTTTGTGGAGTGTTATAGCCGCTTTGTATCCCGCTAAAAATAATGTTTGCAGAATAAGTTCATATCCACATTTTAGTTCAGTGTTTAATATTAATGGAATGTGTTTTCCAGTCTCACACAACGATATTAAATTATTTGAAACGAATAATGACATTAGCATTAATATTTATGGTGTAGATAATAAGGATAAAAGCATAACAGGGCCTCTATATTTATCCAATTCTAAAAAACCTAACCATGTGAATTTATTATTTTTAGAAAAAGAAGGTAAAGGACACTATTGTTTAATTAAAAATCTAGTTCGATTAGTTCGGCGTCAAGTATCAAATCATAAGGGTGATTTATTCTTGTGTGAATTATGTTTACAATTTTTTAGTTGTGAATCTAAGTATAAAACTCACTCATGTTCAAAAGTATTAACAATTTTACCAAAAAATAATACGAAGCTTGGTTTTAAGAACTATGATAGAAAGCAAAGAATCAATTATGTTATTTATGCTGACTTTGAAAGTCTATTACTGAGTTGTTCCGAAAAACCATCTGAAAAAACAAATTTTTTTCAAAAACATCAACCCTCTTGTTTTGGGTATTATATATGTTGCTCACATGATTCGAGTCAAAATAAATATGTTTCGTATAGAGGTCCAGATTGTGTTGAAGTCTTTATATCTAAATTGATCAAAGATGTAAGGAAAATCAACGAAATATTAGCTAGCAAAAAAGTTATGAAACCTTTAACAAAATGTGAGAGAATCAGTTATAAAAATGCAAGAATGTGTCATATTTGTAATCAATTATTATTTGATGATAAAGTACGAGACCATGATCATGTGACAGGAAAGTACAGAGGACCTGCTCATGTTCAGTGTAATTTAATGTACAAAGTTTGTTCATTCATACCTATAATATTTCATAACTTATCGAATTATGACTGTCATTTATTTATAAAAGAATTGGCTAAATGTAAAGGTGATATTAAAATTATACCTAAAACTAAGGAAAGGTACTTATCAATTACTAAATATATAGAATCTGAGCATGATAATCATCCAATACAAATGAAATTTATAGATTCGTTTCAATTTCTCAGCTCAAGTTTAGATAATTTAAGTAAAAGTTTGACTAAAAATGATTTCACTCACTTGTACGAACAATTTAACGTTAACACGCATTTGCTTGTAAAGAAAGGTATTTATCCATATGATTATATGGATTGTTGGGACAAGTATGAACAAAATAAACTTCCCGCCAAAAAATATTTCTATAGCATGTTGAAAAGTGAAGATATTAATGATGATGATTATCAACATGCTCTCACGGTGTGGAATACATTCAATATAAAAAATCTTGGAGAATATACTGATTTATATTTAAAATGTGATGTTTTATTGTTATGTGATATATTCGAAAATTTCCGGACTATAAGTTTAAAGTATTACAAACTAGATCCAGCTTACTATATAACATCTCCTAGTTTAAGCTGGGATGCTATGCTGCTTTACACAAAAGTTGAGTTGGACTTAATTGATGATCTAGAGATTTATCAAATGCTGGAAAAGGGTATACGTGGTGGGCTTGCGCAGTGCTCATTGCGTCATGCAAAAGCGAATAACATTTATTTGTCTGAATACAACGAGCTTCAACCGTCCAGCTATTTGATATACCTTGATTGTAATAATCTTTATGGCTATGCTATGACTAAAATGTTTCCAATTTCAGAGTTTAGATTTTTAAACGAAAACGAAATAGTTTCATTCAATGTAATGAGTATATCAGATAATAGTACGTATGGATTTATATTAGAAGTGGACCTTGAATATCCTGACCATTTACACAATCTTCATAGTGACTTACCTTTTGCTCCAGAAAAATTTATACCCCCAGGTGGAAAGACTGAAAAACTAATTGCCAATTTATATCATAAATTCAAGTATGTAATTCATTACACACATCTGAAGGAATGTTTAAAAAATGGATTAATTCTTACAAAAATCCATCGTATAATTACTTTTCGGCAAGAAAAATATTTAAAAAAATATATTGACTTAAATACCAAGCTACGTCAAGCATCAAAAACAATATTCGAAAAAGATTTTTTCAAACTATTAAACAATTCGATTTTTGGTAAAACTATAGAGAATAAACGGAAACAGGTAAATATTAAGCTGGCAACAGAATGGATAGATTTAAAAAATATTACTAATAAACGACTTGGTGCTCAAAAATTAATTTGTAAACCTAACTTAAAGTGTATTTCAGTATTTTCAGAAGATTTTGTAGCTGTGCAGCTTAAACCAGAAAAAATTGTTTTAGATAAACCCATTTATATAGGCTTTACTGTGTTAGAGTACGCAAAGTTGCATCTTTATCAATACCATTACAGTATGAAAGAGAAGTATATGAATAACATAACGCTTTGTTATACAGATACAGATAGCCTACTATACTCAATTAATACAAAAGATATTTACAAAGACATAAAAAATAATTTAAATGATTTTGATACAAGTAATTATGATGCTTGCAATCCCTTCCGCATGCCGTTAGTAAACGCTAAAATCCCTGGCCTTTTTAAAGACGAATTAGGTGGAGATGTGATAAGTGAATTTACTGGCTTAAGGGCAAAACTATATTGCTTACTAGCTTCTAAATGTCAATTAAAAAAAGCAAAAGGTATCTCAAAATCAGTTACAAATCATTTGAATATATCACATTACAATAAAATATTATTTAATAAAGAAAGTACCACGCTCATTCGCAAAATGAGAATGATAAAATCAATAAAACATGAACTATATACCCAAGAAGTAAGCAAAATAGTTATGAATAGAAATGATGATAAAAGATATGTACTTCCAAATAATATAAATACATTGCCATGGGGGCATTATAGTATTATTTTATAGTAAAATATGTACAACTACTGAATTAGAATAAAAGTTTAATTATTACAAATTTATTCATGTGTACCTAAATTATTGTCTCATAATTTGTACTTATTTGTAAAAGATATAAAATAAAATTATCCAAGAATTCACATTTTTTCATTTATTCATAATTTCCTTGATACCCAGATCATTGCGTAAAGTTATGGAAAAATATCAGAAATGTGTATATCTATCTCAGCCTTTACTCATCCATTGCGTGTATAAAAAGGCTTGTATTTATCAGTAAGCTCACATTACACAATGAAATTCATTAAGCAAAGCCTGACTTTAGAAGTCAGTCCTGTACATTTAGAAAATCAGTCACTAAAAATAAAACACAGCGCACTTTTACCTAACACTATAAGATGTATAATTTGTGGTCCATCAAATTGTGGTAAAACGAACGTAATGGTAAATTTAATACTACACGAGAATGGGTTAAAATTCAAACATATTTATTTATATTCGAAAACTGCTTTTCAATCGAAATATTGTTTTCTTAAACAAGTAATAAAGAGTATTCCTTCTGTTAAGTTTTTTGTTTTTAACAACAACAAAGAAGTTATACACCCTAATGAAGCCTTGTCTAATTCCGTCATAATTTTTGATGATGTTGCATGTGAAAATCAAATTAATATTCGTAACTATTTCGCAATGGGGAGACATAAGCAAATAGATTGTTTTTACTTATCGCAGACCTACTCGAAAATTCCAAAGCAGCTTATACGAGACAACACTAATCTTTTAATTATCTTTAGACAAGACGATAGGAATTTGAGATATATTTATGATGAGCACGTCAATCCAGATGTAGAGTGGCTGCTATTTAAAAAGCTTTGTTCTAATATTTGGCAAGATCGTTATGACTTTTTATTAATAAATAAAGATTGTTCTTTAAACACAGGAAGGTACAGAAAAGGTTTTGACACATTTATATATTTCTAGATATAACTAGTGCTGATAAATGAGGTGTTTAAATAGTGGATTATTGCATGAAGCATATTAGTTGAAGCTCGATATTTATAAATAGCGGTTGGATATTTAAATAAAATAAAATGGATATAACGCTTAAAGAACAGTTAATAACATCAATAGATAGTGTGAAAAATAAACTTAAAATAATGAAAAATGATGAAGATACAGCGAATATGAAATTTAAAAGAGTATTTAAACCAATAACAGATTCCTTAGAAACTTTGATTAATGTTTCGGATAAAAACAAAAAACATACTGATACATCTCTCAATGATAATGATATTATGGGTAAATTCAACTCAACATTAGACTATGAAAGTTTTGAGGAATCATTAAAATCTAATTCGATGGACTCAAATTTTTTAAATAACTCAAACCAGTATATTGAAAATACTGCTAATATTCATAATGATTCATTTGAATCGTTGAATAAAAATGATATGATTGAAATCTGTGATAATAATATTAATGTACCCTTTGGTATACGTTGTGAAAATAAAAAATTAATGATGGGGAATTCCAAAGTGTCACTAGCTTTATCAAATAATGGTTCACACAAAACTAATGTGACTATAAACAACAAAAAGTATCAATTAACTTCTGGTTTAAAGGAACTATTGCTTCGTAATAAGCCTAACCTTAGTTTGGTTACTGAAAAAGATAAAATGGTTTATAAACAAATACTTGGTAACACACACGCACACAAAAGAGATTTTAATCCAGATGGACAATTGAAGGGTGATAAAAGCTCAAAATATCGAGAAATTATAAAACCGTTATTTTCACAACAAATTAACATTCAAAGTCCAGAACATTTTGAAGAATCAAAAAGCGGAGGCTTTATACCTATATTTAAAAAATATAAGAGTAATACAGATTACGTTTATTGGGATGATCCTAATGAACTTATCGAGAGATTAAAGTTATTAATTTCATCCAAAAATGCTGGTAATACTAACCATGACAATGAAATCATATCAATCATAGAAGAGCTGAAAGAAGCACGTATTATAAATGAATAAAAATCCTGTAAACTTAATAAGAAACTTAGTTATTTTAAGTTGTTGGAAGATGAATGTACATAATGATGTAAATTGTAGTGGAAGTAAACAGATGTCCTTAAATTTTAATAACAATACAGATAAAACAAAAACGGAAATTTCAAAGAACGTTAAAACTTCTGCAAATCCTAAAAATAGTATTCAAGAACATAATAATCAATTTGAAATAAGTATTTTAAATAAATTGAATCAAATAAATACATTAATTAAATTGTTAAACGATCGAATAAAATCAATTGAGAAAAGTATAGTTTTAAAAGAATTGGCAGGAAAATTAAACAAACACTATGAGCAAAGTAGACGTCATCAATGAAATCCATAAAAATGCTAGAGTTAACTTTCCAAGAAGATGTGTTATACTCAAAGATATTGATGATCTTTGGCAAGCAGATTTAATGGATATGCAAACAATTTCAAAAATTAATAAGGGATATAAATATATACTGGTAGTTATAGATACGTTTTCGAAATATGCTTGGGCTTTGCCTCTCAAACAGAAAAATAAGCAACATGTTTCAAATGCCTTCAAAACATTGCTACATAGAGGAAGAATTCCAATTAACTTACAAACTGATATGGGAACAGAGTTTTATAACGATAAATTTAAAAATATTATGAAAACTTATAACATCAACCATTATTCAACATTTTCCACAAAGAAAGCCTCAATAGTGGAGAGGTTCATAAGAACTTTAAAGAATAAACTGTATAAAGAGTTCAGTTTGAATGGAAATTATAAATGGTATAATGATATACTTGAAAAAAAGGTGAAGGAATATAATAATACCAATCACAGAACTATAGGGCAACCACCAGCTTCTGTGAACCAAATAAATAAAATAAATTTATTGCAGAAATACAATAACTTAGCTAAATCTAAAAAAATTGTTAAGCATAAAAAATTTGGTATCGGTGACTTTGTAAGAATAAGTAAATATAAAGGATGTTTTGATAAAGGTTACTTTCCAAACTGGTCAACAGAAATTTTTAAAATAGTCAAAATTCAGGAAACAAACCCTGTGACATATCTAATAGAAGATGCGAGATGTCGACCAATATTAGGAGCCTTCTATGCTCAAGAACTTCAGAAAACCTCCCATCCTGACTTATATCTTGTTGAAAAAGTATTAAAAAGTAAAGGAAACCAAGTGTATGTGAAATGGTTAGGACTACCCTCTTGTGAAAATAGTTGGATAAATAAAACAAACGTGTTTTGAGTGAGAACGATAAAATCGTACATAGCTTCTATGGATCGAGTATTTAAGTAAGAACATACGTTTAAATAATCACTATTGATTTGCTCTTAAAAGAATATAGACTCTTTAAACTAAAAGGCTTTTTTTATAATTGCAGGAACATAAAAAATACAATGAAATCAAAACAACGTTCAAGTGCAACAAAAAAAATAAGTGATGTAAAAAGGGGAAGTGGTGTGAAAAATACTCTCAAAAAAATTGTTGCGCACACCAAAAAACATATCAAAAAAATTAAACCTAGATGTAAAAAAGCGTTGATGGAATTAGCTTATGCAGCAGCTCGAGATTTTGCAGCAGATTTGCCTATAGATTTACCTCGAATTATACCAGTACCCAAAACTGGAGGGTTTCTTCCATTAATACCAATATTTGCTGGTTTATCTGCTGTTGGCGGGTTAACCGGAGGCGCAGCTGGAATAGCAAAAGCTGTCAATGATTTTAAGATGGCTAAAAAGCACTTAGAAGAATCTGAGCGACATAACAGACAAATGGAAGCGTTACTCATTGGAAAAGGTTTACACCTTAAACCCTACAAAGATGGGTTAGGGATTTACATCTCCAAGAAAAAAAACTAATAAACAGGCTGCCTAATAGAGCTCTTACCAATATTGATATTATAAAGCATTCGGATAATATTCCATTCTTCCGTGGCGTATTTATGAGGGATACATTACCGAATGCTGTATTACCAATAGAATGCGGGGTCATTAATCTCGACTCTTCTGAAAATCCTGGTACTCATTGGGTAGCCTATGGTAAAATAAATAATTACGTTGAATATTTTGACAGCTATGGGAACTTGAAGCCGCCAAAAGAATTCTTAAAATATATTGGAAACAATACTAATATTCGGTATAACTATGATAATATACAACAAAATCATTTGTTTAACTGTGGTCATTTGTGTTTAAAATTCCTAAATTCATTTTTTAAGAAAAATAAACTGTCATTTAAAATGTAACAAAACATATTATGTGAACCTTGCTTTAACGTAGATATCCATTCTATAAAATAAATAGATAGTATTTGTTATAAAACATAAACTCTCTGACCATAGTTGCTAAGAGACGTTTTTTGTATTCAAATTAAAAATATCAATATTCTGGGAAAAAATATATAAATTAAAAAAACATGCTAGTTTTCTATAAAATTCCGACCAGCAGAGTGAAGTGTAATATATCGCGTCCTAAAGTCAAAGAAGTCAGACGTTCTAGTACACGTAAATTAAAAAAAGTAAGCAAAGAAAATATAAATTTTCTTAGATATTTAGGTTTTAAAGTTTAAAAATGTTGCATATTACGGATTTTCCTGTACAAGATAACTCTATTGAGAGTTATGAGATTCATAGCTATAATCCGTATAATACAAGTTTTAAGGAAAACGATGAAGTAAGAATTCCTATTCACCAACAAGACTTATACGTATTGCCATCGGGTAGTTCAATTTTCATAGAGGGTTTTGCTAATGTGTACACCAAAGATGCAGCAGGAAAGTTGGTGAAAAAAGATGTAAATTTTATAAACAACCCTATTTCCCATTTATTTCAAGATATACGATATGAATTAAATGGTGTTGAAATCGATCGAAATAAAAATCCTGGGATCACTTCAACTTTAAAATCATACATTTCTATGAACGAAGGTGAAAGTAAAGCTGCAGCAGTTTGGGGCTGGAATTTAAATGGAACGAAATTAAAAAGTGGATATTTTAGTGTTGTTATACCATTAAATAAAATATTAGGATTTGCTGAAGATTATAATAAAATTGTTATTAATTGTAGACATGAACTTATATTACAACGCAGTAGCTGTGCATCAAATAGTGTGTTATTAGAACAAAATGATAACGTAGAAATTAATATACATAAAATACAATGGCGAATGCCTCATATAAAAGTCAGTGATCGTTGCAAAGTGTCACTGCTTAAAAGTTTGGAAAAAGATCGTTCTATTCATTTAGCCTTTCGAAATTGGGATTTATATGATTATCCATTACTACCCAAAACTACAAAACATTCATGGTCAGTCAAAACTACTTCCCAGCTTGAGAAACCAAGGTTTGTTGTGTTTGCTTTGCAAACTAACAATAAAAGTAATAAACTTAAAAGCTCTTCTTTATTTGATCATTGCAATGTGACAAATATCAAGTTATTTTTAAATTCACAATACTACCCTTACGATTCACTTAACCTTAGATTTGATGAAGGTAAATTCAGTATATTATATGAAATGTATGTAAATTTTCGCCAGTCGTATTACAACTGCGGCGTTGATCCGTTGCTTGATTTGAATCAGTTTAAAGAAAAGGCCCCTATTTTTGTAATTGACTGCTCAAGACAAAACGATTCGATCAAAACAGGACCAGTCGATGTGCGTTTAGAAATTGAATGTTCTAAAGATATTCCAGAAAATACATCAGCATATTGTATGATCATAAACGATCGACTTTTCGAATATAAACCATTAAGTAATATTGTAAGAAAATTAACATGAATGTAATTGTTGATATACAAGGATTTAAGAACGAAGAAAATGAATTTATTCCAAAAGAAATAGCACTGATCTGTAAAAATCGTATTGAAGTACTACTAATTAAACCACCCTACCCTTTTTATAATTTATCTAAGAAAGAACGATTACAAGTTTGTTGGATAGAAAAAAACCGTGGTATTTACTGGAATGAGGGCTGTGTGCCATACTTAAACTATGAGAAAAGCTTGGTTAATTTTTTAAAAGATAAACGTATATTTGTAAAGGGTAATGAAAAATTAATATGGTTAAAACATATATTCCCACTATGCAATGTAATATATAATTTAGAAAATATGAACTGTCCTAATTTAGTAAAATTACATGAAGATTATTCGTCTTCACCTGATATTTTTAATTGTATTCATCATGATAAAATATGTGCATTAAAAAATGTATTTTGTTTAAACAAGTGGTGTTTAGAAAATAAGATTTTACTTTGAAGATTTTAATAAATACTTGATTAAAATATACATGCGTTTATTATTTTAAAAATCTACCTACATATTCATTTTAGTTTTAATGATCAATGAAAATCATCTTTATTGATAGACATGAATATATTCTATTATCCATTTCATATAGGTACATGTACATCAAAATATAACTGAATTACTTATTTATTCATATATCTATGTTTATATGAAGAGACTACATATAACTTGAACAGAGAAAATATTATTTTAGTTAACATAAAAAAAATCTGAAATTTTGTTTTAAGTATTTATGTGAAAAGATAAAGCGTTTAATGTATAATAGGTATATTTATGAATAGAGAAACTTTATTCATAAAGGTTAGTGATTGCTAACTTGTGATAATATACATAAATATTATATATTAGAGATTGAGGACAAAAGGTTATAATTATATTGAATATATTCAAATAGGTAGAATTGAGTGGATCGGGAATATATTTGCATAAAAAATATATTTTGAATAGAGAAACTGAATATATTTAAAAGGGTAGAATTGAGTGGATCTAGAATATATTTGAATAAAAAATATTTTTGAATAGAGAAACTGAATATATTCAAAATGGTATAATTGGGGTACCTGGATCTATTGATCCAGGTACCCCAATTATACCCTACTGGTGTGATTGTTGTATTGCTGCATTATTTACTGTAAGCTGATTTTATTTTTGCATTTTGACCGTTTTAACTTCAAAAAGACATTATTTCCTATTAATGTTGACCCGAAAGTCGGAAAAAATCGGAAAGTCCCCTAGATTGCTGACATATCCAGTTGTCACATCAATCTCCCCTGACGTCAAGAAAATAGAGCAAATTTTCTAGGGACCTCTCTGCACAAATATAAGAAACACTTCATCGTTAATTGATGATGATGATGATATGCAGGTAGATATAATAAGTCTAGAAACATGTTGCTTTTGCGGTCTCCGTGGTGCAGTGGTCTATACGCTAATACGCCAATCGTGAGGTCGCGGGTTGTTTTCCTGCGTGGAACACGAAAATAAAAACGTTCCTGCAGAGCTAGGATGCAACCATCGATAAATAGTCGAATCGACACGATAAATATTATTTTGTTATTTTATCCTACTATGTAAGCTAATATGCGCACCATAATAGATATAATTACTCGATTTGATACCATGATTAAGACCACAGAACCAAATATGTCATAATCTCAATAAATTTCATACAGTAAATACCATATTCTAAGAAAATATCGATAAAAGGCCCGATTTATCGTTGTCGACGGTAGCATGCTAGCCCCGCTGGTCTGCGGTCTGTTTATATATTCTAGGTAAACGTATATTTATAAGAAGTCACAAGGGTTTGTCTGAAGACAAGTTTACGTCAATCGTCACTGGACCAGATTGGTAGTTTATAACCTAAATCTTCACGTTATTAAAAAGACTGATGGCCTGTAGCAGGCACATTAAAAATGATTGTTTTAATGATGATGATACAAAGTATACCGAGATCACTGCAAATAAATACTGCATGCATTTTTATTTTGTATCAATCTTTACCATGCATCTATCTTTATATACATATGTATATATAAAACAGTAAACAATAACGTGTGAACATGAAATATTTTTACAAAAAAAATATGTAAGGTTATTAAGAAATGAAAAAAAAGTAAGAATTTGAAAGAAAAAAATGTCTTTTTGTGTCTGTCTGTTTGTTGTTCTATTCTGCTGACATTTGGGGCTGGCATATCATATTATAATAAATCAGAAAGATAGTTGGTATGTAGTAGAAAAGTTTACTATGTGGATAGGGCTAAATCATTAATAAATAAAGCTTCTTGCTAGATTTAATGTAGGTAGTGTACATACAGAGATATATTGTAAAAAAGTTAAACGTAAAATAATGGAACTCAATATCGTTTAGGTTTTCTTTATTAATCGTTTCTGCCTCTTGGAAGTCAGAACCCGTACAATTCTTCAGAATAAAAAGTGATGTATGTGTCATAACTCAACACAGGACTTTATGAGCTACCATACCAAATTACATTAAAATTGGCTAAGCCGTTTGACCGTGAAAAACAGCCAAACATATAGGTTACTAAACATATTATACACTGATAATGGCTAGACGGATGGATTTTTGCTACTCTTTCACGCAAAAACTACCGAATGGATTTTTATGAAACTTTACAGTAATATAGCTTTACCTAGAATGTGCCTTTGTAATGTATTGGTTAGAAATTATACCTACATATTATATGGGGACGAAGTCGCGGGCACCATCTATGTAATAAACCTACTCTTATACATACCCCCATAAGGCTGCAAACTGGACGGCAGCGACAGCGAGAGCGGCAGCGGCGCGGGCAGCGACGCGAGCAGCGATTTCCGCGACACGATAGAAAGTATTGAGTTTGTATGAAACCGCGACAAATCGCTCGGGCGCCCGCTGGCGTCGAGAACGGCCTAGCAGGGCTAGCAACCATCGATAAATAGTCGAATCGACAAGATAAATATTATTTTGTTATTTTATCCTATTATCTATACTAATATATAAAGCTGAAGAGTTTGTTTTTTTGTTTGTTTGTTTGTTTGTTTGTTTAAACGCGCTAATCTCAGAAACTACAAGTGGGATTTGAAAAATTATTTTTGCATTTGATAGCCCAACTCTTGAGGAAGGTATATAGGCTATATTTCATCCCGTAATTCCCACGGGATCAAAAGTTACGCGGGTAAAACTGCGCGCCGTGGCTAATACAGAGTGGTCTAATACAGAAGAGTAAGCTAATATGCGCACCATAATAGATAGAATTACTCGATTTGATACCATGATTAAGACTACAGAACCAAATATGTCATAGTCTTAATAAATTACTAACACTAAATACCATATTCTAAGAAAATATCGATAAAAGGCCCGATTTATCATTGTCGACGGTAGCGTGCTAGCCCCGCAGATTCCCCGCGTCGCGTCGCGTCGCTACCCGCGCCGCTGTCGCTCTCGCTGTCGCTGCCGTCCAGTTTGCAGCCTTACTTTTACCCAGGGTGCTTTTCGTAGGGTATTCCTGTTTGGTATATACTTTTTCTATTTTATTTTTTGTAGGTCTTTTTCACAAAACCTAGGTGAAACTGCGAATCACAGCTTTGTTGCCACAGTTTTTTAAATAACTCTTTCTGTTTATCTATCAGTAACGCTTTCACAGGTAAACAACTGAATCAATTTTGTCTTTGAACTTCAAGGACGATATTATAATATTATTTATCCAACTCCCATAACCGGTATTCACGCGGACGAAGTCGCGGGCAACAGCTAGTATTTATAATATAGAAGGACATATATTATTTTGAAAACTGCATAAGTTCTGCTACTACTACTAAAAATAATTATTTTGTGACTTCAAGACTCTTCCAAAAACTAAGTTATATCGAGGAGAAAATTTATTTAAAATAAGACCTTAAATCAGCTTCTCTCCATCTTTTCCCCTTATTGCTTGTAAAAGTCAAATTTAACACGCTGACGGGAAATATTAAAGTTTTAAAAAGAAAGGTGTCAAGCGAGCGAGGCTCCCGAGGGAAAAGAAATTGCAAAATATATCGTGGAGATGACACCCGGCTGTATTTCGAGAAAATTCACTGCATGTACTTGTACATGATGTTTAAAAGTTTTACAAAATTCAATAGCGATTAAGGTCGGCAGCTTTTCAACTGACTGCTAAAGGGAGAAGGTTCTCAATTCGACTGGTAGGTACCATGTCTTTTTTGTATTTTTACGCTATCATTCTATAGGTTTTGAATCGATTTTTATGTATATAAAAATGACGTTTAACTTAAGCCAAAGTTTTGGTAATAATGACTTGAAAACATGAATTAATTCGATTTTTTATACTTTGTATTCGTTGATAACATATGCAATAATCTAATTTAATTTAGCAAGGCAAAGATATAAATAATTGCCAGTTTTGGCATTCAGTACCTTATTTGCAACTTATTACAATTTATAACAAAACAATCTGCCCAAGTACGAAATTTTCATCAAATCCGTTGGGTAGTTTTTAATGGAAGAGCATATTTTGTACGTATGGCCGAAACGCAGATAAAGCCGGATCGTGATATCTGTATCGTCATCATTTTTCAATATTTTATCTATAATATAAATAATCTATAATCTTCATTATAATATAAATATAATATTTACGAAATAGTTAAAATAACCAATTTACGATTTGATCAAGACGCAAGACGGACACAGAAATTCCTTCAACCTCTGAAAAAAAAACGTACCTTTAATTTTTGATATTTTGTTAAAAAAGATTTTCTGAAAACAAGCGTGACTGAGTTAAGGAGAGGGACCAATGTCAGGTACTGACTTAAATTCAAAGCTGTAGAGCTACTCGTATAATACCTAGAACGATGGTTGCGTCAGTCTTTTGGCTACGCAAACACATACCTATCAGTACTAACTTTTGCTCTTTTGCATCATAATAATGTCCCTTTTCTTTAAAAAATGTTATGCATTCAAGTAATTGAACTACAACAGACATTTCAACGCGATTTCACGACCACTGTGGCGATAGTGTAAACCTATCTGCCTCAGACGCCAGTGGTTGTGGGATCGATTCCCGCCCGGAACAAGAAAAAAAATGTTACGGGTCTAGCGTTTATTATTAAAACTCTATGATTAAAAGTCGCAGGCTGTTCTTGGGAATGTGTCATGTTTCGAATATATTACTGTGTAAAAAATACTGTATGTCATTTCATAGAATTTAGTTTGTTTTCGCTATTAAAGTTGATTTTTACTTTAGATGGGATCGTATAAATTTTTCGAATTTTAGACAAACATTGAACAAATAGCAAGCAGGAAGTATTTTATTAGAGGATATTTTTAATAGAGATTAATTTATGAAATTCTAGCCTTTGGTAAGCGAACGCATTTTAGTTTTTTTTAAATAATTTTTCTTGCTACCCAACCTGATATATAGGTCAGGTTTATTTTGATCATAATAGTTATGTAATAAAACTAGGTACCTACTTCAAGTTTCAGCAGAATTCCCTATAAATTAATAGAGAGTTTTACTAGGTCGCGGACCGTTTTATTATCTCTCTTTGTGTATGACCTCAACGTATTACGTCCTCGAATTCCGAAAGTAGAACTTCAAAGGTTTTCTATTATGATTTCAATAGGTTAAATTAAGTATTGAGTTGATCTTTTATTTACTATCTGATTACTTATCTTTGGTGGCCGGGCGCTTCCTTGCCTGAGAAAATCGAGAAATGCATTAAATAATATAATAATTACTAACGCATGAAAAGTAACACCTTTATCCTTGTTTGTATTGCGACTTGTATTTTTACACCCCCGAAATCAACAAGACAGCATAATTAATTCTTTATGTAATTATTATAAGCAAAATAATCTATGTGAACATGCACGACAAGCGCTCATTAGAGACTGTCAGAAGACTTATGCATGCACCTCTTTCAGTAATGACAATATTTCGTCAGTTCTTTGTACTTGCGCATCTATTGATTTAAATCTCTGCGCTACATGCTATCTCATAACACAAGCTTTGCTTACTATGAGGCCATGTAGTTGGTGTAATTGTCTGGGGATTTATTATTTTATTTTATTATATTTCTTTCTTCTTTTCTTGGTTTGTAAAGACACCGTTGTCAGAAGTGACAGTTTGTGACATTTGACGGCTTCTGTAGCGTAGAGGTCGAGGGTTCGGCTGCAGCTTCAGCGGTCCTGGGTTCGAGTCCTAGGAGGTTCAATTTAGGAAACGAACTTTTCTGAGCTGGCTGTTTACTAAATAGTCCCTAGCGCGCTGTGTTGACTCCATAACACACGCTTATATTTTTAAAAGCTTACTTTGGAGCTATAAATAAAAAAAACATGTGTGGGTAATTTATTTCTAATTATTTTTTATGATATATAGCACAATGAGTAAATTAAGAATTGTATATTAATATTTTCTCCTATAGGTACCTACTTAATCAACATCTAATATTCGTTTAAACCTTGGTATATCTACTTATATTTACAGAGACAAAATCGTACAAAAATTTCGTACCCATTTTCTAAGTAAACATTTTCAAAGGTAAAACAAATATTAATTTCCTCCAACACCAAAACAGGATTCGAGTCAACAAATACACATCCGCCATCTTGCTACCTGCCTACTTAGTTACTTCATTTAAGCCATGAGATGGCAGCACCGTCTTTCGCGAGAATAACCGGCCATTTCCCGGAATCCCGGCGGCTTCAATACCGGATATTGGGAATACTCGTAACTTGACGAGTTCATGTGAGGAGACGAAATTGTATGCCTTACCAGAATTACGTTTGCCTCCAGGCAAACACGCCGCTTATTTGTAGGAAAAATAAATATCAAAGAAAAAGCTTCTGTTTTTTTTTCCAGGGAATCGTATTGTTATGATGAAATAGAGATTGTTTTTTTATTTCACTAAATAGGTCGAATATGTTTTATAAGATTTCTTTTTGTGGGAGTCGAAAAAGGCGACTAAGCTGAGTGTTCCCCGAATGGCGCTTTTTGAAGTCGGCTATCAGTTTTACTTAGTACGCCAAATAACAGTAATAACAAAGTAAGAAAAGATCTGCATTAAGGTAAGGTGGGGTAAGACTGTCACGGGAGCCAGACTATCACAGCGCAATTACTCGATATGTGTAGCTTCCTACAGGGCTAGCATGCAACCATCGATAAACAGTCGAATCGACAAGATAAATATTATTTTGTTATTTTATCCTATTATGTAAGCTGATATGCGCACCATAATAGATGGAATTACTCGATTTGATACCATGATTAAGACCGCAAAACCAAATATGTCATAATCTTAATAAATTACATACACTAAATACCATATTCTAAGAAAACATCGATAAAAGGCCCGATTTATCGTTGTCGACGGTAGCATGATAGCCCCGCTAGTCTTGCTTGCTGTGCTGATAAAGTAGCTTGCACTCAAAAAATTCTCGACTCAAAATACAGATGTCACTGCTTAATGTAAAAAAGATCAAATCGTAAAAATTTTAATTTGATGTTGAACAAGCAAAAACGAGGTTGCCGGTTGGTGTTTGAAAAATTAGGAAATTTGAAACGTTACAGACGTAAATATTATTGAAATATATATATCTATTAAGTAATTATATTGGGGAAACGTAAAACCAATCAATTAATTAAATGTTTACCTAAACAAATACATCGTCTTATAGCCGCGAGGTGGGGCAAAATATCACTCCACTTGGGGCTAGAGACACATATGACAGTCTACCCCCAAATCAGGTGTTGTAAACAGTTTTTTAGGGACTTTTTTCAATTATGTATTATATTACTACCTACTGTATTTTGTTTTAAAACTGGTTTGACGTTTGTAACTAAATTTTTGTTCGACAACTATCCTTGAATTACAAAAACAAAATTGGATTTGCCATACGTATTGCTCTTAGTTGATGATTTATTTTATGTGAGAAGTGATTTTCTTTCGCGAATTAAGGTTAATGGAAGAACTATTTTAATTCTAAAGAAGCATTTAATTTTGTAAATTTTTTTTATTTAGGTAATAAACAAACAAGATATGGTGAAAATTTCCACTTGGGCAGGATTCTTTCTACCACAGTATTACGAGGTCTATTTATGTTCCTAATAAGTTTTATTTTGTAATTTTATGACTTCTCTGGTTCTACACCTCTGATTCAAGTTATATATTAGTCATCCCTCAAATAAAGAAAAAACGTAATAAAAACAAAACTGTTTCTTATTTTGTTATGCATGAAGTTTAAAATGTATATGGCAACTTTAAGTGTATCAGTTTAACTGTCGGATGTTTAAAAAGTATGATTTATTGGAGAATAAAAAGCAGTGTTAATCTTCCCCCGGTTAGTGCGGCAAGACTAGCAATTCAGACAGTCTTTACATTTCCTTCAATAATCTGATTCTAGTATAGGTACTTGCGTAAAAATCAAAATACTAGTGTAAAACTGTAAAGAAATCTTAATTTAGTGTAATTATTTTTTAAACGTCGTCGTGGCGCCGTGGTTACTGTGTGTATCATACGATATCACAGATTAAGCAACATTTGGTACGGTCGGTGCTTGGATGGGTGACCGCCGATCATTCATTTTCTCACGGCGACTTCCGTGCTTCGGAGGGCACGTTAAGCAGTCGGTCCCGGGTGCTGTATACTTGTATACAGTAGTCGTTAGGGTTTGTCAGAAGCCACTTTGGCGCCCTGAAAATTCTGACATCCACCACCCAGCACTGGGCCAGCTTGGTGGATTATGGCCTTACACCTCCTCCGTCACCCAGGGAGAGACTCATGCCCTGCAGTGGGCTCATTACAAAGAGTTGTGATGATGATGATGATTTTTTAAACAATAACATGTGAAATTTCAGTGTAACAAGCGATCTTTTATTTTTAACAATAAACTATGTTTGTCTTACCCCACCTTACCTTAATTTGTTTAGAGTACCTATGCAGAATATGATATTGTCTTAAGTTTTCACGATTCATAATTTAAATAAAACTACTTTTTAACCGGATTAATCGCGTATAATTTATATTTTACATTTTAACTCGATGTTTCGGTGTCTTTGCAGACCCCGTGGTCACGAGCGACTCTCACAGAAACGTAAAATATTAAGTAAGTATACGTGATAAATCCGATTAAAAAGTGTTTTATTAAAGGAATGGATGTATATTATGGGAGTTTCTGGATTAGGAATAGAACCTTGAAAATCCTATATTATGTTAATCAGAACTAAAACATGTTCTGTAGAAAATGTGACTTAAATAATGTAAATACTAGAAATAAGAATAAACTAGCCGGCTATAATAGTAGACTTCACAAATTCACTTACTCGGTTAACGGTTAATGTATACGCTTTTATTATAAAGTTTTGGAACTTTTTGGAACTGGGTTCCATCTGCTGATCAATGAATAAATAACATTAAAAAAAACATCTCTGCATAGTTATTATTGGAAACGTAAACTAACGTAGGTACTAAATATTTTATATTCTTTTGAATACAAGATGAATGACAAAAAAGTATCTGGGTATTAAACATTCGTATACCTACCAATAAATTTAGCGTAATTTGTAAAAATGTAAGAATTAACGAAATGTACTAACTTTTATCAGTTAATAAGTTTTATGGAAAGAACTGGCATTATGCAAATTAAGACCGAAACACCCAAAACGCCATCTTCACTAAATTCCATGAAATGTGCAGACTTTCATCAAACAAATCCAATACTATATTTATCACTAACTTTTCACACTCTTCCATGGCACAAATTTCGTAGATTTGTAACAAGATTTTTTGAAAATCACAATGGATCGGTGGTCGGGTACAACTTGGGCTTCGGAATACAAATCCATTGCTCCAACCAGTACTTCTTGATCTCCCAATATCTTTACCTCTTCCCAACATTGTTCCTGTGAAGTGCTAATGCACGGGCGGGAGAGGACCAGGCAACAGTGGCCAAACCCCCGGATAGCGAGTCAACCACCTGAGATTTCAATTTTGCGAGGCTGAATAAATTTATTCGGATTTCTCGGCTTTCTTTGTTGAACTCCTGAACGTAAAATATAGCGAAAATAGCCATCTTATATTTCTAAATTACATTGGAGATCATTTACGTTGTTTACTTCCTTAGAAAGAAACTGAAATCAGAATTCGGGGTTCATAATGTAATAGATTTTAAGGGCTTCTTATTAAGGTTCTTTATTTCTAAAAGTATTTATGGTTTTGGTAGAATATACTTTTCATTATATTTCCCACCTCAAAGTTATGTATACCTAATGAGGTCGTTATCATAGACATACGTATGAAGTTCTAGGATAAAATAAAACGTAAACACCACACATATCACTAAAAAAAATTTTAACTTGTGTAACTTGTTGTTGAGTTTTGTGTTAACACTTATGTACACCAAGCAGGATTCAAACTCGGGACCTCTAGTATAGAAGGCATGGTTTCTTATCTTACCACAACACTGAAGGCAGTCAAATAGATTACACTTCGATTGATATGCTAATTTAAAACAATTAAAAAGATAGCAAAGCGTGATAACGTTTAAAATCAATCTGCATCTAAAATTGTCAATTATCATTATAAGGGTTCATTGCCTCAAAGGTAAAATATAATACCCAAAGGATCACTTTACTGACTTTCTGTCGAGACGATTTTTGAACATATTAAAGACTAGCTGTTGCGCGCGGTTTTACCCGCGCAATTTTGAATCCCGCGGGAATTTTGGAATAAAAAGTAGCCTATGTGCTATTCCTGACTATACACTATCACTATGCCAAATTTCATCCTAATCCGTTGAGTCGTTCTCCCGTGATGGAGGAACAAACATCCATACATACAGACATCAATACATCCAAACTTTCACATTTATAATATTAGTAAGATATAACGTGTGTAATAGCTCAACTATAAAGATATACCTATTCTGTTTAAAACTTTTTTATAGATCTCTTTGCAGTTTATTTGTCATTCACTGAATTAAACGGCTGACGCAATGTATGTTAAAAACAGTCTTTTCAAATAGGTAGTTACTTTTACAATCTTTGCGGACAAAACTCGTTAGTACTCGGTTTGTAGGTAATATATGCTCAATGAACGCTTAATAGCCTAAAGTGAGCCCCGACAATTATTCTTAATCAGATCTTTTCTGAAGTTCCGAAGATTACTTAGCATATTATACGAACAGTTCCCTGGTAGAATAATAAATAAAATCTCTAGACAATCACACCAACTACATGGCCCCAAAGTAAGCATAGCTTGTGTTATGGGATACCATGTAGCGAACTAGGGGGGAACCTAGAATATAAATAGATAAACACCCACACACGGAACATTATTTTTTCTTGTTCCGTGCGGGAATCGAACCCACAACCACTGGCGTCTGAGGCAGACAGGTTAACCCTATCGCCAAAGTGGTCGTCGAACTGATCATTCAATATTTAGAGATTATAAACTGTGGAAACTTAAGAAAATATCGACGTAGTCAATCAAGAACCAGATAACGTATATGAAGAATAATATGTGCTATTTCAAACTATGCACCAAGTCCAGTACCAGTATGAAAGAGTTTTAAACATCCATCTACCCATTTTGACAAAATTTCAAGTCATAAATAACAGAAAAAATAAATAATAAATATCCAGACCAATGACAAATATCTATTTTATAAATTTTTCAGACAGCGGGGATTCAACCACTTTGGCCCGTCTCGTCGCGGCGGCTGTCAATTTTATGTATTTTGTAACATTCTTTGCCATTTTATGTAACATTACTTACGCTGGCTTCTTAAATGAGAAATGGAGGACATACTCCACTGTCTCTTTTATAATATCTGTATTCAAGAATAGAACACTTTTGTAATCACGCAAATGGTGTTGGAACCTTCGTGTCTTTCTGTTTCTGAATAATTTAAACAACAGCTTTGAAATGTTAGGAGAATTTTTGTCATTTTTCTTGTAAAAAAACGAAGAGATTTTGTCGAAGTTTCTATAAAAATATTTGAGTTTAAAATTCAAGTCAGGCAGATATAGCACTTGGCCGAATTCCAACCAATAAAGGATATTATCTGAAGTACTAAAAACATACCCCTTGCAAGTAGTATTGTTTTCGATTTAATTTCATAATAGATATTTTTGTGTTTATAAGTAACTTATATTTTGATACTGTACCTACCTATAATAATGTCGAACCGTTTGTTTGTATGATTGTATGATTATCAGTCGGATTTGACGAATATTTTTGAATTTGATCTCATAGCTCTTGAGGTAGATTATACAGACTATTTTGAGGACCAGTAGCCAGCAAGTTTGAGTTTTATTGAAAATATCTTCAAATTTATTGAATAATAAGTACTGTACTAGAATGGGTAACCGATAATCATTCATTTCTTCCATGCTTCGGAAGGCACGTTAAGCAGTCGGTTTTACATACCTTCTTATACAGTGTGCTGGTGTTTGGAATTCCGATACCTCACCCACGTGTAGAACGACAAATTTTATTGACAAATTTGTCAATAAAATTCGCACCCCTCACCCCTCTGATTGACAGCCATTTCAAAATTTAATATCTCATATTTATGAGTTCACTGAAACTCATTTTTTTCATGTTTTCATATCGTTCACATGCTTAAAAGTAATTTTTGTTAAGAAGTGATGCAAAAGAGGCCATGAAATCCTTTAGTTTAGCCGAAACAGTTGGAAAAAATTCACTACTTTTTTTAGTTAATGAGCGCTACCTAAAAAACCAGCTATCTTACCTTGTCGTTTCTTTGATATTTTACACATATTAAATAATCATTTTATTTTCATGTCTCCCTTCTGCTTGTATAAGTGTTATAAGCAACCGATTCTTAGGTGAAATTGATTGTCTGTAATTTGAGTCTAATTTTGTAAAATATTGCAGAATATATTTAACAATTTTCAATATCACTGTTAGTCATTCGAACAGCACACAAAAACTGCTACTACTTAAAATATTATTTGGATAAGATAAGTGATCCTTGGCTTTAAAAAACTGCCGCACCCAGATTTTTATGCGTATACGTCTCCGATTAATAGCACGAGTAACATCGTACTAGCCTACAACATGTTCTTTTCTGGATACATTTCGAAAGAAACTGACGTGGACTCATAAAGCAGATATATAGTAGAGCTGCTGTAAGCAAAGAAGCACAGCTTCAATTTGGGTAGTCGTGACGTCACATCCTCTAGTTCAAGCTATTCCGCACTGGCGGCCCTATGAAGTGAAGTGTGTGCACGCGTAGATATTAAAAAAAAAAAATCCTCCATTGTTTCTCGATGTAAAATTAAGTTTTCTATACTTTCATAAACGAATTACATTGACAATCCAAATAAAATTAACTAACCACGAAGATAATTTCATTCATAATTATTTTTTACAAATTGTTTGTTTTCCAATTATTTATGTCCAAAATTCCAGATTGTTATTTGTTGCCTAGCTGATTTTTATGCCGCGGAAAAATGTTACGCATCTAGCGACAAGTAGAAATACTTTTATTTCGCGGTTTTTTTGTGACAGATTTGGAACGTATCAAATTTCTTTTAAAAACTAGAGTCACCTAGTAATGTATAGCTGAATATTTTGATGATCATTTGAATATTTTAACCTTATGTTTCAACCGGTTTTTACTACTCGCTACTAGGTGACTAATGCTATCGCCTGCCCACTGGAGTCCCTAGAGAAAACTGGATAGGGCAGCTCCTCTATTTATTTCCTTCGTGCGTGGACTGACCGCCGATAGACGTCGGTCGAACGGTTTCCATCGATCGTTTACAGCTACCAGACCTATCGACCGATATCGATCGATGGAATTGATTGATTGGTTAGTCGAACGGTATCCGTCGATCAACCAAAGCTATCAGACCAGTCGCCCGACGTCACGATTGATTTGGTAATACCCTTATGGGTTTGTTGGTAGCAATTATTGCGCCCAGAAATTCTAATGGTTAGGCTACACTACCGTGATATGCCAGTAATTATTTACATAACTTAAACAACACCTAGGTGTAACCACGATTTACGGCCATAATTTTACAATGCCAATCAAAATGGCAAATGGCGGTAGGCAATAGCTCCGGCGGCGGTCTTTTTTCGCACATCAAAGAAGATTACCGCAGTAATTATAGCGTTTGTGGCCACACTACCGTTTGTGCAGTGTGCAATATGAGCTCACCGGCGACGCACGTATCGACCGACATGGAATGGTCAAATGAAAAAGCGCTCGAGTTTTTAGAATTATTCCAATCCGAACCGTCTCTTTGGGATACCCTTTTTTGTCTTCTTTTAGCTTTGTTGAAATTTAAAAGATTCATGTAAAAATAATTGGCACTCATAAAACACAACACCGTTGCAGCTTCGACCTCCATCTTGAAAAAGTGATATTTTCCGCCAAATTTAATGCCATAATTATTGCCGGTAGACGGTAAGGTAGTGTGGCCGTAGTATAACATCCACCAACCTCGCCATCATCATCATGACGACTCATAAAAAAAAGAGTCGTCACTATGATGATGATGATGTATTTTTTTATCTTCGACTCTTTTGTCATTTAGATAAAAAAATTATAGGTATTAAGTATATTAAAGACGAGGACGAATCCTCAAGCATATCATCATCTTTCTTTTTGTAAGCCCTTAGTCTACCTTACTTACATTTCCTACGGGTATTTCTTTCGGGTGACGAAGAGATTTTTGCCGTCAGCCATCAAGCTAGCTCAGTCTGATTGGTGCTTGTCAGAACTGTGGAGCTCTAAAACAGATTCTTACAAACCCTTACTACGATACAAGTATACAGCAGACGGTTAAGTATTTTTTTTAAATATATTATTATTACACATCATACAGATTTTATTTATTGTTCTATTGTTTGAATTTCTGTGCTTCTTTGTTTTGTGTGCAATGTTTTACACCTATCTGTCTATTTTTATATTTTTCAACACACTTGCTCGTAAAGTGAGCGTTATTCTATTGAATTTAGAAGTATAAACTGGGCTATAAGTCACGCGTGCATAATATATTATACCCTAGTGCATAATATAATGAATCCTACAAAGTTGAATTGTACCTTTGTGCAAATTACATGCGAGTGAACAGAGCATATTTTATTGGTCCGGGTTATACATTATATATTTTCAGAAACAACAAAGAGGTTTTATACCACTTCAAATCCATATACATTTTTAAATGTTTGCGCCTTATATTAGTAAAAAAAAATTGTATATCAAACAAATTATTCACAATTCACAATAATTTGTTAAAAAATATTAAAATATTTGCATTTACCACTCCAAATTAAACATTTTCACTTAAAATAGGCTGTATATGCTATACAGACATTGACACATTTGGCGAAAAAAAAAAACCTACGCGCATGCGCGAGGTTCGACGCCATTTTTCAATCACAATTCACAGCTTTGTTATCAAATGTGTTTGTTATTTTATGACCACGTATGTCTGTCTTTTACTCACAAGTGTGTTGAAAAACAACTTCGCTCACTTGTTACATAATATACTATTAGCGAAAATACTGAATAGATTTTTTTATGAAACGTTATTCAAACATACATTGTGTCTGTAAGCTTTTATATGGTTAGAAGATATTTATCTAACTAGTATTTTTTCAAGAAATTATTTAGTAGGTATTAGAAACATACCTTCAGAATCTGCTTACCAAATTAGGTACCTACTAGATACAACAGTGGAATGTTTAAGCTTATTGCAGAATATAGGGATGCCTACTAACACCTGGGATACAATAATAAATTACATAACTGTTTCCAAATTAGATACAGAATACAGAGAGTCATCGTCTATGGGAACTACATATTGCAGCAGAAAAAGATGAACTCCCTTCATTTGACATTCTGAAAGAATTTTTAGTTATGAGCTACTTGTCCACTAAGATTCCGTTACCGACCGTATATTAAAACACATTTGGATAAGATTTATGTGCTGTATTTAGAACTGACATATAAACTTTTATTTTACATTATATGGTGTTGATAACGAAAAGTACTTGCGTGATTTAATAGACTCCCAGTGCCATCTCTTGCTTTTATAAGAAACTTCTCTAACAACTATATTGAATCGTGAAAACTTTGTACATATAGTAACTATGTTTCTCCTTACGTGGTTTCTGTCTCCTTTAGATCTAATAAAAAAGTAAGGCGGCTTCGTTTTCTGCACCGAGCTCGCAAGATGCAGTTCCCGAGGCTTATACATTTTTAACATGAGACGTTTATTTATGGAAGCAGTAATATATGTACTCTTAGGAAACTGATTATAGTTGCGTGCAATTGCTTTTCTGGTTCTTACACCTCTGAGATTTTTTTTCTCAGTGATAAATAAATTGTAAAATACATTTACTGAAACACGATTTATCTAAAAAAAAATCCGGAAGAAACACTCCAACTACATGGCCCCAAACTAAGCCAAGCTTGTGATATGGGATACAGCGAACTAGGGGGGAACCTAGAACATAAATACTTATATAGATAAACACCCAAAGCCGGAACAATTATTTTTCTTGTTCCGGGCGGGAATCGAACCCGCCGCCACTGGCTTCTGAGGCAGACAGGTTTACCCAATCACCAAAGTGGTCGTCATAATAAATTTTAACAGTTTATCTACTTTTCGTAGTTCGCTTGGGTTATGGAGATAACACAGCGGAACACAAAGATATTCTAACATATATGCAGATCAACGCTACTATAAGAAGGTTTAAACTGTCCCGGCTCAGACTTTTAGGACCAATCGGATAAAAAAGAATCCACGGAGGCCGTCAGCACAATCAAAATTATTAAAAACGCATTTGATTTTTCAGTCCTTACAGTCTGTTTTGTTGAATTCACTAAACTTTAACAGTTTCCTGGTCAGCTTCAGCAGTTTTGTAAAGCTTCTTGGATGCAGTTTGATATTAAGAAGACTCGAGTAGACGAAGCATAATGAGACACTTTTCCTGAGGGTATCTCATAAACGGAATGAACAGGATCAGTGAACAGAAGCGGGACTATACCCGCTTCTGATCTCCATCTTACCTGATGAGTGAAGATGAGGTCGAAGATGACAGACGACGGCACACGGGCTTTAAAAGAAACTGGTTCTGGATCAGTTTAAAAAAATGATTGATTTATTATAAAAGTGACAATTCAAAAGATAAGATAAAATCATAAAGATAAAATCATCATTTCAATAAAATAAAAAACAAGCCATTGAATTGATTAGAAGCATAATTATGAAAGATAAATAATATCTTTAATACATCTTTTTCGAGAAATGCCTTTTACAGACAAGAAAGATTATTAACCCTGTAACCGCCACGGTCGGTTTCAAGTCCACTGCGCCAAGGTCGTATTACAGGGTGACCGGTTACAAATTTTAGATACTGAAGGAGAGCACTCTGAACTCGATTCTGATAATAATTATGCAATACAAGTAGGTATTTCATTTTTCAGAAATACCCATTAATAAATAAATAGACCTTACTACACTTGACCCGACGCGCTGCCTCAGTCAACACGCACACAGTATCTATCTATTGCATTACGCTTATGTAACAATGCGTTGCGTAATGAATTCTCTAACTTGTGGTTAAGTTTATTCAGTAAGTTTATTCAGTAAATCAATATTATTTTTTTATTTAATTTTTTACAAACTAGCACGTCCGGTAATTTCGAAATTAACCCGAATAGACCAGTCCCCCTGTATATACAACTAAAAATCACCATTCGTTTCATATGCTTTTTTATTTAATAACGCTGTATTATAATTAAAAAGTTAATATTTGGTAAATGGTTAATCAAGTAATCATTTACAATTGATTACACTTAAGTCTCTTAATTAGAAAACCTTAAAAATATATCAGAAATTACTGATATTATTATTAGAAAATTGCATTGATGTCCAGCGCCATTGTCTGATTAATCCGACCATAGGGACGGGACATCAGCAAAGATTTACTGATACGAAAATGTACTTAAGTAAAAATATTTCTGTTTAAACTGACTATTTTTAACAAATAAATTAAAACAATGAAAGCAATTGTAATTATAGAAATAAATATGTTCAATTTCTTTAAAAATAAGTATTAAAATGTTGATGATTCTCATCCCTAGCGTGCATGTGTAAAAACGAATTTTGCTAGTACACCCAGCGCCACGGTCGGAAAAAGACGACCGCTTCTGACGCTTTATAGTGTCATCCACGTAAACATTCTCCAAAATCATACATATTGTTTCAATAATTTGAAATTCACAATGAAGTACTCAACCGATTTCGATGAAATTTATATGGGACCAATTATGAAGTATCTTGTATTATAGAATTTTTAAAATCGATTATAATTGTCTGAAATATCGTGTAACAAAGACAAAAAAAAACATACAGACGAATTGAGACCTCCTACTTTTTTGGAAGTCGGTTGAAAAAATATAAACTTCATCACACCACTCGCTTGCTTATGGCAACGATCGTTTCCAATCCAAATTCTCCAACTTTGCTCTTGGCAACAATCGTTGCCAAATTTGATTTTTAATTAAACGACTCAGAACTCTATTTTGTAGTATGTAAGGTTCACCTAAAAATATTATAAACCATAGACAATGAATTTATCCATCATCGAAACGTAAAATGACCAAATTAGAAAAAAAAAATCCTTCAAAAACTACGAAGTGAAGTTTCAAGTCGCCATTTTGTGTTATATGCTCGCAGAATTCAATATTGTTGTTATAAAGATTTTACTGTCAAAGTAATTGTTGTTTTATTTTTATTAGTTAAAATAACTATTATATTTTATAAAAATGACATAAAATTATATACCTATCGCGCATTTTTTTTCTCTATTTCAATTTATTTGACTAAAACCGGAAAAATATGCTCGATATTAACTAAGCCTCAAATAAAATATTATACACATGACGTTTGATAAATAACACAACGTTATTTTATTCCTTATTTTATTGTCTACACAAAACATTATTTGTATTGACTATAGGCCACTTGTATCGATTATAAATTAAGTTTTTCTAATGACGGCCGCCCCGATTGTAACAGTCAAATTTCACTAGCAAAGTTCGACGATTGTTTTGAAATCGAGAGCAAGCGAGTGGGTCATAAAAATATTCATCTCTGGCCTAATATATTGTGCGGAATCAATGAATCTTCGGATTTTGAATCTTTCAAAATCTTTTAAACGAGCTTTATTTTATTTGGTTACCGAAATACGAGTACATACTATTACGAGTGCGATCAGTCGCTCGTGACCACGGGGTCTGCAGAGAAACCGAAACGTCGAGTTAAAATATAAATTATACGCGATTAATCCGGTTAAAAAGTAGTTTTATTTAAAGTAACTCTTTCTATATATTTGTCTTTTACCTCTATAAGCTTAAACAGCTGAAACTATTAAGATATTAAACTATTCGAATTCAAAGCGTGCGAAGCTGGGACGGGTATATCGATCTACCATTGAACATGCCTATTTGTTGTAGGTATTTATTTTTAGATTTACTGTGCTTGGCGCTGGCAGCACGACAACTGATATAAAGTCTGGTGGGTAAAGGGTTAAGTAACTGACTTTCTTTGCATTGTGCTAAATAAAATAAAACAACATATTGCGAGATATTTATCGATGCTCTAAATACCGGAAAAAATAATTTCCGGTATTTAGAGCATCGATAAATATCTATTAAATATCTCTCAAGGTGTGGCATCTTACAAAATTTAATTTGAGAACTTTATTTTTTAAATATACTAACGAATGCATACATACACAACGTCACGCCTGCATCCCACATGGGGTAGGCAGAACACCAGAGATTACAAGGCCATCTGATGTCACGTTTGACAAATCCGGAGGCATTATAAATATGGAAAGAGACTATTGTAGTGACAGGGGGTCAGCCTATCGCCCACAAAAACGAATGCATCTTTTTCTATAAATAAATTAATGCCATTTTTTAAAAGATTGAATAACCAAGTGTTAAGGTATTGGCAAGTCGATTATTACGGTTGTTCGTAGATGGTAATAGATAGACATAATTCGGAACTAACCTACTTTTACGAATCTTTTACATATTATAAGCATCTATCTTTAATTTCCTTCAAAACTATAATTATAAATGATTACTGATTGTTAACGGCTTCCATCCCTGACGTCCTGGCTCATTAATGAATAATAAAATTTTATAACTATATATCTTTTTGATTTTGCCGCAAAATTTAGCAAAGTACTTGAATCATCCTTAATAATCCCGGAAATATTACCATAGACAAAGATTTAACTTTCATTCCTAAATATTGGATATTCCAAAGACTTAACGAAATATTTTAATAGTTTCTGTTTGTTACACGGTGTGGTATAGAATTAATTATTTCTGTTACCAAGCCGGTTCTTTAAAGTGCCAAATACGTCTAACATTTTCAAGTTCGTATTAACTTTTTCTTGATTTAGAAGTAATTTCATAATTTAAGACATTGCTTTTTAATTCGAAAAGGTGTTTCGAAGTTCAAAGTCGCCATCGCCATACCATCGCCATACTATAAAGAGAGCTCATGATCTTTCTTTCACATAAAATTCTAAATAATAACGCAAACGAAATGTTCGTATAATGACGGCACGTAAGCTAATAACAATAAGGAAACTTAGTGTTATTATTATTGAGTGCAAACAATACAGTTTCATTACGACTAGGCACAAACACCCCACGTCCATGTATCATATGGGACGTCGCTCTGTTTTATTATTGGCCAATGAAGTTCGAACGTGATCCGACGCCAAGATGGATTGGTCTCATTCTTCGTACTGTTGTGAGGTCTTTGGTGTTTGGTTTTTTAAAAAAAAACTTTTTACTGCCGAAACACTTTCTTTATTTAAGAAAACACTTTTACACTTTTCTACACGAAGGTGTCCCAAAATCAACCAATCTTAAGAGAAGTGGTTATCGCGAGCTCCAGAGTCTAACTGACTGGATTAAAGGTTTTAATTAAAAACGAAAGCTAAATATGCAACTTCGCAAAATAATATAATGGAAAATTTATAGTGAGTTAAAAATGCTTGCTCAGGCTTAGGGCCATACTAGGCTAGGTTATAACAGCCCCCCCGTTACGACGAAGCTTTACCCTTTAAAAATAAAGCGAAGTTCAAAAAGAAAAATTAATACAAAATAATATGTGAGCTTGACTTTTGGGAAACCTTTAACAAAATTTGATTAAGAAATTAAAATGCTTTAACATTATAAAAAGACAAAGACATAAAAGTTTGTAAAATTGAAACAACAGTTAAAAATTAAACATTTTAAATAACATAAAATCAAAGTTAAAATAAGATGTAAAAATTATAAAAGATAAAACACATTAACATAAATTGAAATACAAAATTATGAAAAGTTTAAGTTCCTTGAAGAGGACTTTGAAAAATCAATTTTAGAAAAAGACTTATAACTAGTTTCAGGAAGAGGCAGAGATTTTACAGATTTGTTTTCCTCTTTCCGAAGTAGAAATATCTGATAATTCAATAGAATTTGATACCTTAGATTTACTCTTAACAGATTTTTTATTATTACACTGATTAAATATTTGAATACAATAACCAGAGTTAGATTTAGAATTACGATTTCTGAAACATTTATATAATCTGTAAAAAACATACAAAAATAATGAAACAATTAAAACATAAGTAAATGCAGAATAATAATTACTGTATCTAATAAAATGAGATTGACTTTGAAGTTTATTTATTTCGTTTTCTAAATGATCCATTTCATGTGTAGCAAATTTTAAGGATTCCAAATTTATTTTACTCAATGAAATAGGAGAAAGATATGGGAGTGTTTTATTAAATATATCCTTTTGACAACAGTCGTCTGCAGTGATATCAAAATTAATTTGTAAAGGAGATTTCATCATAAAAGAATAAGAGCTAGAAGGAATTAATCGAGTAGTTTTCGAATATCCAATACAATCTTCGGATAATTTTACAATACCTGTACCTACAATTGAATAGTCATGAATTATATTATCTTTACATTTGATACTTAATTTGTTAGATTGAGATTGTACATAAATCCATTTATTATTATTTAACTTCTGCCAAATATCTATTTTGCCAAATATCATTTTCGAACTACACTCGGGAGGCAGAGACAAAATAACTTCAGTCAGTAATCTAGATTCACAAGTCGGATTAGTTGAAGTAGGAATTACAGAGATTGAATTACATATAGAGTAGTTTTTATCAATTTGTTTACAGTCATTAAAGTTATCAAACATAGCATAATACATTCTATCGTCACTTAATGCGATAAAAGAACTAGACGGCTGAATTAAAGCGAATGTTTTAATTTGAGACTCATCATGTGGAGTAGGCAATGGCATGATTTTATAAACAATAAACTTGTCGGGAGTTATTAAAGGTATTTGTAAAATAAAAACAATCTTATTATTATAAAAATAAGAGCTTAATTGGCTTACGTCTATAATAGAGTGAATGTTATGAATAGTTAAAGGTAATGGGAAGTCTAACCTTTTATTAATTTGATTATTGTGCTTAGATAATTCTAAAAATAGATTTAAAGGACTTATTACGCTAGGGTGTAAAATATTAAGTTTAGAAAATAAAATTGAATTTAAAGTAGAGTCTAGTAAATTAGAAATAGTAAAAAGAGAACCTTCGATAATATTTAATAAAATATTTATTTTAGATATGTATTGCATTTCACTGTCTATTTTACTTACTTGGGACAATATTTCATTTATACGATTTATTTGGGAATTTAACTTTAGTTCATTTTCGTTTAACTTATAAATAGAAGAGTTGAAATTATTAATAGTCGACTTAATGACATGTATGTTATCCTTCATTAAGTGAAAGATTTCTGTTTCACTTTTTTGACAAAATTCAATAGCGGCGTCGTATTTTCTGGCGTCCTCCGCGTCGAGAGTACCAAAGAAAAACTTCAAAATTTCGCCACCAAACTCCAAAGATCGCTTGACCTTGGTTGGGGAATTTTCAGATATTATATGAGAAAGAGAATTTAATTTTATAAAATTAGACTGAATTAATACTTCAATTGGGTTTATTAAATCTTTACATTCAATTATTAAATTTGATTTAATATTTTGACATATATTTTCCGTTCTACTTAACAAAGTTTCTAAATTATTGAGATATGGTTCAATTGGCATTAATTCAATATGCGTTATCACTTTCCAATAGTCGTTATAAAAGTTTATATGCGTCACAGGTTCAAAATATATACCAGGAGCATGAAAGATAGGAGTAATCTTCGATTCGGCGAAAGTTACCGAAACAAACATTCTGGAATAACAATAAAATAGGTTAAAATAATATTTTTATTTTCACTTTAACGTTTATGTTATAATAAAACTAGTAAATAGTCTAAAACTAAGATATAAAAAATTAATGATTAAAATAAGACATTAAAATTAATTATAGAAATTTTAAGAGGCAGTAGCCGGTTTTATTTCATTTGTATGATACTTAACATGGCTTCTACCTATCTGTAAAGTGACGTTGTGCTTATTGTGTACTTTTATAATTTTGTATGGGCCTTTCCATATCGGAGATAAGGCTTTTCGGAGTCTATGATGATGTCTAACATAAACCATGTCTCCAGACTTATAAGAAGTTTCACGAGATTTTGTATCATAATAGGTTTTTGATTTTTGTTTGCTTGATATAATATTTTCTATAGCCTTTTCGCGACTAAAGCGCATTCTATACTGGAGTGCTCGAATGTATTCATGATAAGTAATGTTATTATTAGTTTCATATAATGAATTTGGAATAGACGGTTTATAACCGTATAAAAGTTCATGAGGAGTAAAACCTGTCGTAGAATGAGGATTAGTGTTGTAAGCTAAGATTGCAGTGAATAAATAACAATGCCAGTCGTTTTGATTTTCGTTAACAAAAGATTTAAGGTATTCTTTTAAAGTAGAGTGAGACCGTTCAAGAGCTCCGTTAGTTTGCGGATGATACGGAGTAGTAAATAAATTTTTAATTTTCATAATATCCATAAGTTGTTTAAATAAATCCGATGTAAAACAAGTACCTAAGTCGGTTAAAATATATTTTGGAAAACCGAAAAGGGACATAAAATGTACAAGATTACGAGCTATTTCTTCACTGGTAGCCGTGACCATAGGATAAGCACTAGAAAACTTCGTAAGATCGTCTTGAAGAGTTAATATGTATTTGAAATTTTGGAAACCCGCGTCGGGGAGAGGACCTACGATATCGAGAGCTAATCTCTCAAAAGGCTTTGTAGAAGTTGAGGTTATTTCCATAGGAGCTTTATTAGATTTTCTTAAAGGTTTATTTACCTGACATAATTTACAATTTTTTACATAACTCTCTATATCAGAGCGCATGCCTTTCCAATAATAGGCAGACTTAATGCGATTATACATACGGCTTGACCCTGGATGTCCTGCTATTGTGGAATCATGATTTTCTTTTAAAATAATAGGTACTTCTACAGGTGAAGGGTAAATTAACTTATTTTTATAGATATGAATATTAATATTAGTATTATGAAACAGAAAAGCTATCATATTATAAATCTTAGTGTAAGATAACTTTGAGAACGGTTCCGAAAAATCGGAGATAGCGAGATCGCTTTCATTAGGATAATTTTCTAAAATATAATTACGTAAAGAAGAAAGAACGTTATAAATAGTTTTAAAATTAATTTCGTCAAAATGATGTATCTTAGTAAATAGGAAGTGATAAATTTTATTGTTCTGAGAATTTGTATAAGATTTAATAGAACATGGTTCACGTTCAGAGTTCATTATTTCTGACGTGTCAGCAAATTGAGATAAAGCCTCTGAGACATAAGGCATTGATTCATCAAAATCTAGAGAAGTTGGAATAGCGATTGATTTAAACTTTGTTAAATTTAAGCTTTCAGTATGTTCTTGAATTTTAGTGTTAAGAGTTGGAATTGTTTTTGTAAATTGCATTTTAAAATAAGATTCATAAGTGTAATTATTTAAATTATCAAAATTGATTGTATGAATAGGTATTCGAGATAAAGCGTCGGCGTTAGAATTAAGCTTGCCTTGTTTATACACGATTTCATAATCGTATTCCTCTAACTTAAGACGCCAGCGAATTAATTTACTTCCTGGGTCTTTAACATTAAATAGCCAAACTAAGGTCCGATGATCTGTAACAATTTGGAATTTATTGCCGTATAAATAAGGACGGAAGGTTTTGACGGCAAAAATAATAGCTAAGAGTTCCTTTTCTGTCGTAGAATAGTTGCCCTCGGCTTTATTAAGAGTCCGAGATGCATAAGCTATTGGTAGATCCTTGCCTACCGGACCTTGAGATAGGACTGCGCCAACTGCAAAGTTGCTCGCGTCGCATGTAACGACAAAAGGTTGCTTAAAATCGGGATATTGAAGTAAGGGTGCAGTGGTAAGCTTTTCTTTGAGAAGATTAAATGACTTGTCTTGCTCACTGGACCATAAGAAATTTGCATCTTTTTTTAAGAGAGAAGTTAACGGTTTAGTGATTTTAGAGAAGTTCTCGATGAAGCGGCGGTAGTAACCGACCAACCCTAAGAACGACTTTATTTCCTTAGGAGTTTTAGGAACTGGAAACTCCTGGACGACCTTGACCTTATCCGGATTTGGCGAGACACCTTTATCGGTGATAATATGACCTAAATAGGCGACTTCGCGACGAAGAAACTCGCACTTATCGGGTTGTAGTTTTAAATTAAACTCACGAAATTTTTGGAACACTAAGTTAAGTTTTTGAATATGAGATTGAAGGTCGTGGCTGTAAATAATTACGTCATCAAGATATACGTATGCGTGAAGACCTTGAAGACCTGAAAGGACTGTATTCATCAACCTTTGAAAGGTACTGGGAGCGTTTTTGAGCCCAAAAGGCATCCTATTAAATTCGTAGTGACCGGATGTTCCGTTTGTGTTCACTACGGTGAATCCTGTTTTTGCTGAGTCAGCAGGATTATTCAAAATTTGGTGGAACCCAGAAGCGAGATCGAGAGTAGTGAAGAATTTTGAGTGACCTAACTGGTCTAAAATATCTGTGATTAACGGAATTGGATGTACTTCGCTAACTGTGACGTCATTTAAACGTCGGTAGTCTATGACTACACGCCATTTCCTTTTACCAGATGCGTCCATTTTTTTAGGGACCACCCAGACTGGAGCATTCCACGGGGAAGTTGAGGGTTTAATTATATTTTGATCCAACATTTTCTTTATCTGATTGTCAACTTCCTCCTTGTGGCATTCGGGAAAACGATATGACTTAACATTAATTGGGGGAGAGTTTCCCGTATTTATAGAGTGTTGAATGGCGTTTGTATATGTTAAGGGTTCACCTTCAAGATAAAAAATGTCCGAATATTCAGAACAACATTTAAATAATGATTTCTTTTCTTCGGCGTTAAGATGGGAATGACGGATAAGATCTAGAACGCGTTTTTCACGTTCGGATGGTTGAAAAGAGAAAGAGTTAATTATTTCACTGTTATTAAATGGTTTTTGAAATTCATTGTAATCGATGAAAGATAAGAAGACCTTAAAATTATCAATCGTAACGTCATTTTGAGTTGTGTTCAAAACTGAGATATTGACCCGTTTGTTAGGTTTTATGGTAACTAAAGAATTTGCAATGTGAACGCCTTCGCAAATAATTTGGTCTAAAACCAAGGCTTCACTTAAATTTTGGAATTCGGATTCTTTATTGGCAATTAAACATTCAATAATGGATTCAGATCGAGAAGGGATGGTATATTTTTGAGATTTAAAATTTATTGGAATGGTATTTCCGTCAATTAAAATAGAGTAAGAGTTGTAATCTATTATAGAATTAAAAAAGTTTAGAAAGTCGTGACCTATGATACCATCATAATCTAAATTTAGTGAGTTCTCGATAACATGAAATTTGTAAGAAATTGAAGAATTAATTAAATTAATTTTCATCTGAAAAGAACCTAAGGTTTCCGAATAAGAATCTCCGTCATTTATTCCTTTAAGTTTTATTTTTTCACACGATAAAACAGGCATTTCACACAAGCTTGCTTTCTTTATAATGCTGACGCTTGCGCCTGTGTCGATAAGGAAACATAACTCCTTGGGAGAATACTGTGTGTGAATATAAATGTGAGGTAAAGATACCTTTTTGCTAAAAGTTTCAAATATCAAAGTATCATTTTTAGAATTAGAATCGTGAGAATTATCATTAAAATTATTATAAGATTCATTTTTTAAAGATATAGAGTTAGAATTGTCCGAAGACGTATTTTCTAAGGATATAGAATTAGGAATACAATTATTTGAAGAACTAGAATGATTCAGTTGCTTATCACCTTGAGGTATAAAAGATTTTTTAAGACTCAGATTATCCTGAGATAGAAAAGATTTCGTAGGACTCTGCTGCCCATCAGCTAGAGATATAAGAGATTTTGAAAGACTCAGGTTATCCTGAGATATAAATGATTTCGTAAGACTCTGCTGTCTATCAGCCAGAGGTAAATAAGAATTTTTAAGACTCTGCTGCTTATCAGCTAGAGATATAAAAGATTTAGTATGACTCTGCTGCCTACCAGCTAGAGGTAAAAAAGATTTCGTAAGACTCTGCTGTCTATCAGCCAGAGGTATAAAAGATTTAGTATGACTCTGCTGTCTACCAGCTAGAGGTAAATAAGATTTCGTAGACGTATCCTTTAATATTGACTTCGGCGGATACGGACTCGAAGTCACATTTAGTTTAAATTTGAATTTGAATTTTCAGCACTTTCACAAAAATTTATGCGAGAACTACCGGGAGAGCCGGTAGAGTTTTTATTAGTGCTACTAGTTTCAGGTTTCGAACCTGATAATGATAAAGAACGTCGCTGATTAATATACTGACGCTTATAGCATGAATTTATCGTATGCCCTAGTTTTTTACAATAAGCGCAAAATAAATTATTTCGGGAGCTTGAATTATGAGACTGATTTTCGGTGTTAGAGTTACTAGGACTAAAAGAATTTTGATTTCTGTTGAAATTAGTTTTAAGGTTATTTTTAGAGTTAGAAAAATTAGTATGAAAAGACTTATGATAATTAGATTGATGCCTATTATAGTTAGAATGTTGGGAAATTTTATCTAATTTATGATTTTTTTCCTCCTCAATGGCTTGTTGTATAGCCTCATTTAGATTTGAGGGGTTCCTACACCTAACATAATGAGCTAAATAAGGGTGGAGATTTCTAATAAAAACATTCAAAGCAAGAATTTCGTTGGCAGATATTCTTCCAGGAAGATCGGCTGGATTGGTACAACTATGTTGAACATCAGATTGTAACCTCGTTAAAATAGCTTCTAATCTGAGAGAATATTGAGTAACATCTTCCGAATGATGCTGCCTGCAATTTTGGAGATCTAATAACAAGTGACTTGAATGTTTCTTTTCACCGAATGTGTGTTTTAAAAATGATTTAATTTCTTCCCAACTTTGGAAAGTTTTTAAGCTACATGCCAGCTGTGCTTTGCCTTCTAATTGAGAAATTATATATTTATGTAAGATATTTTGTTGTTCAGTACTAGCTAAAGCTAAGGCATTTTCACAATTTGTGAGAAATGCTGGTAACGTTTCCCTGTCACCATTATAAGTTTTAATGAATTTAGTAAGAACTGAGAGAGTAATTTTATCAGCCATTTCGAATTTCGTCTTAGAACTTTCACTTTTAAGTGACATTAGAATAAAAACGTATAATTAATGACGAATAAAAAGATATAGAGATTATAAAGAATAGTAAAAATATGCGATATAAAATTAGAGTTCTTAAGATTTTTAAGATGTCGCACAACACACACAAATAAAGATTTTTGAAAAAGAAATTGAAAGAGATATTGAAAAACACAACTCACAGAAACACTATGACAATCATGTCGTTTCCTTGCTCGGCGATGTCCTCCTCAAGAGGATATGGGACCGGAGATGGTAGAGTTGGAGATGAGCTAGACCTGGCTGATGCGGGCTCACGCACTGAGCGGAGGCTGACCGTCGACCAGACGCGATGAGGGTGTGGAGCAGGCTCGCACTCAAGAGGCGAGGCTGACTGTCGTCCACGGGACGGCTGGAGAAGAGCGCGGAGCGGGCTCACGCAAAGAGCGGAGGCTGACCGTCGTCCTGGTGTGTTAGCGCAGGCTCAGACTCGGTTGAGCTGAGGCTTACTGTCGACCAACGTGTCACGGAGCACCAAATTGACCTCGAGTTCGTGTTACCTAGCTTTAAACGTAAAACTGGTAACAAAAATCACACTTCTGACACCAATTTTTGTTGTGAGGTCTTTGGTGTTTGGTTTTTTAAAAAAAAACTTTTTACTGCCGAAACACTTTCTTTATTTAAGAAAACACTTTTACACTTTTCTACACGAAGGTGTCCCAAAATCAACCAATCTTAAGAGAAGTGGTTATCGCGAGCTCCAGAGTCTAACTGACTGGATTAAAGGTTTTAATTAAAAACGAAAGCTAAATATGCAACTTCGCAAAATAATATAATGGAAAATTTATAGTGAGTTAAAAATGCTTGCTCAGGCTTAGGGCCATACTAGGCTAGGTTATAACAGTACTCGTGTATATGCCTATGGTTGGAAATATTTTTATATTTTTGTAGAAGGTGGTAAATATTGCAAAATGTTTGACAAGTTTGGATTGAATAAGGTAGATATATAGGTACTTAGAGGAATTTTATATTTAATCTAAATTTTGAATCCATATTTTTTTCATACAAAAACAAATCTGTATTTCGGTAGTCATGGAACACTCATAAATTAAAGTATTTACAAGATCTTGGATTTAGATTCAATAGAGAAATCTAGCAATAGTTTAGAGCAGGGAACGGATAAAACATGGAATTGTAGCTTGAAACAAAATCACTTTGAAAAGTCCACGATGTTCGTTTACTACCAAAAACTAACTACCTATTCTGCACAAGAGATACCGAGTATTTAATTCCTTGATATTTAAATGAACTGCCTCGAGAGAACCGAAGTAATACGAGGGGCGTTCAAAAAGTAATGAGAATAGCTATGTTAAAAAATTTATTTATTTAATATTATTTTATTTTTCGACATAATCACCCTTTAGGTCAATACATTTAAGAAATCTTTTTTCTAGAGCCAAGATTCCTTTTTTAAAAAAATCTTCATCTTGAGTACTTAAAAAATCGTTTACGGCTACCTTCACTTCTTCGTCATCTTCAAATTTTGTGCCTCTCAAGTGTTCTTTCAAACGCGGAAATAGGTAGAAATCACTAGGGGCCAAGTCCGGTGAATATGGCGGATGATCGAGGATCTCAAAGCCAGCATCTTGGATTGCCGCCATGGCAACTGCAGACTTGTGCGCCGGTGCGTTGTCCTGGTGGAACAAAACTTTTTTCGCGAGTTTTCCTCGTCGCTTTTCAATGATTTCCTGACGTAATTTTTTTATTTGATCTGCGTAGACATTTCCTGTGACAGTGGCTCCATGTTCAAGATATTCAATCATTATCAACCCCTGGCTGTCCCAAAAAACTGAGCCCATGATCTTGCCAGCAGATGGTTGAGTCTTGAATTTCTTTGGTGTGGGAGATGACGGTCTTTTCCAGGCCATTGATTGCCGTTTCGTTTCTGGATCATAATGATGAAGCCATGTTTCATCCATTGTTACGAATCGAGCCAAAAAAAGATCAGGATCTCGTTGAAACAGTTCCAATGAGGTCTTTGAAATGTTGAGTCGCGTTTGCTTTTGTGCGTCCGTTAGCATTCTTGGGACCCAACGCGCGGATACCTTTTTCATTCCTAAGTGATCTTGCAAAATGCTATGCACACTACCAGTTGAAATCTTCAACTCTTCAGCTATAAAACGGACTGTTACACGACGATCATCCAGAACAATTTTTTCAACTTTTTCGACCATTTCTTGAGTGACTGACGTCGAAGGGCGGCCCGAGCGCGGGTCATCTTTAACCAATGTTCTACCACGTTTAAACTCTGCACACCATCGAGCCACTGTGGAATATGGAGGAACAGACTCCCCCAATGTCTCACGTAAATCATTAAAAATTTGTTCCGTAGTAAACTTTTTTAAGCAAAAATATTTTATCACGGCACGGATTTCAATTTTATCCATTTTTAGCGAGAGCTATCGACACGTCACAAGCAAATAATTAATACAACTGACACGGACAAGATAGAAAGCTAATTATTTGAGGGTATTATAACAAAGACCTAATCTTTCCGTGATAGTAATTTTTTTTTTCAAGTACCCTCTATTACTACGTCATTCTCACTACTTTTTGAACACTCTAGTAACAAACTAAACTGAAAATGTTTTTGGTTTAAGTTAAAGAAACTATTTTGTGAGTAAATATATTCTATTCTCTATAGATTAACATAGAGAATAGCGACTCGCAATAGCCCCGATGAACTGGCTGTCATGTTTCAGCCTCCACAAATTGAAAATAATATTAAATATTGAGTTGAATTAATTAGAAGGTATACCTATATCGTGAAGTTTATTACAAAATTTCAGTCCCTATTTGAGACCGTTGGAGTTTGATATTTAAATTAGTACTTACCATATGTTCAACTCTGAGTTATTAACTATATTTGTGCTAAAATTCATTAAAATCAGTGTAGTGGTTTAAATTTTTTATAACTTTCTTCCCTTATTGGATCCATTATTGATTTTTGCACATCGAAGTGAGTAGCCTATGTTTGACTCTTCAACTGAGTCGCTTACGTACCGTAAAAGCGCAGACAGAGCTTTACTATTATTAGATTACGAGCGTTTGCCCGCGACTTCGTACACGCATAAACTCAAAAGTCCTATATTTTCCGTTCCCGTGGGATTTTCGGAAATTCCTTCCTTAATACAAACAGACACTTATTAAGGAACCTTTATACCAAATATCACATCCGTACACTCAAGGAATATGGTTTTTTCATACAAACTAAAATGTCCAATAATTCCTGTTCCCGTAGAAATTTCGAGAATTCCTTCCTTAGTGCACCCCTACATCCCCTAAAGAATGTATGTTCCAAATTTCAGCTCTCTACGCCCAGTAGTTACGGCTGTACGTTGTCTGTCAGTCACTCAGTTACTCAGTCAGTAACGGAACAGTTTTATATATATTGATAAATATCCATACTAATAAGACAATCGAAAAGCCAGCTACCAAATACAGAGTGTCGTCCTAAAAGAAAACGCTTATTTTAAATCGCTATTGAAAGCATATCCAGAGTCTAAGTGGCAATAAGCCATTAATAAAACTCATTCAGAAACAGACTTTCTCCCTATAGACATAACGTAGTGCTAATGAATATGTTGTAGAAAATTGAAAACATTAGGAGTAGCGCAAGGCTGCGCTCTCACATTATGCGACATTAGGGCCGCCCACCCCTTGGACGTGAAATATAGCTAAATTATATTTTTCCAACCGCTCGCTGAGTCGCTCTTTATATAGCTGCCCAGGCAAATGAGATTCTAAGTGTAAATAAATTTCCGCTGATTCCTAAAGGCAATTTGTTACGCGTTTTGTGAAAAATTTGGTTTATAATAGCTTTTAAGAAAGCCTCTCGATTTTCGTATACTATGAGGTGTCGGAAAGGAGTGGAAAAGGTTGTAACTACCGTAGTATTTTTTGGTGAGATTTCATTATTGGCTTTTGCTTGATAATTTATGTTCACAGATTAGAAGTTAAAATACAATTTGTATATTAGGATATATGTATAATCGGAGTATTGACCATATTTTTCATTAGCAACTTCACGAATTTACAGAGTTGGTAACAAAGGCATTTTTTCTTTCTCTCTCTCTCTCTCTCTTTAGTCATTTTCAAACCTTTGGGTGTAGGCCTCCTTCATGCCACGCCATTTATCGCGATCTTGTGCGACCTGGAGCCACTTCTTTCCCGCCGTGCGCTTAATATCGTCATCCCAATGCATCTTGGGTCTTTCCTCGGGACACTTTTCGCCCCATGTTCGCCACTTTAATAAGAATTTGGTCCTCGAGTCACTCTTGCGTGCAGTTTATGCAGTATATCTTTTGTGAACACCCAGGATTCGGCTCCATAGGTAAGGACTGGTAGGATACATTGGTCGAATATCCGAGCTTTCTGTTCAGCCGTGAAGTTCATTTTGAAGGTGAACTCGAGGTTGGAGTAGGCTGCCCAGACGTTTTTCTTTCTAACCTAGAAAATTTTAAATTTAAAATATTTTTTTATATTTTAAATCATAGGGTTATCATTACTACGGCAATGAGTGTCTATCTTTTTATCTCGAGGGAATATAATGAAAAAGTGGCAGTCAGGAATAAAGTGAATCTATTATGTTCTAAAAGTTAAACTTTGAAGTTGAGCTGTGTAGGCTTTGGGGACTATAGTACGGTTAGCATTGTGAAGAGGGCTGTATAGTAAGATGGTGAAGCAAGAAGTTGCGTCAGGATTCAGCAAAATAATGGCATTACGATGGAGATGCTTATCTCTGCAAGACATAACAAAAGATACCTACTTTTTAATAGGACTGACAACCCCCTTTTTAGACTTAGGTTTTATTTGATCTTCCCGTTGGAAATAGTCAACTGAACTGTGCAAAAGATTCCAGGAGTTTCATCAAAAAACGACAGAAAGAATCAGTTTTGTTTGTCAAAACGTCTTAATGTCAAAGCAATTTTTAGACATTTGATATATGTAGATTTGAGTTCAGAAATGATTATATTACGATGGACAATAATCTATCGAAGCTAATATTTATTTCTTTGTAGAGCTTTGATAGCAATTGGTGTGCTGCTCTTATGCAGGGTTATTGGTAATTAGTTAGACCCGAATCTTTTAAGGTGACATAGGAGAGGACAATGTTTGAAGGAGTAAAACTGGATTTTCAGGAAAAAAGGATTAATCCCAAATATTAAAAAAATGGTTCACATAATATTGTCTTAAGTTTTCACGATTCATAATTTCAATAAAACTACTTTTTAACCGGATTAATCGCGTATAATTTATATTTGACATTTTATCTCGACGTTTCGGTGTCTTTGCAGACCCCGTGGTCACGAGTGACTGAGGTGTCAGGCGTCAGATTGATAGTGGACTGAGAAATAGATGGAGATGATGTATAACTTTTTCCGGTACAAAAGTAGTTTTATTTAAAATGGTTCACATTGAGATTACATGATTTGAGCTCAAATTATTGGAAATGAATGACCTCTCCTACGTCAACTAAAAAGATCCCGGTATGATTACCAATATCTTTTGTTGACTCTGAATCTAAAACCAATATTAGTACTCTATTTCAATATTGAAGAGTCTCTATTTGAAGAGTAGATAGGTACTGGAAAATTGAGTGTGCTATTTTAAGGTATTATAAGGTGATCATCTTTTTTTTGGTAAAAATCTTAGATTGGTTTGAATACTAAAATATATAGCGTACAGTCAGGAAAATTGGAGCCTGATAGCAATCTGAAAAAAGAATTACTGGCCCTGGATAAGCTTGTTGTAGGTGACACACGCTTGGTGGACATCTTCGGGGTTCAACTAGCTTGCCAACTCCCTTAGTCCTTCCCGAGCCAGTGTGCTGTCATCTTATACCTCATCTTCACTTACCAAGGTGCGAAGGGGGTAAAGGTGATAAAAATGTGGTAAACATTTTTTAAGTATATGATGAGATTAAGACGTTTTTCTTCAATGTTATCTGCTGGATAACACGTCTACCCACAAGAATCCTTTTCTCCAGACACGTAATAGAACTATAGTGATAAAAACACTTTTGAACCGGATTTATAACAGCCTCGTGATAAAAAATGTTTTTATCACGGATACAAATTGTTTGACAAAATTAATTTGGACAGCATAAAAAGTCCTAGTTGGTTTGTGATGAGGATAGGCTCATACATTTGAAAAGTAGGTGTTCAGGAGAGTGTGTAGTTTAAGCAGAGGTAAAACTTGAATTTTCATTATGTTGGACCCGCTCCAAGTGAACGCCTTGCCATAGTCAACTCCACCAGCTTAATCATGGGCAAATAACATACAAACGGATAGAACAATTCATGCTCATCAAGATGGTGGGACCCCGCCGCGTTTTTCGGGTATTTTTAGTGAAGAATATAGAATAGTATTTATACTTTCATATTATAATTTTATGCACCTGATATTTCAAAATATTTTCTAAAGAAAGTGGGCCTGCCATTTTCCCGCCATTGTCAAGCCGGTATAAATATATCGACTGTCCGTCTGTCAGTATACTGTCTCTGTTCGTGACATTCATTATTTAGTTAGTGATAATTAGTGGCTGTGTTACTTTAATTGACAGGTTTTCATACTAGTTTAACAAAGCATTGTTTTCACTATTCAATGTATTCAATAAAAGGCTTTTTAAATAGGTTTTTATAGATAATAATCATGTGTATTGTTTATGAGAGTCCAGTTATTTTTGTTATTTAATTTATAATACCTACATAAAACCTCCACTAGATTCTTTTTGATGGGAGTTTATGTAATTTGAATTCTAAGAGAAGAACGAGATTTAAATGCAGATTTTAAATAATGTTGAAAAAACTATATTTTCAGTCCAATAAGTATTAAATCTAAGACTCGTTTTATTTTTTATTGCGATACGGGTAATAAACCAATTGTATTTGATTTTAAAGTGCTTACAATGCTAGTTTGTCTTACCTACAATTACCAAAATTCTATTACTACTAGCGCCGGGCATTACTGGAACTTTTTGTATTTTTTGCTGCGTTCGAAATCGATATATCTATAGTACCAGGTATCGTACCAGGCAACGTATCTATAGTATAGTTTTCAACCAATCAAGTTTTGGCACTCGTTGCATTTGCTTATTTTACTGTGTGTTTTTGGTCTCTGAATTCTTTTGTTAGTTTTTTCTGCACGTTGAGTAGAGTATTTACTCCTCGCGTCTTTACGAACTCGAAGATTTTACTTTTGTGAAGTGATATTTTTACATAAGATTCTGACTTTCTAGTGGGATAGTATAGAAAAGGAATTTCATTGATTTTGGATGACTGGTGCAAGGAGGTGAACAATTTGTTACGTGGCAAAAGCATTGAGTTGTCGAAGACGATCCTAACAATTCTATTGCCTATAATTATTATATCAAACACAAATATAAAAATAAAAAATGAATTTAGAAAAAATAAATAATTGTCTGAAATGCATATTTTTTAGTACTCATCATGTATTGTGTAGTTTATTTCAACTTATTACTTTTGTACAGTTTAAATTTGATTCGTTACCTATGTAATAAAACAAATCAAATTACAATTGCGCAATAGTAATAACTTGTACTACTTACGAATTTTTGAAAATTTTAAAGTGGCGCGGTAAGGCCGGCCTTCATTCTAGAGTTGCTTTGGTCAAAAAAGTTCCTAGAGTGGATACTGTATGGCGCTAAAGTGCAATAACCGCGAGACGGTCATCTATACTTTAGTACTTATATTCATCTATAGTGCTTATTTAAGTTAAATCCTTTTAACTTGAGAATAATCGTGACTACGGAGGTAGTTAAGACACCAAAAAGTCGAGTTAAAATGTAGAATGTAATACAGACGATATTAACCGACTAATAAACTTTTTTATTAAAAAAAATCCCGAGACATTCACACCAACTACATGGCCTCAAAGTAAGCGAAGCTTGTGTTATGAGATACCATATAGCGAACTAGGGGGGAACCTAGAATATAAATACATATATAGATAAACACCCATACATGTACAATTTTTTTTTCTTATTCCCGGCGGGAGTCGGTCCCGCAACCACTGGCATCTGAGTCAGATAGGTTTACCCTGTCGCCAAAGTGGTCGTTAAAGTTTAAGCTTTACATATTCGAAAACGAGTTTTACATCGATCAAGAAAACCACCAAAACCCTTATAGTGTTTGTCTTGCAAACTTTGAAATGTTTGTTTCCACTTTGAAACTGAGAAGTTTGGCAAAAGATGTTTAAAACCTCAGGCAGAACTAAATACCGAGGTATGAAAATATGGATTAAAAGAGTGAACGAGGAAATTACGGAAGTTACACTTATTAGGATGTCGCGTGTCATTAGGTCAAACAATAATTCCAGGCATTCAAACAAATGAATAAACGTCGTTTCTAGGCATATGTAAGCTTCTTTGCAGAATCGTATTTTTATGATCTGTTTAATTTTACAGGTTTATTAAGTCGTAGTCAAAGACGAAGAAAGAACTCCTTTCGCAGGTACCATTATACAGGGCTGTTTTTTTTACACGATAAGTATCATTCATCTAAAGAAACGATTTTTGCAAAGATAAAGTATTATTATTATTTTTAGGGGTTTTGGGACTATATGAGCAGTCTTGTCCGCTCGTCACACTGCGACCTAAAAGATCTATTGTGTGAGTCCCAATTTATAACTTGCCGCACACTCCAATGGAGTCCAGGAAATTTAGGATTTTCCTTACGGCGATGCTCCTAATTTATTTTGGATCCAGCTCGTGCTTATCCAGGTGAACAGAGCGCTTGTGCATAACTGCGGGGCAGTGGCACAGTAAATGTAGAGGGGTTTCCTCTGCGCTTTCGTAGTTAAGGTATGTATTTTTTTATACAAGGAAATTCATCACATGATTTACAAATTGAAATGAATCTACCACCACTCCACAAGGTAGAGATTTAGTGTCAATTTTGATGGGAAGAAAATGCAAGAAACTCTACGGCAATCATCTTTTAAAATATTGTTTACGACATAGGAGATTTATCGTCCGATATTTTATACAAGCTTTCTTACACAAGTTTAATTTGACAGCATTTGTAAATTGCTCACGTGGTTCTTGCGGTAATATTTTATGACGATTCAGTTCATCCTACATTGCTTCCTTCGTCAATCGCTACCTCAGCTACCTACTATCAAATGTGATTAAGCTCAAAACGCGGTTTGACTTTTTTTCCGCCAAGGAAAGGTTTGGCTCCCACTAAAGCAAGCTCTAGCAGGAGGAAGATGAATCCTGTTACCGACGAAAGGGAATTCTGTAATTTGCTAACCTCAATGGCTAACAGATATAGAGTACTCAGACAGTGTGGGGACCGCAAGAGCAGCCACGAGACTCCTCGGAACGCCTGAGCGTACCCACTAAACATGCCCCTTTAATGACCCGCCTTGGTGTAGGCCACTGATCACAATCGGAGTGACAGCCAATCAGTAGATATAGGCTGCGCAGCGTGGACACCCTGCTCCCCATGAGTGAGCTGAAAGCTTAAAGGACAAGGCTGAGATGCTGATATCTAGAGTGAGGAGACGCACTTTAAGATAGAGAAGCTGAAAGAAAGAACTACGTTTAGAAACGTTACGTGGAGTTTTCTAATAAGGGGAGCGAACTTAGTTAAGACCGGAAGAGCACCGTTGAAATCCTCAGGGCTGGCGTTGAGAGCGGCCTTGGGGCAACCGCGGACATTTGCCGTGTGGCCGTAAAAGACTCAGGACGGAGCAGTAGGTGATTCAGGAGTGCGAGAGCACTCCTTAGTCCTATGTGGCTACAGGCACTTGACACATCTAGGGGAAGCAAAACAGTTTATTTATTTATTTTATTTATTTATTTATTATGGCATACACAACAGGTTACAATCGTATTTTGTACTAAGTTGAATTATATACTAATTAAATCTAGACATAAACCCAAAAGCGTGTACACACAGCATGGTTAAAATCAAGCGCGTTAATAAAAAAAAACTATAATGATTTATAATTGATAATTTACAAAATCTTAAATAACTTAAAAACTACAAAACATGCAATTGAGTGAATTGGGTAGTTCAGCAAAGGATATTTTTCGCTATAAACCTAAATTCAATGTGTTTGTATGTAAATATGTCTAATTCATCGTGTTTCAGCAATAATTCGTTATATGAACGACACATCCGAACTATGGGATTATAAAAAGAAATATTATTCTTAAATATCTCCAAAGTACATAGATTTTTCCTGTTCCGTTTTAAAAGTTTTGTATTAAAGTTAATTAATTTAAGAATATTTGGGGTATCAAATACGGAATGGACAATTTTGTGTAAGTGAAGGAGATCCTACGGCGCATTTCTAGGGAGGTGACATTGAAGTGACGACGTCTATCTGCATAGGAATTAAGTTTACGACCTAAGCCCGAACGATATGCTGCTATTTTGAGACATTTCTTTTGGACATTTTCGATCTCATTGGAGTGAATGGTGTAGTGATTTGACCATACCACATCCATACTCGAGGCGGCTTCGGACTAGAGAGTTAAAAAGATAAATCAAGCAGTCGGGGCTTCTGAAGTGCACAGTGGATCTGGCAATAAAACCTAAGGTTTTGAGAGATTTAGTTGTAATATTCTCATAGTGCGCCTTGAATGATAACGACTGTGTGGTTTCTCGACACGAATATTAGAGAGACCGCACACAGTGCGATGCCCTCTGAAGATAGACTGCCCTGCAGGTTTTTTGCTAGGATCACTAGCGCAAGTGGAAACTGTTTACCTCGGTGGTTGTGCATTTTGTGCACAGATTCGACGGGGAAACCTTGAGACGTTAAGTCCTCTTGAACTTGCTCGTCCGATAACTCAAACAGCACGTTCCTTAAGACAGCACGAATCTTACGCTCCTCAGGGAGGACGTAATTATGATACTCGAGCTTCTTATCAGCAAGATGATGAGATGATGAATCAAGTCAAATTGTAATCGAATAAAGCAGAATCGTTGATTCGGGTAGGATTTCAATTCTGCTTGCTCTGCAATCCGCGCTCACATCGCCCTAACAGTTGATTTTAAAATAAAGAGTTATATTATATAGCTATTTTCCGTGTTTTGATTTCTTAATAAATTGTGTATAAAAATAAATCTGTTTCTGTCTTTGTTACTGTGTTTATTTTACCAACACAAAAAACAGCTATGTCCACAAAATACATCCAAACAATTCGTTCGTAAAAATAATCCACAAATATACCCGTAACGATGAAACAGACCCCTTAAAAGGGTATAAGTGCCTACCTTCGTCTATAGAATGTGACAATAATTTATGCGCAAACGCTAAAAATACGCAAAAAACGATAAAAAATGAACGAGCCTTCTGTCAGGTAATAATGCAATGTAACTTTGGAAGCAGATACGTGGCCTATATATTTTATTTGTTCAGGCTTTATTCCATGTTTGCGCATTATGGAATGCAGTAGTTGTTTACTTTCAAAGCATTCGTTAGGTATATTGACTGATCGATCGGATATAACCGCGTTATTATTTGAATTCACTGGTTTATAACACTGGTCAAAAGCGATATACTAATATCGCTTTGTTATAGTGAATTGAAATACAGTATTCAATTACATTTTCTGGGTAAGAAAGTAAATACTGAAGGCAAATCCTACAATATGCATTGGAAGAGGTTGATGCCTTTCGTTTCTCTAACTTGTTTAAGAATGTATTAGAGATTTTTAGTGGATCTCCAGATTTAAATAAATATTTACACCACTAAATACCACCTTTTTATAATTCGGATACAAAACAATAACTGCATAATAACGATACATTTACCTATAATCTGCCAAAGTCCGGTTATATTCTACACCAAAATGTCTTCACAGAATCTAATGCTTATAATAAGTAATTGGCTACACAAAGTGAGACATATTTTATGAACCTGTCTTAATTTGCACACGAGCCCCGGAAGTCGCGTACGCCTCGCAAGATTTAAGAATGCTAGTCTCGCCACAGATCGTAAGATCATAACATAATGTTGCCTCTAGTTTAAGTGATTCATTAGATTTAATAATTTCAACGAATTTTATTTCTTTCCAAACCATTATTTTGACTGACATCTTTGACAAAAACCATGTTAACTCGGTCGTAGGTCGTAGGGAACTGGAAAATGGAAAAGAGTATGAGAACGATACAAATATGAATAATATTTTTGGGTTCGAGCTGGCCGCATCCATATATATATAGCCTATTTTGCTTGGGAAACTCTGGAAACTGGAAACATTCATAAAGCTATGAGGTTGCCACCTTACGATATTCTCAAAAATAATATACCTAATAAATAATAGTAATAAAATCCTCCGACAATCACACCAATTACATAGCTCCAATATAGCAAAACTTGTGATATAGGATACCACGTAGCGAACTTGGAGACGCCCGGAATATAAACACCCAGAATCAGATTTTTTTCTTGTTACGTGCGGGAATTAAATCCTTCCGCGAATCCGCGACGATTTGCGTAGTAGTGCCTTAGCTCACGAATTCAGTGGCGCCACTGAGGCCGTCTAATATAGGGTCGCCCTAATATTTTAATATAAATTTCGAAAAAAAAAACTCTTCCATCTAATTGTATGCAGTTATAAAATGTAGATTAAAATAAAATTGTGAGTCTCTCGGCTCACGAAGATGATGATCGCCCATTATCCTTCGACATTGCACACAGGGAGTCTGGTGGGTCACTTTCAAAATTCGAGGACGTCATGGTTTGAAATTATACATGAAAAGAAAAAATATTATAAAAAATAAATATTATTTTTTTACTGAGGAAACTTAACTGAAAGTTAAAGAATTCATTACGCAACGCACGGTTACACTGGTATGGAACGGAGAATAGGTTGAGCTCCATCTATGGCGGGTGAGGTACACCTGGAGGTTTTTAATGGGTAGGTTCAGCCTTCTGCTGGATCATCCCCACATACCCCATATACCTCACCGTTCCCCCTTGGGCGGTCGGGGAAGTGATTGCACGTTTTCCTCCAGTAAAAAAAAAAAAGAAAACAAATGGTAGGTATAAACGGTTTCACGACCGGTCATCGACCTAGTAAAACTCTTTATTTATTTATAGAGAATTCTGCTGACAAATTAAGTAGGTACTAGCTACTTTTATTACTTAAGTATGATCAGAATCGAGTCCTACAGAGTGCTCTCCTTCAATATGTAAAATTTGTCACCAGTCACCCTGTATGTTAGTTCGGATAATTTGTTGGGAATAATTCGTGAGCGAAATGTTTCATTAGCTTCTGAGATGCTACATCGTAGGCTTCACTAAATGTTCAAGAATTCATTATTCACTTTGACTACTTATTTGTTCGTCAACAAGGCTTATTTTCCGGACAACTAACTTTTTTCCTGTTTTACCGTGTTCGTATTGTATTACATCTAATAATGAGGGCTTGCGTGGATGGAACATTGTTAAAGTAGGTATTTATATGCGGCTTGAAAAATTTGTCAAAGAACAACTTGTAATCATTAAAAGCTTTGGCGATCTTGAAAAAATGCTGTAATAAAAAAAATGCTAAGTCATTGCTGTAAGATAGTTTCAATATTTGTTATACATACAAAACTTGTTGTAAAAAACAATTTATTTCTTGTTATTTATTACCATAGTAAGCCACATTTACATTAATTCAAGTAAGCCAAACTTCACCTTTCTTGTCAAAGAAAAAGGTTTACTTATAATATGTGTTGTAAAACTAAGCTCGGTTATTTTGTATACATACCTATTATCTAAATTGACGATATAATCAATCGCCGAAAACTAACAAATCTAAAACAACGCGACAAAAATAAAGCTATTTTAAAATTTTCAAGTCCGTACTTATTTTGTATAGATCCGTAGATTAGGTACTAAAATCGTCGAATCCTTAAGCTAACAGTGTAGAACAATGAAAAAGTATTTTGAGAAAATTAATACTCTTCCATTCTGAACTAATATTGAATAACGAGTTTCTACCAGATGCGTTGCAATTTGCTTGACATGTTTTAATATTAAATTTCCTAGAAAAAGGTTCAAATTGTTCTGCGAAAGAGAAATTCTTACTTCATAAACACAATGAAACAACACTTTATACAAGAAAATTGTAAAATAGTGGAAGCAAAATAGAATTCCTCCATAGTCTACGACGCTTCACAACTAGTATAAACTTCACAGTTGGTAAAAGGGATATTGGTAAAACACTTTTGGTTTTGTGATACCCTTCATTTATTCAATTGCAAAAGAAATTTGATTTAGGACAACCAAAGTTAGATACATATAAATAACGTTTTACCAAGTATATGATAGACAATGTTATTTGCCCTTTTAACAAGCCTATATTTATCTCAGTAAGACTAACATTTCGAGAGATATGCCGTTTTTGCACACGCAAAAATATACGCCGAAATTGCTCCCATACAGATTTGAAAATAATAATCCAACCCTAAGGGTATAAAAAAGGGATTGAATCTGCACTCAATGCTTGTAATGTTTGGCCACGCATATTTTTTACAGAGTCGTCTGAACTTTATAATTATTTCTTTTATTACATAACTGTTATGCCTCGAGCTTGGTTCCATATAAATTTGGAAAAAGAATTGTGAAAAAAGAGGTGATTTATTGTTCATTCACAGATTTTAATGCTGGATTGTTGTGATAATAAGTAGATTATTGAGGATGTATGTTTGCAAAAAAATATAAACTGAATAACCTGAAAAGCAAATAAAATAAGTCTTCTTCTAAGAAACCTCAAAAGTTAGGTACTTCTTTCAAGAACTTGCCTTCTAAGACTAATTTAATAATAATGTTTTGAAGTCGTAGAGTTCCAATGATCAGTTTAGAAAAAGTTAGTTATTTATCTACAGGGTGCACGGGTTATCCATTAGCCGTTTACCAGCAGCATTCATTTTGAAACACATTTTTCAATGTCTGAAACACGCTGCGAACAATTCGTGTGAGCTGTCGATTGTGTGCGGAAGCTATTGTTTCATATTGAGCAGCGTATTGTGATGGTAATTTGTTTTAAAATAAACGTTCATAGTATGAAAGGTCGTGTCTATTCAAATAGCATATAAATCTCCTTTTGAAATACGATATAGCTATAATTGATTGAATCAGACGTTACTTTGCGGAAATCCATGACAAGTACATGACAAGTTTCCGTGGGCTCCCAGCCCTAGTCATTCTCTACACTTGCCATTGAGCTTTACATCCGTCAGGATGCCTGATGCGCGCCCCGGAACCCACGGGGTGGTAGCTCATTACACGATCTAGGAAGAGCTCTTGAGTTAGGGATCAGAGAAGGGGGTGTTTAGTGAGTAGAAGTCTCACGCTGGCTGGGTATACGGTGGCAGTCCGTCGGCGAGCGGTTGCTACTGTCGGCGGGGATTTATTCCCGTGCAGGGCCTAGTGCGTCCTAGGAGTATTCATCCTCTCCCTATCTGTGGTCGCCCTTTGAGGCGTCACAGTAGGGTGTCATTCTTTGGCAGGAAAAAAAAATTTTGTTTCCTTAAGATAAAAAAAATACTCTCTAAGGAAATATGGACAGGAAGCCAAAATAAATTGATTCTAGGTTGGCCGCTTAACCGTTCCCATATGGGTAGGCTTATTTTAAAAGTCCGCTAATCGAAGGAGTCCTTTCTTAGAAAAACTATCCTTTTAGGGTCCATTAGTAGGAATAACTCTTTATATAAGTTCGAAGCAAAATATTGTCACTTCCGCAATACATGAAGAGTGTTTGCTTGCGAAATTCTTATACGTTTGTGAAATGTCTTATTTCTGTACGTTATTATTAGGTACGTAGGCCACACTAAAAGGTTTGCGTAACTTAAAAAAAATAACATGTTTATCATCCAAAATATTATATTTATTGCATTTCAAAAATCTCTCGTTTACTTTTTGAACATGTTTTCATGCAATAGACCATTTTTTAAAACAGGAGGACCTCAGATCTGAAGTCACGTTTTCTACGTGCTTATTGAACGCTATCACTGGCTCTTCGGAGTTGGTAATAGTGAAACCTCTCATCAAATCTTTGATTTTGGAAAAAAAAAATCACAGTGTGCTAGGTTGGGGCTATATGCAGGATGGGAGACGAGTTGTACTTTTTCGGAAGCTAAAAATGACTTTGTTTTGTTGGCCGAGTGGAAGGAGCGTTGTCATGATGTAGGAGAACGGGGTTTTTCGGTCGTCTTTCGCTAGTTTTTTCTAACACCCTGGGTAAACAAATGGTAGAATGCTACTCAGCATTAACTCTTTTTTGATCTTCAAGTGGAGTTGTGCAGATGTGACCCGTAGTTAAGAAAATAAACGCGATATTTTTTTTTACAAAATTCAAAACGATTCGGATTTAAATCCACGTTTCGTCTCTTGGGACAATATCATAAACAGTATTAGAATATCCATGATCGTACTTCAGTAACATCTGTGAGCACAATTATTCCAAGCGCCCGCTACTGCTCCGCTGTCATTTCATGAGGGATCCAACAACAACAAAGTTTCCGAACTTTTAATTATTTGTGAAAAATTTTCTGTATTAGGCTCATCATACCAATTGAATTGTCTCAGAGGTAATCCGCGGGCTTTCTTCAATTAGCCGCTTAACAGTAGGCACATTATTGTCGTTGACGACAGTTAAAGGCCCTTCACGGAATTAGTTATGTAAATAAAAAACCTGACCTCTCTCAAGTTCAGCAAACCATCGCCTCACGGTGCTCAAACAAGGTGCTTCTCTCCCAAAAGCATTTTGAAGATAAATGGCACAGTCTTGCGGAGAGAGAGAGAAGATTTAAAATTATAAAAAATCATCGCTCTAAAATATTTTTGTTATCTATGGTACTTACGAAGATCCTTTTATTAATTATCCTGTCTAATTATGTCTTGTTTGCTTTGTGTATAAAATATATCTTAATTATTCAAAATCATCTTATTAATTGATGCGATAAAATCGAATCGCTCACAAAAGATATTGAGCATCGATACTTGGAGCATCTAAGCACAAGCCATATTAATTAAAGCTGGCGTATGGGGCTGTGCAAATGGTGAAAATGTCTTGGCAATCGACGTAACTAGAAGAATAAATTCACACAGGATGATTTGTTAGCTCGGTCGGAACTTTTACTTTTGATCTCATCGTCAGAATTAAAACAAGTGAAGACGTGTAAAACCACAAAAAAGCTATGGGATAAACTCAAAGAAACCTACCAGAGCAAAGGGCCTGCCCGAAAAGCAACATTGCTAAAGCAATTAATATTGGAAAAGATACCAGAAAATGGTGAAGACATTCGTGACCATCTCAACAGCTTCATGGATGTAGTTGACATAGAGTTGAATGAAGACCTACTGTCCATTATAATGCTATACGGTCTGCCCGCATCTTATGAGAACTTCAGAATTGCGCTGGAGACCAGGGATCAACTACCTGCTCCAGAGGGTCTGAAGATCAAAATTATACAGGAAACCGAGGCTCGGCGACAGACGACCACAAAAAGCAGAAATAAGGGTGCACTATATGTTAAAAAGAAGGTCGGATGTCAAAAACAGACGCATGCTGGAGCAAACCAAGGTCAAGTAGTAACAAAAACAGCAAAAAAAAAATCAGGTGCTCAAACAAGGATTAATGTATGTATATCTACTAAACATGATGACGCCCAAGCACATATGTGGTGCTTGGACAGTCGATGTACATCTCATATGAGTGCACAAAAGAAAAGGTTCAAAAATCTAAAAAGAGAGGACGCTGCATTAAAATTAGCTTCGGGTTCCACCACAAATATCGAAGGTAAAGGAGAACTTCATATTTCTTTAAATAGCTACAGTTACGTATGAGAGAAACATTGTATGTCCCTGAGCTGACAACAAACCTTATGTCAGTTAGCAAAATGACCGAAAAAGGTAAAACTGTTACTTTTACTAAAGATAAGGCGTACATAAAAAGAAAAGATGGCAAAGTTGCGTTCGCAGCTAATAAAAAAAATGGCTTATACTATGTGAAGAGTTATAAAATTGAGAAAGTTCATAAAGTAGAAGAAACAACTCCATGAAGTGGCATTAAAAGCTTGAACATATGCACGAGTCCACGAGTTTAATTTGAACAACCCTAATATTGTAATTGCGAGACCTGTATCAAAGGGAAAATGACGCGTTTGCCATATCCCAGACATGAAGCTTGAAAATTAAGGAACCATTGGAAATCGTTCACACTGATGTCTGCAGTCCCATGCAATGTGAATCGTTAAGTGGGTCAAAATGTTTTGCCACATTTATCAATGACTTTACAAGATATTGCGAAAGTATATTTTAGGAAGCAGAAAAAGAAGTCCTTGGAAGATTTAAAGAATTTAAAACTGAAATAGAAAATTTCCTAAACAAGAAAATAAAGTTCCTTCAAAGTGACAATGGAACAGAATACTGTAACATAGTATTTGATTCGTATTTGCGAGACAACGGTATCCAGTGGCGGTTATTATGCACATATACGCCACATCAAAACGGTATAAGCGAGAGAAAAAATAGAAGCTATCTTAGAAAGCTAGGTGTTTATTAATTGAATTGTTAAGATACCTTCAAGGAACAAAAGATTTGAGCATAAGTGGTGAAGATACAAGCGTTATGGCTGACGCTGATTGGTCATCTTGCGCTCTCGACAGAAAATCTTATACAGGCTATTGCTTCAAGATGGCAAATGGTTGCATTATCTGGTAGTCTCTAAAGCAGAAAACGACAGCCATGTCACATCACAACACACTGCTGCGCAAACGGTTTCCTTTCTATAATAAACTATCCAAACTTGATGACACCCAGGCGTACCAACACAGTAAATCTTTCACATACGAAATGAAGTTGTCGTGTTTACATCCGAATGTCATCTGCCGACGGAACTGAAGCTAATGTCGGGTGTTAGTGGAACGTGTGCCTAATATCCGAGCGGAAAGCACTGAACACAAACATGAATATTACTTAAATGATACTCCACTAGAAGTTATGTTTGTGAATGAAAACCAACTTCAAATATGTACAAAGATATGGATAGCGACAGCCTTTAAAACGTAACATTCTTAGAATGACAGCAGAAGTATTATTTGTTTGTTGTTGAAACTTGAATAGTTAGTAGGTATTAGAAAATATGTTTAATCGAAACATTGTAGGTAGCGACTTAAAATAAGTTTAGTGTTGAATCCATTTTAACTGATGATTTTTCGTGTTTCAAAATTAATGAAATTCTTAATGTTAGAGTCTGGCTGATGAAAGTAGAGAATGAAAAACTGCGGAAAACTAAAAAAAAAATACCATCATGGTAACTCCGACAATAGTACAAAATACTTGGATTAAACAAACTTGATAGTTGTTTATCTATACTAATATTACAAAGCTGAAGAGTTTGTTTGTTTGGTTGAATGCGCTAATCTCAGGAACTAGGTACTGGTTAGAATTTAAAAATTATTTTTGTGTACGATAGTCCATTTATCGAGGAAGGTTATAGTTACAAAGAAAAATGTTACGAAAACGGGGAAAAATATTCAATTTTTAGAGCGTATTAATCCTTACACAATTTAGTACGTTATTTAACACAAATATAACCATTGTGAAAAATATTGTCTGTGACATTACTTGCTTTCAATCAACATCTTAGGAGATATCGTAATTTTAAAATAACTCCGTACTAAAATAAGTAGGTATGTTAAAGAAGACGCGGGTGGGCGAGCGTGTGATTCGCTGGCATGGCTGGCCCTGGTGGGCCATACTCCCTCAACTTTTATTATTTCACTTGGAAATAAGATATATCTGAATGAACCAGTGTAACTGTTCGGAGTCAGACTACCTATAAGTTTAATTTCTGCGCAATAACTTTCTATTCCCAAAAATAAAAAATAAACTAAGTAAGTAGGTATCTAGGTAAGTGTAAATGAGGACTTATGATGGAATTGGCTCTTCATAAAACATTTTCGAGACGTATCACCGCTGCAGTGGTGATTGTATTTTACGGCAAGTTTCAGTCAGGCGAGACGGTCAGCCTACCACCAAGTGGGGCTCATTCAGATTGGTCGATTTTTGTGACACGGTTATCCAGGAGCGGTAGGGTTTTTCTAGGGGTAAATTAGGGGTCGTATACATATAACTAAATTGTCATGAAAAAGCCAGCGTTCCGATAGTCAGAAAAAAAAACTGAACTACAGTAAAAATTAACATCAGAGTAGGAATTCTATGGAAATGCTCCTGGTAAAAGTACTGGGTGCTTATAAAATGTGGGTAATATTATAACAAATAATAAATCGAAAAGATAGTTGGTATGTAGTAGAAAAGTTTGCTATGTTGATAGGGCTTAATCATTAATAAATCATTAATAATAAAAATGATGGAACTCAATATCGTTTAGGTTTTCTTTATTGATCGTTTTTGCCTCTTGAAAGTCAGAACCCGTAGATTTCTTCAGAATAAAAAGTGGTGTATGTGTCAAAACTCAACACAGGACTTTATGAACTACCATACCAAATTACATTTTGGGGACTGAAAACTGCTCGCGTCCGCAAGGTTTAGCCCTCGATGCCTTGTACGTGGTCCCTGGGTGGTGCTAAACGAGTAGTAAAATCTGGTGGTAGGCTTCGGCCGTGGCTTGTCACCACCCACTAGACAAAACCATGCCGCCAAGTAACCTAGTTGCGTTCCGGCATGATGTCTAGTGTAGCCATTGAGGAGGATAGGTCTGAGTAATCGTGCTGCATCGGAGAACTGTTTTCAACTTGTAGGATAATGACTCACCGGGTGACTCGTTTTGGAGGGTAGCGGGATCCGAAGCACGGTGCATCGCTGGCCAACCGCAGGTAGTAGGGGGCCCAAGTAGCATGCCAGCCACATGCAAAAGGCTGCCCCGCCACCTCACGAAAAATCCCGGGAGGCTCCATCGTGCTGGCTGGCGACCGGTTTTAGAGGACCCGATGGCGAACTCGGGGGGGTTCGGGCGTCCCCGCAGTCTCCAAGCGAGTTTCGCAAAGGTGCGTTACCCCTATCGAGTTGCTTGGTTCCATTTGCAGCACTTCACTCAACTTCTGTTCTCCTCCTTATTCACTCCACTCCAAAATTAATGAAAGGTCCAAAGAAGAGTAAGGTAACACAGCGGTTGCACTTCCTCTCGTTTAAAGTGCACTTCTGTAACATCCGAGGAGTGCACTCCCATCTCAATGATGTCCACCACCACCTCGAGACGGAGAGACCCCACCTACTCTTCCTAACGGAGACGCAGATCTGTGATCCGTCAGACTCGGCATACCTCTGTTACCCAGGTTACATCCTGGAGTCCAAACTCCACCCGCACGCCGGGGTGTGCATGTATGCCAGTGACAAGATCTGTTGTCAGCGTCTCCGTTACTTAGAAGTGCCGGACCTTTCAGTTATGTGGGTTCACATAGATACCGGCCTAGACCAAATGGTATACGCTGGTATTTATCGGTCACACAGCGGAGATCGGGAGACAACAAGGCTTATGGACTATCTCAGCAGTACAGCGGACAAGGTTCAGCAACGTTTTCCCACAGCACAGTTGGTGTTCCTGGGGGATTTTAACGCACACCACGGACAGTGGTTATACCCGTTTCAGGACACTGACCATGCTGGTAGAGAGGCTTTTAAGTTTTCGCTCATTCATGGCCTCTCTCAGCTTGTTGACGAGCCTACGCGCATCCCAGACGTTGCTGGCCACACTGCTTATTGCCTGGACCTTCTGCTGACAACCGATCCCGACAGATATTCGGTGTCCGTCACTGCACCCTTAGGGACATCCGATCACTGTCTGGTGAAATCTGTATCGCAGTACTCGCCACCTGACACCCGACCAAGTGGTTCTAGGCGAGTATGGCGTTACAAGTCGGCAGATTGGGATGAAATGCGACATTTCTTCGCATCTTATCCGTGGCGGTAAGCTTGTTTTACATCAACCGATCCATCGTGCTGCGCTGATGCAGTCTCAAGTGTGATAGGTCAAGCAATGGAGTTCTTCTCTATGATCTGATCTATCCCTTGAAACCAAATCTCGCCCATGGTTTAGTGCTGAATGCTCTTCCGCTGAAAAGCGTAAGTGAGAAGCGTACAAAGCCTGGGCAACCGCTCGCAGAAGCAAAGCCGATGACTCGCATGAACTCAAGAAGAGGTACAATGCTGCCGCCAAGTCCTGCAAGAAGGTGATCAAAAGAGCTCGTTTCGCCCACATAGGCTGTATTGGAGACAGAATAGCGTCATACCCCTCGGGAAGCAAAGCTTTCTGGTCCCTCGCCAAGTCGGTCGAAAAGAACTTTTGTCGCCCATCGCTGCCGCCACTGCGGAAACCTGACGGTTCTCTGGCCCACACCGCTAAGGAAAAGGCGGATTTATTTGCCAGTATCTTTGCGGAAAATTCTCTTCTAGATAGCCAAGGAAAAATCCCACCCCAATTACCTCAGTTCGGTCCTACAATGGGTACCGTTCATATTCGCCAAAAGGAGGTTCTTAAATGCTTGCTGCACCTAGACGAGAATAAGGCTAGCGGTCCAGATGGTATTCCTGCAGTGGTGTTGAAACGCTGCGCAGCTGAGTTGTCTCCCGTTTTGACGCGACTCTATAGACTTTCTTTGGAATCTGGTAAAGTCCCCAAATCCTAGAAGCTGGCTAACGTACAACCAGTACCGAAGAAGGGAAGCCGTGCTGATCCTGTCAACTATCGACCAATCTCAATTACTTCCATACATTGCAAAGTCATGGAACGTGTATTGAACAATCGACTCCTGGCATACCTCGAGACCAACGAGCTCCTAAGCGACAGCCAATATGGTTTCCGCAGTGGACGCTCGACCGGCGATCTCCTCGTGTATGCCACGCACTTATGGAGTGAGGCCTTGGAGGGTCATGGTGAAGCAATAGCTGTTTCCTTAGACATATCCAAGGCCTTTGACAGGGTCTAGCATGATGGTCTCTTAAGCAAGCTTCCAGCATATGGCATACCGACCGGGCTCTGCGACTGGATATCTGATTTTCTGAGGGAACGGTCGATTCGAGTAGTCTTCTTAGACGGCTACTCCTCTGACCTAATGGCGATTAATGCCGGGGTACCTCAGGGATCTGTTCTCTCTGCAACTTTATTCTTGCTGCACATTAATGACCTCCTAACACCAGGCATTATTGGATATGCTGATGACAGCACTGTTGTTTAGAGATATATATCCAATGCGCGAACGAGCGCCCATGAAATCCAGGTTTTGAGAAGGTCTATGATTGAGCGCGTTGATTCGACCTTGCAGAATGTGTCCGATTGGGGCGAATCTAACCTGGTCAAATTCAACGCCTCTAAAACACAAGCGTGTCTATTCTCCGCAAAAAAAGAGCACCTTTACTTTTACGCCCACTTTCCAGAATGTGTCTGTTCCCATCACCGACCAACTAGGGCTTTTGGGCGTCACCATAACGTCCAAATTAAACTTCGGTCAACAAATTGAGCCTATGGCAAAAACGGCTTCAAAAACATTGGGTATCATCTCGAAGGTCCGGCGGTACTTCAGCCCTGAACGGCTGCTCAACTTATACACAGCCCAAGTGAGGTCGTGCATGGAGTACTGTAGTCACCTTTGGGATGGTTCTCCTAAATACCAGCTCGAAGCGCTAGACTCTGTTGACCGAAGAGCCCGTAAAATCATAAATAACAACAACCTTACAAATAAAAAATTGCAGACGCTGGAGCATCGTCGTAAGGTTGCTTGTTTGACAGTATTTTATCGGCAACATTTTGGTGAGTGTGCGAGTGCTCTTTTTGACCAAATTGAACCCACCCCTTTTTACCACCGGACGCAGACAGAACTTCCATCCCTATATAGTGGATTTACCAAGAAGTCGAACAAAACGCTTCGATAGTTCCTTTTTGGTACGGATTGCCAAGGAGTGGAACAATCTGCCTGCGTCTGTTTTTCCTGACCACTACAGTCCTGGAACTTTTAAGTGTCGAGTGAATAGTTTTCTTGTGGATGGACGTGTAACACCATAGTCTTCATGCGCACTTTCCATCAGGTGGCATGGAAGACAAACGTCCTATCCTTACAATATAAAAAAAAAAACATTAAAATTGGCTAAGCCGTTTGACCGCGAAAAACAGTCAAACATTATACACTGATAATAGCTTGATGAATGGATTTTTGCTACTCTTTCACGAAACAGCTCCCTAATGGATTTTTATGAAACTTTACAGTAATATAATATATAGCATTACCTAGAATGTGCCTTTGTAATGTAATAAGTAGTTATTTATTAGGAGTTATACCTACATATTATATGGGGGAAGATTCTTCATTTTTAATTAGAACCTTTTTAGATAGAACCTTGGAGAAGAAAATAACCTACTCGAAATACTAATTCAGTGCAGATGAAGTTGCGGGCACCATCTATGTAATAAGCCTACCTACATATAAACCTACCCTTATACATACCCCCCATAAGGCAGCAAACTGGACGGCAGCGAGAGCGACAGTGGCGTGGGCAGTGACGCGAGCACTGATTTCCGGAACACGATAGAAAGTATTGAGTTTGTATGAAACCGCGACAAATCGCTCAAGCGCCCGCTGGCGTCGAGAACGGCCCAGAATGCCCAGATTCCCCGCGTCGCTGCCCTCTCCGCTGTCGCTGCCGTCCAGTTTGCAGCCTTACTTTTTCACAGTGTACCTTTCGTAGGGTATTCCTGTTTGATGTATACTTTTTGTAGGTTACATTTTATTTTTTGTAGGCCTTTTTCACAAAACCTAGGTGAAACTGCGAATGACAGCTTTGTTGTAACTTGTAACAGTTTTTGAAATAACTCTTTCTGTTTATCTATCAGTAACGCTTTCACAGCTAAAAAAATGAATCGATTTTGACTTTGAACTTCAAGGACGATATGATAATATTATTTATCCAACTCCGATAACCGGTATTCACGCGGACGAAGTTTAGTCTAGGTTTAGTCTAGTTTAGTCTAGGTTTTTTAATAAAAGTATCGTAGTGGTACTGTCCTACTTTTTGATGAGAAGTATATTTCAAAACGATAGTATGAACTATGTTTAAAAATAAAACAACAAAATACAATCATTATTTTTATTCATAGTAATCAAAATCTGATTCCAGAAATTCAATATGCAATGAATCATCAAAGTTACTGATATCGCTTTTCCTACAATGATTATGAAAGTATCTAAATATTTTTTTTTATTTAGAAAATTCAGTTAGAGTACCAAAACCTTCAACAACCGTCCGATTGACAACAGTGACACCAGAAAAACGACTTTGGCATTTATGCTAGTACTGCCATATAAAAAGTTTACAAAAATATCCAGTGTCTACTTTCGTTAGCCAGACTACAGCTGTAATTCTAATCATGTTATGGTGCGTACAGATTGCTGTAATGGAACTAGTATTGTAACATTCTGCGCACAACACTTGTTCCACTACACTTGTTAAGGATGCGTTTCCGAAAAGGCTAGGTATCGAATTCTACTACTACATGTATAAGATTCACGCACACAAGCGTGCCGTGAAAAAGACGAAAGGTTTTGAACAGTTTTGATACTTTAGTTTTAAATATTTGCAAATTCTTTTATTAAAACGATTAAATTGGGTAAGATTAATTAAAGTGCTCGGAAAGTTTGAGCTCGTTTTATTCGTAACGATAAAACCTCACCATCGAACCTGATGAGCTGGTGGTACACTCGAGGGCTTCTACTGGAATTCCTATTCCTAGGCATGTCAAGTTCGAGTTCATAAGACGAGACATTACCATCAGTCCTGGTAGTGGGAGCTGAAGGTATGCCTTGAGGTACTACTGGAACTCCTAGACGAGTAGAGCTAGGCATGTCGAGTTTGGGTTCATTTTGATTCTTAGGGCGAGACCTTACCACCCGTTCTGGTAGTGGAAGCTGAAGGTATACCTCGAGGTGCTACTGGTACATACACCTAGACGGATAGAGCTAGGCATGTCGAGTTTGGGTTCATTTTGATTCTTAGGACGAGACCTTACCACCAGTTCTGATAGTGGGAGCTGAAGGTATACCTCGAGGTGATACTGGTACTCCTAGACGGGTAAAGCTAGGTATATCGAGTTTGGGTTCATTTTGATTCGTAGGACGAGACCTTACCACCAGTTCTGGTAGTGGGAGCTGGAATACCTCGAGGTGCCACTGGTACTCCTAGACGGGTAAAGCTAGGTATATCGAGTTTGGGTTTATTTTGATGCGTAGGACGAGACCTTACTACCAGTTCTGGTAGTGGGAGCTGAAGGTACCATATTTTAAAAGAACTGAACAGGACACAAGGAACTGAAATCTATAGGCGGTCAGATTTGGTGGAATCGGGTTTTCATATTTTAAAAGAAATAATAAAATTTATGGACAAAGGATAATGCAAGTGATTGGGCTCCAAAAAAAAAGTCATTGTGCAGGGATGAGATGAAAGTCAGATTATAGATTAGACACATGTCATTCATATTTGTTAGGACGCTAAAAAAATTAGCCCTGGGAAAAAAAAGATATGACCAAAAATACATTTTGCATTTAATAGAATAAAAATCGTTTTCTTTTATGATACAGAAACTGAACGCCCGTAGATTTCTACGAGTGTATTCGTATAACCTTTACAGCCATTGACTACGAAACTAGTGAATATTGTAAATAAATACGATTATTGGTAAAAAAAGTGCTTGTGTGATCCTTATAAGTACCTAATGGGTTGGCTACACAGTTGTAAACCGCGATTAGTTCGTCTCTTTTCTTAGTATAGTGACTTCCCTTCTTATTATCGTCGACACACAAAAGAGATGTTATTATTAATCTGTCTCTTTTCTTACTATAGCGAACTTTTTGCGGCACTGGTTCGGCGACATTGGAAGCACGGTTTACAACTGTGTAGCCACCCCTTTTGATTTGATTTGTCTTTTTTCTTACTTTAGCGATGTCTCTTATACGGCACTGGTTCGGCGACATTGGAAAAGCAGTTTACAAATGTGTAACCACCCCTTATGAAATAATGGTATGTATGGTTCATCTAATACTGCCGTTTAAAATAAGCTAGTATGTTGCTATAAGTGGTTAATAAAGTCTAATAGTGGTTATATAATTATTACAACTAGATTTCAGTAACGCTCTCTATCTCTTTCTCGGAGCACATTATTAGCGCGCATTGTCCATTTTATTCGAAACATTTCGGGGTTCGAGTCGAAATTCGAACTTCTTTTATGATTATGATATTTAATTGTATTGTTAATATGAATCATGTGTTTAAAAGTACTATTCCTTTTATAATTTATGATGTCTGTTTAATTGTACTGAAATAATGAATAACGTCTTCAAAAATAGTACTTATTTTATGTTTAAGAACTCTTACCAATGGTAATGAAAGAAATAATAAATCATGTGTTTAAAAGTCTTACTTTTTTCATTAACGATAACCACTTATACCAACACATTAGCTTATTCTAAATGGCAGTATTAGATAAACCATACATACCATTATTTCATGAGAGGTGGTTACACATTTGTAAACTGCTTTTCCAATGTCGCCGAACCAGTGTCGTATAAGAGACATCGCTAAAGTAAGAAAAAAGACAAATCAAATCAAAAGGGGTGGCTACACAGTTGTAAACCGTGCTTCCAATGTCGCCGAACCAGTGCCGCAAAAAGTTCGCTATAGTAAGAAAAGAGACAGATTAATAATAACATCTCTTTTGTGTGTCGACGATAATAAGAAGGGAAGTCACTATACTAAGAAAAGAGACGAACTAATCGCGGTTTACAACTGTGTAGCCAACCCATTAGGTACTTATAAGGATCACACAAGCACTTTTTTTTACCAATAATCGTATTTATTTACAATATTCACTCGTTTCGTAGTCAATGGCTGTAAAGGTTTTACGAATACACTCGTAGAAATCTACGGGCGTTCAGTTTCTGTATCATAAAAGAAAACGATTTTTATTCTATTAAACGCAAAATGTATTTTTGGTCATATCTTTTTTTTCCCAGGGCTAATTTTTTTGGCGTCCTAACAAATATGAATGACATGTGTCTAATCTATAATCTGACTCTCATCTCATCTCTGCACAATGACTTTTTTTTTGGAGCCCAATCACTTGCATTATCCTTTGTCCATAAATTTTATTATTTCTTTTAAAATATGAAAACCCGATTCCACCAAATCTGACCGCCTATAGATTTCAGTTCCTTGTGTCCTGTTCAGTTCTTTTAAAATATGGTACCTTCAGCTCCCACTACCAGAACTGGTGGTAAGGTCTCGTCCTACGCATCAAAATGAACCCAAACTCGATATAACTAGCTTTACCCGTCTAGGAGTACCAATGGCACCTCGAGGTGTACCTTCAGCTCCCACTACCAGAACTGGTGGTAAGGTCTCGTCCTACGCATCAAAATGAACCCAAACTCTATATAACTAGCTTTACCCGTCTAGGAGTACCAGTAGCACCTCGAGGTATACCTTCAGCTCCTACTACCAGAACTGGTGGTAAGGTCTCGTCCTGCGAATCAAAATGAACCCAAACTCGACATGCCTAGCTCTATCGGTCTAAGAGTACCAGTAGCACCTTGAGGTATACCTTCAGCTCCTACTACCAAAACTGGTGTTAAGGTCTCTTCCTTCGAATCAAAATGAGCCCAAACTCGATATACCTAGCTTTACCCGTCTAGGAGTACCAGTAGCACCTCGAGGTATACCTTCAGCTCCCACTACCAGAACTGGTGGTAAGGTCTCGTCCTGCGAATCAAAATGAACCCAAACTCGACATGCCTAGCTCTATCGGTCTACGAGTACCAGTAGCACCTTGAGGTATACCTTCAGCTCCTACTACCAAAACTGGTGGTAAGGTCTCTTCCTTCGAATCAAAATGAGCCCAAACTCGATATACCTAGCTTTACCCGTCTAGGAGTACCAGTAGCACCTCGAGGTATACCTTCAGACCCCACTACCAGAACTGGAAATAAGGTTTAGTCCTAACAAACATAATGATTCCAAGTTTCCAAATTCAATCCTAATCATAAAAGGTTTTGTAATTTTTTTTTTTTCAATAAAATTATATTATTACCTTTTCAACTCAGTTCAGAGAGCGTCAAGTATCGAGACTTGTTTGATGTAATAAATTGTGTATGTACAGCGATGTTTCTTAGCACGAAAAATAACTCAAAAGCGATACAGGTCCACTCTCGACAGCGGCTGAGCGCAGACTGAAGATATCTAGTTTTTGTTTGGAATGATATTGACATTATTTGCTAAAGTATAATAACCCTTACCACAGTGTGTTAAGATTTACGCATTTATACAAACATGAAGAAAATTACGTGTTTGGTTTTTTTTTTTTTAAAGGGTTTTTAGTAGTAATTTCAAAGAAAAAAATGCGTATTATCAAAAATGAACATGTCAACCATCGAATAGTATTTTTTTTATTCATAAATACTTGTGTTTTCATACCAAAAGTGGTACCGTAAATTGGCTTAAAATCGTCATTTTCGTGCGACGAGGCATCGCAAAATTAGTTTTTAAGCCACAAAAACAAATTTATTTATATTATTTTTATATAATAAATGGAGATGAAAGTCTTATCTATCTATTAGTACTTGTAATTATACTAAACTTTGCGCCATTTTATCACAATATGTACCAGAAAATACCCTATTTTGAAGATTTGCGGAAACGCGTCCTTAATGTTCCATTAGTTGACCACTGTGGCGATGGGGTAACCTATCTACCTCAGACGCCAGTGGTTGTGGTTATGATTCCCGCCCGGAAAAAGAAAAGAAAAATGTTCCGGGTCTGGGTGTTTATCTGGATGGATGTTTATTTTTTAGGTTCCCCCTAGTTCGCTACAAGGTATCTTATAATACAAGCTTCGCTTACTTTGAGGCCATGTAGTTGGTGTGATTGTCTGGGGATTTTATTTTATTACTAGTTACATCACAGCAAACAGTACGCAGCATGGGTTTAGTATGGCTTTCAGTTGTGGCTGTCTTTACAGGATAAAGTCTTTTTGAGTCAATATTTGTAGGTACCGACTCAATGTACAAACTTCATTAAAATTTGTTCAATAGATTTAGCCCGAACATAAATACAGACGGAAATAAGATGTAGGAAAATCTGAGACTCATAAAATAAAATTGAAATTTTATTTGTTTGGTAATGTTATAAGAAATACGAATACGCATAACTTTAGACCCAGCGAATGTTTTTTTTTAGATATACGCCCGTTCTAACTATGGAACATACTAAAGCTTCACCTTAATTGTATTTTTATAGATTGACTAGCTGTTGCGCGAGGTTTTACCCGCGCAATTTCGATTCCCGCGGGATTTTCGGGATAAAAAGTAGCCTATACGGATTCGGAAGAATCCCTCTAAGTAATGGTAAAAGAAATTTTGAAATCGGTCTATTAGTTTTTGAGCCTATTCAATACAAACACACAAAAATACAAAGGTTTCCTCTTTATAATATTAGTATAGATTATCTTTATTGTACAAGGCACTGTTATTTTACGTTACCGAAACGTCTCATTCAAAATCTTCTTAACGACCTATAGAAAATAGTACAGAATTACGATCGCCGAGAATTTATTGCTTCATAGGTACGTACTCCTTCGTACGAGCATATATTCGTCGCACTGGCAGAACCACATGTTTAAACCAATCTTTAACTGTAACAGCAGTGTCTCTAAGGAACAAGAAATAAAACTGTCTGAATAAGTAATAATTAAGGGGCGTTATTTAGTAAAGTACCTTTCTAGCTTGTTGTATAGAGATATCTCAGTAAGACTAGGCAAAATCTGAGTAACTTTCGTATAGTGTAACCGCGGTGTGACCGCCAGTCATAGCGTTTGTGCACTACGACCTTCTTGCTTATTTTTACCACATCGTACCCAAATAGATTTGTGAACGATATTTCATGTATTTTTAGAAGTAGCGCAAAACTCTTTGTTTCCTTAACAAATATTGATGATCAGTATATTGATATAAGAATATTTATTCTGTCTCATACTTATCTATTCCGCGAAATCTCGTGCGGCGACGCTCGAGAACTGAAACGTGTCGTTTATATCTCTCATGGCGGTAAGGGCGGGAAAAAAAATATATGATGGTATGAAGGTATGATGTAAAAAAGTGGAAAGATTTGTTTTTTTCTTGTTTTTATTAAATAAATTCCTTAACTTCCGCTTTGTGAATTCTGATGCAGTTACCGAATAGTGGCAACTTTTATGAGTATGATAGGTCATTATAATGAAATTCTTTCGGTAACACAAGCTACGAAAAGCTACTTTAAGGCTTACTTTGTGGAGACAGAGCTGGTGTATCCCTTGGGTAATTTATTCTAAGACTACTAATTGTTTGTTTGAGTCAAAAAAAGTTTTCAAAAGTTTGAGAAACTTGATTGCCTTACAAATATCATCTTAAATCTATTTTTAGATTCGTTATACTATTTCCGCATTTGTGACAATGAATATACCCATATAAATAATAAGGAAAGTCCTTTGTCACGTCTGTCTGAATGCTTATCACTCAAAACCTATTATTTAATTGAATTTTCGTGCGGTTTTTTCCACTAGAGGGAGGTGTGTTTTAGTAAATTTATAATTCATTAGCTTTGTATAAAGTGTCTAAATTGTAATATTATCCTGTATTTAGGGAATAAATAAATAAATAAATAATAAATAAATATTTCTGACACTCACACAACATTATCTAGCCCAAATTAAGTTTCTTAAAGAACTTGTGTTATGGATACTAGATAACTGATATACTTAAGAAATATATAAATATACATATTGAATAAATACATATTTTTTATTAGAATAAACTTAAATAAATATATAAACATCCATGACTTGACGACTAATATCTGTGTTCATCACACAAATATCCGCCGCCGCCGGGATTCGAACCCAGGACCTCTGGCATAGAAGGCAATGTATGTTACCGCTACACCAGCCGGTCGTCAAAAAATTTTAATTTAAATTTGGTAATAATAAACTATGTGATTATAAAAACCTACATAATTTATTTTTACATACCCACAGTCCTCAATAAGGAATTTTACCCAGTATACCTTTTGTAGATGTACCTAATTCCTGTTTTTTTTTACAACAGTTATTACCTATTTGTAGGTTTTTTTAACGAAACTCGGGTGAACCTGCGGAGTCAACTATGTTATAACAGTTTAATAACGACTAATATCTGTGTTCATCACACAAATATCCGCCGCCGCCGGGATTCGAACCCAGAACCTCTGGCATAGAAGGCAATTTATGTTACCGCTACACCAGCCGGTCGTCAATATTTCAATGAAAATCATTTGAACACGTAACACTTTTATTGACTCGGCAAACAGACTGCCAAACTGACATTCGTTTTACAAATTCCCTGCATAAATATAATACAAATATATTTATGCAGGGAATTTGTAAAACGAATGTTAGTTTACATAGTTCAGTATAATTAATAACTATAACCCAAATAACACATATAATTATACTTTACAGTTTTGGTAACTGGAATTATTCGTGGCTGAAAATATATAATGATTGTTGAGAATATACCCTGGCTAGCGATCCGCCCTATATTATATGCGTAATTCGTACATTAAAAGAAACATCCTGAGGTTATCATGAGGACGTCATGCTCCCTCAGGCGGCATGGCTAGTGGTAGCGTCGGGTACCTACTATGTAAGCAATTTGGTTGTGGCATGACATTGGCTCTCACAATTAGCTGTCTTGCGTTTGTTTTTTTTTCATGTCACGGTCAATTTGTACTGTAGGTACCTATTTGTATTAATTTGATGATTCCGACTAAAAAGACTGCCAAGAGTTTTTTTACGCCGGCTTTTTTTTGTCTCTTGGTATACTTACTGTAATATCTTATTTAACAACTATCAACAACTAGTTAAAGCCGAAGTATGTGATGACTGACTTCATCAAGTGTTTTGTGAAATTCCTAAGATGAATAAAACTTTTTGATTTTGATTTTATCGAAAAAAATAATACTTCAATTCCGCCGGTGTAAAATATGTATGCACGTTGCTGACTTTAAAATGATCCACTGTAAATCAAAAGCATAAAATGAAATCGTTTTTCTCAAAGGAATCCTTTCACGTATGCAATAAACAATAAAATGTCAATTAGTAAAGCTTTTCGGTATTCGGTATGAAACGGAGTAATGCAGCAAACGAAATCAATTCATTCAAGAATTGCGCTGAAAGTTATTTAAAATTTTATTCTGTAAAAATAATTGAAAATGCTTCCCATGCATATGCAATACATTTATTGCCAATATTGATACATTTTCGAAATCCTGTAACATATGCTTTATGGAAACATATGAAGCACTTAGTACGGAAGTGCAGCAATTTTCGGGATTATCAGTTTGGCCCGAATCGTATTTGTGGCGAATATGAATCAAACGGTTTTGATTCCGATAGATAAATTGGGTTTGGTTCACTTAAGTTGAATTTGTACATTTATAATGTAGTTAAAGATGCTTTTCATGAAATTACAAATTGTTACATGAAAACTGTAAAAGTAATAAAAAGTTAATAGTATTTTAACAAAAGTTGTGACAAAAATATGTCAACAACCAGCACTGGGTCAGCTTGGTTGTTTCTTGAAGTCTTTGTCCAAATATTATAATTTTTCTTTGTCTTTGCAGTATTTGAGATGCTTATATTGGGAGTATTTAAAGTCAATTTCAATTTGACGTTTTGAAAGTAACGTTTTTGAACGGATTTATTTACGTGATGAGATGAGAAAGACATCGATGCCCAATCGATTAAAAACGCGATTAAAAACATTTTATACTCAAAAATCTTGAAAATTTGATCCTCTTATTCATTATTGACACCTCTCGTCTCACCTTCTATATTGTTCTGTTGAAAAATCTTCATACCACATGTTTGATAGTGGATTTCTGTATTAAATTTGATTTTTTTTTTGGATTTTTGTTATCATAGCAACGCTCATATATTAATGTGTGTACAAACATAGATTTTGGGTTGACATTCATTATAGAAATCCACTATAGTTAAGCTTAATTACTTTCTACTGAGTTATTAAGTCTGTTTTAGGCAATGCACATTCGTCTTATAATGATGGAAAAATATGTCTTTCCATTACGTAAATCTAAAAACTCTTACAGTTCAATCATGAATCTTCTCTACATTTTTAGGCACCATAAATAAATAAACTCAGTACTAATAGTCGCTTTGTTGTATTTATAAAAGTTTTGTTAGTCAATAACAAGTTTGATCTTCGAAGAAAAAGAGAATGATAACAATTGATTGCCGCGATTCCAATATTGCCTCTTCCACAAAAATATAAAAACGGAGAATTCTTCGCAGTTTGTTACTTTTATAAGCACAATAAAATTACTATGCCGCTTTTGACAGTAGGTAATACTTTTTGTACATAAATATTACTTAATAAAGCGTAATTTTGATTGAAAGAATATGTTCATAGTGCACGAGTTTGCAAAATATATTTGCACATTATACATTGTAAGTTTGGAAGACTCTCTAGGTGTGTTCTCGGTAATCTTCAGAACTACTTAAGAGATTTTAATATATTTCGCAACAGTCCAAGAGTAGTTCCGTCCTCGAGTCCATTCCTCGAGGCTCACTATGCGTTATTTTACATCATGGTACTTAACTTAAGAGCCAAGTTTCACGGTTTTTGTCAACGAAGTAAAAAATATCTATTTGAAAAGACTTTCTATTACATTGCGTATTAGAAATCTGGCCTCTCTTTCTTTACGGATGTGAGGCTTGGATTATCAAAGAAGACCCCAGGAAGCTTTCAGGAAACGTTGAAAATGCTTCAGCTTTCAAAATGTGGGGATATAGAAGGATGCTTGCGACTAGTTGGACATACAAAATAACCAATGAGGAACTTCTTAGACGAGTAAAGTAGAAACGGAAACTTTTGCATAAAGACAAAAAAAATAAAGTTGCCTACTTACTTAGGACAGATAATACGACATAATAGGTATGAGTTGTTGCAACTTAGGAGGAGTGATCTAAAATAGTGAGAACGACATATTATACTCCTTGGTATATTTGTAATATTAATAAAGAAAAAAAACACGTTTCTCTTATGTCTTTTTCTGAATCTAGTAATTTATTTGCTTCGTGTTGGAACGTGTTCTCGAAAATGGAGATAAATAAAGTGCGAGCCGTTATTAAATACCTCTGTTTAAAAAAGTTAATGACGCAAGTTATTCACTGCGATTTGGAGGCAACATAAGGAGAGTGAGACGTCAGTCACCCAAGAAAATATTGTGAAAGTCGAGAAAACTGTATTGAGCGATCGAGGAGTTACCATCCGTTACTTAGTTCCAGAAACAGGCATTTTATATGGAAGTATTCAATCCATATTGAAACAATTTTTGCATATGAAAAAACTCTCCGCAAGATGGGTGCCGAGAATGTCAACCGACAGTCAGAAACCAAATCGACTTTCGAAAAAACCATTTCGAAGACATTGTTGGACAAGTTTCAAGAAGATTCTGAAAACTTTTCGTCTCGTTTCGTGACAAAGACGAAACATGGGTTGTTGATCGATTACCTGGAGGGTGGAACCACTATAACAGGCCTATATTATGCAGCTTTAATTCCCAAATTGAGGATTGCCATCAAAGAGAAAAGGAGAGGAAAATTTCGAAGAGGCGTGCTGTTTCATCACGATAACATGCGCAGCTTGGTTATTCAGCAAGCTGGCTTTCAATTGGTTGACCACCCCTTTTATGCGCCAGATCTGGCGACTAGCGATTTTTATCTGTTCCCGAAATTGAAAGTATTCCTAACGGGAAACAGATACGAAGACGATAACGAGTTAATAGATGCCATGGAGAGCTTTTTGCAGGAACAAAACAAAAATTTTTTTTTTAAAGGGATGCAGCCTTGGAAAACGCTTGACTCGGAGTGTAGAGAAACTCGGAGACTATGTAGAAAAATAAATTATTAAGTTATCAATAGTCATTTTATTTCTATCTCATTCTCACTACTTTCTGATCCTCGTAGTATCATGATGGGACAAATCGCAGGCATAAGAAAAGTAGTAGAAGAAAAAATCTTGGTTACGTGACATAAGGAAACGCTTCAAAAAACTTCAATTGCAAATACGTCCGGAGACCATAACTAGTTCATATCGTAACGTTATTAACAAAAAGCTGATAATTTAAAATGTTTAATCATCAAATCAAACTAATCAAACACGATGTTAAATTCCATACATAAATCTCAAACCTATTATCAGAATCACTGTGATTGTGTATGTAATTAAATGATATTACAGCTTGTTATTTCAAAAGTGCTCGCGTTAATTATACGCTGGATTCAAGCTGCAAGCGAGCCGGACGTTGCACACGCGTCGCGTGTTCATGTGCTCGCGGACAATACGCTGGCGGGCTGTGTTTTGTTATCTAACGGGTGGTTCCTAGTAAAGCTTTATTGGAACTGAGAAAGTTATTATCTTTTTTCATTCATGGAAATTGATTATTTGGTCCGAGAAATAGTGCTATGAGGGCGCGTGACGCAGTTTCATACAAAAGTGTTTCAAGGATGCGCACGGGGCGTTTTTGTTCGAAAACGAACTCGCGTAACGCAGTTTTGGCCTTATTCTAAAATGTGACTACTGTCCCATTGCTGTCATAATTTTCCACGATAGTATACAGAGTGACTGGTGGGTTCCTTTCAAAATTCGAGGACGTGATAGATTAAGATCATACATGAAGAGAAAAAATAACTTAAAAAATTAATATTAACTGTTTACTGAGTAAACTTCTCCTAAACTTAAAGAATTTATTACGCAACGCATGGTTACATAATCGTATACAATAAATACTTAGCGGGTGGTGGTGTGCGTGTGGCGGGAACCACGGAACATAAAACACAAGAACACTGCTGTGTGCGTGTTGGTTGACTGAGGCAGCGCGTCGGGAAAAGTGTAGTAAGGTCTCTTTATTTACTCATAGGGATTTCAGGTGAAAAATAAGTACCTGCTTTTATTACATAATTATGATCAGAATCGAGTACAGAGTTAGCATAAACGTTATATTCTCTCGCAGGTATAGCCATCTATCCTTCATAGAGAAATAGCAATCGCAAAAAAAAACTAGACAAGAAATAGACACACGATACCCTCTTTATGGGCATTGCTTGCCGGCAGCCCGCCTTAAGACTGAAAGCTTTCTCACTGCACATAAACATACAAGTCTCACCCCTAAAGAAGCGCGCTCAACGTTCTACATCAGGAAAAATTAGGCAATCTACCGGGATACGACGAGCCCTACTCGATCTTAATACTCAATATTATAAGATTCGCTATAGCTACGGTAGATGGCGTTCCTTTCAATCGACAATTTATACGCCTACTCCAAGATAGATGGCGTTGTTCGCAAAATTTTGATATATCAATTTGTTTAATTATTTATTGTTTCTAGGTTAGAAATTAGAAAATTAACTTGCCTTAGCTGTTTTTATCGACAATCGTTTACGTTTAGTCACAGATTAAGCATTCTTTCTTTTCACAGTCGTATTTTCGTGTTAAATTTGCGATAACTTATAATTTTTTTCAACTGCCCCTTATTGTTTTCGTTAATATTTCTTCTTATAGTGAGAGTCGGCTCCGCACACGAGTCGGTCGCTGTAATGGAACTTTATCGTTGATTAAAGCGTGTTTGACCTTAGTCTCACCTGCCGGTAAGTGATGATGAGGTCAAAGGTGACAGAGTCCTACTATCAAGTGGTGACCACTCGGATTAGTCGTATTTTATGACACTCTTATGCAGGGATGGTAGGACTACTCTAAGCCACTATATCATAATGGAGTTATTCATATATTACCACATGCGACGGCAGGGCACCCATTTAGACAATCGTACATCAATTAAACAGTCCACTATGCCCTGACAGTTGCACACACACACACACACTCAAAGTCACACAAACTTCACGTAGAAGCTGACACATTGACTGTCTTAGTAGATGTGCAATGCGCGTCACATGACGTTCGGGAGCTGACGGAAGATCAGTGTTGCATTATTGGCAACATCACAGCTGAGTCAGTGCCCTTTCGCTAGTTCTGCACGTTTGCACGATGAGGCACAAAATCCATTTTTATAAATTGTATGCCTACATGTAGTATTTAAAATTTCTTATGTGTGTCAACTTTATATTTCATTGTCATGTTGCGTGTCTTTGTTAAAATGTTTAATGTTTGTATATAACAATGTCTGTCTGAATGTGCAAAAATCTTGAATAAACTTTATGTCTATGTCTATGTCATACAAGATGACCGACTTGGTTACTCCTAAAGCTTTGGGGATATCCAGATTTTGGTCAAAAAACAAGGGAATCATGAGAAGAAGTTATAATAATTTTGCAACCTGTATTCGCACAAATTAAATCAGGAGCGCATATAACCGTGAAATTAAAGATGCAAAAAACACAAAACATTAACTTTTATAGATACCTTTTTTTGGTTGTTATGTAGAGTCTACAACAGAATTATGTATACCATCCAGTCTCCCGCACACATACAATACGCATGCATATTGTATGCGACCGGGAGACTGGGTGGTATACGTAATTCTGTTGCAGATTGTACCTATGTACAGCAAATATTCACATTCGTGATCATTGATATATTTTTTGACCAATCGCACGAAACGATGTGAGTGTTTGGCAAATGCATTTGACCAACAAAACAAATGTTTTTTTTAATGAAATGGATGGACAAGTGCTTTTTTCGTTTCATACTACACTTGCACGACAAAATTTTATGGGTAGAATGACCGAATCTTTTCTTACTATAGGAGAAATCAGGTAAGTACCTATACCTACAATATTTATTGATGTAAATCTTTTACCAAAGATTTTTTCATGTTTAGAACCAGACAAGACCAAGACAGATTCGTTTTTATTTTAAATAAAAAAGTATCTGACTTTGATAGTCAACATTTGCAGTCGCAAATGTTGTAATTCAAATTAAGCATGGTGCAAAACCGAATATTCGCTCACTACAGAACCTAAAGTGAGTTGGGAAGACACCTAATCAGGAGCACAGACATCACTTCTGTCCTCATGCTGCGTCGTGTCGCGCGCACGTCCTGCGTCGCGTGATATCGCGTCGAGATGCCAATCGGAGGGAATCCTTTTATCTGCTGCTGAGTTCATTGTGTTAGCTTTCTTTACAGACTGTGAAAAATTCCTTGTAACGCCGGTATATTTGTTCTATCCGGATTTAAAATGTTCATAAAATTTCAGCCTAAATTGTTTCAAGGTTAACGAAGTACCTATAAAAATTTATTCGCATAACCCTATTATTAATATATTAATATTAATATAGAATATTTTTCTAAGTTTTATATTTAGTGTTAACAATAGCAACACTTTGTAGACAAAGGAATTTATACTTACTTAATAGTAAATGGAACGAAATCGAAGCTAGAGCATTGAATTGATAGTATAACATTTATTGGAGCATTATGGATGGGATGGTTCAAAGGGGTTTGAAAATTTTTGGTGCACCTTCTGTCCGCCATTTTGATTTTTTTTCGATTTTGCGTCGCACTATAAAACTTGTATATTTCGATTGCTAGCATACAGACGAGCAAAAAATGTTATATAACATATGGGTCTAAAACGTCACGTTTTAGAGATAATATGGAAAACAATTTTGCTAAATAATTCCAACTTTTCATATTTTCAACTTTACATTTAATCGTTGAAATACCTCTCAGAATGTATCAAATTAGCATGAATGTTTGTAGTATTATCTTGCAAATTAGTTAAGAGTAAAAATAACTGGTTTTTACACCTCATCATCATCATCATCACAACTCTTTGTAATGAGCTCACTGCAGGGCATGAGTTTCTCCCCTGGGTGAAGAGGAGGTATAGGCCATAATCCACCAAGCTGGCCCAGTGCTGGGTGGTGGATGGTTTTTACACCTACCTTTCTAAAACTTGACAATGCCATATTAACTCGGCAAAGCCGGCGCTGTAGGTACGTACCTAACTATATTATTCTAGTAACTTACAAGAAGTAATGACACAGATTACTAAAGAGTTAGTACGTGTAATGATATGAGTTTTCTTTTTTAGAATTCTTTTACATTTGCTTGTACCTATTTTTTTTTTTATTAGTGACTAAACCCGCGTTTGACCTCAATCTCACCTGATTGTAAGTGACGATGAGGTCGAAGATGAAAGCACACGAGTTTAGGAAGGAACTGGCTCTTTATACAATATTGCCGGAACACATTACCGCCGGAGCGGTAACATTTGGCGGCAGACTTTATATAAAGGGTGGTCGCTAGCCAGGCGGACCCAGAAGGGATCCTACCACCAAGCTATTGTACCTTTTCCGCGGTGTGGCGCGGCGGCGTTGCCGGGTTGATATGGCATTATCAGGTTTCAGATAGGTAGGTGTAGAAACAAGTTATTTTTACTCTTAACTAATGTGCAAGATAATACTACAAACATTCATGCTAATTTGATACATTCTGAGAGGTATTTCAACGATTAAATATATGAAAAATTGAAATTATTTAGCAAAATTGTTTCCATATTATCTCTAAAACGTGACGTTTTAGACCCATATGTTATATAACATTTTTTGCTCGTCTGTATGTCAGCAATTGAAATATACAAGTTTCATAGTGCGACGCAAAATCGAAAAAAAATCAAAATGGCGGAGAGTAGGTGTGCCAGGCTCCATACAAAAATTTTCAAACCCCTTTCGCGCGGTTTTATCTACATGTCTTTTGATCCCGTAACAATTTTTAATAACTTTTCCCAGAACCAACCATCAAATGCAAAAGGATTATCAAATCCAACTGATGGATTCCGAACAAAAACTCACTGTAAACTGTATGTAGCCTATTTTTTTCTGTCATATACAGGGTTCATTTAAATTTACGCATAACCTCTTGTAGGCAGTCTCTCTACCTACATCAATCCCAACAACATTTTCTACGACCTTCTAAAATCGTGCTTAAAAAAAGCAAAGAAACATTTTTTGCTCCATCTGTTATTTAACTCTATGTTTCGTAAGAAATACGTATTATTATTAAGCAGCGATATTTTGCCTAGGCTTAGAGTAAACAGAGTTACGCCAGTTTAGAGGCTTTTAGTTGGTGGTAGGATCCCTTCTGGGTCCGCCTGGCTAGCGACCACCCTTTATATAAAGTCTGCCGCCAAATGTTACCGCTCCGGCGGTAATGTGTTCCGGCAATATTGTATAAAGAGCCAGTTCCTTCCTAAACCCGTGTGCTTTCATCTTGGACCTCATCGTCACTTACCATCAGGTGAGATTGAGGTCAAACGCGGGTTTAGTCACTAATAAAAAAAAAAATAGGTACAAGCAAATGTAAAAGAATTCTAATTAAAATTTAAATTAACCCTGTATGAGTGAAACGTTTCATTTATCCCTAACTAGCTGTTGCGCGCGGTTTTACCCGCGCAATTTCAATTCCCGTGGGATTTTCGGGATAAAAAGTAGCCTATACGGATTCGGAAGAATCCCTCTAAGTAATGGTAAAAGAAATTTTGAAATCGGTCCAGTAGTTTTTGAGCATATTCAATACAAACATACAAAAATACAAAGGTTTCCTCTTTATAATATTAGTAAAGATAACATATTTAAAAATTGTCAGTGAAATGATAAAGTGGGCTATGCTTGAAAAGTCAACATAAGCTGAGATCGATAAATCTATTACAAACAAAAGCTGTAACGTAGCGCTGTGCATAACAAAAGCTAGGCGTAAAGTAATGGAAAGATTTATAGGTCATACGTACCTACCGCAATTGGATTGACTGCCATCAAATATCACTATTCCAGCGGTTATGTGTTCCGCATTTTTATCTATGAAGAACCAGATCCCTGAGTTTTACTTTCGACCTCATTGTCACTAATGATTGGATGGATTAAGATCAAATTCGGGTTTATTCCAAGTTTAAAAAAGTAGCATTAATGACTTAGATGACCAAACGACAAAGAAGAATTAGAAGTAATTGTGGCTATGAATACCCACTGTTCATTGAAATAAATGGCTTTAAATGAAAACATTGTAAATATAGACTTTTTAGTAACTAAGCACCAATATTTCAACATTATCTATTCAAAAGGAGCATAAAGCTTTACCCTTTTAAATTCAGATTCTGAGGTAAGTAACAACAAGATAAAAAATATTCGTTGTGCTATTTTAGGCTACCTACCTAACCTTTCCTTACCTACCTTTCAACCTCCTTTCACTTCAAGTTCTGCTTATCAATTAATTTAGATTCTACACGGGAAAGAATAATCTATCTTTAATTCCCACGAACTTTCACATCAATATTAGTAGGTATAGTAAGAAAATAAGCACAGTAGCGGCTGTAAGTATAATAAAATAAAAAAAATGTAAATCATTTATATCAGAGAGTTAAAGCCCATACAGAACATAAAAATTAAAAATAATTAAAGATTTTCTTAGCTTATACCAAACAAATGTAATTGTTTAGGTAAGTAGTATCAAGTATAGTCTGAGAAAACAACAATGAAAAACTATTAATAATTAACACTTTCTGCACTTTCTGTACCAACAGTCCTTATAACAAATTTAGTTGAAATAATACAAAAAAACACTAGTATTAACGTAAGAAGTTAAGTACCTCGAAATTCATTTTGTCTAGCGTCATAGTTTTAACTAATTCGCCGTTATTCCCATGCGACAAAGATGTTTTTTCAATAACAGAGGCTGTAGTTTTCGCAACTGTACCGCAGGAAAAGAGGATAAAAATGCGGGGAACAAAACTTATGTGCATTTTACAGCTTCCCATTAGACAGACGGTTGTGAACATTTGTTTTGTTACTAGTTCTTGTTAATGTTCTGACTATTGTGTTGCGAAAACTTGAGAGTAAGTCGCTTTTTATAATCAGCTGCTTCTGTTGGACTTGTATTTGTTCACAGATGGTATTAAAGATAAATTTATAGGAATGCTTATATTTCATAAAACATAAGTATCTATCCTATCGTTTTTTTAACCCACTGTTAGAGTTTTTTTTTATATTGTAAGGATAGGACGTTTGTCTTCCATGCCACCTGATGGAAAGTGCGCATGAAGACTATGTAAATGACTTAAGACTATTAACATGTACTATTTTTAGGTATTTCCTTATTTTTGTAACTTTTTTCCATCTTTTATACTGAAAAAGCTTGACGGATTCAGCTGTAGTTTCGCATCTCGGAGGTTAGAACTTATGGAATAGTTTTCTTTGTAAATTCATCATCATAACCACCATTTTCAGTGTGCGTACAGTAGAGTGCTTTTTCGATTTTCAGAAGTCATTAATTGAGTCGAAACGGCTTCTGACAAACTACAACGATGAAGATAATGCATCCGGGCTTAACGTGCCCTCTAAAACACTGAAGTCCGTCATGGTACATTAACGGTCAACACATCGACTTGCCCGAACATTGCATAACCTGCCATATTAAATTACATTCAGAGGAGCCACTATACAGGGCATATACAGGGCGAGACAACAAGGAAAAGTACCTTAAATATCGCAGAAAGAGTATTTTGCTTAAATAAGACTTTATATGATTTTACAATATAAGTAATTCTGCATTTACAGATTTTCTCAGAATTAATTGTTTTGTCTGGGAACCGACTTAAAAATGAAAACACCACCCCCATTTTTATGATGCCACTCGAAATAATGAACAAAAATTAATAATTATTTTTATGTAACCTAGTATTTTAAAAGAAAGGAACAACGTGAAATTTATCATTTGGACCAAATTAAAAACACAAATGAAATTGCTGAAGGCAAAAATGTGGTAATGGGCGCGAAATCTTTAAATGCAAAATTACTAATATCTGCTAATATGTAAAAATCATATAAAGTCCTCTTTAAAAAAAAGTACCCTATCTACGATATTTAAGTTATTTTCCCTTGATGTCATATAGCCCTGTAGGTATTATAACTATGGGAGGAAAAGAGGAATCCCTCCATTTTAATTATTTTCACCGCCAAGCAGCTATGGTGTGTTCCGAATAAAAGGGCGGATTGACAGTGTAATAAATCTACACAACCTTTTTAACCTCGTTAGGTTGCTTTATCGAGCGTCAATAAAATTCACCACCTTCTCGAGGTTACTCATTTTGAAGGGAGAGATATACCATTGCTGGAACAAAAAGTTCATAGCTCAAATATCCACCCAGTGGGAGTCGGACCCAGGATTTCTGACAGGTAGGGATTTTTTTCCTCTGCTACATCAAGGAGTCCTAATAACTAAATGAAAATAATAAAATAAAAACCCCAGACAATCTTGTCAACTATATCTCCCAAATTCAGCAAAGCTTGTGATATGGGATACAACGCAAAGGAACTAGGGGGAACCTAATATACAGGTATCATCATCATCACAACTCTTTGTAATGAGCCCATTGCAGGGCATGAGTCTCTCCCCTGGGTGAAGAAGAGGTATAGGCCATAATCCACCAAGCTGGCCCAGTGCTGGGTGGTGGATGCCAGAATTTTTAGGGCGCCTAGATGGCTTCTGACAAACCCTAACGACTACTGTATACAAGTATACAGCACCCGGGACCGACTGCTTAACGTGCCCTCCGAAGCACGGAAGTCGTCGTGAGGTATGAATGGTCGGCGGTCACCCATCTAAGTACCGACCGCGCCGAACGTTGCTTAACCTGTGATATCGTATGATACACACAGTAACCACGGCGCCACGACGATTACAGGTATATGAAGATGATAATTTAATAATAGGGAGTTGTAGTGAAAACTCAAGTGCCTACTTTTATTACCTACATAATTTTGATTAGAATCGTGTACAGAGAATAATTATGTAAAATTTGTCACAAGTCACCTTTTTTTCCGCCAACGAAACGTTTGGTACCTACTAAAGCAAGCTCTAGCAGGAGGAAGATGACACTTCCCGTTTGCGTTCGCTCCCGAACGGTCGTGTCTGCGGCCGCTCCCGAGTGTTCGTATTGCGCTGCCCTTGTTCCCTCCCCCGCACTCGTGCGGGTCAGGTGCCAAGTTAAGCTCTTTCGGAAAGTTTTCTCTTGTGGAGGCTGTGTGGTGTCGGGGCTAATTCATCTGCCCTTTTCAGGGCGGACCCGACTGCTGCCGGCCGAAGCATCGCTGGTCAGGTGGATACGTAACCGTGCCAACGAAGCCTGATCGTCCGCCGTTCACCGGCAATAGGTCCGTACTAGGTCGTTTCTTTACAGCGCAGTTTGTCTTCGAGAGACTTCTTCTTTCAGCCCAGCATTATGCCTCGTCACCGTGTACCGAGTACCGAGTGTACCGAGCATCAATGCGAAATCAATCGTAGTCATATTCGTAATCTCAAGAGCGACAAACAAGCCCTTCAGGCTTGGTCGCAAGAATACCAAAGGGAAATTGCCAAATTGAAGGAGGAATTATCAGCTCGTCCCTCGTCTTCAGATTTCAGTCAGTTGTCCACAGATTTCAGTCAGCTGTCTTCTGATTTCAGTCAGTTGTCCAGCGAAAAACAATCACTGGAAGCTCAACATGCAGCCGAGAAGGCTGCCCTTCTCGCTCAAATCGAGTCCTTGCGAGAGCAATGGTCCGCTCGTCCTCAGGTTGCCTCCTCTTCACAGGGGTTCCAAACCGATTCTCCGGCGTCTCCAGATCCAACTGAGTTCGTCGATCCTTTTTCAGACCGCATGTTGGTAGATTCCACCGCATGCAAACGGAAAACTACCCCGCCAGGTAGTGATTCCGACTCTGCTCATTTAGTTCCAGAATCTCCTGCTCCGTTCACCGAGGTTCGCAAAAAGTCCAAGTCTAAGAAGAAGAAGCAAGATGCTTCTTCGACTTTATCTCCATCCGTTTCAGCTGCTCCAGTTGCTGTTCCTGCTCCGCAAAATGTCGCATCGGCTTCTGCTCCTGCGCCTTTTGTTTCAGCGATCCCGGCGTCACAGCCTGCGTCGCAATCAGATTCGGCTCCGCCGAAAGTCAAGTCTCCGCCCCCCATCTTTCTACGGGACAAGAGCCGCTGGACCGAGGTCTCAGCTCTCTGCGGAACGCACTCCCCGAAGATTCAGTATAGTAAGGCATCCAATGTGGGTGACTCTATTAAGGTCGTTGTCTGCTCAATTTCTGATTTCAGGAATTTCACTCGGCTTCTTGCTGACAAGAAGCTCGAGTACCACACTTACGCCCTCCCTGAGGAGCGTAAGATTCGTGCCGTCCTCAGGAACGTGCCGTTCGAGCTCTCGAACGAGCAAATCCAAGAGGACTTGTCTTCTCAAGGCTTCCCCGTCGAATCTGTGCACAAAATGCACAGCCGCCGAGGCAAGCAGTTCCCACTTGCGCTAGTAATCCTAGCGAAGAGCCCGCAAGGGCAGTCCATTTTCAGAGGCAAGCTCACCGTGTGCGGTCTCTCCAACATCCGAGTCGAAGCTCCACACAAGCGTGGTTTCCCAGGTCAGTGCCACCGCTGCCAATTGTATGGTCATGCGGCGGCAAACTGTTTTGCTTCCCCTAGGTGCGTCAAGTGCCTAGAACCGCATGGGACTAAGGAGTGCTCTCGCACTCCCGAATCGCCCACCGCTCCGTCCTGCGTCTTGTGCGGCCAGTCAGGCCACACAGCAAACTTTCGCGGCTGCTCCAAGGCACCGCGTGCTGCCAGGGCTACCGTGAAGCCCATCGAGAACTGGAGAGAGCGACCGCAGCCTAGCTCGGACGCTCCTCCAGTCAGTTCAAAGGTCCCCAAGGCCTTTACTCCTATCGTTTCAGGTCAGCGCAGCCGGGTTGCGACTCAATCGCGTTTTTCACTTTCCAGTGCCAGAACGCAAAAGGGTCTCAAGACCGCATGGCGTTCTGGATCCAGCTCGCTCCCATCGACGAGATCCTGGCTTTCGGCGCCGCTCTCGACGCCAGCCCAGAGGGTTTCAACGGTGCTCTTCCGGTCTTAACCAAGTTCGCTCCCCTTATCAGGAAACTCCAGCAAGCTCAACGTTTCTAAACGTAGTCCTTCTTTCCAGCATTCCTATCTCTGAGTGAGTCTGATCACTCAAGATAATATCTTAGTTTCAGCTTTGTCATTTCTGCTAATCTTAGCTTTGTTTTTCTTACTTTCAGTTCCTTTTGGTGGCAGCCGTCTGGATGCCGCTCACTACGCAGCCTCTCGCTCCAATTGGCTGTCGTTCCGACGATGACTAAGGACCTTAATCAAGGTGAGTCAAAAGGGGGATGTTTAGTGGGTATGCTCAGCCTATCTGAGAGAGTCTCCACACTGTCTGGGCATTCTATTTGCCATTAGCCACTTATGGTTAACAGCTTATAGAATGCCCATTCGTCCGTAATAGGATTCATCCTCCTCCCGCTAAAGCTAGCTTTACTGGTTAAATGGGTGCCAAACGACTTTCCTTGGCGGAAAAAAAAAAAAAAAAAAAAAAAAAGAGGAAGATGAATCCTGTTACGGACGTATGGGCATTCTATATGCTGTTAACCCCAGTGACTAATGGATATAGAGTGCCCAGACAGTTTGGGGACTGAAAGTTCGGCCACGACACTCACTCAGATCCGGCTGAGTATACCCACTAAACATCCCCCTTGATGGTCAGCCTTAATTTAGGCTATTGATCATAATCGGAGCGACAGCTAATGCGCAGCAACCAGTCACCCTATAGATAATACTTTATCAAGAAATTCTTACTCAATCAAAAGTTATAAACTTGACATTTTTGGAGAAACTTTCTTAAAATCAGCGTTTTTCTTCTATAAAGTCCTAATAAATTTAGCATGCATTTTATTTAAGAAACGTTTACAACTCTCTGCCTATCCAACAAGATAAATCATTGCAATGTAAAGGAATGTAACATGTTGATGCCGATGATGCCGTCGACAACTAATACTGCTTCTTCGACATATATCGTCTCACTGAACGCAGATCGCTGCGTAGATTAAGCTGACCACAGACTTCCATAAAATTACCGTAAACCGTAAACTTTATAGCAACTATTAAATTTTGAGAAGAAACTATAACTATATACTTTTTTAAGCATTCACTGTTTGATAAAGAGGTTTGATAGACATTCAAGCAAATATTATTGTCATTATAACTGCTATTTTAAGTAGCAGTTGCTTGATTAAAAAAGTGCTTATAATCTTCCCTAAGACTAGGGTTTTCGAATGCAAAAATAATCGTTCAGATCTGACTGGTAGTTCAAGCAAACAAACCTACAGTTTTATTATTAGTACTAGCTTTATCCCGCAACTTTGTATGCGCTTAACTACCCTTCTCGTGGAAATTTCAGAAACTATACAACCAGACACCCACTGAAAGAACCTTTATACCAAGTATCCCACCCATGCACTCAAGGAATAGGTTTCTTTCATACAAACTAAAAAGTCCTATATTTCCCGTTCCCGTAGGAATTTCGGGAATTCCTTCCTTAGTGCACCCCTACATCCCCTAAAGAATGTATGTTCCAAATTTCAGCTCTCTACGCCCAGTAGTTACGGCTGTACGTTGTCTGTTAGTCACTCAGTACCTCAGTCACTCAGTCAGTAACGGAACAGTTTTATATTATATTGATGATGATTGAGCAAGAGGTATGATAAATACATACAGGTATGATAAATTAACGATCCCTAGACCAATGCCATAGAGACTGTCAATGTCAAATGCACTCGCAAAAACCTTTAAGCTCAATAATAAACTTTCCTTACAGTTAATTGATATCATATGGACGGCTAAGAATAGCCCTTGGATAATCGTGTCGTAAAAGGCGACTAATTAAAGGACCCCGTCAAGGCCCGACTGGCCAGCGACCACACTTTATATTTAATTTGCCGCTAAATATCCGCTCTGGCGGTAATGTGCACCAGCAATATTTTGCGAAGAGAAAGTTCTATCCAAAGTCCGTGTGTGTCGAAGATGGATACACACAGACTTTGGATAGAACTTCTTCATCTTGACTTACGCATTACGTGAAATTAAGGTGAACGCGGGATTAGTTTAAAAAAATTTGCTAGCTAATTAATAAGGATATTTTATTGAATTAGGCAGTATGCATTGGATTATTAGATATTATTAGTAATAAGCATTTGTAAATTTATAATGAGTTTCTTCATTTGTTTAAATTAATAATAATAATAAAATCATTTATTTCAGACCATAATAATCCACATTACGTGCGTAGGTTACGTTACATTTGTTTACGTTACGTTACACAAAAAACCTCATACGAGTTAATCTATCTAAAAGAGTCCATTATTTTATTTTATTAACCATAGCTTGTTATGAATTATTAGTGAATCCAAACCTCATTCGTAGATTGGTTATCAGAATGACATTATATAGCTATTCATTTGTTATCTGCAATAAAGTGCGAAATGAAGCCGAAATCAACATTGCATTGTCTCATATTACGAGGGTCATTTGAAAAGTTCCTAGCCTAACGTACTTAATGAAACCACATGATTTTGATTATATTTTTATTTTTCAACATACTCTCCCCCGAGCTCAATACACTTTTTCCATCGACCCGGTAAGGCTTCGATACCCATTTTAAAAAAATCTTCGTCTAACTCCTCAAAATAAGCGTCTACGGCGGCTATGACCTCTTCATTTGTAAAAAAATGTTTACCACCTAAAAATTTTTTCAGCTTTGGGAACAGGTAGAAGTCTGACGGTGCTAAATCCGGTGAATATGGGGGATGAGGTAACAATTCAAAGCCACACCGATGGATTTCTGCCATGGATTGCACAGAAGTGTGAACGCGTGCATTGTCCTGATGAAACAAGACCTTCTTCCTCAATAAACCTGGACGTTTTTCTTTGATTTTTTCTCTCAAAAGCCGCAGCAGGTTGCAGTAGTAATCAGAATTTATTGTTTCACCCTTTTTTAAATAATCCACCAGAATTATACCCTTTGCATCCCAAAAAACTGATGCCATGACTTTGCCAGCCGATAAAACCACTTTTGCCTTCTTTGGGGTGGGTGATCCTGCCCTTTTCCATTGTTTCGACTGTTCTTTTGTCTCAGGTGTATTGTGGTGAACCCAGGTTTCATCCATGGTTATAAATCTTTCAATAAATTCCTGTGGATCAGCTTCATATAACTCTAAACAGTCGCGGGAAGTTGTGAGTCGGTTGCGTTTTTGTTCCACTGAAAGCAGCCGCGGTACCCACCGCGCAGACACCTTAGAGAATCCAAGTTCAGAAGTAATTATATGATGTGTTCGCTCAGAAGAGATGCCTACAGTCTTAGCTATTTCCTCGACTGTCAATCTTCGGTCAGATAAAATTAAATCACAGATTTTTTCTTTGTTTTCATCAGTGGAAGCCGTCGAGGGCCGGCCACTACGGGGCTCATCTTGAATGGACTCACGACCACGTTTAAACTCTGCCACCCAATTTTTAACAGTCGCATACGAAGGAGCGGACTCACCTAAAGTGGCAGACATGTCTTCATGTATAGCTTTTGGAGTTAAACCTTTCAAATACAAGTATTTTATCACTGCACGATGTTCAATTTTATCCATTTTCAAAAATTGCTCTGACTTGACTTACGGTATCACGTGTAAACGAACAATTAATTATTGCAAATAAACTAAACTGTGCATACTTGTTGCTAAATAATGTAGCTATAAAATGAGGGTAGTTATAAAATATACCGACGAGTCTAACAATGTTAGGCTAAGAACTTTTCAAATGACCCTCGTAGGCTCTATTATCAGTTGATTTGAATATTCAACTTCAATTTTCAATCCGAGTTTTGGTTGTCTAGGTAACGCATTTGAGACTGAATTTCAAAACACACTACGTTAAAGAAAACGAAATAAGTTATAAGGATCACTACAAATGGTGATGTCCTCCCAGACGTAGCCGTCGACGACCCACCCTGTCAGTTATTCAGATTCAGTCTACGCTCATAATAAATACTTAAATGATAAGTAAATTTTACATGTGAAACTAAGTCAACATGCACTGGCCCATCTTGGTGTTTTACGGCCTGAGGCTGCGTTTCCACAGACGCGGAACTGAGCGGAGCGGAACTAAGCGGCACCTGAATAAACCAATCACTACGCTCGAAATCTCCACTGCGCTTCAATAGAAATAGAACGAGCCTCCTCGTCACTCAGAGAAGAGACTCATAGCTCTGCAGTGGGATCATTACAAAGAGTTTTGATCATGAAAGTAATGTTTTCAAGTATTGTTAATGTTAGTCTTTTAACATTAACGATGAAACCATAGCTTAACATGTAGTAATAGAATATGATAGATTTTCAAAAGGTTCCTTTTTGATTATATCGGTTTTCCTTAGTTTTAAAAATGACACATATTATGTAACAAATAACGTAGATATGTACCAAAGAAAATGAGAAACTGCATGATGTTAATACAAAAAAAAAGTTCTTTGTATATTTTTTGTTTGTGAACTTTTCAATTTTTTTGGGTATTTAGTTGGTTACTCATTTAAAATTAAGGATAATAATATTCAACAATTTCATTAGTTTGTGTATTGATTGTTAATAAAATTTCCTGTCTATTTACTGAAACCTTTATCCAAAAGAGATGAACTCCAAATAATTTATCGTTATACTTAAATAAAGTAAAACAACAAACTAAAGTTTTGTAGTATTTCTAAAATAACTAATGCTAGTCTAGCCAGATTCTAAATTGAAGTTTCCGAATACACAATTAATTATTACCGCTTCGTTACAGTGCTTTTAAATTTAAACTGTAGGTCTACGGCCACACGTCACGTCACAAATGTCAGTCCATATTGCCAACCGTTTTTATAAATAGCCGCAAACTACCTGAAATAGTTAACTGATGGAGTCAAAAATAAGGTCTCGATTACTTAAAGAATAAAAATGTTTTCCAGCTGTTTTGAGTGCATTTTAAGAGTGTTACCAAACCAATCGCTCAGAGTCGTCTGACTGGTCTGGTAGATCTAATCGATCGACTGATAACGTTCGATTAACCAATCGATCGACGTCCTCGATCGACGATCGATTGGTGTGGTATAAACTATCGATCGAAATCGACTAATCCATTCATAATCATATTGTCATAATAAATAGCCACAATGTACCTGAAAGTGTTAACTGATGGAGTCAAAAATAAATGCAGTCCCGTCTAGTCCAAGCATAATGTTACGGGCTATTTTGAGTGTATTTTAAGATAAATTTAGCAAGCACTTTATTTAAGAAACGTTTACTACTCTCTACCTATCCAACAAGATAAATCGTTGCAAGAATGTAAAGGAATGTAACATGTTGATGCCGATGATGCCGCCGACAACGTAATACTAATACTGCTTCTTCGACATATATCGTCTCACTGAACGCTGATCGCTGCGTAGATTAAGCTATTCAACTTGCCCATAGACTTCCATAAAATTACCGTAACCGTAAACTTTATAGCAACTATTAACTTTTTAGAAGAAACTTTAAGTTCATAATTTATAAAGTATTGTTTTAAAGTAGTTTCATGCGTTTGAGAAATCACTGTTTGATAAAGAGGTTTGATAGACATTCGAGTACATTTTATTGTTATTATAACTGTAATTTTAAGTTGCAGTTGCGCGAGGTTTTCCCTGCATACCTATCTATTGATTCTTTGAGGGTTGCTTGATTAAGAAAGTGCTTATAATCTTCCCTAAGACTAAAAAAAAAAAAAATCTAACTGGTAGTGCAAGCAAACAAACCTTCAGTATTAGTATTATTAGTATTGAGCAAGAGGTATGATAAATACATACAGGTATGATAAATTAATTTGTGTTTGTTTTTTTTCATGTCATGATCAATTTGTACTGTACCTATTTGTATTAATTCGTATAATCCTGACTGAAAAAGAGTGCCAAGAGTTTTTTTTCGCCGGTTTTTTTTGTCTCTTGGTCTACTGTAATATCTTATTCAATAACTATCAACACCTTGTTAAAGCCGAAGTACAAAATTGTGACGTCATTAAGCGGCCATTCAATGGTCTTATGATGGATAAAAAAAAATCATTTCATTTTTATTTCATTTCATTTAACGATCCCTAGACCAATGCCGTAGAGACTGTCAATATCAAATGCACTTGCAAAAACCTTTAAGCTCAATAATAAACTTTCCTTACAGTTAATTGATGTCATATGGACGGCTAAGAATAGCCCTAACGCCCCTGGATAATCATGTCGTAAAAGGCGACTAATTAAAGGACCCCGTCAAGGTCCGACTGGCCAGCGACCACACTTTATATTTAATGTGCCGCTAAATATCCGCTCTGGCGGTAATGTGCAACAGCAATATTTTGCGAAGAGAAAGTTCTATCCAAAGTCCGTGTGTGTGTCGAAGATGGATACACATAGACTTTGGATAGAACTTCTTCACTTCCTTGGCATTACGTGAAATTAAGGTCAACGTGGGATTAGTTTGAAAAATTTTGCTAGCTAAGTAATAAGGATATTTTATTGAATTAGTCAGTATGCATTGGATTATTAGATATTATTAGTACCTAATAAGCATTTGTAAATTTATAATCAGTTTCTTTATTAGGTTACATTATGTGCGCAGGTTACGTTACATTTGTTTACGTTACGTTACACAAAAAACGTCATACGAGAATAGAGTCCATTATTTTATTTTATTTTATTAACCGTAGCTTGTTATGAATTATTAGTGAATCTCATTCGAGTATTGGTTATCAGAATGACATTCATTTGTTATCTGCAATAAAGTGCGAAATGAAGCCGAAATCAACATTGCATTGTCTAATATTAGGCTCTATTATCAGTTGATTTGAATATTCAACTTCAATTTTCAATCTGAGTTTTAGTTGTCTAGGTAACGCATTTGAGACTGAATTTCAAAACACACTACGTTAAAGAAAATGAAATAAGTTGTAAAGATCATTACAAATGGTGATGTCCTCAGAGACGTATCCTTCGACGGCGCCACCCTGTCAGTTATTCAGATTCAGCCTTCGCTCATTATAAATATTTATATGATAAGTAAATTTTACATGCAAAAAAACTAAGTCAACATGCACTGGCCCATCTTGGTGTTTTACAGCCTGAGGCTGCGTTTCCACAGACGCGGAACTGAGCGGAGCGGAACTATAGCGGAACTATGGAACGTGGAGCGCGGCAACCGTTACGCAAAAATAATCCTTATATCATTCAGTATTCACGCGCGATGGGTTATTAGCGTATTTCATGTATAAGTTTGGTGTTTCTATACCGAATAAACCAATCACTACGCTCGAAATCTCCGCTGCGCTTCAATAGAAATAGAACGAGCCTTCTCGTCACTCAGAGAAGAGACTCATAGCTCTGCAGTGGGATCATTACAAAGAATTTTTATCATGAAAGTAATGTTTAAAGTATTGTTAATGTTAGTCTTTTAACATTAACGATGAAACCATAGTTTAAAATGTAGTAATAAATTTTCAAAAGGTTCCTTTTTGATTATATCGGTTTTCCTCAGTTTTAAAAATGACACATATTATGTAACAAATAACATAGATATGTTCCTACCAAAAAAAAAAATGTTAATACAAAAAAACGTTATTTGTATATTTTTTTGTTTGTTTGTGAACTTTACAATTTTTTTGGCGATATCGCTGGTGACACATTTAAAATTAAGAATAATAATATTCAACAATTTCATTAGTTTGTGTATTGAATTTTAATAAAATTTCCTGTCTATTTACTGAAACCTTTATCCAAAAGAGATGAACTCCAAATACTTTATCGTTATACTTAAATAAAGTAAAACAACAAACTAAAGTTTTGTAGTATTTCTAAAATAACTTATGCTAGTCTAGCCAGATTCTAAATTGAAGTTCCCGAATACACAATTAATTATTACCGCTTCGTTACAGTGCTGTTAAATTTAAACTGTAGGTCTACGGCCACACGTCACGTCACAAATGTCAGTTCATATTGCCAACCGTTTTTATAAATAGCCGCAAACTACCTGAAACAGTTAACTGATGGAGTTAAAATCTCGTTTACTCAAAGAATAAAAATGTTTTTCAGCTGTTTTGAGTGCATTTTAAGAGTGTTACCACACTAATCACTCGAAGTCGTCTAACTGGTCTGGTAGATTTAATCGATCGACGGATAACGTTCGATTAACCAATCGATCTACGGTCGACGTTTTTTTTTTTTTTTATAAGTGACTAAACCCGCGTTTGACCTCAATCTCACCTGATGGTAAGTGACGATGAGGTCGAAGATGAAAGCACACGGGTTTAGGAAGGAAATCGGATAACCCCGACTATATTCCATCAGTGTCTTTCGAATCGAACGACGTCGACTGATCCATTCTGCCATTGATCGACGTCCTTGATCGACGATCGATTGGTGTGGTATAAACTATCGATCGAAATCGACTAATCCATTCATAATCATATTGCCATAATAAATAAATAAATAAATATTTCTGACGCTCACACAACACTATCTAGCCCAAATTAAGTTTCTTAAAGAACTTGTGTTATGGATACTAGATAATTGATATACTTAAGAAATATATAAACATACATATTGAATAAATACATATTTTTTATTAGAATAAACTTAAATAAACATATATAAACATCCATGACTTGACGGCTAATATCTGTGTGTTCATCACATATATCAGCCGCCGCCGGGATTCGAACCCAGGACCTCTGGCATACGAAGCAATATATGTTACCGCTACACCAGCCGGTCGTCAAATATCCACAAATATCCACAATGTATCTGAAAGTGGTAACTGATGGAGTCATAAATTAATGCAGTCCCGTCTAGTCCAAGGATAATGTTACCGGCTATTTTGAGTGTATTTTAAGGGAATGTCAAGCACGAGGTATTTATAAATCACCACCGTTCAAATGCTTAGTGATAAGTTCTGGCGCCCATCATTTGATGAACTCAGTGGCACAGTGGTGTATGACGCTATTACATAGTTTGTGAGGTCGTGGATTCGATTCCTAGAGTAAGATGATCCAGATCCGGCCTGGTAAGCTAAGCCAAATTTGGCCACGCAAGTCACATTCGGGCAAATGAGCGAAAACAGAATCCGAGCTACAGGGTGTCACCGTGTAGACAGATACGTCTATTAGGACATTAATAAAGACATAAATAAATTATATTTTCGCGCCACTCTCAACTCTGTAAGCCGCTGATCAAAAGTAATAAGCCGCGCGCCGCTGCAAAATTAGTATGTGCGCCAGTTTAACCATGCGTTGCTCGATGTATTATTTAAATTTCGGTAAACTTTACATACATACATAACGTCACGCCTGTATCCCTTATGGGGTAGGCAGAACACCAGAGGTTACAAGACCATCTGATGTCACGTTTGACAAATTTGGAGGTATTATAAAGATGGAGAGAGACTATTGTAGTGACAGGGGTCAGCCTATCGCCCACAAAAACGCCTTTAAAACCTCTATCCCTTAACTGACTTTTACAGTATGCCCGGGAAGAGAAGCAGCTGGCACATTCTACGTTTTTCTTTCGCTCCCAGTCCAACATCGGTTAAATTTACTCAGTAAATAATATTTTTTTTTTTACTTCATGTATGATCCTAAACTATCACGACCTCGAAGTTACCTACCAGTCACCCTGTATAACCTTTCCTAAGCTTGATCTATTAAAATTATAAATACCTTCAAATCTGACCGAAAGTTTAGTGCGTCCAAACAAACCCTTCATTTCCGGTATATTGTAAGTTAATTTTGAAGACAAATGTTTACAAAGGAAGTCTCAGCTATCGTAGGTGACGGTTACAGAACAAACCAATGCCTACTCAAACTCAATTACTACAGACCTACTTATTTAGTGCAAAATTGGATATCGATCTATAACAGCTACAGGTGACCGGTCAAACTATTTTTAAAATGGCGATGTCTAGCATTTGTTAATGTAGACCAATTCCACATTATAAATAAATAGTTCCAAGTCACGGATAACTAAAGATATAAACAGGGTTATTGGTAATTGAACCAGAAGATACGACGTAGTCCTAACCTACGGCTTAAATGATTGCAAATCACACGACTTATGTTCACGCACATATTTTCATTTCAGAACTTCAAATAAAAAAAAAACATGGCAAATTTCCCGTTTCAAAAATTCATTGAAAAGTTATAGTCAATAGGTAGTCCATTCACATCACGATATTGAAGTTGCCGTGATTATGAAACTTTTATGTATTTAGATATCGCGGTTTCAAGCAGTAATGCAGGGTATATTGATCATTTTGCGTTCTTATCATCTATGTACTTTTTTCTTTTAAAGATGACTTTACCTACCTTCTTCAAAAATCTTGATGTCATCATAGTAACGGTGAAGTTGCTGTTGGAGATCATCATCATCATCTCAGCCCGCGCTAGTCCACTGCTGGACGTAGGCCTCTCCCAACGCGCGCCACCGTTGGGGATATTTGGCGATAATTTGATATGAAGGGTATTCGTCAGTCAGGCGGACCATCTACCAAGCTCCGACATTACGCGGCACAAAATTGTGTTTTGAATTCGACATCTGTGCATTTTTTATGTTACTGTATTTATGCTTTTGAAACTCAAAAAATTACAAATTATAGACGTTTTAACTGGATGTTTTGTGTGTTTTTAAACAATGTCTATGGCACTCGCGACATCTGTGAATGTAATGAAACTAAATGGGTTGCCTGGCAGAAATAACGGTTGCCGCTAGAAATCGCTTGAAGCTATAAAGCTGCCCAAATTGTCAATTTTTTTTAAAATTTTCCTGTACTTGTTTTGTTGGCAATAAAGAATTATTATAATTATTAAATGCGGTTAAAACTGTTGTATGAATAAAGAAATTTTAAGGCAAAACCTCTGAAAATTTTAAGGTAAGGTCTGTGCATTATTATCGCCGACATTGGTACACTCATGATTAAAAGTGATTAAAAATTCCTCTCTTCTTATACTTATTTGATTATGTAAGCTTAGAAAACGTAAGTAATATAAATAGAAACCAATCCGGAAAACTAGATTGCTTGTATTTTTAATACAATCGAATGCACTTAGAGCGATTGAGCATTCGTCTTATAGCAAGCTAGCTCACCAAACATCAGTATCGATGTAGTATTTGAGTGCACGTTGGATAAGCCAATATAAATGAAATTATCCAGTCAGAAGCTGCTCTCGGGGGATCAATAAAGGTTAATGTTCGGGGCTAAATTGGTCGGAACCAACAGCACTATATGCGACTTCTGCAAAGAACTGTGACAAATTTCACTAAGACCCAAGCCTTGTAGGGACTGAGGGGAAATTACGAAAAATGTATGTTGTAGTTACGTTGCGGTAAACGTCTGTAGCGGTTTTGTCTATTTGAACATATTTTTTCGGTAGCAAAGCTTTTGGAATATTAAGTTTTCAGATATGTTACATTCAAAACAGGCAAATAATATTTATGTTAATTTATATTTTTTGCTCATTATGGAATGGAATTTAAATTATCAGCTCATTGTTTGATGTTCGTAAATGACCTTTATTATGTAATGAAATTATATTTTAGAAAGTCGTTCATTAAACTAACGTCGTCGTAAAATCATAAGGCAATATCAATAATGTATTTTCTTATACTATTCGACTTTGCCTTTACAGCGACACGCAGAGACTATTTTTATTTCTGCTAACATATTCAAAATCTACAGATTGTAAAACTAATACTAAGTTTAATCTGTCCAACGTAATGAAATTAATAATATTTGCAATTGCCGAACCACCATAAAATACTGACAGTGCCATAAAAGGTTAACTCTAAGTAACTCCGCTGGTTAATGGAATCTCTACAGGTTCTGCCTGGCTAGCGACCACTCTTCACATAAAGTATACCAGCGCAAATATATGCTCTGGCGGTGATGTTGCATTAAAAGTCCATTCCTTTCTAATATGATTTAGTGCTGTTTATCAATCTTTAATTACAAAAAAACGGTCATTTTTAAATATGACTGAATTCTTTGATTAACTGTGACTTGGTCGTACATTTTGTTCTGGACTTGCAAGTAATGGCTGATGTTTACGGGGAAACCGACGATTTATTCAACTTTACAGAAAAGAAAATCGGTCTTACGACTTTTTATTTACCTACATTTCTATGAAACTTCATATAATTTAAATCCTTTTTTGGTGACAATAGCTACCTACATAATGAAATTCAATAGGTCACCACAAATTATAAGTATAGTTACTCTAGATGACATTTTATACCTTTGATAAGTATCTTGTGATCTGGAAATGTAAATATTAATTTTATCTCTATACACGCTAAGCTTGTTCCTAAATTAAAAATATCATTAACCTTTTTTCCTGTAAGTCGTAATAAAATTGAAATGATATTTTTTAACCCCCACAGGTTCCAAAGGGAAAATTTGGCAAACGAGCCCGCGGGCTATAGCTAGTTAAATATGAATTAAAGTAAAGTTTCTCATATTGTACAAACTGCCCTCGTCTTAGAATAAATTGTTAAAGTTTGTGTAACGTAAGGTATGTTATACACCGGAGAACTTACGTGAAAAATAAAGAAAAAACTCTCCCACTTTGTTAGGACCGGAAAAACTCATTTTTTAAACTTAGCACTAGCTGCCAAAGTTTTTTTTTGCATTTTTTGAACAAAGAACATGCAGGTGTGTAATTAGATAAGCATTTTTTCATTGTAATATGCAGAATGCATTTGTATCCTCTGCTGTGTTATTATTTACTTACTTCTAAATGAAAAGTAAGTTACGATGTTGTGTACCTAATGACATGATATAAAATAAATAAGTATCATACTACCCCTACCATATGATTAATTTTTGAGTTTTTTTAAATATATTTAATTTACGGAGATCAAATTTAGTTGAAACATAATATGTTTAAGTTTTTAGTATTTTATCCATGATTTTTTAATAATAATATAGGATAATAATTATTGAGGGAGCATTCTTACTTTGATAATGTAATTGTGTGAAGTTTTATTTATTAAAAATTCTTATTCTACGTCATCTGTTAATGTTTGTATGCGTTAATTTAACATTGTGCTACTTCCACGTACAAAAATCAATTAAAGTGATTTTTGCATTTTTCGGTATCGTAGGAATAAAAATATGTGGTAAAGCTTTGGTAAGTACTATCTACGTATTATATTTTTTTAAATGAGTATCAAAAAACATGCCTGTTATATTCTATCGTCTATTTAAAATGAAATATGCTGTTAATTGCGATAAAACTCGATTGAACAAATCGTTGATCTTAGTAATATTATAAGCTAACCACTGCGCGCGGTTTTACCCGCGTTACTTTTGATCTCATAGGAATTTCGGGATAAAATATAGCCTATAACCTTCCTCAAGAGTTGGGCTATCAAATCCAAAAAGAATTTTTCAAATCTCACTTGTGGTTTCTGAGATTAGCGCGTTCAAACAAACAAACAAACAAAAAAACAAACTCTTCAGCTTTATATATTAGTATAGATGTGAAAGTTTGAATGGATATATAGTTATAAGGATGTTTGTTCCTCAATTATTTAAAGCTGAACGTTTCAACGGATTCGGATAAAATTTGGAAGAGTGATAGTGTGTAGTTTTGAATAGCACTTTGTTTGTTTATCCCGGTATTCCCGTGGGAGAAACCGCATGAAATAGTTATGTATGAACGAGGAAACTTAAGGTTACGTCTCAAATATATTTGTACAATAAAGAAAATAATAAAGTTCATAGTTAAACGGTACTTTAATAAGCTTCATTTGCTTGCTGTGTCTACAAACCCACCACCTCTGTATGCGTTATACAGGGTGGACTATACAGGGGGATATGGACAGTAAGTTCCACCTTTATAGCTACAGAAGAACGCTGGAATTTTCGGCTTAATTTTTTATTAAGTTTTTAACCTATACTCATATAAAAATATACAAGTAACTGACTTACTATTTAATAAATCTGCAATGTAATCCAAGAACACGAGGAGAGCATTTTCATAAAAACGTATTGAAAAACACTGCGATAATCAAGTTATGCCATCTATGTAAACACAGAGTAAGTTTTAATAAGTTTGCGTTATGATAACTATTCTACAGGCAGCCAGATTTGAAAAACAATACTGATATGAACCTTTAATCTCCCATACTGCACAACCACGGGCACAACATCGACCAATATTTCTTGGGGATCATCAAACTTTTAAACAATTTTTGTTCTTAGACACGATTCGATGATGTCGTTTAGAAATCGGTGAAAATTGTGAATGCGGGTCAAAATACTTTCGAAAGTTAAAAGCCATTCCCAAATAAGTTTTTGTACAGCAACAATGGTCAAGGTATTACCGAGTTTAAGTAAGTTTCAAATAGAATGCAAAATAGACGCACTTGACAAAATAAATTCCTTCACCTAAAACCAAAAATTATACATCATTTACCGATTAACATCCTATTTCAATAATTTCCTTCCTATCACAACTTTTAAAACGCTTTGTTCCAACAGATCCAACATTTCTTATACAGGGTGTCCCGCCAACCCTATCAATTTATATAAAACTGCTCCGTTACTGACTGAGTGACTGACAGACAACGTACAGCCGTAACTATTGGGCGTAGAGAGCTGAAATTTGGAACATACATTTTTTAGGGAATGTAGGGGTGCACTAAGGAAGGAATTCCCGAAATTCCCATGGGAACAGGAGTAATTGGACTTTTTAGTTGGTATGAAAAATCTTATTCCTTGAGTGCACGGATATGATACTTGGCATAAAGGTTCTCCAAAAAATTACTGGTTGTGTTATGAAAGCAATTCCCGAAATTCTTACGGGAACAGGAAATATATGATGTTTTAGTTGTATGAAAAAATCTTATTCCTTGAGTGCACAGATGTGATACTTAGTATAAAGGTTCCTCAGTGAGTGACTGTTTGTGTTGTGACAGAAGTTCCCGACATTCCCACGGGAACACAAAATATTGGGTTCTTTGTTTGTATGAAAAATCTTATTTCTTCAGTGCATGGATGTGATAATTGGCATAAAGGTTCTTCAATAAGTGACTGGTTGTGTTAAATATATACTATGTTTATGTAAATATATATTATACGAAGTTGCGGGCAAAAGCTAGTTTATAATACTTTCACAGAGGTAAGAAAAAGTCGAAATTTATTGCTTTCATACAAAAATTTAAAAGTAAATTCGAATTTTTATTTTACTGGACACTGGGATACCTCCGTGAAGGTATTATATAGGGTTGGCGGGACACCGTGTATAAAAATAATTTAATGAATCCTTCTCAGTCCTTTACGTTATAACCGTTACATTCCTTATCTTCGCCTTACCACCAACATGCAGATGATCTAAAGAATTATACGAAAGCTTTGTTCAACATTCATACGGCAATATAGGTATAAAATGAACAGTGACTTAGTTAAAATATCATACTCCTTTGAGGTGGATTCATTTAAGGACTCTCTTTTAAAATGAGTCTTCCATGCTGGACTGGGAGCGAAAGAAAAACGTAAAATGTGCCAGCTGCTTCTCTTCCCGGGCATACTGTAAAAGTCAGTTAAGGGACAGAGGTTTTAAAGGCGTTTTTGTGGGCGATAGGCTGACCCCTTGTCACTACAATAGTACCTCTCCATCTTTATAATACCTCCAAATTTGTCAAACGTAACATCAGATGGTTTTGTAACCTCTGCTGTTCTGCCTACCCCATACGGGATACAGGCGTGACGTTATATATGTATGTATGTAGTCCTTAAGTGCTTGACTTAACATCTTTCCCTTCCAAACTCACATTCCTTACTTAACGCGTGTGCGGCTGTGCGCATGTGATCTTCCACCTCATTTTCACTTACCAATAGGTAAGTGGAAGTATAACGCTGGTTTAGTCACAGGTATAAAATAAATGAACAAAGATGGCTAATTTAGTTTTACACTTAAGGTTACAAATCTGTTGTCCAATATACAAATACACTACAAACACAATATGATAGTTTCTCAAGAGGCTACTAAATGAAGGAGACTATTGACTATTGACATTAAACATCACCAACTATTTTTTATTTACTTCATCCTATCCCAGGTTTTTGAAAAAATGCCAAACGTTGAGATAAATTCATTTGACAGCTAGGATTTAATACGAAAAACAAATAAAGTGTGAAACGTTAAATAAGCAGCCGCAATACTTGTACGAGAAACTTACTTGGTTTTAACCGTACAGCGTCTATAACACAAGAGCGGCCATATCTAGGATGTCAACACAGCATCACAAGACTACGGCATTTCGTGGCAGTTTTCGCTACCAGGCGAGTAAGTGTTGGAACAATATACCTCCTCCGATCAAGAACTCCGCATCTAAACAGACTTTTAAGCGCAAATTCAGAGAGTATTATTGTTCCAACAAAAATCTTGTCCTGATTAGCGAAGACTGTTAATATTATTTATCTATTTTGATTTTTACTTATATTTAAATTATTTTATTTTTAAGAAGCATTATTATACATATCTTAATATCTTTTCAAATGTTATTTATTTCCATTTATTTTATTCAGTTCTTATTTGAGATCCTCAGCCTAATTAATAACTCTATTGTATGCACAAATGTTATATTTCAAAAATCTTTTCTCTGTAAAAATCTACCCCAGCCTCCAAACCGGCACAGCTGAAAATCACCGCCACAGCATATGCTGAGCTGTTGCCGTTTTCGACAATTTTTATTATGTTACTTTATCTTAAGTTCTTTTTGATTGTACTATTGTTTTAATTGTCGCATAAACCATTTCTTTCTTTCTTTCTTAAATCTAACGAAAACAGTTACAATCTAACTGCATTAAACATATGAACTGTAAATTTAAAGATATACTCAGAATATTATATTATATTACACTCATTGCACAGTTACATTCAATTTGTGGCCTTTGAGATTAAATCAAAATGATATCGAATGATACTACACGTTTACGAATCATTCATGCTGTTTGGATTAAAAAAGTAAAGACATGTTCTAAAACGCAAAATAAATGAGTTAATATTTATTTTTATTTCATCCATCAACCAGAATGGGAACAAAACCAAGAGCTAGAACAAGATAGAAACATTTTCACATTTTTATGTTTCAATAAGCTTGTTTATATATCAGGTATGAGTATATAATAAGCAGATAAAAGTGAAGCATGTTTTAAAGCAGTGAGTACTCGGCAGTTGCTACCGAATACAAGTATCCAATACATTGTTTAGTCATCTTTAAGTTTTGCAATTATAAGTTTTCAAATGATTTGTGAAGGTTGGATGGTTTTAAAGCCTAGAACGGGCATACAATTTTTTTACATAATGAATAGTTATGTGTGCCACTTCTATCCAAATAATTAGGCACTTATGTCTAGGTCAAAGGATGTCTGGATAACGTTACTTCTCAGTTACAAAACCACGTTTTTGGTTTTAAATTTTACATTTACTCTTCCATCTTATCTTTAACGAAAATAAATAAATTGAAATTTATTTACAAATAATAGACCCAGATAATAGATAACCCTCAATATCATGAATCTTATTCTGTCACAACTACAGATATTGAATTAATAAAAAAATAGATAATGTGGTATGTAGGCTAGGTAACGGATAAATAGAATTAATTTAATAAAAACTTAAGAAATTATATACATGTAAACACATACATTGAACATATTATTAATTCAAACCATTTATTTCAGCCAGAGCCATATTTTACATCAGTAAAATAAAGATTAAATTAAAGTAGGCATATACAATTCAAAACAATTATTAATGCAAATGAACTTAAATGAACATATTATAAATATCCACGACTTGATGGCTTATGAATATCACACTGTGATTGAAACCCAGGACCTCTAACATAACAAGCAATTAATTTATATTTAACATCAGCCGTCAAATTAAAACCTACATTCAAAATAAAAGAAATATTTTTTTGTTACAACTATGTTTTTTCTCACAAAGTATTTCGAGCCCAAAATCGTACCCTCAGAAGTAGGGTTCTTGTGAGCGCAAATACTCTTATGTACACAAATGAAACCTTGCAATTTTGCTTTGCTTTTATATTCTTTTTTTTATTCCAACATTTGCTTACAAACTTGCTTCAATATGAACAAAAAAACCTACGCTCTAGTGTTTTCTTTGTTAAGGAATATGTCGATGTTTAAATAAAGTTCAATCGTTTTTGGACATATTGTTATTCGGAACTGATATTTTTTTAAATATTATACAGCAGTGCGATCATAGAACTTTATCAAATCGTTTGTTAACGAATGTTCGTATTGTATGGAGACGGTTTTTAAGAAAAAAATAAAATCTACCCATTGCCGCACGGCCAGCTTAAATAAATGTGTGCCTTGTTAATTTTGAATGTTTGTAAACATGTTGTTCACATAAATATCTGTAAAATAAAAAATTACAATGTTACTCAAAACTTGCAACCGACTCCATACTATACGAGCATTCGTAAACATTCGTTAATATACGATTCGATAAAGTTCTGTGATCGCACTGCTGGGTTGTTTTTTAGTCACCAGCCAAATTTAAACCTAACACGGAATAGCCCGGCTTAGTCACACCGCCCGTGGTTATCGTGGTATCGTAGAATTCGACCACTCGACAGTGACCACTCTTCAAATACAGGGTGACTGGTGACAAATTTTAGACACTGAAGGAGAGCATTCTGCACTCGATTCTGATCATACTTATGTAATAAAAGTAGGTATTTAATTTTAACCAAAAGTCCCTATGAATAAATAAAGAGACCTTCCTACACTTTTCGCGACACGCCGCCTCACTCAACATGCACACAGTAGTGTTCCCGCCACACGCACACCACCACCCGCTAAGTATCTATTGCATTACGCTTATGTAAATATGCGTTGCGTAATGAATTCTCCTACTTTTGGTTGAGTTTACTCAGTAAATAATTAATATTTATTTTTTATTTTAGTTTTTCTCTTCATGTATGATCTCAAACTAGCATGTCCTGGAATTTCGAAAATGACCGAATAATACCACTGCGGCGGTGATCTATTCAAGAAATATTTTATTAAGAGCCAGTTTTTCCTCAGGCTGAGTGCTGCCATTTTCAAACGCATCTGCACTTACCAGGGTCAGGTCGGTTGAAGGTCAAATGCGGCGTTAAATCCCAAACACAGTAAAGCTCCATAGCAAGTATTGGTATTTCAACCCATATTGGGTTTGTGGTATACTACTAATTATCGAAAAAAATCATTCATGTCACGATCCATTTCAATTTAACACCCACCCCGACGATGACATTGACTTATTTGATACCACACCTGTAGTAGTGAAAAAAGTATTAACAAATAAACTATTTAAGTGAGGCTCGCCTCAATGGCTACCTATGTAGAATTTGGATTTTTCTTTTCTTTAATTTGTATTTTTTTTATTTTTGATATTTAGTAACCTAGCTGCGGTGGTCTTTAAGTGGTTCAGTGTATATTTATTGTAAAGTCTATTATTATAATGTAAGCTGTTGACCTCCCAAATAAAATAAATTCCAAACAACTCATCATAATTTAACAAAAGGGTATCGTTAAAATAGTGTACTAAGCGTCTACTGCCACTAAATAGTCTTCTGGTACTAGGCTATGTGACGTCACAATAAATTTAATGTGGCTCCCTCTAGAGAACTAAATGTACGCAATTTTATGTATTCGGGATTAAGTTTCTAGGTTTTAGTGCTACAAGTAATATAAAGTATGACAAACCATATTTAAGTGCTATTTATATTAAATTTCACTGTATACCACATAGTACTGTTATAGCTAATATTTAACGGATTCAAACCTGTGCACTTCTAAACAATACAAAAATACGAAAAGAAAGTAGTTTAAGTAAATGTAAGAAGGTAAGATTTTACGAATAGTGTAGTTTCTTTATTATCTCTTTCTATTTTTAGATTTTTGCCCCTGAAGTCTGAATTCGACTACGGTTTCGTAAGCTACGACGTAGTCGACGTAGCAATGTAGTTGGTTTTATCGGGTTACGAAACAGAATTTAATAAGATTTTGAATTAACTTTAGAATACTTTGTTATTTTCAGTTTTCGATATATCGGAACCTTTGCAAGCGCCATAATAAAGTTGATCGTTATGATTATGGCGCTTGCAATAGTGTAACAAAAAGCTTGGTTACGACTAAATGTTTCGTTTTTAAAATTAATTCTAATTTTATACCTAACAAATGTAAAAGTAATTATTTTAAACTTGACTGACACGTTTTATAAAAAAAATAGCAAACAAAAATCTGTTTTTTGTAGTACATAGCTTAATTAGACGCGAAACATTACATAGAAATGGAAAGGTTTAAATACTGGGTGAGCATTTAGTTGGCTTCTTTTGCCTAGTTACGGCAGTACCTTCTTAAAACTGATGTTGTATACGTGAATAATTAGTGCAGTTTAGCCCGAAACTAATTAGAGAATTTTGTGTGTTTTGTGAAATCTGTTAACCACCAGTAACCACTTGCTGTGTAAGCTTAGAATAGCCCTATAGTACCTGTATAGAACATAAGGTGCTATATTAAATTTAGGTTATGTATTTAGTTTATAATGGATAGTAAATAAGACACTCAAATAGCACACGCACAAACATATAATACAGTTTCTACAAAAGATCCTTATATCTACACTGGTATTTAATATATATATAAAATACACTACACTTATGTAAACACTAATATCACGAATTATGTACAGTTTTATCTATTTAACGTATGCGCGCTAATATATTCGAGAGCACCGAGCGACACGGGTTCCCTGTCCGATAGCCAATTTCGACTGAGACCGCATGGCGAATTATTCCAACGCGAGCACTGCGCGCGCGCAATACATAAGACGGTTCAGAGTTATAAGTTACTCTATGGTTCAGAGGCATAGATCGGTAAGTTAAAATTTTGTTAATGAATTTGGAAATATTAAATTAGAATTAGTTTGTATGAAAAGTTGATTTTACGTTAAGTCGAATAATAGACAAATAAAATAGCTAAGTTTAAAGAGGTATTTTTGCAAGTAATAAAAATAGTAGGTATTTATAATTTTCTGGAGAATGCGTCACACCTTGATAAGCGTGTTGTGAAATGTGACGAAACAGAGCGACCCCGCTAGGTGGTAGGACCCCTTCTGGTTAGCTACCACCCTTCATATAAAATCTGCACTTAAATACGACGACCACTTTGGCGGCGGGGTAACACTGTCTGCTTCAGATGCCAGTGGTCGCGGGTTCGATTCCTGCACGGAACAAGAAAAAAAATGTACCGGTCAGGGTGTTTCTCTACATGTATAATTTATATTCTCTTTTAAATCAAACTTAACGATGTTGCTTTAGAACTACTTATAGATGGGATATATTAAAAAAAAAAAAACACAAAAAAAGTATAAATATTTTATTATCATGGGTGATAACTTTTGTGTAATGAAATTATTTCTCAAGAGGTCAGAAATGCTACAATATAAACGACTTTTCTCCTCTAATTGTGCCGTCGTGTGTAGTATCCCATATCACAAACTCTACTTAGTTTGGGGCCATAGTTGGTATGATTGTCTGGGGATTTTATTTTATTTATTTTTATTTTATACCACCGCTCAAACGGAACTATTTTATGAAGAGCCAGTTTCTTCCTAAGCCCGTGTGCTGCCGTCTTCGACCTCATCTTCACTTACCATCAGGTGAGATAGAGTTCGAATTCGGTATTCGTCAGGCCGGGCCAGGTAGCATTAAAATTAAGGTAAATTGTTACATACTTGCTGCACCACGCGTGCTTGTTCACGAGTTAGGTTTAATGAAACTATCTTGGGTCGTCATGAAGCTGAACAAATCACAATTTTTTATGATTTATACAATCGCGATTAATTGAAAAAGTATATTTTTTACCCGATATTATTGCTTACACTTTTATTTACATTTGCTTTACGTTTAACTCGATGATTTTGTGTCTTGACAGCGCATGGCCATATCTTTAAAATTAATAAGCGGTAAAATCCACTTCAAAAATTAGTATAGTTGTTTTCAGAAATAGTACAATACTTCGTTGTAAACTTAACTAACTATATCTTTGTATAATACGTTCTTGTGTTTAAAAAATAAATAAAAGTATAGGATAATTTGATCCTGATATCTCCTCGATTCCTATTCCTTGAACCGGCGAGAGCGGCTAATCAATAATCTATGAATTCTTAGAAGAAAACGAATGAATTAATTACAAAATAAATTACAGGAACAACTAACTATTAGCTTATTTAATTAATTTAATATTATTAGATAATTTTAGTAAGTAGTATTAGTAATATTAATTTAAACCTTCTAAGTTAACTTTATCTCTGTAACAAATGCTAGTTCGTTTTCTTTTTCACTTCATTGATGCAAATTGGTTCTTGTTCTGATGATTTTTATGTTTTTTGACTTTTTTTTTAGATCAGCTTGAAAAAATACATTATTAAAATGTATGTATTAAGATTCCATTTGAAAAACTTTATTACTTTCATGTGTATGTTTAGCAATAACAATAATTAACATTCGTCTGCCATATTACATGTAAGTATACTTATTTGTATCAATATTTTAAAATTATTGGAAACTGCTTTTCAAGTTTAAGCCTTTGTCCTAAAACGTTTCATTAGACCTTCCATTTACTAGAGAACGGTAGAGAACTTGCGTAAATTTTTAATCATAGATTTTGAAATAAGCGCGTTCAATCAAACTTTTCATATTTATAAATGATGTTCATATTCATATTTATTTATTGCTTTCCAAAACAATACAGATGGTAAAAAAATACAATTTGTGGAGTTTATATAATAGTAACATGTAAAGTTATGAACATAGTTTAGGCATGGCAATGAGAGAGGAGGATTGCTTTGGTATTTATTTAATCTTATTAAATAAACAATCAAAATTTTAAATGAAACAAATGTACACACAAAAGCAAACTGAGAATTTTTGTTTAATAGATATTTCAGATTAATCCTAATATGTATTATATTTATTGATATTATTTTTATGTAATATTATATTTAATATATAATATAAGTAACTTTATATTTGTACTCATGTATTTATTTTTTATTGTAAATAAATCATTATTGAGATTTAACAATTAACATTTAATTAAACTTCAATATGATAATATATTCATAATTTTATTATTATTCATTGTTGTATATTAAAATTGAAATTTATTAAAATAAATGATTTGAGCTTGAATGTGAATTATTGAAGAAATCATAAGCCTACATTCCGCATAATAAAGAGGATTTCTTTCTTAGAATAAGAACTACCTACTTTATTGTTAAACGATGATCTATGTCACGATGTACATTTGACATGACTCTGACAATCAATAGTCAGCTAAAATAACCTTACAAATAAAGTAAGTAACTTTTCGAATTAAATTTGTTTTACGACTTTCTATTATTTTATGACACAAAATGGCACTTATATTAAGACTAAATTTTAATTTCTCGAGTAAATCTTTATTCTTCATATTGAAAAATCAAGCCGCAGAGTGTAATATTCTGTAATATTTCTTGTAATATTCTGTATTGTAACAAATTCTCAATACTAGATTAAAAAATCGGGTTCGTATAATACGAGTAATAATGCAAACACATTACACGCTGTTACCGTAATTTGTCTCTAAAACATACATAAGAATAATGTAGGCAGTCGTTTTCTTTGTATTCTTTTGTGTGATCGTTGCCAAAAGCTGTGTAATATGCGGACTTTACCGAGGCTTTAATATCGCGGAGATAGTAAATGTATCCATTATAGGATTTTAATATATCTACCCTGTTTTGAGAGTTCGGTAAAGGCAAGTTAAGGCCGAATTAGTTGGCCTTTCGTCTCCACATATTCTTATAAAAAAACGTCTATCTATTTGTATATTTAAAGTATTTTTTATAGTTAATGAAGAGATTTTAATGTGAAGGTATAAATAGCCGAGTAAGTGGTCATTTTTAAACTTACTTTTTTAAATTGTAATTATATCACTGTTTGTTATCCAAAAATGTTAAAATAAAATAAAATAAAGTAATAAGAGAAGTACTTCGGACACACTATAGTTCAATCGGAGCAGGGTAATAGAACTAGTGTGAAATAAAATCAATGTCATGACCCGCTCTCGAAATCTGCGATCTATAGATATACAATGTTGTTTTTATTCTTTGATGTTCATATCGATTGTTGTCCTTACTATGTAGTTATTTTATAGATATCTCTTATTCATGCGACGCCAATTTTAACGATATGGGCGAGACTTCAGTTGGGCACTTTTACATGATTTTGTAATCTCTATAAGTTTATATAAGTTTCTCGTGGATGGACGTGTAAAACCATAGTCTTCATGCGCACATTCCATCAGGTGGCATGGAAGACAAACGTCCTAGTCTACAATATAAAAAAATCTACCTTACTGTGTCGCAAAGGCAACATTTTTTATTTAACCAAAAATACTTACATGCCTAAACATTTTAGCTATTGTTACTTCATATGGTTTATGTAAGGAATAAAAATCTATCGATTATTTTTAACCTAATCCGTTTTCGAACTCATATTAAAATTTATATCCACCATAGTTACGATACACCGTGTAACACTGGTCATTACACACCTTTACATGTACCCGTAAATATAAAATTCAGCCATTAAGTAAACTTGGCTTTTTTCTTTTGTTTCCAACTTTATTCTAGCGCTAAAATAAGCTTATAGCTTTTGTTGTAGTTGTGGTCGCTAACGGCATTAAGTCTAAGCTCATGCAAAACATTGACCATTTTCTGTAATAAGTTAAATGCAATACTTTTATGTTATTCTCATTTAAGGATTTTCGTTTAAAGAATATCTTTGTAAAAATGTATCCTCGACTGTATTTAGCTTCCTATAAAAAAATCTCTGAAAACTCGAAATGCAGCTTTAAAACGAATATTTAACCGAATGTGATGTTTGGTTAAATATCATATTATTACCATCAAGTTTAAGTTGGTCATTCGTAGTAAATAGTCGCTTATTCCGTCAGGTATAATGAAGTTTTTGTTTTTGTCGATCCTAAGGCATCATAAGGCTCGATATTGGCATATTTATAAATAAGCACCATTAGGAATAATAGGCATAATTTATATCTAGCGGGTCCCGCTGTTTCACTCAGATAATTCCCTGGGGAAAAAGAATAGAAGTATTATTTGTGTTATTCTAGAACATGCTGTGTCCTACTTGATTGGTAAATAATCTACTTTGTGTCTTGGTAAGACATCCTACAGTTATTATAATTGCGAAAGTAAGAATGATTGAAGGCAGTCTACTCGTTTCGATATTGTATTTTATTGATATTGTCGGCTGGTTTCGATATTGTATTTTCATCCAAAATCTTTCAGTGTAAACACTTAAAAATATGGGCGTTGCCATGACAACAAATATCCAGATTTGTTTTTGTAAGATTGAAATTTAGATTTTAGATTGAGATTCGATAGATAAGTCTAAGTCTTTGATAACTCTTCTTGCGCGATTTAATAGACGTACAGAGACATCTATCGGAATAAAGTAAACTAAAATTTACGAACTAAATATCGTTTCTGAATTTTTTGAAAGTGCGTCTGCCTGTTTCACTTTCACGCTTACAGTACTGATTTAATTTAAATAAAATTTGGTATATAGATAGACCAGACCCTAAGGATGGACATTTGCTAATTTTTACTCCGAAAAACGGGATGAGGGATAAAAATAGGGGGTGAAATGTATTTTGAAAATCCTCAGAACCTATTTCAATGAAATTTGATACAGATATTGACTTAATCTTGAAAAAGCGTCCACACTACTTTTTATTGCAAAAAAGGAGTTAAGGGAATGTTTTTTTTTCATTCTCGCAATCGTTTATAATATCTACTAATTGAATGTTGTCGTAGGATAGCGTTTTTGTAAACTAACTCCTAATTCGGTAAATCATGCTTAAACACAAAGTTTCCACGCGTGAAACCGCTGGTAAAAGCTAATAATAAGTTTTTCAATGATAGTTTTTATCAATTATTTTATAATATTCGATATCATCGCAACACTTTTAAAAACCCACCGCAAGGTCGTCTCCTAGGTCACAAGGAGATTTTTAGACCATAAACCAATAATGCTTGTTGGTGGATGTCAGAAGAAGGATTCTAAATATAAATGGATTCTGACAAACTCGGAACTAACTGTTTAAATTTCTGAGGCACACTAGTCATGGTGATATACTAATAAACGATGATATTTTTGCGAGAAGGAAATTGTCATATCTAATAATTATTGAATAATATAAACAGAAGCCATTACGACGATTTTCGTTTCAAATTAAAATAAAATCCCCCGACAATCGCACCAAACCATAAATACTTATGTAGATAAACACCCAGACCCGAAACCTCTAAATTTGTTCTGGGGATTGAACCCGCGACCTTACGATTAACGTAGTAGCAGCTCAGACCACTGCGCCGTTGATTCGTAATTTTTTTTCAATAGTGTATATAAAAGTTTCGTCCGATCAAAGGGAAATCTGATAGGGCAATTCTAACCCCAAACTTGGATTAATAACTTCTTATCAAAACTGCTAACTGCTCAGATGGCCAATGATTAAAGTTTTGTAATTTTCTCCGAATATGTTCTTTTTTTTTAATTCCATTAAATATATATATAATTCACAAGTTCAAAGATCCTTAAGCGTAGTTTCATTGTGGACTTATATTTTGTCTCTCTAGGTTCTCGAATGTAGTACAAGTTGGACTAGCTAATTAAAGTTGGGTGTTGAATTAAGTTTTCGTTCGAATATCAATCATAACTATTTAACTTTCTGAACGATAACCAACCGCTGAAATGGCTTTAGGTACTATTAAGATACTTTCAGTATTTTTGTGTATTTATCAACCATATTTCATTTAAGTGTTAATTATCACAAACATTTCTCTAACAATGCCATGTACTCACTCAAATAACATGAAACCTATCTGTAATATGATAAAAGCATTGAAAGCAAAAAAATAAAAGCTGAAAAAATCATATATCAAATAAAATTGATAAGCAAATTCTAGGATTCCATTGGAAAATATATACTAAAACGAAACTCATAAATTGAAGGAAAATATTTCACGGTCTGGTATTCACAGCATTTCACGTTCAACTACAGAACGAATGGTAAAAATGAAAGGTATAAAAGCTCTACCCTTTCTAAAACACATAAATAGAGAAGCGAACGTTCAACAGTGTACAGAACACGTACGCACACCAGTATCACACCGCCAACCTTACATACGGCGAATAAACGACGTGAAATGGGAAAAAAGTTAAATATGTATGAGTGTGGGTAAATATATAAATCGGTATATAAAGCCGTATAATATAAAATGGATGGAAGCGAGAGAGTTTGCCGAGGACCAGTCGCGCGCGAACTGCGAGACCGCTGGACGTCTCCACTGAAAAACGCTTGCGTGAAACCTCTTTTGTAGATCGAGCACGAATTTCGTATACTTTTTTTTTGTAACATAATCAAACCTCTTTTGTCCAGTTCTCTTTTTAAAATGAGTGTCATTTGTTTAAAAATGTTTTCTTCTTAATTTGAGAACATGAAGTTGAAAGCGCGGTAATAGTTTTTTAAGTTTTTCAAAGTTATGGAGTTGGGAAGGTATTTGAGAAAACTTATGACTAAGTTACGACAACATGATATAGTTTTTATTGGTGAGCTGGAATAAATTCCGGTAAGTAGTTTAAAGTTGAGGAATGTATGACATTTTTTTATTATAGGTACTATATTTATTTACTGGTGGATATTTACTTTTATATCTTAGTTATATTTATGTGATATTCTTGGTGATATCTCAAGGATATAAATAAAAACTTCGGCAAAATAGTTTTTACAAAGTTTTAGAGAATATGTAGGTACTGTCTCATAAAAAAAACTTATTTAATTGATTTGATTTGATAGAGTTTGGTGTGGTAGAGATTAATGTGGTTTCTATATCTCCATGAGTATAATTTTATAGGTAGTATTTCCAAGTAGGTATATGAGCAGTTTTGTATCATTACATAGTTTCCTTAATTTAAGTATCAAATAAAACTAAAAAAAATGGCACAAGGTTATTTTTCTAAAATCTTTTGAAATTGTAGAATAATTTTAAGTGTCCGTACGCTTATATGTATACAATAGTTTTATAAAAAAAATATTCTGTTAACTTAAATAAAGCATCTACGTGTGTTTAGTGTAAGTATATAAAATAATTTACCCTTTAAGTATAATAATATTTATATCTATTGATATTTATTCAATTTAAGTATATGGCAATGGCTCTATTGAGTTCGGGGTAAGCGTTTTGCTTACCGCGACTAATCCGGATATCCTCCGTTTGTCAGTATAAATTTAATCTTTTAGTTGTAAGGTACGGGTGATTATTAACCACCTTTCATGAGAAGTTGCCAAATATCTTCAGCAGTTATTTGCAATAAAAACTACTAAAAACTAGAACAAAATTTGACGGACTTGTAAAGGTAAAGGGGTTAGGGCTGTTTTAACTATGACATGCCCTTTTTTAAGTTCGTAATCTTTTGCTTTTTTGCGCTAAGAGCGCTTGAAACTTTTCTTTAAATGAAGTTTCTTTATTTTGATAGTTCGCCTTTATTTATACGAATGAATAGGTTACTTTTGTTTCAAATTAAATACCAAAAAACTGTTTGAATTCAATAACCCATTTTTGCCTTGTTAAAAAACGATCAAGTATTTTTCCATCAAATTTATTTCCATTTGAGCGTATAAAAACCTTACATTTGACCCGAACATGATACCTATTGTATTCTGAGATAGCTTTATTGTGGGCACCATAGGTGGGCGTTATAGAAAAGTTTATTCGCCCCCAAACTTCATATAAGCCGACTTACATTACAATTTTTTTGAATCGAGATTTATAAAAAAAATATTGTGAGTGCTAATATTGCCTTAAGTTTTCATCATTCAAAATATAAGTGACAGACTTTTTAACTAGATTTTATCGCGCATTAAGTATATTGATGTCTTCTTTTTGTTTTTTATTTATTTATCAAGATATAGTCATCAGAGATAAATTTTATAAGATATATAAAACCTTCGTCGTTTTCCACAATTTAAAGGGCTGTCATCTGATCCATTGACTCTTAAAACCATTTCAAACTTTATATTTATTTCAGTAATAAATAATCAAGTTCTTTTTATTTAATGACAAGGTTAAATGTAATTAATAGATTAATTTATTTTTATCTTACCACGATAGAATAGTACCTAGTTTCTTGAATGGCAATAGTTTGTTTTCAATAACTTATCGAATTTGTAAATTATATTAAAACCAGTTTTGTTGACCAAATATTGGTTGAGCATACCTACAACTTTTCATCATGTGGCCACAGGGCTCTACCATTTCTTACGAAGTAGTGAACTCGGCCAAGTCATCTTTAACTATTAACCCTTACTTAAACAAAAAGTACATATTATACTGCACCTATGTGCCTTATGTCTGAAATAAAAGGTTATTGCTATCAGGTTTTTGGAATAAGTATTAACTTTATTTCATAAATATGTTTTGATTTACACAACTTACGACCTTATATTTTTCTCCTTTATTCATGTTTCTTTTGTTATGTCTTGTAAGTTATTTATCTACTTACTAGCTATCTTTTACACGCTGACATTTAAGGATTTCTATTTTCGTCTTTTTCCATGACAGCGTATATACCAGCGAATATAACTAACCTCCTAAAAAAGTAATATAAAACGGATATATCTTCAGAAATCCCCCCTGTAACCACGTCACGTCGTCGCTGACGATTCAAAGCAGTGACGTTTCTGGCTTTCAGGATCCCTTTTTATAATGTTAGGGAAAAATGTATCCCTTTTTGAGAGTTCGAAAATCATATATGCTCACGCCATGTGGCTATACAATGAATTATTATTGTTTGTTTTAGTACTGTAGCGCACGACTGATTTGCAGTCCTCGCTCTTATAAAAAAATTTTAAAAGATATTTTCAAATAACGAAAATCGACTGGGCATCATCCGCTATGGACGATTCTAAAGAAGATGATAATTCTTCATAACTTAGAAAAGAAGGGCAAGGTCCCTAAAACGATGTTTAAATATATTTCAGTAATTAATTTGTAGATCGCACCCCCGCCCCCGTTGTAAATACAAGCCAAAGAAATAGATATAGGTACCTAATTTGCAGACATTATTTATATTGAATATACCTACTTAAATTGTGGTCGTATCATAAACATGTCTGTCTGAGTTGATGTCAATGTTCTGTATGTTTCCACTAATAAACTGCTTTGCTGAGTTCCATTTACAAGGGATTAATACAAGTACATCTTCTAATCATTGGCAACTGGCAACAGGACCGCGCGGGGTTTTACTTTTTTCCCATTCCAACTTTTTTTACGAAATAAATATAAATGTAAAATCACTTTTTTATCTGACCCGTAGTTTCTCATAATCAACGTTCAAATAAACAAATGTTATTTTTGATAACCCCTAACTTTAAGGTTTTGTTCCTTAGGTACTGAAACATTATACTTTTCGCCAAAGAATATGTGGTTCAAAAGTGCATACTATCCAAGATATCATCAATCTTAATATAATGACTTCATAAATTATCACCCTTGTAAAATCTCTTTAACATTTATTTAATAGACGCGTGTCACTGAAGCCATACAATAAACAACAAAAACATTTTGTATTAAAACGTTGCGAACTGTACCTGTGCATAGTGATAGAAAATGCCACGTTGTCTTACTTCGCATAAAGGTGCTTTACATAACATGTTTTGACCTTATTGAATTATTTTGTATGAAAAATAGAAACAATATTGAAATTAAAATTGAAAAATTATTCATATGTTATTTGATTCTATTACACAAAGCGTCTCTGTCAGAACGAAAATATTCAATTTGAAATTAAAACCATGACATACTGTTAGTTCGCGCCATAGCCGTCTTTATTTCTCAATATAAGGCGCGCTCAAGCAGTATGTTACGACCTCACGTTTAAATTTATTTAATCCGATGAAGTCGGTTAAATAAATTTTAATTACATAGTCACCTTAATTCTACGGTTGGAATCTAACTATTTTGGGAATATACAGATTGTACAGGAGTGCTCATACATGAGCCCCCTACCGCTAGAGTTTCAAGTGCGACCGTTTCGAATTAATAATCAAAATATTATACAGTCAACTCAAATCTCTGTCAGTAGAGCCTTGTCTTCAAAAACCCAAGAAAAATAAGACAAGATCCCGTCTAGCTAAGCTTTAATCAAAAAACGTCGTTACAATATTATCGACGTTGTATAGTGAATTCAGATTGACTCTACAGTCCAAAATACAATAAAGTGACAAACGCTAGAACACTATACAAGTTGTGGATACAAATCAAAAGACTTAATCAGGGATTGTAAGAATACCCTTTAAAAATATGGATCAACCTTCCTGGGCGGTATCCGTTATATCATATGTCGTGGAGGTCTGTCAAGTCCACCTATGTCAAAGTGAGACATATGACATTACAACAATAACAAGATAAATCAAAATATTTACCTACCTGAATGAGATTTTACCTGCCTACACTAAGTTCGCGGTGAACTTACCTACAAGAAGTTAATAGAATTAAATATGTATATAATAATATAATTAAAAGATTATTATTATTTTTCGGTATGTCAAAATTAACTCGCCTTTCGGCCGAAAAGACCCGACAATAAGACCAGTCGGTCGGGTATCAGGGCAAGAGAGAAAGAAACCGGCGAACAATTCGGGCAGTATCGAGCAGCACCGCTTATTATTATTATTACAAGAGTTATGGGAAATCAAAAGGCACACCTTGGTATAGATTTCGTCAGAGTAACGTAAATCACACCACATTCATCTATTAAACTGTTGAAGACCGGCTAGTGTAATGTTAACATACATTAACTTCTATGCGAAAGGTTCTGGATGCGAATCCCGGCGTCATAGTTTTTAAATTAAGAACGCTCTAACAACCAGCTTTAAAACCACAAAGACCTAAAAAAAGTCAACCATCCTCTTTTGAACAAATAAGTTGTGGACAATATAGGTTGTATACCCACAAACTGCATTCATCAGCTGATTGTAATGCTTTAACTGTTTCTCCTCGGAACCGTAGTTTCTGTCTATCGACTGTTCCGACAATAGCTTGGGAATGTTTGCTTTGAAAATAGATGACGTAGATTTACAAAAGTTTGCAGTAATCTGTGTGTCTGTGGAGTTAAACTTCATATTTGGGTTTCATGTATAATGCGCAAAATAAACAAACGTTATGTTATATTGAAAGTTTAATACTCAATTTGTTTTTGAACCAAACTTCCAGAATGATGAATAATGTATTCAATAAGATTCTATAAGTAAAAATACCAAATAAAATCAATATCGGCTAGGATGTATATATGTAAGCATTATAAAATGCAAAATAACGCTTTAAAAACATCAATAACATTTTCTTGGTAAATATATGGTGCCAAAAAAGAAATTCATAATAAAAAATGTATTGTTTTATGAAACTTAAATACTTACGAGTAAAATAAAATGATGTCTAAAGACTGCATTCCCTTTTGAGATGTCTTGCTATAAGAATTAAATAATCTCATTAGATATCGTGAAAATTAGGATAAGTCTTGTATCTCTACATTAATATTAGATATTAAAGTGGAGATCGATCTATGAACCTTTTGTGTTTATTTATAGCGGCTGGTAAAACTAGCAAAGCTTTTTCCAAAAGTTGAGAAACACCAAAAATAAACGAAAGAGTTTATTATTAATACGGTCTCTATACAAAGTCCCCAAAATAAAGATTCTAATATTAAAAGGCTCTTATTTTCACAGTAATTTATAAAATAATTTCATTTGTTAATTCGCGTAGTAAATACATTTTACATTTCTGCGTTATGATAAGGAAAACGAGTTGAAAAATCTCTGTGTTTACAAAAATTTACTCTCTGTTGCAAAAGTTCTTTTAAAGAGACAGAAAACGAGTACTTCACTTTTATAATGGAGTTTGTATTATAAACAAATTGCCTTATTGAAAACGTCTTAACTGTTGTATGTATTACACAGAACACATTTTATTATTTAAGGTTGCAGCATTCTTTTGTCTTTACTTATTCATATTTCAATTGAGACTTGTCCGTATCAAGATATGATTGCTGCAGTAACAAGGTACTATTCGACAAAATAATTTTGTTGAAAGTTACATATTGTCTATACAATAATGGGGTGTATTGCAGAGTCTAGTGTGGAATCTCACCAGTCTGTCTGGGTATGACGTGGGTTTTTCCACTGATCCAAGTAGCTGTAGTCTCCAGTCGCATCGGTCTCGACATTCCACTGGATCAAGATGGGTGAAGACGAGGGTGTGCACCTGCGTTTGCGCGTACGCTTGTGCAACTAAATATCTCCTGCGCAACTGACTGTTTCTGAATATGGACTCCGATTTGACGGAAAGTCCCGTGGCGATGGGTCGAGGTAGAGAGGTCCGGTTTGATGCAGATCGGGCTTTGTCCATCAATCCTTCGCTGTGGGAGCAGCCGGCTGCCAGACGGCCGGAGTGGAGAGCGCTTATTAAATCTAGCGTCCAAGCCTCTGAAAACCGGCGGCTCCTTGAGCTGGATGCCAGGCGCGATCTGCGAGAGCTTTTACACACAAAAATTGGCTACGAATAAATGAAATAACATATGAAATTAATTGACTTCTAGTTTTTGCCGGTCTTACCTTTTTGTCGTTATCCTCATAAAGATATGTATCTTACAATAGAAAACATACATACCCACAATAGAAAAATCGGTGGCGGATACGTTCACCCCGTCACAAGCGATATCAATCAATATATATAAAACTGTGCCGTTACTGACTGAGTGACTGAGGTACTGAGTGACTGAGTGACTGAGTGACTGACAGACAACGTACAGCCGTAACTACTGGGCGTAGAGAGCTGAAATTTGGAACATACATTCTTTAGGGGATGTAGGGGTGCACTAAGGAAGGAATTCCCGAAATTCCTACGGGAACGGGAAATATAGGACTTTTTAGTTTGTATGAAAAATCTTATTCCTTGAGTGCACCAATGTGAAACTTGGTGTAAAGGTTTTTCAATGTGTGTCTGGTTGTCTTATGAAAGGAATTCCCGAAATTCCCACGGGAACGGGAAATATATGATGTTTTAGTTTGTATGAAAAAATCCCATCCCTTGAGTGCACGGATGTGATACTTGATATAAAGGTTCCTCAAAGTGTCTGTTTGTATTATGGAAGGAATTCCCGAAATTCCCACGGGAAGGGGTTGGACTTTTTAGTTTGTATGAAAAATCTTATTCCTTGAGTGTACGGATGTGATACTTGGCATGAAGGTTCTTCAAAGAGTGACTGGTTGTGCTACGAAAAAAAATCCCAAAATTCCCATGGGCACGGGAAATATATGATTTTTAGTTTGTATGAAAAAAACTTATTCCTTGAGTGCATGGGTGTGATACTTGGTATAAAGGTTCTTTCAGTGGGTGTCTGGTTGTATAGTTTCTGAAATTTCCACGAGAAGGGTAGTTAAGCGCATACGAAGTTGCGGGATAAAGCTAGTGCCTTATATATAATAATACCCAAATAAATCAAGGGGTATACAAAGACTTCGCAGTTCGCAGTGATACCCAACACAAAACAACAAAACCAAAAAAAAATTATTCTTTTAAGTTTTCAAAATAATGGATATTAATAACTTAAAAACGATTATTTAATAACTCAATCATCATTGATGTGGCGTCCTCAGACGTGACCCTCAGAAATTGAATATATGAATATCTATTAAACGTGCTTGATAAAATTAAGATTAAATATTTGTGACGTGAATGAATACACGTATTTTTTTGTATATAAACTATTTTTATTTGTTAATAAATTGTCACTCAAGATGTAATCGTGTCTTGCTTTAAAACCCTTTTCCTGGTCGTAATAATTGATAACTTTAAAACAATACGGATCGTTTTATTATACTTTATAAATTGGGTATATTTCAATTGAAGTTTAGTCGTTTTCGTCCCATTTTTTTTCACAAAAAGTTGTGGAAAAATTTAAAGGGAAACAAAGATAATTTGTAGGGAAATAATATCATCATCACAACTCCGTGTAATGAGCCCACTGAGCAGGGCTAAGAGTCTCTCTTTTGGGTGACAAGAAGGTTCAGGCCGTAATCCACCAAAATGGCCTAGTGATGGTTGGTGAATATCAGAACTTTCAGGGTGCCGAAATGGCTTTTGACAAACCCTAGCGACTACCGTATATAGCATCCGGGACCGACTGCTTCACGTGACTTCCGAAGCACGGAAGTCGTGAGAAATAAATTATCGGCGGTCACCCATCCTAATAGCGCGCTTAATCTGCGATATTGTTTGATATGCACAGTAACCACGCCCTACAACAACAAATAATATAATGAAATAAAAGAGTTTTGTCGAAAATAATGCCCTGAATAAATTGTAAAGCTCATTTATAAAGCTTTAAAAGCTATTTTAAATGAAATTACTTCCATGCTGGACTGGGAGCAGAGGAAAAACATATAATGTGCCAGCTGCTTCTCTTCCCGGGCATACTGTAAAAATCAGTTAAGGGACAAAGGTGTGATTGGAGATTTTTCGTGGGCGATAGGCTGACCCCCTGTCACTGCAATAGTCTCTCTCCACCAGTAAAATACCTCCAATTTCGTCAAACGTGACATCAGATGATTTTATAACCTCTAGTGTTCTGCCCACTCCATAAGGGATACAGGCGTGAAGTTATGTATGTATGTATGTAATGAAATTAATAATAAGTAGGTTTTTATAATTTTTAATGCTTTTTTCAACCTTTTTCTTTCGATCTCAATCTTGCTCTATAAGAGACGACAAGAAGATGGCGTTTTAAACTACAATTGACCTCCATCTCACCTGATAGTAAGAGAAAATGAGTTTTCTCTTACTACCTGGAAAAAACTGGCTCTTTATAAGACACTAAATAATAAATAAATAAAATCCCCAGACAATCCACCAACTACATGGGCTCAAAGTAAGCGAAGCTTGTGTTTTGTATGAGACACCATGTAGCGAATTAGGGGGGAAACTAAAATGTAGATACATATGAAGACAAACACCGGAACATTTTTTTTTCTTGTTTCGGGCAGGAATCAACCCGCAACTACTGGCGTCTGAGGCAGATAGGTTTACCCCAACGCCAAAGTGGTTATCAAATAACTGCAGCACTGGTGTTGTTTAGCAGTTTTTTTTTATGAAGAATGGTTACTGGCCAAGCGAACTCTGACCGTTGGGATACTCGAATTAGTCATCTTTTACGCCACGCTTATCCAAGCGGTAGGACTATTTCAACTCAACCCTAAGCGGTAAAAAAGGTTATATTCTTTAGTAGGGACACTTTTGACCTTAGACCTTTATTACTATACTCGCTAGGTTTAGTATTTGGTTTTTATAGCGTAAGCTTTAAAAACACACACTTGCTATATTATTCTGAGTAGTGTTTATTAGGTTTACTATACCTTACCTGAAGCTAGTTGTTCTGCGTGTCACGACACATTTGCCTAAATGGGTATTTTTGTGTCTCCTATTTCAAGATTAATCGTAATTATATCCATGCGTGTTGTATCTATACTAATATTATAAAGCTGAAGTGTTTGTTTGTTTGGTTGAACGCGCTAATCTCAGGAACTACTGTTGTGAATTGATTTTTTTTTTGGATTCCATTTATCAAGGAAGGCTTTAGGCTATATAACATCACGCTATAGGAGCGAAGTTTCAAAGGAAAAATGTTGCGAAAAAGTGGAAAATTATTAAATTTTGAGCGCTTCTATTGCGTACGTTGCGTAAATGGATTGAGTTAGGCAAAAATTATCTATGACGGAAATGTTACTATCTATCTATAGACAACCTACATGTTTAATTCGTTAAAAAGTGCTTCTATGCTTGCATCGTAATGATTTCCAAAAATAAAAAATAGGTGCTAAGTACCTACTACTTTTTTTTCTTACCCCAGAATTTGACCTCAATTTCACCTGATGGTAAGTGTAAATGAGGTCGAAGATGAATGCAAACGGGAATGATAGAACTGGCTCTTCTTAAAATATTGCAGGACGCATCACAGCAATGGTGATATTTAATAATGTTTTTAAGTTTTTTTGCATTTAAAATGCTCAATTATTCTTAAATAAATGAAAAATGTGATAAATAAAAATTACCCGACCAGGATTCGAACCTGGGACCTCTCGTTTGCCGGACGAGTGCTCTTCCAACTGAGCTACCGGGGCCTGGCGCTACGCCTTGAAATTACTATTGAATATTTTTTTTTTATTTATCACATTTTTCATTTATTTAAGAATAATTGAGCATTTTAAATGCAAAAAAACTTAAAAACATTAATAATAAATAAAAATAATAAAAAGGCTTTATTTCCAGTAATCTTAAAACTAATAATTAACAGAGACTTCCCAGTGAGTAGTCGAATGACACTCGTAGTGGGAATGACTCGCTACTTCCTTTGAGGACATGATTACAACTTACAGATAATGTACTTATTTACTTATTAGGTTAGTAGGGTTAATTTTTATATTTATGATGTTACAGTTTGCCTCAGTGTGTGTGTTTGAGTGTGTGTGTGTGTTTGTGTGTGAGTGGGTGTGTGTGTTTGTAAACAGTTATCCTAGCAGCCTCTCAACCTCATCATATGTGAGTGAGCCCAACCATTTAACTAAAGTCAATTTACAGGACTGAATAGTCATTGGATATAGTTTTAGAATTTTATTTAATTTATTATATATGAAGGCTGACTGTAAATGTTAATAAAACATTGCAATGCTTCACTTTAACTGGGATTCACAATTTCTGTAAAGAAATTGATCTCGGGTGGTCTTAGCTGCAAAGCTTATACCATTAGATGGATCTACGTTAGCAATATAACGTAAAAACTAAAATGTGGTAAGTAATTTCAAGGCGTAGCGCCAGGCCCCGGTAGCTCAGTTGGAAGAGCACTCGTCCGGCAAACGAGAGGTCCCAGGTTCGATTCGTGGTCGGGTAATTTTTATTTATCACATTTTTCATTTATTTAATGGTGATATTTGTCGGCAAATTTCAGTCAGGCGAGACAGTCAGGCTTCCACCAAGCGGGGCTCACTCAGATTAGTCGCTTTTCACGCTAATCCAGGGGCGGTAGGGTTATTCTAGGAATAAATTAGAGGTAATAACTTAATTGTCGTCAAAATCAATAAATGATGGGTTTCAATATTTTACATGAGTAAAGACTACGACAAACAAATGGTAGGTATGTATAAGAATAGTAAGTAGTAATTTCCATGACAAGACGTTGAATATTGAAACGCTCTATAGGTACTCCTGGTAGCTAATTATATTGTTCGTAGACTAAACGATCTAACATACTTCAATACTTCTCGCCTGTATCCCTTATGGGGAAGGCAGAACACCAGAGGCCAAAAAACCATATGATGTCACGTTTGTCAATTGTGGAGGTAGGTATTATAATAATGGGGAAAGAATATTGCAGTGACAGGGGGTCAGCCTATTGCACAAAAAACGCCAATAAAACCACTATTTTTTAAAATACTTTTACTGTATGCCCGAGAAGAGAAGCGGCGAAATAATAATTCAATGCACCATCGATAATATACGTACCTACCTTCCTAACTTAACCCCCATTACTTTTACTCAGTAAGATCACAGATTTGTTGTAACAGTTTTTGAAGGAACTCTGTCTGTCTATCTATCAGTTACGCTTTCACAGCTAAACTACTGAATCGATTTTGACGAAATTTAGAAGAGTATAATTTTGAACTTCAAGGAGGATATTATCTATTATCCAACTCCGATAACCGATATTCACGCGGACGAAGTCGCGGGCCACAGCTAGTTCACCAACTACAATGTACCCGGTTGAAGGTTTTCACGGCATAAAAAATGTAAATAAACTATTCTTACATATTAGTGATTGAAAAAAACATTTTCCGTTGGAATTCAATACACTAGGGATCAAAGAGTTTATATATTTTCAGCGAACCAAGCATAATTTTGTACTTGTAATAATATTGTTTCATGTTTTCTTTTTTGTAAATGAAAACTCCAGATTTACCCTCAGCCCGCAGATAACCTCAATTACATTTAAAGCTGTAATATGTGATTTTAATATAGTCTTTGCTCGTAAATTATATTCGTGTTATTATATAACATCCTTTGCTAAATTTAGGAATAATTTTCTATCTTCTTATTTAAAAAAAGGGTCTACCTTATATCCTTATGTCGGGTTCATTTTCTTTTATAGTGTTTTTTAAGGGTTTTGTGCCAAAAAAATACAAAAGGATACATAAAAATACTTTTTCAGTATCGCCTTCATACCTACCTCACCTAAAAATATTATTGCTGAATAACTATGAAGTTGTCGTCATGTGGCAGATTTGTGCATTGTTCGATATAGTAAGTTAGGCTTTCTCCTTGGTCGGTAAAGGATGGCCCAATCTCAACCTCAATATGACGACTTTTGTGTTTAAGAGAGTGTTAAAGCCTCCTGAAGTAAAAAAAATACATTCATGTTATATGGTGACTACTCATGGCTCTACTGCGAATTCATTGAGAGGATGGTTATAATATTATCATCAGCTGTTTTCAAGTTGAAATTTTTAAAAGCTTTGTAATTAACGCATATATAAAACATAAGGCAATTTTTATTGCCATAATTTGATTATATAGATATAATAATAAACAATTTATTGTACACCAACATGGTTACAGAGGAAAAATTACATTAAATGATGACAATAAATTACATGTACAAAGCCGACCTTATCGCTCAAGAGCGATTTCTACCAGGTAACCTAGGAATTAAAAGAAATTGAGGTGGATGGGTGCACGGCTTGTAAAAATAAATAAATAAACTAAATACTAATAATTATTTGTTAGTATTTGGGAGGAAGACTTGATTTAATAAGGATTTCTTACGATATTACTAAATCGACCGATAATAAACCAAACCGGCCGTCTATCATATCGATCTGAGTTATTATAATACTTTGAATTGATCAATGAACAAAAATAACTAAAACTAAAGATCTTTTGCACCAGTTGCATTAAAAAGCTCGCATTCACTACCTATTTTCGACACGTTTAACAATGATTGACATTGTTAGTTTAAAAAAAACTTGGATTTAAATTACCCTGTCACTTCGTGAAATCTATATCAAAAGCCATTTGATCTGCGTTCATACACTTTTTTTTTTTTTTATATTGTAAGGATAGGACGTTTGTCTTCCATGCCACCTGATGGAAAGTGCGCATGAAGACTATGGTGTTACACGTCCATCCACGAGAAACCTATTCACTCGACACTTAAAAGTTCCAGGACTGTAGTGGTCAGGAAAAACAGACGCAGGCAGATTGTTCCACACCTTGGCAATCCGTACCAAAAAGGAACTATCGAAGCGTTTTGTTCGACTTCTTGGTATATCCACTATATACGGATGGAAATTCTGTCTGCGTCTGGTAGTCCGGTGGTAAAAAGGGGTGGGTTCAATTTGGTCAAAAAGAGCACTCGCACACTCACCAAAATGTAGCCGATAAAATACTGTCAAACAAGCAACCTTACGACGATGCTCTAGCGTCTGCAATTTTTTATTTGTAAGGTTGTTGTTATTTATGATTTTTCGGGCTCTTCGGTCAACAGAGTCTAGCGCTTCGAGCTGGTATTTGGCAGAACCATCCCAAAGGTGACTACAGTACTCCATGCAAGACCTCACTTGGGCTGTGTATAAGTTGAGGAGCCGTTCAGGGCTGAAGTACCGCCGGACCTTCGAGATGATACCCAATTTTTTGGAAGCCGTTTTTGCCATAGTCTCAATTTGTTGTCCGAAGTTTAATTTGGACGTTATAGTGACGCCCAAAAGCCCTAGTTGGTCGGTGATGGGAACAGATACATTCTGGAAAGTGGGTGTGGCGTCCTCAGACGTGACCCACAGAGATTGAATATATTAATATCTATTAAACGTGCTTGATAAAATTAAGATAAAAGTATGATTAAATATTTGTGACGTGAATGAGTACACGTATAATTTACTATATAAACTATTTGTATTTGTTAATAAATTGTCACTCAAGATGTAATCGTGTCTTGCTCTATCAACCCTTTCCTGGTCGTAATAAGTGGTGACCCCGAAGTTAGTCACGCAGCCAATCAAGCAAGAAGTTTTGAGGACCCGACCAGAAATAAAAAGGAAAATGGCTCTACGTGCTCCAGTCAATCCTGTTACATTGGAACCTGAAGTTGCCGCCAGAAACATATCGGAACGTATCCCACGCTTCTGGCAAGAGCAACCCAAATTATGGTTTACCCATTTCGAAGCTATAGTCGCCGCACAGAAACAAGGAGATGTCTACAAGTACAATCTGGTAATCGCACATTTATCGAAGGATGAACTACGCGAAGTCAGTGACATCATCGTTAACCCTCCGGATGAAAACAAATATAAAACTATTAAGGACCGCCTCATTTATTGTTACGAAGACTCGAAGCAAAAGAGGTTTCAACGTTTATTCTACAAAATGGATCTCGGTCACAAAAAACCATCTCAGTTGCTGCGTAAAATGAAGGAACTAGGAGAAGGCATTACTAACGACGAGACAATCCGGTCGTTATGGCTACATCAACTCCCGAATACTGTAACATCCATCCTTACAGTTTTAGAAAACGCAACACTCGATAAAATGAGTGAGATGGCAGACCGGATATTTGAAAACTTAAGTTATGAAGTTAATGAGGTCACTAGACTTGCAAATCAGCTGACACAGATGAAAAATGAAATCGCTGCACTACGCGACGAAAACGAAAAGTATCGACACAGTGAATTCCGTTCAAGATCAAGGTCAAAAAGTGCATCGAGGAATCGTAACCAAGGTCAATATCATAAGCGATTCATGAAAAAGACATATAATTATCAAACATCATGTGCCAGGAAAAACCAGATCAAACAACGGAAACTACAATTAGCTCGAACTAGGATGGAACTTTGTGCTATTCACCCCTACGACCGCCTTATCCTAGCCGACCTACAAAGTGGCGAGAGGTTTTTAGTCGATACCGGGGCAAATATATCAGTTTTAAGAAGAAACTCATTCAAGCACAAGCATGCTACAAACCATAAAGTACGCGCTGCGAACGGTAGCATTATAAATACATACGGTGAAAAAACATTGAACCTTAACATAGGTCTAAGTCGCCAATTCAAATGGAATTTCGTTATTGCTGACGTTAACACATCTATCCTTGGTGCCGATTTTTTACAGTACCATAAATTACTCGTCGATTTAGACGGAAAAAAGCTCATTGAGAAAGTTACTGAGCTGACAACGCCTGCAACAAGTATCAGAGCAAATCATCCTATCGTCGAAATTGTTTCACAAGAAAAGAGCATAAGAAAATTACTGGGAAAATATGAAGATATAACCAAGCCAGCTGGAAACATATCTAACTCCAAGTGTCAAGTGGAACATCATATTGAAACAAAAGGAGCGCCCGTTTCAGCACGTGCGAGGCCATTACCACCAGACAAATATAAGATCGCAAAGCAAGAATTTAATGAAATGATAAAAAGGGGTATTTGTCGTCCATCAGACAGCCCCTGGGCCAGTCCACTTCACCTGGTAAAGAAAAAGAACGGAGAATGGAGACCATGTGGTGACTACAGAATGTTAAATAAAGTCACAGTTCCAGATAAATACCCACTGCCCAGATTGTTAGATTTTACCTACATCCTGGAAGGAAAACGTATCTTCAGTAAACTCGATATCCGGAAAGCCTATAACTGCCTATCCATTTCAAAAAAGGATATACCTAAGACGGCAATAATAACACCCTTCGGACTATTCGAATTTACAAAGATGACATTTGGGCTACGCAACGCTGGACAAACATTTCAAAGATTCATGGATTCAATATTCAGAGACCTTAACTTCGTTTATATTTTCGTCGACGATCTGCTCTGCGCTTCGAGCTCAAAAGAAGAACACATGCAACACCTTGACATAATTTTAAAACGTCTGCATGAGCATGGGATAACTATTAACTTAGAAAAATGTGATTTTCTCAAAACAGAACTCGATTTCCTAGGTTATCATATAACGAGCCAAGGAATCACTCCAACTGATGAGAAAGCAAAATCTATTTTAGATTTCCCAAAACCTGCAACTGTTAAAGAATTGAGACGGTTTCTCGGAATGGTAAATTTTTACCGGAGTAATCTACCACACGCAGCTATTAAACAATCAGTGCTAAACAAATATTTACAAAATTCAAAGAAAAATGATAAAACTCCAATTCTGTGGACTCAAGAAGCCGAACAGGCTTTCAAATCGTGTAAAGAAAATATGCGAGAGGCCGTGACGCTGTCCTATCCCGCAGCAAATGCTCACATAGCATTATTTACCGACGCTAGCGAAAAATGCGTAGGCGCAGTTTTACAACAGAAAATACGTAACAAGTGGCAGCCTTTGGGATATTTTTCAAAAGTGCTAAGCACAGCACAAACAAAATACTCGACCTACGACCGAGAACTGCTTGGAATTTACATGTCGATAAAACATTTTCAACGATTAATCGAGGGCAGAGAATTCACTATCTATACTGATCATAAACCACTCACCTACGCATTTTCAAAAAAACCATCCGTAAACGACACCCCTCGAAGAATAAGGCAGCTGGATTACATATCACAATATAGTACCGAGATACAACACGTCAGCGGGTACGACAATATTGTAGCTGACGCATTATCTCGAGTAGTCGAAGAAATATCATTACCTTCGCTAGTGGATTACAAAATTCTTTCAATGAAACAACAAAATGATCCAGAATTGGAAAAGCTCAAACAAAGTAAGAGCTTGAAAATCATATACGTACAGCCTTCCAACTGTCAACAATATGTTTATTGCGACGTTTCCACCGGAAAACTATATTTCACAATATTCACGGCCTAAGTCATCCCGGAAAACGCACTACAAGAAAATTAATTACTCAAAAATACATATGGTACAAAATGAACTCAGACATAAACAAATGGTGTGACTCCTGTTTACAATGTCAAAAAGCTAAAGTAACCAGACATACTGTCTCGCCGCTCGGAACCTTTTTGCCTGCTCAGCGATTCGCACACATTCATACTGATATAGTCGGACCACTACCTACTTCGCGAGGAAAACAGTACATCATTACAATAATAGATCGTTGTACATCGTGGCCTGAAGCGTTCCCGGTTTCGAATATCACAGCGGAGACAGTCGCCAAAACAATATACAATGGCTGGATCACAAGATTTGGATGTCCAGAGAAAATTACAACGGATCAAGGCCGACAGTTCGAATCAGAAACGTTCAAACAATTAGCTAAGTTCATGGGCATTGAGAAGATTAGAACCACTCCATACCACCCCCAATCGAACGGGATGGTTGAAAGATGGCACCGCTCCCTGAAAGCCTCAATAATGGCTCGCGGCTGTGTGGAAAATTGGTCCACAGAACTACCCACCGTATTGTTGGGTTTACGTGCAAGTCTCCGCCAAGATACAGGACTCAGTGCTGCGGAAATGATTTACGGCACCCCCATTAGATTACCGGGAGAGTTTTTCGAAAGGAATACGAGCCTGACAACATACGAAACGTTCATAGAAAACCTGCGAGAAAATATTTCGAAAGTTACAAACATACACGATAGATATAAAAGAACACCCTGTAGAAATTCTACTTTTGTACATCCCGAACTCTCTAAGTGTTCACATGTGTTCGTAAGATGCGACCGCATGAAGCGAAGTTTAATACCGCCATACGAAGGCCCTTATCAAGTTCTAGAAAGAAACGATAAATATTTGAAGATACAAATGAACAATCGGCAGTCGTTTATTTCCATCGACCGTGTTAAACCAGCGTTTTTCGCAGATGCTGACGATAGCTCGAATAATTATCAAGTCCTCAGCGAGAAAAATAATGACGCATCTCGACCACGCAGACTTCGCAAGCCACCAGTTAGGTTTATTTGCGATAGCATAATAATTTATCCCTAAATAACTTTGTTTAATTATTTTTATGCTTACATTTTCAAAGACATTCATTTTGTTAAAACTACGTCTGTTTAAAATGTTATTATTTTTAATGAAAAAGGTTATGACCTCCTTCCAAACAAAAATATATATATTATAATAAGTACCTAATTAAATTAATTGCAGCATCAAACTCAAGCTATTCGACTTAATGGTTATTGTGGTCTGACGTCATAGTTCTATAGAAATTGCTAGGTTTACAAATATTTTTAATATTAGGTATGTCAACAAAAAAAAATAGTGTTTTGCTTGGTATTGTTATATAGTATTTAATTTTAGAATAAGAATGTTAAATTACTATTTTGTGTTTACCTTTTTTTTTAAAGGGGGGAGTATCTGTGGCGTCCTCAGACGTGACCCACAGAGATTGAATATATTAATATCTAATAAACGTGCTTGATAAAATTAAGATAAAAGTATGATTAAATATTTGTGACGTGAATGAGTACACGTATAATTTACTATATAAACTATTTGTATTTGTTAATAAATTGTCACTCAAGATGTAATCGTGTCTTGCTCTATCAACCCTTTCCTGGTCGTAATAGTGGGCGTTAGAGTAAAGGTGCTCTTTTTTGCGGAGAATAGACACGCTTGTGTTTTGGAGGCGTTGAATTTGACTAGGTTAGATTCGCCCCAATCGGACACATTCCGCAAGGTCAAATCAACGCGCTCAATCATAGACTCTCTCAAAATCTGGATTTCATGGGCGCTCGTTCGCGCATTGGATATATATCTCTCAACAACAGTGCTGTCATCAGCATATCCAATAATGCCTGGTGTTAGGAGGTCATTAATGTGCAGCAAGAATAAAGTTGCAGAGAGAACAGATCCCTGAGGTACCCCGGCATTAATTGCCATTAGGTCAGAGGAGTAGCCATCTAAGACTACTCGAATCGACCGTTCCCTCAGAAAATCAGATATCCAGTCGCAGAGCCCGGTCGGTATGCCATATGCTGGAAGCTTGCTTAAGAGACCATCATGCCAGACCCTGTCAAAGGCCTTGGAGATGTCTAAGGATACAGCTATTGCTTCACCATGACCCTCCAAGGCCTCACTCCATAAGTGTGTGGCATACACGAGAAGATCGCCGGTCGAGCGTCCACTGCGGAAACCATATTGGCTATCGCTTAGGAGCTCGTTGGTCTCAAGGTATGCCAGGAGTCGATTGTTCAATACAATAACACATGTTGTTCAATAACACAGAGATGAATCTTTGCTTTATCATTCCTCAATATCCTCAATATTGTGAATATTAAGTGGAGATGAAGTTAATGATGACAGCATGCGGCTGGCTCTTCCTAAAATATTGCTAGAATACATCAGGCGTCGGTGCTGTGATATTTGGCGACATCTTACTAATATTATAAATGTGAAAGTTTGGATGTATGGATGTTTGTTCTTCAATCACAGGCGAACGGCTGAACAGATTTGGATGAAATTTTACACAGTGATAGTGAACAGTCTGCAATAGCACATAGGCTACTTTTTATTCCGAAATTCCCGCAGGATTTGAAATTGTTCGGGTAAAACCGCGCACAACAGCTAGTATATTATATTGACGCGTGGTCGCTAACCAGGAAGTCTCTGAAGAAATCGTACCATAAAAAGAGTCGTTCCGATAATTTGCCTTTTTATTCTAGGGCCCTTACAATTCTAAACCGATCTTACGTAAGAAAAATTACTTATGTTTAATCGCAGGTAGGTAAACAACACAAATTCAAAATATTACCCCTAATACAAATCTAGTTACTACCTATAATGTTAATCTTCGACAAAAGTAAATAAATAAGAAAGGTTTACATTAATTTATAATCTCTGCTTTGACTCGAACCACTTCGATAAAGGAAGAAAAGTTTATTTTCCAAGCTAGATTATTCTTCGCAAACCTATTAAGTATGCATCGTGACTTATCAAACTCTACTTTAACATACAACATATCGACAGTATTAATTATAAAATGCAGTCATGAGTGAGTAGAATCTACACAATAAGTGTTCCGTACAGACTCATATTTCTAATTGTTTTCTTACATTCGGTTCAGATACTTTAGTGCATGTTCAACGAAGTGCACATTTTACCAGTTTTAATTATTGTGTGGTATTTTTCTAAGTATGATTCAGAAACATGCTTCGTTTGCAGCTTCTTTGTTTTCCATTTTTAAGCTCAGAACTATTTTTTAAGCTTTTAGCAAATCCTACAAATTAGTTTTCTGATTTTTATTTATATGCATAATATATTTTTAAGTTTGTGTAGAGAAACCTTATTTTATACTATGCTATCGACTTTCTTTTACTCGTAAAAAAAGTAAATCTATTCGCAGATAATTTTGGAAATAATGATTGGCAATCATTATAGCTAGCTACTACAACATACTATTCTAAATGTCTGAATTGAAAATAAATTCAGAGAATAAAATTAAGAAGGCTGAATTTGCATTAAGTAGTTATTAAAAAATCAAAATTAACTTTTATCTGAGTTTTAACACAATCAGTGTAGTTGTTATTATGTAGATATTTAAAACATGCGGATCTTGTTAGAAAAAGTGAAAAAAAGTTAACCATATCTAGTTTATTCTTATTTGAAGCGCACAAAGTTATGGCAAAGCCTTAGCACAATGGATACTTTTTTCCTATTTTGTGGGTGCATGTTGAATAAGCCTTAATTCCCTTGTGTATATGGTAAAACTACATATTTTAATACGTATTTTTATTCCTGTCATTTTAATCAAACAAATGTTAATATAATTTCTTTCCATTCTACATTCATTTTGAACAGCTAAGAACCTGTTGACTAATTTCTAGCGAAACGGTTGACAGACGATCACCTTTAAAACCATTATGTGTCGGTACATTAGTTTTTTTTTACGAAAATGACTTCCATGCTGGACTTGGAGTGAAAGAAAAACATAGAATGTGCCAGCTGCTTCTCTTCCCGGGCATACTGTAAAAGTCAGTTAAGGGCAGAGGTTTTATTGGCATTTTTGTGGGCTGACCCCCTGTCACTGCAATAGCCTCTCGCAATCATTATAATACCTCATTAGTCAAACGTGACATCAGTTGGTCTTATAACCTCTGATGATCTGCCTACGCCATAAGGGATACAGGCGTAACATAAGTATGTATGTAAATAACAAAAAATACTCTTGTATGCCTTCTGAGCTCTTGTCGTCTACCACTTTTTGATAGATTTTAGAAAGGATTCTCGATAGGTTTACTTTATAATTTTTTTGAGAAAATCGTTTCTATAAATAATACTCATTTGTTAAAAAAGTTTTTGCCGGCGACTAAAAATCAACCCTGTGTATAAATACAAGTCATTTTTTTTAATTTCATTCATAATACTACGACGTATTACCACAAGATGTTCCGTAGTAGCGCGTAGTCGTCTTTATATTAATACTGTTCATTCATAATTAAGAGTGGCCACGATTTCCTAAATATTTTAGCGAACACTTATATTAATTTTCTTGTAAAAAAATTACATACCTTTTTTTTCAAAAATGGTTTCTATAAATGATACTTACTGTGTAAAGAAAATTGGCCGCTAACTAAAAAAAAACATGTAGATGTAAAGCGTGCAAAGATTTACATACCTAATTTCAGTGCGCTTAAAATAAGGTAGATACGTAAATCTAATTCCTTTGGACTGATTTTTGCACTACTTATAACCCATTGATATCCTATTGTCCAATGTGTCCCAAGAATCGCAAAGTTTTCTTTGTTGCCCGCAGTAGTGTTCGCTATTTCCAGTGAGGCCAATAAAATGTCCACGAGTATTATTTATATTTTTATTTCAAAGGACTCGAGCGTGTTTTCTGTCCTTTTTGAGTTCTGCTTTTCATAGATATCTCTACAAATGTTTTGTGTTTCTTCCATTCCCTTAAAGTATAAACTGAATAGACAAGTGAATTAGGTTCTCTTAAAACTGCTCCGGTGGCGGCACATACAGGATGTCCCACCTACCCTATATAATACCTTCAGGTATTCTTTTACCCATAATGATTACAGAAAAAATATGAAAAAAAGAAAAATTATAATTTTTTATTTCAATTTTTGTATGAAACCAATAAATTTCGACATTTTCTTTCATTTCTTTTCATTCATTGAAAAATAATTTTCGAATCTTTCTTTTTTTTATTTTTGGTATTATTTATGGGTACTAGAATACCTCCGTAAAGGTATTATATAGGATAGGCGGGACACCCTGTATAATGTGAAAGGTGGTGGCTAGCCAGACGAACTCTGATGGAGTTCTAACACCAAGGGGGTCACTCAGAAAAGTCGCCTTTTACGCCCCTCCTTAGGGGAAAAAGCCCCTCCTAAAGGGGAATTTGGGCTATAGAATACATGCTGACCCAACACGGTACAAAATTCACGGTAAAAACAAGTTTGTCTCTCTAAAGTTTATTGCGTACAGACATAAGGGAAATAAAAGTTGAAAAGTCACATCTTAATAATAAATAAATATTTGTGACACTCACACAACATTATCTGGCCCAAATTAAGTTTCGTAAAGAACTTGTGTTATGGATACTTATATATATATATATATATATAGATATATATATACTTATATATATATATAGATAACTGATATACTTAAGAAATATATAAACATCCATGACTTGACGACTAATATCTGTGTTCATCACTCAAATATCCGCCGCCGCCGCCGGGATTCGAACCCAGCACCTCTGGCATAGAAGGCAATGTATGTTACCGTTACAACAGCCGGTCGTCAAAAAATCTTGGTATAGCGTTTGCTTGCATATGTGTTTGATAAAACAACGATTCAAGGCTGGACAACCGGTGATCTTTAATTCATCATGACGACTCCAGTGCTTGGGTGGAGATATTTAAGGCATCAGTCAAAAATTATGTATGTAGTAATCGTAAGGGCTTGTCAGATACCATATGAGTAAGTTGTAAATTCAAGTATTCTCAAGAGCGTAGCTCAAACACAAACCTCCTTTTTGCCTCAAAAAGAATACCTGGACCCAAGACTTATCACGGATATCTGATGATGCAGTCGTATGACTGTTAAAATTCATAAAATTCAACGGATACTTTTAAGTTATTTACGAAAGTCCATTCGTAAAAGTTTTAATGCAGACAGAATACGTGAGTTGAATATTTATTTTCGGTTGACGTTGACATCAGTATATTTTTCATTTAGAACGAATTTTATTAAAGTTCCCACTGCTTATGCTAAAAAAATGAGTATTTTGTGTGTATATTTTTTTTCATGAGTAGTTTCATAATTTTGTACAAAAAATAAACATAAGCCCTTGAAATCCTTAAGTCTAAATTGTATTTTTTTCGATATCTTTGCCTTTTCAAAATCAATCTCGAAGTTGACTTTTTTAATGTAAGATAAAGAATTAATTAAATAAAAATACCTCCTAAGTGTTTTTAAATGCGTTAATTACGTTTCGTAAAGCCAATGTTTCCGTTTCATTGGATTGAATGCATAAATGTCTTTCAGGAACTGGATAAGTACACGTACAAGTTCCTACGAAGTCAAAGATAATTTTGACTTCTTTATGAGCGAAACATTGGGAATTGCAACAGGTGCTGACAGACATGTTCTTTTTGAAGCCCATTTTGTAAGAATAATCAGCTTTTGATATTATTTTATGACTTTATTAAAATTTATGGGGAATAAATCATTCGTTGAGAGATACGCCTAGACAAGCATCGTGAAGTTCTGATAACTGTCGGTGAATACCATAGATTAAAAAGTATTTAAAATTATAGTTATGAAAAGTCCCTTTTGTTAATTATTTGTAGCTTCTTGTGTCATAAAAACACAATTCTTCTATAGCATCAATTTGCCGAAAATATTTTTTTAGTTAAAGATAAAATATAAGGTTAATACTTAAACTAATTTAAATTGCCTAGCTCTTATTTATACTTCAGTTATTGTAACTGATCTTATGTCTCAGGGGTGCAGACCTAGTGACCTAAAATACTGACTCCGTCAAGTTTAGAGATCAGTCTCCCAGGATATACCTACTATTAAAAACATATGTAGTCTTTTTATTTTATTTTGATGGTTATTGACGATGAATACAAAATAAAAAATTAATAAAAATAAATAACCCGGAAGTAGTCATGAGCCGTTAGAGGGCGAAACTTCGAGTTGAAATGTAAAATGCACTATGAAATGATTAATGAAAAACGTCTTCTATAAACGGCGGCTGGTGGATCATGTTCAAAATTCCAGAACGTGACAGTTTGAGATCATACATGAAGAGAAAAAAATTAAAAAAAATATATATTTTCTGAGTAAACTTAACCGAAAGTTAGATAATTCATTACGCAACGCATGATTACATAAGCGTAATACAATAGAGCGGGTGGTAGTGTGCGTGTGGCGAGAACACTGCTGTGTGCGTGTTGACTGAGGCAGCGCGTCGCTTTATTTATTCATAGGGATTTCTGAGTTTCTGGGATTCAGAGTGCTCTCCTTCAGTATCTAAAATTTGTCACCAGTCACCCTGTATAATGTAAGGGATCTTGAGATCTTGGGACAATATTGAAACACGGATCATTTAGTCTAGGTCGGTACTACCATCCACACTAATATAAAGGTATTACCACATGTAAGCGTAGCTTTGATATGAATGACAGCAATAATAGCATTTTCTAGCCTAAGCTTTGGGTCGGGGGTAACCGATTAATCCAACCATATATTTAGCTATTATGTTTAGTTTTATGCAGCGTCCATTAACTGACTTTCGGAACATATAAAAAGGAAAGTCGCGATATAGTCTGGTGGTATCATAATTATGACCTTATCACTATTCGAATTACTGTTGTATTTTATCGGTGTCAAAAGCCGTGTTTGAACTTCATCTTACTTGATGGTAAGTGAAGCTGAAATTGAGGATGATACGGGCTTAGGAAAGAACTGGCTTTCCATAGCACATTGTCAGTGCAGAGATATTTGGCTGTAGATTTGTTATAATCGGTAGTGGTTAGCTTGACGCACCCAGACGGGGTTACCAAAAAGCGGAGGTCACTCGGATTCGTCGCCTTTTTCGAAACCTACGCTTATACGGGCTGCAGGGCTATTCGATGCCGAGCCTTCTACAACACGTATTCCAACTAACTCTGGTTGTAAACGGAAGATTATAATGCCGCTTTTTACTTAGGAAATTGTGTTTTTCATATATTTAAATTAACTTTAGAAACGTATATACAGGGTTGATGTGTAATCACCAGCCAAACTTAAATGTTAGTTTCTTTGATACCATACAAATTACCTGCAAATTTATTTTAGCATCGCTCTGTACAAAAATGTAGAAATATGGAACCACAAAGTTTTAATAAAAAAATGGTTGTTGATGACTGCGAAGCGGCATTTCATTGATAATACTACGACGTAGTACTACGAGATGTTTTGTAGTAGCGCGTAGTTGTCTTTATTTTAATGCTAATTTAGAGTGACCATGCTTTCCTTAATATGTTAGCAGATATATGTATTTCTTTGTAAAAAAATTTTTTTTTTTGCAAAAATCTTTTCTATGAATGCTACTTATTGTGTAAAAAAACTGGGCTGGTAAACAAATCAACCCTGTATCAACCATGTTAATTTAAATGTCAGTTTAAAAACTTATATTGTTTTTCATATAGCTTTTACTTCCACCAATATTAATATCAAGTCACTTTTCTTTTTTACAGGTCCAACATGATGACCATCGTATTGATACTGACAACTTTAGGTAAGACGCTTTCAAATTATTCGAATAATGTTTCACCTAGAATAATCAGTATGTTAAAAAATCATTTCCTTTTTTCTTCAGTGACTAAAATATCATTTTAACGTTATTTTATAGCCTTTCAATATAGGTACTACTCTGGTATTAATTATAAACTTTATATTGACATTTCGGTTCTTTATTCGTTGCGCCGTGGTTATGAGTGACAAATATCATTTGATTAAATAAATTCAAATGAAACCGTATTTTATTTTAAATTTGCTTGTATAAAATTTGCTTATTTCCAATTCCTTGGAAATATCAGGATAGAAAAATTCTGTGTATTTATAAGCTATGAGTTTCATGAGGGTTAAATTTCAGTTCAAAGTCTTTTTAGTCGCCCTAAAGCTGGATTTCGGTATTACGTGCATATTCATATCAGTTATCGATCTTAGATTTGAATAAATACAGCACTAATATGCATGATCAAAATCCAGAATTCTTCAGTCATTAAATTCAGACTAAAAACGAAATTCACTATAAAACTATAAAAATTCCATCGATCTTATCATACAAAAGATCACTTTTATAAATTGGTGGTAAAGCATTGCTTGTATAAAATCTATCTCATAGCAAGAAATAAAAAGAAACAGAAAAAACTTAATTATTTTTGGTAGAAGTCTTCGAGAAGTAGCGTAGGGGCTGTTGTGCATATTATTCGATATAGCAAGTAACGGCCCGTTCGCATATGATCCGTTTTACTGGATACGTTTTATTGGATACCTTTTTTGTATGAGAAACACGTATACTGAATACTGTGCCATATGTGAAGTCACCCATATAGCTTATTGCGCCATAGATGAAAAAAAAACGTATCCAGTAAAACAGACCATGTGTGAACGGATTGTTACTCAATGTTCCGACCGGCGGCAGCGGCTATAGAATGGTTGACAGCTGGCCGTTATTTATTGCGACCACTTCCGTGCTTCGGTGGGCCCTTAAAGTGCCCCCGGGTACTGTAGGGTGTCGTTAGGTTTTATTAGAAGAAACAGCACTGGACCATCGTGATGGCTTATGTCCTAACTAAACATCCTCTTCACGAAAAGGAAAGAATCAATGCCACATCAGTGGACTCATAAAAAGTGACGATCGTGATGATTTGTCCATTAAAAAAATTCAACATGTTAAATTCGAGACAGCGCTATACAGTTCTTTTCTACTTTTCAGGATTTTGTAAAATATTTAAATTGAATTTAATATCGTATTTGAAAGTCTTTAACCTAATTTCGCGTCTCATGCAAGATATTTTTGAAGGTGAAAACTAAATAGAAACATGAATGGATACACTTTATAAGCTGTCTTACAATTTAATGTTCTTCCAAGAAAATGATATTAATTAAAATGAGGCTTGTAAGTGAATAAGTAGTCTTTTCAATTCCAAAAATACTTAAGAAATATCATTAATTTTTTAAATAGATATGATGTAAGTTTGAAGCCCACAGTTTTCATGATTCATTACATAAAATAACAGACTTTTCAACTGAAGTTTATAGAGTAAATTGTAACATTTTGAAAATTTTGTTATTTAATTTGTCTTAGAAATTTAAGACTTAAAACTCATTAAGTTAAAAAATGAATAACAAATTGTATCTATCAAAGCATTTTTCTTAAAAATAAAAGAGAATTGTTAACTATATTGGTATATTCAGATTTAAGAGATCAGATTATAGAGTTCTTAATACCTTCTTGTTTTAAAATGCAGTGTTCCTGTGAAAAAATGCTTCTTTATTTCATTAATAAATTACAATGATTTTAATACTTATATTAAATTATGAAAGGCTAAACTATTTCAGAGTCAATACTGTAAATTTTATTTACTTTTCAAATTATGAATTATTTATAAAGTATGGAAATTAATCGGACCAACTCTGTATGTTTCTGAAAATGAAGCGTTTCTATGGTAACATTAATTGTTTACATAGTTAGGATAGAACGTTAGTCGTTAGCCACGTGGTATAAAGAGAGTGTGAAGACATGCTCTTAGTCGTACATCATCTTATAGCCATGATAAATCTTTAACTGGACACTTCAAAGTGCTGTAATAGTCAGAAGTAAGATATTTTGTTCCATCTTGGCAACCCTGATGTGGTTAAAAGAACTGTTAGTGGGGAAATGCTCTTGTGTACTGGACCATTGCCTACATGGGAGCGTTCGGCACACGCTGACTGCGATCTGCCGCGCCGGGGCTTGCGGGTAGTGGCAATGGCGATACCGCGGGCTCCACTTATGCTGCGTGAGGTAAACCTTTAGGTCGGGGACGCATCAGTACGTTTTTCTACAGCACAACAGATGTCTCAGTTTAGGTAGTTTATTATTATTTCAAGGCAGAGCTTGGCTGCGGCAGCTTCGTATCATAAAACAACTATAAGTACTTTGGTTTTCATTTTTTTTTTTTCATAAAATATGGATGGGACGTTTGTCTTCCATGACACCTGATGTTAAGTAAACATGAAGACTAAGGACTAAAAATGTGGATGTTCAACCTTCTCGTATAGAGTATTCGCGCGAAATCAAACATGTAAAACCTTTTAAACCATGTAACTGACGGGTTCCGTAATCCTCCATCTATGCATTTATACCTTGACAAATAATTCAATGCAGTTCTCTGACAGGTCGAAATATCATAGAGAAAATTAATGATACTATGTAGTTATAATCTTCGTAGTGTAAGATACTGAATGATTGAAATTAAATGGTCCTTTTACATTCGTTTAAAATAAAATTTTAAAGAAATGTATAAATACGTGTATTTGAGGTGTTTATTTTACAGTAACTTTAACGAAAATAAATAATTACCAAACCTACCTTGTGCTTTAAAACGATCACATTAGAAGTGAAATTAGTTTTTAGCATTTTTTTTAAAGACCACGAAAAAATAAGTGACGTAAAGCATCTCCACTTTAGAAATGAGAAAATGAAAATATAAAATATTTTGTGAGTCAAAATCGTTAAGACATTACAGAAAAAAAACATTAATTTACTTAAACCGCATTTTTTTTTCTTCCCTTAAGTGGGCACACTGGAACTGTCATATTGCTGCATTGAATTATTTGCCATGGTATAGAACAGTTTCCGACTGTAGGATACATATCTACTAATTTTATGGAGAAATCCATAGATTCAGGGATATCTGCCAATAAGATTAAGTATTTAACATTACTCTTCGAGGATTTGTGTGAGTATATTTTATTGCTTTAATCTCTCAGAATAAAAGAAGTTTGCCCTAGATATGCATAGGCATTTAGCAGTAGTACTTTAAAGCTTTTTACTCTTTGTATCTTAAAATATTTTGGCATATACAACTGTTAAAATTTCTATTAAAAGCCTGTTAAAAAATTATCTGAAAATTATTCATATGACTTCACAGAAATTCTAAGTAATTCTACGCCAATTTAATATTTAGTTAGAGGTACATTGCAAAAAAATTCATCAAGTCAAAAAAGGCAATGAAAAACAGGCGCAGCGCCTAGCCGCTCTTGTTCGCTTAAATATTTACTCTAGAAGGCATTAATACTTTCTTTGGCAAACTTAGGTTTTGTTTTTAACGTTTTCGCAATTATGAAAAATACTGCTATAGCGCTGTAGTAGGTACTGTTAATTAGAAAATTGTACATTGCATTTATTTAATATCTTAAATTTCTCTTGATTGAAAATTAAATTACTATACAACTCATTAAAATTAATGTTCTCAACTACTAGATTTGATAATGGTGTTTTTTCGTTTAGTTATAACTTACTGGTGGCGCCATCTATCAATATTTAAGTGAACTTTTTCTACTTTAGTATTTTTGACACTCACCCTCCCCCCACCTTACCGACCCTGGACTTGAAGTTCGACCGCGAACCGATCGAGGACGCAACACGTCGCTGTGCTGCTATAATTTAAATCTAATTAGCTACCGGAGCTGAGCAATAAGGAGTAACCGATTCACATTTGGCACCAAACTCATCAAGGAAAGAGAATCCGATCACCGAAAACGGCGACTACAAGCTAATATTCCCAACATCCCTTCCCTTTGTCTGGTGAGTCATTTTATTATATAACTTAATTTGAAAATATTGTTTTTTCCAACCACAATTACAGTCCACTTAATTATCGATAGATAGTGCCGCCAACAAATTTTGGTCCATACGAGCCGGATGACAGCAGTATTGCACTGCTGGGTTTATTTAATTATTCACGTTGTAGAAGGAGTTACGTATATATTTTATATTATATCACTATATATTTATTATATACCAGTCTAGTTTATCGCCATAAATCCTGGTAATAAAGTAAATTCTCGTTAATTGCGTATTGTTAAATTCTAGTTACATCTACCCGCGTTATACTTTAAAAAACGCGTCTTAACGCATAATCCGTTTATGCAGCGGCTTTAAAATAAAATACCTACAGATTCTTTCTATTTATTTTACGAAATTGTTATACTAGTTTGTGCTAAGTTATTCGTAAAATAATTCCAATGACTAGCAGAACTAAGAAGGTCGATGACATATCGGACGCCGAGTCAGATATGCAGTTGGCGCTTCTCGAAGCTCAAAGAAACATAATATTTGAAAATATTCAGAGGATATACGATGATAGTAGACTTTTTAACACCAACGAGGAGGCAAAGGAAAGATTTCTTAACGCGTACACGAATGTTGAATCATTATACAATAAATTCAATGATTTGTTAGTTAAGTACAATGAACGACTTTTGTTAGTATTTCCTCATTCTAAGCCAAACTTTAGCGCCATGACCGCCTTAGAGCAGTTATATGGATGTATTAAACGTGTGGGTAGCCAGGTGAGCGAGCCGCCGACCGCCGCCGCGGCCGCCTGCGCTCCACGCAAGTCCCGACCGAGTCTTCCGCCGATCGAGCTTACTTCCTTTGATGGAGACATACGCTCATGGCCGTTATTTTATGCGAGTTTCAAGTCTACAGTACATGACAATCAGTCACTATCCGATTCCGAAAAGTTATACTATTTAATAGGTAAAATAACAGGCAAGGCCAAGACTGCGTGTGCCGGTATAACTCCCTGTGCCGAGAACTATAACCTTTTGTTTCAAACATTAATTAATAAGTACGAAGATAAACGAATGCTTGCATCTACCTACTTAAATCAGTTGTTGGATTTTAAGCCGTTATCACGTTCGACAGCGCATAATCTCGATTTGTTTACCGACAATTTCGTTTCAGCGGTAAAGGCTTTACAAAATATAAAGGTTACGAATTTAAGTGACTTAATTATCTTACATATCGCACTTAAAAAACTAGACCCAGATACCGTACTTTCGTTCGAGAATAATATTCGGTCAACTGAGATACCCACGTTTGCCGAGCTGGTCGAGTTTATTAAAAGTCAGTCTAAAATATTACAGCGTTCGTCGAATGATTATAATACAATCGATAATAACAAAAGAATGGACCGACCGCGGTCAAAACATAATTCCAACCCTCCTAATTATCAATCATTCGTTAGTACTCTCGCTAATCATTCATTAAAATGCTTATGTAGTAATATTGTACATAGCCATTTATATAAGTGCCCCTCCTTTGAAAAAATATCGCCGGAAGAGAGATTTAAACGTGTTAAAGAAAATAATTCATGTGTAAACTGCCTTTGTATTAAACATAAAGTTTCATCATGTAAATCTAGCATGTTTTGTAAAATTTGCCAATCTAAGCATCATACCTCTTTGCATTTCATTAAATCAGCTGATCAAGGTCCTAACCGAACATCGAACCGCAGTGAAGCGCGTACCTCGCCTGTCTCGACTGCCGCGCCACCGCAGGCGCGTCTTTCTAGTGGCAGCGTTGCATTGTGTAGCACAGCTAAGTTGAAGGATTTCAATATCTCGTGCGTAGGAACTGGACGAGTAGGTATACTACCGAGCACTGTGCTACTTGCAACCGCGCAGGTTATTATGTATGACAGCTTTGGCAAGGAACATTTAGTAAGGTGTTTATTGGATACGGCATCGCAATGTAACTTTATAACAACGAACTTGTGTAATAAATTAGGTATTCAATCACGTAATACATTGAATACGATTGTTAAAGGGATCGGGGCGACGGAGAAGAATGTGAAGGGGTCGACATCTTTTTGTATTTATTCGCGTTTTAATAAAAATATAAAATATGAAATTTCGGCTTTAATGATCGATTATATTACCGATAGTTTGCCTTCGGCTGTAGTAGACGTGACGGCGTGTAAGTACTTAGATAAGTTGCCGCTTGCCGACGCCTCGTTCGGGACACCGGGGCCCGTGGACGTGCTGCTGGGCGCCGCGCTGTTCCCGCACCTACTGCTGCCGGGCGTCGCGCGCGCAGACGCCCCCGCCGCGCTGCCGCCCGCCATACACACCGCGTTAGGATATGTCGTTATGGGTTCCGTACCCACATTATATAATCAACCAAATAGTACTGCAACTTCGTGTTGCGCTATTGTAGAATCGGATAAGAGTATAGATAACTTGTTAAGGAACTTCTGGGAGATTGAAGAACTTCCCGTCGCTAAAGTTCAAAGTCCGGATGATAATGAATGCGAGATGTTTTTCTGTTGTACTACGAAACGCGACCCAGTTAGTGGTAGGTACATAGTCGGTTTACCGTTCCGGGAGGATCCCTATTTATTAGGCGATTCTTATAAGATTGCGCGTAATCGTTTTCTCTGTTTAGAGCGGAAGCTTGAGGCTGCGCCCGCGTTGCGCCTGGCATACGATAATGTTATTCGCGAATACTTAGAAAAGGGTTATTTGTCGATAGCGCCGCAAGATGAAGATAATAAATCTTTACCTCCGCGTTATTTTATACCGCACCATGGAGTGATCCGAGAAGATAAGGTATCGACAAAGTGTCGAATCGTTTTAGATGCCAGTTCGAAAACTAGTTCGAGTATATCGTTAAATGATATTTTACATAGCGGTCAGAATTTGCAGGGCGACTTATTTAAATTAATATTAAATTTTAGACTATTTCGAATTGGACTTTCCGCCGATTGTAGACAGATGTTTTTAAATATTGAAATGCGGGAAAGCGACCGCCGCTTTCAAAATATACTGTATCGGTACACACCGAGTGATCCGGTAACTACGTATCGATTTAATAGGGTATGTTTCGGTTTAAAATCGAGCCCGTTTCATGCGCTTAGAGTTGTTCGACAACTGATATCCGATGAAGGCGATGGGTATCCACGTGCGAAGGAAGTAGCTACTTCTTCATTGTTCATGGACGATGTGGCTTTTTCCGTGCCTGACGAGGAACAGGCGGTGGACACGGCAGAAGAATTAGTTTCTTTTTTTAAACGAGCTCAATGGGATCTCGTTAAATGGAGTAGTAACTCGAGACAGGTGTTAGATAGTATTCCAGATTCACATAAGTTGCTTACAGAGGTAGATTTTGATAAAAGCATTGATCTTAAAGTCTTGGGCTTACGCTGGGCCACAGACTCCGATACATTTTATTTTAAAATTAATACTTTTACGCAAGAGAAATGCACTAAGCGTAGTATTTTGAGTTTCATAGCGCGCTTATGGGATTTGATGGGCTTCGTAGCACCTATCATTTTGTATGCTAAGCTTTTTATTAAAAAGCTTTGGCTTCTTAAAATCGGTTGGGATGACGAAGTACCCAGTGACGTTTGTATTAAATGGAAACAGTTCTGTTTTGAATTGCCTTTACTAAATAATTTTAAAATACCTCGTCACTTAGGAGTCGCTGCTGACTCAAAGATAAGTTTAGTCGGGTTTGCGGATGCGAGTGAAGCCGCGTACGGAGGCGTCGTTTATTTGCACATGGAGTCCGCCGCGGGCCACACCGTGCGGCTGGTCTGCGCCAAGTCGAAAGTCGCACCGATGAAACAGCTTTCGGTGGCCAGGCTGGAACTGTGCGCCGTCTTGTTACTCTCTCAATTATTACGCCTCGTTTATGATAACTATTCCTCACGTTTAAAAATTAATGTATATGCGTTTACCGATTCTAAGGTAGTTCTTTATTGGTTAAAGGGCTCCCCGCATCGATGGCAGACATTTGTAGCCAATAGGGTAGTAAAAATTACCGATAACATATCTCCGGATGTGTTCTATCACGTAGCGGGAGTCGAGAACCCAGCAGACTGTTTGTCTCGTGGTCTCACTCCCCAAGGTTTGATTGCCCATCCGTTGTGGATGCATGGTCCTCTATGGCTTGACGATAGCCCGTCGCAGTGGCCAACTAATGAAATAGATTTTACTAACATTAAGAATCAAATTCCGGAACGTAAAGTGTTGGTTCATGCAGTTACTTTACCTACCGAAGGTGAACATGTACTTTCTTCTCTTACTTCCCGCGTTTCTTCATGGACTAAGCTATTACGTATTATAATTTATATTTATCGTTTTTCTAATAAACTTCCGCGTAGCGAAACTTCGGCAATTACGTCTAGTGATTTTAAATTTGCAGAAAATAAATTGCTGCTTTATTTACAAAATAAACACTTTAAAATCGATTTGCTTAATTTACAAGCCGGTAAGAAATGCTCACCTGCGCTATTAAAACTTAACTCCTTTTTGGATAACGGCCTAATTCGAGTAGATGGTCGATTAGGTAATTCCGAATTGAATTATTCACATAAACACGGAGTACTTCCGCATAGCGACCCCGCAATCAATCTATTAATAGACTTTTACCATAAAAAATATTTACACGCCGGTCCAGAGCTCTTACTGTCATTATTAAGGCATCAGTATTGGATATTAGGCGCACGTAACGTAGTAAGGCGACAAGTACATAAATGTAATACTTGCTTTAGGTTAAATCCGAAATCCTCTCCGCCTTTGATGGCTGACCTTCCCGACATACGAGTTGTTCCTGCTATTAAAGCATTCGCATATACAGGGTGTGACTACGCAGGCCCTATACAGTATGTTCCGATCAGGAAACGGGGTGCTAGGAGCCTTAAGGCCTACTTGTGCGTGTTCACGTGTCTCACGACGCGCGCGGTTCACATTGAGGTAGCCGGCGACTTAAGTACGAGTAGTTTTTTGTCCGCTTTGAAGAGATTCCTTTCCCGCCGTGGTCCAGTGCAAGTTATGTATTCGGACAACGGTACAAACTTCGTAGGAGCGAGTAAATATTTACGTGAATTATATAATTTTTTAAATCGAGAATATAACAATAAATTTGAAATTGAATTAGCCGAGAGTCGTATCGTGTGGAAATTTATTCCACCGGCGTCCCCCCACTTTGGTGGTTGTTGGGAGTCAATGGTTAAATTAATCAAAAATCATCTTTTTCGCGTGATAGGCCAGCAGCTCTTGTCTCTTGAAGAGCTGAATACCGTTTTCACCCAAGTTGAATGTTTGTTGAATTCACGACCGTTAACCGTTTTAAGCTCGGATCCCTCTGAGCCCCTGTCCCTTACACCGAGTCATTTCCTACACACAGCTCCTATAAATTCAATGCCCGCACCAGCAGTGGACGTCAGTATGACGCCAAGAGATAGACATACTCTCGTAGATAGTCTCGTGCAATCGTTTTGGAAGCGGTGGAGTGTAGAGTACTTGCACAATCTACAAGTTAGGGCGAAGTGGAACTCTTTGACTACTCCTATAGTCCCAGGCTCTGTAGTTGTCATCAGACAGGACAACGTCCCGCCTCTGTCGTGGCCCTTGGGCGTCATAGATAAGGTTCATCCTTCTAAAGACGGAACAGTGCGTGTAGTTACAGTTAAGACGTCTAAGGGATCTTTCCTGCGCCCGGTAGTACGCCTTTGCCCACTTCCGACGCAATAAATACATCGTATGTTTTAGTATATTTTTAATTTGTTATGTTTGTTTATCTTAATATTTGTGTTTGTCTAACTCAATTTAAATAGTTATATTCACTTATGAAACCACGAAACGTAAAGGCCCCAGTACACAATGGCCGATGATGAACCATTCTTGGCAATGAACAACTGTAGGCCACGATCACTTGGTGTTCACACAATGGCGCATGGCTCATTGCTGTCTGGCCAAACACTTGCGATGGACGTGGAAATAGTTACGGTCGCAGCTATTTATTTATATACTACTTACAAGTATTACAAAAGTGTGTACCGTCACAAAGTAATAAAAAAAATGGCGCAAAAGGCGATGGTGGATTCCAATTATCCATGATAATTGGAATCCACCATACCAGCGACGGTTCCCAATTATCCATCTTTATTTTTTTCAAATCGATGCATTAGTTTCTAACTCTATTCAATGCAAAGAAACAAAAAATATGATATTTTTCCTTTTTTATAACAATAGTAAGTAGATTCTAGATAATTTTTGTCAACACAAATTATATTATTAACATTATTGTATTAAAATTAATGTTCTTATCCTTGTGCAATGTATTATTTGAGTCCCAAATTGCGGGCTCAGATCGATATAATTCAATAAACTTGAAAGTCTCTTCATTACTCCACGACAATGACATTTTAGGCCATCAAAAATGGTAGCATAACACAACGTAAAAGTGCACTATCCCGGTTTGCGGTTGGTGACAAACTAAACAATGGGCGATTGTGTGAACACTACAGGCCACGCCACGCCACGATCCCTTTGAAGTGTGCCCAAAAAACCGACAACATCCCGATCGCGCGCCACTAATGACAACTGACCGCCATTGCTTACCATTACTCCCTGTACACAATGGCGATGGCCTCGAGTGGGCCATCACGCGCCATTGTGTACTGGGGCCTTAAGAGAAGTAACGCGGTCGTTTGTAGTATGTAGTATACATAAATTCCGACTAGGAGCGTACATTATATAGAGTATATTTATTTATTATCCGTTTATTTTTTTTTTTAAAGCCAACGCTTTAAGGGCGGGGTGAAATGGTGGCGCCATCTATCAATATTTAAGTGAACTTTTTCTACTTTAGTATTTTTGACACTCACCCTCCCCCCACCTTACCGACCCTGGACTTGAAGTTCGACCGCGAACCGATCGAGGACGCAACACGTCGCTGTGCTGCTATAATTTAAATCTAATTAGCTACCGGAGCTGAGCAATAAGGAGTAACCGATTCACATTTGGCACCAAACTCATCAAGGAAAGAGAATCCGATCACCGAAAACGGCGACTACAGGCTAATATTCCCAACATCCCTTCCCTTTGTCTGGTGAGTCATTTTATTATATAACTTAATTTGAAAATATTGTTTTTTCCAATCACAATTACAGTCCACTTAATTATCGATAGATAGTGCCGCCAACACTTACTAAGGAACACTTTAAGAAGAGCTGACGTATTGCGAGTAACAGTGAGTTAGCGGAACAGTAACCACACGGTAACACGAATAAGAAACTTACTTTCGTGTATAGACACCGAAACATTGATTTAAAAATGAGCTCTATTCCGGATAAAAGGCATATCGTCATGAATAAACATTGCTTGAACAGCGATGCTAAATTATGCAAATTTTCTTGGAAATGAGTCTTCGATGCGCACTACTTCTTATAAGCGACTTTTTGGTTTTTATGGTGCATTCAATCGTTCATCTGAGTAAGCCACTGTCAAACTACGGATTTATTTCGGAACATATAATCTTCAGGACCAAATACTTTTCAATCAAGGAGCAGTATAATACTAAATATGACATAACATAGCATTTTAAATTATGGTATATTTCAAATACCTATTTGTTTTTTGTTTATGTCATTTAAATTTTTATTAAATGTTTTTGATGAAATCAATAAGCCAATCTTCCTCAATAGATCTATAAAACTGTTTTTCTTTTCAATTCGTTAACGAGCAAATTCTTTTGTTCTATAAAATTAGTATACTTACCAAAATCCAAGATTGAACAAAATAAACCAAAGTATGTTTTTGCTGTATTTCATTACTTTTGGAAGGTCCTGTTTCCATGGTGATAATTGTTTCCGAGACGATAGTTATTTAGTAGAACAATAATAGTATGTCCCTTTTGTGTATACGTGATAATGTGACATAATTTTATTTTCCAGAACAGTTGCTTGTCTTCAATATATTCGAAAAAGAAATACCAATACAATGGAAACTATCGATATTGGTAACTACTCAAAATATTTTGTTATCATTGGCGTATAAGAAACAGTTTTTTGACAAACAGTCTATAATTTCGTCAATATTGTAATTGTGATGGGTAAAAATACAGTAAATTACTTAATCTTTTGATCAAAATCTATATTTCTAAACACAATTCAGTCTGAACACTACAGAAAATACCTGGAAAAATAATCCTGAGCCGCAAGTAGGAATTATAATTGATATGATACCTGGAATATTACAAAAGTATTCATGAAAACTCTGAATGTAAGAAAAATTATAAGCTCAAAATATTACTGTCATTCGAAGAAATTCCAAATTAAAATTCCTTGCAAAACCGAAACTTTTCAACATTTAATATCCCCATATTCCAGGAACAGTTCCAATGAAAACCGTTTAAAATAACAGTTCATCTCAAAGTCATTTCGAATCGTGACTTTGACGTATAATTAAAATCTCTGGCGTAATAGAAATGTCTGCAACGAGGATTCTGTTGGCTTTTTTTTAGCGCGTTGTAAACAAATGACCGTAGGTTCAAAGCTCCGGGTAAGCTCTGCGGGTTGGAACAAAAGGTGCTCGTTTCCGGAGCCGGGGCCCTGGTGCTCCGGCGAACAATGCCGTATTGTTTCTAACCGGTGACAGGAAAAACTTCAACACAACACACCTATAACCGACTAGCGAGCTTTATTTTTCCACTACTATTTTTCCCCTTTCTCCGCCTTAAACTTTCCCCATTCTCCTCCCCCCGTGAGTTTACACAGATTTAGTTAAAGTAATAGAAAAAACGAGGATGAAATGTCATGGAAATATTACCACCTATTTGTTTATGAGCGCTTTAGGACTGAAGACTTTCAGTGTTGTGCCCCGAGCTTCATTTTATTTTATGGAGTCGCTTTTCTTTGCGGTTCTTTTCTGGAGAATTGTTTATGCAGGCCACAAATAATGGCGGGAAAAAATGAGCAGTAGTTACTCGGAGAAAGACTGTATTTTTCACGTAGACCTGTAGACTTTCATGAATAAAAATTGAAAAGTTAACCTTTCGTTCTTTTGAGGGACTAATATTATACGTATTTCAGACGTTTTATAAATATTTTGGGATAAACATACATTTATAAGCCGGCCTTCGATAAACTCTTTGATTATCGATATTCAAAGGATAAACTACATTATGTATTTCGTTAAATATTTTCATAAATAGATTTTGAAAGGGCAATAGAAATATATTTTAGTTCCAATCCAGTTTATAAATGAACAAGCAATCAACTAGAAACATAAATGGATTATCGAATGATAAATCAAAGTGATTAAGTAACTTAAACCTCCAAACATGTCAAAAGATTGCCATTTCCCAGTAAGAAAATAAAGTTTAAGCCCAATTTATCTGCCAATACTTATACTAAAGTAGGTTGTTCTTACAGCTTTAATAAACTTAAATCCTCGTTTAATTGTGTCACATAAATCTGGAACTGCGCTGACATAGTAGTTGGAATATCCAATAAGTGCGCGATCATAGTATAATAATGTAGGTAAGCGGCAGCGTGCCAGCCAAGTTCGGGCGCAGACGGGAAGCAAGCATGTATGTCTATTTACACAAACAAATGGGCTTCTACCTCGATAACTTATTCCCAAGTTACAAGAGAATTTATACTTTTTACAACTTTTGTAGTTATGGGTTAAAAGTTTTGTTTAAAGAATCGTAAAATTCTTGGGTTTGTATTTACGGTGATTTAGTGAACAGATGTTTTATTTTGACGGCTTTTGTAGTACCTAGGGGCTTAGATTTTATTTTCAGGCAGACCAATTTTTTAAATGAACTTTTTTGTGTGGTTCAGAATTACACAAATCAGTCAGCTAGTTGATATACAAATTTTATGTTTTTTTCTCACAAAGAATACGTTAATTAATTAATAAAAGCGATTTAATAAAACAAAATCAATAATTTTGCTGAAATTGTACTAGCTATAGAGGTAGCTGTCAAAGCAATTTTAAAACTTTAAAAATTGAATCAAATTAAGTTTTGAGAAAAATGCCGCTTAATGAAATACAATTTAAAAGCTATCGATTTGAAACGAAGACAACCTCATTTAGACTGGCACTCATAACACACAAAGACTGGCAGCCTACAGCTATTTATATATTTTTTTCTAAGTTTGAATAAAAGTCCTTAGCTTCAGAACCGTACGAGTATATTGCGAGCTGGCGCGGACGGGCGTATTTCCGGTTAGCCCGCATCCGGTCGCTCTCCGTCTGACCTTTCGGAAGCCTCCAATCCTTATTTACCCGTTTTTCCTTATCAAACCACGCCATTCGCAACACATTACTAAGGGTCTTGTCGGCGAAATTGAAGATTATTCCGTGTGTGTGTAACTCCTAATGCGACCGTCTAAAGCTCTCTTCACATCAATGGAAAAGAAAATGAGTTTTCTTCTCGAAGACGCGATGGAAATAAGTTCGCGAAATAATTATCGACTTCTTGTTTCTTTAAATGAGTCCGTAAATGAGAAGGCGAGCTAATTTATATTATTGGCTTTCTTTTTTGTGTGGTAGTCGGGTATTACACCCTTAGTATTTTTGTCGTGATAGTACTTGATTAGAGTTTTTGGTCGTTTTTAGAATTGAGCAGTTGCATATTTTCATGTTAAATTGATAAATTATTGATGATAATATCAATGATGACAAAACAAATATTTTTAAATTATGCTTATCAAGATATCTTTATAAAACATTTAGGTACTTTATGATAACTTAGAGTACTAAATACTTTCAGTCTAAAGGTATATTTTTTTTCCAATTTCACATTGTCTTTTTCCCGAGCATCGAGTGAATAGGTTTCTTGTGGATATGTACGACCGAGTAAGGTCATTTACCACCAGATGTCGTGGGAGACAAACGTTCCATGCTAATTTTATAAAAAAACAAACAAATGTGCTTGGGTATTTCTTTTTTTTTCTTCTTATATTACCTAGCCCTACGGTAAGCACATAGTTTATGCTATAGGTACCTAATAGACAACGGATGAAATACTTATACCTACTATTTTTTTTGTAAATACATACATACATATCATACATAATACAACCAGACCAATGCAAACAAAGATGTTATGTACACTTATATTAGTATATTTTATTGTTGATTGAATCCGAGATCACCGGCATCTGACCCCAACGCCAAAATGGTCGTAGAGATTGTTACGCTATCTAGACTCTAAATTAAAAACTATACATTTGTATAGCTTTTTTATGACCACTTATTTCATGTGTTCATCTTAGTATTTTGGTTTTTATTTCCTATAGTAACGTTTTACATCTAAGTGCATTTTCACTAGCCAACATTTTATTTATATTCAGCCACGTTCAACCGTTAAAATTTAGGTTTTGTACGTTATCTGCATAAAAGCTCAGTTGATTCATTGAATAGTTTTTATTGCGACCACAGGCTATACAGAACCAGCTTACATGAATATAATCAACGAATGCAGAGCATTTAAAAAAAACGACTTCACGTCAAAACTTCAGCTGAAGTATAAGGTGTACGTATCTAATATATAAAATTCTCGTGTCACAGTTTTCGTTGCCATACTCCTCCGAAACGGCTTGACCGATTTTGGTGAAATTTTTTGTGCTTATCCGGTATCTACGAGAATCAGCCAACATCAATTCTTTTTTTTTATTTATATGGAAAAACAACGGTCGCCGGGTCAGCTAGTTAATGTATAAATACGCTCCGATTTATACGTATTTTTTTTTATTTGAATTTTTTCGAAAAGTACTCAATCGATTTCAATAAATTTTACCTCTGAAGTATCATATGTAACAAGAATATTCAATATCGATTCATAATTGTCCTAAAAATCGTGTAACAAAAATACATAAAAACATACCCACGAATTAAGAACCTCCTTCTTTTGGAAGTCGGTTGAAAACTTTATATAAATTAGCTGTAATACCTGACTCTACTCGAGGTAAGTTTGAATTTAAATGGTTGCTGTTTCTGCAGATGAAGGGTTTTAATTCGATATTTTCACTGCCAAAGAAAACCGTGATAACTCGGCTCGGTCGGTTCTATAGTGAGCTCCGAGAATTATTCTTAGAATGGTGTAAACCATATCAAATCCAGTTAAGTAGTTCAGAAGATTACCCCAAACATACAGACAGACGTTTTCTTTTATACTGTATTGATAAAGGAGATTGCTTGATGATCTTTTGAGGGTTTATATTGAAACTTTTACGTTAATTAACACACAATTTAAATGCGGAAACTCTAACGTGTCTCACCGGCCATCAAATACAGTATTTGAAAGCATGAAAACATGGGTTCAATGGGTTCATATTTGATACGAAAACATCTATATCTACCCTAATATATAAAGCTCAAGAGTTTGTTTGTTTGGTTGAGCGCGCTTATCTCAAGAATTACTGGTCCGACTTGAAAAAATATTTTTGCGTTGAATAGTTCATTTACCGAGGAAGGCTGTATTTTATACCGAAGTTCCCACGGGAAACGGGGGTTATGCAGGTGGAACTGCGAGGATAGGCTTGTCTATAATAAATCAGGATAGATAAATCTAGAAAACTGTTGACTCTAATTTCAATAGTTAATATTTTAGATTCTGTACATTACCTACATGAAGCCTCCAGTTGATTCACTGAATAGTTTCACAGCCACCACAGGTAATATAAAACCAGCGTACATGCATGGGACTTATGTATAAATAAATAGTACAGGGTTCTGGTGTGCACGCAGCTTTGATCTGACACGGATAGAATTCATTGGTTGTAATTTGTATTCTGTTTGAAATATCTATTTTGTTGCTACTATTTTATAGAAAAAAGATTCCTCATTTTTTTTAACTAATTCGTTTTAAAATTGATTCTGTTGAGGTATCAAATGAAAGAGTTACCTAAATTCAGGGAGAAATTGTGTTGCCCCAAAGAAAGGGGGACTAACAGAAAATTTTGATTCCTAATTTGGCCCAGCTAAGGATCCAACCCAGCACGTATCAATGACTAATTGCAGCTCAAATAATAAGGCAGTAGTAGTTAAGATTTTTTAAGAGCAAATATATTTACCTTTTCATACAGTTTAATGCTCACAGAATTAACAGCTTTAAGTAATAGTCCATTTACAAGAAGTTACTTGTATATAAAATTAATTACGAATAGTTTTCATGAATAATATATATATTTTTTTAATAAGTACATTCTTGGATACCTATTTTGCTTGAATTTCAAGCTTTGGCACTCCTCGATATATTTGTAACACCCAATAAGTGATAGGGAAAAAAAAGTCATAAAACCCAAACCAAAATGAAAGCAACCTAATTATTTCTTTTTAAGAAAAATTGAACCGCCCTCAAAAACCGACCCACTAAAAATGTTTAAATACATTTTATAAACGCCATCCTATTCCATCCATATTACTAACCTGTATATTAAATTTCTGCCAAAAATGAATTAATACTAATTAATGTAATAAGAATATTAATAATTTAACTGGATAGGTATTTATATAGGTTTTGATGTCAGTGCCAAATGTCAACAACAATCAAGTCACTTAAAATACCAAAAGGTTCTCCTAAAAGGGACAAATATTCTTTTAAAAACCGTATCAACATCGGTTCAGCCAAACGCAAGATAATCGTTGACGAACATAATTAATATACAGGCTAAACTCCTCTTTGTAAGTTGGCTACTTTTCATCAGAAGTTGCGCAGATAAATCTGCGGGTAACTGCTAGTATTCGGTAATTATTCGGCAAATTAATCAAACATTCGGCTGAATACAAATGTCGAATGTATGAAATACGAATGTTCGGCCGCACATTCGGCTCATCTCTGATACAATAAACAGATTAATTGAGAACCTTATATTTTTTAACTTGATATATATAACCTTTTCCTAAACATGACAAATCTTTTTCTGTAAACCGCATCAAAATCGGTTCCACCAAACGCGAGAAAATCGCGGACAAACATACATACTTACAGGTCAAACTGAAAACCTTTTTTTGAATCGGTTAAAAACATAATGGAGCACATTTAATTTGATATAATTTATAGAAATATATAGACATATTAGAAAAGGTTTATATTCTGTCGATACCCCTTTAACAACCGTTGGATGATAAAGGATCTCAGTCCACTATCATATCTCAAGAACCTTTTCCTAATTGGATTCGATTAAATTCAAATATCCGTTTTCCGTAAGCTAAAACTCCTTCATTATCTAAAAAAAACTCCGATAAACAAAATGAATCAGACAATTTGTGTCTGTAGCACAAAAATAATAAGGCAGTATCTTGTCTGCTAATGAGTGTTGATAAGAATCGAGAGCTCTAGTTTCAATTAGCGTCAGGCTTTCTACAATATCGGGGATGAAGCCAGAAGTGCAGTGCCGGCGAAACTTTCAATAGAGATTGTAGTACTCTCAATAATTGTTTCTTGTGGGAAGTTCTTTGTCAAGTTTAAGACTGTTTTCATTGTGTTTACGTTATTGTATTTGGTTAACGATAACTTGTAGAGATAGCTGTTGGATTTGATTAAAGGGATGTGTATAGTGGCCAGTTGCAGAACCAGTTGATTTTAAATATAATTTTGTTTTGATCAACTACAAAATAACTAGACAGCATAATGGAAAAGTATCTTCGGATGCTCACAAAGTTTTAAAGTTAAATCAGACATAAACCTTTATACATTTGTATAGGCAGTTATAAATTTATTTTTTAAACGTTAAATACACTGAATTTAAGCGTCGTTGGAGAAAAATATTTTATATCAGTATTGTATACTTACATCTGCAAAAGACTATTAAGACAAACAACTCGAACATTTATTAGAATAGTGAGTAACAGAAGCGGCAGTCTGAATCCCTGACGGCTAGCAAAAATGGGATAGTAAAAAGACTTATCTGATATTTGAAGTATACTAATAAAAGTGCGAAATAATTCCTGCGAAAGGCGATCCTAATATAAATGAAATTGATTCCACCATAAAATATTTTATTTTATACGTATACATACATTTGAACTTGGTACGAAAAAGCCTTGATTTTAAAGAAGCTGAGATAGGTTATAGGTAGGTTTAACGCAGTTCACTCAAATGAGGTCCTTATAAAGCACGCACTGCGGAGTATAAAGTTAAATACCGATTATGCCAGCAAGAAGATCCTTTTTACTAAAATTTGGGACAGTACAATAGAAGCTAAATATTCTTATAGTATAGCAGTTATTTTGGCTTTTTATAGGTATTCTGACAGTGTATTAAATGGATATTGAAATAACAAAGAGGAAATTCCATACAAAGAAGTAACGAATAGTTATTAGTAACCCTCGTTCGTAGTCGTTTAATTGCGCGTTTTAATATCATAAAAACTGCCAATGAACAGTAGAATTAGCTACAAGGCGTAGCTAAATTGCGTTTCAATAATCAACGTCTTGTAATTTAAAGTACTACTAACTATTATTTTAACTACGATTCGTTGTTCGTATCGGTTACTTATTACAATTCATTGAATATTGAAACCATCCATAGAAGACTTAACGTTAAATACTGAAACGCTACGTCTTGTGGCTAGTTCTGCTGTTCGCAGGCAAAACGAACAGTTTTTTATATTGAAGCTCGGAATTAATGACCTTTATGTATTTTCTTTTGAGGAAGTATATAAGTTTAAGACATTTTAAGGTTATTCCCTTAGTAGTAAATAGTATGTGGCGCTGAAAATAGTGGGTATCATTTAAAAGAATTATTGATGTCACCGATATGCTTGTCACACATAATTAATAGGAAGAAATCGCTAAATGGAAATCTTTTTGTGATCCAATATTTTCGGATAATTTAACATTTTAAATTTTCCTTACCTTTAAAAATATCTTATAAGGAAAATAACCAAAACAATTAATACATTGAATCAATTAAAAACTATGTTAAACTTGGCATTTAAAAATTAATCTTGAAAGAATTCGTTTTTTCTCTTGGCAAATAGGTTTAAAGTAAGCTACTTAACTTTTTTCTGGAAAGTACAGTAACTGGATACTTTCCAAACTATGCTTTTATTCTTCTAGTTTTACCTCCTTGTGGTGATAGAATTCATAATTTATTTTTCATTCTTCTCTTTAATGAGCACAAAGAAAACCAGACCAATGTTTGAAAACAATTAATGGCGATTTTCGGTTTACGTAATTGTTCTTGCGGTCTGCTAATCCAAATTGATCTTTACCCCTATCACCAAGGGAAATAAAAGGTTGTTAGGTTTTGTGCTATGTAGCTTAGCAGATAACAATAGCCTTTTATAAGGGTTTTAATGTAACATAACCACTTTTATCTTGTTTTTGTGGGCTAATTTACGAATGTTTTTTTTTTTGTAACACTTTAATGTAAGTGTTTATGCTTCATTACTTTTTTTACGACCGGCTGGTGTAGCGGTAATATACATTGCCTTCTATGCCAGAGGTCCTGGGTTCGAATCCCGGCGGCGGCGGATATTTGTGTGATGAACACAGATATTAGTCGTCAAGTCATGGATGGTTTTTATATGTTTATTTAAGTTTATTCTACTAAAAAAATATATGTATTTATTCAATATGTATGTTTATATATTTCTTAAGTATATCAGTTATCTAGTATCCATAACACAAGTTCTTTAAGAAACTTGATTTGGGCTAGATAATTTTGTGTGAGTGTCAGAATTATTTATTATTTATTTATTACTAATTTTTACGAGTAGATTTGGTATTTTTCTGGACGTTCAATTTTGCAACTTAAATCGCTTGCAATAAAACAAAATCTATTTTATTTTTGGCTATACTGAATCCGACTCAGAACAAAATTCGTTTCATCATTTTTCATCATTTTTGTGACCAACTTTAATTAGAATAATCAACGAATGTATAGCATTTAAAAACCGATTTCACGTCAACACTTTGGCTGACTAATAATGTCATCCACGTAAACATTCTCTGAAATCATACATATAGTTTCGAAAAATTGAAATTTTCAATGAAATACTCAACCGATTCCGATGAAATTTATATGAGACCATTTATGAAGTATCTTCTATCATATGAATCAATAATTTTTAAAATCGATTCATAATTGTTCGAAATATCGTGTAACAAAGACACAAAAAAAAACATACAGACGAATTGAGAACCTTCTCCTTTTTTGGAAGTCGGTTGAAAACTCATTGTGTTAACCTTTGTACACCGTGGTCATGAGCTGGGGGACAGGCAACAAGTCACTGTCAGTGTCAGACAAAAGTAATCAATCCATATCTCCATCTGTTGCTCAGTCTACGAGCGTAGCGTTCAAGATGAAAAAATAAATTGGTGTATTTACCTTGAGGTCTTGTAGCGTGGATGTTGGATAATTTTTTTTTTAAGTATGGGACCCAGACACTAAACAAACTACAGTATAAATAGGAACTGTGTGAAAAAAATAAAGTATAGTCATCGGTATATCTTAACGTGAGTTAGAAAAAAACATTTTTATAACATTTGTGACACAAAACTCTACTGACTGGTTGGATGTATAGATACTTTGATTGCCTTGTTTCACAAACTACAAGTTTACAAATAAGCTACGCCAAAGTTAACTTCGATAGTTTTCCGTGAATATGTACCAAAATTAAATTAAACAGTTACTAGATTGTATTCACTAAAAAATTACAGTTACCTGTACCTTGATAGTTTTTTCATAGTTATTCCTGGTTGAGGCATACGAAAAGTGTATCCCTATGTAACGGAGATATTTAGTCTGAAATAGAAGTACTTTCCGTCTGTACCAAAATGTAATGTCGGGTTTAACCTTGAGGCAGATGAAGTGGGCGTTGTGATACAATTGTTATGACTGCTTAACTAATGGCATAAACAATTAACAATTTACCAGAAACGCTCAGAGTCATTTAAGTACAAATCAAAATTAAATATTTTCAACGATCGTGATTATTTGGACTCTAAATAAATGGGGTTGAAATATCGGTGTTTGCCAAAATATCCAGAACTCAGACTTTTAATTTTACTAATTATTTCCATTTTCCCGTTGTTATGAATTAAAATAACTACACAATATTAAATATGATTGGAAACACTTTGATTTAAAAATGTTTGGTTTATGTTCGCGACTTTAAAAAAAGCGGGTAAAAAACGCCCAATGTGTCATTAAACATTAAAGTGTCGGAATTCTCTGAATTTGTTAAATAATACTTAATATTAATTTTATAAGTCATTTAATAATAGCTCGGCTGTTTATTGTGTGTGAAAAGAGAAAATTGAAAAATAATATATGAGTAAATTTGGGGAACATAAATATTAGACTGACTCTTTTTGGTGGTTTAAAGAGTATATGGCCCGTAAAAACTCACTTTTTGTAAATACATAGCTTTCAATATTCTCAAAATATAAAAGGTAATCCTACAAATAGTAGGTAAAAATTAGCGTTACACACAATGCTACAAGCTTAGCAATGTTACTACCAGCTACGGACATCCTTAAGTTATCGGTTTATGCCTATGTATGACCTATTTTATCATTAGCCAAAGCAAAATGCTTTTCCGTCATTCAAAAGATACAATGAATTTTTAACTGGCCACTTAAATGTATGTAAACAAAGTAAAAAAAAAATTCTATAAAAATACAAAAAAGTTACAAAATAGCTACGAATCTTAATTAATTAGGTACCCTTCTATTTAGTTAGTATTAGTATAAATGTCATTTTATTTTTAGAAGGCAAAACAAACAGATTTCTTGATTTGTAACGGCAAAGTGACTTATCACTGGATAATGTCCGAACTCACTTTACTAATTGCATTTTGAAGTAGGAAAAATAAGTTTTTTTATTTAATTATAACGAATACGAGCAAACGTGTTTCCTTTTCACAAAGTCCATAATCGAGAACTTTCTCATTATAGCACATGGAGTAATGTACAGTCACCTGAAAAAGTGTCTAATAATTTCTAAAATACTTAATTTAAACTGTAAAATTTTATGCCACACTATAATAATAATAAACCACAGACAATCACACTTACTACATGGCCCCAAAGCAGAGCTTGTGATATGGGATACCATGTAGCGAACTAGGGGGGAACCTAGACTATAAATACATATATAGATAAACGCCCGGAACATTTTTTTTTCTTGTTCTGTGCGGGAATCGAACCCGCGACCACTGGCGTCTGGGGCAGATAGGTTTACCTCATCGCCAAAGAGGTAATCACTGAAAATAAATGGATGAGAATTAGGTTATGTTAGTGAGGTTGTTGTGTCTTTCTTATTATCTTTGCAACAGACGCTCGGAACTATTCTGGTAGAGTGTATAAAAAGTACTGTCATTGACTGTCTTAGTTTCTATCGAGATTATTGATGCATTATTGATGTTACACTCAACCAACCCTCTTTATTGAAATTTCTTACTCACATCCACCCTCTTGATTTCCGGCGTTACCTCCTGCCCAGTCAACCCTGTAACCCCGCTAACCTTATTCCATTCCCCGTCTTTTTCTTTCATGTCCATTTTGTTGGGGTGAATGTTTTCGGTCCTTTGTCATATGAATCTGGTAATTATTGTTGATGTGTGGTATGAATGTCTAGCATAGTAGATTTTCTTTTCATATACACATATAAATTACAACGTCAATTGTTTTCAACTAGTTCTACAACCTTTTTTGCCGACGCTATAGGGTCTTTAGTATAATATATAATACTTGGTGACGAACTGCTTTAGGCCGTAACCAGATTGATGGATTTCATATTCTTTAAGGGACCGCAGTATGATTTGACAAACCCTTATAGCTTTTCAAACGCGTTGAATAGCGGAAGTTTTCGCAAAATAATAGTTAGCCAACTTGGGGTGTATATGTATGAGTTCTTTAGAATTGATTTACAAGAATGTGACAGGTATTTTTATGTACCGGTATAATTTTGGTTAGTCTTATTAAAATCCACCGCACACATTTTTTTATATATTAAATATATTAACAGCAACCTGGAAAAAAACATCGTACATGAGTGATAAGAACGTTTATAATATGAAATGTATCATAGTACTGGATTTTTGCAAAATCTCCCACGTGCTTTTTAAGGCTTGCTTTAGAGGATATACATAGTCAGAGTAAAAAGCAAGTATAAATTCCTAGTGCCTGAGTCTGAGTGACAAGCTCGGCCTAGTTTATGATATGGCTAGACTGTGCCAAAATAGAATAAAACGAACCGATTGTGCCAATTTGTCCGTCGGTCTGAAATTGTCATATTTTAAAGAGTCTCTAAAGTCTAAAAGTGCTTATTAAATGAGTGTGCCAATAGAAATTAATTTTTAAAGAACATTTTTACTTTTATTGTAATGAGGCATTCACATTAGTCTCGGTAGAGACCATAGAGACAGAGATATCGATAAAACTTTGTAAAACGGCTAAAAAACCATAGTAAATTATCATTACGCAGTTTTTACTATTAAATGAGGGAAAAACTGACTTTTAAAAACAACAATATTTTGTAAATAATAAAAGTCACACACGAAAACACGAAAGGAGTTTAGTCAGGCAGGTACAGGGCCCTAATCCTACAAAGCGGGGGTTCAAACTCTGTTCTTTTCCCGGGCATACTGTAAAAGTCAGTTAAGGGACAGAGGTTTTATTGACGTTTTTGTAGGTGATAGGCTGACCCCCTGTCCCTGTATTAGTCTCTATCCATCATTATAATACCTCCAAATCTTGTGACATCTAGTGTTCTGTCTACCCCATAAGGGATACGAGCGTGAAGTTATGTATGTACAGAACTATACATATCCAACTCTACCGTACGCTGTTATATAGATAAAATAACACGTTTACTAAACGAGCTTTTGCTCGCGACTCCGTACGCACATAAACATTGTTCATGTTTTATTGTAAAAAGTACTATAACTAACGTGCTCGCGGAAATTTTGGAAATTTCTTCCATAATACAACCAGACACCCATTGAAAAACCTATACCTATAAACAGTTTCACATTCATGTTGTCATAACTATTTTGTAACATTATTAACCCCATATTGATTTTGTTATAATTTTTTTCCTCAAGCGTTTTCAAGACAGTGAAGAAAAGTGTAGCCAAAGACACAAATTAACAAACCTTCAGTTTTTTATATTGGTGTAGAATTGGATTCTATCGATTTCATTTGTTTCGCCAAACATCGGCTATTCGTGGCTATCTAGGCAGAATGATGGTCCCTGTGGTAGCCTACAAATATGTTTCGACTGTTAAAGAGGGAGTACTCATGCGTTATGACTATAACAATCCTGTAATGTAAGATCGATTGTTTGAGGAAACAAAACTCTGAGGGAATGAAAATAGTTAAGCCTAAAGATACAGGGTGACTGGTGACAAATTTCAGATACTAATGGAGAGCACTCTGTACTCAATTCTAGTCATAATTATGTAATAAAGTAGGTAATTAATTTTCACTAGAATTCCCTATAAATATATCCCTATAAATTTGTAACTATTTACTTTACTTACGCCTGAACCTGAGTCAATCGCGTTACTTGACCTGGCACGCGGATGGCTGCCAACTCTAGTGTAACCATGCGCTGCGTAATCAAGCTCTAGCTTTCGATTAAGTTTACTCAGTATATAATTTATATTTATTTTTATCACATATTTCTCTTCATGTATTATCACGACGAAGTCGTGGCGCCGCGGTTACTCTGTCTATCATACGATATCACAGATTAAGCAACGTTCGGTGCGGTCGGTGCTTGGATGGGTGACCGCTGACCATTCATTTCTCACGACGACTTCCGTGCTTCGGAGGGCACGTTAAGCAGTCGGTCCCGGGTGTTGTATACTTGTATACAGTAGTAGTTAGGGTTTTTCAGAAGCCACTTTGGCGCCCTGAAAATTCTGGCATCCACCACCCAGCACTGGGCCAGCTTGGTGGATTATGGCCTTTACCTTCTCGTCACCCAGGGGAGAGACTCACAGCCCTGCTGTGGGTTCATTACAAAGAGTTGTGATGATGATGATGATTATCTCAAACTATCACGTCCTCGAATTTCAAAAGTGACCCACCAGTCACCCTGTATAGAAATATCATATTATGAAATTATTTATAACGATGAAATTAATCTGTTTTACTTATGAAGCTACTTTAACTCACATAGAAGTATCAGAGCTGACCAACTAGTTTCATTTTTATCGCCTGAATTATACCTATTATGTTTTATCGCCTATTATAAGCTCTATTTTATTATTCTTTGCTTTTTATTCGGTTGTTTTCATGTCCGATCTTACATGGAAGTATTGTAAAAGTTGTTGCTTTTTGTTGCTGCGCTTCAGTCAGTTAAAGTACAAGTATATACCTTCATTACAAATCAATATGGAGTCAAACGTTATCCGAGTAAAATAGCGGACGACTGCTAGTCTTTTAAAGTAAAGGTTTTAAATATACAGACTAGCTAAGGGAGTTATTAATAATTGAAAATATAATTTTAGCAACTGTTAGCAATATCTCAGTAAGCGATCCAGCTTCAAACACTGCGTAAAAATTCCTGTCAGCGGTGGTTTTTCCAGATTAAAATTTGCAATTGAAATAGCTCTGAAATAAAGTTTCTTTCACTGGATAATATTTTTCGTGACTCCCAAATGCTTGAATGAAAGAATGCCGAAACAGCAAGTTGAAATTGGGGCATATGTGAGTGCAAGTGCAATTTTCACGCCTATTTACATCGAAGTTAAATATAGCTAATGAATCGCAGTCCTCGTTTTTAAACGGCGGCGAATGTTTGTTTGTTTTTGTGTTGAAAATGGATTTGTTTCATGTTTAGTGAAGAATGAGAAATGACTAAATGTTTCTATAATTTGTAATAAACATACTTCATTCTTACCACAGAGCGAGAGCCATTGAATTAGTGGCAACTGACGATATGCTTTACTTTCTTAATGGGGAACATTTCATCCCTAACCCTACCCTACGCTATTCCATCTTCACAGGAGCACAGATAATTTGCCTAGTAACAAATAAGTTCATATGATGATTATAGCTGTTCTGTACAGTAGGTTGCAACCAGTCGAAATAATGCGAAATAATGCGTCAAATTCCATATTTCTATTTATCGCGCTTACATTGTGTCCGGCGCCAACTAAATCTGCCGCCTATGGTCCTATACAAAGATGTTCAGTACGGAATTCATATAGCTCCGTGACAAAAATCTATAAGTTTAGATATTTCTACTAAAATAGTACTTATGGCGGTTCAAAGGATGTGCTACGACCACTTCCCGTTTGCGTTCGCTCCCGAACGGTCGTGTCTGCGGCCGCTCCCGAGTGTTCGTATTGCGCTGCCCTTGTTCCCTCCCTCGCACTCGTGCGGGTCAGGTGCCAAGTTAAGCTCTTTCGGAAAGTTTTCTCTTGTGGAGGCTGTGTGGTGTCGGGGCTAATTCATCTGCCCTTTTCAGGGCGGACCCGACTGCTGCCGGCCGAAGCATCGCTGGTCAGGTGGATACGTAACCGTGCCAACGAAGCCTGATCGTCCGCCGTTCATCGGCAATAGGTCCGTTCTAGGTCGTTTTCTTTTTCAGCGCAGTTTGTCTTCAATAGACTTTCTTCAGCCCAGCATTATGCCTCGACCTGAGTGTGCCGAGCATCAATGCGAAATCAATCGTCGTCGTATCAAGAATCTCAAACTTGACAAACAAGCCCTTGAGGGATGGTCGCAAAAGTACCAAATGCAGATCACCGATTTGAAGGAGGAATTATCATCTCGTCCCTCGTCTTCAGATTTCAGTCAGTTGTCTTCAGACTTCAGTCAGTTGTCTTCTGATTTCAGTCAGTTGTCCAGCGAAAAACAATCACTGGAAGCCCAACATGCCGCCGAGAAGGAAGCCCTTCTCTCCGAGAAGGATGCCCTTCTCGCTCAAATCGAGTCCTTGCGAGAGCAATGGTCCGCTCGTCCTCAGGTCGCCTCTTTTTCTCAGGGGTTCCAAACCGATTCTCCGGCGTCTCCAGATCCATCTGAGTTCGTCGATCCCTTTTCAGATTGCATGTTGGTAGATTCCACCGCATGCAAACGGAAAACTACCCCGCCAGGTAGCGATTCCAACTCCGCTCCATTAGTTCCAGAATCTCCTGCTCAATTCACCGAGGTTCGCAAAAAGCCAAAGTCAAAGAAGAAGAAGCAAGATGCTTCTTCGACTTTTTTACCATCCGTTTCAGCTGCTCCAGCTGCTGTTCCTGCTCCGCAAAATGTCGCACCGGCGTCTGCTCCTGCGCCTTTTGTTTCAGCGATCCCGGCGTCACAGCCTGCGTCGCAATCAGATTCGGCTCCGCCGAAAGTCAAGTCTCCGCCCCCCGTCTTTCTACGGGACAAGAGCCGCTGGACCGAGGTCTGAGCTCTCTGCGGAACTCACTCCCCGAAGATCCAGTATAGTAAGGCATCCAATGTGGGTGACTCTATTAAGGTCGTTGTCTGCTCAATTTCTGATTTCAGGAATTTCACTCGGCTTCTTGCTGACAAGAAGCTCGAGTACCACACTTACGCCCTCCCTGAGGAGCGTAAGATTCGTGCAGTCCTCAGGAACGTGCCGTTCGAGCTCTCGAACGAGCAAATCCAAGAGGACTTGTCTTCTCAAGTCTTCCCCGTCGAATCTGTGCACAAAATGCACAGCCGCCGAGGCAAGCAGTTCCCACTTGCGCTAGTAATCCTAGCGAAGAGCCCGCAAGGGCAGTCCATTTTCAGAGGCAAGCTCACCGTGTGCGGCCTCTCCAACATCCGAGTCGAAGCTCCACACAAACGTGGTTTCCCAGGTCAGTGCCAGCGCTGCCAATTGTATGGTCATGCGGCGGCAAACTGTTTTGCTTCCCCTAGGTGCGTCAAGTGCCTAGAACCGCATGGGACTAAGGAGTGCTCTCGCACTCCCGAATCGCCCACCGCTCCGTCCTGCGTCTTGTGCGGCCAGTCAGGCCACACAGCAAACTTTCGCGGCTGCCCCAAGGCACCGCGTGCTGCCAGGGCTACCGTGAAGCCCATCGAGAACTGGAGAGAGCGACCGCAGCCTAGCTCGGACGCCCCTCCAGTCAGTTCAAAAGCCCCTAAGGCCTTTACTTCTATCGTTCCAGGTCAGCGCAGCCGGGTCGCGACTCAATCGCAACCGGCCGCCAAATCGGCTTCCCAGTGCCAGAACGCAAAAGGGTCTCAAGACCGCATGGCGTTCTGGATCCAGCTCGCTCCCATCGACGAGATCCTGGCTTTCGGCGCCGCTCTCGACGCCAGCCCAGAGGGTTTCAACGGTGCTCTTCCGGTCCTATCCAAGTTCGCTCCCCTTATCAGGAAACTCCAGCAAGCTCAACGTTTCTAAACGTAGTCCTTCTTTCCAGCATTCCTATCTCAGAGTGAGTCTGATCACTCTAGATAATATCTTAGTTCAGCTTTGTCATTTCTGCTAATCTTAGCTTTATTTTTCTCACTTTCAGTTCCTTTTGGTGGCAGCCGTCTGGATGCCGCTCACTGCGCAGCCTCTCTCTCCAATTGGCTGTCGCTCCGATGAAGACTAATGGCCTCAATCAAGGTGAGTCAGTAAAGGGGGATGTTTAGTGGGTATGCTCGGCTTCAATGAGTGAGTCTCCACACTGTCTGGGCATTCTATTCTCCGTTAGCCACTGGGGTTAACAGCTTATAGAATGCCCATTCGTCCGTAATAGGATTCATCCTCCTCCCGCTAAAGCTTGCTTTACTGGTTAAAGCTTGTTTTAGGGGGTGCCAAAATTTTCTGTGGCGGAAAAACAAAAAAAAAAAAAAATGTGCTACGACCACCTTCGACACAGTCCAGGGGCTCGATTCAGTAACTTTTATCATTATGAACGCTGACGCGCGTGTTGTTCACCGATGGTTTTCGTATTGACATTGTTTAGGCAAGACCTACTAACAAAATGTCATATGTTAACATTATGCACCTTTTAGGCACATTATTTTAACATGTGGTAATTACATTGCATTCTTCTGTTTATTACCTTGGCTTACGGTACACAAAGGGCCCTCCAGCGCCATCGACACATGAAAATTGATGTGAGTCGGTGGTGGTGTGAGTCCGTTTCACTGAGTTTTATTCGAAAGGTTTCTTACATTCCACAAAAATAGCTACATAATATGCTATGCCTTTTCTACCATTGTTTTCGTAAGTTTCCCCAAACAACAGATTTTACAATAACCGAAACAGCAGTTGAAATTAGAGCACATGCGATTCCGAGTGCACTTTTCGCGCCATTTTACATCGAAGTTAATTATTGTCAGTAAATTGTAGTGCTCGCTTTTCAACGGCATAAATAAGTTTGTTTTTCGCAATTGAAAATGAATTTGTTTCATGTAGAGAAATATGAAAGAATGGTTATATGATATATATTTGATGTAAGATGATATTATAATATATCTTGTTTTATAATATATTTATTTAACGTCATAAGTTATGTTACATAGATAAAACAGAAATATTTTGTGTACAAATCTAGTTGTTTGATTTCAAATCTTGCTTGATTTTATTATGCTTCTGTTCTCACCCTATTTTGACCTGCACTGGGTTTTTTAAAGCGATTCAGTCTATTGGGATACGCTTTGTTCTCTAAGTTTACGATGTCACACATACAAGTATTTTATGTACACTTAAACTCGAAGTTTCCATGTCTTTATAGACACCGTGATCATGAGCGACTGAAGCCATTCAAACTCAATTATTTTAAAGGCAGTCAATATGTTATATCTAAACGGAAGTCAACCTGGATTTTTCATGGGTTAGATTTAACTGACTGAACCATTCGTAGTCTATTTTTAAAGACCACAGTAATTCCTCACGAAAAATGCTGTGCCAAAGTTCATGTTACATTTTTATCGATATAAATTAAGTTTTTCTTTATTTTCTTATATGTGTTTCTTACTTAAACTTAAAAGAACATGTTCAGATGTCCGCCGAACTGTCAGCATTCTTCTGTTTGTTACTCACTGTCAACCGCGCCACGCTACAGTGCAAATATTATACCATTTGATTATGTGGTGTGAATGCTGGAATGACCCACAGATATATCTGCGATATACTTACTAGTCATGTATTTTGTAAAAAACCAAGAACCTTTTTTAATAATTCATGGGGATACATGGGGATGACTCGAGTACCCTTGAGAGTGCTTTGTATTCGGACATATGGTTGCTGCTATGTTTTGGAACACCCTGTATAAGTAGACAACTTCGTGAACAATTTTAAGGGTGCCCCATTCGTTTTTTCGTACAACCTTAGGATTCTCGTGTAGGATTCACAATTAGTTTTTTGTTTTACTCACTAATATTAAGCCTATTGGTAATCGCAATGCCAATAGAAAACATAAAGAAATGATTTAATAATCCATATTAAAAACCCAGTTACGATCCAACTTTAGCCGTAAATAATTAATATTAAAATTGGAAACTGCCAAAGTATCTTACCAATGATAAATCTTTTAATAATCCATATTAAAAACCCAGCTTAGATCCAACTTTAGCCGTCTTTTAATAACCCATATGAAAAACCCAGTTTTGATCAAACTTTAGCCGTAAATAATTAATATTAAAATTGGAAAATGCCAAAGTGTCATACCAATAACTGAAGTTAATTTATTTATTAGTCAGTTTTAATAAGAAGTCATCGTGGCACCGTGGTTACTGTGTTTATTATACTATATCGCAGGTTAAGCAACGTTCGATGCGGTCGGTACTCGGATGGGTGACCGCCGACCATACATTTCTCACGGCGCTGACTTCCGTGCTTCGAAGGGCACGTTAAGCAGTCGGTTCCGAGGGCTATATACTTGTATACAGTAGTCGTTAGGGTTTGGCAGAAGCCATTTCGGCGCCATGAAAATTCTGAACTCCACCAACCAGCACTGGGCCAGCTTGGTGGATTATGGCCTTAACCTCCTCGTCACCCAGGGGAGAGCCGTATAGCCCTGAAGGGGGGGGGGGCTCATTAAAAAAGAATTGTGATGATTTAATAAGTGTTTTATGCAAATGTAAAAGGGTGTTAATTAAACAGACTTCTTTCAAATAGCATTATTCCCTCTAAAAATCTAAGTTGCCTTCTAAATTACTATGTCAGCCACAATCCGTGCCACAAACCACGTTGGAGTTATTTAAAAAGCTCTAGGGTTTATGGCACTTCGCCGGCCGCTGCCGTAGCACCCCTTGCTTCGCTCGCTCGGCTCGCCCACATCTATACATATAATAAAATGGTAGGAAAGTCAAAACTGTACATTGAATATTTTTTTAAAAGAATACTTGGGGTATGATCTACAATCGAAACAGAAACAAAAAATATAGTTTTTAGAATTTTTGTCTGTTTGTCTGTTTGTCTGTTTGTCTTTCCGGGATAAACTCAAAAAGTACTGCATGGATTTACTTCAAATTTGGCATGAAGATAGTTAAGAAGTCGGGTCAACATATAGGCTACATATTATCACGCTAGCAGTGTTATAATCGTAGGTGCGTTTGGTGCTGCATAGCGTTCACGCAGACGACGTCGCGGGCAGCAGCTAGTATATTACTATATGCAACCTAGCTGATCCTCCTCGCTGCGCTCGTCGTCGTATTAACCGTACCGACTACGTCTTCCGGATCGGGAGCCCTTCTTGTCACATAATATATTTCATCGCAATGTTAATGAATATATTACTTAGTATAAATTATTATGGTATAGTTATAGTATAAATTGCTTCAAGACACATTTTTTTCAAAAGTTATTGTCTCGTGGCTAAGTTATGACAATAGAAGCTTCATCACGTGGGCAAAAAAAATATTCTGTGGCTTTACTTATTATTTCTCAATGTAAAATATGTAGTTTTAACTTTTAACAGATCAATAAGTACTTACATATCTAAGAGCATGAAAATAATATTTTGGTGTTCAGATTTTTTCATTAGAAAATATAGAGCGTCTCTCCTCCGCGGGAAGCTGACTGAAATAGCAAGATATTTTTGCTTAGGGTAAAGAGCACTTCTTAAACATTTTTTTCTTACTTTGGGATAATGGTATTAGATTTTATTTACAGATTTATATCACTAATTTGCGACTTTATAACCCTTTAATCTGTCGTGGTCACTTTTCATCAGGTGGCATGGAAGACAAACGTCCCAAGCTTACTTTATTAAAAAGAAAAAACAGAAGAAGCAGAATGTATTTTACTTGTTTTGATTTTTCGATAATTCCGTACTGTATGTAACAAACACTTGGTATAAAATATCAAAAACTTCAATTAAAAAAAAACAATGGCTACGGGTTCAATCCCCGTACTATGTAAATATTAGTTTGAATTAATATATTTGTTTGCATTTGTGTGGCATTATATGCTATGTAGGTATTTTATAAAAAAATATAGGCATGTGTATGGGTATCTTTTTCCTGCTAGATAGCGCTGCGATAACACATGTTCGACAATTATAATAATTTATCTATATCAAGTCGTGACAATCGGTTGAAGATAGATGTAATATATGATAAGTTTTAAGGCAAATGTATTTCAAACATATACGTAAAGTACATTCGAGGCTTTACGATTTCATTTTACTTTTACTTTTTCTCAGAAGCATCAATCCGTTAGTTTATAGCTCGGGACAGAAAAGGGTGTTTACTAAAAAAGCTTTCAGCAAATGTCGACCCAGAGTTTCGTTCTCTGTCGGTTTTATTTGTTGGCGTAGGGATATTCTTTTTAATAGATAATGGGATCTTTATCCTATTTGTGTTTTATGTTCGGTAAGTTTTCTTTTACATAAATATTGGATGTTCTTGCGGCTTTACCCTCGTATATCAGTTTTGTGTTGGAAAATCACGTAAATAAATGATTTTTTTTTTGTAACATTAATTCACACATGGTCAAAGAAAGCATATAGCTCGTGTTTTAGGTTATAGATAACGGACATATGTACATAGTAAAACAAATCTACATTTTTAGAACATAAAAAGCATACAAACATATTAAGCTCAATCCACGCAGTCCCTTGGGTATAAAAGAACAACCAACTCGCAAAACTACACTTTTATATTATTTGTAGGTTATAATATAAAATTTTGGATACCCTCTAATTCACTCTGTGGTCATAAGGGTGTTACCACACCAATCGGTCGATCTTCAATCGTCGTTCGATGGTAGAATGGTTTAGTTGATCGATAGTTTTTACTAGGCCAATCCGATCAGAAAAAACCGATCGACGCCTTCATTCGACCGTCCATTGATCGGCGTGGGATCACCCTAACGTAACATATGTAGGCAAATTTTGGGGCTATTGAGTTTGAGTGCCAATTTGATGATTACTATCATTATTTACTAATGCGTGATTTTAAGCTGAAGAATTTACTTAAAATTAAAATTAACTTAAATGTTAAGGCACCCGTTAAATTGTGCAAAGCTTTAACTAAACATGACAGAACGCATGGTTGTCTGTAAGACATCGCTCGTCAGCGATAAGACCGCCTAGTAGTACTGTTATTTTTTTTCTCATTTACTATCTGTACTGTATACTGAAGTGTAAATAGATAAAATCAAAATAAACGCTTGTTTGGTTACTTCATTTACTATTTTTACCAGGGATTGGAAATGACACAATGGCTTCGTAGAAAAATTGCGTGGATAGTAGGATGTTATAAGTTCGACCCATGCTCACAGCAGAATTCCTATAAATTAGCATAAATAACGCAATATTTCTTGAATGTAGCTAGGTAATCAAATTTGTATTTATTGGTCTACCCTAACCTTGTGGTCCATCGTCTAAAAAGGCTGCTGGAGCAATAATGTATTTCGTTAGGATCAGGGACCGGAACCGCTTACCCTTAAAGAGGTTTTTGATTGGGTTTTTCATAGACTTGTTTTAAAAAACCCTATCAATTTGGTAACCGTATCGAAGACTTACCCTAATTTAAGGCTTACCATATCAATAGAGTTAGCTTCATGTAAGCAGTAAGCCTATCGAAAACCCTATTGAAGGTTACCGATTCAATAGGGTTTTAAAACCTGCAGGCAAATTTAATCTCTAAGAATATCAAATTATCAAAAATATCACCATCTATTCAATCTCGCACTTCGAATTATACTTCCGAATTCAACAGCATGCGCGGAAAGAGATAGAAATAGGCTAACCCTATCACAGGGTAAGCGCATCCGAAAGTAGTTAACTTTATTCAAAGTGTTACCACGTCGATAGGCTTACCATATCAATAGGGTTACACTTCCATATGGTAAGATTTTGATAGGGTTACCCTATCAATAGGCTTAATCAAATAAAGGGGTTTTCCGGTCCCTGGTTAGGATGTATTCATGTTTTCCGTTAATTATTAAGGTACTACTCAAAAAGCAGGTTTGGCTTTCACGTACCTACTGCATTAAAAGAAAAACCTTTAAAAATCCAAAAATTAAATTACTTAGAGCTACATATCGAGAAATGAAAATGCAATATTACGAGCAAAAAGTTCAGGTTTGTTAGTAACTAGAGCACCCGGAAGATAGTTCAGGCAGCAGAGCCTTTATTCCAGCGGCCGAGGCCCTCATCTCCAGCCACGTCAATAATTGGAACGGTTGTTCACGTATGTTTTTTTTTCGCAGTGTTCTCGCAAGGGCCACATTGTACGAGCTCGCCGGCGTCCCACCCCGCACTCCCCGCGCCGCCTGACCAACCCCCCCACGTAAAACGGTTCGTATTTTTCATTGTTGCTCTAAAGCCGTAAAGGTTTTGTTTTATTTATGCCCTTTATAACTCGCAAGTAGAAGCGGAAGCGACTGCAAACTTCAAGCGCAGTCGGTTTCAATATTACATTTGGAAATATTACAGAAATAGAATGAGTTGTGAGAAATAGTTGTGTGGTGTGGCGAGGTGAAATAGGGTCATTGGTTTAACGTGTGAGTTTGGGTATCCATTTCTTGCAATAGATTTTATTTGTAGTTATTTTAGGTTTTAATTCATATTTGATTTTAAATGGCTTATCGTAATTACCACCGTGGTGGTGTCGGCATTCACGGGCTTTTACGCAAGAGGTCATAAGTTCGAGTCCAACTGCTAGACAAATGTTTTACATTCCTGAATTTTAACTTGCTAAGCATCATAGTATTAAATTTCGAGTTCACGCGAAGCATTATTTGACCATACCGTTTGATTCAGAAAGAAATACACATTTTTTATTCATCATTGAACTGACTACAGCTCCAGGAAACGCCCCCAAAAGTGACATGGAAGTTGTGGCATTAGGCTAGGTTTTAGACCGTTAAACACTAAGCTTACATTATGTTTGATGGATGATAGATTTTCAGAGCGAAAGGCTTCAGACACACCCTGACTACCACTGTTTACTAGAACACCTCATTTAGGACTGACCGCTTAACGTAGCCTCCAAACCACAGGCTTAGCGATTAATTGATTAACGTGTGCACCTCTTTTTTATCGGTTGGAATGTGCTTAACCTGCTATTTCAAATGCTACGGTCTACGCCACTGCGCTGCAACGCTACGACTTCATTTCACATATTACTTGGATAAGTAGGTTTATTTGTTAGCTTTTAGTAATTTTAATCTTAGTTTCCTTAATTTGACTATTAACTTTTTATGTTAAACATTTTAAAACAAAACTATTGCCGTTGTATGTTCAATATTTAAAGCAGAAAACTCCTTTTAATGTATGCAAACAGTTTGGTATGCAAATTTTAAAAACTACGAATTAAATGTTTTCTTCGTTGGTAGATAAGTTGTATATGTTTCATAATTTTTGAAAACTTTCAGGTAAGTACCGAGTACAAGTTTCCGTATTTAATATGTATTTAAGTTCTAATATTATATACCTAACAAGAATTGTCCGCGGCACAACCCGCGTAGTCACTAATCCCGTCCATAGTTCGTAATAATCGATAGCTAATGTTATTTCTAAAAAAAATTAAAAGCCGATCTTACTGTTTAATAATAAAATGTCGCAAAAACGATGATGCTATGCGTAGTTTTTTTATCTGAAGAGTGGTAATTAAATAAGATCTAGAAGGTGTCCTACCATAAAAAAAATATCTTTCGAAGTTATTTTGAACCAACTTTTAATAGACAATGACTTTGACGAGTTACTTGAAAAAACCTGAAAGGGAAACAAGAATCAGGAACTACCAAAAAAACATATTTAAACCTGTCAGACGCAGGCAAACAGCATGAAATGATTGAGATTACGTATTTTTTATGTGTTTCGCTGAAAAGGTACAGCTTTTAGTAGTAAAATAAATGGATTTTCGATATAAAAGGCTTTTTAAATAAAATTGTTAAAACTTCAACGCTTGCGGAATTTGAACCTTTTGAAACATTCGATTCGAAATTGCTAGACTATCCGTGCCTACGATGCCGATATTAAACTGAACTAAGCTCTCCATATATATTTTTATTTACCTATAATTAATATTTGTAAAAATATGTACACATAAAGTATAATATACAGGGTTGATTTGTAGCCACCAGCAAAATTTAAATGTTAGTAGTTCTTTGATACAATATAAATGTACCTGCATATATATTTTAGCGTCACTCAGTACAAAAAAGTAGAAATATGGATCAACAAACTGAAAAAAATAGTCGCTGTTGATGAACACAGATACTACGACGCGGCATTTCATTGATAATACTACGACGTAGTACTACAAGATATTTTGTAGTAGCGCGTAGTCATCTTTATTTTAATGGTAATTTAGAATGACCAAGCTTTGCTTAATATGTTTGGGGATTTATTAATTTCACAATGATACTTATTGTGTAAAAAGAATTTGGCCGGTGGCTACAAATCAACCCTGTATAACTATTATCATACAATTTATTTGTATGTACACATTCTATTACGTCATATCTGAATGTGGTAGGCAGAACACCAGTGGCTATATAACCATCAGATGTCTCGTTTGACAAATTTGGAGGCATAATAATGATGGAGAGAGACTACAGCCGTGACAGAGGGTCAGCCTATCGCCCTATAAAAAAAAACTCCAATTAAAACTCGGTTCTATATCTGACTTTCACAGTATGCCCGGGAAGAGAAGCAGCTGGCACATTCTATGTTTTTCCTATCTTCCATTTTTCTGAGGGTGCTGTGGTTAGCCAGCGGCAATTTCGGCTCTCTGAAAATTTGGACATCCACCAACTATCTTTTGGCAGCTAGGTCGTCCTCCTCAGAGAAAAAGATTAAGGGCTTGGTTCATTACAAATGGTTATAACGATCGTAGGTAATTGTGATCGAGGTTACTGGAAGAGATTTTGATAAGATCAGTTTTTACAACAGTATCCTGCCTTAACCCATAAAATCATCTTATTTTATTATCAGCTGTATTGAAGCCCAGGCGTATTTAGTTTGGGTACTTTCAATATTAAATCTCAATGCCCAAACCACGCTTATTACTATGATAGAAAACCTTCCATGCTGGACTGGGAGCGAAAGAAAAACATAGAATGTGCCAGCTGCTTCTCTTCCCGGGCATACTGTAAAAGTCAGTTAAGGGACGGAGGTTTTTTTGACGTTTTTGTGGGCGATAGGCTGACCCCCTATCGCTGCAAGTCTCTCTCCATCATTATAATGCCCCCAAGTTTGTCAAACGTGACATCAGATGGTTTTATAGCCTCTGTTGTTCTGCCTACCCCATTAGGGATACAGGCGTGACGTTATGTATGTATGTAGAAACTTGGATTGAAATTTTCGATTCAATATCAACATCCAATATTCTAAACTATCGACTGAGTATTATCCACTGAACATAATTATATTTAAAACAAGTTGATACATAAATTGCAGGTAGTCGTAGCCAACGTCCTATTTGTTCAAGCGCAGAATATTTAGGATAACTGAACCATTTCGTCTAATAACTCTGAATGTAATTTAACGTAAATACTTCCGTAGTGAGTTCATTTTGTGAAGGCCAGGTTTGAGTCGGTACAGTAAAACACTGAAAGCTTATCGAAAATAGTTATCACATGAAAAGTATCTCAATGCCATGCCTCCATTAAATTCTCCCATTTAGCCTAAATTAAGTTTCTTTAAGAACTTGAGTTACGGAGTATAATACATACATTTGGGGTTTGAATAATTCTTTACAAGCAATTCTTTTTTTAAATTTTAAACTTTTCATATCTCGGCTTGTAATAGAAAATTTTACCATAACTACGTTAAAATATGGCCTTTTCTATATAAATAGAGGGGAATAACTGGTAAAATTATAGGAAAAGGCTCAACAGAATTGATATTTCTGTTCGAAACGCTACATTTATTAATCTCCAATCGGCTATGCGCCTGTGAGGATTTCTGAGCTTTGTAGGTCAATTCGGATACGTTGGACCGCTTCACAAAACGAAATTATAAATCGATCCTTTAATATTTATATATAATAAATATTTAAGAGTATTTTAAACCAACTTAATTTTTATTAGAATAAGTTAACTGAACATATTATACTACACGGAGTACGAAATAATAATGTGATACTGAGTTGAATAAATCTGTTATAATAATTAATCCAGTATTTTAGTCACCCTAATTAAATGAATATATTTCGTTTTCATAGCAAACTCGTCCTATGGAAAATACGTAGAAAAGCAGAAAATTATTAAATTAGCAAGTCAATACAAAATACTTGAGTTTAGAGCAAAGAGTTTTGTCCATCGCTCAAATATGTGCCCCTATTGGTTTTCGATCGCAGATCCTTTTTGTATGGAAAGTTATTTAGGTATCTTTATACTCAATATAAGCCTTAGTTTTAAAACAATTACACTATATGTATAACTAAAAGGTACGGAGTCCATTCCTTTAGTACTTAAATTTTCTATTATTACTTAGAGCCGTACTAATAAAGGTTTCTTAAGAGTTGATCATGATTCAAGCTGAGAATCATTGTCAGTTCTCCCAAGAGTAGGTACTTAAATCTGCTCTTAAGCAGATTTGAAGCCCTAGAAACCTTTCGTATTACAAGGTTCAAAACCAAGCCTTTATTTTTTATGTCAGAAACAATGTGTTGTTGTAAATAAATTATATTTTATTTATTTTAAAGCTGTCCAGCACACACGCTGTATAATCAGTATGTGATGAATTGCCACAAGGCAACTGCTCGCTGTAGCTCTCATCAATCTTGGTTGTCGATACATCGACGCGGCTCAAACACCGGCAGTTGTTACGGGAAAAATAATAAATACTATAATAGGAGGTGATTGATTTGAGTTTTGTTGCGGTGTTCGAGGTCAAAGCCTTCGTTTTCAGCTTTTGCTGGTTGGTGATTGAGTTTGTTTAAGTGTTGCTGTTTCAAAAAAACCTCCTATTTATTTTAAGCGCCCTTAAAATGTAGTGTTGGGGCAGTTGTAATATGTATCAGCTAATGGAAACGATCGGGCCGGAGAATTTCAGAAACATAATCTTTTCCAATTTTCCAATTACTCATCTATTTTCTTATAGTTAATGATGTCCATTAGGCCCAAACCAAATATTATTTGCCAGTATTAAAAAAAAATCTTTGTTACTGACAATTAGCCGTCGCGCTCGGTTTTTCCAACATTAATTTACCGATACGAGCAGTAGGCGAAGCTATCAGATTCAAAAATAATTTTCCAATAATGACGGAGAATTCTTTCGATATTGGTTAGTTAAAATATTTTAATCCTTCATCTATACTAATTTTATCAGTGCGCTCAATGATCAAAATATGTTGTTATTATTTGAACGAATCAAAATTGAAATAAAATACGCACGCATTCAATCCAATATCTTGCTATTATTTAGAAAAAAGATATATAATACCTAAACATCAAAGTTATACGCGTGATTGCACCTTGTAGTACAGTAAAAGCAAAAAAAATTACAAATAAAACCTAATAGGTACCTGTCCCTACTATTTTTCCCTCGATATATCTGATATTAAAAACTGTGGACAAAAACCGAAGATCAAAGAGTATTATGCAGGTGTTCAATCCTCAGCTCTAAAACATTTTCATATGTAGTATGATGGACGTTTTTCATTACAGCTAGATTCTTTTATAACTTCAATCGTTTTGACTTTTGTTAAATACCATCAAATGTTTCAAGTTCAACAATACGACTGCAATTATAAGTTAATCAATTTCAATGAATGAATAAATTAAAGAAATTTGTGCCCGTTCCTAAATAAATTTTTACTGAAAATAATTTGATCATGAAAAAAGAATAATAAAAGTACGGCTATACAAAATTATTCCCCAATTTGAATAATCAATCATGGCTCCTTTTTATCTTGAATGGACCATAAATTTACTGATAAATTACGCTCTTATTGCGGACCAAATACAAGAAATTCGTGAATAAATATTCGTATATCTCAATTCAAAAGACTTTCCTAACGGCGACCACTTAACCATGGGTACGCTCCAACATTCATGAAAAGTATAATTATTAAACAAGGCTTTAGCACAGAGCAATGCGGACGAAATTAAATATAAGTCCTTCTTATTTAAATGTGACAAACGCGAGCGTAGAGCCATCTAGTAGTAACTAAGTTCAGCTGCTGTGTACAATAGTAGCTAGAGTCTAAAGTACGTCTGCAGTTGCGATTTGCTGATGTTACTTACAAAAGAAGTAATAAATGGTTGGAAAACTGCAGGATCTAAGATCTCGTTCAATCTGGAATAAACTGTTTGAAATATACTTTTTTGAAGACGAAAATATTTTTACTTGTAAATTAATCATATGAACTTTTTAAAGGGCTATCTTATTTGATACTCAGGTTAGAGCTTATAAAGAAATGTTGATATTTTTAAATTAGCTTATCTGGGACTCGAATTAAAAACCTCAGGAACTACAGGAACACTAGTTACATAATGAAGTCTTAAATATAATTATTTACATTCGGAAAACTGGTGCGTTTTTAAGACGCAAGCCCGAGTACAATAAGTCAATTGGATAAAAAACTATCCGAGCTTTTATTATTTGGTTGAAAGATCTTGACTTGGTTGTCCTTGGTTTTTTTGCTTAAATAATTTTCTTATTATCCTACTTACCTATCTTTAAGTGAGGAAGATCTTCATACATAGCCAATTGAATTTAAAAGGTTAGAGGAAACCGGTTAAACTGTTAGAGGAAGACGAGGATATTTTTATGTTAAGCACAGGCTTCTGAAAAATGATATTTATTTTATATGTGACAAATGTCGAAGAAAATTTAATCTTATTTGGGCTAGATATCGTGGAGAATTTTTTTACTCACGTCATCAAATTTATGCTTTGTCTTCAGTAAAATTATGACAAAATATTTTAAAAAATACAAGAAGCTTCAAGATCATAAATAAAAGTTTTTACTTTTCCATCTTAGGAGAAATTGTAAACTGTTATTCTTTTCCAGATAAATGATCTTAAGCAGACTCTTTTAAAAGCAGTTTAAGCTATTTCTATCCTTAAACGCTGTAAGTGTGTGGATATGTCTTAACGCATAATATATTTTGCAGATGCCCACCAAACGAGGGAGGCAGGCAAAGCTTCGAATATGGAACTAGAAGACTGAGTAAGTAGCACAGACTATATTTTGGGAGTAGGTTAACTAACGCTCAGGATATCCTGCACAAACTAATCTTAAAATATTTTAAAATTCAAGCGAGTGGTTATATTTTAAATTGATAATATTTATCACAATTGAAATCTTAAACAACATATGTATTTAGTGATCTGTAGGGAAATACTAAGGCCTTCTTGGGGTTACTCGGATTAGAGTACCTAGACCTTTTACGACACGATTATCCAGGGATGGTATTGCTATACTTGGATGTACCTATATGTATAGATATTCTACTTAGAGTGCGGCCGTTGCGAGAATGCGTTCCTGACAGCTCTTTATGTCCACTGAATAAAGTTTATTTCCGATTCGAAAGTTAAAAAAGCTATCATTTTGACTGCTGTCAGGAACGAAAACTCCCACCGGCCGCACTTTTGACCAATGTTTAATGTATACAAGGCGCAAGCTAGCTCCTAGTTAAGCATTGTATTACCTTGTTGATAATATTTAACAACACATGTAAACAGAATATTTTTTAAATTAATTTCTTCAATATCCTTAACTCTTACGCTTTATTATTATTCTTACGCTTTTATTCTTATTTCAAATTAAGGAGTCATATAAAATATATCCAATACATATAAAACTAATTGGCAAATTAAATTAACAGAACTTATTTCTACTCCATAAAAAAAAAATCAAAGATAGGTACTGTTCATCTAACCGTGGGCGTGGCAATGAAAAGTGAAAAAATGTTTACTATATTTGTGTTTTTTTATGATAAACAAACTGGAAATATCTCTGCTATGGCGGTAGATTCTAACCCCCGACTAGCTATACCTCCCTGGAAACGTTGTGAAATATTGAACATGTGACAGATGTACTCGTTTCATAGAAAGCAGTGATTTACTCGAAAAGCACGTAGTGCAATAAAATATATTTCTAAATAAAAGTGTGTTTTGCTGTTATATCTCTTGAACGTGTTCATTTAAGTATTGTGGTGCCTTGGAGTATAGAAGTAAATATACATGTATATTCTACTTCTTTTATTTTAGTTTTATGTAGAAACTTCAACATGATGGAAATGCTAAAACATTTAAATCTAACAAGGTTGTTTACCCAATAGTAATAATATTCAGTACTTTATAATAATACAAATATTAAATAAGCTAATTATTGAAATCAATCGTTTAATTCCGATCATTGTATAAAAAACAAATCAATCAATACAGATAACAAATTAAATTAATTTCTGAAAGTATAGCGTCAGTTTACCTCCGGGTCTGAAATCATACGGATTTAAGTGCCTACCTCCCAGCAGCATACAGCGGAATCACACTGGTTGTAAATGCCATTTTATTTGATCCCCTTTCGTTGGAACATTTCTCATTATGGCGCAATGGAATAAATTGGAACAAGCTATTTGTCGAGCACTTGGGTTTCAGGGCCGAATTACTTTAAATCAATTTACCCGGATTTTAATTGCAATTCAAATGTTTTGATACGGTGTAAAACCGATCGAAACGCTTATCCATTATTGGAAAAATACTGGCAATACTTTGGAAAACAAATAGGTATTTTTGATTGATTTCAAATGTGATTGAATTCGGTCTTTGTAGAGTTATTGGGTTTTTTCAATGGAATGTTTTTCCATTTATGTTTTGAATAAAACATCCGGTATGTTTTGTATAGCAAATTTATTTTTGTAAAGTCCATTTAAAAGTTCCTAGCTTTGTACTACATAGGTACCTACTCGTAGTTTCTTTTTATCTTACCCTAATAGCACCTGCGCAATTACTGTTCAGAATAAAGTATAGTATGTGTACTTACCATATAAAATTGTTGCAGCATTTTTAAGTAAAGGACATTAAAGGCAACGAATTTGTAGTTTATTCTTTGTAAGAGACGTGGTTACGGGTTTTTTATTGCAAGTAAACTATTAGACTTGACAGCAGTCGTAGTCAATGGACTCTTTGAAGAGTAAATCCAGAATCAAGTTTAAGGGCTAAAAGAGGAATACTTAATTTTTTTCTTAAAGGAGCAAGACGTTGTTTTTTATCTTTTACTTTAACGTGATGGATCATCATCATCAAAACTCTTTGTAATCTTTGTACTGCAGGGCATAAGTCTCTCCCCCGGATGACGAGGAGGTATAGGTCATAATCCACCAAGCTGGCCCAGTGCTGGGTGGTGGATGCCAGAATTTTCAGGGCGCCGAAATGGCTTCTGACAAACCCTAGCGACCCCTGTATACAAGTATACAACACCCGGGACCGACTGCTTAAAGTGCCTCCAAAGCACGGAAGTCGTCGTGAGAAATTAATGGTCGGCGGTCACCCATCCAAGTACCGACCGCGCCGAACGTTGCTTAACATGTGATATCGTATGATACACACATTAACCATGGCGCCACGACAACTTTCATATAGATAAAGAAAGTAGCTGTTTCTTCACAAAAAATGTCGGAACACATCCCCGTTGGGGCCATGCTGTTTGTCGACTGGCTTTATGTGAAATGTGGTCGTATTGTTTCACTTCACTTACAATAAATTTAGTAACAGTTAAGCAATACAACTTTTTGGATGATGTAACTGAAATCAACTTAACGTGCTCAATATAATCTACCTAACCTAAATTAAAAAAAAGCTGTACATGCATTGTCTGTCCGTATAAGCTTTGCTACTTCACTCCCATCCTCGGATAACAGTATTATACAAGGCGACTAGTTCGTGTGATCTCACTAATAAGCAGAGTCCCTATCCCTACAAATATCTTTGCTCCAGTGAATATAAGTTCCTACTATATTAAACTGAACAACCAGTTTTTTTCTACATCATACCATTACTAAGTGGTGGAAAAACGCGGCTTATGTCACCCATATAAAAATATATTAAAAAAACATATCGAATCTATAGACGAATACAAATAGATTTTTCGTGAGAAAATAGCAACCTGATGCCATTGTGATTTTCAGGCAGATGTCTGTCTGTCCTATTTGAAAGGTTGTTAGAAGCGATAAGATATTTCCTGGTAGTCTGGAAGTAAACACTGTGTTTATTTGCTATTATATCCCCAAAAAATAGCAGGTTATTATTTTTCCCATTTTTCCTTATAAAATACCCATATTTGAAGTTACAATTACTGAAAAAAAAACGCTCACAACGGAAAAAGATTGAAACAATCTCATTACACGCAGCACACAGCTTTCTTTGTGACAAAAGAAACAATTTTACACACAAAAAATCGTATTATTTCATTTGATGAAGAATTTAATACATTGCAAATTATTTGCAGGTTCAAAGAACAAAAGAATATTCGGCGAATGGGAAACTGGGAGAGGAAAAGTAAATAAAACTCTACGTGTGTTCCCTGAAAAAACACAGGAACAAAATAGGAAGAACCGCTTCTTTCAAAGGTAGTTTGTTCCTTTGAATGGTTTATTTGTTACAAGGATTACGCTTAGCGAAGCGTATTTTGAAAACATATTATGTTCAGTGAAGTAGGCTTATAAAAAAAAATTAATCGTGTATTTATGGAATAGGTAATAAGTAGCAATTTTTTGCCTAAGGCTGTTAACACACCAATAGATCGAATCTGATTGGATTTGTCTAGTAACAATTATTGATCGACGACTACTAGTTAATTTTTCCATCGATCGACGCAAACTGATTGGTGTGGTAGCACCTTTAAGATCCCTAATAAGAAGTGTAAACATAAGTGTCTATTATAAGAATATCGTACTGGTTCTGGTCAAACCCTAAAGTTAAAATTATAATTGCTCTCAAGTAATTATTAATCTGCTTCCATGCTGGACTGGGAGCGAACGAAATACATAGAATGTACCAGCTGCTTCTCTTCCCGGGCATACTGTAAAAGTCAGTTAAGGGACAGAGGTTTTATTGGCATTTTTGTGGGCGATAGGCTGACCCCCTGTCACTGCAATAGCCTCTCTCCATCATTATAATACCTCATTTCTCAAACGTGACATCAGATGGTCTTATAACCACTGGTGTTCTGCCTACCCCATAAGGGATACAGGCGTGAAGTTATGTATGTATGTAATTATTTTCTTTTTTAGTGAAAAAGTATAAATATTTTGACGATTATACTTCATAAGTAGATAATTGTTAAATACCTGTATAATATGAATATTCAACTTATTTATAAGAGTATGGAGAAGATTTAGTCCGTGACCTTATGAACTTTGGTAATGTAGGTAATCCTTATTTATTTTTTTATATAAAAGAATAAAGTATCAGTCTTAAGTATAAAAGTAAAAACCTTTTCAAAATAAAATAAGAACTCACCATTAAAAACAAATGAAATTCTTTACATAATTTTCTACTTCATCTTAAATGCTTAAGCTAAGTGCTTAAAACAAAACGCTGCCCGCACACATTTCCATTTCGAAGTAATAAATTTTACCTAGGATTTAATTCGTCCATATCGTACTGGGATTTTATCTTCCTAGCCCGCGGTCACCGCATTTAATTGGTTTCATAATTACTGCACTTCTATATTCGAGATTTTTTCGATAAAACCTTTTTTATGCTTCATGCAATTTTTTGTTTTTAGAATTAATTGGAAATTGAAGTTTTGGTGCGTAAAAGCATATTCAGAATTACATCGAATAAAAAAAAGCGGCTTTATGGTGTAACAATTAACATGTTTTGCTCGAAACCAAAAAAATAATATCATTAATTTTAAGTTATAATTGAACTGATAATTCATAGCAAATTATCATAGTCCAATTGATTATTTCTTTAGAAAACATCCCTCTTCGAAACTCTCATACATGTAAGTATAGTAACCCTTAGCAAAGATTTAAATCCAACTTTTAGTGTATTTCTTTTAGTCGTTATTTCTCACTAGTTCACTTCCTCGATTATGAGTCAAAGTATTATACGTTTTTATAACATAACTAGCTTTATCCCGCAACTTCGTATGCGCTTAACTACCCTTCTCGTGGAAATTTCAGAAACTATGCAACCAGACACCCACTGAAAGAACCTTTATACCAAGGATCACACCCATGCACTCAAGGAATAACTTTTTTCCATACAAACTAAAAATCATATATTTCCCGTGCCTGTGGGAATTTTGGGAATTTTTTTCGTAGCACAACCAGTCACTCTTTGAAGAAGCTTTATGCCTAGTATCACATCCGTACACTTAAGGAATAAGATTTTTCATACAAACTAAAAAGTCCAACCCCTTCCCGTGGGAATTTCGGGAATTCCTTCCATAATACAAACAGACGCTTATTGAGGAACCTTTATATCAAGTATCACATCCGTGCACTCAAAGGATGGGATTTTTTCATACAAACTAAAACATCATATATTTCCCGTTCCCGTGGGAATTTCGGGAATTCCTTTCATAACACAACCAGACACACATTGAAAAACCTTTACACCAAGTTTCACATCGGTGCACTAAAGGAATAAGATTTTTCATACAAACTAAAAAGTCCTATATTTCCCGTTCCCGTGGGAATTTCGGGAATTCCTTCCTTAATGCACCTCTACATCCCCTAAAGAATGTATGTTCCAAATTTCAGCTCTCTACGCCCAGTAGTTACGGCTGTGCGTTGTCTGTCAGTCACTCAGTCACTCAGTCACTCAGTCACTCAGTACCTCAGTCACTCAGTCAGTAACGGAACAGTTTTATATATATTGATATCCCTGCTAAATATAAAAATGCCACTTAAAGATGCTATAAAACTTAAAAAGGGCTATTACGAAATATCTGAATCCATGAACGAAAAAAGTCCTTGGTTGTAAACTATTTATGAACAACAAAATATCTTATATTGTGGTTCCAATAGTAAATTATATACATATGTAAAATTGTGGTTCATTACTTAAAATAAGGAAAGATTTGACCTATTACAAGTGTAAACCTTCAAAATAATCTATTTTGAGTTTGACTTTTACCTTTTCAGGGTTCTCTTGGCAAGCGCCCTACGTAAAAACTATTGCCAAAATATTGGTGGCGTTGTGTGTAAGGGCCCGTTCACACCAGATCCGTTAATGACGATTCGTTCAAAAACACGATACGTCATGACGGATACACGTTCACATTGCATATGGAATCGTGTTATTTCACGATTCGTCAAAATATCCGAATTGATGTTCACATTCGTTTCGTGATTCAGATTTCAGTCTCGGCTGAACTACCTTTTTTTTTTTTTTTTTTATATTGTAAGGATAGGACGTTTGTCTTCCATGCCACCTGATGGAAAGTGCGCATGAAGACTATGGTGTTACACGTCCATCCACGAGAAACCTATTCACTCGACACTTAAAAGTTCCAGGACTGTAGTGGTCAGGAAAAACAGACGCAGGCAGATTGTTCCACACCTTGGCAATCCGTACCAAAAAGGAACTATCGAAGCGTTTTGTTCGACTTCTTGGTATATCCACTATATACGGATGGAAATTCTGTCTGCGTCTGGTAGTCCGGTGGTAAAAAGGGGTGGGTTCAATTTGGTCAAAAAGAGCACTCGCACACTCACCAAAATGTAGCCGATAAAATACTGTCAAACAAGCAACCTTACGACGATGCTCTAGCGTCTGCAATTTTTTATTTGTAAGGTTGTTGTTATTTATGATTTTTCGGGCTCTTCGGTCAACAGAGTCTAGCGCTTCGAGCTGGTATTTGGCAGAACCATCCCAAAGGTGACTACAGTACTCCATGCAAGACCTCACTTGGGCTGTGTATAAGTTGAGGAGCCGTTCAGGGCTGAAGTACCGCCGGACCTTCGAGATGATACCCAATTTTTTGGAAGCCGTTTTTGCCATAGTCTCAATTTGTTGTCCGAAGTTTAATTTGGACGTTATAGTGACGCCCAAAAGCCCTAGTTGGTCGGTGATGGGAACAGATACATTCTGGAAAGTGGGCGTAAGAGTAAAGGTGCTCTTTTTTGCGGAGAATAGACACGCTTGTGTTTTGGAGGCGTTAAATTTGACCAGGTTAGATTCGCCCCAATCGGACACATTCCGCAAGGTCGAATCAACGCGCTCAATCATAGACTCTCTCAAAATCTGGATTTCATGGGCGCTCGTTCGCGCATTGGCTATATATCTCTCAACAACAGTGCTGTCATCACCATATCCAATAATGCCTGGTGTTAGGAGGTCATTAATGTGCAGCAAGAATAAAGTTGCAGAGAGAACAGATCCCTGAGGTACCCCGGCATTAATTGCCATTAGGTCAGAGGAGTAGCCATCTAAGACTACTCGAATCGACCGTTCCCTCAGAAAATCAGATATCCAGTCGCAGAGCTCGGTCGGTATGCCATATGCTGGAAGCTTGCTTAAGAGACCATCATGCCAGACCCTGTCAAAGGCCTTGGAGATGTCTAAGGATACAGCTATTGCTTCACCATGACCCTCCAAGGCCTCACTCCATAAGTGTGTGGCATACACGAGAAGATCGCCGGTCGAGCGTCCACTGCGGAAACCATATTGGCTATCGCTTAGGAGCTCGTTAGTCTCAAGGTATGCCAGGAGTCGATTGTTCAATACACGTTCCATAACTTTACAAAGTATGGAGGTGATTGAAATTGGTCGATAGTTGACAGGATCAGCACGGCTTCCCTTCTTCGGTACTGGTTGTACGTTAGCCAGCTTCCAGGATTTGGGGACTTTACCAGATTCCAAAGAGAGTCCATACAGACGCGTCAAAACGGGAGACAACTCAGCTGCGCAGCGTTTCAACACCACTGCAGGAATACCGTCTGGACCGCTAGCCTTATTCTCGTCTAGGTGCAGCAAGCACTTAAGAACCTCCTTTTGGCGAATATGAACGGTACCCATTGTAGGACCGAACTGAGGTAATTGGGGTGGGATTTTTCCTTGGCTATCTAGACGAGAATTTTCCGCAAAGATACTGGCAAATAAATCCGCCTTTTCCTTAGCGGTGTGGGCCAGAGAACCGTCAGGTTTCCGCAGTGGCGGCAGCGATGGGCGACAAAAGTTCGTTTCGACCGACTTGGCGAGGGACCAGAAAGCTTTGCTTCCCGAGGGGTATGACGCTATTCTGTCTCCAATACAGCCTATGTGGGCGAAACGAGCTCTTTTGTTCACCTTCTTGCAGGACTTGGCGGCAGCATTGTACCTCTTCTTGTGTTCATGCGAATCCACGGCTTTGCTTCTGCGAGCGGTTGCCCAGGCTTTGTACGCTTCTCGCTTACGCTTTTCAGCGGAAAAGCATTCAGCACTAAACCATGGGCGAGCTTTGGTTTCAAGGGATAGATCAGCGTAGGGAATGAAGAACTCCATTGCTTGACCTATCACACTTGAGACTGCATCAGCGCAGCACGATGGATCGGTTGATGTAAAACAAGCTTGCCGCCACGGATAAGATGCGAAAAAATGTCGCATTTCATCCCAATCTGCCGACTTGTAACGCCATACTCGCCTAGAACCACTTGGTCGGGTGTCAGGTGGCGAGTACTGCGATACAGATTTCACCAGACAGTGATCGGATGTCCCTAAGGGTGCAGTGACGGACACCAAATACCTGTCCGGATCGGTTGTCAGCAGAAGGTCCAGGCAGTAAGCAGTGTGTCCAGCAACGTCTGGGATGCGCGTAGGCTCGTCAACAAGCTGAGAGAGGCCATGAGTGAGCGAAAACTTAAAAGCCTCTCTACCAGCATGGTCAGTGTCCTGAAACGGGTATAACCACTGTCCGTGGTGTGCGTTAAAATCCCCCAGGAACACCAACTGCGCTGTGGGAAAACGTTGCTGAACCTTGTCCGCTGTACTGCTGAGATAGTCCATAAGCCTCGTTGTCTCCCGATCTCCGCTGTGTGACCGATAAATACCAGCGTATACCATTTGGTCTAGGCCGGTATCTATGTGAACCCACATAACTGAAAGGTCCGGCACTTCTAAGTCACGGAGACGCTGACAACAGATCTTGTCACTGGCATACATGCACACCCCGGCGTGCGGGTGGAATTTGGACTCCAGGATGTAACCTGGGTAACAAAGGTATGCCGAGTCTGACGGATCACAGATCTGCGTCTCCGTTAGGAAGAGTAAGTGGGGTCTCTCCGTCTCGAGGTGGTGGTGGACATCATTGAGATTGGAGTGCACTCCTCGGATGTTACAGAAGTGCACTTTAAACAAGAGGAAGTGCAACCGCTGTGTTACCTTACTCTTCTTTGGACCTTTCATTAGTTTTGGAGTGGAGTGAATAGGGAGGAGAACAGAAGTTGAGTGAAGCGCTGCAAATGGAACCAAGCAACTCGATAGGGGTGACGCACCATTGGGAAACTCGCTTGGAGACTGCGGGGACGCCCGAACCCCCCCGAGTTCGCCATCGGGTCCTCTCAAACCGGTCGCCAGCCGGCACGATGGAGCCTCCCGGGATTTTTCACGAGGTGGCGGGGCAGCCTTTTGCATGTGGCTGGCATGCTACTTGGGCCCCCTACTACCTGCGGTCGGCCAGCGGTGCACCGTGCTTCGGATCCCGCTACCCTCCAAAACGAGTTACCCGGTGAGTCATTATCCTACGAGTTGAAAACAGTTCTCCGATGCAGCACGATTACTCAGACCTATCCTCCTCAATGGCTACACTAGACATCATGCCGGAACGCAACTAGGTTACTTGGCGGCATGGTTTTGTCTAGTGGGTGGTGACAAGCCACGGCCGAAGCCTACCACCAGATTTTACTGCTCGTTTAGCACCACCCAGGGACCACGTACAAGGCATCGAGGGCTAAACCTTGCGGACGCGAGCAGATTTCAGTCCCCAAAACCTAACTCTCATTCGTCACAAAAAATTCACGATTCGTGTTTTTTGACGAATGAGAGTTTTAAAAGACTATACGTGATTTAAGACGTGTCCGTCATTTTATACAATTCGTGATGCGTGTGAACACGGGAATTTCAAAAGCATGGCCACCGTCAAAAAAAAACGAATCACGAAAAAGGACGCTTCCTCAAAAAACACGAATCGTCCGAATGGGCTCTTACTGTTATTTTTTACTAGCTGTTTTGCGCGGTTTTTCCCGCGCCATTTCAAATCCCGCGGGAATATCGAGACAAAAAGTAGCCTATTTGCTATTCCAGACTGTAAACTATCACTAAACTAAACTATTTCATCCAAATCCGTTAAGCCTTTTAGTCTTGATAGAGGAACCAACATCAAAACTTGCATACATCTATCCATCCAAACTTTCACATTTATAATATACAAAATTTTAGTTTGTTTTATTCGATAGATGTCGCTGTACGTCGATCAAATCGCGCAAGAAGAGTAATAAATAACTAAGCTATATTTACTTAGTAGACAACTTTTATTCATCCTCACTTTCACAATTATAATATTATTAGGATAATATCAGTAGGATAGTAGTATGAAAAGCCAGTTCCTTCCTTAACCTATATAAGACACATATTTGACTCTATTAGCTAGCACCCATTGGTATACTAAAGTCGTGTTTAGTCATTCAAAATACTGTAAGAACTAATAGAGCTTCACAAAAAATATGTTAATTGAAGTGAAGCATCTTGTTTGAATATATTAAATGGAGATAAGCAGAACGGTTTATTCCGCTTTTTAATTTGAATTCTTTATGTAAATATTCCAATAACAATGTAGATACACAGTTTTAATGATGGTTCAAAAAACTTCCTCAGTTCAGTTTTATTATTTCAACACAAATAATTAATTTCCTTACAGAATTAAAAGTTCCAACTTAAATGAAGAATTGCTATCAAAGTATTGTACTTTTTTAATTCATAGAAAAAGGTTCTAAGTCACTTTCTCCAAAAATCTAAAACATCAAAGACAGATTTGCGGCCAAAAATAAATATTTTTGGTAGAAAAATATAACGAAATACAGGCTTAATTTTTTTACTCCAAAATGATTTTCAATGTTGTAAAAGTTCCGTTTGTTTACAGCTCAAGTTTACCCGTTAACGTCAGTGAAGATGTATCATGGAGGGAGGCCCGCACCGTGGGTGAGTTACATTTCAAATTTAACTACGGTTAAATATTTCTGAAATACCATCGCGCCGCGGGCGAAGGTAACTTTCACTACAATATCGCTAAAGTTTGTTCTTGAGAACTCGAATTTCTTGTCGAAATTTAAGTTGATTTATCGATATCAAGAAGTTACAGTTTAAGAATTATGCGTTACTCACTCGGTGCTCGTGCGAAAAGTGGGTGTTTTAGACTGTTGTTTAACTCAAGAATGTTACATAAACTTAGGGTACGCTAAGTATGTAAATAAGACTACTTATAGATTTTTTTAATATTACATAAGCTAATATTCCAAAAAGTAAATCAATATTTAGGTACGTCTGGATTAGATTATAGTCATCCTATTTTATTTACCACGAAAACGTTTTTTAAACACCTATTTCAGCGTTTTCTCGATATTCTGAATCATTGAGCTGTATAAAACCTGCAAAGCTGGATCAATGTTATAGACGTGAATTCTGACATTTTACTGACAGGGCGCCAAAATGGCTCCTGAGGAACCATAGCGACTGAGCCCGACGACGACGTCTTGTCGCGTCTTATGTCTGTGGTGATATAGGCCTGAATCAACGTGTCTTTATCTGGTATTAGTATATTTTTATATTCAATTTAATTCTCAAAACAAGTTTATTGGCAGAAAGTTGTAAACAAAAGTTGGAAGGATAGTGTTGCAATATTATGGATTTTCGTCATAACAATGAGTGAGACATTGCATTGTTTTAAATCTAAAATGGAGGATTGATAAAAGTATTGAAAACTTAAATAGATAATTTATTTCGATATCTCTTTAGACACAGAGAGGGCCTCGTGACAACGTGACCGGTTTTTTGTAGATCAAAGGTCGAGTTAAATCGAAATAAGGTTCTAAATCTAGCTGAAAGAGTCTTTTAAGTTTCTTATCTCTAGATAACAAACGTAAAAGACTCTTTCAGCTAGACTTTGATAGATAAAATATCAGTAAATAAAATAAATCTATTTTATCTAAGAAAACAACTCATCTTCAAAAACAACTGAACTCACCAATTCAAAAGACAGGTTAAGACACACTTTCTCGGAAAATCTATCTCATAGTACAGAGTATTTAGTATATGTAGTGTATGTATATGTGGGATTAGTAGGCTAATTTTGTAATTTACCTTTGCCTTAGTATTAAGAAAAAAGAAATGTCAGTGGGGTTAGTCTGCCAACGGCGATGTGATTGTGAAACTGCTTTATTTTGTAATATAGTTTTAAAAGATTAATTCGTTTGTTTTTCGGCTGCCATCCCCACATATATATGACCAGCCAATATATATTTATTTATTTCTATGTATTTTATGTACATGTATTTATGTAGTATTGTTATGTATATAGTTTAAGAATGTAACTTTGCATTTTTTAAATTATATCACTACTTATAAATTACCATGTAGGTATTACAAACAACCCAGGGTTGCCTGTAAGAGATCATCTCTCGATGATAAGGCCGCCTATTGTGCTCTGTATCTTAAAAATTGTTCTGTATAAATATTCCTTATTTTTGTGTACACGGAAGAATACATAAATAAACTGTACATGTCAATAAAATTTGACTATTCAACTCCAACATCCTTTACATTTCAAGCATTCTATAAAAGTAACCCCACATATCACCAAGGCGTATTAAAATCGAAATGAATTTGAGTTGAGTACTTCCCATACAAGAAGGTAAATTGCTTACAAAATCTCCCCACATAATTAACATCCAGAGCAACTTTTGCATTCAAAGGAAGGGAACTGTCACTGTCGGGAGCAATTTAAACGCATGGGTAGTCAAAGAACCTTTTCTTTTGCTATAGCAAAATGAGGACAAATTGCTGGTCCGAATTCGATACATTGCCCTAATGAAAGTAAATAAATAACCATGTTTGTGTCACATAGGGACAATTTGCCACATGTTTGTGGCTTTGGACAAATTGTCCGAGAAGAATGCGCTTTTGTTGACGCTATGTAATACTAATTCTTCTTTTTGATAAATGATTCTGCTTACTGATGATAATGAACGATGTTTTTTTGGTATGAATATCGTGGAAAATGGTCATAATTAGTGTGTTTTGACATTTCCAGAGTATGGTATTGTATTTATTTTAGATATATCAAAATATTAAAATATATCAAAATAAATGACAAACTATTTTTTTGGCCCCAAAACTAAGCTTTTGTTATTTAGAGCACGCAGTAGAACTAAGCTGTATTCGCCCTACTGTATACACCGAGATGAAAGAGCTCGTTTTTTTAACTGGCCCGGCGTCGAACCCAGGATCTTTAACGCCGCAGCCGAACACTTGACCGATGTACCACGGAGACGGTTTATTAGAATAAAATTGTATAAAGTATGTAAGCTTTATTTAAAAAAATAAATCATATTTTAAAAATAGAATGTTGAAATAATGTTCCTATTACAAAGGCAAGTTTTACTTCAAAACATTATTGAACTGAAATTTTGAGTATTTATTATATTCTGTACTTTTTTAGGATACACGGGTAAAGAATTTTGATAAATAGGTTTTACCAGATTTTATTCTGCTCTCATTATATTGTATATTTTAAGTCAATGTTTGGGACACTTTCGTAACTTGAGACTAAAATGTTATGGATAATTGCGCTTCTTATGGTCTAACTGAATGCGCTCTCAGGTTGCTTACAAAATGGAGGATTGAATTATCTTTACTTTAATTTAACATAATCCTATTTTACTCTATCATCATTATTCTAAAATTAGGAGAAACTAAATGGTCATAGTTTCATAATTTGGAAAAATAACCCGAAAATTACGCTATGGCTTTATTGGGTCGAGAAATATGAATATGTATTAATCTAAGCGCGGCTCAGTAAAACAGGCATATTTGATTTGGATATATTGACAAATCAGCCTGATTTGTGTTTTCCAATTTTGTTTTTAAATAAATATTGCATATTTATAAATATTTCGATTCAGGGAAGGAATTATAAATACCTTTTTTATATAATGACTAAAAGCTAAACGCGTGTTAGTTTAAGATTTATAAAAAGCCTGAAATTTGGCTAAACTAGTTTTTGTACAAATTGGCTAAATAAAATTTAGTAATTCATTATCGTTGCAGATATCTGAAAAAATATTGAATAAGAGCATATACTATTATCATATAGGTAGTGCTTTTATCGTATTTCATACTTTTGTATTTGAAAGAAACCTGTAAAAGATTAGTTAATTAATAATGTTCCTTTGATTTCGATAAAACCATCGTTTTAGAAACTTATTTAAGGCCAAATCTTAGTGACTTTTAGGAAAATTATTCGATACAAAAGAGATTTAGTAGGTAATATGCGTACGTATTATAAATATACCTACGTATGTACGGAAGACTGGGTGGTATACATAATTCTGTTGCAGTCTTCATTGCTTGGGACCTGTGTTTTTTTCGATTATTAAACACAATTATTTATATGTATAAAGGGCAATCACGACCACACCTTTTACAACACACATCCAAGGGCAATAAGGAGGGACAGAAAGCGCTCATAGGTACAGTGTAGGTACAGTGACCACATGTTATATTATTACAACTACAGATAGAAGTGTGAATATTAGTCGTTATTTAGGCACAATATGGTGAAAAGTGACTTTGAAAATTTCAATGTGCTCGTTAATTTTTTAGGCTGACCGTACCTTTCAGCCAAGGATTTGATATAATTCATCATCATCACAAGTCCGTGTAATGAGCCCACTGCAGGGCTATGAGTCTCTAGAGTCGATAGTTTGAGATAATACATAAAGAGAAATATGTGATAAAAATAAATATTAATTATATACTGAGTAAACTTAATCGAAAGCTAAAAGAATTGATTATGCAACGCATGGTTACACTAGAGTTGGCAGCCATCCGCGTGGCAGGTCAAGTACCGCGATTGCCTCAGGTTCAGGCGTAAGTAAAGTAAATAGCAACAAAGCTTTATATCATCATCATCACAACTCCGTGTAATGAGCCCACTGCAGGGCTATGAGTCTCTCCTCTGGGTGACGAGGAGGTTTAGGCCGTAATCCACCAAGCTGGCCCAGTGCTGGTTGGTGGATGTCAGATTTTTCAGCGTGCCGAAATGGCTTCTGACAAACCCTAACGACTACTGTATACAAGCATACAGCACCCGGGACCGACTGCTTAACGTGCCCTCCGAAGCACGCAAGTCGTCGTGAGAAATTAATGGTCGGCGGTCACCCATACTAATATCGTTTTATATGCACAGTAACCCCGGCGCCACGACGACTTGATTGATATAATTGATTCAGGCGATTTATCACCCATAGGAAAACCAACGAAAACATACGAAAACTCTAAATTCAGCTTTACATTCATGCATCAGACTCAGACACAGCTCAAAATAGTTTCTGAGGAAGGCAGTGCTCGTCGCAAAGTTTCTCCGAGAGTAGACGAGTATAAATCAATTTTAAAAACTCGCTTGTACATCCGTTGGTAACTGTTATTTGAATTCTTTAGTAACTTTGAAAGAATATATACGCTTTGAAAGCATGTTCGTCTGCAGGTACCACAGTCCAGTTTATTTACTCCGCAAATAGTTTGCTGCGTTCAGTATTTACTGTTTTCTTTGGTACCCTTCCCTTCCTTGAGCAGTAAACTCATCTTAATATTGTCTTAAGTTTTCACGACTCATAATTTGAAATAAAACACTTTTTTACCGGATTTATCGCGTATAATTTATATTTTATATTTCAACTCGACGTTTGTCTTTGCAGACCCCATGGTCACGAGCGACCGAGATGTCAGGCGTCTGATTGATAGGTGGAATAATTAACGAATGCAGAGCATTCACTTCAGGTCAAAACTTTAGCTGAGTTATAATGTCATCCATGTAAACATTCTCCGAAACCATACATATTTTTTCAAAATTTTTAAATTTCCAATGAATAACTCAACCGATTTCGATGAAATTTATATGGGAACAACTATGAAGTATCTTTTATCATATGAGACAAGAATTTTTAAAATCGATTCATAATTGTCCGAAATATCGTGTAACAAAAACACAAAAAATACATACAGACGAATTGAGAACCTTCTCCTTTTTTGGAAGACGGTTGAAAAGTTGTACATCATCTCTATCTATTTCTCAGTCTTCGAGCGTAGCGTTCAGGGTTAACACAAAATGAGCTGACAGTGTCTTGAGTTTCAGGTCGTGCTGTTTGTTAGATGTTTGATTTAATATCTTTGAGAATAGGGTCCCATGCCCGTGATAGTTTCGAACCTCTGCTGAAATTTGGGTGTTTTTTTTTAATTTCAATGGTTTCTCTGATAATTCGAGGTATGTTCTGTTTCTCTCTAGATTAAACTTTCTCACAAACTGCTGACATAGTTACTCTTTGATTTTTAATGTCAGCTATATGTTCTTTAACGCGGGTTGATACATTTCTTTTAGTTTAACCAATATAGGAAAGCCTCATATAGGAAACTCATCTTGCCTATAGGTATGAGTGATTACTTAAAATTTAAGTACCCCATAATTATGTTGACTCATCACAATGTAAAAAGTCACCATCAATACTATAAATAACCTATCTCCTTATTCATAAAGGTTGCCTAAAAGAGATAGGTCTGAAGTGATGAGACCTTCGAAATCGCATTATTTTTATGTAAAGTTTTATTTCTGTTAATGTCAATGAAAAATTTGAATTGAACTGATTTGTGAGTCAAAATGAGGGTTAAAAAAGAGTTTTGCTTCTTGCACGCATTTACAACAATGATACAGAGCAAACATATTTTAGCAGTACCAACTTAACCCTTTTATGTATTTTGTGCTTCAACTAAAATACCTACTAATTTTTCAAAGCTGACATTATGAATATTGCAAGATTCTAAAATGTTTTGATCGCATCAACTAAATACATAACTTTACGCCTGTATCCCTTTTGGGATAGGCAGAACACCAGAGGTTATAAAACCATGTGATGTCACGTTTTACAAAATTTTAGGTATTATATAGGGGGTCAGCCTATCACCTGCAAAAACGCCTACAAAGCCTCTGTCCCTAAACTGACTTTTACAGAATGCCCGAGAAGAAAAGCAGCTAGCACATTCTATGTTTTTCTTTCGATCCCAACTATATCAGCTTTACTTTTACTGAAACATTTTAAAACCTATTAAGCTCTATGCAATCAACATAAAATGTTAGTATAAACTTCTGTATCCTCTGTGCGATTCATTAGCGGCGCTTTTCAAATGTTTTCAGTTCTCAGGTGTTCTCAGGTTGAGCTCGTCCTGGTCTTAACCATTAGGTACTGGTATTTATCTTAAAAGTCTTCGTTATTATTTATTTTATCATTTTGCCATAGTAAGAAGGTCAAAATTAGTTTAAAGTAAGATTTAAAAAAAAATGAGGAAATATCATTCATTTATCATTAGGTAGTAGAGCTAAAACCCAATTCAATTAAATATGTTGCCAGTAATTAAAATGCATATAACTATCACTTTAATCCAGCAGTGTATTTTCCTTATGACTTTTCCATATTTAAAGGGTTGGGTGCAGCTGTAGCTCGTCTTATTTGAAAAGCAAGTCGAGTTCTACCCGAGTACCTACTACGTAAGCAATGAGGGTAAAAGAGGAACAAGTGACTGTATGAGTAAAAACGTTTTCAAACAAATCTATAGATTAAAAAAATCGAAGAGTTATACACCCATCAAAAAAAGTTTGAGATCACTTTGATAATACGACCTCGTTTTTATTAAGTTAGAATAAAACGTTTTTCGATTTTTCTCAGATTCTTAAAACAAAAAAATGAAATCTTTTAGTAACAAAATAATTTAAAATATCAATGGTTTTTCTGTGTAAAAAGAAATTAATCCTTGTTAATACTCGTTCGAAAATCTATACAACTTGATTCAAGCGTTTTTTCTGACTTTTCGAAGAAGGAGTTCATTCAAAAAGACGCAAAAGTTTTACTAGCAAAAATTTTTATATTGAGGGCAGAAGAACATTCTACGCTAGAAATAGCACGCAGACTGGCTTTATCCCAATCCTGTGTCGTGAACACGTTACAAAATTATCGCGGCGTGGATAACTTTGCTGATCGACCTCGCAGTGGTCGGCCAACTATTCTTACTGCTGCTTAGAAGCGTTACATCAGATTGCTGACGTAGACCCAACAATCAATGCCACTAAAATAAAAGCTGAGTTACGGGCTGCAATTGGACTACAAATTAGCACTCAGAACACAAACACAACAGAAATTGCTTACACCAGGATTAATTACGAGCGAGGAGATCCTGGTGGGCGCCCCTGAACTCACATCAACGACAGCGACGCAGATTGCAGTCAGCTAGACTCCGCCAAAATGAAGAAAACGACGAGAAAAACATTTGGCGGAATTGTCTCTTTGTTGACGAGTCCAGAATTAGTACTCATCCAGGCAACCAACGTCTTCATGTCTGGAAAAGACGTGGGGACGCTGAAAGACAAAGAACTGCCACCGGAACCGTTCAATAAGGCGGGAAATTGGTGTCCTTTTGGGGCTAAATAATGATTGGTGCTAGAACCCCGTTGATCCCGTATCGTGGCTCGATGACTGCAGCTTTGTACCAAACCATTGCTATTGATGGAATTGTCAGGTCATTTGGGATAAACCACGGCCCTCGATTCGTAATGGTTGAAGATAATGCACCCGCACATCGAGCTCAACGAATCAACGCTGCTCTGCTTGAATTCGACATTACCAGGTTAGACTGGCGTGCCGGCTCGCCTGACTTAAGCCCGATCGAGCACGCGTAAGATACTGTCAAGCGAGCTGTTTGGAACCGTCAGCCACCCCCCCAGATATTGCCAGAGATCAGAGAAGCCGTAATTCAAGAATGGGACAGGTTACCGCAAGAAATGCTGGATAACTTAATTCTCAGCATCCCAAGAAGAGGAGTTATCTTGTACTAAATAAAAACAATTTCATAATAAATGTTGACAATATTTAGTTAAATCCTATTTTTCTTTTAATTATTTACTATCCGAAATTGCATTAAGATTTTTAAAAGTTTTGTTACTAAAAAGTAAAACAAAAATATATTTTTTTTATCTCAGAAAGTAACGTAAGCAAATGTCCTTTAAAAAGTAAAATTGAAAAAAATTTCCAATTTTTGCTAGTGATCTCAAACATTTTTTGATGTTTGTGTTTATATAATATATTTTTAAATCGAGCCGGAATCGAAACCGCTAACTGATTATAAAAAAAATGAAAATGTGTTCTATTTTCAAACCATGTTTTTTTTATTAATGAAAGCCTCTAGCTTAATTTTTATTGAATCTAAATACAAACATTAAGTCTATGGATGTAAAAAAATCAAATTTGCTAATTATAAAAAAAAAATAGTGTTCCATTTTTAAACGACGACGCTTCTTTTTTATGATTCATTCGTTTGTTTGTTTACATTTGTGGTTAATTTATAAGATGGTGATAGCGATATATCAAAGTCATTTTGATTTATTTTTACGAGTAAATCGGAATGGAGCTTTTTTAAACTATTTGTGAAATTAACTTCCTTGCAATATGTAGGTACGTACTCCATTACTTTAAATAAATGTAAAATTTCATGATATTCCTTTTATTCAATATTCCTTATGTTCTAAGTTTATTATTCTGGGGTCATACCTACAGTTCATCATTTAAAAAAATCCAGTTTAAATTGTTTTTTAACTCAAAATTTTTGTTATTTCATAATGTATTTTGAAAGTTCCACAAAATATTCCCATAGTAAAATCGATAGCTAGCTAATCTAACCTAGAAGAGAATGGCTGCCAATATAATATGATAGATACACTTTATGAAGATTGACAGATGATCAATAATAATAGATACTCAACTGCCGCTGTTACTTACTTTATGAGCTTTATTCCCGTAATATATTTTTATTATATCCCGCCATTGCCGTTTTCTCGGTATCTTGATAAAGGTTTTTATATAATTGTACTTTCTGATTCTTGTAATACAGTTCATAAAGATACATAATATAAGTACCAAGACATTCAAGAATTTCAGACGGTATTATCTAGTTTTAAAAACCGATATATTTTTGTTTTTATTGTTTGTCAATTTTTCGAACGGTGCTTTATTCGATTTATATGACATTTATAGGGGACTTCCTCGAAATTATCTTCTACCAAATAAAACGACAATCGTCAAAATCCATAATTGACTGAAAAATTGCGTAACACATAATAGTACATTATGATATAAGTGCGGTATTTTCAAAGCGCACGTATGTCATACGACGTTTTATAACATATTTACGAGGAAATTAATAAATTCATCACTACTTGACGACATTTTCAAATAAAAACAATAGAGCGAAAAGAAAAGCGCGCGGAATTATTTTTACTTGTCCACAGATAAGCGATGCACGCGCATCAACGTTTTTTTATGCAAAAGTACAAAAACAGCCAGTATTACTAATAAAGTAAATTAATATTTTTGTGTTTTTGTTATAGATAAATGGTTATAATTTATTGTCAAAATTATTTAAATGAAAGAATTAAATGTTTATTTGTTATATTTTATTTCCCAAAGTTAATTTTATTCATAAAATATTGACCACTTTCTTGACATAAAACCTCTTTGCTAAGATTTTTAAAAGTATCGTTCATTTTTAGACGGAGTATCTTAAAACTTTATTTAAAAAAAAACACGTGCGTTTTACATTACATTATCGCACAACTACGTAATGATATACATTACGATATTGAAATTGGTGTAATTACAACCACTTTACGAGCAAATATGTTATAAAAATGATTACTGTTGAATTGACAAAAAAATACAGTTATTAATTGAATTGAGGAATCCTTTCCAATTTCCTTTTTGAAGTCGGTTTAAAACATTGATGAAATAATTGGGACAAACAGAATTCACAATTACATCCAATGTAACTGAATGTTCCTGAAAATGGTCACCGACTCAGCGTAATGTCACATATTTCGACTGATTTTCAGTCAGAACCAAAGTCCACTAATAGAGTTAATTTGGTTTATAATATTAAAGGGGCTTATGGTGTTCTAGGTTTACAAACAGATAACATTATAGCTATTGATTTGACAATACTACGGTTCTGTATTACAAAAGCTTATACCTACAAATTTCAACTCTAACGTAAATATAGATTTTTTAAAGGTTCTCCATGCGTTAGCTTACATAATAGTCTCATAGTGGCGAACGGGTAAAACTATATGTATTTATTTACTCTTCATTGTACATACACACAAATTAGAAAATAAAGTACATTATAAAAAAAAGGAAACACAATCAGCGGCCTTATCGCTAGCGAGCGATCTCTGCCAGGCAACAAAACGTCAGGAAAACCACTATAACTACTTAAATTCAAATGATCTTTAGCCTACCGAGATTAAAATATTTAGAATTTTGTAATATTTACGTCTAAGAATTCCCTTTCCTCATTTATAGGTATGACATCTTTTTCCTGGGAAAGATATTGATTTTTTTGATGAACTTAGTACACATTTTTCTTTTTTTTTTTTATACTTAGTGGGTTCGATTTGACATAAGATACGCTAAAGTCACTCTAATGTCTAATTAGAAGACTAAATTTTGAAGTTGTTAACAAAATCCTATTTTGAGGCGTCTTCTCATTACAGAAACTCAAAATTAGAGATTGTAATTGAGTTTTCATGCCACCTGACGTATGGACAATTGACAGCGTATCTATGCTTAAAATATGACCTATGATTGAGAAAGATATCACAATATGGGTCCTAATATGTATGGACAATTGACAGCGTATCTATGCTTAAAATATGACCTATGATTGAGAAAGATATCACAATATGGGTCCTAATATGTATTACCGTTACTAAAATAAGATAGTCAATGAATGCACAGCATGGTAAAAACGACTTCACTAACATATTCAAATCCTTGTTAAAACTTTGGAAGGTTATCCACGTAATTATATTCAGTTTTGATACATATTTTTTCGAAAATTTAAAACTTTTCAGAAAGTACTTAATCATCTTCGATGAAATTTATACGCAACTACTCTCTATCATATGAAACAAGAATCGTCGTAATACTTACCTGCCCTACAACCAACAACCAGTAAAAACAAACAAAAAAAACATCCCATCAAAAAAAAAAAAATGTCGCGTCTAAAGTGAAATGTAGAATGTAGCTAAAACAGTGGCATTCCCATTGAAAACCGGATGCTGCTCCATAGCAAAGCTTTGAGCAGATGAGACAGAGATGCTGTGATTCGTTCTCTCATTTAAAAGCAAGACTTTAATTCCGCGCCTTTGTCTCGAACGGCACAGTAGGCACCGGAGGGTAGAGCATTCACAGTAAGCTTTTTAAATGCTTTTTTGTAACTCCTCTGTTGATCTATGATTTTGTGTACTTTGTTGTGGTTGCAGCTTTATGTTGCCGCGCGAAATGGTCAGCGTTTTTTTTTTAAAGAATTTGGGTTTGGAATATGTGAGATTATACATTGTCGTCGTAATTTAAGTAGCTTGTTGGGTTTAGTTTAAATTTAGTATTTTTAACTTATTATTTACAAGGATGTAGAACAATTGGTCCAGTTCTTATTAATATTATATATTTTGCATATTATGGGCTCTGTGGTGCCTTGGTCAAGTGTTCACCTGTGGTGTGAGAGAGTTTAAGTCCTAGCTAGGAAAACGGACTTTTTTAATCTTTCTCAGATCTTAATTTTATGATCACCATGACATAAACTTAAAATGAGCTCATTTAGGAGCCTCATAGTCAGTATAAGAGCATCACTCGTAAAAGTAAATTAAAATATCTCTAGTTTGCAAGGAGTTTCTTGAATATGTCGTTTTTTTATTTATACTCAAATAAACGTCAAAGTTTAGGAAATTGGTGAGTGTTTGTTCCCCACCTGATAGATTGAGCGGTCGGGAATAAAACACGGAATACCTTTTATCGTGATATTCCCGTGGGATTAAGTTTTACGCAAACTAAACCGTGGGGAATAAATTGCAACCCATAAAAGCTTTTAACTAGACATTTAACTAAATACAACAACAAAAAATCTCTCAAATAAAATGTAAGCCAAATTGAAAATACATTGAATTTTAAAACGAAATATGTAGAGTTAAAAACGTTGCCCTAACGAAACGTTCCGTTTCAACTTTCAAACTCTTTGAACTATATCGAACATTGTAACCTATGCGTACCCATACATAGTTAGCGAAGCCGACAAAACACACAGAAAGAGTTTTACACAAAGTGCGCTACTAGGTCACTGCACTGGGAAGTTGGCGTATTGATTTTATTCGTCGTCCCCAAATATAAATGGGCTGGTTCGTAGTGCAATCATATGTTTTCAACCGCATAACAATATGTTTTCAATCGGGTGCAACGAGGTACAATTCTGATTTGAACTGGGTCAACATTGGTATAATCCACTTTAAACAGTGGAAAGGTATTTTAAATGTCGAGACTAGTTGGATTAAGTTATTCGAGTTGGCTTTTTAATATAACTTTTTGGCTATTATGTCTCGCAGATTATTTGTTTGTTTGGTTTTATACATCAGGATTTATTTTGGGCTTCATCTAAAAAGTGAAGTTTCGTAGAACACTTTCAGTAAAAGTGGTCCGGTTCCGCCTGCCTAGTCTTTCGTAAGTGCATTAGTCAAGTGTTTGCCTCTAGCAGTTCCATTGAATCTTAATCAAATAAGGAATCAATGTTTTCTTAAAAGACTCAAATCTGAAACCTAAGTATTTAGTTTTACTGTGAGGTCTTTTATAACAAACTTTGAGGTAGGTAAGCTTATGGACTACACATTTGGTATATCAATTTGAGTAACTAATGATTATTATTACTCATAATACATTTATTATCTCTGCAGTGAAAAATAGTGTATGTGTGCTTCGGAGATGTCATTGATGGAAGTAATGATTCGCTGATGTATGTCCTTTCGTTCGCTCAAATGACTGAAATAGCTGACTCAACCAGTCACCGATTTCATAATAAAACATATTTGCGCATCAGTGCAACCCGGGTGGGTTCTATTGGGGGTTTAAATAAACAAGGAGAACCTCCTAGATTTGAATTGGCTTTTGGCAAAGGAGCTGAGACGTTGTACCGTCTTCGTACGTGAATATAGACGTAATAATTTAGAATAGAATTGTGGTTCTGTACGTAGAAGTGTGAAGAAAAGTTTACATTAATTCCTGATGTTGATGTAGAAATCAATAAGATCTTGAAATAGTTATTTTTTTATAGTTTTAGAGAAAAGTATCTCGTAGATAGAACGTGTACACCATGTGTCATCCATCATAAACACTTTCTTTAATCCATGGAATACACAAGTAAACAATAAAATATCTATTAGTTGTCATTGACGCGCAAAGTAAAGTGTCTTTATTTAAATTCAATTTATACATTTATACTGAGTTAAGTTACTCATTCATAATATTAATTTACAGCTTCTGATGACACCTCATTTACACAGGAAGTTAAAAATTTCGTTAATTTATTATGATATATTTTACAACACTGAATATTATAAGTTTCAAAGTGTGCGAGGATATCTGCTTGTTCATTTATAGACTAGTATTTAATTCTGATCCCTACGAGGCACAGATTTAACTTCAGTAATAAAATGTGTAGCCCTAAACTGTAAAAAGTAAAAAGCTTGTTATAATGGGAGCAGAAATGGGCACTAGGAGTTGTTAGTAAACCCGGACTAAAATATATCATTTAATGGTAATCGTACCAAAGCTATTACTAAAAAAAAAACAAATATTCCAGGTAAATGATGAATTTAATAATCACACCAGAATAAACTTAATATAGGCTTGTCTATATTAAGTTTCTTAAAAAACTTTTGTTATGGATACTTAAAACGATATAATATTTGCATACATCCCAGAAATATCCACCCCCGCCAGTATTCGTACCCATGACCTCATAAAAGGCATAGAAGTGAATATAAAAATAAATAAAATAAAATCCCCAGACGAGCACACCAACTACGTACATGGCTTCAAAGTAAGCATAGCATGTGTTATGGGATACCATGTAGCGAACTAGGGGGGAGCCTAGAAAATAAATGCATAAATAGATAAACACCTAGACACGGAACATTTTTTTTTCTTGTTCCGTGCGGTAATCGAACCCGCAACCACTGGCGTCCTAAGCAGACAGGTTTACCCCATCACCAAAGTGGTCGTAAATATTTTTACCGCAAAACTGTCCCTCAGCCTTAGTTACAGTAAAAGATAACAATAAAAACTTACATAGGCGTAATATTTAAGGAGTGGTTACGCAATATACCACTCCAAAACAAAACAAGTCAAGCTCTGCATGTAGGTGACCCAGGTTAAGCCTGGACTCATTAAGCTAGACTCTAATACGACTATTTTGTTCCCTTCATGGTTGTGTTTGCGGACCAATTTACACTTGCGATCCTGTGGATTAGTGACGCACTGACGGAATGACAAAACGGGCCGAGTTGAATCCAGTCACCGTGACTGGATGCGTGAGTGATGGGTCGGGGGCATAAACAAATACGGACACAATGGGCATAAACTAGGCATATTGGGCATAAATGAGTTTACGTCCAAATAAATGCCCGATCACTAGGCATAAAAACAAACAACTTAATTTTGTAAAAAATCAAGCAGGAACTTGAATAAAAATGAAACTTTAAGTATTTTGTAAATCAAAACTTTTAATCAAATAATCAGTCATTAAATAATCACAGTGTTACTCCCCTCCCGCTTCAACAGTAAACTCCATAGTCCATTGAAACGTTACATTTTTTAGGCCTAACCTTGCGTTTTTCAGAGGACACAATTTAATTTTTTTGATGTGTAGTGATGATGGTCAGTGTAAAGCTAAAACCAAGTGTGTGGGGTCGCCACCCTTGTCCTACGGCCGCCATCTTGAAAATAGGGGTTGAAATGGTTTTTACGATATATCTCTTAAGCTATTTATCTGATAAAAAAAAATTATTAACATATTTTGTTGCAAATTAAATCCTCTACAACTTTGGTTAAGTAACTTTTTGTCGTAGAACTATAAATAAAAAGTTATAAGCGAAAATGTTTAGAAATTCCAGAAAATAATTTATATTTTTTGATATAACTTTTTTTTATCATTTTACGAAAAAATTATATCAGACCATTTTTGTGAATCGTTTTTTGAGAAACAACTTTTATGCAACATTTTTTCATTAAGTCAATAGTTAAGGTTTTACAGCGCTCCGAAATGAGTACTATTTTTCAGTACTCTTAACTAGACTTATACGTGTGTACTAATAATGTGTCATCAGTATAGATACGAAGCTGGTTATTAACGATTTTAACCACGCGGTTAAATATGCATTTTTCGTTGATACACCGTGAGATGTCGCAGATTGAAATTTGAATCGCAAGGTGCGCGCTGATGCCAGCTTCGACTGGCAAAAAAAAGTCGGTTGAAATTCCCTACTTAAAAAACTATTGAACCGATTTTGATAAAACTTATATTATACTCTAAGTTGAACGATACCTAGTACAACAAAAAAAGAATTAGTCAAATCGGACGTGTAGTTCCGGAGATATGCGAACACATACATAAAAACATACATTCACTATTGAAATTTGGCACATTTGTTCGACTTCAATATAGACTAACATATACGAAAACTCGGTCATTCTGAAAATTTTACATACATAAATTTTGATGTCGGTTAACAAGAAAAGAAAGAAAAACTTTATCCTTTTTCGTGGTCAGTGTCAGATATTTAACCGTTAATAACTGCATTTTATTGGTAGTTAACCATAAATTTGGTTAAATAACGGTAGCTAACGGGATTTTTACAACTATAGTCATCAGTAATTGTTTTTTTTTTGTTTTTATTTTGTTACTATAATTTTTTTGATTATTAATAATTGATTATTGACTCTTTTCCACTCCATTACAGAATTTGACAATTATTGATTTTTAAAATAATTGTAATCTGATGGCCGTTACCGAGAATACTGTCCAGGTAGAAAGTACTTTGCTCCAACTTCCACTAAGCTGGGAATATTAGCTATGCATACATACATATACATAACTTCACACCTGTATCCCTAATGGGGTAGGCAGAACACCAGAGGCTATAAAACCATGTAATGTCACGTCTGACAAATTTGGAGGTACTATTATGATGGAGAGAGACTATTGCAGTGACAGGGGGTCAGCCTATCGCCCGCAAAAACGCCAATAAAACTTCCGTCGCTTAACTGACTCGTACAGTTTGCCCGGGAAGAGAAGCATCTGGCACATTCTATGTTTTTCTTTCGCTCGCAGTCCAGCATAGAAGAAAGTTTAAAAATTAGCTATGCGATTAGTAATATTCATTGCAACGTCCATAATACTTGTTTTCGTACACCCATTACGTACAACACAAACCCGCGCTTGTCGGCTTGTACGCGAATTACTTGGACCCTGAACCGCTTTGGCACAGATGAAACAATTGTTCGCTAAATCGAAGTCTGGCTCTGGAGCTTCTGAAACTGACGATAAACTACTAGAGCTGCTGCTGCGACGACGAACAACATTATCGGTTCGATTGTTCACGTAATAACAATAACACGCAATATGTACAGTAACTTCCGAAACAGTTCGTAAAAATTGTAAAGCGCTGTAAAACCTTAACTATTGACTTAATGAAAAAATGTTGCTTATAAAAGTTGTTCCTCAAAAAACGATCTAAAAAAATGGTCTGATAGATTTTTTTCGTAAAATGATAAAAAAAAGTTATATCAAAAAATATAAATTACTTTCTCAAATTTCTAAACTTTTTCGCTTATAACTTTTTTATTTATAGTTCTACGACAAAGTTGTAGAAGATATAATTTGCAACAAAAAATGTTAATACATTTTTTTATCAGATTAATAGTTTCAGAGATATATCGTAAAAACCATTTCAACCCCTATTTTCAAGATGGCGGCCGTAGGACAAGGGTAGCGACCCCACAAACTTGGTTTTAGCTTTACACTGACCCCCCCTACACATCAAAAAAATAAAATTGCGTCCTCTGAAAAACGCAACCCCAAATGTAACTTTTCAATGGACTACTAGCTACCCCCGTTGTTCTTTCAAACCAAGTTATAATTTTAACCAATCGATTTTGGTAAAATGTTAAGGTTTATTGCAGTATATTAGTTAAAATAAAATATGTTTTTAATGAATTATTTTTTTTGTATACTTTGATATAAGATACGATAAAAAATAAATAAAAAAAATCTGTTTAAGTTTATGCCCAGACAAAAGACATTTACTCGGCATTTACGGGCATTTATCAGGCATTTACTCAATGCGCCAAAAACGCCAGGGCATAAACCCATCTCTCACGCCTGATTCTAATGCTGTGGCCGTAAAGTAAAAAGATGATCAACACTAGGTTTGTTGATGTTAGATTTTTTTAAAGGTACCAAAATGGCTAATAGCGAACCCTATTGACAACTTTTTACCCAGGAAAGCAAGAATAAGCACGAAAAAAATATGAAAACAAAATATCTGTTGGGGCCGTGGTTTAATTAAACAGATGTAGGTTGTCTGGTAGAGATCGCTCTAGAGCGATAAGACCGCCTTTTGTACATTGTTATCCTTTTATGTTTATCTGTTTTTTTTTAATAAACAATAAAGAGTAAATAAATAAATAAATAAATAAATGTAGAGTCAACATAATCAACATCCTCATTGGAGTGGAAATCGTTTTATAGCCATATACCATGAGATCGTAAGAAACGAAGAAGTAACTTAAAAGTACCTAAAGTAACCAGCGAAACTTAAAGCGTTTGGAAGATATCTTAATATATATTTGTATGTAATATATAAGTACCTATGTTATAAATTTGATAAAATTAATTAAATAATTGAAAAATTAAATAAATTTGACTACCTGCTGGTGTAGTGGTAACATACATTGCCTTCTATAACAGAGGTCCTGGGTTCGAATCCCGGCGGCGGCGGATATTTGTGTCATGAACACAGATATTAGTCACATATTAGTCGTCAAGTCATGGATGTTTATATGTTTATTTAAGTTTATTCTAGTAAAAATATGTATTTATTCAATATGTATGTATATATATTTTTTAAGTATATCAGTTATCTAGTATCCATAACACAAGTTCTTTAAGAAACTTAATTAGGGCTAGATAATGTGTGAGAGTCAGAATTTTTTTTTTTTATAAAACTGTTCTGTTACTGACTTACAGACAACGTGAATGAATTCCCGAAATTCCCACGGGAACGGAAATTATTGAACGTTTTAGTTTGTATGAAAAATCTTATTCCTTGAGTGCACGGATATGATACTTGGCATAAAGGTTCTTCAATGAGTGACTGGTCGTGCTAAACATAAACAATGTTTATGCACGTACGAAGTCACGGGCAAAAATATACAACGTGTAACAAAATGGAGAGATAAAACTTAAGGGTTAGCTTCTATTCCATACGTAGAATATACAGTAAAAAAATTAGCATGATCAGTGCTAATTCTTTGAAAAATAAGACTTGTCAAGTAACATCGCTAATGTAACAACGCTTGGTTACATGAGCGTAATACAATAAATACTTAGCGGGTGGTGGTGTGCGTGAGGCGGGAATATTGCTGTGTGCGTGTTGACTGAGGCAGCGCGTCGGGAAAAGTGTAGTTAGGTGTCTTTATTTATTCATAGGGATTTCTAGTGAAAAATTAAATACCTACATTTATTACATAATTATGATCAGAATCGAGTACAGAGTGCTATCCTTCAGTATTGAAAATTTGTCACCAGTCACTCTGTATGTCAATGCAATTATCGTAATTGTAAAACCGACGACGTCGAAAACAATTAACTTAAAATTAGTCCCTAATACATTGTTTTTTTTTTTCAGATTCAATTAATTTGAAAGCAGATCCAACGGACGTGAACTGTAAAAATGTATCGGTTTGCAATAACAACGAAATTGATAATTTGTGAGTACACCATTATATTAATTGAATTCATTTTAAACAAACAATTGTATTTTTGGAAAGGTTATTGTTTCGGTTCTTCATCAGTAAAATTTGTTGATGTAGTATGATTGATTTGATGTGTATAAAAGTATCTAAGTAACAATCAGGTATAGTTTTCTAAGAATTTTAAATAAACGTACCTATACACAAACAATATTATACGAGTCGCGTAGATAATTGTTACAAATATGCCTAAAGGTCTTTGACATTGAAAACATTTTTCAAACACTAATGTTTTATTACGATGTTCATACTAAAACCAGATACATAGATAGTATAGATCATTTTTAGTGTGTGCATTTTGTATGTACTGTCTAAAATTAAATTAAATTTATCTAAACTCAGATTTTTTAGAATAAAAGTCTTTCTCTTTTAAAAATTCTTCTTTAACGTTTGTAGTAAAGTAGAAGCAGGTAATACCGAAGCACGTTAAAGTTTCACAAGCAGCGAAGTAACGAACCGAATTTATCTAAACTTTACAGCATCTAGCAAAGGTTGCTTCGCAATTTCCTAAGTTACGAGTACGTAATTAGGTTGAACATCGCAGACAGGGTTAACGACCCCGACGCGACTTTGACCCACTTTTGGTTAATTTCCCGTCGCTGCTGCGAGGTGACCAAATTCTGTGTCTGGAGCATCTTAAGTTTATCAATGAAAAGTTTGAACGCAGCTTACTGTTCGATGGCTTTGTTTGTAGCTTTGGAATACTTTTTGAAGCCTTGCTCAATTAAGTGGAGTATTTTGTATTATTTTTATTAATACAATGTTGTTGAATGTCATTTTATCCTGATTTACGGCATTTGTGAATATGCCCTGGATTACGAATTATAAGATTAATGAGCCTTTGATGACCTAAGGTTTATGCGGGAAAAATTATTGTCCTAGTAATTTATATTTTCAATGTCTAACAAAATAAACAAGCTTACACATGGTTATTAAAATATGGGTGCTAATTAAACAGACTTCTTTTAAATAGCATTATTCCCCACTAAAAATCTAAGTTGCCTTCTAAATTACTATATCAGAAACAATCCGTGCCACAAACGTCGGGGTTATTTAAAAAAGCTCTAGGGCTTATGGTATGGCGCTTCGCTCCCGGGGCACCGCTCGCTTCGCTCGCTCGTCTCGCGCACCTGTAGCATATATGAAACCTAACTGCTCCTCCTCGCTGCGCAAAAAGAAAACACTTCCCGTTTGCGTTCGCTCCCGAACGGTCGTGTCTGCGGCCGCTCCCGAGTGTTCGTATTGCGCTGCCCTTGTTCCCTCCCCCGCACTCGTGCGGGTCAGGTGCCAAGTTAAGCTCTTTCGGAAAGTTTTCTCTTGTGGAGGCTGTGTGGTGTCGGGGCTAATTCATCTGCCCTTTTCAGGGCGGACCCGACTGCTGCCGGCCGAAGCATCGCTGGTCAGGTGGATACGTAACCGTGCCAACGAAGCCTGATCGTCCGCCGTTCACCGGCAATAGGTCCGTATTAGGTCGTTTTCTTTTTCAGCGCAGTTTGTGCAGCCAATTCGCCGTTCACCGGCAAGTAGGTTCCTTGTTAGGAATAGGCTTCCTTTCAGAACAGTTCAGGTTCCCAGGGTTTGATGGATGCCCCCATCGAACCCAGGGCGTTCAGCCCTGAAGATTTCTTCACTCTTCAGGAGGAGGTAATCAAGCTTTCTCAGCTTTCCCAAAGCTTTTCCGAAGCTTTCATCACCCAGTCCAATCAATTCAGACAGCTCGAAGATGTGATGTTGAAGTTCTTGACACATCAGGCATCAGTTTCTCAGGTCCAACCCGCGACCTTCCCGGCCACTCAGGCCTCCACCGCGTCTCTCCCGGCCACTCCGCCTTCTCTTAGTTTCCCAACAGATTCTCCGGCGTCCCCAGATGTCGAGTGTGTTGATACTACGTCAGACTTCATGTCTGTTGATTCTTCCGCGTGCAAACGGAAAACTACCCCGCCGGGTAGCGATTCCGACTCCGCTCTTTTAGTTCCAGAATCTCCTGCTCCGTTCACCGAGGTTCGCAAAAAATCCAAATCAAAGAAGAAGAAGAAAGAGGCTTCTTCGACTTTATCTCCATCCGTTTCAGCTGCTCCAGCCGCTGTCCCTGCTCCGCAAAATGTCGCACCGGCGTCTGCTCCTGCGCCTTTTGTTTCAGCGATCCCGGCGTCCCAGCCTGCGTCGCAACCAGATTCGGCTCCGCCGAAAGTCAAGTCTCCGCCTCCCGTCTTCCTACGGGACAAGAGCCGCTGGACCGAGGTCTCAGCTCTCTGCGGAACGCACTCCCCGAAGATCCAGTATAGTAAGGCATCCAATGTGGGTGACTCTATTAAAGTCGTTGTCTGCTCAATTTCTGATTTCAGGAATTTCACTCGGCTTCTTGCTGACAAGAAGCTCGAGTACCACACTTACGCCCTCCCTGAGGAGCGTAAGATTCGTGCCGTCCTCAGGAACGTGCCGTTCGAGCTCTCGAACGAGCAAATCCAAGAGGACTTGTCTTCTCAAGGCTTCCCCGTCGAATCTGTGCACAAAATGCACAGCCGCCGAGGCAAGCAGTTCCCACTTGCGCTAGTAATCCTAGCGAAGAGCCCGCAAGGGCAGTCCATTTTCAGAGGCAAGCTCACCGTGTGCGGTCTCTCCAACATCCGAGTCGAAGCTCCACACAAGCGTGGTTTCCCAGGTCAGTGCCACCGCTGCCAACTGTATGGTCATGCGGCGGCAAATTGTCATGCTTCCCCTAGGTGCGTCAAGTGCCTAGAACCGCATGGGACTAAGGAGTGCTCTCGCACTCCCGAATCGCCCACCGCTCCGTCCTGCGTCTTGTGCGGCCAGTCCGGCCACACAGCAAACTTTCGCGGCTGTCCCAAGGCACCGCGTGCTGCCAGGGCTACCGTGAAGCCCATCGAGAACTGGAGAGAGCGACCGCAGCCTAGCTCGGACGCCCCTCCAGTCAGTTCAAAGGCCCCCAAGGCCTTCACCTCTTTCGTTTCAGGTCAGCGCAGTCGGGATGCGACTCAATCGCAACCGGCCGCCAAATTGGCTTCCCAGTGCCAGAACGCAAAAGGTTCTCAAGACCGCATGGCGTTCTGGATCCAGCTCGCTCCCATCGACGAGATCCTGGCTTTCGGCGCCGCTCTCGACGCTAGCCCAGAGGGTTTCAACGGTGCTCTTCCGGTCCTAACCAAGTTCGCTCCCCTTATCAGGAAACTCCAGCAAGCTCAACGTTTCTAAACGTAGTCCTTCTTTCCAGCATTCCTATCTCAGAGTAAGTCTGATCACTCTAGATAATATCTTAGTTTCAGCTTTGTCATTTCTGCTAATCTTAGCTTTGTTTTTTCTACTTTCAGTTCCTTTTGGTGGCAGCCGTCTGGATGCCGCTCACTACGCAGCCTCTCGCTCCAATTGGCTGTCGTTCCGACGATGACTAAGGACCTTAATCAAGGTGAGTCAAAAGGGGGATGTTTAGTGGGTATGCTCAGCCTATCTGAGAGAGTCTCCACACTGTCTGGGCATTCTATTTGCCATTAGCCACTTATGGTTAACAGCCTATAGAATGCCCATTCGTCCGTAATAGGATTCATCCTCCTCCCGCTAAAGCTAGCTTTACTGGTTAAAGCTAGTTTTAGGGGGTGCCAACAATTTTTCTGTGGCGGAAAAACAAAAACAAAAAAAAAAATCCTCGCTGCGCACGTCTTCCGGAACGGGAGCCCTTCTTGTCGCATAATATTTTTCATCGCAATGTTAATGAATATACCTATTACTTAGCATAAATTATTATGGTATAATTATAGTCAAAATTGCTTCAAGACACATTTTTCGCAATTAGAAGTTACTGTCTCGTGACTAAGTTATTAAAATAGAAGTTTGATCACGTGGCCAAAAAAATATTTTGTGGCTGGACTTATTCTGTCTCTTAAAATATGTAGAAATGTAACAGGGATTAAGGTGCCTTGGAACAGAAGAGGTTACTATTTTTGAATATGATTCTGTAGTTTTGGATTCTAGGTAATTATTGTTAGTTCTATCTGTTTCATAAAAAAAAAGTAACCAGATTTATAAAAAAAAATGAATAAAAGTCTACAGCACTTTTATATTATTATTATTATTATTATATATATATATATATATATATATATATATATATATATATCTGTTCCGTTACTGACTGAGTGACTGAGGTACTGAGTGACTGACAGACAACGTACAGCCGTAACTACTGAGCTTTGAGAGCTGAAATTTGGAACATACATTCTTTAGGGGATGTAGGGGTGCACTAAGGAAGGAATTCCCGAAATTATCACGGGAACGGGAATTATTGGACTTTTTAGTTTGTATGTAAAAATCTTATTCCTTGAGTGCACTGATGTTAAACTTGGTGTAAAGGTTTTCAATGTGTGTCTGGTTGTGCTATGAAAGGAATTCCCGAAATTCCCACGGCAACGGGAAATATATGATGTTTTAGTTTGTATGAAAAAATCCCATCCCTTGAGTGCACGGATGTGATACTTCATATAAAGGTTCTTCAGTAAGTGTCTGTATTAAGGAAGGAATTCCCGAAATTCCGACGGGAAATATATGATTTTTAGTTTGTATGAAAAAAACTTATTCCTTGAGTGCATGGGTGTGATACTTGGTATAAAGGTTCTTTCAGTGGGTGTCTGGTTGTACTTATGGTTTCTGAAATTTACACGAGAAGGGTAGTTAAGCGCATACAAAGTTGCGGGATAAAGCTTAGTATTATATACAACTATAGAAAGAAGATACGATTTTCAAAATTATCAGACTTTAAATATTGGCTATTTCTTACAGCAGCAGTCTAAAAGCTTATTATGAATTTGTAAGTGACCTTACTCTCAAGATCGAGTGTCAAAACTGGAAAAAATATCAAACCTGTTTCATTAAAAGTTTGTGATTACGAAGTCCGAGAAGATGAAATTTTGAGTTTAAAAAAGGGTTGTAAAGTTGGTCTCATATCGACCCTTAAAATTCCTGGATAAGCCCATGTTGAAGAGGGCCATTGACTCGATTGTTCCTGGCTTTGTCCCTTCAAGGGCCCCTTGCTTAGCTCCCGCAACAGCGTACACCTTTACAAAATACTTAAATAATAAAACCGATTTTCTATCTTATGTTTGTCCTGACAAAAGTTATTTCATAGAAAATCATTTGTTACTTCATTAACCATGGTTTCTTAAACGCCTCGTTAAAAATTTATTTCCAAATGTTATCTTCACTCTCATCTCAAACTATCTTCATAAAAATATATCAAACGGAATCACTTAGCCGCTTTCACATTAACGACGAGAAAAATAATTTTCCCAATCATAAATTATGAAGCACCAGTTTCTTGATAAATACACAGATTTCTCGGTCATATATTCGGTCTCCAGAAAGTAGCTAACTTCAAAATTTTCAATTTCCCCAAAAAGGAATTCAATGTAAAAATTGTCGATGACACACACACATATATTTAAAAAAGCAATGACGCCTCGTATTCCCATGACCGGAATTTAATTTTGTAGCAGTCCATCCCCAAATCGATATCTCTACGTCACCGAGGCAATATAAATTTTATCTCCGTTGCACCGGTGGAATTTTATAAAACATTTCGGTAATTTTACCAGGTCGACCTACTTCTGTTAAAGGGTTGGGCGGAGTTATTTTACCGGCAAATTGTTGTGCTTTGCAAGGTTTTACGTCGGATTGTTTGGATACTTAAGCTTATTGATATTCGTCAAATTTAAGGTTTTAAATTATTGTTATAGTAATAGATATGTTGTGTCCATTCTAATGAATATATTTCGTAAGTTTTCCGTAATAATAGGTACGTAATGTTTATAGCAATAACATTATGTTATGAAACTCCTTAATTTTCATCTCGTAAAATTTATAGATAGACGATATTGTTCTATTTTTATTTTCTATTTATCTTGTTAGTAACTTAGTTTGGTAGATTTTTTGATTCAGTACAATAGTCGAATAGAGTCAAAGTTCTGTTACGAGCTGAGCCAATTTTCGCTATACAATATTTCGTAACTATCTTAGATTCCTGGTAGTTCTTTACCTTGAGGACATAGATGGTATGTAAGTCATAGTATATCTTATTTAATAACTTGAAACCTTGGGCACTTTTATTAGACAAAAAATTGTAGTTTGGGTAGGTTATTTATAGTTTCAAACTAGTAATCTAAAGAAACTCAGTTTTAAATTAAAAACTCAAAACTTATTTCTTTGTTTCAGACATCAACGAAGACATCGCCCAAATTCTGCAAAGTCTAGACGAAAACGGAAGATTAAGGATAAAGTTGGTGAAAAACTGTTTAATAGAAATAAATTAAAGCATGGTAAGCTTCGAAACTGTGTTAATTTATCCTTTTGTCTTGCGAGACATGTTTTCAGAGGAAAATATTTCATATTTTGATGTTCATTTTTCTAAACGATACAGCTTTCATGAATCAGTGCTCGCCTACGTATTTTTTTGTACAAATTAAAAAGCACCGTATAAAAAACATATTTTCGTCCTTTTTCTAAGTAAGTATCATATCTTGATTGAAAAATAATATATTCTTTAAAAGACGTTATTGATTGGAGTAACTCGTGTATCTTTCTTAAGACCTGAAAATAACAGTTGAAATAAAACTAAATTGTACTTTAGTTTACCACTTTATGTATATTTATAGGATATATTTTTGTAAGAATCTAACGCAATCAAAACTACGGGAAGCTGCTATTATTTAATGCGATGAATCATGCAAACTTGAAAAATATTAAATATAATTAAGTCCGTATCATAAAGTACTTAAACTCGTAACTAAATGTCTCCAAAGTTCCTTAGCGATCCTAATTTAGACTAATATTTTACATAAATTATGAAAAACATTTATACACAATTTATGATAAGGATTGTTGTTGGGATTGTTGCAGCCAGAATAGATACAATTGTAAGATAACGACATATACTTTATTTTGCAATGATTTACTGTTTGGTTTGTATATTTAAGCCTATTTACTGAATAAATAAAAAACATGTTCCTGTCAAAACATTATTAAAAGTTGCATGAGCTATATGAATATTAAGGCGCTCAGAAATCGGATCACGTACAGAATTCATTCAACAAAATATTACTATGCAAAGAAAATATTTTATGTCGTGTTTGTTTACTGTGTTGGCGTATTGAGAGTATCTTTGATTTGGAATATATAAATGAGAGGAGAATGATGATTTTATAGGCAAAATATTATTTTATTTTACTTCATCCTTTAAGACTATACGCCAGTTTTACTTTTAGTTTTACTGACTAAGTAGTTGTGTTATTCCTTTGTTACAGCTGATGATGATGATGATGGTGATGCTTATCACAGCTTTTCCTTTTTTTTTCACCTTTATATTAAAAAACCCTTATTTCTTTTTATGAAAAAACTTATTACAAAAATAGGATAATAGAGAAACTACAAATTATTATTATTATCAATTAAGAAACTTTTTTTTTTTATATATAATGTAAGTATAGGACGTTTGTCTTCCATGCCACCTGATGGAAAGTGCGCATGAAGACTATGGTGTTACACGTCCATCCACGAGAAACCTATTCACTCGACACTTAAAAGTTCCAGGACTGTAGTGGTCAGGAAAAACAGACGCAGGCAGATTGTTCCACACCTTGGCAAACCGTACCAAAAAGGAACCATCGAAGCGTTTTGTTCGACTTCTTGGTAAATCCACTATATAGGGATGGAAGTTCTGTCTGCGTCTGGTAGTCCGGTGGTAAAAAGGGGTGGGTTCAATTTGGTCAAAAAGAGCACTCGCACACTCACCAAAATGTAGCCGATAAAATACTGTCAAACAAGCAACCTTACGACGATGCTCTAGCGTCCGCAATTTTTTATTTGTAAGATTGTTGTTATTTATGAGTTTACGGGCTTATAATAAAAATCAAAATATCAAGAAAGTTATCTCGAAATAGTTAATTCTAAATATATTATGACGTCTCAACGACCGGGCTGACGCCAGCCTGTCTCGTCCGTTAGCTCGGTTGAAAACTCTCTCGGATGACAACAATGCATTTTTTTCAGTGAGGCTTCTTCTGATTAACTGAGTTACTGATCGGTTTAACAAAGGGGGTCTTGTTATAAAGGTTAAATATTTTTGAATTCGTAAGTAAATTTACTAAATACACCTGAAAAACATATTATTCACGAATTAAAAGGAATCTCCCACTAAAAGTGGTTATTAGACACTGTTGTACCTTCCCCCGTGTTTACCATAACTTCTGTATAATGAAAATAAAGCAACGTTACTTATAACTATATTTTAAAATGATTTAATATAAATTAAAATTTACTGATACTCATAACCATAAACATTACCGTAGCTACATTAAACCCCACAAATAAAAAACCCTTTTTGGGATACCAAAAATAAAAACCAATCAGCTAATTCCTTCATCACAGGTAATGGCAAAAGGACGTGAAGTGTCCATTTTAAATCGAAATTGTGTCAGTCGAGGAGTTCGTTTTTATCGTTTTCGGAGACCACCCCCGCCCCTACAAATCACGTGAAATTGGGACGCGGGTGGCTTAGATTTAGTCATGGTAATATCATCTATAGAATTTCAACTCGACCGCATCTTTTAAATAAATGCCTACAGCGCAGCAGCGAGTGCCGCGGTCCGTTCACATGGTCTGCCTTCAGCATTTTAATTATATTTGCCTACTTAGTTTTTACTTCCATTTATTTTTGTGATTGTAAATTTACTTTTTTTATATACTATTATACACAAATAAAATAAGTTCTTTGTGAATTGTATCGGTTCGACAAAAATGCGTTTTATGTCAAAAAATCAAATCGTTCTTATAAATTAGTGACCGAAAAATATTGCTCCTGGACTGAGACGTACGAAAGATTTATTACTAAATTTTAAAGTATAAACACTTCAATGTAAAGCACAATCAAAAATTAGTATTTAATTAGTATAGCTAAAATTAGTAAAAAAGTAGGTATAGCTTACGTTTCGTCCGTTTGTATGAAGTTGAAATACTGTGTATGGTATTACCGTGCTTTGCCGTGTATTTGCTCGGTCAATGCGAGTGGCAATGTCACCTGGCAGCACCGAAAGCTATGTAAACACTATATGTTACGAAGCACTCGATACATTTAGCCGAGATTGCATTTTGCTGACGATGGCACTTCAAATAAATTAACAAATGTTAGTCCGTGATTTAATTATTGCTATGTTGGTTTGGTGGATAGTTTGTGTTGGGATTAGGAATATTATTGTAGATTTAATGAATGAGTTTTACAGAGTTAAGTATAGGGTTTACTTGTTCATGGTTTTGAAGCTATTAAAAGTTAGATACTGATTTAAGAAGAATGTTTTCTAATTTGTTTTCTAACAAAACTTTTTGTAACTTATGGGTTTTATTTTTCTATTCTCACAACCCTTTTTAGTGACCCAGTTCCATCAATAAATAGTTTCATTGCTCGAAAATCACCTCTGTACAGGGTCCACCTATAATAGTCAATTATATTTTAATAGCAAATTGGGAATTATGAGTGGGTCTGGATTTGGAAAAAAAAAAATTTCATAAATTAAAATTTTAAAATTCTTCTCTGTGAGTAAAGTTTAAGATTTGTGTACATTTTATGACTACAAAGTCATAAACTACAGAACAAATTAAATTTTCATCACTTAGAAGAATTTTGAAATTTTAATTTATGAAAAGTGTATACGTATATAAAAAAAAAATCTTATCTTGTCAGGCTTAATCTGCTATTAAAATACAATTGACTATTATAAGGCAACCCTATATTTTGAACAAATTCTATTAAAACAAAAAACTTTAAAATTTGAAACTGCTTAATATTAATCATGCCATTCATAATCCTCGTTTACAAAAAAACGAGAGAGAGAGAGAGACGAGCCACGCTTATTGGTTATTTAATAAATAAAAACAAAAGCTGTATGCAGAATTGTTTAATAGAATAAAACGTCGGAATATTTTTTGAGTAAAATTCGCAACATATTCACGTTTTATATTGTACTTTCATCCCCTGCTTCTAATTCACCATTAGCATCTTTAGAACGAGATGAAATAAAACCACCATGCGATAGAGTTGGCTATCAAAGTATGCTAATCGGTTCTCTGTATTTTCAGCCGAATTCATTTCGTGTTCTAAGGATTCTTGCACGCCACTATAAGTTTTCCAGAATGATCCACCACGTGCTAGTTGTAAAGCACTGAAATTTCATTTTTATCTCTACTAATGTAATAAAGCTAAAGTTTTTTTTATCTCGGAAACAATCAGCCGGATTTGAAACGGAAAACAGATTTGTAGTCAGCTTTTGAAGTAAGTTATATCGAGATATTTCTACGGAATCAGAACTAATTTAAATTATTGGTCTTTCTATCACCTGGCTGCTGGCTAAAGGTTTGTACCATTTCATTAAAATAGAATGTACCCGGAGAATATCTTCCCAGAAATACTTTAAAAGTCAGTTTAAGGGATAGAGGTTTCATTGGCGTTTTGTGGGCGATATGGCTGACCCCTTGTTACAGCAATAGTCTCTCTCCATCATTATAATACCTCCTTTTATGAAACTTGACTTCAGATGGTTTTGTAGCCTCTAGTGTTCTGCCTTCCCCATAAGGGATACAGGCGTGAAGTTATGTATGTATGTATGAAGCAAAAACTTTTCAAGATATTATCCATTTTATCATAAAAGAATATTGCTGTAATCAATGCCAATTGTTTAACTCCCCATGCAAATTTCTTCCCATTACCTTAATTTCTATAATTAACAGTTGAGTTGATTTCAACTGAAATAACCACAACAGAAAGCGTCGCTTTTAATGTTTACTAGTACTGGGTATGTTAACTGAAAGTAATTCTCATTAAAAAAAATTAAGAAACTTACAAACATGTAGTTGTCGTGAATATGTTGGGGTCCGCTAATAGCCGTAGTTTTTCAAAATTATAGTAGTTAATCCCTAAACACACTAAGTAAATGATAGAATCCATCATTTATCAGTCCAACAAAAAACCTACAATTTAGCAGCACATGGGTGTACCTGCATCGATAAAATCTATACAGCGGCGTCGGGCTGTAAATTTTTAGCTTTTAGATTTATGAGAATATAAATTGTAAACGGATGCAGACGGGGCGAAAAGCTGAGTGAATTTTTCAGGGAACCTCAATACCGGAATATTGGAGGATATAGGTATATATTTGCATAGTTATGTTGGTTGGGATGCTGGAGTGTTTGTATGCAGCTGATGCGCTGAATCGAATATTTTGAAGCGCTAGTTTCCAGTTTGAATATCTCTGAAAATTAAAATAAGCTAAGGCTCTGAAGTGGGTGCTTGAAATTCTGTGTAAGAGAATGAAAATGTTTGCTAATTACTTATATCTAGGTCTTTTTTATATTGTTTGATAAAGAGGAATTATTATTGTTAGTGATTGTGAACCAAATGCGGATAGATGAATAGATTTTCATCAAATTTTACGCAAAAACGGCATGAGATTTATTGATTGACTAGCTTTATCCCGCAACTTCGTATGCGCTTAACTACCTTTCTCGTGAAAGTTTCAGAAACTATACAACCAGACACCCACTGCAAAGAATCTTTATACCAAGTATCACACCCATGCACTCAAGGAATAAGTTTTTTTCACACAAACTAAAAAGTCCTATATTTCCCGTTCCCGTAGGAATTTCGGGAACTTTTTTCGTAACACAACCAGTCACTTTTTGAAGAACCTTCATGCCAAGTATCACATGCGTACACTCAAGGAATAAGATTATTCATACAAACTAAAAAGTCCAACCCCTTCCCGTGGGAATTTCGGGAATTCCTTCCATAATACAAACAGACACTTATTGAGGAACCTTTATATCAAGTATCATATCCGTGCACTCAAGGGATGGGATTTTTTCATACAAACTAAAACATCAAATATTTCCCGTTCCCGTGGGAATTTCGGGAATTCCTTTCATAACAGAACCAGACACATATTGACAAACCTTTACACAAAGTTTCACATCGGTGCACTCAATGAATAAGATTTTTCATACAAACTAAAAAGTCCTGTATTTCCCGTTCCCGTGGGAATTTTGAGAATTCCTTCCATAATACAAATAGACACTTATTGAGGAACCTTTATATCAAGTATCACATCCGTGCACTCAAGGGATGGGATTTTTTATACAAACTAAAACATCAAATATTTCCCGTTCCCGTGGGAATTTCGGGAATTCCTTTCATAACACAACCAGACACATATTGACAAACCTTTACACAAAGTTTCACATCGGTGCACTCAATGAATAAGATTTTTCATACAAACTAAAAAGTCCTGTATTTCCCGTTCCCGTGGGAATTTCGGGAATTCCTTCCTTAGTGCACCCCTACATCCCCTAAAGAATGTATGTTCCAAATTTCAGCTCTCTACGCCTAGTAGTTACGGCTGTACGTTGTCTGTCAGTCACTCAGTCACTCAGTACCTCAGTACCTCAGTACCTCAGTACCTCAGTCACTCAGTCAGTAACGGAACAGTTTTATATATATTGATAAGGTTGGAGCCGTCGTCGTGTAATTAAATAATATAATTACCACAATATCTATTACAAAATTAAGCTTTTGAATGAACTTGTAGTCTGGATAAGTTCAATATAACGGATTGATAAATTTAAGATTGGTGATACCTGTATAAACGATTATTTCGAATATAACAAAACTTGTTTAAACACCATGAAATTCATAACTTGACCTTGAAGGTTAATGTCGGGGTTTATCAACCAAATATCCACCACTGCCGGGATTTTAACCCGTTCTTGTCTCTGTCATAGGAGGCTATGTTGTAGTGCTACACCAGTCAGTTGATTTAAGTTTTCAAAATGTATCTTTTTCAGCATTCCAGCTTCAACCTATTTCGACTTATTAGATGTGATTACCAAAAGAAGATTGATATCGCGGCACAATGTACAGTGCGCTGATATTTTTATTATTAATGTTTTATTATACTCAGGTTACAACACCCCAACTAAATCTATTTATCTCAATTAATTTCCACTATACCATTTGTGCGGCTTAATATGTTGACGACCGGCTGGTGTAGCGGTAACATACATTGCCTTCTATGCCAGAGGTCCTGGGTTCGAATCCCGGCGGCGGCGGATATCTGTGTGATCAACACTGATATTAGTCGTCAAGTCATGGATGTTTAATTATTTAAGTTTATTCTAATAAAAAATATGTATTTATTCAATATGTATGTTTATATATTTCTTAAGTATATCAGTTATCTAGTATCCATAACACAAGTTCTTTAAGAAACTTAATTTGGGCTAGATAATATTGTGTGAGTGTCAGAAATATTTATTATTATTTATTATTATTATTAAATACAGAATCTTTGATCTGATTAAGTAAAATTATATATATAAAAAATATGAGAAGTATTTTGTAAGTGTAATTTTGGTTCCGCTCCTGAAGCGTTTTGCCAGAAAAAAACATATTCAGCAGCTGTGGTTTTCGTTTGTTTACAGTTTTTTTATGGTCTGTTTATCATACATTATTGGCCTTCTGTGTAAGTCGTATTTGTATTGCAATATTTGCCAGGCAACGTATTTTGAACGAAATACAACTCCCTTTGTGAGTAGCGATAATAGCAGTTCATATAAGGCTTCATACACAGGGACTCTTTTTAAAATGAATTGTAATACGCAATCCAACGATCAATATTATATCACAAAGGACTTTGTGGTGACTTAAAACCAATTGCTTTCAAGGAGGTGGTATCTAAGTTTGAAGATGTATATTGAAATGAAATGAAAATGTTTTATTCTCTGTATAAAGTATACTCTTAGTAAAAGCCAACCAGACAGATACCTTCAATTCAATTCAATTTTAGGGTTGAGTGGCAACCAGCCGTCGATTACAGATACCTTACTTGTTAAGTTAACTTGGAAGACTGTTTTACTTTAACTCAAAAGGTGAAAATTACAACTATCTTTATGTCGGGGTAAAATGATTTATAAATTAGCCCATTTATCAATCGGAATCTTCCGAAGTAAAGTAAAAGAATGACGTTATTTTTTTTATTGCTTATTATTCAGTGCAACTGATAATTAGGAATTCGAATCCCGATTCAAATATTATAAATATGAGCACAAATTATTCTAAATTTTATCTAAAAACCAGAAAAAAATTAATATACCTACCAAAACTTTATAAAAGTGCCTAAAATAATATCGCTTTTCAAATGAATATTTTAAAAAGTCAAAAAGAAAACATGAGTAAAAAAATACGAAAAACTCCAACATATTACAGATGCAAAACCTTTTAGCAAAATTTTTAATAAAATTCCTAGTTAAAAACTATACCGATCTAAAAATGGTTAAATTACAAACTTTTCACATATTTTCAAATTCCTTTCAGCAATACCGTGCAACGAAAAGAAACGAAGCAATGCTCGCTTCAAAGGACTTCGTTTAAAGCGGAGTCTAGGTGAGGGTAAATTTATTTATTTTTCTTAGTTAACATCACCTGCACGTTTGTGAGCTAAACCTTATTTCTAGATTCTCGGCCGGAATTAGTTTATACGTTTATCGAGCAAGCAGTGCAGCCGGGGGCGCAAGTGGCGCTGAAATGTTCGGCCGTGGGCGAGCCAGCGCCGAAATTTTCGTGGAATTTGGACGGACAAGCCGTGCCGTCTCATCATGGGTAAGACGATTTTTAATTATTTTGTTTGAGATGATTTTGGTAAATATTTATAAAGAAACGGCTTTGATATATTAAATTTGCTATAATGTAAATAATTTTATTCGTGAACGTTAACACGTATCTTTAAAAGATAAATATTTATTACGTACCTACTGGCACATATTACAACTCCGAAAGCTATCGAAAATTTTGGAAATAATTTTCCTTAATATATTGCGTGTGAAATTTTGATTGCTCTTACTAATATTTGTAGGAGCTGGGCGCTTTTGCTCCCCTAGAAATTTCTTCATAAAGAGTCTTTTATGTTCTTACTAATATTTGTAGGAGCTGGGCGCTTTTGCTCCCCTAGAAATTTCTTCATAAAGAGTCTTTTATGTTCTTACTAATATTTGTAGGAGCTGGGCGCTTTTGCTCCCCTAGAAATTTCTTCATAAAGAGTCTTTTATGTTCTTACTAATATTTGTAGGAGCTGGGCGCTTTTGCTCCCCTAGAAATTTCTTCATAAAGAGTCTTTTATGTTCTTACTAATATTTGTAGGAGCTGGGCGCTTTTGTTCCCCTAGAAATTTCTTCATAAAGAGTCTTTTATCAGTTCTAAGGCAAAGCTATTAAATTCGAAAAGATTTTCTATTTGTAATTAATAATATCAAAGATTACTTTTTACTAATAGTTTCTTAATACAAAACTTATCATAATATGTTCAAGAAGAATCCAGGCAAACATATTCAAAGTTTTATTTCAACTTTAAAACAAAAAAAACTACGAGTAAACCCGCAAGCAGGAGCCTAAAAGGAAAAGGAAAATAAGCTCTATTTCCACAGAGACTTAATAGATAATTGTTTGTAATGAAAAAGTAATATGAAAGTATAAGCGACCCTAGACTTTTACTTTACGGCTGTAAATAGGAATTTAATTTGAAATATAGAACATTATTATCTAGGTGAGCTTACATTTCATAATAAAACTGCAGTAACCGGGGATTCTGCGAAGGTGCTAAAAATAACACAGCTCACAAAGAAATCTTAATATCTATTTAAATCTTACTGATTTATTACTCTCTTTTGAAAGTATAATAAGAATTAAAAGATTTAAAAAAATACTTAGTAAAAATAGCTAACTAATTTGTATTGTTAAAATACAAATAAAATGCAATGAGTCCCTGGATTTCGTATAATTCAATCGGTATTATTACTTTAATTTTTTCGACTGCTGGACTGGGAGCGAAATAAAAATATAGAATGTGCCAGCTGCTTCTATCCCCGGGGATACTGTAAAAGTCAGTTAAGGGACAGAGGTTTGATTGGCGTTTTTGTGGGCGATAGGCTGACTGCACTGCAGTAGTCTCTCTCCATCATTTTAATACCTCCAAATTTGTCAAAAGTGACATCAGATGGTGTTTATTACCTCTGGTATTCTGCCTACCCCATAAGGGATACTGGCGTAAAGTTATGTATGTTCACAGGAGAGCCGAGAGAGGAACAACTGAAATTCACCTACCGTCATCTTAAAACAATGTTATTGCAAAATCTATAGTTTATAATAAAGCTTTATTTATCGGCTACAGAATAGTAAAACATTTTGGGTAAATAAATAAAGTTATTCCAAATCAGTTTACTAATCAAAAAATGGTCGATATACATAATTTTGGCTATTACATAAATTAAAAAATAAACTGAATACAACGGAACTTGCGTTAAAATGGCTTTAAAAATTAAAGTATCATAAGCAGTAACGCTTATTTGGCACAAAACAAACCTAGCCTGTGTAATCAAACTTTCAGTACTAAAAACGTAAGACAAGATACGTTGTTTGAATGATTACATTCAAGATATCGGTGTCTCTTTTCTTTATATTTTATTTTTGTATTAATCAATCTACATGTTATATCATCGTTCCAATTTTTTGGCACATAAAAATATGGGGATTAAAAAACCAAATGGCGCGAAATTTTTATTTTTTATTTTTCCTTGCGCTACTCGGTTTCTTAAGCCGCGAATTGTACCTACACCTAAAATTATAACGGGTCACAAGGTCAAAATGTACGATAATGTAAATTTAATAAAGCTGAAAAGCATAAACGTGCTAATCTCTGTAACAACAATCTAGTAATAACCACGGTGTTTTCACTAAATTTCGTTAGTATCACTAAGATATAGATGGCGCTGTTTATAATTTATAAAATTAGAAAAATGCCATAGACAATGTCTCTTTCATCCTACTTTTCATTCTTCGGTTCATTCAATCAATCACCTAACCGACTCATTAAATCTATCTTTCATTCGTTACCCACAGATCAGAAAGTATTATGTACAAGTACAGATAGGACACATCAATATTATAGGGAGTTTGGAATGCAAGCTTTTTTGCCGCTTGGCGGCGCTTATGTGCTTCAGGTTTTTTGGGTGGACTATGCACTATAGTGGTTTTTTATCATTATTGTTGATAAATATTATTTTTCATATGTGAAAAAAAGGGGGCTAATTTTACAGTATAATGGCAACGAACTAACGAACCACTAACTAAAATAATCAAAAACCAACACTTGTTAGCATGTTTGATAGTTATAATTCGTCGAAATATGTGAATCATGAAGTCTATCAAACATCACAACAATTCAGTTACATAAATGATAAACTTAAGTTCACTTGACGCTACTACTGAGTTTGCAGGAAATTATATAAACAGAAATTATATAACGTGCAGTTTACAATAGATATGCATAGGACTTTCACAACAGTTTACAATAGATATGCATAGGACATTCGCAATTTGATCAAACAAAGCCGGCAGCTTTGTTTGATCAAAGCCGGCAGCTTTGTTTGATCAAATTGCGAATGATTGTCTATCACTCACTCAATTCACTCATATTAAGTTGTTATTGCCAGTAATAAGTTGCGCCACCAAACATTAAAGTTGTGCTATGGCCAAACTCTTGAAATTGAATAAAATGCTTTGATTGTCAATGCTGTGTCGTTACCTGTGTTCGTTACTGCGCACCCGTTTTCGAATGTTGTTTTTATCGCTTTTTTCTTGGATTCCTTTTACCCACAACCCGGCCACCGTTTGGACTCTGACGCTCCCTTTTTTAATTCTGACCCGGCAATTCTACTGGATTTCGGAAATTAGACCTTTGGATGTTTATTGGAATTTTGATCGTGATAACAACTTTCTGATATTATAAATAAATAAATAATAATATTAAATGATATATTTCATATAATCATGATAATATACATATTTGATGAGTCTTAAATATTCTTAAAGAAAAAAACAGGGAAAGTTCCCGACTGGTTCTAGTAAAAGTTTCAGTCACTAAGTTGTAGATGGCGCTAGAGCTCCGTTTTAGCTGATATCTCTATGCAACCTATAAAAGTTACTTTATGGTAATAACACTTTATTATCATAAAAAGTACAAAACAAATATAATAAAAATGAAATTTGGGCAGCGGCGTTCTCACTAAAATTGATTATTAGGTACCACTCGGATTTGGAATAATTGTGTCGCATCTGAAATCACAATTCTTTGCGAACGTTATATTTTATTAAGAAATTCATACGGAATTAAAAAGTAACACAAGAAAAACAGCAAAGTTGCTTATTGTTATAAAGCTAAGGAGTTGATTTATTAAATTATAGTTTGAACAGCTGTGATTCAGAACAATAGATTCGGTTTATAAAACTATGTATGTTTTCTATAAAACATTTATTGAGGAAAGTTTGATTTCTTCACGATGTCTCTACGGGATAAGAAACTGCTACAACTTATGGTAGTTATCGTATTTAAGTTCTCCAATTTTTTTTTATTGGTAAATGTTTCTGCAGTGATTATGACTATAAAGAAATTATTTAATGAAAAAAAAGGAATGAAAGCACCTTTGTGTGTACATTGTTTTAATCAAAAGCCTTCTTTGTAAAAATGTTTCATAGTTTTATTTATTGAAAATCAAAGCAAAAAAAGGGAGTTTGAAATATTCATTCATCTCACATTGTAACAAGTGACAGAATCTCAGCTCAGCAAAAATTGAAGCTAAGCATCACTAATTTTGGCAATATGTAGTATAACACGTATAACATTAGGTAGCGTTTTCTATGACCCTCAAGGTTTTTGTATTGATTGTTATTTAATCAAATATTGTTTTTCAAACATGCTTGGAAATTTGAGCATTATTTTGACAACCTTCTTCGAGATAAATCGAATTTGCTGTACTGGTCGAGCAGCGGCCGGCAATAGTTGTATGAAAATCCATATCCGTCGTGTTTAGCGGCCAAATAAATTACTACCTATGTAAAATCATATTTGTTTGTTATTCAAAAATTGAACGATCTTCTACTCCGCAACATGGCGACCAAAGAGGTAACTTATCAAAGGTTCAATTTAATTTTCGAACCAAGGGCTGTATACCGGTATGAATTTCTGTACATTTTTTTTCTGTATGACGTCATACCGTTAAATTAGGTGTTTTTAAAAATAACAGTACAGGAATTCATACTGAATAATTCTTGTACCTTTTTTATTATTGTAGCATAACTGATTTTTTTTTCAGTTAACTGAAATTTTCCGGTATTAATATTAATATTGACATTAAAATTTTATTTTTAAATAATTGTAGAATATTGGATAGTCTGGTTGAAGCCTATGAAGCGTAGGAACATATGCTGACCTATACATTTCGGTACAGAAATTAAATAAGTTAAAATATTTCTGTACTTAAAACATCTACAGAAATTAATCCGGTATTACATTATTTGGGTACTGATATAATTAATTTAGATTTTAATAACTTGTACAGTTATTGTGTTTGATGAAGCAGTGCACTAATAAGGGTACTGAAATTTTACTAGTACTATTTAAAATTTTTATACCGATATGCAGTCCCTGAACTGGCATAGAAGAATAATACTTTGGCGTGTAAAAAACTATTGTTATTAGTTGTTCGTCAACTTTGTCATTGGTTTTGAATACTTTTGTAATTGACAAACTGAGTTCAAGTGAAGACAATGAATGTGAAATTATTTAGTTTTAGAAAAGTACCATACAAGCCATGGCCGCAACTAGGCATTGATGGACTTACGTCTCGGCTTCGCCTCGGCCCACATTCGCACGTTCGTCCATCGAGGCCTCTCTTGCCGGCCGCTGCAGTAATGTACTTTTAACATTCATGTTAAAATTCTTATTATTCCCACAGTGCTGTTATAACAGAAGGACACGAAAGTAGCCCATCAGGTCTTGGTTCAAACAATTATGTCCTGTCTACACTCTCACTGAGCGGCGCGCGAGTCGAACACGGAGGACGCTACGAATGCATCGCGAGCAACTCGCACGGATTCGTCGCTCATGCTGCGAGACTTAATGTATATGGTAAGCTATAATTTGGTGATGTATTATTATTATCATTCGAGTTTAAATATTTAAACGTCAAAAGACGTTCTTAGTTGGATTTCATTACACAAGTGCAAACCGGATCACGGTTCATTTAGTATGAACCATCTAACATTTCATACAGCTGGACCGACTGTATGAAATGTTAGATGGTCACCCAGAAGAGAGACTCATAGCTCTGCAATGGACCCACTACAAAGAGTTGTGATGATCATGAGATACAGGTTGCAGTTTCTTGAATGTATTTTGCTTTTTTTTACTTTCTAACCTGATGGAATGTGAAGATGAGGATGAAGATGACAGCCCACGGGTTTTGAAAGGAACAATTCTGGAATACATAACCGTTGTATTTGTAACATCATAGAGAATAATCTAAAAATGACACGGATAGAGAAATATACATTGTTTGTTCGCAGATTACTTTATATACCTACATATTAAGTATTATAAAAGAAATAAAAATTTATATTTATACAATCAGTTATACAATTTAATACTTATATCATCTTCTATTCGTATAATTATTGATCCAATGGTGCCCGCCATTTGAAAAACATCGCGGTACATATTCATTAATTTTGTGCGCCCTAGTGTAAAATACACGCCTAGTGAAACGCAATCGTTTATTGAGTCAAAGAAAACCAGCGCGCTTGGGAAATGGCAAAACCTCCTTTTATCTAATGAAAGACAGAATACCGTAGACTTTGTAAAGGAATTATTTAATTTGTGTTTCGTTGATTTCTTTTAACTAGTATGAGGAAAGTTAAATAAATAATAATGCTTTATAAATGAATTTGTTAACTGTAAACAACAACAACTGTAAATTTTGGGAATAGTTAATGATCCAAAATTAAGAATGTGAACTGAGATTTTTCAAAACTAATTATGACATAAGTTGCATACATTAGTTGCATACATTGAGCTGATAGTGAATAATGAAACATTTAAGGACAAAATTGAGAATTCTAATGCTTTGCACAAAAAGGTTTAAAGTGCTTTATCTTTTTTTTTTTTATAAGTGACTAAACCCGCGTTTGACCTCAATCTCACTTGATGGTAAGTGACGACTAGGTCGAAGATGAAAGCACACGGGTTTAGGAAGGAACTGGCTCTTTATACAATATTGCCGGAACACATTACCGCCGGAGCGGTAACATTTGGCGGCAGACTTTATATAAAGGGTGGTCGCTAGCCAGGCGGACCCAGAAGGGATCCTACCACCAAGCAAAACCCACTTATTTTAAAAATTTCTGCGGTACGCAATGAATATATATGAGGAATATGAGGAATAATCACTGTTATACAGGGTGTTTGGTCCATCGCCGGCTTGATATGGCCTGTAGAAAAGGTTATCAGCTTTATATCCCTATTGGCCATTAAAAATTCAATAGGTTTTATTTTAATAACATTTTAAAACTTTTTTTGTTAATCACCCCGAAATCATCATAAAAGTGTAAAAGTAAAAAATATTCAGTGTAGGCAAATAATTTTGATCTTGTTTTAATTTGTACTGTTTTAGGTTTCTTTTGACATCCCAAAAAATATCATTAGTTAACTGGTTTTTGTTTTATTTTCCTACAAAGTTTCGGAATCGAAAAAAAATAATACGGTCTTTGGCTTTAAAAGCGTATAAAAAAAAATGAGCAGGTTCTTCCAATTTATCAAAAACTTTATTGGTATTCTAGTCCATTGAAATGTTAAAATTTTTAGGCCTAACCTTGCGTTTTTCAGAGGACGCAATTTTATTTTTTTGATGTGTAGGGGGGGTCAGTGTAACGCTAAAAACCAAGTTTGTGGGGTCGCCACCCTTGTTCCATGGCCGCCATCTTGAAAATAGGGGTTGAAATGGTTTTTACTATATATCCCTTAAACTGTTTATCTAATAATATTGTCTTAAGTTTTCGCGATTCATACTATTAAATAAAACACTTTTTAACCGGATTTATCGCGTATATTTACATTTTAAATTTTGACTCGACGTTTCGGTGTCTTTTCAGACCCCGTGGTCACGAGCGACTGAGGTGTCAAGCGTCGGATTGATAGATTGAAAAAAGTTATACAGTCTTCGAGCGTAGCGTTCGGGATTGACACAAAACGAGCTGACAGTATCTTGAGTTACAGGTCGTGCAGCTTGCTGGATGTTAGATTTAATGTTTTTCAGGATAGGGTCCCATGTCGGTGATAGTTTCCAACCATCTTCTCTATTGAAATTAGGGTGTTTTTTAATTTCAATTGCTTCTCTGATCATTCTAGGAATGTAATGCTTCTCTCTAGATAAAATTTTCACAGAGTCAAACCTTAAGTAGTGGTTGGGCTTGTCCATGGAATGCTCACAAACTGCAGACTTTGAAGCTCTTTGATTTTTAATATCAGCTATGTGTTCTTTTACGCGGGTTGATACGTTTCTTTTGGTTTGACCAATGTAGGAAAGCCCACAGCCGCAGTCAATCTTGTAAACACCTGGGTCTTGTAAAGGGATGCTGCATTTAACTGAGCGAAGATGTTGACTTATTTTTGAATTAGGTTTAAATATTGTTTTTATTGAAGCGCGCCTAAGAATGTTTGAGATTTTATCTGTGACACCCTTTACAAAAGGTAAAAATGCAGGTTTGCGTTCGACTGTCTGAGGCTTCACGTGGTCACTGCGGCGGCGACGAGGTGGTTTGAGGCCGTTTTCACGAAGCACCTTGACAACATGTTTCAGTTCATCATCAATGTGCTGAGGATCGCAGATTCCATGTGCTCTCTGAAACAAAGAGGAGCCTACGGCGAGTAACTGGCTCGGGTGGTGGTGGGACTTTCCATTTAAATAGCGGTCAGTATGGGTGGGTTTCCTATAAACTGTGTGACTGAGTGTACCATTTGGATTTCTTTTAATTAAAACATCAAGAAAGGCTAACTTATTATCCTGTTCTAATTCCATAGTGAATTGTATTTTAGTATTAAGGGAATTAAGATGGTTTAGAAAAGCAGTTACTTTATGTTGAGGTAAGATTGTATATGTATCGTCAACGTACCTCTTGTAGATCTTCGGCACGACGGGTGCCATGTGGAGAGCACGCTCCTCAAAGTCTTCCATGTAGATGTCAGCAACTACAGGTGACACTGGGGAGCCCATAGCAACACCATCAATTTGTAGATAAAACTCATTATTCCACATAAAGTAGCCCGATGTAAGGCATAATTCTAATAATTCTGCATATTCAACAGGCAAATCTGATTCAGTTAGCTTTTTCTTGACAATTTCAATGCAGTCTTTGACAGGTAGTGATGTAAACAAAGACTTAACATCAAAACTAACCATGGTTTCATTGTTTGCAATTTTAAGATGTTTTAAATCACTAACAAATTGGTAAGAATCCTTTACATATGCTCCTGTTTTGCCTCTCAATTGTGAGAGTACACTTGCTATATGTTGAGCAAGCTTGTAAGTTGGTGTGTCTATTTGGCTCACAATAGGTCTTAGTGGTACATCAGTTTTATGCACTTTAGGTAGCCCATACAGTTTTGGGGGTTTTACACAAGCTGGGATTAACTTATTCACATCTAAATTTAACCATTCTTTGTGTTTTTGTATTAATTCGGAAGTTTTCTTCATAATTCTAGAAGTAGGGTCATAGTTTACTTTTTTATAAGTTAATTCATCCGACAAAAGGTTAGTAATTTTTGTGTTATATTCAGATGTGATATGATAGAAGAAAAATTACTAACCTTTTGTCGGATGAATTAACTTATAAAAAAGTAAACTATGACCCTACTTCTAGAATTATGAAGAAAACTTCCGAATTAATACAAAAACACAAAGAATGGTTAAATTTAGATGTGAATAAGTTAATCCCAGCTTGTGTAAAACCCCCAAAACTGTATGGGCTACCTAAAGTGCATAAAACTGATGTACCACTAAGACCTATTGTGAGCCAAATAGACACACCAACTTACAAGCTTGCTCAACATATAGCAGGTGTACTCTCACAATTGAGAGGCAAAACAGGAGCATATGTAAAGGATTCTTACCAATTTGTTAGTGATTTAAAACATCTTAAAATTGCAAACAATGAAACCATGGTTAGTTTTGATGTTAAGTCTTTGTTTACATCACTACCTGTCAAAGACTGCATTGAAATTGTCAAGAAAAAGCTAACTGAATCAGATTTGCCTGTTGAATATGCAGAATTATTAGAATTATGCCTTACATCGGGCTACTTTATGTGGAATAATGAGTTTTATCTACAAATTGATGGTGTTGCTATGGGCTCCCCAGTGTCACCTGTAGTTGCTGACATCTACATGGAAGACTTTGAGGAGCGTGCTCTCCACATGGCACCCGTCGTGCCGAAGATCTACAAGAGGTACGTTGACGATACATATACAATCTTACCTCAACATAAAGTAACTGCTTTTCTAAACCATCTTAATTCCCTTAATACTAAAATACAATTCACTATGGAATTAGAACAGGATAATAAGTTAGCCTTTCTTGATGTTTTAATTAAAAGAAATCCAAATGATACACTCAGTCACACAGTTTATAGGAAACCCACCCATACTGACCGCTATTTAAATGGAAAGTCCCACCACCACCCGAGCCAGTTACTCGCCGTAGGCTCCTCTTTGTTTCAGAGAGCACATGGAATCTGCGATCCTCAGCACATTGATGATGAACTGAAACATGTTGTCAAGGTGCTTCGTGAAAACGGCCTCAAACCACCTCGTCGCCGCCGCAGTGACCACGTGAAGCCTCAGACAGTCGAACGCAAACCTGCATTTTTACCTTTTGTAAAGGGTGTCACAGATAAAATCTCAAACATTCTTAGGCGCGCTTCAATAAAAACAATATTTAAACCTAATTCAAAAATAAGTCAACATCTTCGCTCAGTTAAATGCAGCATCCCTTTACAAGACCCAGGTGTTTACAAGATTGACTGCGGCTGTGGGCTTTCCTACATTGGTCAAACCAAAAGAAACGTATCAACCCGCGTAAAAGAACACATAGCTGATATTAAAAATCGAAGAGCTTCAAAGTCTGCAGTTTGTGAGCATTCCATGGACAAGCCCAACCACTACTTAAGGTTTGACTCTGTGAAAATTTTATCAAGAGAGAAGCATTACATTCCTAGAATGATCAGAGAAGCAATTGAAATTAAAAAACACCCTAATTTCAATAGAGAAGATGGTTGGAAACTATCACCGACATGGGACCCTATCCTGAAAAACATTAAATCTAACATCCAGCAAGCTGCACGACCTGTAACTCAAGATACTGTCAGCTCGTTTTGTGTCAATCCCGAACGCTACGCTCGAAGACTGAGAAACAGATGGAGATGATGATGTATAACTTTTTTCAATCTATCAATCCGACGCTTGACACCTCAGTCGCTCGTGACCACGGGGTCTGAAAAGACACCGAAACGTCGAGTCAAAATTTAAAATGTAAATATACGCGATAAATCCGGTTAAAAAGTGTTTTATTTAACTGTTTATCTGATAAAAATAATTATAAATATTTTTTGTTGCAAATTAAATCTTCTACAACTTTGGTCCAGTAACTTTTTGTCGTAGAACTATAAATAAAAAAGTTATAAGTGAAAATGTTTAGAAATTTGAGAAAATAATTTATATTTTTTGATATAACTTTTTTTTTGATCATTTTACGAAAAAATGATATCAGACCATTTTTGTAGATCGTTTTTTGAGGAACAACTTTTATACGCAACATTTTTTCACTAAGTCAATAGTTAAGGTTTTACAGCGCTCCGAAATGAGTCCGAAACTATTTTTCAGTACTCGTAACGAGACTTATACGGGTGTACTAATAATGTGTCATCAGTAATTGCTTTTTTGGTTTTTATTTAGGATTATAATTTTTTTAATTATTAATAATTATTGATTGACCCCTTTCCCTTTCCACTTATTTTACTTATTTTGTAATTAAATAATTAGTTTAGTTAAAATTCTTTTATATATTAATTGCTATAATTGGAAACATTCCTCAGTAAAGTTAAAATAGGTATAAACCTTGCGATACAGGCTGTGCCTGGTGCGAGGTTTATAGATAATTATTGCGCATGTAATATGTTTTTTTTTGGAAATAAAAAAATATTTATTATTATCCTCTCCATTACAGAATTTGACAATTATTGATTTTTAAAATAATTGTAATCCGATGGCCGTTACCGAGAATACTGTCCAGGTATAAAATACCCAAGCGACCATTAGGAAACAAAAGAACATCTGCCTGCCATTATTATTATTATTATTTCTAACCTTTCTTATTGTAAAAATAGCTGATGATATTGTGTTGAAGTTGTCGTTCAACTTATACCTTTTAGTTGTGCTACATATTTCTCCATGTGTGGATGTATTTTATTCTGTTTTTAATTGTGAAGACGATTTCGAATGATTTTAGATACGATTTTAACTTCAGTGAAAACTATTTTTTTTCGACTAGCATTTAGACTTTTTAAAGGTGTTTTTCTCCTTATTTTTCATAGAAGTAAAATAACATCATCGTAATGAAAGAAAAATAAAACTTTTATAACTAGAGTATTGATAGTAGGGTGTGTCAATGTTACCTATAAATATTGTTTAAAAGACAGAAAGTTATTTTGAATTTATGTCATGAAAGCCGAGTGATGATAGAATTAATGATGCAAGGAGCTTAGACTTATACAGCAAATGCTATTTGTTTCTGTAATTTCTGAATTACAGCTTTATTGGTAGACCAATAAACATATTTTCCCGTCAGAAAAACATTTAGGTTCCAGAGGAAATATATTAATCGTTAAAATAACGTTATACAGGGTGTTTGGTCCATCATCGGCCAAATTGATATGGCCTGTAGAAAAGGTTATCTGCTATGCCCTAGTGGCCATTAAAAAATCATAAGCCATGTGGTTTTATTCTAGTAACATTTTAAAACTTTTTTGTTAATCACCCCAAAATCACCATAAAAGTATAAAAATAAAAAAGTATTCAGTGTAGGCAGTTAATTTTGATCTCGTTTAAATGTGTACTGTTTTAAGCTTCTTTTGAAGCCTAAAACAATATCATGAGATAACAATTTTTTGTTTTTCCCTCGAAGTTTCGGAATTGAAAATAAATTTATACATTCTTTGGCTTTAAATGCGTATAAAAGTCTGACGCGACCCTTTTCACTAATTTAGCAAATATCGCGATGTTATTTACAGTTTAATAGCATGTGGCGTATCATTCAAAAGAGGAATAGTCCATTGAAAAGTTACATTTGGGGTTGCGTTTTTCAGAGGACGCAATTTTATTTTTTTGATGTATAGGGGGGGTCAGTATAAAGCTAAAACCAAGTTTGTGGGGTCGCCAGCCTAGTCCTACGGCCGCCGTCTTGAAAATAGGGGTTTAAATGGTTTTTACTATATATATCTTAAACTATTTATCTTATAAATAAAAATTATAAACATTTTTTGTTGCAAATTAAATCTTCTACAACTTTGGTCAAGTAACTTTTTACCGTATAACTATAAATAAAAAAGTTATAAGTGAAAATGTTTAGAAATTCGAGAAAATAATTTATATTTTTTGACATAACTTTTTTTTATCATTTTACGAAAAAATGATATCAGAACATTTTTGTAGATCGGTTTTTGAGAAACAACTTTTACAAGCAACATTTTTTCACTAAGTCAATAGTTAAGGTTTTACAGCGCTCCGAAATGAGTCCGAAACTATTTTTCAGTACTCTTAACAAGACTTATAATATACGTGTGTACTAATAATGTGTCATCAGTAATTGCTTTTTTGTTTTTATGTTATTATTATATTTTTTTTAATTATTAATAATTAATTATTGACTCTTTTCCCCACCACCCACGAGGTAGTAGTCTAGAGGCGCGTTTTTTTACGTGGTATCCCCAATAGGGATAACCCACGGTGATTTTCTAAATTTGAACTACTCCGTCCTTAGTCTTTTCGATGGATCAGGCTGCGGCTCAGTATCTGATTGGCTTTCTAAATTAAATATCAGTGGGATAACTGGAGAAGGAAAGGGTGTTAATGTCGGCGGTTCATCATCAAAGTCATTTTCATTTATTAATTCTGAGAGCTCCATTACGTTGCTGCAAGTCTGTTTATAAGGTCCATAATACTTGTTGTACTCTCATTGCGTACAACACAAACCCGCGCTTGTCGGCTTGAACGCGAATTACTTGGATCCTGAACCGCTTTGGCTTAGATGAACCAATTGTTCGCAAAATCGAAGTCTGGCTCTGGAGCTTCTGAAAATGACGATAAACTACTGGAGCTGCTGCTGAGCCGACGAATAACATTATCGGTTCGATTGTCCACGTACTAACAATAACACGCAAAATGTACAGTAACTTCCGAAACAGTTCGTAAAAATTGTTCATTAGCCTCATCATTTTTTGCTACAGCTCGGTCTAGTAAAGTTTTTACACCTTTTGCCTTCACAGTTCTTATTTTATTTTCACCTAAAGGTTTTTTACAAATAAAGCAATCACTCATTATGAAATAAAAGAAAAAGCACGCTATACCAATAAAGCTGTAATTCAGAAATTACAGAAACAAATAGCATTTGCTGTATAAGTCTAAGCTCCTTGCATCATTAATTCTATCATCACTCGGCTTTCATGACATAAATTCAAAATAACTTTCTGTCTTTTAAACAATATTTATAGGTAACATTGACACACCCTACTATCAATACTCTAGTTATAAAAGTTTTATTTTTCTTTCATTACGATGATGTTATTTTACTTCTATGAAAAATAAGGAGAAAAATAAGGTATGAATCCGAAACGAAACTGTGACTTATTCGGTTCTACACCATATCTATTTTCCAGACCCTTCCTGGTATTTTCAAACGTGGAGTTAATACGTTTCTGGTTGGATTGCCGCTCTGTCCTCTCACTTATAACCGATGACATGGAAGACAAACGTCTGATCTTTTGTGTGTCTGAAATAAATGAATATATAATTGTAATGAAAGGTAAACAAAAATTCAAAGCTCGGCGTGGATTCGACAATCTCTATATTCTTTGGCAAACACAAGTCGACCTCTGTAGCGCAGCGGTCGAAGCTACTACCTACGTAAAATTCGAGGTCGCGGATTCGATTCCCACAGATACAAGAAAAAGTTCATCCAGATCTCGGTGTTTATTTAAATATTCATTTATTTACTCTTTATTATTTAAAAAAAGTACAGCTAAACATTTAAGGATAACAATGCACAAAAGGTGGTCTTATCGCTCTAGTGCGATCTCTGCCAGACAACCTAAGCAATAGGAGAGAGCGGGCTGGTACTAACAAATTTTGTACTATGGTTTATATCTTCAATATTTACGAATATTTTTCTTTTAAAGCATTTTTGGGATATTTATTTATCTATTATATTAGTAACAAAAAACCGTCAGATTCGTAAATGCTTTTCAAAGCAGAGCCCTCAAAACATAAAAAAACAGTTGTTAATACATACCCCGTATCTGGGGAAATTATTAAAAAGCCGGGCAAGTATTAATGTATGGGGCAAGAAGTAACAAAGCCTTAAATTTGGTTAAATATTTAAGTAAAACGTCATACATAATAATCGAAATTTGTTTATAATGTTCCTTTGAGTTAAGGCCAGAGCAAATGCATCTTTCACAATTACAAGAAGATCAAATGTTCCATACACATCAACATCAAGAGGCTGGAGGGAAAGGCAAAAGTATGATGTGGTTGTCTGCCTTGCGTTGATGATGATTATTTTAGAGCAGTAACACTGGATCACTCTGATGGCTTTACATGTTTCGTGAAGTAGTTATAATAATTGAAAATTCTTTTTCAGTCATCAATAAATGATAACCAGTGCCAGTACACTCGGGGGGACCATTTTGAATGAATAAACTGCTAATCACAGGTGCAGAAATATGAAGGCTTGTTATAAAATTACCAATAGTATTTGCTGCTGCTGCAATAGTGAAAAGGCTACCCGTTCTGCAGAAGTGCTCCTACCTTTTTAGGACCTCGTTGACCTTCCACTTTCTTAGGCTTTTGCGCCATAGTCACTCCAGTCTCAAGAACATTCCAGATTCTACTGGGAGTAAATTATATCTTTAAAACACTTTTCGACAAATGAGTGGACATTAGTATGTTTAAAAGAACATCTTTTGATATCTCTTTGCTTAAGCTTGTCGCCTCAGAAATAATTGTCAATTTTTCGTTGCGCTTCATGAATCCTACAAATCAATAGGTGCCAGCCCTTATTTCTCTTTTTTAAGATTCTATAATACTTTTTGTTGCGTTTCGTTCAGTATATGGGTCCGGAAAACAATTCCCTTCCCTTTCTTTTCCTATCCTATTCCATTTTCCACGCCTCTCCTTTTCCTTTATCAATTTATTGAGAATCAGCAGCACATCACAAAGAGCATTGGAAAATATCTTGCTAAGAACACTATGTAAAGGCACAATTTATATTAAAGCCATAGTTTAACTAAATATTTTGGTACCTACCTCGCAAATTCCAATTGGAAATAAATAAATTATCTGCCATTTTGTATCCACTAAAGATATCAGTTTCTTTAATTTTAATTTAAGATTTTTTTAAATAAATTATCCTATTTTAAATGCCATTTTAAAGGCTCTTTATTTGTATGAGACAACTTCCGGAATGTGAAAAGAATTGGACCCTTAAAATAATGATTTCAATGAAATAGACGTGGTAATTTCATACTTAGTAAAAACGTTTTATGCGCTGCGCATAAGTACTTCAAAATACATTTTTTCCGTGTGTCACCAATATGAAACATTATAATATAATAATGCTGAAATCATAAGTTATTTATCCACTAATTAGTGCTGTGTGGTATGCATAAAAGATCAATCAATTAAACCAATTACTGCATTATTGAAATAATTCATAGTCCATTCACGTAACTTTAGAATAATTTCATCAATTGATGTATGAATGTTTATTTTAAAATAAACTGTTACTTAATGAAAGCATTTAGCTGCGTGTCGGCCACTTTTTTATGTATTGGCGCCGGCATTGTAAAATTAACGTCGTTTGTAAATCAAGGCAAGAAAATAAATAGCACCTCAAAAAAGTAGGACTTTGAAAAAGTTTGAAAGTTTGTCATTAGATAAAATAATAACAATAACTCATCACTGGAATTTCCCAATATTTAGCAATCTAAGACTTATTATTTAAAAAATTAGAAAAACCTATTACTGTGATAACCAAGTAATAAGATTAATAAATCAGATTTAATAAAGCAATAAATCGAACATCCGTATAAAAAATAAATATAAACAGAAAGCACGTAACGCCAAACGGCCAAACAGTTGTATCGAATAAATGGGGGCATCGCTGTTCCGTAAATTGCTTTAAACATATTTATCTCTCCTAGGTAAAGGAAAACGATTAAAAATGTAATTTATTTTACAAAGGAAGTTTCATAACAAATTGTATTTGTATGAAGATATTTTCATTTATCTTGTTTCACAGCAACAATTTTTGTATAGGTTTTCAGTATTACCTGGTATAACAAAAATAAAATATAACCAAATGTGTTGCTTACGATGCGTATTGTTAACCTGCGCAAAATCCTGTGTCAAATCCTTTTTTACTTTAGACCCTTTCATGAGTGACCCTAATCTCCACACCAAAAGCAAATTATTTCAATATATATTTTTAAATTAAATATATGCATACGCACGGTCTCGTCTTAAGTATTTGATAAGCTTCCGTTTAATCAAACCCTTAATGTATACAGGGTCCATTTATAATAGTCAATTATATTTTAATAGCAGATTAAGAATGATGAGTAGGTATGAAATTAAATTTTTCATAAATTAAAATTTCAAATTTCTCTTTATTGAGTAAAATTTAAGTTTAATCTTCATTTTATGACTCCATACAATTAGATGAAAATGTTGTTATTACTTGCTGTGTAGTCATAATCAAGAGAGTAAACTTAAATTTTGATTAAGTTCGAAAAATATTGAAAATTTAATTAATGAAAAATAATTGTAAAAATTTTTTTTCTTTCGTAATTTAGACCCACTCACTATTCTTATTCTGCTATTAAAATATAATTGACTATCATAGATGGACCCTATATAATTCTTAGTTCTTAATGTATATTACATAATTTTATTTGAACTGGAGTACAATCACGATACGGATCACATACGATCAGTATGACGTATAAAAATTCATAAAATTTCAGCGGAGGCTATTTTCTTGTTTCTTACTTTTAGAGCGTGTTTTTAGTAGTCGGGTTTTAGTTTTAATACTTTTTTTAAAGTTACAATAAAGTCGGTAGAGCACGTGAGTTAGAAAAAGACTGGTTTATCACGAAACATACCGCCTCACTTTAACATGATTACTTTTATACCAGAATGGGTTTATGAAGATTGTTTGCAAACAAGCCGGATTTTGAAATGGTCTTACCACCAAGTCGCGTCTACAAAAATTAAAAAATTCCTACCACCCCTAATAAGTGGGCCTTAAAAGGTGACTAATTCGAGTGACTACGCTCGGTGGTCTGACTAGCGACCGACCCGCATACGAAATCTGCTGAGTATATATTTAAAGAGCTAGTACATTATAAATACGTATGCTGTCATCTTCAACCTCATTTTCACTTAGCAACCGGTAAGTTTGAGGTCGACATCAAAATTACTTACGTATCCGCGTTCGAACGCGGGATTAGTCACTGATAAAAAATATGAGTGTTATTACTAAATGACTATAATACATTTAGACGACCATTTTTGACGACCGGCTGGTGTAGTGGTATCGTACATTGCCTTCTATGCCAGGGGTCCTGGGTTCGAATCCCGGCGGCGGCGGATATTTGTGCGATAAATACAGATATTAGCAGTCAAGTCATGGATGTTTATATATTTATTAAGTTTATTCTAACAAAAAATATGTATTTATTCAATATGTATGTATAATATTTCTTAAGTATATCAGTTATCTAGTAGCCATAACACAAGTTCTTTAAGAAACTTAATTTGGGCTAGATAATGTTGTGTGAGTGTCAGAAATATTTATTAATTTATATTTATTATACGTGGGCTACTCGTCTCTCGGATTGGTCGCATTTTACGAGACACTTATCTAGAGGCATCAACACTGTTCTTAGCAAACCCTATGCTGGTAGAACCTTCATACCGGTTCCTACATTTCTCGACTACTGACATGTAGTAATAATATTTCTTCTCTTCACAGGGCCACCATACATCCGCGCTATGAATTCTGTGAAGGCAGTGGCAGGTTCAGATCTGACAATTTGGTGTCCTTACTACGGGTTTCCTATAGAGTGAGTATTGCCTATACAATATTAATCGCATTGATTATGGCTTACTTTGAGGCTATGTAGTTGTCTGGGGAGTTTATTATTATTATTTACTTTTGCATAAATAAAGTCTATAATTCTGAGCATCTATAGGCAAGGCGAACTGTTAGTATCTGTAGGCTACAAAGCTAACCGATTGCATAGCACCGATTACATAGTTTTGATATTTGTTTCAATATCAGGGACCTTCGAGAGGGTTTTACCTTCTGTGCAAGTGAGATTGGATATTATAGAGTGCTATAAAATTCATTATACAGGGTGACTGGTGACAAATTTTAGATACTGAAGGAGAACACTCTGAGTTCAATTCTGATCATAATTATGTAATAGAAGTAGGTACTTAATTTTTCACCAGAATTCCCCATGAATAAATGCTACTATGTTACTATTTACTTTACAGTCAATGAAACATTATTTTTTTGTCTGGAGGAAAACTTGCTATCACGTCCCCGACCGCCCAAGAGGGAACGGTGGGGTATGTGGGGATGATCCGGCAGAAGGCCGAACTGACCTACTAAAAACCTCCAGGTGTACCTCCCCCGCCATAACTGGGGCCCACGGTATCGCCAGTGGCATTGCCTGCGAGCCCCGGCGAATTGCGCTCAGTCTGAGCCGTGCGCCCCCCACAAAGGAAATGGCCCAGTACATTTCCCCACTCATAGCCTGTATAGCCGCAGCAGGTTCACTCACCCGCCACGGCTGGGTACCTGGATGGAGAAGGCGTCTCATTCTCCGTCCCACCCTCCGCCCAGCCTAACCTAACTTACAACCTAAACTAACCTAATATCTAACCTAAAACCTAATCTAAAACCTAAACTAAAACCTTACCTAAAACCTAACCTAAAACCTAATCTAAAACCTAACTTTAAACCTAACCTTACCCAATACGACGGCCCTGACGCCGAAGCAACCCAAGACCGTGTGGCACGAGACCTGGCACGCGGATCGCTGCCAACGCTAGCGTAACTATACGTTGCGTAAGCAATTCTTTAACTTTCGGTTAAGTTTACTCAGTAAACAGTTAACATTTATTTTTTATTATATATTTTGTCTTTATGTATGATCTCAAACTATCACGTCCTTGAATTTCAAAAGTGAACCACCAGTAACCCTGTATAAACTTTACAATAAATCGAATAAATGAAAATATATCAAGTTATGGCTCTATGTGAAATATTTTTTTTATTCCTACATGTCGCAAAACGAAAGATTCAGAAAACACGATAGAATTAATCACTTGGCAGTTACTTAATACCGAGTCTCTGCTTGGCACGGCTTTAATTAATAACCAAATCTTTATTCGTTAGTGCGTCAATTTCTTAAGAGTAACAATTACTAATAAGATACGTCTGCGTGTCATGCCTTCCTAATTGTATTGCTGTCAGTTGCCCTCATCCTACTTCAAGGTATAGTTCGAATGTCACACAGTCATTCATTGCATTAAGCGCCCTCAGCTACGAATATAATCACTCAACTTCCGTTACCATGAAGTCGTCACATTTTAGTATCGCTAATGTATCGTTAGCTCCGACATACACATATTATAATCATGTATTAGAACACTGAATGCACTTTCATGAAATTTTCATTAACGTCATGAGGATGGTTCAGTTTATTGTTTAATAATGATTTCATGGTCTAAGTTTTAAAGGATTCATTATCATAAATAAGGACCTTATTGCGGTTTCACTTAACATGAAGTTGAAATACTCACCGCGATAAAATTATTATTTATTTAAATGTTGAACCATTAGAAACAAATTTATTTTGACTCTTCAAACAACATGAACATCGAATATGGGTACTGCAAAGGTTAATACTCTGATATAAATGATAATACGCTGATAATACTCCTATGTGACTATTGCAGCTATCAATGTTCAAAGCTTAAGAAAGCTTGCTTTTGATATGTTTTACAATAAGATTTTTTTCATTCAACTTATTTTGTTAAAAAGCCTAAAATTGTTTTATAAATAATAAAAATAAGAAATAACTAACGTAAAACCCCAAAGAAAGTGCTACGCAAGTAAATACCTACGCGTAGCAATACAAATTTAAAATGAATGTCGTTAAAGGAATACACATATCGCGAAATGTGTAGGTACACAACAAATACAAACATAAATTTATAATGGCAGACTTAAAATTATTGCCTTAAAGCAAATTTGAATCAATGAAATTAATTTTCTGCCATAAACTTGGAAACGTTAAGACATCAAAAACAAAGTTAACATTACTTTACATTTCAGTGTTGTTTGTAAAATATTTCCTTACGACTTTGAAATTTAATAGCGGAAATTTTATAGGGAAATATTTTTTTACGGCGTATACAGTATGGCGTATACGCAGGCTTAAATAAAAACGTTTAAACATGAATAAACTATCAATATACCTAATATGATTTCTAGTGAAGTCTCTATTGGTTAGGGAAATATGGAGATATACATTGAACAAATAACTTCAAAATTGTTTTCAATGCTTAAACCTTAACGTAGCACTTTCGTACGTATTTACGTTAGTTATTTCTTATTTTTCCTAATTATAAATTAATTAAGGTGTTTTCTTTTCTTCATTTAGATAAACTGATAATCGGCTTAGAACTATATAAAGTTGATTGTATTTTCCAATTTGAAAAAAATAAATAAAAATAGTAATTGTCAATAAACCAATTTCCCTCTGGCTTAGGCCTGTACATCGCAATACCGGCATTTACGCCGAGGGTAAAATAAACCGCAAACAACAATAATAATAACTGTTAGCCTGAGAGCTCTTTCTGAAACTGAAACATCTGGTATCTGGGTTATGTCACAAAACATCGCTGTCGAAGAAGCGAGCGTAAAACAGTCTGTACGCGAAGTACAGGTACTAGTTAGTACCTGACAAAGGTACTAACTAGTTATTTATCGGGTCTCAACAAAGTCCGAGCGTTTAACGAATGGGTTATGCCCGTTCTTTCGTACACCTTTGGCGTACTCGGATGGACTCAGACGGTCAAAAGGTCTGCACAACTATGACCCTCGATATAATGCATCACCCTCGGTCGTCAGTAATGAGGCTGTATATCTCCCGGAAGTGTGGAGGAAGAGGCCTGCTTGGCCCCAAAACCTTGCACAACCGGGAGATATGTAACCTCCGAGCTTACTTTATGGCTAAGGCAGACGTGGGAATGCATAGAGAGGTCGTAGTGTGAGACAAAAGACTCACCCCTCTCAATCTGGGCCTCGAGACATGGCAGACACCGACGGTACTAAGAATTTCTGATCATGAGACCGTACGGAAAGAGAAAGAGCTTCACGTAAGGTTTTACAAAGCTCTACCCGAGCCACACGTGGACCGTAAAGCCTCCATACATTGGCTGCGCTTCGAGGACCTCTATGGGGAATACGAAAGGTTTGTTTTTGCGATACAGGATCAGGTTATCAAGATGAACAACTACCGCAAATACAATATGAGGGACGGCACAGTGGACGTATGTCGGGCGAGTCCCTCAGACATGTAGTTTCGGGTTGTTCGGTTCTGGTTAACGCTGAGTATCTGCATAGACAAAACCAAGCAGCCAAGATTCTCCACTAAGAGCTCGCTCTGAAATACGGTCTCATCAATCAGAAACTGCCTTATTGCCAGTACACGCCGGAGCCCATTCTCGAAAAGAGAACGCGCTGGCGCTGCTAAGTTCTACTGAGATCGGCTCATTTTCACGGACTGGGCTATTCTAGCAAATAAACCTGATATCATGTTCATGGACCGATTGTCGTCGACATAACTGTCCCGCATGACGACAACCTCGTGAAGGCCGAGACCGAAAAGCAACGCAAGTACTTAGACCTTGCGCACGAGGTAACCGAAAAGTGGTAAGTTGCGTCCACCGAAATCATCCCTGTTGTAATATCCGCAAATGGTTTGACCCCAATCACACTACTCAGATGCCTTAAAAGACTGGGATTCGACGGTGGTTAAGAAAGCGGTTTTACTTGATACTGCCCAAATCGTTCGCCGGTTTCTGTCTCGCTTGCCCTGATCCCCGAGCGAATGATCCGATTGTCGCGTCTTCTCTGCCTAAAAAAGCGTGTAGTTGTTTAGATACCAAGTAATAATAAGAATTTATTCATAACCCACACCAAAATATTATAAATATCTTAATCCAACAATTTCTTAGCTCAGTGAAATGGGAAGGCGGTTCCGGCTCAGACCCTCGCTACCACCAGACGGACGGTCGCCTGACGATCACTAACGTCGACAAGAACAGAGACAAGGGAAGCTGGACTTGCTCCGTGGTTACTCCTGGTGGAGAGTTAGCGAGGAGAGAGGTAAGTTAATGTAGTACTTTTTATTCATTAAGTTCGATTAAGTCAAACAAACAACTACTTTATCATGAGATTTGAACAATCCAGAAAAATATCTAGTATAATAACTGTTTTGAATTATCGATCGCGTTTATTTTCTGTAGATATAATTTAATGAATTGGCGATTTTCGATTTTTATTTCGTGCGTCCGATATTTGGATGATATTTACAAGCAACATGGACGCGGCCTGCCACATGTAGGTAGGTGGCGATGACAGTTAGAGGAAGATATTACGATCTTTTTCCTTTCTTCTTCGTTTTAATCTGCTACTCTATAGGTATGTTTCAATCGTGTTAAGAATCCCGTAAATTCATCAGGTTTATACTAAATATCTAGAGAAAAGCAGACTTTTATTTTCCATTCATCGAATAAGTAATCACAACAGATTGCAGGTTTTAAAGATAAAATACTCCTTTTACTTGCCACTGATCCACTGATGGTAGGACTACTTTGAGTCAAGCACTATACTGGAATTTGCGAAGCGAACTTTACTTCTACCACCACAATATATTTAATGTGAAGTTAATGAAACATTATCTATTTCAGTAAATGTTTCATTAACTTCACATGTAGTTATTACCGAAATAATAAATTACTGCATTGTATTGGATACATAGAACTAACTAATGAAGTCGTATGTAAACCAATATTCGACTCTTTGTTATTTAAAACAAAGTGTATGAATTGTTTTTCATAAAATCCAATAAATTTATGAACTACTAGCTGCTGCCCGCGACGTCGTCTGCGTGAACGCTATGCAGCACCAAACGCACCTACGATTATAACACTGCTAGCGTGATAATATGTAGCCTATATGTTGACCCGACTTCTTAACTATCTTCATGCCAAATTTGAAGTAAATCCATGCAGTACTTTTTGAGTTTATCCCGGAAAGACAAACAGACAAACAGACAAAAATTCTAAAAACTATATTTTTTGTTTCTGTTTCGATTGTAGATCATACCCCAAGTATTCTTTTAAAAAAATATTAAATGTACAGTTTTGACTTTCCTACCATTTTATTATATGTATAGATATCGTATTCAAAAAGATTTATTGGAATATGTATAAATTTCAATAAATAAAAAGAAACTATTAAATTAAAAACTCAGTCATTGCTTATCTAAATGTGGAACTTGAGCAAAGGAAGACTTTCTTTTAGGAGAGACTTATTCAATTTTTACTTGAAAGAACCAGAAAAAGAACTTAATACGTGTTGGCTTAGAACAGCCCTACCGCCCATGGATAAGCATGTCGTAAAACGCGACTAATCCAAGTGGCCCCCGCTTATTGGTAGGTTCCCGACTAACTATCGACCACTTCATATAAAATCTACCGACAATTATGACCGCTTCCTTGGCAGTGATGTGTTCCGGCAATATTTTATGAAGAACCAGTTATTTCCTAGGCCCATGTGCTTACATCTTCACTTAACATGAGGTGAGATTGAGGTCAAACCCGGGCAAAGTCTTTTATAAAATAAATAAAATAAAATAACCAAGTCTATACAGTCCTTGAAAAACAGAACCAGTGCATCTGTTCACACCTAGGCGACCGTAAAAAGGAACTGTTAAAGCGTATCGTACAACTTTTTTAAATATCCACTATAAAGGGATGGAATTTCTGTCTGCGTCTTAGTCCGGTGGTAAAAGGATGTGGGTTCAACTAGTTCGAGGAGAGCATTCGTGCAATATACACCCAAAGAAGCAACAACCTTATTTCTCATCTCATCTTTAGCTTTATTTTATTATTACAGATAGCAATGATCTTAAAACTAGTCACAGTTTGCCACTTCAAAAGGAAACCTTGACTCTACAGGTGCAAATGACGGTGGTATCACCACCAGTGCTGTCTCCAATTGTCTTTCCACCGGGTCTCCGCTCAGGTGACAGAGCCCAGCTCACCTGTACGGTCACATCAGGGGACATGCCTGTCTACTTCTCCTGGTTGAAGGATAAGATGCCACTGTCCAGCATTTTACAGGTCTGATGATTTTTGGATTTATAATTATTAAAGATACATTAGCCGCCTTACTACAAAAAAGTTAGACGCCTATTCAATCCTAGTTTAGTAACAAAAGTCCTAGTAAAAAAACATTAAACTAGGGTTAAACAGGCGTCTAACTTCTTTGTAGTAAGGCGGCTTAGGGTTATTTTTTTTATTTATGAACTATTGTTTATTAAGTGGCTTTTACTCTAGTATGATATGTTTCAGTAGGGTTCACACGGAGTTATTCTTCAGAAATGAGCACAGTAGCGGATTATGTAACCGCACAGTCCAAAAGCAGTCTGACATAATATTGACTCCAATGGTTTTACCAAAAAACCGCTTGTTTGAGATCCGTTACTAATTTTTGATAAAATATTATACTTGTCAATATAATATACTTATATTATTGTCACATAATCTTTATTAAAAGTTAAAATGAGAGATTAAATAAACTTTTTATTGGTTGTGTTTTATATACTTTCAATGTCTCAGCCAGATTGAATAGATTATATCAACAAGGATAAATGTCAACATGCGAAGACTTCTGAAGAATCTAAAAGCAATTACAATTTGTTTTCGAAATTGCCTATATCGAATAAAATATACAGATAGATCGTTTGATGAACCTTCAAAGAAAACGTTCTTTGAGGGAGTGTTATAGCGGGATTTCATTCAATAGCTATTAAATAAAATTGATGAAAATAATCATAAAGCGGTATAATTGTTTATTTTCTGAAAACCATCACAATCAGCATAAAGTTCAATATATTTTCTGCAAAGAAAAATAGGACCATAATTTTTCAGATACTTACTTTCTGAGATATAGCTGGTGGTGGTCTGTGAAGGCTGAGGGACTACACACAAAATACCATTGTAGTCCTAAAGTTCATACGCCAGTTCTTAACACTACCTAGCTTTCACTACTCCCTAGTTGCACAGTGTAGTTACTAAAACTAAAGATTATCGAAGCTTATATTGGGGGACATATATTTAGGAATAGTTTGTGTATCACACAGAAGCACTAACAATTATATGATACAAATTCTAACTACCTATAAGAAACAGCATTTACGTTACTCTTTATTTTATTTTTATCGTTTTTAGTTGCGGTCCCTTGGGCATTGCAGCAAATGCTGAGGCCGGTCATTTCGGTACATTTATTTTTTGTTAAGTATATTTTTGTTTTAGATTTTTATCAATAGGTAATTGTTTTTTGTACCTAACAAATGTTTTACTTACTTATTAATACAACATAACTACATTGTAGGTAGACGAGCGAGGAGCGGAGTTCTACAGTATGCTGTTATTCAAAACCTTGACAGCGTCCCACAGCGGTGTCTATACTTGTGTCGTCACGAATGCTGCGGGGAAGGCTAACACATCCACGGAATTGGCTATCAAAGGTATAAACAGCACAATAATCCTACTTTTTATTACAGAAGAGTTGTGATTGGTGGATGTTTACTGTTATTTTATGCTGAAAAAGCTGGTTGAATCATTTTTAATTTAGATAGGGCGAAGCTGGGATTAACATGGAATCAAGCTCAAAATCAGCCTTTCATTATTTCGTAGACTTAAATACATACATAAAATTGAAATAAATCATGCTATATATAAATTCTCTACAACCAATCTACAACCATTTCAGAAAGTTGTTTTGAGAATAAAATTGCCAAGAAAATCAAGCGAAATCATCGTTTCAAAATAGTTTACAGCATTCATGATTTCGTCGTTCAAATGTTCAATGAAATCTATATTGCGAAAAATTTTGAATTATTTTATGACAAAATGAAAGTACTAAATACTCGTAAATACTTGATGAATGAATGACTGACTTACTGCATTTATGAAATGATTGACAGAGTAAAAATACTTCTTAAATCCAATGTGCATTACTTGCCCTGAAACAACAGTAGGTCATAATTTTTTATCGTATCGAGCTACTAGCATGTGTGTAGATCTGAATATTTTGTGGCCCCCTTTATCCCATAATCCCCTAGTTACTCAAGTGAAAATTCTTTGTAAGTAATTTCAACTGCCACAGTTACCAATAAGGCTAAACTGGTAATTTTCTTTGATCTCAAAGATTAGAAGGAATCTACGTCAACAACATTCATGTGGTTGATTATAGAATCAAATTGTTCTTTAAAAACCTTTTACGAAATGGTATTTTACGTAGGTTATAATATTTTTTTACAGCCCTCACATAAATTTCACATGTACAAAATAATTTAATAGAATAGTGCCTGTAATGAGTAACTGAGCTACGAGCGCCGAGTTATTCATTAATAATTAATGGGAAAATTACTTAACCGTTCAGCTGCTATACCGTTCAGCTGCGTATAGCTTTTGCAAATTAAGTTCATAAAAAAACATGAATTTTACTTGTGACCTACGTGTCCATTGTAATTGGTTTATTAATTTTAAACATGGCTGCGAAGGAGTACATTCAGTTGCAAGCGATTGTCTTTCTTTGACAAACTTTGTGGTTTTATAAGGCCTTTATGACAATTATTTATTGTTTTTTTCTGTTATGTTTTAAGTATTAGTCCCACCATATTTTTTCGTAGTTGCCAGAAGAGCCGACAAAGTAATTTTATATCAGATAATGTACAAAATAAACTTGTAAGACTTAATGACTGCCATATGGACATCGCCTTGAAAATAATGTGATATCAGTTAAGCAATGGTTCGTTTTAGTCGAACAGCGCCAAGACAAGCTGTGTTAAATTGGGGTGAAAGTAAGTAAACGAAATGCCCAACTATTGTAAAGCATAAAATGCTTGGTAATACTCGTAAGTATGTAATTTACTCAGGCGAAGATATTTATTTAAAATATAAATATTAAAAAAAAAAAATTGAGTAAACGTTATCAAACTGAATGAAAATACCCGTTTCTGTGCTGAAGGATGAGTATGTCAGTGTGTTACATGTGTCTTTGTATACAACGTGTAACATAATGAAGAGATAATACTTAAAGGGATTGTATGTTTGGTGGTGTAGTTTATAAGTAACAGTAACATAAACTTGTAATCCTTACGGTTGGTTCGGAAAACAAGTTCAAAGTTTAGATCAAAATATCGAAGTGTCAACCCTAAAAACAGCTGTTACCTTTTGATAGAATCTATTCGATAACAGATGGCGTTAAAATAAAGCGATAAGTAACCAAGAGAGATACTACAAAGTGTAATTTTGTGCCTACTAAATTAGACGACAACAACGTCTCGGGAATGTTTTTTTCGGTAGTATCTAAGTGTAGAATATTTTTAAAACTACCTTTTCACCAATATGTGCGTTTATCACGCGGTTTACCAATTTAAAACTCTACTGAAATAATAGATTTGCACGTTCGAACCAACAACACGTTAATTTTAACTATCTGTGAGAATATATTTTCTTAACCTTAAACTATGATGCATCACTGACAAGGATATTTAACTTCTTGTTTATTCTCACACACTTACAACTATCATCACCACCATACAATAAAGCTTAAAATAAATTTTAAGTAATCCAGCATTCTGCATAATTTTTATAGTCTATGAAATAGCAAGTTCGATGCCCTTTGTCTACCGCGGATCACTCGCTCGCTACTCCCGGGCTCTCACGTTTAAGCATTAAGTTCTATGTTTAAGTGTTGCGTATTTTAAAAACGTTTAATACTTAGAAGTCGCACTGTTTGTGGTTATGAACGGATGCTGAGGCTCGGTAGCCTTCTATTTCTAATACTTAACAACATATATGATCGAAATACATTTACGACTAAAATCAAAAATGTTATCAAATTAAGCATAAGTAATCATAAATTTAAGAGAAACGTAAAACAAAACATTAATTTAGGTACTCTCAATAAACTATGATATCAAACTTGTCATACAAAAAACTATCAAATTTCTTTGGAAATACGCTATTGCAAGAAACTAATATGAAATTATTACAAATCTATCGGTAGGTATTACGTGGAAATTCTTTCGCACGGCGTCAAATCGCAACTTATACCTAATGAAGAGAGACTCAAATAGACAATCAAACTTACCCATAATTCTAATAAAAAACGAAGAAATATCCTCTCTCTCTTACATTCAAACTTTCTAAGAATTATAATAGGAAACATATTCGGTTAATACCTATGATTTTGTAAACCTCAAACTATGATACAATACTTACAGCTTCTTGTACTTCTTGTATTCTCACATACTTATAACTATCAATACATACGACAACAAACCTTTAAATTAATAAAATTAGCAACTAAGTAAAGTCGTTTTCATAAAAGATAACCCGTGCATAGCTCTTATAACAAACACACAAGGTGTATTATCGCTCAAATCGCGGGACTTCTTTCGGCGTCTCGTCGCGAACTCTCGCCTTTCGGAATTATAACCCTTTGAGATTTACCGCCGCCGCCGCCGCGTCGCTTCCAAGCCAAACTAAAGGTTGTTCCGTTCAATATTTATTATGAACAAATTCTCAACTCAACTAAATTTTTTATTTAAAAAAGTTAAATTACTGATGACTAACTAATTATTGTTTTTAGTTGCGGTTGTTTCAGGCAGCTGAAATTATTTTCAAACGCTATAGGGAAAAATATCCTAAGTATACCTGTCCTGAAACTTTATTTTTTTATCAGGAATCTTTATCTTTTATTATTATTCTCTTTCTTGAGAAACAAAATGGATTAATTTCTTTATTTAAAATGTGTGAAGCGTAAAAATAAGTTACGTAAATTAACAAATAACAGTTTTTAATATTTCGGTATTGAACAAACAACTTAAAAACTATTGAAGTGATTTCACGATTGAAAACTATTTATTTGTAACAGAATAATTTAACAATACAAAAACGTAATATAATGAAGTCATTTCACTGTATTATGAAATAAATTGGGTACTAAGATTTTGTTTATCATATCGCTATGGGTGCGGAAAAACCCTAAAAAAATTAAGTACTAGAGAACTGTTTGGTTCGGTTATTAGTAAAATTAATAGAAATTTATTTCAGTTCTTTCATGTCCGTTTTGAAGTGTGCACGTCAGTTGCTATCGCTATTTTATTCGAAGTTTTCTTAAAATTTCTCGACTTGAAAGTATTGTTATACGACATGTGTATTCAAACAACAAATGTTACGATATGATTCTGTATGTTGGAGCCGCTAGTAACCACAGCATCAACGAAGCTCGAAGACTTTACAGGCAGCGGTTTGTGGAGTGCAGGCCGGCAGCTGAACAGCGCCACTTACCCGGCTATGGCGTGTTTTGAAGCATGAGTCTGCGGCTCAGCGCGCCCGTTCTTTTCACGCGAGACCCAGCGCGGCCACCTTCGCGTTCCGAGAACTTAGAAGGGCAAGTCTTGGATCATTTCGAGGAGGATCCGAGGAGCAGCACTGGACGAGTCGGCGCTCTTTTGGATGTCCAATCACATGGTGATATGGCGCACGCTTAGTGATGATGGCCAACATCCTTATCATTCCCGATGGACGCTGAGAGCTGATACCAGCGGATTTGTGACCTCCTCGGTTAGGCTTTTGTCGGTGGCACAAACTTCATGTGGATGTGTGTGCATTGAAAAAGAAGGCAGAAATTGTGAGCCGTTTTTGTAATTCTGGCCAAGTGTAAGGGAAACCCTAGATACAGTTGTGAGTGTTTTTACGCAAAGTGAACTGAATGTCGATTGAAATAAGTGCGATACTTGCCATAAGAGTTTGTCAGATATTACAAATTTAAGTTGTAATAATTATAACAAACACTCTTTATTGTCATTAAACGTAGAAATAATTATGTACACAATATTTAAGCGATTAAAAAAGCTTTAAGCGATTTCTTTCAGGCAACCCGATTTCTTCCGGGCAACCTGTTCATTATTAATAAATTTTATAATAAAATTTAACAATAAAGTTGTTTTATTTGTTTTCATTAGCTAGGTAGTGTGATAAAAATTGTGTCATTCAATGTGCCAAACGATAGGTAAGTAACAATCAGCTGCGCTGATATCCGCGCTACTCGCAGTGGGCGGCCGCGGCGGCGGCGCGGCGGCGCATCGCTCGCTATTCAGCCGGTGCGGGAAAGGTCATAAGGTCACTGATTGCGGCGCAAGTCTATTTTTAGCTTGTTAGGTTGACTAGGGTTGTCAAAATATTTTATTGTAAAATAATTTAAAAAATTTGTATGAAAGTCTATACCAGCACTGATCATGCTAATTCTTTTACTGTACATTCTACGTATGGTATAGAAGCTAACCCTGAAGTTTTATCTCTCCATTTTGTTACACGTATATAATTATACAATAGTTACCTACAATAAAATATATCGTTACAATTCAAGATGTTTTTAAGGCTATCGTATTGTCGATTTGAAGCCCCCTGACCATAGATCATTTTAGATAAGAACATTACCTTTGTGTATGCCATCTTAATTGTAAATCTATAAGTAAGTTACTCAACTTTAGATATTTAAGATTAAAAAAAAATTAACCGCAGTGACCAGTGACTGAAAAAAATCAAGTTAATCGTGACCATGTAAAATTTTATACATATATATGTAATAACGAATGATATTTATTTATTTTTACAAAATACACAGCTCTTAAATAAAGATACAATACAATTTTAAGTTATTTACACTTACAGCCATTTACGGATTTACATTTTTTAAGTAAAACATAATATTATTAAAAGCGCCAAAAACCACTTAAAACGGCTCTGAAATATAAGGAATCATTAAAATATATTAATTTGTTTATAAATATAAAACTGATCATTACATCACAATCCCGCTAGATTCATTGTAAACTAAAGCTTTGACGTATATCTTTACAACAGACCCAATTTGATAATATGATAAAATGTTTATTAAAAATTAAATTAAATTTTCAGTGCCTCCATATTGGCAGATCGAGCCGACGGACACGGCCGTGTTGTTGAATGGTTCGTTGACCGTGAGCTGTGAAGCCAGGGGACACCCGACGCCGAATATTTATTGGACTAAGTTTCTAGGTAATTATTTAAATAGATCAATTTGAAAAATTAACACATTTGAAGTCGATCGCCTGACAAGAACCAGTGACAACCAGATCGGATATGGAGTTCAAAAGCTTGGAAATTATGTAAGTAGCTCTTCACAAAGCTATATTTTTGAGTTAAAGGTGATCGGTAGGTACCTACGTTTTTCTACGACAACGCTTTTTTAACCTCTATCTCAGCTGATATTAAGTGAATTTGAGGTTGGCGGTGATAACGTACCGGCACATGCACTAGCTCATCATAAAATTTTAACAAAACCCATTTCCGTCGGCAGATATGGCGGCAGATTTTATATGAAATGACGAATATGAGGTTGCTTGGATTAATCGCCTTTAATGGCCGTAGAACCAACCCTATGTGGCTAATAATTTTTAACGTTCTTACAGGTTTTTATTGCAGGTTCAAAGCATACATATCATCATATTCTATTTTAACCTCAATAATTTTCACCAAAACAATTTTTTCCACTCTACAGAGCCTTAAAAAGGTATCCACAACTAATTTGACATGCTCAAAATTGCGAACCTACTTGAATACCTAATTTACTTAATTAGTGGTAAAGTGAGTCAAACGTTCTATATAGGGTCATTCTATAATAGTCAATTATATTTTAATAGCAGATTAAAAATAACGAGTGGGTCTAATTACGAAAGAAATTATTTTTATATTTTTCATTAATAAAAATTTCAAAATTTTGCGAAGTGATCAAAATTTAAGTTCAATCTTTTGTTTATGACTACACAGCAAGTAATAACAACATTTCCATCTAATTGTATGTAGTCATAAAATGAAGATTAAACTTAAATTTTACTCAATAAAGAGAATTTTTATATTTTAATTTATGAAAAATATAAAAAACATTTTTTTTTAATTTCATACCTACTCATCATTCTTAATCTGCTATTAAAATATAATTGACTATTATAAATGGACCCTGTATAAGGATCTAATGATATCATGAGAACCAACATCAAATCGTATTAATGAGATCTTACTTAACTCATTTACTTAGAATCTCTCTTTATTTTATTTAGTAAACGATTTTGAGCGTAGACAAAACAAGGGTGTTATTTCATTGTGAGGTCATGTTTTCGCTCGTTATATACAAGGTGTTCCTGTTGATTTCCCATAACTTTGAGGTTTGGTTCCTTACTAAAAAACAATACTTTTTGCCAAAGAATATGTGGTTCAAAAGAGCATCCTTTCCAACATATTATAATCAATCTTAATATAATGAGTTCATAAATTATCACCCTTGTAAAATCTCTTTAACATTAATTCAATAGACGCGTGTCACTGAAGCCATACAATAAACAACGAAAACATTTTAAACGTCGAGAAACGTTGCATACAATGTATGCAACGTTTTTCAAAACTTTGCGAACTGTATCTGTACATAGTTTTAGAAAATGCCACATTGTCATACTTCGCATAAAGGTGCTTTACATAAGATGTTTTGACTTTATTGAATTATTTTGTATGAAAAATAGAAACAATATAGAAATTAAAATTGAAAAATTATTTACATGTTATTTGATACTATTACATGGTCCCATTAATACCCTAGAGTTATTGAAAGCAACAGGAACACCTTGTATAACCCTACGTACGAGCACAAAACAGTTTCATGTGAGAAATCTGAGAAACAGCCTTCACCCAGCATTAAAAGTGATTTTAATGATGCTGGGTGACATCTTAAATTTTAAATGTATGCTTAGTTACGGTCCTACACTTCAGGTTACCTAGGTTACCGACCACACTTAATACAAAGTCTGAATATCTGCACCAGTGATGATGTGTTCCGGCAATATTTTGAAAAAGAGTCAGTCTCTTTCTAAACCTTTGTGCTGTTTTCTTTGATCTCATCGTAACTTACTATCAGGTGAAATTGAGATTTAAACCAGGGTTTACTCAGGGTTAAAAAAAAAATATTAATAATAATAAGTCTTTATTTCAGACCAGTCCATATTGTGTTAGTTAAGCACTTCTTAACCTAATATTAGTTTTATACAAATTCACTTTAGTTCACTTTCCATGATATTAAATTTAAATTAAAACAAATCAAATTAAATAAATTGAAAATAAATTAAATTAATTACAGCTAACTCATATTAAATTATGTCCAATTAGATCATCAAACTAAATGACATGAAATTAAACTAAATAAGAAAAAATCAAATAAATGATTATGAGTCTTAAATTTTAATTATGGTGTTAAAATTTGGTTTAATTATTTAATCACTTTTTAATTTTGATTTTGTATAAATTGGAATATTCAATTCAGGCTATGAATTGATTGAATCAGGCATTACTTTGCGGAAATCCATGACAACTAAGTAGTACTATAAAAGGTTACTTTGCTAATTCCGCGACTTGTACTTTTTAAGGTAGTTGTCAGGCTATGAATTATAAGTATTTTTAAAGACTTACAAATTGCTCAGATTTATTATTTAGTTAACTGTACGGAGGAGTAGCAAAATAATAATGATAATCTTCAGGCAGTACAGAAACCTCACTAAGCAGCGCTTCGGATCCTGTCGTCTTAAGCAATGGGTCGTTGCGGCTGGAGTCAGCAAGAGTGGAACATTCTGGAAAATACCGTTGTAAGGCTGACAACGGCGTGGCCCCAGCTCTGAGCACGACGCTTAGTATACATGTCAATGGTAAGATTGTAGGTGTTAAAGGTCTTAATTTGGAGGCTGATGGCAATCCCTTAGCTCTAACCTATCTCTTTTCTACTTAAGAGTTGAATAATGCACAATTGGCAGCCTTTTAGGCCTAGATGTTTTTAGCTTTCGCGATCCAATATGGGTTTACTTATTAACCTATTTTCGACCTAGTTGCAATGGTCCCGATAAGATGTTCTTATACTTGTGACTACTAAAATTTGTCTTCGCTCAACCCGACTGCAGCGCCATGCGTGGCGCTGGCGGGTTTTTTCCATAGTAAACAACACAGCAGCGGTGAGAGCACAGAACAAGTTTTTAGTAACATTGTAATTTTTTACTTTACAGTTATTTAAGAGTACAACATGTTTACAAACATTCAAAATTAACAAAGGCACACACTTAATTAAGCTAGCAGTGCGGCAATAGATTCATTTCAATTATTGCTTGCAAACCGTCTCCATACTATAGAAACATTCGTAGACATACGAGTCGATGAATTATGTGCTCGCACACCTGACTTGACTAATATTTTATATGACAAGATATATATTTCATTCTGCTCTTGCTATATGTAGTAATCTATTGATCTAATAAATCTAATAAGCTCTCGTTTGCCACGCTCTAATCGGACTGAAACCATAACGGAGGTTTCTTATATTCAAAGGAATAGATCGCTTCCTTAAATTTTAGTAAATATCCAAATTCAGTTTAAGTTTCCATCAACCTTAACATCAACAACACATATTTAAACTTAGTTTACTAACAAACTTACTTTTTCCGCCTCAGAACCAGCGCGGTTTGAAACGCCATCTGTGAATGTGACCGCGAAGCTCGGCGACACAATCAGACTAGCGTGCGTCGCTCGAGGAGACAGTCCGCTCTCAACTTCATGGAGCCATGCTGGGAGGCCGCTGCCTAATTCAGATTACAGGTAAATGGTTTCTATAATAGCTAATTTATGTTTTCATTTTTATTCCAGATTCAATTAGTCTATAACACCTCTTAAAAATCAAATAATTTATCAAAATAGCAAGTAAGTATCGTTACAAAGTAAAAAAATAAAAGCGCCGTCTTTGGACGTTTCTGAAAAGCTTTTCGTAAGAATAGAGTTTTAGCATGTACGAGCTTTTGAGTATTCTGTACAGGTGGATTTTGTTTCAGGGATTAGGTTCTGTAGATATTTCGGCTTACGATAAAAGTTGTCCTACTTGCAACGAAATATTACAAATAAATTATTAAACATTTTACATACCTATAAATACTATTTTATGATACATTTGCCGACAAAAACAACTATATTTTACACTTTGATCGAATCGTTTCGTTTACCTATTTGATTTCAGAATGAGCATATCAGAAACTCGCAGTGCAGAGGGTTTGAGGAGTGAGCTCATGATAGAGAGAACAGATAGAAGAGACTCAGGGGTATATCGATGTCAGGCTTCGAATCCCTACGGAAGATCAGATCATTTTGTTCATCTGGCTGTTCAAGGTTAAGAAACTTCTCTTTTATTTTTGTTTATCTCCAACTATCTTGGACTAAAATACGATGATATGTGATTCATGTCATAATAGTTTTTTTACTAAAATAGATAAAGGTGCCAAATACAAATGAAAGCCAAGAAATTATCCAAATTCTGCTAAATTTATTGATAAAATTCTAAATGTAATTTTAAATGATAAAATTTCAAACAATAAAAAGAATTTTTGGTAGGTACCTAGTCTTTTGTTATCAAGTGGACTTAAATAATGCTGGACATCAGTGTCATAGAGCCTTTTAACCATTCCAGAGCCCCCTGAACCACCAGCGAACTTCAAGATCGTGGAGACCACCTCCCGCTCCATCCGCGTTCAATGGCAGCGTCCCTACGACGGCAACTCTCCAGTGCTGGGCTACGTCGTGCAGTACAAGAGACATGACTCGAGCAGTCCTGACTCCTGGCATGACACCAGTACCAGGAATGTTTCTGTGTCTCATCATTCGAACGGTTTTAACGAGTAAGTTTAGTTTTCTTTTTTACTGTTTTGTTTTTCTTAAGATGTTTGACTATTATTGTAAAATAAGTCTAAGTCATTGTGGTGCAGTGGCTTGTCCGTACATCATTCGATGTATCAGGTAAAGCAACGTTCGGTGCAGTCGGCACAAACTATCGATCGGTCCACGACGACGTTTTGGAGAGCACGTTTAGCAATCGGTGCCAGTGCTGTATAATTCCCTTTTTAATTCACTGCCCAATTCTTAAAATTTTGCTAAACTTCTTAATTTTTGTATATTCCACAATGGTTGGACGTAAGGTATGTTTGTCATAATCATGAGTAGACATTAGCTTGATCATGACTCTTTCAACTGTATCGAATTTTCTTCAAAATTGTTTATAATAGGTTATATCTTTATCATTTCCAATAATGGCAATAAATTGTTTCTTCCTTATAAATATCTCCAGAGCGGAGACAGCAACGATCTCCGGCCTGGAGCCGGCCACGCCGTACCTCGTGCGCGCGCGCACCGTGACGGCGCAGTTCGCGTCGGCGCACACGCGCGCGCTGCTGTCGCTCACGTTACACGAGCCCCCCGCGCGGCCCCCCAGCGGGCTGCGGGCATCCGCGGTCAGACCTGCGACTATGGACTTGGTTTGGCAGGTAGGCAGATTAATTATCAAAACTGACACACCAACTATGTGGTCCTAAAGTAAGCTTTCATATTGACTTGTGTTGTGATGACTACACAGCGGAACTAGGTATCCTAGTATATACCCAGGATCGAGCCAATTTAGTTGCAGACCTTAGAGCATCGTCGTAAGGTTGCGTGTCTAACCGTGTACTACAGGATACCTACATTTTGGTGAGTGCGCCAGTGCTCTGTTTGAACAAATTGAACCCTCACCCTTTTACCATCGGACTACTAGACGCAGACAGAACTTCCATCCGTATGTGGTAGATATTCCGAAAAGTCGAAATAAGCGCTTTGACAGTTCCTTTTTGATACGGGTCGCCAAGGTTTGGAATGAACTGCCTGCGTCTATTTTCCCTGACCAGTATAGTCCTAGTACTTTTAAGCGTCGAGTGAATAGGTTTCTCGCGGATGGACGTGTACCACCCTAGTCTTCATGTTCACTTAACATCAGGTGGCATGGAAGACAAACGTCACATCCATAATTTATAAAAAAAAAGGTCGTTTCCTCAATTTCCTGATTCGAACCCAGGACGTCTCACACTCGACCAATGCTTCACGGGGGGTCATAGATGTTATAATAATCACGCGCACCGTGACCGCGCACTTCACGTCAGTAAACCGACGTAGAATGGACCTGGTTTGGCATGTAGGTTTCAGATGATTGAGAATGGGTCCCAAACAATTTAATGTAACTGAAGAACGAAACACTAGATGATGATAAGGAACGTACCATTCCGTCAAACATTCCGGCAACCATGACCAGTTCAGGGTCTGTTTACGCTGCTATTTATAATTATCTGTATGTACTCGTATAAACTAATAATTAGAAAAGACAACTTACCAAAACTAAAAAACGAAATTCAAGAAGCTCTTGCGCGTTATATTCTACTGTTACGGCCATCTTGCTGCTAATACAAAACAAGTATAAAATAAAGTTATACGAGAGTAGAAGGCTAAGGCCATTTGAGGCTTCTATTATAATGCCTCCAAATTTGTCTAACGTGACATCCGATAGTTTTGTAATCTCTGGTGCTGTACCTACCTCATAAGGGATACAGGCGTGAAGTTATTATATTGCAACTTGTAATCCTAGCTCCGTACTCACAGGCACCACCAGCTCCAACCTGGAACGGCGAGCTGCTGGGCTACACGGTGTGGTGGTGGGTGTCTGCAGACGGGGCCGCGGGGAATGTGGGGATGGAGTTCGCTACCGTGCGCGGACATGTCACCAAGTATACCATCGAGGGACTTGAGCATTTTACTAGGTAGGTTAACAATGTTTTAATAATATTTGAAATTTTTTGCATTTAACTGCTTAGTTACTATTAAATAACTGAAAAATTATGCAAAATAAAATCATCTCCCGACCAGGACTCGATCCTGGAAAATCTCGTTTGCACGTTTGAAATCTCGAGTGCTCTTCCACTGAACTACCGGGGTCTGGCGACAAGTAACAAAATTACTTAGCATACTTTTTGTTCTTACGTTAGCAATATAAGCAATATTTTCTAATTGCCTTAAAATCTCAGTAGGCATACTTGCATATTGTAAGAGTCGATGTTGTTTTGAGTGAAGCTCTTTATTTAATAAATACTATATTTTTATATAATATTTTTTCCTTACATACTCATAATGACTTTGATGCATCAGTGTCTTGTCTGCAAGACAAAACAGAAGTAACTACATATCGAATAAAAATAGTATAGAAACAATCATATTAGGTTACTTAAAAGGGGTCTCTAGTATTCTGTATGAATATCAGGTTTGATCTGATGATTGAGCCTTGAGCTCAATTCCTGAACTTTTTTGTTTATATATTTTTAAATTTTTTATAATAACCACGTTGTGGCTATAACTTTGTATAATAGTATTTTGCTGCAAATAGATATCTGAAGAATAATTTTGGAAATTGAAACTTATCTTCTGAACATTAAAGCTTTTCTTTGAATCGGCATATCTTTACAAATACAAGAGTAATTTTACAGATTCATGTCAAACATACACCTGCATTACTAATAACACAATTGTTAAAAGATTGCACACTCAAAACCACCTATTGCAAAATGCTTTGTTTTAGGTATTCTGCCAGTGTGAGAGCATTCAACAGTGCGGGAGTTGGACCTTCTACGTCACCTGTGAACATGTTGACCTTAGAAAGCAGTAAGTGAAATTTACGTTTGCAAATTCTAGAGCACATACATACATACATAACCTCACGCCTGTCTCCCTTTGGGGTAGGCAGAGACAAAGGAAAACCAATTGCTTCGATCCAGACATACCTCTTTCGCTTCCTCCACGTTCATTAATCTTTTCATCACATAGCAGTAAAATCTCTAGACATACCATGGCAAACTGTTTTGAATTAGAATTAAATTGTAGCGATGGTTAAACGTTTAGGTAATTTTACCAGAATAAAAGAAATCTCTGAAAGTGTAATGAATCAACTAATTCTCAAAGAACCACTCGTCAAAATATTATTTGTACAATCAACATCGCAACCCTTTTTTATGAGTCCACTGGTAGGCCTTATACCATAAACCAATAAGCTGGCCCAATACTGGTCGAGTCACGAAGGAGGTCAGAACTGTCAGGGCACCGATGTTTTCTGACAAACGAAAAGATTACCTACTTTATACAGTTTTAGAGCACACGTGGCTGCCTGCTGAAATGCGACTGCACTTTGTATACTGTTAATTTAATGCACAAGTTGCTTAACTGCAATGCCTTGCTATTCCAGTGCCATCAGAAGGCCCTCGAGGAGTTCGCTGCCGGGCAGTGTCTCCTCAAAGCCTCAAGGTGGAGTGGTCGCCCCCACCAGCGCACTCTCACCGCGGAGCCTTGCTGGGGTACAAGCTGCTATACCGACCTGAACACAGTGAGTAACGTGGTAATGTAGTGACTTTTTTCTTTATTGTTTTTTGAGTTCTCTATTTGAATTTACAAAACCTTATGTAGACAGTCTAGGAATGAAATGAGTTTAAGATAACTGACCAAAACTTTTTGTTGTTTCATCGGATAGTAGTTAAGAGTCCGTAGCATCAGCTCCATTCGAAATAGTCAATCCAGAATATATCTGTCCGATCTCACCGACGCCAACTGTCCCAAAATTAAGTTTTGAAAAACAAGCTGTAGTTATTTGTTGGAATTCCGAATTAAAGGATGAAAAGGTTTTTGAAGCTTTTATTACTAGCAGCAAAGTAAAAACTGAAGGATTACATTCATTTGTATATCAATTAATGATATGATAAGGTCTTAAAATCAAAGCATAACATGATATCTTCATTCAAGTCTGTACTCTCAACTAAATTTAAATGTTAATAGCTTTTATCTGCTTCAATTTTAAACTTCCACTTCTATTTCCATTTACTTACTTATAGCTGCTTTTTAGTTTTTCTAATTTATTACATTTGATCTACCTTTATCCATTTTTGTAAACGTAATTTAGATACTTACAAAATCAAATATAAATTATGAAAATGACGATTTTTTCAGTAAATAGAACTTTTTCGATAGCGTTCGTTCAGTCTTAGACATATCCATCTTAATATATATAAAACTGTTCCGTTACTGACTGAGTTACTGAGTGACTGACATACAACGTACTGGGCGTAAAGAGCTGAAATTTGGAACATACATTTTGCACTAAGGAAGGAATTTCAGAAATTCTCACGGGAACGGGAATTATTGGACTTTTTAGTTTGTATGAAAAATCTTATTCCTTGAGTGCACGGATATGATACTTGGCATAAAAGTTCTTCAAAAAAATACTGGTTGTGTTATGAAAGGAATTCCCGAAATTCCCTCGGGGACGGGAAATATATGATGTTTAAACAAAACAAAATGTTTTAGTTTGTATGATAAAATCTTATTCTTTGAGTGCACGGATGTGATACTTGGTTTAAAGGTTCCTCAATAAGTGTCTGTTTGTATAATGGAAGGAATTCCCGGAATTCCCACGGAAACGGAAAATAGGACTTTTGAGTTTATGCGTGTACGAAGTCGCGGGCAAACGCTCGTCTTAATATATAAAGCTCTTCCGTTACTGACTGAGTGACTGACAGACAACGTACAGTCAAAACTACTGGCCGTAGAGAGCTAAAATTTAGAACATACAATCCTTAGAGATTGTGGAGGAGCACTAAGGAACGAATTCCCGAAATTCCCACGGGACGGGAATTATTAGACTTTTTAGTTTGTATGAAAAATCTTATTCCTTGAGCGCATGGATCTGATACTATAATATAAAGGTTCTCCAATAAATGCATGCTTGTATTATGGAAGAAATCCTCGAAATTCCCACGGGAAGAGGTTGGACTATTTAGTTTGTTTGAAAAATATTATTCCTTAAGAGCACGGATGTGTGATTCTTAGCATAAAAGTTTTTCAAAGAGTGACTGGTTGTGTTATGAAAGGATTCCCACGGGCACGGGAAATACATGATGTTTTAGTTTGTATAAAAAATTCTTACTCCTTGAGGGCATGGATGTGATACTTGGGATAAAGTTTCTTCAATGAGTGACTGGCTGTGTATATAAACAATGTTTTTGCGCGTACGAAGTTGCGGGCAAAAGCTAGTCCTATAAAAGCATTAATTTCTTCCTTGACAGCCAGCTTCATGGAGTGGGAAGTAAAAAGTGGGGGCAGTGCGGGGGGAGGGAGTGCGGAAATAAAACGCGTGGCGGGCGTCGAAACGCTTCTGTTGGCGTTGAGACCGCACACGAACTACACGGTGCAGGCGCTAGCGTATACGGCGGCGGGGGATGGGGTACCGGCGCATCCCATTTCTTGTACTACTCAACAGGATGGTGAGTTGTTTTTCTACCTAGTAATTTTTTTCCATTAAAGTTCCAGAATTTTTCCTGCTGTAGCCTGGGTCGGTACCGCATCGTTGAACATATCACTACTGTTAATGATGTCCATGAGTATGGATGTGCCTTTTGTACCAGCCAAAGCCTAATTGATGAATCTTTAGTATACTAACATAATTCACACCTCAATATCTGACCTTAAGTTAGCTAGTTTCACGGAATGGGAACTAAAGAGTGGAGGCAGCGCGGGAGGCAGGAGCGCAGAAACAAAACTCTTGGCGGGCGTCGAAACGCTTCCTGTAATATTGAAGCAGCTAACGAACTACACCATTAAAGCCATGGGCACATTCCATTTTTCGTACTCAACAGGATAGTGCGTTTTTTTCTAAGAATTAGCTTATTCTATTGATGTTCCAAGAATTTTCCAGGAAGCCTTGTATTTGTGCCTGATCATTAGTCCTACTGCTATGGTTAATGATGGAGGGCCTCGATGTGACTTACCATGAGATCGAAAACAGTGTTCATTTAGAGATCCTTTCATGTAAAAGAAAATCATTATTATCTTAATACTCTACTTAGCCTAAACTAAACTGAGTCAAAATTTGGTGTCATGGGAACTGGGTAAAAAATATTGAAACTGAGAAAAAACAGCTTAATAACAAATACGTAGTTATTAAGTATTTCGACTCGTTATTGTAATTTTGTTCTGTAAAAGTTATATTGGACAAATTTTCTTCCACTTTTGGTAAGCAAGTTGATAATTTAGTTCCATTTTTTTTTACTGTAAAATGATATCTTCATATTATTTCCTTGTACATTATGGATCATCCATTATGGCCATACCTTTATCCTAGTACATAAGTTAGACTTCACTAAAATATACCTTTTAAATGTTATTTCAGATCAATCAAAATTTCAATTATTTTTTCAGTACCTGGGCCTCCTGCTGCTGTCAAAGTGGTGGCAACTTCCATGACGTCACTGGCGGTAAGCTGGCTACCACCGAGTCGACCCAACGGCCCTATACTCTACTATACCGTATTTTATAGGGAGCTTGGAAGGTAAGGCCCACAAATCTATCAATAGCGTTGTGATCTGTGCCTGTACGTTGTCTTTTTATAATTTACGCACGATCGTTAGCTCGAATTGCAGTTGATACTATTGAATTAAATGAAATTAATTTGCATTCCAATTCTTAATTTGAATTTAGTAGCTACCGTATTGCACTCTTAGCTTAAAAACTTATAAATATCTAAAAGCTAATCTATATAGAAACAATGATAAATATTCCAGGGAAAGACCACCCCAGACGACAACAGTGCAAGCGGAAGATGGCGACAATTTCGTAGGTCTCGGGGGATCCGCCGAGTTACGCTCCCTGTCAGAAGGAGCCACTTACGAGGCGTGGGTCTCTGCTCACTCTTCTGTAGGAGAAGGAGAACCATCGGCAGCACAACCTGCTTCTACATCTTCTAGAAGTGAGTAGACTTGCACAGTTTACTAAAAGTATTAATCCTCGGCAAAAAGGCCAATGCTTGTGTTTCGTATTATTCTGCTATGACTGCAATAGATTGTATAAAACTCATTATATTGATAGGTTTATGAAAGAAAAATTTAAAGGGAATATTTTCTCCTGACTTTGTCTACTGAATTATGCAATTATGGCCATACTTTTATCCCAGTGCACAAAGATCTATTTTAAAACAGTTAAGTTTTAAAATTTTCTTTTCTTTGTCATTATTTAATTATTTTCACTTTACCTATAATTAAGTGCGGAAGCTATTTTTTCTCAAACATTTCGTTCATTTATACTTTGTCGAATTATTAATACAATATGTCTCTAACTACAGAACTATTATTCGGCTTGAAAATAAATCATATCGAAATATTCAATTTTCAGTCGGCGCAAGAATCCTGTCATTCGGTCTTTGGGTGCGAGCTCAATGTGGGCAGCAGTTAACTCTGGCTTGTTCCTGGCGAGGGGACCCCATGCCGCGGACGCGGTGGTTGAGGGCTGGAAGACCGATCATTCATGACCCCAGGACGCATTTGACCCCTCATGGAAATCTGGCTATTCATGGTTAGTCTATATACAGTAGTAACCTACCATGTTTTCAGAATAGAAAGATTGAAAGTATCCGTTTAATATTGTCTTAAGTTTTCGCGATTCATACTATTAAATCAGCTCGTGACCACGGGGTCTGCAAAGACACCGAAACGTCGAGTCAAAATTTAAAATGTAAATATACGCGATAAATCCGGTTAAAAAGTGTTTTATTTAATAGTATCCGTTTAATCAACTGATTTAGAATCGAACTCTGTAAATACGTGCTGTCACAAAATTAATTCTTGTAATAGCTCTATGCATTCAAATTATAGCTAATGTTATGAAAAAAAGATTTTTTTTATTTCTAAAAATTTGTAAAAGGTATTAAATTAGGTATTTGTTTGCACTTTACTATTACATACTGCAGATATATTTGTCTAATAATTGTTTGGAGTTACTAGCCAATTTAACACCCATTCTACTTTAATTGTTGTCGCAAGAGATTAAGAAATATATTTGATATTTTTCCCATTCATCTTCTTTATACTGTATTTTATAATTCCAGAGTTAGACAGTACAACAACTGGAAACTATACTTGTTCGGCCAGAAATACATACGGATTGGAAGAAGTGATGTATCGAGTGGAATGTGCCAGTCTTCCATCACCTCCAGTGCTGACGATGGAGTATGTCTCTCACACTGAAGTCAAGATCTCGTGGCGGACATCACATCACCCAGTGGCACCACCTTATGGTTAGTAAAATCAAGTGATAGCGTTTTGTTTGCCTGCCTTGCATTTTAAGTTTAATTAAAAAAAGTACAAAAAAAATTATAGTAAAAAAGTCGCAGCAGTTTTTTGTTATAAAATTCTTGCCACTTTACTTTAAATAATATTTGAAACAATCATTGAAATTAAGTTCATAAATTTAATCAGAGATAACCTAAAATAACTTTTTATAAAAGTTTCGTTGCTACTCCTATACTATTCCGGTCTATTTTTTTAGTCTTGAAGAATTTATTTATTTTTAATTTATTTTATTACTCCCAGGCTACACAATCTGGTGGAGCCGAGTCCGAGAAGACGATACTCCCGAACATCGCGAGGACGAGCGGCGCTGCGAGGCCGGCGGGGAGGCCACCAGCCTCACGCTGCGGAGTCTCGCGTGCGGCGCCTCCTACTCCGTGAGGATTGTGGCACATTCTGTCGTGGGACCCTCACAGAGTTCCTCGCCGCTTGTTGTGCATACGAAGCCGCCGGGTAAGGAAGCACTTTGTTCTAGTTAAATTCCAGGGTTATTGAACCATTGCAGAATAAACTCAAAAGCTACGGCAGCCATTGTCCATATGGAGCCTCCAGGCATTTGCAGTTTGTAGTAGTAAACTCCCAGGTCACTCACAGAGTTGTACGCTCGTTGTGAATATGAAGCCGCCACTTAAGCAAGCAGTTTGTGGTGGTGTTATGTCAGCGTTCGTGAAGACGACCTCCGTGGGGCAGTAGTCTAGTCATAGGATGTGGCGTGAGAGATCATGGATAGGAGTCTTAGCTGGTCCAGTTTAGGAAACAACGTTTACTGAAGTAGCTTGGGACTGGTTGTATACTAGGATACCTCTAATTCCGCTATGTGGGCTTCATCACACAATCTGTAGTGTGTGACGCATCTCCTCGTTTAGTATTAGTTACCTATACTTACAATAAATCAATATACTGTTTACTTCAGACAAAGTAAGATGTCTTTAATTGAGCTCCCTCGTCCATCCGTACATGGCGACCCTGCTAGTGCTGCCTTGCGGCAGCGCTGCGCAGATGAGACCAAATAAGTTGGAATAATATTAAAGAAATTTTATGAAGAATAAAAAAAGTTTTTTGAGGCCACATGGTTAGTGTGTCAGTTTGACTAACGAGCTGCAAGGCCTGTAGCATTGCGGGTGCTTGCTGAAGGGCCTCCTATTCAGTGAAGATCGTGGCGCACTCTTCGAGTCCCAGCCTGGTCTGTTTAGGAAACGAAATTTCTAATTCACTTCTGCAAAGACCTTGTTAAATACACTGTTGCTATTGAACTAGTTGTTCTTCTTTTATTTTGAGTGTTAAGTAATTTATAATGAGCTAGATTCGACATAACTCTAATGTCAAATGAAGGGACTTCAAACTCAACAGTTGCTGATAAAAACTTATTTTAAAGCCTCTAAGTTTGATATGAGAAACACTTAAAATTAGACTGTGTAATGTCGAATACAGCCCATTGTAGAAGGTGTTCCTGTTGATTTCCCATAACTCTAAGGTATTAATGGGACCATGTAATAGAATCAAATAACATGTGAATAATTTTTCAATTTTAATTTCAATATTGTTTCTATTTTTCATACAAAATAATTCAATAAACATCTTATGTAAAGCACCTTTATGCGAAGTATGACAACGTGGCATTTTCTATCACTATGCACAGATACAGTTCGCGTTTTGCGTTGTACAAAGTATGCAACGATCCTCAACGCTTAAAATGTTTTTGTTGTTTATTGTATGGCTTCAGTGACACGCGTCTATTAAATAAATGTTAAAGAGATTTTACAAGGGTGATAATTTATGAACTCATTATATTTTGAACCACATTTTCTTTGAAAAAAGTATTATTTTTCAGTAAGGAACAAAACCTTAAAGTTATAGGATATTAATTTGTATATTTAAGTTTTTATTTTGTCTCTAGCCACCGCACGCGGTTTTACCCGCGTAACTTTTGATCCCGTGGGAATTTCGGGATAAAATATAGCCTAACCTTTCTCAAGAGATGGGCTATCAAATGCAAAATGATTTTTTCAAATCCCACTTATAGTTTCTGAGATTAACGCGTTCAAACAAGCAAACAAAAAAACAAATTCTTCAGCTTTATATATTAGTATAGATTTTTTGATTGTCTTGAAAGTATATTTTCTTTGTTAACCAACTTTATTGTACAGTGATACTCTGGGAAGGCAAAGACCCGGAGAACCCCGAAGACATCGCGGAAGACGCGATATGGAGCAACAGCAGCGCCCTGGCTGTGGACGCGCGCAAGGCGGTGAAGTGCGGCGCGCGGCTCGTGCGGCTGCAGTGGCGGCGCGTGGCCGGGGGCGCCGCCGCCGTCTGGACCGACGCCGACCTCACCTCCTTGCATCTGCATAGAGAGGTCTGTGCTTTAATCACATCGCCTTCTGTTTAGTTTTTATATTAAATATTTTGCGGTTCAGTACAGCCTGAATTATGTGTTAGGTAAAATACACACAATCACATAAGACTCGCATTATATATAGGCTGTATGTATTTATTTTCCTCCCTTGCCTTTTTTAGTTATGGGATTTTTATAGTTACAAGTTGGCAAGGGCCGGCGCAGCGCGTGAGCAGCTATTGAAGGAACCAACATCTCCACTACCGCTGTGCTGGCTTTCCACTGCTCTTTTCGCGATATTCCAGTGAATATTGCACACCTTCTATAGTTGAATTCTTTTCAAGAGGTTTTTGTGACAGTTCAAAATTGATAATCTTTGTGACGTTGCCGTAATGAATTGTTCGATCTTCCATTCGATGGCTTTGACGTATCGAATCAGTTGGTGAAAAAATGTATACAAACTTCCGATTACAAGATGGCCGCTCATATTCATCGATTCAATGTCGATTCAGTAGTGTTAATCACTATCAACTGAACGTTCCGTTTCTTTGAATCTGTCTATTTAAGATGAATATTTTTATGACATTTTTACTTAATTTATTCACAGTTAATAATAACATTATATGTTAAACCTAGTTTTTAAGTAAAAGCTGTTGGCCACCCAAATAATATAAAATAAAATAAAATAAACAATTACACTTTATTAATAGTTTAATTTATAATTTTAAAATAAACAATTTTATCGACGTAGTTTTTATTTTCTTAACGCGCCTATTTATATTTTATTAGTTGTAAATAGTTAGCGCGTAATGGAAAATGAGAACTGTCACGAAAATCATTCGAAAACAATTCAACTATAATTAGTTACCTAGTTTTTAATAGTCCACTAGACATGAATGCATAGACAATAAATTAGAAAGAAATTAAGATTTTGTCTATGAAGAAGAAAACGAAAAGCTCTAAATAGATGACGCTTCATACGCTTGACCCATTACAAACCGTCAAATGAACAAGTTGTTATCGAAATTGCTTGTTCACTGTTCTTTTTTTGCGGTAAATCTATATGATCGTTTGTTTCTCTGTATGAAAATGTGGAAAATATGGACCGTAATATGTGCATTTCCATAAAAGTTCAAGTCAAGTATATCCACAACTTCCACATGTGTATATCCTCAGAAAAACTGTGGTATCCATTTTCTATAAAACTTAAGACTATGCAATGATGCATTTCTATTTTTTGATAAAAACCTAGTATAAAATTAACTTTTACTATGGTATTTGACAGTTGTTATGAGTCAAGCGTAATTAGCGCCTCTAGTGGAAAACGTCCCCATTGGTAAATAAATCCGTTCCGTTACTGACTGACTGGGTGACCGACAGACAACGTACAGTTTCCTAAGGGGGTGAGGGGTACACAATGGATGAAATTCCTGAAATTCTTACAACAACGGGAAATACATGGCTTTAAAGTTTATGTATGAAGACGAAGAATTGAAATGAAAGGCAAAGACCCGGAGAACCTTGAAGACATTGCTGAAGATGCGATATGGAGCAACAGCAGTGCCTTAGTCTTCGACGTCGTCATATCTGCATAGAGAGGTCTATGCTCTGTTATCAAAATCGACTTCAAATTAGTCATACAGTTTTTAATAGTTCGCTGAATATGCATACATAGAAGCTGATGCGGATATATTATTAAAATGATAGGTTTTATATCGGTAATTTTTTTCCATAAATTTAAATCAGTGAACGATTTTAATATGTATAATATAATGTATAATGGTGATGCTAGGTGTTAAATTTAAAGTACATCTAGGTGATTCAAGTGAATATTTACTAGGGTCAAGTAGATCCTATTAAATATGAATTAACTTTCCTATTACGAGTATTTGCTTACGAATTTTTAACATTAAAAATATCTCCTTTTCTTTAATTGCAGGTGGTAATCGGTGGTCTAACCGCCGGGTCGTGGTTCGGTCTGCGTTTATGGACAGCGACGGACTCGGGTCGACAACAAGCTGTGATCTACGCTGCTACCACTACTCATACGGGCGGTAATTATCAATTTATCTAATTGTATGTGACATTAAATTTACATCGATTCCAAAATAGATAAGTGCTATAATTGCAATTTTTCCGCTCTCAAAACACCAATGGTAAGAAATACCTAGGAAAATATTTGAAAACAACTGAGAGAGGTTATTATAACTCTTGCTGTGCGGTTATTATGCTAATCTTATCTTGCGGACAGCCTTTTCACATCAATCCCAACAACATTTGTTCTACGACTTTTTACAAATCTTGATAAATAACACAAATAAAAACAAAAACTTTACTTACTCTACATTTTGTAAGAAGTATCTATTATTATTTTGAAGCGATATTTTACTGAGCAAGGTGCGTGGCATACCTGCGCTCAGAGTAAATAGAGTTAGGTACGCGTCTAAACAGAGGCTAGAAATATTTTTGTATGGGAAAACTAAAATTTTAAACACTGTTATTTTTAAAAAGTTGTAGAACAAATATTGTTGGTATTGATGTGGAGAGGCTGCCTGCAAGAAAATTAACTCTGTATAAAAAAAACCTGAATGGTTTGTTTGCTTGAACGTGCTTATCTCTGAAACTACCAGTTGGGATTTAAAGTCGCATTCGCCTTCAACGAGTTCATTTAGTAACTCGCTCACAACTGTTTCTACAGACCAGCAGCCACGCGTGGTTTTCCCTGCCTTTTTTATCCTGTTTTTATTTCCCCATGAAATATAGCCCAAAGTTTAGACACTTACAATAGCACACTTCGTATAGCACACTTCGTCTAGAAGTGTCACGGACTATAATTGATGTATAATAAATTAAACTATAAATAATAAATTATAAATATAAACTGATGTATAATTTTTTCAATCTATCAATCCGACGCTTGACACCTCAGTCGCTCGTGACCACGGGGTCTGCAAAGACACCGAAACGTCGAGTCAAAAATTTAAAATGTAAATGTACGCGATAAATCCGGTTAAAAAGTGTTTTATTTAAAAGTATGAATCGCGAAAACTTAAGACAATATTAACCACATTCTTGTTGACAGAGCGCCTCCGCCGTCCAATAGCCTTCCACTCAGAAGGCGGGAGCGGGGGCGGCGCGGCGCCGGGCGAGGCGGAGCGCGTGCTCGGCGCCGTGTCGCTGGCCTTCGCCGCGCTCGCCGCCGCCGCCGTGCTCGTGCTGCTGGCCGTGCTGCTCGCTCGCCGACAGTGAGTCCAATTACTATAACAACTCCGTAGCTCGTCTTATAAAAGGGAATGTCTTTCTCTTTCTCTATAATTTTTATCAGCTTCTTCCATGCTGGACTGGGAGTAAAAGAAAAACATAGAATATCCCAGCTGCTTCTCTCCCCGGGCATACTGTAAGAGTCAGTTAAGGGACAGAGGTTTTATTGACAGTTTTGCGGGCGATAGGCTGTCACTGCAATAGTCTCTGTCCATCATTATGATACCTCTAAATTTGTCAAACGAGCCCTCAGATGGTTTGATAGCCTCTGGTGTTCTGCCTACCCCGTAAGGGATGCAGGCGTGAAGTTATGTATGTATGTGTGTATGTGTATGTTGGAACTCACGTTTGACTTCAATCCGACCTGATGATAAGTGAACATGAAATCAGAGATAACAGGAATTTTAGGAAGGAACTGTCTCTTCATAAAATATTGCCGTAACCGCCGGTTTTTTGGCGGTAGATTTTATATGAAGGATGTTGGCTAGCCAAGAAAACCCTACAAGGTTCTTATCACCAAGTGGGGGTCACTTGGATAAGTCGCCTTTTATGACGCGCTTGTCCAAAAATGGTCGAGCAATTCGAAGCCGAAACGACACGGCTAAATCTTCTGTTCTTTTCCACTCATAGTCATGCTTCAGGCCCAAACTTTAATAGCACTCCTGGGTTAGCGGATATGCGAAAAAGGCGATTAATCCTAGCGAAACCGCTTGATGGTGCCTCCCGTTCGGATTTGCCTTGCAAGCGACCAACCTTTATTTAAAACTAGCCACCGTGCGCGGTTTTACCCGCGTAGCTTATGATCCCGTGGGAATTTTGGGATAAAATATAGCCTATAACCTTCCTCAAGAGTTGGGCTATCAAATGCAAAAATAATTTTTCAAATCCCACTTGTAGTTTCTGAGATTAGTGCGTTCAAACAAACAAACTCTTCAGCTTTATATATTAGTACTAGCTGACCCGGCAAATGTTGTTTTGCCATAAAAATAAAAAAATAAAAAATAGATGTTGGCCGATTCTCATAGATACCGGATACCTAAGCACAAAAAATTTCATCAAAATCGGTCAAGCCGTTTCGGAGGAGTATGGCAACGAAAACTGTGACTGTATAGAATTTTATATATTAGATAGATCTACCACCAAATGTGACCGCAACATTAGTGATGTATACTGATACTATGTATGAAGAGCCAGTTTCTTCCAAATCCCGTATGCTATCATCTGCTACCTCGTATCCATTCATCAAATGCTTAATCACCGTTATTTTTTTATATGTAAGAAACTCTAACCGCCACATAAATTTCCAGTAACTGCGTGTGCGTGGGCCCCGCGTCCCCCGGCCCCCGCGCGCCGCCCTCGCCCGCCGCCGACAAGGCCGCCGACGAACAGAACCTCCGGAACTGCCAACATGACTACAAACACGGGAAGATGCCTCAAGGTTTGTGAACACTTTACAACTTTAATAATTATAGCATGGAAGTTTTGGAGCGGAGTCCCACTGGTGAATTCATAACTGTTATTATTTAAATGTATGTCATAAAATAAACTAGCACTGGGCCAGTTTGGTGGATTATGGCCTATACCTCCTCGTCACCCAGGGGAGAGACTCATTACGTGTGAATTAGTGTAGTTTTAATGTATTGTATGTAATTTACTATGGGCCTCAGTATTTAACATCTTGTTCTATTCTTAAGTTGCCTAAAATGAATATGAATAAATAAATTATTATAATTATACCCTATATAAAATGACCAAATTGAATCAATCAAATCAAATTGTTTGTTGTAACATTATAAAGCATCTTATGTGTTACCCTATATAAAATGATCAAATTGAATCAATCAAATCAAATTGTTTGTTGTAACAATATAAAGCATCTTATATTGTAGCCCTGCAGTAGACTCATTACAAAGAGTCGTGATAATGTAATGATGATTATTTTAATAGCATACTACACAATATCGCGTCCGTGTAGTAAAATTAAAAATGAATTGCGCTATTTTTTAATATTGATTAAGACTGAACACGCATTTGGCCGTAATCCTACCTGAGAAGTACATAATAAACTCTTTATAAAACATTACCGGTCAGATTTTATATGAAGGGAGCCAATCGAGCCCTGAAGACGCCAAGCAGAGGTCACTAAGATTACTCGCCTTCTACCACACGCTTATTTAAGGACGGTTGTAATAATAATGTCTCCGCAGGTTATTTCTTAAGATCAAAAAGCTTTGCTGTGACATGATATAAGCAAGCACGAATAGCTATCTTATGTTTGTTCTTTCATTGTATTACTCCTAATTTGTTGGCAGATTAAACTCAAAAAGTGCTGAAATATATTCTTTATATTCTAATTTTAATTCTGTTTTCAAAGCTATTATTGTGTGTTCTGACGTTCATTTAAAGATTATCCTATGAACAGAAGAATTAGCTATTAAAAAGCGTATCAACATTCAATGTCTTGCCATTTAAGGGATTGCCAACGAAAATGATAACGATAAAGATTCGTAACTATTTTGTATTGAAAAATTTCTCTTTGGTGTTTCAATAGCCGTTAATAAACATACTGTCAGGGTAGGAATATTTGTAGCTGGTATGGATTGTGAAATGCAATTTTTGTATCTACCATTCGTTGGCATCTTTCTTACTTATGACAGTCCGTTCAATATTGAAACGCTGCATAAGTTTATGTCAAAAACCTACCTTATAAATAAAATCTTTATTTGCATGGAAATTGGTACATTGGGAGGTCTTATTTTATACATTAAAGTGAAACTTTACTCGCCTATAAAGTTTCACTTTAATGTATACAATTATTTATTTAAAATTATATTAAATTTAAGATATGTCGAAATACATGTTTAAGTCAAATATTTTTTTTTATATAAAGTTAGAATTTTTAATCAATATATTTGTCATTTAGAAATTCATTATTAGTATAATAATAATTTAGATTGCAAAAATTCAAACAGACTAGATTTAAATTTATTAAATGGTATTTTTTTATTTCAGTTGGTAGTTTATTATAAATTTTAACTGCCATACATACAATATGTTTTTGGAATAAAGTTAACCTATGGGCAGGTACATAAAGTTTTTCTGCATGTCTCTTGCGACCAGAAATCATTTCCCGATTGGTTGGAAACAACTGTGGGTGCTTTTTAACAAATAAGCTCACTTCATAAATATTAAATAAGGCAACGGTAAAAACTTAAGTGAATAAACAATTTGACGACCACTTTGGCGTTGGGGTAAACCTATCTGCCTCAGACGCCAGTGGTTGCGGGTTCGATCCCCGTACGGAACAAGGAAAAAAAAATGTTCCGTGTCTGGGTGTTTATCTATTTATGTATTTATATTCTAGGTTCCTAGTTCGCTATACGGTATCCCATAACACAAGCTATGCTTACTTTGGGGCCATGTAGTTGGTGTGATTGTCTGGGGATTATATTTTTATTTATTTTAATTAGAATTCGTTATACCTTTCAGACGTATACGAAATAAGTCCGTACGCGACATTCGCGGTGGGCGCTGAATCAGCCGTGACGCTGGACCACACGCTGCAGTTCCGCACGTTCGGGCACCGCGACAACGACGCGCCGCCGCAGCCGCGCAAGCCGCGCCGACACGGTAAACATACACTCAATCAAACTAATTTCGCTTGTCCCCTAATAGATTCTCGACACAAACCTACTTTTGTCTCGTCTCTTTCCCGAACTAATTATGCCGCTAACTCTTTCATTAACAGATCTTGTACCCAATTTAATAAGATTTATAATAATATCGACATCTTTCATCTCTCTCTCCCAAAATTAAAAAAAGAACTCTTTGCATCTCCATGACGACCGGCTGGTGTAGAGGTAACATACATTGCCTTCTATGCCAGAGGTCCTGGGTTCGAATACCGGCGGCGGCGGATATTTGTGTGATGAACACAGATATTAGTCGTCAAGTCATGGATGTTTATATGTTTATTTAAGTTTATTGTAATAAAAAATATGTATTTATTCAATATGTATGTTTATATATTTCTTAAGTATATTAGTTATCTAGTATCCATAACACAAGTTCTTTAAGAAACTTAATTTGGGCTAGATAATGTTGTGTGAGTGTCAGAAATATTTTTTATATATAGTTATTTGTTTTAATTTCATTATTGTACCTACCAATGTATTGTGTGACCGTGTTTTTCGTTTAAATTTTTAATTTTTGTATGGAAACTTCACTGGTCTCTGTATAAATTATATATTTAAACTATAAGTGCCTATAGTGACTGTTTGTTTCCTGAATAAAGTAAAATAAAAATAAAAAAATGAAATAAATCAAACACACACTGTTTTCGTACAAGGTTACTTTTAATTAGCGCATCTCCACATCAATACCTACAATATTTGTTCTACGACTTTTTACAAATCTTGATAAATAACACAAAAAATGAAACAAACAAATTTTTGCACTCTCTGTTATTATTTATTACTCTGTATTTTAAGCGTCACCTCTCAACACCACTGGGCCAGCTTTTTTTTTTATTAAGTATGGATGGGTCGTTTGTCTTCCATGCCACCTGATGTTAAGTGAACATGAAGACTAGGGTGGTACACGTCCATCCACGAGAAACCTATTCACTCGACGCTTAAAAGTACTAGGACTATACTAGTCAGGGAAAATAGACGCAGGCAGTTCATTCCAAAGCTTGGCGACCCGTATCAAAAAGCAACTGTCAAAGCGCTTAGTTCAACTTTTCGGAATATCTACTACGTAAGGATGGAAGTTCTGACTGCGTCTGGTAGTCCGATGGTAAAAGGGTGAGGGTTCAATTTGTTCAAACAGAGCACTCGCGCACTACACGCAGCTTAGTGTATAATGGCCTATACCTCTTCGTCACCCAGGGGAATGACTTATGTCCTGCTCATTACTAAGAGTTGTAATGATGATGATGATGATTTGTATTCATATGACCACTTTGGCGATGAGGTAAACTTGTCTTCCCCAGACGCCTGTGGTTGCGGCTTCGATTCCCGAACGGAACAAGAAAAAAAAAGTTCCGTGCCTGGGTGTTTATCTATTCGTTCGCCACTAGTTCGCTACATGGTATCCCATAACACAAGCTATGCTTACTTTGGAGCCATGTAGTTGGTGTGTTGTCTGGAGATGTTATTTACTTATTTATTAATTTGGCGTACAGAGAAGCACCACTCGCACTGCGAGCTGCAGCAACTGAGCCGCTACGAGAAGGTGCGGCCGCGGCACTACGCGCCCTCTTCCTACTGCGTGCCGCTGTCGCAACACCATGCCGGTACGTGGAAATAACCTCTTACAATAGTTTCGCAGCTTCTGTGATTGAGGAATTCATGCGAGTGTTTAGTCTAAAAGTTAAAAAAAAAAATAGAAGAACCAAAAGACATTTGGTAGAAATTTCTTTTAGAAATAAGCTTTGCCTTTGTACCTTGTTGTCAATTTAATTGTTTGTCTATTTAAGTTTCCTTGTGTGTACATAAATTATTAAATAAATAAATAAATGCTTTGTAAAAGTTTTTAGAAGTATTCGAAACACATAAATAAGTTTTTAATAATGGTTTTAAGTTTTTTTATTTAAAATGCTCAATTATTCTTAAAAAAATGAAAAATGTGATAAATAAAAATAACCCGACCAGGATTCGAACCTGGGACCTCTCGTTTGCCTGACGAGTGCTCTTCCACTGAGCTACCGGGGCCTGGCGGTACGCCTCGAAATTACTTACCACATTTTAGTTTTTACGTTATATTGCTAACGTAGCTCCATCTTATGTTATAGCTTTGCAGCTAAGACTACTCGAACCTGGTCGGGTAATTTTTATTTATCACATTTTTCATTTGTACATAATTAAGTTACTGCGATTTCACCACAAGAACACCCTATATGTACCTATCCAATAAAACACAATATGAAACACAAGTGTTAATAATTTTTTGTTTTGAGTTTTCAATATTTTGCTACTTTTTCGAGCGCAATACAGACATAACCCGCTTTGTTAAAAACAATAATCGTATAAACGCAATTGCTTAAAACTATTGCCTTTTTACCCAACTACGGCGAAGCAAAAAGGAGGGTTATGATTTTGAATTGTATGTATGTATGTGGGTATGGCTTTCATCTGTTCTCTCACAACTTCTAAACTTGTAATCATGAACAAATGAGATGTCGTTAGAAGACTCATGATGGTCCGCTGGATATAGGCTACATGACGTCTCAATAAAGTGACTACAGCGTTAAAGTCAAGAACTAAAAAAAATTGTTTCGTTGTAGTATCGTGTGGGGTATCAGATGAATGAGCTTTTTGAGCACATTTCAAATATATTAACACTATTAATCCGAAATAAGTTGAAAAAAAAGTTTTAAAACTAAAACCCGACTACTCAAAACATGCTCTGAAAAGTACGAAACAAGAAAATGCTCTCCGCTGAAATATTTATGTATTTTTATACGTCATACTGATAGAGATATGTTTAATAAAGGATAGCCGTGGTCGTGTGTCACCTATTATAGCAAATATAATAAAAGAAAATCAAACTGGCAAAATCGTACTTTTTCGAGCATGTTTTGAGTAGTCGGATTTTAGTTTTTAAACTATTTTTTTTAAACAAAGGGCGGACTTTCCAAGCTTTGCCAGATATACCTACTGTGAAACAGACATAAGCTAGTAAGACAGCTCCGCTCAACAATACATCGCATCCGAGATTTTGGCTAATTGTTTTATTTTATAGGCATTACTAACTAATATTTAAACTATAGGTGGTGGCAGTGGCGGTGGACGAGGCAGTGGCTTCTCAGAAGTGTACGCGGGAGACTCGAGCGCCGAGTCCGGCCCTGGCTCGCTGTCGTCACGGACGCATCACGACGATCACAGCTAGCAACTGCCGCTCAATAAACTAGACTCAACTTTTGTTAAACCTAGTTCTAAGTAAGGCATTTTTAGAATATACTTATTGAATAAAAACGTTTATAAAGATTTCGTATATTTTTTCCTGTTTGTTTCCCATTTATTGATTTATTTCATTATAGCCTAAAAGTGTCAGGGATCGGTGAAATCACGAAGACGATCATCGAAAATCGTCCCCGCCGGCGAAGAAGATCCAAAAGGACCTTTCATGACATGAAGAGAAACTCCTCAGCCACTCATTATTCAGCTGGCGACCGCCTTAGCACCAGGGCAATCGTTTTAATTTTTAAAGAGGTTTTCTACTTTGCAACCAGCAGGTCCCCAGCACTTTTTCTGCCCAGGATTACGAGTTAGCCGACGACTTGGAAGCCATAGCAATCCTAGTCTACCACCCGTTCATAGCAGCTGGTAGGCTCGATAAGAGCGCTGCTCACCATCGCCCCTATCATCATTGGTCCGCTCTGATAATCAAAGTAATACCGAGAGGGTTTTGGTAGTTGCTTAGATTAGAATTAGCTAGATAAAGCCAAAGACCGTATTTTTTTTTTCGATTCTGAAACTTTGTGGAAAATAAAACAAAAGCTAGTTAACTAATGATATGGTTTTAGATGTCAAAAAAAGCTTAAAACAGTACACATTTAAATGAGATCAAAATTAGCCTACAGAGAAAACGTTCTTTTTTTTTAATTTTTATGATGATTTTAGGGTGATAAATAGAAAAAGTTTATAAATGGTTTTAAAATAATACCACATGGCTTTTGATTTTTTAATGGCCACTAGGGCATAGCAAATAGGTAACCTATTCTACAGGCCATATCAATTTGGCCGTCGATGGACCAAACACCCTGTATAACTATTAACTTCTATATCAAGTAATATAATTTTGCGTGCTGTTTTTCCTTGATTCTATCTATATTAGGTTTAGGCAGAAAGCAAAGAGGAAAAACAATAAAAATGCTTTTGCAGGCGCCGCAAGCTGCTTTTCCTTTTATCTCATTTCGAACTCATTGCTATTTGTTCTCTACAGGCGTTTGACTTTTCAAATTGCCTCAGCGGTGAATTAGGCGAATGATGAATTGTTCACATGCGGTCTCTGTTGACTCCATGACACTTAGATACTTTGTGACTACTGTATGTTTCGGTGTGGGTAATTTATATAACACTTATATAGATTCTACCACATAAGCTATTAAATATTTAATAAAGTTTTCCTTTTTTTTGGATTTACCTTTTTATGTACCTACACACTACAAATAATAAAAGAACAAAGAAATATAATTAAATGGTACAAAGGTACTGCTTATTCCTAGCGAAATCTCGTTCAGCAGTCCTGCTAGTGGAGAGTGGGATGTATAAAGAGCAATGTAGTGTGTGCTAAGTTAATAATGAATATAAAATAACCATATAAAAATATAAATAAATAAATGAATATATAGTTTATATACACACCTACATAAATAAACAATGTTACTTATAACAACTTTAAGGATAAACATAAAATAAAAGTCTAATTTCTACAAATTATGTTAAGGAGATGTAGTGCTCTCTAACTCTTCTCTTAAAAATGTGCAAACTTTTCAAAGTTCGGATTTCGTGAGGCATTGAATTCCACAGTCGGATTGAGTGGACGGAAAAAGAATAAAAAGCAAAAGCAGTCTTATGGACAGGCATGTCCAGTAAACCACGCTTATATGGTCTACAAATCGTGTCATTTGGATGCATCGAACGATCACGCAAATAAACAGGAGAGTTTGGGCTATTGAGGACATTAAACAGGAGAAAAAGTATTCGAGTATTCCTACGAAAACGGATTGGGAGCCACCGGAGAATCTTGCGATAGTGGGATACATGATCATATTTTTTAAGATTTAAAACAAAGCGAAAACAAAGATTTTGCAAGCGGTACAGTTTGTTTAATAGCTCCTCGGTGACATCCAAGGAGCAAGCATCAGCATAGTCAATAATATGTTGGATTTAAATAAAATTACTTTTAACCGGATTAATCGCGTATAATTTATATATCTTACATTTTGACTCGACGTTTCGGTATCTTTGCAGTCCCCGTGGTCATGAGCAGAGCTCGTGGTCACGAGTGACTGAGGTGAGGTGAGAGTCAAAAATAATCCCAAAGTTTTTAGCTTTGTCGGTGAGAGCAATCGGAATACCGTTCAGTAATAAAGGAGGCAAGGCCGAGATGTTAAGGCATCTGCGCATATTTCAACTACCAATGACCATGGCTTGAGACTTATTAGGATTAACAAGTAAGCCGAAAGATTTCGCCCAATCACTGATGCGACTAAGATCTTCAATTATTGAAGTGATGTTGCAGTTGGCATCGGCAATTGGGAAATTTCGGTAAATCTGCAAATCGTCTGCGTAACTACAGGTGAAGGTTAGAGGAAATGACTCTCGTCACAGAATTTATAAAAATGGAGAAGAGCAAAGGAGAGAGAACACCACCCTGAGGCACTCCGGCTGCGAGGTCGCTTCAATACAGAGGAAATAAACATAGTAATCAAACCAGTCCAATGCAGAAGTGGACATGTTAATGGATTTCAGAATACCACGAAGGATGTCAAAATCTACTGAATTAAATGCATTACCAAAATCTAGAAGAATCAGTACTGTTAGTGACTTGTTCTCCATGGCCCAACGAATGTCATCAGTAACATTGATGAGTGCAGAAACAGTACTGTGGCCTGGGCGGAACCCGGACTGAAAATTGTTCAAAATGTGGTTTGCACATAAAAAGTTTGATTGTTGCTTGTGAATGATAGTTTTGTATAATATGGTTTCACTAGAGCACAGATTTAGGCACCTACCTACTCCCTTACAGGTAAAGAAGTCTAGGATAAGTACGTGACAACATTATTGCAGGTTAAGTTAACCTACCATATAAATAAATTTCCCCAATTCACAGAACAATAATGGGACCCAAAGTTACCCCAACGAATAGGAAACTCATAGTTTAAGTGTGGGTACCTACTGTATAACACAAGATTATACATAGCATTATCGTAATTTTAACTTAGTAGAATGCATTTATAATAAAGCCCTAAACCTAAAATAAATATAAAGTAACTTAAAAATAAAAACTATTTTACTAAAAAATATGAAAGATGTGAACGATAAAAGTCGTCAGCTGTTTTTTTAAGATGATTGCTGTAGAGTTTTTGCCACTCAACAATATTATCCTTTCTTTCTTTCTTTTTGTTACTACATACTAAGCATAACTCGACATTTCGCTGTCTCTTCAGACAGCATTGTGAGTGACCATAACATATTAATTTCATAATAGTATATTATGTAACAAGTGAGCTAACGCTCACGAGTTACATACGACGTTTTTCAATACACTTGTGAGTAAAAGACAGACATACGTGGTCATAAAATTTATTTGACGCAGCTGTTAGCTGCTGCGCGTCAGCAACACACGCTATTGTTGCTTGGAGGCGCTGTGCGGGCCGCTGCTGCTGCACGCGCGCCGCCTGTCCGCGCGCTCTCGTATATTTAATGTATAACCCGGATCAATAAAATATGCTCTGTTTACTCGCATGTAATTTGCACAAAGGTACAATTCAACTTTGTAGGATTCATTATATTATGCACTAGGGCATAATATATTATGCACGCGTGACTTATAGCCCAGTTTATAGTTCTAAATTCAATAGAATAAGGCTTACTTTGCGAGCAAGTGTGTTGAAAAGATCTTAACATTGTAGGTAAAAAGACTTATTAATCCTGTAAAAATATTATAATACACTAAAAGCCGGCAAGAAAAGATCAGATGGCATAATCGGTATATTGTATATATAGATCGGTGTATACTGATCTGATCGGATTGGTATAGTAAAAATTAACGATCGACGTCAACGTATCCATTCTACCATAGATCGACGATCGATCGATTGATGTGGTGACACCCTTAGACCCTCCATTTGGTTCAACATTCGTCACGAGTACTTATAGTACTCCGGTCAATACCTTAAGGTTTCTGTGATCGTAACGAAAACTGCCATAATGACATGCGATATCTTCAAAAACTCATCAACCAAAACTTTTACTAACAGCGGATTATTGGTAAATTAATTCAACTGTTTTTGATGTTACCAGGCAGATGCTATGGTATCACTAGGCGGTTTTCAATTTTTGAATAATTATTGCGTTTAAACAATATATTTAAGCCTGATTCAATTAATTGAATCGATTTCGATTTACAATTCAATTTGCTATTGAGTCAAGGATTTTTCATTAGTCATTACTCATTAGTCATTAGTCAATGATCAAGCTAATTACCCCAATTGTGTATCCAATAGGATTATTAAGGACGCGAGGACGTAGTGAATGACATGACAACGGCCGTACACGCAGCTATTGGATTTAATCCTCCATTACTTGTTATTATATGACGCAATTCTTTTTCGTTCACAGGTTTAGAGGTGAGTCAATTACTTTTACGCAATAGACACCGTTCGTATCACACAAAAGTTACCACACGAAACATACGCTGGCTTACATATTTTCAACTTTGTGGCTTGGTGTTAAGAGTCAATAAGGTAGTAAATGAGAGTTTTGGAAAATGTGATGGATATATCTGAGAGCTTACCACATTTCTTTTTACGGTCGGTTTGAGGCGCATCCGGTTTGGTGCAGTCGTTTTGCGGTTATCCCAAAACTTTGTATTGCTGCATTAGATAGGTACGTTGTCTTTAAATGTTGTAACTAAAAAGCACTTGCGATCTTTCTCTATCAAGTTAGTTTTATTGGTTTTTATTTGGTAAAAAATGACATAAAATAACTTATTTGAAGGTAGTATTAAGATAATGGTAAACCAAATCTTATGCTAGAAAAACGTTTTCATCGTATAATTTCATACCTTTGAAATAAAGTCCAACTCACCTTTAAGACTGTACCTATAATTACGAGTAGGTAAATGAAATTGATTTAGGGAAACCTAGTAAAGGTGTAAAAGAAAAATGAAACTTTTCGTAAACGTAGACGCATTGAAAACTAAACTCTAGATATAATAAAAATGATTGTATTTGTATCGATATTCAAACTAACCACATAGCGTGCGTTATAAATACAAAACAATGGAAATCAGTAAGCTTTTTTTTAAATATAACTAATAACATAAAATTGTGCATTACAATCCTAGAACTGTTCAAACAAACATGAACAAAATAACTTCATTTGGGGGGATCAAATTCGGCTGAAACTGATCGTCTGCAGCAGACAGTCGGCCCAAGTTGACATTGCATTGTCTAATTTAAGCCCCGCTAAAGTCAAATATGGAGGCTTCAAACAGCACCACGTTTCACGAACTTTCGAAGTATGACATTAAAGAGGATTTAAAGAATTGATGAAAGATGACTCAATCTACTCTACTTATTTTTTATAATGCCATATGGAGAGTTGAGATCGAATCTATGAATAAGTCATGGTTAACGCTTGAAAAGCTATCAAAATACGGGCGTTAGCAGTATGCAATGTCTAATAGGGCCCAGTATTATTTCAATGCACCAACAGTCTTCTTTATGTTATGTCCTCTGTGGCCCAAGTCCTGTCATTGACTACTTCATTGATTCATCCCACAAAATCATCGTCCAAAAGGAACGAATCACAAAATAAATAAAAAATTCATTCGGCGTTTCGTCCCATTGAATAACTTCTCATGAAAAATGAGACCAAGTACAGTCAGGAAGGAAACCAATAAAAAAACGTCAATAAAAGACAAAATATCGAAACGTTATCAATAATTTTAAAATTAAAAATTAAAATATGTTAAGTTTAAATTTTTTTTTTTTTATAAGTGACTAAACCCGCGTTTGACCTCAATCTCACCTGATGGTAAGTGACGATGAGGTCGAAGATGAAAGCACACGGGCTTAGGAAGGAACTGGCTCTTTATACAATATTGCCGGAACACATTACCGCCGGAGCGGTAACATTTGGCGGCAGACTTTATATAAAGGGTGGTCGCTAGCCAGGCGGACCCAGAAGGAATCCTACCACCAAGAAAAATGATCGTAAAACTACAAAATAAAGTATAAGAGTTTATTCGTCACCAAGAGTTTATTTTGCTTGGTGGTAGGATCCCTTCTGGGTCCGCCTGGCTAGCGACCACCCTTTATATAAAGTCTGCCGCCAAATGTTGCCGCTCCGGCGGTAATGTGTTCCGGCAATATTGTATAAAGAGCCAGTTCCTTCCTAAACCCGCGTGCTTTCATCTTCGACCTCATCGTCACTTACCATCAGGTGAGATTGAGGTCAAACGCGGGTTTAGTCACTTATAAAAAAAAAAAAAAAAAAAACCAACATTTATATTATAATTATGATTGCATAACAAAATATTTCATTTTAACTAATAATCCCGGAACGTACCTATAGTAAAAAAATATATTATTATGTTAATTTACACATAGGAAAATTTGGCATATTAAAATAAAAAAAAAAACAATTAACAATTTATTTAGCTTTATAGAATCAAATTCATTGTTTCATAATTATAATAAAAATATTGCCGACGAAAAACCTCTTACACATACTTATTTAAAAAATATTATTTTTGTTTTCTTAATTTTTGAATAAATATTTTTTTTACATCGTGATTTTATGGTGATTTAATTAAACGTAATAATTATGTTTATTGTTGATTTCTTTTTAAATAAAAAATATTGATTACGAATCTATATTTTGTCTTTTACTGACTTTTTATACTTATTGGTTTGCTTACTGACTACTTGATCTCATTATTCATCATCATCATCGAATTCAGTGTTTCATCCTTTTGGGACAAAGGTGTAGTAGAACAAAGCACTGAAGTAATCCACTCAATTTTGTATTTCAATAAATGATGATTATAATTTCACAACAGCAAACAAAAATATGGAGCACATCGACCTTCACGGTTAAATAATTTAATAGCCAAAAAACCCAAAATTATAGTAAATAGCTTCACAATTTGTGGAAAATATGCATAACACATACTATTAGCCAATACTGTTTGAGGAGAGTGCTGTAACAAAAACAAACATTGAATTGAATACGATGACCTCATCAATATATTTAAGTATAAGACCTTGCTGTTGCTCAATATCTACATCACATCCTTAACCGTCTTTAAAATTAAATAAAGAGTTATTTGGTTCTGAAGCGGATTTCAAAAGGTGAATAACTCTTCCAGTAACCGATGACGGAATCATCAAAAACTCTAAGCATGGTTCAACGGTTTTAGCATTTAATCGAAATAAATGTTGACCTCTACCCATTTACGAACATAACGTCTTTCCTGTAGAGAGGCGACCCGAAAACTTTGCTCATTTATATTTTTTTTAACATTTTAGTTTTACGTATTAAAGATGGGACTTTTGTTTTACCACCTAATGAAAAGTAAGCATGAAGACTATGGTGATACACGTCAATCCATGATAAATCTATTCACTCTACACTTAAAAGTATATTTAACTAAAATGTAAAAAAATTATATAAAAGTATATTAATTCACTTAATTTCGTGAGATATTAAGGCACTTCAATAAGTAAGATTAATAGCATGGTAACCTTTGTTTTTATATGGGTAACTGACGTTCTACCTATAGGAAAAATGTAAATTGCATAAAACCTTACCCAAAAATCAGGCAAGAAATATTATCAAGTCTGCCTTAGTTTGTACGTAAACAAAAAACAAATAAACGTGTCAGATTTTTATTATCATATTATAAAGTTTTGTTAAAACTCCTTGAAAAGTTACTCTGTTATTAAGGGCCATTTACTCTATTCGAAAGTTAAAAGTCAATAATAAAATTAATCAATGTAGTCAATTTACTGTCTATGTTTGGGGCACTCAGAATCAAATTGCCTACTACCTACTCTGTAGTTAGTCTCATGAAATACGTAGTACTCAAACTATCAATAATGGATTCATATATAATTATGTGTGTAATTATTAAGATTTTATATTGCTTTAAATTGTGAAAAAAGACTACACAAATAACTAAAACTCGTTCACTCATATAAGATTATTCATATTGATTGTGAGGTTCACAAAATGTTTTGTTTCTTTCACTCCTTTACAAAATGAAAAACAGTGAAAATATTTTTGGTAGTATTCAAGTTGAAATAGGTTTATCATGCATTTAGTGGTACTTAGAGAAGAAGATTTGTTAGTATGGTCTGAGACAGGATGTCGTATTCGTCGATATTCTGAAATGTCTGATTTAAATACTTATAATGATCTTTGACAGTACCTTCTGTCGTGATATTGTTGGAGTCCAGAAATTTGAAAATATTTTTTAATTTCTCGTTACTAACATAACTACCAGTATTTAATGTTCTCTATTCAACGGTTAAGAGCTCAGTTTTGGGTTCACAGAGCTGCTAAATCGGGGAGTTTCAGCTAATTTAAAAATTTATTGAAGATTTCCTACGAAAATATTAAATATAGAAAATTAAAAAACATATAGGTACTGAAGTTAGTCATACTCACGTAGGTACAGTCAGATTCATAAGTCCATGGATATCGTAAGTGCGATTTTTCTGTGACACTCAGCCAGTGCAAATCTTTATTTCTCTCAAATAAAAAATATATGGCGCTATTTACAAACTATATATGAATAATATGTAGTCTGATTTCGTAACGGTATTTTTTCCCTACAGTAGCTCTCATATTTGCAAAATGCAATATATGTTAGGGAGCTCAGATGAATGTGCTAGTAGTTAGTGCTAGTAACCTGCTGATTGGCTGTAGTTCAAGTCCTGGGTCACTCTTCCTTTTCCTTTTATTTTTTATATAGATAATATGACATTAGATAAGCCAAATAATAAATATGGATAAAATTACTTAGTTTAAATTAGAAATTAATGAAATTGTTGAAAATTAATTAATTTCTAATTCACCTCATTCATTTCTAGAACACCTCTTGCAGGCAGCCTCTCCACATCAATCCCAAAAACATTTGTTCTACGACTTTTTATAAATCTTAATAAATAAAACAAAAAATAAAAACAAAAAAAAATTCTCTACATTTTGTAAGAAGTACCTATTACTATTATGAAGCGATATTTTACTGCGCAAGGTGCGGGGCATACCTGCGCTCAGAGTAAATAGAGTTACGTCTCTAAACAGAGGCTATAAATATTATTTGTATGGAAAAACAAAATTTTATAAAACTATTAATTTTAATAAGTTGTAGAACCAATGTTGTTGTGATTGATGTGCAGAGGCTGCCTGCAAGCGGTGATGCGCTCATTTAAATTTATCCTGCATTTCCTCACTTAAGTGAGTTTATCTACTAGTGAGTCCTGCCCATAACTACTGAAAGGACTCTCATGTAATTATGCATACAGATAGTTTATGATAATATTAAAAAAATAATTTTCTCAAACATATGTAAATTTTCTGCTTTGTTTCGTGTCTAAGTTTTCTTAAGTAAATCCGTTGCCACAAGCTAATATTGTAGGTTAAATGAAGTCATCAACGTGATGAGATATTATTCTTAAGCCCGATCAAAATTCCAATAGTTTAATAGCGAGTTATCGTCTATGGCGAGTTCCCTCCTCCGCCTTCACTGTTTGTCATGGAAGTGTAAATCGAGCTTTACTGATTCAGGTTTTAAAGATAGGAAATAAAAACTCATAATCAGCGTTGGAAATATCAATATAATGAGTTAAAACCATTCTGTAAAATCACAACCTTTGTTTTTTAAATATTTAATCTACCTGGAGTTTATTATAAAACAAATGTTTTTTTACTTAATTACGATTTTAAAGTTAGCTTAAAAATTCGTTCCAAAACGAGACAGAGATTGAAGCGAAATCTTAAATCAATTACAATTTTGATTCAACATATAAATGAAAACATTACTTTAATAAAGAATATCGATATAATCTTACTTCTTACTATAAATATTATAAATGTGAATGTTTGGATGTTTATTCTTCAATCACAGCAAAACGGCTCTACGGATTTTAATGAAATTTAGCATAGTAATAGAGTACAATCTGGAATAGCACATGGTAAAGTACTTTTTATCTCAATCGAAACCGCGGGAATCGAAACGGCGCTGGTAAAACCGCACGCAACAGCTAGTTAAAAATATTTGCTCAAATGGGTACTAAAGTTAAATCACCTTCTGCGGTTTTCATCCCAAATGCTCACTATTATCTAACCAGATTCATAATCAGGCACATATATCACTATTATATAAGATCACTATAATAACGCATCTTAATCCTACGCCACTGAGTAACCCGGCCGTGTTGGGCAGATTCAATTGTCTTCTCATCATGAAGATGACGTAGCTCCGGTCGAAATTTCTATATTGCAAAGCTGATTCCAATCATGCCCCTTTATGATTTTTTATTATCATGGGCTTAATAACATTTGGCATATAATGCAGATCTTCATTATGACTAGCACAGCGGCGCGCCGTTGAATAATCTAGCATAATACATTGTTGGGATAAAGCCATTTTTATGAAAAGTGCTTTTTTTTCGTCGAATAAACGATTTTATTTTTGTTTTTTTCTCATAACTTTGCACCATAAGTCGATGCTAGTTTAAATTAATATAGGGTTGTGCACCACATTTACGTGTGTCATCCAACCTTCCTCTTGAAATCTGTAAAAAATGTTTAAATTATTTTCAACACACTTGCTCGTAAAGTGAGCGTTATTCTATTGAGTTTAGAACTATAAACTGGGCTATAAGTCACGCGTGCATTAATATATTATACCCTATTGCATAATATAATGAATCCTACAAAGTTGAATTGTACCTTTGTGCAAATAACATGCGAGAAAACAGAGCATATTTTATTGGTCCGGGTTATACACTAAATATTTTCAGAAACAACAAAGAGGTTTTATACCACTTCAAATCCATATACATTTTTAAATGTTTGCGCCTTATATTAGTAAAATAAAAGAGACGGGTTTTTTTGCCTACATTATGGTACTGAAATTCTAACTAGCATGGTTTGTGCACCAAATCAATGTTAAGACTTTTATCTTTGAGCAGGCTTAACCAAAAAATTTATATCACAACAGTTTTATTATTAAAAAATAAAATATGATAGTGATTTTTTATGTTCAATCTAATAAGTTGATTATCAGCAATATGTACTGAAGTTCTTAACGTTTGACAGTCCATTTGATGACGTTTGACAATTTCAAATTCACCGTAGCATTTTACAGTGACAAGCTTTCAATCATCAGATTTTGGTGTTCAGTGTCTTAGTAGGTTGTTTATAAACATATAGTAAGTAAGTATTTACGAACAAATAAAAACTAGTTGTCGTATTAATTGATTATTTTCGTCAAACCATTATTTAAAAACATTTTTTTATTAATCTTATTTGAAATAATAACCTAAGTTATGTCATTGTCACATTTGGCTTGAAATTATCATCTAAAAATGGCGAAATCTGATTAAATGAATATTTTCCCCAAATTTTTTTAATTTTCGTATCTTTTTATCAGGGGTGGAATAAATTCCTAATAAATAAGATTTAGAACTAAATTTTTATTCTTTTTATATGTATAGGACTAGTAGGTCAGTTAGTGCTCTGAGACCACAAAAACTTGTCTCTTTTGTATATTAAACAAATTATTCACAATTTACAATCATTTGTCATAAAATATTAAAATATTTGCATTTACCACTCCAAATTAAACATTTTCACTTAAAATAGGCTGTATATGCTATACAGACATTGACACATTTGACGGAAAAAAAACCTACGCGCATGCGCGAGGTTCGGCGCCATTGTTCAATCACACTTCACAGCTTTGTTATCAAGTGTGTTTGTTATTTTATGATCACGTATGTCTGTCTTTTACTCACAAGTGTGTTGAAAAACGTCGTATGTAACTCGTGAGCGTTGCTAATTACAGTCTCGGCTCATTATTAAGCCTCGACTGTAATTAGCAACTTGTTACATAATATACTATTATCTGTTTCAATGATCCACGAGTTATAAATAAATAACGAACAGCGAAATATGACAATACTTACATTTAAGTCAGTTCCTCGAGATTTTTCCGAATAATTTAGACCTAATTATGCAGTGCTACAAATTGGGCTTTCGTTGCCATGTCGATATTCGCTCGCAAACTCATATTTTGAAAGATCTTGAAAACTCGCAAAACGAAATCGTAAATGAACTTAATCAAACACAGCTAAGAACCGTATGATAGAACAAAAAGATGTAATATTTTATATTCGCTTCAAAACTACCCTGAATTCTTTTTATATCTATGATGCATATTGAATTTTTTTTTATTTCAATTTTAATTCTAATGTTTTTATTTAATTTTATTTCTATTTTCTTTTAATTTTAATTCTAATGACATGATATTTGCTACATTTTAAAATTTTTATTCTAATGTTTTTAATTTTAATGGTATATTTTTATCAGCATACATTTTATACTATTGAACTGATTTTTTTTTTGGTTATAAAAATTTCGTGTTCTATGTTTGAATGATGTGGCTACCTTAATCAGAGGTTGCATTTTGCATTTTTTTTCTGTGTCAATTAATTATATTTAAAATATAATGTAACTTTTACTGATGGTCCTAATAAATAATAACATAACTATAAACAAGATTAAAACGAGGGATAAATTTTAATACTGTGATAAATACTGTAACTATTAAATAAAATTAACATTATTACTTCACCATCAAACAATACTAGTGCCATCTGTATTTTTTAACTCTAACTAACCCAAACTCACCATAAAAATACAAATGAATCATAATAGATGGCGATAAAATACTGTGCAGATAACTTTATTATGGAAATCTCCAGGGACTTCTGTCCAGGACGCGAATATACAAAGGCTATACTATTTGAGTCACGAGTCAGACTCTAATAGAGGAGCTTTTGTTTATGCATATTACTTGACAATACCTAATCGAACTCAGTAAAAAAATTGACTGAAATGGATTAGCTTTTGCTCTTGTAATTTTCAAAGAAATGCAATGACAAAACCTAGTACTGTATAATACATATTCACTCAAATAGATAAGCTTTTGTCAAGATGAAAAGTAGGTATATCTTTGTTTGATATACATTGCGATGAAAGAGATAAGCTACGAGAAGGGCTCCCGCACCGGAAGGCGGAATCAGTACGGTTAGGTGCGACGACGAGCGCAGCGAGGAGGAGCATGTTAGGTTGCATATAGTTATACACGTGCGCGAGCCGAGCGAGCGAAGCGAGCGGTGCCGCGGCAGCGGCCGGCGAAGCGCCATAAACCTGGTCAGCTATTATAGTCAACCCTGGACCATCCCGACATGGTCAAAAGTCAAACGTTAAGTCATCAAAATAACGATGGTCATAATGCATGCACATTTTATTTCTATCTTTGAAAATCAGAACAATTGCCATTTAAGTATCAAATTGAAGCCAACGATCGGTAAATATCGATATCAAATGGGATAGCTTTTGTTGCTGCAATGTTACATTGAAGTTATCTCACAAAGTCTACACGACTTCGGTCAATTTCTGTACTAGAATGGATTAGGGTTTGGGCAAGTTTTTGTCATACAAAAGCTAAGCCAGTTCAGTTTGCACTTTCACTCTAATGGTATAGCTTTTGTAAATACGCGTCCAGGACCGTACATACATAAACTGTTTTATTTTTTATCTTAGCATATATGGCAATAAAATCAATTTTGATGGAAAATAAGACATTGAGTTTGCAGTTACATGACAAGAAAATCTCAAATGATGTACACAAACGATTGAGGTACATACCTAAGTCTGCAGCACACAAAATAAACTGACTCAGCAATAGCTGTAGCGATGCAATACTGATTTTCAATCATCACCTGCCCTCAAATGCCTCGCAGTTCATAATAAATCTTGATTATAATAATACATACTGACCAATACATTTTAGTATTCATTTATTTTTACAGGACAGTTTTAAAGATGTACGAATAAAAACGTCTCACACTTCTGCCGTTCGTGACCATTGTCATACGGTATGCTAAGACAACGATCAACGAAACGTTGAGTTAAAATGTAAAATATAAATGTTTGTCATAAATCCATTTAAAGAGTATTTTATTTAAGCAGATAAATCAAGAAAACTTGAGAGCTTGCAAACCATATAGCACCATAATTATAGTTACCCGTGTGTTTTCTTTTTAGTCCTTTTCGACACTTACCTTCTTACTTAGTGAGATTGAGGCCAAAGGCAGCGCATGTATATAAACTATATTATTATTTTAATTAACACATTGAAAAAAAGAAAAAGAACCTAACACAAAGGTAGAAAGATTTTGTTCATGTCAACATTAAACCTAAATCTTTCTATTATAGGTCTACCAGAATCTGATGGCAAAAAGGGAAAAAAGAAATTGACGCTAGCAATACAGGGGAAATTTTTAAAGGAAAGGACAATAGCAAAAAAAAACCAGGCCCGGTTATTACTAAAAATGTGTGAATTAAATACTGTATAGTTGGAATGATTTTTCTTTAAGTGTGAAATTGCCTTCGAAGTTAGGCAAAGGTTATACAGGGTGACTGGTGAAAATTTTTTGCTACTGAAGGAGAGCACTCTGAGCTCGACTCTGATCATAATTATGCAATAAAAATCCGTATCTAATTTTCCACCAGAAATCTCTATGAATAAATAAAGAGACCTAACTACACTTTTCCCGACGCGCTGCCTCAGTCAAACTCAAATATTCTTTATTTCGTAAGTATTTAAATACATTTGAAATAAGTCAAACAAGTTACAAATTGAACTGAATCTACCACCACTTCGGAAAGTCGATCTGTTGAGAAGAAGTAGCAAGAAACTCAACAGCAATCATCTTTTAAAAATAAGAGAAAAAAAATACACAATACAATTTACAGCCAGGGAATCCCATCTTCTTGCATCCGGATATCTTAAAATAAACTTTTTCACATAACACTTATCGTTAAATCTATCGAAGGGTTAATCTTAAATATTTTGGAATTTTATTATAAAATAAAACGTACACATTGATCCATGAACGAGTTGGTGATCTTCTGGAGTCTACTATTATATTTATACAATAGGCAATCAAGTACTAGACAGAAACGTAGACATAGATGTATAGATAGAAGAATGCATATAGAAGATGCATAGATAGACGTAGCCATAGAGGTGAGAGAGAATACAGATAATGTGGATGGATATGAGGATAGTCGTGGACAAAGACAGGACGTAAAGTCATCAGCAAAACGACCTGGCACCGCTAGCAGCACCCGTTCACGAGTATAATGCAAGCACCAGCCATCACCCTCCTCAACCATATTTTAGGGACGAGGGTGACCCGACACCCGACACTACCGCTAGCCATGCCGCCTGAGGGAGCATGACGTTTTGAAGTCCATGAGAATTTTACTGTCTATTGCAGCTGATAAAACTTTAAAATTAAAACAATTTGATATAAAGTTTGTGTTTCTTCAATTCTTACAATCCTCCCTGTTTCTTCTTGATTTTCACTATGAATAACCAACTTGGGTAAGTAATTAATACATCTATTTAAAAAACCTATTTACAAGCCTTACTCACAACAGGGTATTGTAAAACTTTTCGCATGACCAGCTAATCCGTCGGTAAAACCGAAGTCACACAAATCGGTGCCAAGACCACTGAACGTTCAATGCTTTGAATAAGACTCGGCGTAGATCCGCTTCATTGTGAAATAATGAAACAGGACTTTCCCAGTGCGCGCACGCATGCGATGGCGTTTTAGAACTAGTTTGGTATGCACAAGGCTTAATTGAACTTTGGGTTTTTTAGATATCTACCTAGTCACCAATAGGATATAAGAGCCCTTGAATTGATTTTCGAATTATGTCGTAGGTAGGTACCTACTTTCGTTATTTATAGCAAGCGATAGTTAAAAAATATAGCAAACATTAAGCTATGGCTTATTTTGCGCAATAGCTTATTTTGTGTCCGTTTAAATTTTTGTAGTCTGATTTCGTTGACTATTTGTGTACGCACGCTGTTTTTTTTGCATACCTAGTTATATTTTTATTTAAACTTTATTTTATATCAAACGTTAAGTAAAAAAAAGTAGGTAGGTACCTACCAAAAGGTACCTATGGCAATATTATACAAAAAAATATTATGACAATATTACCTATGTAAAAAAATATAAAATAGGCGGGCATTTCGCTTTTGGGCCTATCCCTTATAATTAACTATGTATTTTCGTGAGTGAAAGTAACTAAATACACTCTACAGAACCTAAATAATGAAAATAAAAACACTAACCATAAGGCCCTAAGTAACTACATCTTATGTAATGGAGACCACCATGAGTGAAGTAAACCCAGGAATTACTGTGGACCGCAGGCAAACACTCGAACATTGCGCCATCATTGAAATCGCCGAATACGGGTTTAAATGTTTAAATTTTGAATGTCATTCGAACAAAGTTCAATGCCCTAAAAACATTATCGGACCTTCTTTACCCGAAATCCCATTTAATATTACGAATGAACATTTATCGATAAACTAGCTGTTGCGCGCGGTTTTACCCGCGCAATTTTGAATCCCGCAGGAATTTCGGGATATGTGCTATTCCAGACTGTACACTATCACTACTTATACCAAATTTCATCTAAATCCGTTGAGCCGTTCTCCCGTGATTGAGGTACAAACATCCATACATTCATACATCCAAACTTTCTCATTTTTAATATTAGTATGATGTTAATTCGATTGAGTTTAGTCATGATGAAGTGCGCTAATAATTTTACAAAATAATCACATTACTGTAAAGGTACATGTAATATGGGCAAGTAAATAGTAAGTAAATGTTATATTAAAATTAAATAAACCTTTCGAATATATAAATTTAAGGTCTATTGAAATTTAATAATGAAGAAATCGGAATCAAACTCACTGAAATGTTGAAGTTTTATTTGAACCTTTGACGCGTGGTTTTCAGTCAGAACACTTACAATCACGTCTAATAATATGTATACATTTTTATTGGAATTTGAACCTCATCACAACCGAATAAGTTGCGAAGTGTGTACTTACATATTAATGCACGTGACTGTACCGCTCTAGGATTAAGAAAGATGCACGAGTCTTAAATCTTATATTCCATTTAGAAATTATATACACCATATACCTATTCTGTATAATGTTACGTATAAATTGGCTTTAATTTAATAATCCGTATATCTCCAGACAATCACACCAACTACATGGCCTTAAAGTAAGCATAGCTTATGTTATGGGGATACCATGTAGCGAACAAGGGGGAAACCTACTATATAAATGCTTACATAATAGATAACCGTGTAGGAATCGAACCCGCAACCTCACGATCAAGTCTTACTGGCTGTGGCTGTTCTTCGTGGCTGTCAAAAAATATTTTATGTGTGCTTTTAAAATTCAAACTAAAAGTTGTTTAAATAAATGTATTATCTATCTATATAGGGTCGCCATATAATAGTCAATAATATTTTAATTGCAGATTAAGACTGATGAGTGGGTCATAATTACGAAAAATAAAATATATTTTTTTAAATATTTTTCATAAATTAAAGTTCCAAAATTCTTCTAAGTGATCAAAATTTAAGTTTGATCTGTAGTATATGACTACACAACAAGTAATGAAAACGTGTCCATCTAATTGTGTATAGTAATAAAATCTAGATTAATCTTAAATTTTACTCACAGCAATTTTATTTTGAAATTTTAATTTACGAAAAATATTTAAAAAATATATTTTTTTTCGAAATTCGGACCCACTCATCGTACCTAATCTGCTATTAAAATCAGGGACCGGAAAACCCCTTTATTTGATTAAGCCTATTGATAGGGTAACCCTATCAAAATCTTACCACATGGAAGTGTAACCCTATTGATATGGTAAACCGATCGACGTGGTAACACTTTGAATAAAGTTAACTACTTTCGGATGCGCTTACCCTGTGATAGGGTTGCCTATTTCTATCTCTTTTCCGCGCATGCTGTTGAATTCGGAAGTATAATTCGAAGTGCGAGATTGAATAGATGGTGATATTTTTGATAATTTGATATTCTTAGAGATTAAATTTGCCTGCAGGTTTTAAAACCCTATTGAATCGGTAACCTTCAATAGGGTTTTCGATAGGCTTACTGCTTACATGAAGCTAACTCTATTGATATGGTAAGCCTTAAATTAGGGTAAGTCTTCGATACGGTTACCAAATTGATAGGGTTTTTAAAACAAGTCTATGAAAAACCCAATCAAAAACCTCTTTAAGGGTAAGCGGTTCCGGTCCCTGATTAAAATATAATTGACTATTATATTTTAATTGCAGATTAAGAATAATGAGTGGGTCTAAATTACGAAAGTAAAAAATTTACAATTATTTATCATTAAGTAATTAAAATTTCAATTTTTTTCAAAATTTAAGTTTAATCTCTTGTTTATGACTACACAGCAAGCAATAACAACATTTCCATCTAATTGTATGTAGTCATAGAATGTAGATTAAACTTAAATTTTACTCAATAAAGAGAATTTTGAAACTTAAATTTATAAAAAATAGTAAGTAAAAAAAAATTTTTTTTTATTGTATTTCATACCTACTCATCATTCTTAATCTGCTATTAAAATATAATTGACTATTATAAATGGACCCTGTATATGCACTGTCATTAGACCTAGAGCCTGGAGATCTTCCAGAGTGCAACTACCATGATCGCCTGCCAGGCGCACTGTTGATGTATAAGGGCGCCGCACGCCGAAAAGCTTAATACGTTGTTTTTTCAACCGACTTCGAAAGAAGGGGGTTCTCAATCCATGTGTATGTTTTTTTTGTGTGTTTGATTATTTGCTCAGTTATGAATCGATTTTGATGTACAGAAGGCAGCAAATCAAGCGTTACAATACAAACCTGTCAAATTTTCCCAGACAATTTTTTATTTAATGTCGAGGGCATGCAGCAGACCAATTACAATTTTTTGACAGTTTCGGAACGCTTGATCTGCAGCCTTTTGTACTACCTAGAAAATATTTTTATAATTCAACAAAGTACTTTAAAAATCAAATCGAAGCCCTTTACCCCAAGTATTGAAAAGGTCTTGAAAAAATTTGTGAATTTGGTTTTTTTAATTAACTATTATTTATGTTTAACAGTCTCAGTTTCCTGGAAGATATTTCTCCTAGAAGGAAGTTATCTTTGTACATTGTTACTAATTTAATATAAAATTTAATTTAATAATTTAATATAAAAGATATCACATATACGAAGTCGTCGTGGCACCGTGGTTACTGTGTGTATCTTACGATATCACAGGTTAAGCAACGTTCGGCGCGGTCGGTACTTGGATGGGTGACCGCCGACCGTTCCTTTCTCACGGCGACTTCCGTGCTTCGGAGGGCACGTTAAGCTGTCGGTCCCGGGTGCTGTATACTTGTATACAGTAGTCGTTAGGTTTTGTCAGAAGCCATATCGGCACCCTGAAAATTCTGACATCCACCACCCAGCACTGGGCCAGCTCGGGGGATTATGGCCTAAACCTCCTCGTCACCCAGAAGAGAGACTCATGCCCTGCATTACATCATTAAATTAAAAGAATTACACGGAGTTGTGATGATGATGATGATGATGACTAATTTAATTGCTTTCTTTTGCCTACAATTTCCACAGTTACTCACCAGAATAATTGATTTCATAATTTATACAAAGTAAATAGTCTTTTATATAACATACCTTAAGTATTTATACTTAATAGTTAATCGGAAATGAGGCAGTTTCAAATTGATTTGTAAATTCCATGGCAACAGATCATTGTTACAAACATTGAAATCAATCTTAGTCAATGTCCGTAAACAATGATTATTTTTACGAATCTATTGAAAACTAATTTCCTGTCAAAACCCATTGTTTATTAGAGTTCAATTGAAACAACTAACATTTCGCAAATTTACATTTTGTTCTTATATTGTAACAAGAAGTAATCGTGGCGTTACGTTCCTGTGTATAATAGGTACTTTTAAAAGTTAAACTTTTATAATATATCTGAAGCTGAGATCAATCAAATAAGTTTAAATGCTCTGAACTCTGGCTGACAGATTTCAAAGAATATGATTTTCTATGGGATCAGATCCTAGATTAGTGTGAAGAACGTTTATGAATATTGTAAAGGCTTCACTTCTCATTGAATGAAATTCCTTCGTTTCTATTATTGATACAAGTATATTTTACAAGCCTTTACTCGAGCCTCTGATACATTTTTTACTCATTCATTCTCAAAGCAGACTTTTCGTCTAAAATTTGTAGTACATATCTGACTAGCTCTACCATAAGATGTAAGTTAACATTTTCTAGAATATGTCCTATTTAATCATATGTGAGCGATATTTGAGCTAGCTGATTCAACGTGAAAATAATACCAACATCATCAATCCTTAAATAAATGAAAAATGTGATAAATAAAAATTACCCGACCAGGATTCGAACCTGGGACCTCTCGTTTGCCGGACGAGTGCTCTTCCAACTGAGCTATCGGGGCCTGGCGCTACGCCTCGAAATTACTTACCACATTTTTGTTTTTACGTTATATTTTGCTAACGTAGCTCCATCTAATGGTATAAGCTTTGCAGCTAAGACCACCCGAGATCAATTTCTTTACAGAAATTGTGAATCCCAGTTAAAGTGAAGCATTGCAATGTTTTAATAATGTTTTTTTGCATTTAAAATGCTCAATTATTCTTAAATAAATGAAAAGGTCTTAGCTGCAAAGCTTATACCATTAGATGGAGCTACGTTAGCAAAATATAACGTAAAAACAAAAATGTGGTAAGTAATTTCGAGGCGTAGCGCCAGGCCCCGATAGCTCAGTTGGAAGAGCACTCGTCCGGCAAACGAGAGGTCCCAGGTTCGAATCCTGGTCGGGTAATTTTTATTTATCACATTTTTCATTTATTTAAGAATAATTGAGCATTTTAAATGCAAAAAAACATTATTAAATCATCAATCCTAACAAATGTTCCTTTTATAAGAAGGGTTTGCTATTTTTGATATTCGTAATTTCACACATGTTAGCTTTTGAAAAGCTTCGGAAACGAACCGACAGCGCTCTGTAATATGAAATAAAAATATTTTATTTTATAAGAGCTTTTGAATGAAAGCGTACGTAATATTTTACAAAGTATGACTAAGCTTTCTGCTAAAGTTAACATAAAAAACCGGTTTTATTTAGAAAAAAATGCTTTCCATAAATAAAGGTAGGTACTGCAATTTGCAAGCGATATTTAAAATAAACGTGTTATATTATCAAGTTATCAAACATTGTTATACTCCAACATTTTTCAGTTTTAGTTCTTCGGGTGTTTAATGACATTAGATTCAGAAAAACTTCTCTGTGCGCAAAATGTATCTAATAATACATATGTAAAAACCTACATAAGTATGTTAACATGAAAGGGCAGCTTACAATATTTTGCGCCTCTTAAAAATCAGATTTTTTTCAAACTTTATTTACGGAGGTCGTCAACAGTAGGTACGTCATTAACATAAATGACCTCCCCTATGTTACTAATCATTATATAACGATATTTGCGAACGATAGTACAGTTTTGTTTACTTATGACGATAATAATAATACAGAAAATGACATAAATAATACTCTATCATCCCTTATTAACTGGTTGACATTAAATAACTAAAGTGCGGCCGGTGGGAGTTTGCGTTCCTGACAGCTGTCAAAATCATAGCTTTTTTAACTTTCGAATTGGAAATAAACTTTATTCAGTGGAAAAAAGTATTATTTATGGAGCTGTCAGGAACGCATTCTCGCAACGGCCGCACTCTAGACAATTAATTTAACATAGACATCCTATATCAATTTCAAACAAACAAATAACTCTCCCTTAAATATGAACATAAATGACTTTAACAACGCAGTACAAGAAGTGGAGTCTACAAAATGTTTAGGCTTGACTATAGACAATAAACTGACCTGGAAACCCCATATTGCAAATTCAGTAAAAAAGCTTAATCAATATTCATACGCACTTTTCAAATTAAGAAATGTCGCCAATGTTAAGACTTACATCCAATCACGGATATGTTAGGTCGATATTAAGATACGGCATTATGTTTTGGGGTAACACAACCGAACAAGAGACAGTCCTTAAGGCCCAAAAAAGGTGCCTCAGATCTACGATTGGTCTTAAGCAGGAAGACTCCTGTAAATCCTACTTCCGCAAGTATAAAATCCTCATAGCAACATGTATTTACATAAGTGAAATTGTAAATTTTGTGAGGAACAATCCACAATATTTTGAAAAATGTCCCGTTGGGAGCCGACGTGAGGGTGCGGTAAAAAACAAAATTCCACAGAAATCCCTTTTGCAAAGAGTTAGCATAGACAGCATGGCACCTTTGATCTACAATAAAATAACGCAAATCGGCTTAAGACTGCACTCAATAGTTTTCTTGTTGAAAAGACATACTATAACTTAAAAGATTTTTTTATTCGTCAGACATAAATATTTTTTTTAAATGTGTAGGGGAGGGCGGGATTGGTTCTAACAGGGGTAAGAATTAACAAACGTATACCTGCCAAACCTGATTTGATAAAAATATGATACTCGGTTTAGGCAAAGTGGACTTTTTGTGCGTTGCAATAAATTGATTCAAAACAAATTATCGCATTTAATTTAATTATCGTTTCCACTAATTTGAACTCCGTTTTAGTGGCAATAACACCATGTCATTTGTTTGTTATAATTTTAGTAAGTTTATTTTTTATACTTTTTTAAGTCAGAAAAGTGACTTTGGGGCTATAGTTACAAATTGAGAGGAGTAAGTATTAACATGTTAACACTTACCCCATTCGAATGTGGTATTAAACATGTTTTTTTCTATGTTGGTAGGCAGACGAGCATGTGGGTTACCTGGTTTTAAGTAACTACCACCACCAGTGGACATCAATAGCATCAACGTAACATTCGTGAGCGCTACTGATGTGCTGCCGATCCTCAACAAATGGATAAAAGGAAATGAGAGATATGGAAAAAGGGTTAGGAAAGGTAAAGGAAGGGAATGGAATTATTGTCAACAAAAAGTATAATAGAATCAGAATCTTAAAAGCGAGAAGTAAAGGCTGGCAAGGATTTGCAGGAATCATAAAGCGCAACGGAAAATTGACTATTAAGTATTTCTGTGGAGATTAGCTTAAGCAGGGCAAAATCTTTTACTTGAATGTTCACTAATTGGTCGAAAAGTACTTAAAAGATATTTACTCCCAGTAGAATCTGGATTGTTGACGAGACGGAAGTCACCATGGTGCAAATCCTAAGAAAGTGGTAGCTCAACGAGGTTCTAAGCAGGTAGGAGCCCTTCTGCAGAACGGGTTTACTTTTCACTATTGCAGTAGCAGCGTAAAATACTATTGGTAATTTTATACCAGTCCTAAATATTAATTCAAAATAAATATTAATTATTCATTGAGTAAACTTAACCGAATGTTAAATTTATTGATCACGCAACGCATAGTTACTCTAGCGTTGGCAGCGGTCCGCGTGCCAGGTCACGTGACGCGATTAACTCAGTCCTAAGTAAATTGGACAGCAACTAAACTTTATTTATTTATAGGGAATTCTAGTGACAAATTAAGTACCGTCTTTTATTACATAATTATGACCAGAATCGAGTACAGAGTGCTCTCCATCAGTATCTAAAATTTGTCACCAATCACCCTGTACCTATATTTCGGACGTTTTAAATTGATATTCTGTAGAACTATGGCTTTTTGCCAACCTATCGTGTATATATGGTCCCCATTGAATTTTGGCTTCCAGGCTCATGCCAAGTAATATCGTTAAATTTATAGGGTTTCATTCATGTTCCTCCTTGGTTATATGCACATAGATTTTTTTTGTTTCAGAGCAACTATTTTTATCCCTTCAAAGCTATTAAAAACACAATCGCATATTAACATTTTTTTTAAATGGAACTGATAATTAGCTAAAAAAAAATCTACACTATTGATTCCCTTATTTAATTTGGTATATTCAGCTAGCTGTCCGTTTTAGTGAAATGATTAGATAAGCAAATAATATGACCTCGCATTTGTCTAAAAACAAAAAGTCCCAAGAATTAAGCCTTGAGACACGCCCTTACAAAAGGCTGACCTGGATGACTATTCTATTTCAATTTTAGACTTAAGCATAGCGGAGGTACAGGTTAAACTTTTTTTAAAGTACTTAATAAAGTATTTTAATAAACCACGTCCAATATCAAGGCAATTAATGTATTTAGATCGAAAAAACATTTGCAACGCTGCAGATATCGAAACTCTACAGACTACATGCAAAATTTAAAAAAATATGAAACTAATAACTGTTATTTGACGACCACTTTGGCGTTGGGGTAAACCTATCTGCCTCAGACACCAGTGGTTGCGGGTTCGATCCCCGCACGGAACAAGGAAAAAAAATGTTCCGTGTCTGGGTGTTTATCTATTTATGTATTTATATTCTAGGTTCCCCCCTAGTTCGCTATATGGTATCCCATAATACAAGATATGCTTACTTTGGGGCCATGTAGTTGGTGTGATTGTCTGGGGTTTTTTTTTAATGTCACGAAACATTAGCGTAAGTTGACAAAGTAATTATTAATGCCAATTCGTTAACTTTTTGTGTTGTTTAACCTAATAAACGATTAGCTTGGGGCAATTAATAATTTTTAGTTGTTAATGCCAATTCGTCAACTTGTGCCGTTTAATCCCTCAAACGCTTATCTAAAGGCAGTGTGGCTACTTTTAGCGATGACAGGATTGTCCTAAGTTTGATATTATCCATTTACGCTGAGACGGCATAAACGTTTTAGCTAAAACTTTTAACCCCAAGCTCCGATTATACTTTTCCGATGACTAACCTAATTTTAAGCTTATTAAATTTATTATTTTATAATATAATAAACCTAAAGCTATTTTGTTTAAACGCACTAATTTCGAATAGTGCCATACACTTTTGATTTTTTTAAATATTTTATAAATCATCTTGAATTAAAACAGTATATTTCACAAATGTAGGGATGTTGTTGGCAATATTTTTATCATAGTAAATAAAATATTCGAAATTCAAAAGTTCCTTTGGTCGCGTTCAAATGAAATGGATGTCAAGTTGAGGTAATCCTGGATTGCGTTCAGAGAGACGACCGCATTAAATGTGACATTCCTTTCAGACCTTTCCTCAGTATTTTGCCTTTGCTTGAACAAGCTTACATGTCATGTTACAATTTTTAAATGTGACATTCCTTTCAGACCTTTCCTCAGTATTTTGCCTTTTCTGGAACAAGCTTACATTTCATGTTACAATTTTTGCCATGAAAAAGAGATCTGGCTTAAGTTTATCAAAGTAGCAATTTTAGCTTTTTAATATGCTTTTTTCGTACCGAATTTTGAACTCTCTAATGTCTGGAAAAAGTAATCGGATTTGAAAATACTTTTATTTGACTACGTAGTTATCTTGAGTATTACCTATAATTATATTATGTAGAAAATGTTAAAGAGTCAAAAGTTAAGCGGGTAAAACATTTAAAAGTTATTTTCCGGAGTGTGGAGATGTTTATAACTGTAGGTTGTAAAGTCAAGGAATTATATTAAGGACGCACTTGAACGACTCAAGCAGAGCTTTGCAGTCAATTCTTCATTGAGAACTATCAAAAATCTTTACTTACATGTAAAGTTAAATTCGGAGTAGGCTTTCAGAATAAACGCCTTATAGCTAAAGAGCTATTTAAAGAAGAACCTGTATGGGTGAACTTTGAGAAACAATGCATACATAACTTCACGCCTGTATACCTTATGGGGTAGGCAGAACACCAAAGCCTATAACGTAGACGAATACAGTCACATCTGATGTCACGATTGACAGAGTTGGAGGTATTACTGGTATAGAGAGACTATTGCAATGACAGGGGTCAGCCGATCGCCCACAAAATTGCCAATAGAACCTCCGTCCCCAGAAATAATATATTTGTGTCGTATATACTATGACTATTTATCTGAACGCTATGAATTCAAAAACTACTTAACAGTTCACTCGATTATTAATAATGGACGGAGGGATTCATCAGGAAGGCCCAGATGTTGAATGAAACAAGTTTTCTTGAAATTTCTATGGTTTTGTTACTCTTTACGAATTTAAAGGAATAAAAAAACAAAAAGGAAGCAACACATAATAAATTGTATGGAACAGAAATAACTTTTCTTTTTAAAAAATATATAAATAAAATAAAATATTTATTACCAAGAACCCTATTACATTCACGGTACCTTATGTATAAATCTCGCACTGGGCCTGTATCGCAAAACTTTTTTTTTCAACTTTTTTTGTTGAGTTTAACCGGTGTAAATCCATTTCCTCCATTCCCTTTGAATATTTGGAAACAAAGTATCCTGTGTTACTCCAGGCTTTGCTCTAACTCCCTGAAATTTCAGCTAAGTCCGTCAAACGCGGTTTCAGTATGAAAGACTAACGAGCATCTGCTCATCCATATTTGTAATATTAATGGGATTTTGTATTTTAACATCACATGTTTAAGGCGCGTAATATGAAAGCATACTCAAATGTAAACTCAACTTAAGTACCTATAGATTTTTCGACAGTTTTCTATGAAAAATTTACAGCGTATCGTTACTTGAGTCATGATCGACGCTTAAGAAGGCTTTCATCATACGGGCCGTTTCCATGAGTATTTCTCAGAAAATCAAAATTTAAACAATAGCTATAGTGTTAAATAATCAATCTCCCTAACAACGCGAGAATTATAACGGTCAGCTTACGTCGATTATACAAATATCTTTATCTTTCTCATATCACATATTATACCTACCAACGTTTTTCACAAGCACTCTTCCACCCCTCTTCAGCATAAGGGGCGAGGTCGAGCTGCTAGGTCATAGGTTCGCTTCCCGACACGCTGACTCGGCGATATTATCGAGGGCAGGGGCAGCTCCGCCGCCTATTTCCATTCGCTGATAACGTCCAACCTTGGATAGGCAGTTTGTTCGGTTCGAACAGATAAAAGATAGGGTAAGGGAGATTAATGGATTACGAATGCTAATTTCAAAGGGTTGTAGTTTTGGGATCTGTAAAATGTGAAAAACAGAAAAGGTCGGACTCATGTATGGAATCGTCACTCCGTGTAATTAGCCCATTGCAGGGCTATGAGTTTCTCCTCTGGGTGATGACGAGGTTTTTTAGACCATAATCCACCAAGCTAGCCCAGTGCTGAATGGTGGATGTCAGAATTTTACTATTACGATATACCTATAACTATGAATAGGTAAGCCGTTGGTATTCAAATATAGGAACAGAACAGATACATTATTTAGAATAAAGTGGCTTTATCAACCAATGAGAGTTTATTATTATTCACTATCTATACATATAATAAAATGGTAGGAAAGTCAAAACTGTACATTGAATATTTTTTTAAAAGAATACTTGGGGTATGATCTACAATCGAAACAGAAACAAAAAATATAGTTTTTAGAATTTTTGTCTGTTTGTCTGTTTGTCTGTTTGTCTTTCCGGGATAAACTCAAAAAGTACTGCATGGATTTACTTCAAATTTGGCATGAAGATAGTTAAGAAGTCGGGTCAACATATAGGCTACATATTATCACGCTAGCAGTGTTATAATCGTAGGTGCGTTTGGTGCTGCATAGCGTTCACGCAGACGACGTCGCGGGCAGCAGCTAGTTATTAATATTATGATCTATTCTTATATAAAAAAGTAGATAAGCACTTTAAAATTTCTAAAAAACAATCGGTATTCGATAGTAGCAGGTAAAAATAGTGAAAAATAGAAAAAATAGAGGGAGGCCTTCGCCCAGCAGTGGGACAGCGCTGGCTAATATAATAATAACGTAGGTAATCCATTTTTAACAAAAAAAAAAACTAATCAAACATTGCTCTATTTCTTGAAACATGACGACCGCTTTGTTGGTGTGATTCTCTGGAGATTTTATTTATTTATAATCAAAGATATTGTATAAATCTATTCCAGTTTAATAAAGCTGAATGGTTTGTTTGATTGAACGTTCTAAACGCGGAACTATTAACCGGATCAGTAAAAAAAAATGCAATTTCACAGCCTCGCTGAGAAGTACCTACCTACCTACTACATTTTATTACACGGTATCATAAATTATGCGGGTAAAACCATACAAAAAATGATACATGAAACACAATCTGACCAAAAAACGTTTAAGCGCTATAAAGCAGGTTATATTTTCTTTAATAGATTTTTATACTATTAAAGAAAAATATACCTAGAGATTTTGAGAACATCTTACAATAATTATCCCGAATAATAAATCTCAAGCTCGTCTTTAAGTACATGTATAGGCGATCACTTTGGCGATGGGGTAAACCTATCTGCCTCAGACGCCAGACGTCGCGGGTCTGATTCCCGCATGGACAAGACAAAAAAACCGTTCCGGGTCTGGGCGTTTATATATGTATACATGTATTTTCTATTCAAGGCCCCCTAGTTCGCTACATGGTATCTCATAACACGACCTTTGCTTACTTCGAGGCCATGTAGTTGGTGTAATTGTCTGTGGATTTAGTTTTATTATTTTTATAGGCTCAGGGGCTAAAAAATGATATTTACATTGTCAGTACTAGTACCTATATTCTTAGGTACTTATATTCTCAAAAAAAATTGAAAATTAAAAATTCTTTCTCCTTTTAATTCTAATTATCTTCATAACATTTCAATAAGAAATTTAAACACATCGTTATGCGCAAAACCTTACAAAATGGGGAATGCAATGTTTAGCCTATTAGAATTCATTATACCGGTCCCATTCAAATTTAATTACCGGAATAAGATCAGTACCCACTTGAAACTGGATGTACGAGCGTCTATTTGAACCACCAGCTGCTATCCTCTACAGACTTCAGTGGATTTCAAATATTAATCTCAATCCTCAATCTTCGATTTATTATTTAACACTTCAAAGTTTTAGCGTTGCCATGACAGCTAAAACCTAGATATTTTTGTATGAAAATTGGATTGAATATATTGTTTCAATTTAGAAATCTGTTAGAAACAAGTTGATATTAGGAATCATGCTCGCAATGGGCATTGTTCATTTTTTTTTATTTGCTTCAAAGGAAAAACCGTTTCGAGGTAAGCATTAAAAAAAAATAGGGGTTTTATAAATTTTTAACAAAATATATTAATTTGACCTTGTTTAACCTTGATGGCATCAAATAGCTTAAGATGTTGATTTGAATCAATTTTTGAAATGTTTTTGTTTACAATCCATTTGATGACATTACATGACTTTAGCAAACAGACACAGTTAATGTTTTTTTTCAATACACTTGCTCGTAAAGTGAGCCTTATTCTATTGAATTTAGAACTATAAACTGGGCTATAAGTCACGCGTGCATAATATATTATACCCTAGTGCATAATATAATGAATCCTACAAAGTTGAATTGTACCTTTGTGCAAATTACATGCGAGTAAACAGAGCATATTTTATTGATCCGGGTTATACATTAATTTTTTTCAGAAACAACTAAGAGGTTTTATACCACTTCAAATCCATATACATTTTTAAATGTTTGCGCCTTATATTAGTAAAACAAATATGTACCTATATCAAACAAATTGTTCACAATTTACAATAATTTGTTATAAAATATTAAAATATTTGCATTTACCACTCCAAATTAAACATTTTCACGTAAAATAGGCTGTATATGCTATACAGACATTGACACATTTGGCAGAAAAAAAAACCTACGCGCATGCGCGAGGTTCGGCGCCATTTTTCAATCACAATTCACAGCTTTGTTATCAAGCGTGTTTGTTATTTTATGACCACGTATGTCTGTCTTTTACTCACAAGTGTGTTGAAAAACGTCGTATGTAACTCGTGAGCGTTGCTAATTACAGTCTCGGCTCATTATTAAGCCCTCGCTTGCGGCTCGGGCTCAAATCACAGCCTCGACTGTAATTAGCAACTTCGCTCACTTGTTACATAATATACTATTACTGACTGACACATGTTCACATAGTTAGTGTCACTGATGAGGTCATTACGTAATAATTTAAAAATAAGTGTCTTTATAGACACACTTATAAAGTCTCTCAAAATAGGTTAAAAATTTATATAAAACAATAAAAATAATAGGTAAAAAAAATTAACAATGCCCATAGTTTTTTTTTAATTTATAAAAACGACTCAATTTCTGTAGAAAAAACTTAGGTAGATACTTTCAATATCAATAATGCTTAATGCGTCACCAAGTTATGGTAAGTATTATATTTTATAGGCAGCCAGCACTGGGCCAGCTTGGTACGGCCTAGACCTCCTCGTCACTCAGAGGAGAGACTCATAGCCCTGCAGTGGGCTCATTACACTGAGTTGTGATGCTTTTACATTTATTTTAATAAGAATCAAATTATTTCTTCACACATTCTGTTTAGGACTCTAGTAAAGCACACACAGTCACTGTGTTCATTCAAGATTCACACATACCGCAGACTTGAGTGAAACAGTTTCTACTAGGATCCTATTGGATAAATGAATTAAATAAAATCTTATATGTCACCTACAAAGAACATTTAGGTACATACATACATAAATAAATGAAAAATGTGATAAATAAAAATTACCCGACCAGGATACGAACCTGGGACCTCTCGTTTGCCGGACGAGTACTCTTCCAACTGAGCTACCGGGGCCTGGCGGTCCGCCTCGAAATTACTTATCACATTTTTTTTTTTACGTTATATTGCTAACGTAGCTCCATCTTATGGTATAGCTTTGTAGCTAAGACCACCCGAGACCAATTCCTTTACAGAAATTGTGAATCCCAGTTAAAGATAAGTATTGCAATGTTTTAATAATGTTTTTAAGTTTTTGCATTTAAAATGCTCAATTATTCTTAAATAAATGAAAAATGTGATAAATAAAAATTACCCGACCAGGGTTTTATTTATCACATTTTTCATTAATTTAAGAATAATTGAGCATTTTAAATGCAAAAACTTAAAAACTTTATTACATACATACATAACTTCAAGCCTCTCTCCCTTTGGGGTAAACAGAGACCATATACCTAAGTTTGTTTTAATTTTGATTCTCCATAAGTTACGTGCTTACTGTTTTCGTTCAATTTAACTCCCATCTACGAATCTAAAACCAATTTGTAGGTAATCGAATCCACCCTATTCGTCAAGAGACCCCGGATTGTGGGTGACAGTTTGACAAGTGACACTGACAGATTGAAGCGCTCTCTATCTAATCCGCGAAGCTTTCATCAATCTTAACGGTGATCAAGGACGCAATTAATCACGAAACCTTTAATATATTGAGTAGCTTTGCCTTTTTTGAAGTAATCTTATACTTTCATGTAGCCTAAAAAAAAACCACATAGCTTCTGTTAGGCTGCAAACTGGACGGCAGCGACAGCGAGAGCGACAGCGGCGCGGGCAGCGGCGCGGGCAGCAATTTCCGCGACATGATAGAAAGTATTGAGTATTGAGTTTCGCTCTCGCTGTCGCTGCCGTCCAGTTTGCAGCCTTATAGGTAGGTAGGTACTAGAAAACGATAGTAAATAGTTATACATTTATTACCTACTCAAATATTTATACTGTTTCGCGCGGTTTTCACCTGCTCAATTTCGGATCCGCAAGAATATCGAGATAAAAAGTAGCTTATGTGCTATTCCAGACTGTACACTATTACTATGCCAAATTTCGTCTAAATCCGTGAGGCCGTTTTGCCGTGATTGAGGAACAAACATCCATCCAATAAAACTTTCACATTTATAATATTAGATTAGAGGCAAAAAGATAGTCACATATACAGACGAACAGAAAAAAATGCAAACAATCAATAGCATTGTCCGGGGATCCAACCTGCTACCTCTGTCGTGGTGTGGAGGTGTGGCACCTAGCTTAAAATAGCATCACATAAATTCTTACCACAAATGTTGTAAGATTTGATCATAGTAGGAGACCTACTTACAAAAGAGAGTATCACTTTGCCAGGTCTTTTTCCTGCAGATAATCTGCCTTTTACATAAATCTTCAATAGTGGTAAATGACAATGACGTAATACACAAAATTAATTGATAGTTGTTGATACACCGGTGCATATCATAGCGCTCAAGCCTCATTTGTCGACAGTCTTTATTATATAAAGAGTGGTGCACCAAGAAAACTCTCTCGAATTAGTCGCCTCTTGTAGCACTCTTATGAAAGGAGCAGTAGGGATATTCTTAGGCCTAAAACGGCGTTACAACGTTACTTTTTTTTGTTTAAAGATTGTGTTTTCCATAGATAACAAAGAGAAAAATATCTATAAGATCAGTGTGAATTTTCACGTCTATCCAAGAAACAAACAAAGGCTGCACTAGGAAAACTGTTCAAAAAAAGCTCATGTCCTGCAGTGGGATCATTACAAAGAGTTGTGTGATGGTGTGAAGTTAAAAGTTTAAAAGTAAAAAAGTTATCATCTTATTAGACGTGACGTGACTGTACAAGCGTTGCTATGACAACTTAATTACAGATTTCTCTGTAATAATCTTGGATTTAATACAAAAATCCACAATAAGAATCACAGCTCTGCTTGCGTGCTGATGTCACGTCGTCACACACAGCCGAGCTGCTTACGCGGTGATTTAATGATTGATTTTTTAACCGTCAGATATAAGATAACTAATGAATATAGTGTCACACGATAGTTTCAAGCTCGTCTCAAGTTTATTGTCATTGTACCTATGTTATTGTCAAACAATCATAAAAAATCTAAATAAAACTTTATTCCGATGAAATATCCATAGATACATTAATGCTTCGGTCATGTGTATACAGATTGCTAGTATTGCAATTAGTAATGTAACCTGCAAAAAAAGTTCCCATGATTTGGACGCCTCTCGATCGAGCACGAGCTGGGCCGCAATAAAGCGCGCTCGTGGTCTGCTCTAAAGCCGGGTATACATTGGTGTAATGGAACTAGTACTGTAATATAATAAATAATAATAAATAAAATCCCCAGACAATCACACTAACTACATGGCCCCAAAGTAAGCATAGCTTGTGTTATGGGATACCATATAGCGAACTAGGGGGGAACCTAGAATATAAATACATAAATAGATAAACACCCAGACACGGTACATTTTTTTTTGGTTCCGTGCGGGGATCGAACCCGCAACCACTGGCGTCTGAGGCAGATAAGTTTACCCCATCGCCCAAGTGGTCGTCATTATTCAGTGCTATATTCACGCAATTCGTGCTCGCGCAATTAGGACGGGCGGACGAACGCCCGTCTAAATTGAGCATAGAGAATTTTTCGATGTTATTCAAAACACAGAAAATGTACCGACGATCTGGTCAAAGTCACCGGTAGTGACTTTGGCCATCCATTCTGCGAGCTATGTGGCTTGTCCATTACCTCTAGAGCCCTGCTGAATAGCTGTTTTTATACGATTTGTATTAAAACAGCGTTTGTCGCGTTTCGAGAACTCGGAAATCTGCCTATTTAGCCGCCGATATTGAGAAGCATGAGTTTGAGGTTAGGTGAACTTACGTTTAGGTATAATATGAAATACACATAATTTAGTTCAAACTTTACTTTCACCTGCGCCAAAAAAACTGTTGAACACAGTGCAGTGCAAAATGTGGTTGCAAAAAAGTCGAACTCTTCTGTTCTCCTGCATGTAAACATAGTTCAGGCCTGTCATGTTCTAATTTGGAATTACAACAGTAGAGGACCCCTTTGATTCCAACGAATCTTCAAGGGACACATGCTTTTGACGCAGTTTACATGAAGATGAGGAAGATCAACAAGAAGAAGAACAAGACGAACAAGCACGACAAGAAGAACAAATTGAAAGTTACGACTCGGGTGATTAAATTTCACTACTTTTTTTTAAGTCGAGTTGCTTTTATTGTTTCAATATCTGCTGTTATCCATTATTTTGTAATAGTTTCAAATTAAACAGGACCCTGGAACTGACCCGTGGAATAGGCCTACTGGGGAAATCGCGTTAAAAATAACGCATTAAGAACACTACCTCATAGGTAGCGTGGAAACGTGTGCATATTGTAACGATTATAACATTTATAACTTTTTGAATCGTTATATCTCCAAAACGGTAGCTCATAGGAAAAAAGTATCGATAAAAATTATGATAAAACTTACCGTTTTGCTGAAAATTGCAAAAAACTGATGTTTTCGACCTTGAATAAAAAAAAATCCATGCAATTTAACTTTCAAATTTTATTTTTAATCATATTTTAAACAATCTTACCAATTTTCAGCTTGGTGAGAATTTATTTAACCTCGAATGTCTAACTAAATTGACCGGGCTAAAAATAGAATAAACTCTCTATTTTATTTTAGACAAATAAAAAATTTACCTTGCCGAAATAACAAAATTTTACATTTCATTTTTGTTTTTATTATGAGAACTGGAGCTAAAGTAAAACATGTTCGGCAGTTTATAACACAGGCAGCATCTTTATGGCAAAATTTACGAGTACCCGTAGAGCACATAATGTTCCTAAAGCACTAGAATACTCAATGTCTCTAAAAGATAAGTTTTACAGAATATAAAAATATACTCGCTTTAAAGTAAGTAATACAAAGATATTCCTGCTAGGACTAACTGAGGCAAAAGGCGAATAAGGATTCTTTCATGAGGTACAAATACAAATAAAAATTCTTTATTGTGCATACCTTATTCAATTAGTACAATTTGGTTTACATTATAGCTTGACAATATTTACGTGGGTACAAATAGCGATCCTTTACTTTACGTCCTAGTAAAATACTGTGATACGGCAAAGTAATGATTCTCATCGTAAGTAGGTTAGGTACCTGTTACAAATATCGAAATTTTAAAACTAGTAACTCAAACTATTAACACAAATTAAATTGGGGGTAGGTGTCGCGGTAGGTGTAGGGGGGTAGGGGGTAGGTGTTAGGTATAAACTATTCCCCGAAATATAAAAAAAAATACATTGACCTGATTGTAACGGCGCTAAAAGGACCGCAGAGCTTGTCGTAAGGAAATTACTTAGATAGAATACTTTTTGATAATAATATATAACCCATCACAGATCTCTGCCTATTTAACAAACCTGTCGTTATGAGAAACCAATTTACTTAATACCTATCCTAACCCTTAAATTCATAGTCACTTACCATTATTTCTTATTGAGCTGCTGCCCATGAATAGTACAGAAATCACTCTATAAAGACACAATTTCCTGCCAAATATGTCAAATTTTAGACTGTCTATCAAAATTATAAAACTGCTCCGTTACTGACTGAGTGACTGACAGACAACATACAGCTTAGAGTACATTACGTAACTTATGGGTGTAGAGAACTGAAATTGGGAACATACTCGTATATTTCTAAGGAGGTTTCGGGGAGTACCAAGGAAGAAATTCCCACGGGAACGATAAATATAGGACTTTTTAGTTTGTATGAAAAATCTTATTCCTTGAGTGGTTTTTTAGTTTTTCAGTGTCCGGTTGTATTATGGAAGGAATTTCCGAAATTCCCACGGAAACGGAAAACATATGAATTTCGGGAATTCCTTCCATAATTTTTAGTTCGTATGAAAAATCTTATTCTTTGAATGCATGGATGTGAAACTTAGTATTAAAGGTGGAAAAAGCTCGTTTTATCATAAAGATCCAGATACTTAAGTATCTCCGTAAAGTTGCTTGCTTTGCTCTATATTTCAGAATACATTTTGTAAAGTGCGTGGATGGTCATTTGGAACTGGTTTTTACTATTAGACTTTTAAAAGCAGACTTTGTTCAAGAATCATTAAGGTGTGCAATGAATTACTTATGCCAGGGTTTTAAGAACCGCAAGTGTCGTGTAGTTATCTCGTGGAAGGACGTGTATCAACGTCGTCTTTGTTGTTTCATTACGTGACATGGACTCATAACATACATACATACATAACGTCACGCCTGTATCCCTAATGGGGTAGGCAGAACACCAGAAGCTATAAAAACATCTGATGTCACGTTTGACAAATTTGGAGGTATTAAAATGATGGAGAGACTTGCAGGGGGTCAGCCTATCGCCCACAAAAACATCAATAAAAAAAAACCTCCGTCCCCCTTCACTGACTTTTACAGTATGCCCGGGAAGAGAAGCAGCTGGCACATTCTATGTTTTTCTATCGCTCCCAGTCCAGCATGGAAGATGGACTCATTTTGTTCAGAAAAATGTATTGTTTTCATATTACTAATTTCATTATTTTTAGATATAAATTGCTTCTTTAGTTGGATTGTGCCTCAACGATACAGCGAAATAAGCAATTTATATCCATTAAGATTAATGACAAAAGATTAAAATTCAAAAAGTATCCTTTATTGTTTGAGTAATAAATAAAACAGCAATCGTGAATTTGTAACGGGTCCATGCTGTTTTAAATCTTTCGTTTATACGTGGGTGGTCTGAAAAGTTTCCAACCTAACAATGATACAAGATTTTTTTTCTTAATTTTTTTATTTATTTTTCTACATAGTCTCCTTGTAAGTCTACACACTTCTCCCAGCGATGCTCCCATCTCTGTAACCCGTCCAAATAGTACTCGGCGTTTTTCTCTGCAAAATAATTGTTCACAAAGGTGATTGCCTCCTCATTTGACGAAAATCTTTGTCCTCCGAGCGCAGTTTTTAGATGAGGGAACAAAAAGAAGTCGCTTGGGGCCAGATCTGGTGAGTAAGGCGGATGGTCAAGCAGTTCAAACCGTAACTCGTGGATTTTTGCCATGGCAACCGCTGAGGTGTGAGACGGCGCGTTGTCTTGGTGAAACAGGATTTTCTTTTTCTGCAAATGTGGCCGTTTTTCCGCAATTTGTGCCTTCAGCTCGTCAAGTAATGATGCGTAGTATGCTCCTGTAATGGTTTTTCCTTTTTGAAGATAATCGATTAAGATAACTCCATGACTATCCCAAAAAACAGTCGCCATCACTTTCCCAGCCGAAAAAACAGTTTTTGCTTTTTTTGGAGCTGGTTCCCCCCTTGCAGTCCACTGTTTTGACTGTAGTTTTGTTTCGGGCGTATAATGGTGTATCCAAGTTTCATCTACAGTAATTAATCGGCGCCAAAACTCGGATTTATTGCGCCTAAACTGCGCCAACAGAGCCTTGGAAATGTTCATTCGAACACGTTTTTGTTCTAACGTGAGCAAACACGGCACCCAACGCGCGGACAGCTTTCTCATGTCTAAATCTTGTTTTAATATGTGACAAACACGTTCTTTGGACATTTTCATAACCTCTGCTATCTCTCTCACTTTAATTCGGCGGTCGTCTAACACCATTTCGTGAACTTTAGCAATGTTATCGTCAGTAGTTGCAGTTTTTGGACGTCCCGAACGTTCATCGTCTCCCAAGCTCTTACGGCCACGTTTAAATTCAGCTGCCCAAAATTTCACTGTGGTAAATGATGGTGCAGAGTCCCCATACACAGAGTCCAACTCATTTTTGATTTGCGTAGGCGTATTGCCTTTCAAAAACAAATATTTAATAACAGCTCGATACTCAATTTTTTCCATTTTCACAAAAACACTCACATGTACTCACTCAAACGACTGTCAACTAAAAACTGCGCGTCCAAAATGGCCGAAACTTTGGTGAGTAACCTGTCAAAAGATGCACAACTACATTCACTAGCTTTTGTTGACGAGTGGCGCCATCTTTGCGTTAAGGTCGGAAACTTTTCAGACCACCCTGGTAGAGCTTTTCATTTTTATAAATCCGTGAACGGGCTATTTTTCAATATCTACTGCTCATTATTTATCCTTAATATTTATCACAGCTGGATAAGATCATAAGTCACGAACCTTAAGAGAAAAGTAAATAAAAGATTTATGGGAGTGATTTTAACTTTAAATCATGACATAAGCTAGGGAGTATCTATTTTAATATTGTGGAAAAGGTTAAAAATCAGTCACATCTTTTTGCTGTGTTGACAAAGTTCACAAGTGTTCACAAAATAATAGATGACAATGGAATAAAATTTAAAACGCAGGATATACAGCAGAGTCCTTGATCTTTTAGGGTTCACTAGAAAACAGAAGGTTTTTCCTTTAGCCTGTGAGATGAGGTTTTAAAACGCGATATAATAAATCAACTCAATTATAATAGATTATCTATTAATCTCAGTTTGAGATGCGTCCACGCACCTAGCCTGCCTACCCGCCTCTGTGTCATTTGCCATCATCCTACCTCAAGATAGAACCGCGGCGGTGCGGTGCTGAAATAGGATAACAATCAGACACTCATTGCTCTTAGCGTCCTCTATAACATAGTTACTTCCGCGACCATCAAGTCATACGAACATCTTTATATCGCTAACCTATCGCTAGCTCTGACAAGCCCAGTCACTAATTCAACCTAAGCCTAAATTAAAGGTGTGGCAGCTGATTTCACATCAATCACTATGAAATATGGTGTGTTTACAAATCGTTTGCGTCTATTTTACGGTTTTCCATTGGTGTAACACCCTAAGGAGGTTCATTGTTAACAAATTTCAGGATTCTTGAAATTCATTTTTTGTGCAGTTAAGTACGTTGCTAATAAATAGTGCCTTGCTACAGCTATTTAGATACATACATAACTTCATGCCTGTATCCCTTATGGAGTAGGCAGAACACCATCTGCTGTCACGTTTGACAAACTTGGAGGTATTATAGTGATGGAGAGAGACTTTTGCAGTGACAAGGGGGCCTATCACCCAAAAAACGTCAACAAAACCTCTGTTCCTTAACTGACTTTTACAGTATGCCCGGGAAGAGAAGCGGCTGGCACATTCTATGTTTTTCTTTCGCTCCCAGTTCAGCATGGAACAAAGCTATTTCTTAGTTTAATTTATTATGAACACCTAAAGAAAGCAAACGTTCTGTTATGTTAGCTTATTTTCTTTGTTAAATTATTAATTTATATTGATTTATGTATTTAAAAATTCTAATATAACCTTCAACCTATTTCTAATTAAATAGTTACCTGTTAATTAATATTTTATGCACGTGCCTTAAGCACGACTTTTAACTACCCTATCGCTGCATCCATACAACTGTATTATAAAACTTCTGCTTACTACCTCATAATTATGTTAATTATAGGCATCAGTATAGATAAGATTTCAAAACCATTACTTAGTAACTTAATAAAGGTATCAAATATTTTTAGTTATAAATGTATAAAGCAATCAATCAATGTGTCATACATAGTAGCGTTTAAGTGTGCTACTATGAATATGTATCAGAATTGATACTTCTTTATGATTAAATAGATTAAATAAAACAAATACAAATACTACTAGTCGTGCCCATAGTTTGCTTATCTATATCATTAGGTTTTAGGCCAAAGCAGTTTTTAACCAATTAATTAATTAAAATCAAACACCTGATAATATTGAATATTTTACTAATAAAAAACACGCATTTAAGTCACGGCACCGATAGATTTAGATCCCACACGTGATCTCACATAACATCAGATCCAACTTTTGTACTCTAGTCTCACGGTGGGTTTTTGCTAATCCAGCATTTGCTTCCTAAATGAGATGCTTGCACGGTTTTGAAATGGTTTTTCCCACGATAAGTGGCGACAGAAAAACTTTTCTTAGAAGTAGGCCAGTGACATTAGCTTTTTATTAAAGTGTTGTTAAGGTGTTTGGGAAACCTTTAAAATTAAGATTATCCTATCCTTCTAGTAGTAAAGCTTGTAAGGATATTTGTATATAAGTTATTTTTTGGGCATTGTTCATTATTTTTTTATTTGCGTCAAATAAAAAAACCGTTTTTCGGAATTAGGTTTCTGATTACTTTTGTCGATTTAGAACATTTAAAAAAATCAGGGTTTTATAGATTATTAACCAATTACTTCTAAATGCTCTTAAGTTTTTGCATTTAAAATGCTCAATTATTCTGAGATAAATAAAAAATGTGATAAATAAAAATCACACGACCAGGACCCGAACCTGGGACGTCTCGTTTGCCGGACGCGTGCTCTTCCACTGAGCTACCGGGGCCTGGCGGTACGTCTTGAAAATACTTACCACATTTTTGTTTTTACGTTATATTGCTAAAGTAGCTCCATCTAATGGTATAGCTTTGCAGCTAAGAGACCACCCGAGACCAATTTCTTTTCAGAAATTGTGACTCCCAGTTACAGTGTAGCATTTCAATGTTTAATAATGCTTTTAAGGTTTTGCATTTAAAATGCTCAATTATTCTAAAATAAATGAAAAATGTGATAAATAAAATCACCCGACCAGGACTCAAAACAGGGACCTGTCGTTTGCGAGCGAGTGCTCTTCGACTAAGCTACCGGGGCCTGGCGGTACGCCTCGAAATTACTTACCACATTTTTGATTTTACGTTATATTGCTAACGTAGCTCCATCTTGCAGCTAAGACCACATTTTTTATTTATCACATTTTTCATTCATTTAAATACAGGGTCATATAATAGTCAATTATATTTCAATAGGAAATTAAGTATGATGAGTGGCTCTGAATTTCAAAAAAGAAAAATTTTTTTTCAATATTTTTCATAAATTAAAATTTCAAAATTGTTCTCTGTGAGTAAAATTTAAGATTAATCTAGATTTTATGACTATACACAATAAGATGGACACGTTTTTATTTTTTTGTTTAGTCATGAACTACAGATCAAACTTAAATTTTGATCACTTAGAAGAATTTTAAAACTTTAATTTATGAAAAATATTTAAAATAAAATTTTATTTTTCGTAATTATGACCCACTCATCAGTCTTAATCTGCTATTAAAGTATTATTGACTTTTATATGACAACCCTATATACAAGAAGTATTTTTCTTCTTGATGTGCCCCTCCGACTATCGAAGGTTGGCAGTCAGCTCTGCATAACGAGTCCTGTCTCTTGCGAGGCGAAATAGATCTACAGCGCTCGCTACTCCTGTCCACTCTCGCATATTCTGAGCCAAGACTTCTTTCTCCGCCCAAATTTTCTTTTGCCAAGAACTTTGTTCATCATTATTAATTGCAGAAGCCCGTATTTATTTATTTGTCTAAGCACATGTCCCAGGTATGCAACTTGTCTCTATTTGATTGTCAGCCAAAGGTGTCTTTTTGTGCCGATGCGCCACAGGACTTCCTCGTTGGAAATTTTCTGAGTCCAACTTATTCTTAACGTTCGTCTGTAAGTCCACATCTCAAATACGTCTAAACGTTTTCTGAGATCTACTTTAATAGTCAACGCCTCGCATCCGTATAAGAGTATAGGCCAGATGTAACAATGTAGAAGACGGGTACGTAATGATATGCTTAGTGAACGGCTAGCTAGAACCTTTTTCATCTTAATAAAGGTACTTCTGGCGACTTCAATGCGAGTTTTTATCTCAATGCTGCAATCCCAGTTTTCAGTCAACCTGGTACCCAAATACTTATGCAGCCTTTGCCCGGAAACGGAGATTGACACATCTGTGGGACTCTTAGAAACAGCCATCACTTTAGTTTCTACGATATTAATACTCAGACCAGTCCTTTCACTGCACTCATTGACTCTGTTGACTATCAATTGAATTGCAATTCTGTTCTGTATAAACAATTGGGACTGTGTCGTCAGCATAACGAAGGTTATTAATGACTTTTCCATTAATGCCTGCCATTACAGCTTCTGAATACAGATTGAATAGCGTTGGTGACAGAATACAACCTTGTCGGACTCCTCTCTTGATTTCTACCTCTTCAGATTCCGTTCCCCTTAATTTTATTATGGCAACTTTGTTCCAATACAAATTTTACGCTATCCTGATGTCCTTATCATCCAGACCTATGTCCTTCAATATAGTAATAAGACGGTCATGCATCACTCTGTCGAACGCTTTTTCATAGTCTACAAAGCACATATATAAGTCCTGTTGCATGTCTTTGCATTTCTGTACGAGAACCTGCAGTGCAAAGAGAGCCTCTCTGGTGCTCATGCCTGAACGAAAACTGAATTGGCTGTCAGCGAGTTGATCATCACACTTCTTCCGAATGCGTTCATGAATTACGCGGAAAAATAGTTTCAACACCTGACTGATAGTTGATAGTTCGAAAGTCTTCGCATTTCTTAGCGTTCTTCTTTTTCAAGGTTTTCAAGGTTGACAAGAGCCAGTTGCGAGGAAACTGACCATTATTGTGTATGAGGTTCATGAATTGAACCAAGGCATCAAGATGTTCATCTTCGATAAGTTTTAATACCTCTATGTGAACATGGTCGCATCTAACAGCTTTTCCACATTTAGCTTTCTTCAATGCCATTCGGATTTCACTTTTGACTATGGGCAAGCCCTCTACCACTTCCTCACTTGACACTAGAGAGCTTCGTGGGCCATCCGCGAACATAGTTTTTTTTTTATATTGTAAGTATAAGACGTTTGTCTTCCATGTCTTTTATATATCGTTCTCATAGCCGTGTCTTCTCGGCCACCTCCAGTATGAGTTTTTTTGTTTTCATCCAGTAGATAACTTTGCCCGTTTGTTTGTTTAGAAAAACAATTTATTTGCCAAAACTTAAAAAGGTGACGTACTTATGAAAAAATATAGACATTATAGGAATGAATTCAGTCGAAAGTTTCTTCGGTTTCAGCAGATTTATTGGTAACGGGTTATATAAAGTAAGCACTATACCTCTTAATGACAGTTAAAATATATTTCACTGAAGGGTAAGAATTTCATACAAAGAAGGTAATAACTTTTCTATTTATAAGAATATGAACAAGGGAACAATACTAAAATGAAAAATATACTAAATTTATTGTCTTCAATAAGAAACGCTCAAGGAAGGAAAAAAATGAGAATCGAAAGCTTTGTTTGCTAACTTTAGTCAATCCAGTTTTTCCTTTTTTTAATAAATTTCTTTTGTGTAAAATTTGTAAAAATGCCAAGAGAAATGAGCTATGTTGAAGGATCTTTATTCATTCAGACTTGCTATAACTGACTTAACTGGCATTTGTGCTCTGGCATTTGTGCTTTAAAGCTTATCGTACTATGTTTATGCTAAAGTTTTAATTCAATTCACAAGCCACAATTCCCTGAATTCCTGTAAAGTTCTGAGTTACCTAACTAACCTAGTAAAGTTACACCCGGAAGCTAAGCTTATTGCTAATTAAAAATGATCTTCCGTCCATAATTTTCATATTCTCATACCTTCATAAATTAAAAAGCTGCCATATACACATATAATAATCGCCAATTGTTTAGAAACACAATAAATATACGAAAGATTTCAAATTTCAAATAATATGTTGCCTACGACTCAAATGTTCATTTATACGTAGGTATGTATGATGCTAGCAGAATTTCGATTGTTAGAGTTTCGTAATATGAAAGATAACTCTGATTTAAACTATTTTTTAGTTTCGTATGGAGACAACAAGATTGACAACAAATCTATGATTGTGTCATGATCAACACTTAAGAAAACTTTCTTAATTAAGAAAGTGCCACCTCCCCAGCAGTGGGAAAGTGCAGGCTGAGATAATAATAATTATTAATAAAAGATTATTATGCCATCTCGTTATTTTATTACTTAAAATTTTCAACAGAGGTAGACCACACTATATCTAGGCACTCCGTGGCAGAGAATGAAGGGTGCATGTTGAGTGTCATCTGTTTCTTGCATGACAACAAGAGGGCCTCCACTCCAGTTATACTTCTCTCTCCCTTACCAGTTCAAATTTTTTCACGAATTTATATTTTAGTGTGATTTTTTTTTGATTTTAGATAGCTTAATATTTCATTTATATTCTTAGTTTTCTCGACTCATAATCTTAAATAAAACACTTTTATTCATTTTTACTCGACCTTTCGGAATACATTAGTGTAGATTTTTTTAAACATTCATCTAATATGTTTCGTTCATATAATCCTATTTAGTTCATATAACTTTTTGTTGTATGTTGAATATCAGCTGAAACTTTTGTTCCATATGACATTCGAACTTTCCTGCGGATAAATATGATTTGATTTGATTATACATAAACGATTCAAAATAGTTAAAAGGAAGCATAATTAAGTAAGTACTGAAAAAGATACCTATAGCATCAAACCTAATTATTAACGTCGGTTGCGTGCTGCAACTGCATTAATCACAATTTGCTTTTATATTGTTATACGATGCTGCAGCTCAAATCAGAGCTAATATTTTACAGCATAATGCACTCTTGTAATATATACCAGCACACGCTATCTACTGAGACCCTGAGATTAATGCTAATTTATGATTTATTTCTCGGTACGGGTGCAAGGCGAATGTGTAGGTATATTAGATAGACTTAGATTAGTATAAACCCATGATAATATTATATGTCTAGGGAACTGATGACACGTAGCTTAGGTAGGTATGTATGTTTAAATTAGATAATGTTTATTTCATTGATTTTCGGTATGTCGTATTACCTTGGTGATCAATCATAGAATATAGTAATTTAAGAAGAAATGGAGTGCCTGTTTGCTTTCAAATATAGGTACAATCGTTAAATTCAAATTAATACGTATCGCCAGGTGACGATAGAGTCTTAAGATAGAGTTAAGGTTAGGCTTAGTTTAAAGGGTAGATAGTTTAAAAATCTAACTAAACTTATACTATAGTGTCAATAAATACATTTTGATTTTTAATATTCATTATATTGATACCTCGTTATATTGAACCTCGACAATGTTCACTTAAGTGGCGCCATCCTCAACCGTAAACAAAAAAGCTGACTTTTCATTTCAAACACATTTGGCATAACCGGTTTATTCACTTTCTTCAACTAAACATAATACAAAGTGATATGTATCCGATGAGTCAGAACGATCAGATTTTGGGTGCTTTCTCCCACACTTGCCGGATCACGGATGCGGACACTTTCCACAGAGAAACGGGAGCAGCGTTTTGCATGACCTTGATTCTGCCAGAAAGCCAGCTCCGACTGTCGTAAGCCTACCGCTCGCCAGTCAACCAGTCTTCGCCTCACGCTCGAACGAACCACACGTCCACGTTGAGTGATCAACCACTTCGTCGCGAGTGTCAAGTAACTTCTGGTGAAGTGACAAAGTGCTTATCTTGGATTTGGAACGTGCGTTCGTTTTTCAAAAACGCAAATCTGGAGTCGACTACGCTTTTAAGGAGGTGCGTTGTGGTTTTTTTTAAAGACGCGGCATTTGTTTTTTTTTTTATTATAATAATAAGGTTTCTAATAAACTTTATGAATCTATAAATTTATGAATGAGTTTTACTGTATGTAGGTTCGCCAATAAATTGGTTTCTGCTTCTGACACGATGATTTGCAGGCGATGTAAAATGTGAAAGTCGCATAGTTTAGTGTTAGTCGTTCGTAAGATTGAGTCTAGTTAGTTATCGCGATGGTCACGGGCTGCTAGTTAAGCGATCACGTAATTTATCGTTTAATAAAATCCACTAAGATTTCTAATATTTTTTTAAATCTAACAACATTATTAGTATTATGATTAAATTTGTAATTATTGAAAGTTTTACAAGCAAAATAACTTGCTATTCATCAATTTAAGTACTCAATTTAATAGCCATTAATCACTGTCCAACTTGATGTTTCATAATAAAGTGCGATGAAATATTTTCTCCGGGTAGGACGCTAATTAAGTCGAACGCTTTCCTTGAAAGAAAGTTCGCGTGGACAATACGTAACAAACATGTAGGTATAATAATATATATACAGGTTTTCCTTATCTGTATAAACGAACAACTTATTTTATTTTGGGTTCGTTAACATTTAAGAATGATTGATATTTGAAAACAAAAAAATATTGTTAAACGATTCCAATAACAGCCTCTTTGTTTCCAAACTCATATAAAATAAAAGAGGCGTACATTTCTTTATAAATTTTGAATTATTCAAATCATAAAGGAGATTTTACAAACACATGCATTCCATGAAGTTTAATTTAAGAACGATGTCATTTTACTTAACAGCCAGCACTTTCAAATATAAATAAAACCTTCACCGCAAGAAACTCTTTACCCTCTTTTCTCTAGCTGCTAAGAAATTGCTTTTATAAAATAAGGACCGCTTACCGATGGAATTTTCTTTTGAAAATCGTCTAGCACTTAAATCGAGCGCGTGCAGTTATGACGTTATCTTTTTAAATTTAAATTTAGAATTTCGTGCCTGTTATGGAAAAGATTTGATCATGTATTCACTGTTGGGTCATGTAATGTGAACATTATTGGACGGTAGATAGAGCACGTGGTTAAGATTAAATGTAAATTTTCTTAAGACACTTATCACCATACTCATCTCTAAGTATTTACTCAAGTTGCCTCTATGCTGCCTAAAATTGTTGTTTTGAATTCTATACTTTACATAGATTGTTGTATATTCATTTACTTTTGTTTACAATTGCTAACCCTATGTTTATTTAGAGACGTGTTAGTTGTTTGAACACACTTCTTTTCAATTGTTTCATTGTCTATGAAACAAATAGAAAGAAAAATATTATTTTCAGCGCTGAGGAACTCAGAAATTCCAATGCAACAATAATACTTTTAAAAGAATGAGTAAGAAATACCTCTAGACTTAATAAATCTTTAAATGACTTATTATTGGTCAAAAAAGTTAAAAACGGAACTCACTGCAATTTGAAAAAACTTGAATGTTGAATGAAAAATCGTAGTAACAATCAAAATAGTAAAATCTAATATGATTAAAAAGGAAATGTGCTGTTCTAGAATAACAAGTTAAAAAAAAAAGAAGTGTAAAAAGATCTGTTTATGAAAAACAAACATACATACATAGATAACTTCACACCTGTATCCCGTAAGCAGAACACCAGAGGTTGTAAAACCATCTGATGTCACGTTTGACAAATTTGGTGGCATTATAATGGTGGAGAGAGACTATTGCAGTGACAAGGGGTCAGCCCAGCGCCCGCAAAACCTCCTTACTATCTTTTACAGTACGCCCGGGAAGAGAAGCAGCTGGCACTTTCTATGTTTTACCTTTGCTCCCAGTCTAGCATATGATAAACATATGAAATTCAATAAAGCTTTTTCTACATCGTCATCATCATCAGCCAGCAGACGACCACAGCTGGATATAGGCCTCCCCCAATTAAATTTAAACCCTGTATATGTTTAACCATTGATGTATCTTCATCAATAAATTGTTAATAAGTTCCAGAACCCAAACGCTCCTTCTGTTAGTTCGGATAATCATGAAGGATAAATCGTTTTAATATAATTTTCGCTGAGAGAGTTATAAAGGCTAGACTTTTTATAACTTTTCATCCTGAATAATTGAAATCTTAAATATGGAACGTATTGACCGATTTGTCGCAATTCGTATCTAAAAAATACATTTGAGATTCTCAAAAAGTTCCTTTTGGTTTTATTCCGTTAAATATTCAATGATATATTAATACTCACTATGTAAGTATGTCTTTGAAAATATCTATTAGACTACTACAAGTAGTTCAAAAGTTAGTATTTAAACTAACTTTAAAACAACTAATTCATAAAGTAACTAATATCGCCAAAAAATATTTCGGGTAGCAGATGCAAATATAATATATTTAAATGAAAGGTTTGATAGAAATATAGTAATTTTCTAGAATCTATATGGCAAAAACATTTACTCAATGATAAATTGTATTTAAAAAATAATTGCTGTTGAGTTTCTTGCCTCTGCTTCTCAGTGCACTGCTTCTCATCAACTGACATTCTGTAGCGGTCGTTCGAGATTATTTATGTTAGAGTAGATTTACTTGGACAGAAGAATATATTGTTAGAAGAATAAGTGAATATAATATCCCAAACTACCTCACTTGTTCAGTGCAATCACATTAAACTGGTAAAGTAAAATTAGTTTAGGACCCTGTGTTTTATGCTCTTGTCAACAAAGATTAATACAGATTCGAGTATTTAAATAGCAATTAACATGTAGTACTTTTTGTTAGAGAGAGAAGCAAAATTGATGCCTTCTTCTGTGAATGTAGTTTTTGTGGCGATTGTACTCCGGTAAACTTGTTATACATATAGGATTAGACAAAGTCCAACAGTGTAAACCTATTACTAGTTTGCAATAACATTGACCGAAATCTGCCAGGAAGACATGATAATCACTTTTAGACAAGAAATATCCTATGAAGCATAAATATAGAAGGAATATTCGCACCTTACCATTTGTCATACTGGCAGCTTTAATAGGAATTCTAAATTCAAATTGTAGTGGTGATATACTTACACTAAGGAGTATTCATGACGCAAAAAAAATGCCACGTATTAAACTTTGGTTAACTCTTTAACATTATCTGTGGTGTTGGTGGTTCACAAAGGTGAATCTTACTAAGGTTTTTTTATCTGTCACGTCTTTTTATTCTTTTTGTGAAGAGAGACAAAACAATAGTGTTGTTAGCACAGCCGAGCTCAAGAACCTGAGTGGTTGCAGATTCTGAGACCATTCGCTATTTCATTTTTAATCTACTGAGAGTCAGAGATGGTTAAATTTAAATATTGAATCCAACGTCAGTTGCGGATCTCCTTATTTATAGATTAACCGAAATGCACAGCAATCTTGAAGTTAGTTGTCGTGAAATATTACAATGATTATAAAATTTATAAGTTTTTTTATAATTTTCAGGCAGTTTCAAGTTCAGATAAAGTTTATGAGAACTGAAAAAATGTAGAGACGAGCGATTTTAAGAAATAAGTGTAACAGCTTAATACATGCCGATATAAAAATACGGAATGTAAGTTTTAATATGTTTGGCGTAATAAAAGTCTCTTTTAAGCATAACAGAAACAAACGATTTCTATATTTTTAATTACTCTAACTAATAAAACATAAACATATAAGTTTTTCAGTTTTTTTTTAATTTACAATAAAAAAAGCTCACACTGTAGCAGAAGACGCAATTAGTTTACCGTGTCTTATTATAAACTAAATATTTACATAGTAAGAAGAATTCTAAAATATCTATTCAAATCGGATATGTAAATAAATATATACTTTTCTACATTCTCAGAATAGTTTCCCCGAAGAGAGGGTTATGCAAAGAACTGCGTGAGTGGTAGAGAAAGACTTGATATAGAGCGCGCCAGAAACACTAAATTCTTGCATTGTCTCTTGTAAGTACCTATTTTAAAATGCATCTGCGAGCTCGCTGGATTTTGAATTTGGAAGAAAACAGAAAACCTTAAAAAATATTATGTTGAATTTATAGAAATAAGAAATAATAAAAAGACAATAATAAAAAGATTTCTACCAGACAACCATAATAAAAATTATAGAAATAATTTTTATTATGGTTGTCTGGTAGAAATCGCTCCTCAGCGATAAGACCGCCAAGTTTTTATTTTTAGTGTAAGTGTTCTTTTTTCTTTTACTTTACCTGTAAAAACTGAAGTGTAAATAAATAAAATAAATAAATAAATAACTAAAGGTATTTTTTCGCGATTTAACCTTATTTGGATGAAACTTTTAAGGTTTAAATTTATGATATAACGTTACGTAATTATTTTCGTTACTGTAAAGATCTTGAAAGGCAGAATAAAAAAAAAAGATTATATGCTAATTTTTAACTTCTAATTTAAAATGGGAATCGCTAAGAAAATGTCCCTTTGTTGTTCAGAACAAGGTCTCTAATTAAGTCACTTCGCAGTGATAAAAGAGAGATCTTATTTAGTTACAATTAATTGTTCACTTGGGTAAGAAAATGTGAAATTTAACGATGAAATAGGCAGTTAAATAAAAATACAGTGCTATCGGCAAAAATGATTTACTTTCCCTTATAGCTTACTATATTTTTATCGATAGCCTTGGCAAACGATATTATCCATAAAATAAACATTATAACATTGGTATGAGAAGTAATAATAATAGTTTACAAATACAGATCTTTATCACTCAATGAATCAAATATGAACCCCATAATTATAACGTTCTATGGTCAATACCAAGAGCCTTTATATTTTTTGCTCGTGTTAAATCCCATTCTTAACTACTAAATACCTCGACACCTAAATACAGGTGATTAGACCCTTGATCGCTCCAGCTGTCACTCTAACCTCCATCTTTGCAAAACCCAAGAGTTAGTTACTAAAACCTGACATACATTTTCTCAATGTTACGCTTTTTTCAGATCAATTAACGAACATAAGAAAATTTTGCAAACTTTCTTCTTTTGATGTATTCATAATTAAATATATTTTTAATTCAAAGAAGTGAAGTAACAATAGTCGTCACTTTGAGAAAACTGGAATCCTTTGCAAATAAAAATGATCAGTCCAAAACTACTTACCTATTTGTTTTAAAACTAAAAAATCTACAGGGTGCAGCTCTGTGACAACCGTACCATATATCTCCCATTCTTTTTTGTTTTTTCTTTACGAAATTCAGTAACAAAATGTGCAGGTTCGTCGCAGTGAACTGACACCGTATATTTTAACTCCCATTAAAAAGAACAGAACAATAGTTTGTGGTATACGATATGTGGCTTTGGCTGACAAAGCGCGGTGTGGCTAACAATATACAGCATGTGTCCTTTGTTTATGAATGTTTTTTTTTTTTGTATTTTCAATGGCCTAAATACATTTAGTTTTAACTTAATATGGCTAAATTGTGGAACGAATCTCGCTTTCAATTGAAATGAGTTTAGATTGTTTGTGAATCTAAAAAAATGTGATATAAATTTTTTTTGGTATATTTATATTTATTATGAGCAAACTAGATTTATGGGTCAAAGTTGGCCCATAAATTTTGATGGAGAAAATCAACTTCTTACTCTTAATGATTCTTATGTGCGTTTCACAGCACGTATTGCAATAAAAAATATGTGGCTATATTAACAGCTTTTAAAAGCAATCCACTGTGTGATAAATATAATATTTTCACTTTTGATATAAAGTTAGGAGCATTTTCTGCAAAATGAAATATGTAGCTAATTAAAAAGTATGCATCAATTATTTCTCCATATAGTACTGCAGTGTTATGGAAAATAGATGAAATTATACATTAATCTTAAAGACACTGGCCCTTTTATTAAAACATCAGATTTTCAACAAGAATAATGACATATAAACGATAAAATATTCTGCAATAGATTAATTACAGTACATCCATAAGATTTTGTAACTCATTGCGGCTAACGCTTGTTTAATGTACCTACTGTAAACGTATACCAAAGTAAGTTTATCAAAAACCCATCATCATTATACACTTATTTTGACATAAATTAGTCATGCTTGCATGGCTTTCATAAACAACTTTTTTCCATGTTTCAAAATATTGTTGTAATAAAAAGATGGACGGTACGATTGTCTTACCTGATTGAAAGTGATAATGAAGCCTTTGATATTAACACGTTTATTCACGATAAACTTCAATCCACGACGCTTGGCTATTTATATCATTTTATCAATAAACTCAAGCGCAGCCTGTATATGAAGTAACTCAAGTAGGATCTCTATCACAAATATCGAAGTCGCCTTGTCTCTGGCGCCCGAGCTTGCGGATCGGAACCTGCTTGAAGCCGTGCCAAACCCTGGTGTGGGTCAAACTCGTTCATACTGTGATAAATATTTATTTGGTACGAGGCTGTTATGAAAGCTATTGAATAACGTTCGCGTTGGAGCGGTTAACGTGGTCAGCCGTTTGGCAAATGTGGGTTGGATTTATGCAGAATCATTTTGAGTTGATAATTAGGAGTGAATATTAAAATCTATTTTATTATTTTTAACAATGGTATGTCCACTGTATGATTTTCAAATAGGTAATGGGACATAAAATGCAAAAATACGGTGCCGGTAATTACACTACACGTCCTGCCTTTTTATCGGAATACATCAAAGCGGTTTTTTGATGGAAAAAGCTCAACGGATGTATCTACACAGATGGGCATGCGACACAACGTTAGAGTTCATGCTAGTAACGACCTTAATAAATCATACGGTGGTTTCAGAAAAAAGTTAATTTATAAGTAATAAGCCAAAATTGGATCAAAATTTCCCAAGATATTAGACATGAGGATGCCAAAAAAGATGCTCTGTAGGTACTTCATAAGATACTGCCAAAACTTGTCATTAATGAAGCGATGATATGTGGCGGCACGTCCCGTAGGAAGGGCCTCCGTGAAGGTCAAGTGGTCCCTGCAGGAATGAAGCGTTCGCCAGATAAGCCGCCTTCTCTGTATCTAACTGCTTATCTTAAGGCTGTAGGGCTATTATGGCTTCCAACCCTTGTCGAAATAGAACAATCTTATTAAATAAATAAAGCTTTATTTCGTATAAAAATTTGGGATTTATGACTTTTCTCTGCTAACCATAGAAGAGGTATGGAATGTTCAATGATTGTTGGACTTATATTGAAGTAAGCTAATTGTTTGTATAGAAACTGGTCATAAGTACTTACAAAGGAAACATAACTCGCCGTACCCATGCTAAAAAACTCATTCATGCACTCAAATTATTGTATTTTCCAGAGATCGAACCCCAAATCAATAGCGTTATGGAAACTTTATGAAATACTTTGTTTACAGTGACTACACCAATGGCTCAAACTATAGAACATAGAACACATTATTATGCTAATGCTATCCAATAAACAAATTAATAACAAGAACATGACTTTGGAACTATCACAGCTATAAATTTAGTATAATATTTCCAAAGTAGATGGTTTAGTTTGTTGTTCGTAGTTTAATAATCAAGGCCACAAGTTCGCGTGTTATGGCCTGCATCCTGCACACGGAAGTTAAGCTTTCTATTACTTAACAGCAAACCTCACAGTATTATTGAAGTTAAATGGTTGTAGGGAATAACCGTTTTTTGAACCGCGTCCGCCTTCAAACCACTACATTTACTTCATCGCGTAATAGCTTTCTGTGTTCCGAATAAAAGGGCAAGATAGGTCCCTAGTATTTAGGTTCTTTCTGTTTCAGGAATTCATGAGTGCTATTTTCTTAACTTTAAAGTACTTAATTCACCCTGTATATACATGATATGATTCCAAAATGAAATGAATGAAAATATAAATCCAACTTGAATTTATAGGTATCTATACTTTTTAATAGAATATGATGAAGCAGGGCATGCTTTATATACTTATTATACAAATTCAGGAGCCCTATTGCTATGACTTAGGCAGAAAGGACACAAACACCATAAAGATAGATTTACTTGATGAGTCGGCTTCATATAGTTCTTTTGTAGCTCGGATCTCAAGTCAACTGACTTAGGTCAAATTGGTCAAATATCGTAGTTTGTGACACGGTAGGTCATCAACTTCTAAGTTCCACGGTAAGTACCTAAGTAACCAAATACAAAAATAACAAATAAAATAGGTATCATTTTTCTGACTTTGCAGCTTAAAAACGCAAATATAAATTATTAAAAATATATTTAAAAAAAATATATTTTTTTATTTTACTTATTAAAAATAAATCTGAAAATAATCTAAAAATGAAATCTAAAATCCACACTAATGTGGATTTCATAGATATATTTATTTTTATTCATTCATTATTTATTTTTTTCCGTTTTTCCATTCCACAAAATTCAACTGGAAAATAACGCTCTCTAGCATTACTTTCGCCTGTGTGGTATTTTTTTTTATTCATTCATTCAATTACGCAGTTCTGACTTTTTAAATAAAACCTACTTATTTATTTATAACCTACTACTTCTAAAATTTTCAACGGGTAAGCTCATAACTTATCCAATCTTTAAAAACCCAGCACGCAATCATATTTTATAACAATAAACGTCCTAAATAAACACGACTCATTCAAAATTAAAAAGGGTTTCAGTGATAAATAAACAACATCCATGTAGACCCGAAAATGAAAATGACCCTTACCACCAGCTGCTAAATATCCTATTGAATAGAGGAGATAAATCAATTCAATTCAATTCGTTAATTCATAACCACAGGTAAATGTAATGTTACAGAGATGGATTTTATAATACTAGGTACAGCCGTGATTCGCCTTAATGGCATATGAACATATTTGTCAAATCTCTTAAACAAAACACTTTTTAACCGGATTTATCGCGTATATTTACATTTTAAATTTTAACTCGACGTTTCGGTGTCTTTGCAGACCCCGTGGTCACGAGCGACTCGGAATCGAGTTTAATCGGGGCTAAAATGTTAATATACGCGATAAATCCGATTAAAGTGTTTTATTTAGATAATAGTATGAATCGCGAAAACTCTCTTTTTACTAATAAGGCATCTTAAATGTGCGCATAGACATTTTCACTAACAACAATTACACAAATATCTGGCGCTTTTGTTTCCTCAAGTTGTGATTTATATGTTGTCTACAAATAATTAAAGTCAAGTCAAATTCTTTCATTACAGCACAGTAGTTTATGGTATTAACTAATTTTCCCCGTGATGCAAAGTTCGACAATTCTAGTAGGTATATCCTTTCATCGTATATAAGCTTACTGTTCGATTTAAGACTTCTTACAACGTAATCCTCAAAATATACTTAAACCAAACCGAAGCCAAATCACTGTAGAGCGCTTTTCAGATGTTTTAAAGTTCGAACATAAAATATAAGGTTTTATCTGTTTCCCCGTCGATTTGAATTTAACACTCTATAAAATACGACCTCTGTGAATACAGCCCATAACTTGTTCACGTATCGGGTCGTTTTAAATGAGATGGGTCTCTCGGGTGGGCTTGCAAACAAGAGCAAGTTTTTGTCAAAGAGAAATTTGCAAAAATAAAAGAATGTAGCTTTGTTGAAATGATTTACGGATCTACGCAGCTAGGCTAAAAGTGTGGGTTAGACCATTATCTCGCGATTTTGTGAATAATTAGCAGTTTCACGCGGTGAAACCTTTTGACTAAAATATACAATATGATACTTCAAGATAATGTAGCCTTTTCATGAAGAAATAATAATTAAAATCGTTTTCGTACTTTCTCAGTTTATTTATTTCATATATTTTATATAAAATTATATTGTATGTTTTAAAATAACAAAGAAAAAATACTTCTCTAAAGGTTTATTTTAATTTTTTTGTATTACGAAGCACTGATATAAAAAAACCACACAATTTCGAATCCCACGGGAAACACGGCATAAAAAGTAGCCTATGTGCTATATCAGACCGTACACTATCACTGTGCCAAATTTCATCAAATAACATGGTTATGTTTTTAACCAAGCTTGAGCGAAGTCATCGACTGGTCTTTATCCGGAAAACAACTGCACTTAGGTACCACGGCATTGACAATCAAAGCATTTTATTCTATTTCAAGAGTTTAGCCATAGCACCATTTTAAGGTTTGGTGGCGCCAGTTCTTACTGGCAATAACAACTTGATATGAGTGAATTGAGTGAGTGATAGACAATCATTCACCATTTGATCACATTTGATCACAAAAAGCTACCGGCTTTGGAAGTCCTGTGCATATCTGTTGTAAACTGCCCATATCTGCTGTGTTTATATAATTTCCTGCAAACTCAGATGTAGCGTCAAGTGAACTTTAGTTTATCATTTATGTAACTGAATTGTTGGATGCTTGACTTCATGATTTACATATTTCGACGAATAATTTTATAACTATCAAACATGCTAGCAATTGTTGGTTTTTGATTATTTTAGTTAGTGTTTCGTTAATTCGTTACCATTGTAAAGTAAAATTAGCACCCTTTCTTTTCATATAAAAAAATATATTTATCATCAATAACAATAAAAAACCACTATAGTGCATAGTCCACCCCAAAAACTTCAAGCACATAAGCGCCGCCAAGCGGCAAAAAAGCTTGCATTCCAAACTTTCTATAATATTGATATTTCCTATCTGTACTTGTACATAATACTATCTAATCTGTGTTAGGTACTTCTGATTTAAATTAAAAGGTAGATCCTACACTGTCGCATGGTTAAAACTCATAATTGGCGAAGAAGTTTAAAAAAATGACTGAATTGTAATCAGCTGCCTCGGTATCAATTGATAGGTTGAATGGTTCCGCCGTGTTCAAAATTATTTGTATAGAAAACCAACATTTTAGTTTATTACAGTTCCTCACGCGACTGGTAAAGTTAATCAACATGAATCATAAACAAAATTATATCCGCAGAAAAACTTAGTAAAAGTTACAAAAATTTTCGGAAGGTTATAAAAAAAAACTATAAGTAATACAAAACGAAATAACAGCAAAATATCAGGCCAACGTAAAAATGCTTTTGTTTTCGGCTTTCAACCAAATTGTTTGCTACGAGCGTTTGCCCGCGACTTGGTACACGCATAAACTCAAAAGTCCTATTTTCCGTTCCCGTGGGAATTCCAGGAATTCCTTCCATTATACAAACAGACACTTATTGAGGAACCTTTAAACCAAGTATCACATCCGTGCACTCAAAGACTAAGATTTTATCATACAAACTAAAACATCATATATTTCCCGTTTCCGTAAGAATTTCGGGAATTCCTTTCATAACACAACCAGTCTCTTTTTGAAGAAGTTTTATGCCAAGTATCATTTCCGTGCACTCAAGGAATAAGATTTTTCATACAAACTAAAAAGTCCAATAATTCCTGTTCCCGTTGGAATATCGGGAATTCCTTCCTTAGTGCACCCTTACATCCCCTAAAGAATGTATTCTTCAAATTTCAGCTCTCTACGCCCAGTAGTTACGGCTATACGTTGTCTGTCAGTCACTCAGTCACTCAGTAACTCAGTCAGTAACGGAACAGTTTTATATATATTGATGATTATCATTATTTCAAAGAGCAATCTAAATTATAAGAAAAAAACATACATTATTAAAACAAAATGTAGAAAATTATATTTTCCGTTCTAAGCCCTCTTTGAATATACATAATTATAATAAAATGCGCAAAATGTTTGGATGCAAACATCTGATACATTTATCTTTATGTTTGTCCAAAAATCCGCCCTGCACACTATAACTCAAAAGCCTGCATAGTAACAATAGTATCTCACCAAAATTTCCTTGTATGTAAATTGGTTTTGAAATAATTTAAGCTCAGCGAAGTAAGTGGGCTCTGCAACAACAGATAACACAGTGACAATGTAGCTAGCTCGCTATCATATGCTTCTGCACGTTCTACACCTGCGGAACACATATATGTATAAGTAATCTATTATTTTCACAAGAAAAACATAGAGATGAATATTATTACTACAATTTTGATACTGTTTTTTTTTGATCTGCAAAATAACGAAGATTATACGTTTTCTCTCTTATCACTATATTGCATAGCTCTATTTTATTTACCTGTCACAGTTCTGCTGGAAAAAGTTTATCATTGCGATAAAATACATTTCCAACGGTAAGATCTAGTCTAAATAAGCAAATTACTACATAAAAACAGAACTAAAAGATACAACTAAAAGACGACCCCTTTGGCGATGGGGTAAACCTTGCTGCCTCAGACGCCAGGGCTGGCGGGTTGGGCGTTTATCTATATAATATGTATTTATATTCTAGGTTCCAGCCTAGTTCTCTACATGGTAGGTATCCCATATCACAAGCTCTGCTTAGTTTGGGGCCATTTGGTGTGATTGTCAGGGGATTTTATTTATTTATTTATTTAAAAATTCATTCATCATATTTTGGGTACCTACGAGGCTTTTAATACAAACTCAAACAATTCATAACTCTTAGAAAGTTTTCTTTCTATTCAACAACTTTGCACAGCGTCTCTTCCTTTTTACTCTTCGTCTTACTTTTTCCAAAGATTCTTTTTTCCAGTCAAAAATAACTTTTTATCTAAATGAACGATTTAAAGATAAAACAGGTCTAATGAGGGTTAAACGGAGATTTATTCAGAACAAACGGAGAGTGAAAGGTATAAACTTTCCCTGAGAGTTACTTCGTAACCTTTCTGGCTGCCGCCCAAACTTTAAAAGCTTGAGACGGGTTATTGAAACGAAACAATTTATTTAGTAAAATAACTTTTCACTGAAGACACTTCAAAAACAAATAAAACGTCTTCAGATTTTATATTTATCTTATAGTTCAAATACTAGAAAAGGTCAAGCCCATCTTATTAATTTATCTTGGTTCATTGACTTTCGAATATACAGACAAAGGAACGATTTGACGTTAGTATAAAATAACGTATGAAAGATATATTTAGATAAATGATTGAAAACATGATCAGAAAGTGAAAAATATACGTCTTTTTTGTGCGGTTTTACCTTCTTTAGTTCTGAACTATTGATTTCTTGACTCATTTATCTGTTTCGAAAAAGTAGGTAGTCTATGAAAAATTTTGAGATCAGCGCGTGTCACCAAGAACAAACAACTGTTTGTGCTGCATTTACTGAGTATGGACACATGTTTTTGTAGTATGATCTTAGGCACTAATTAAATAAATTATTTAAACTTGTAATTCTACATATTTTCAACTATAAATATATTTTTGGCATCTTAAATAAATCGTATGTACCTTATTACATGCATTTATTTTGTTGTTGTCCACGTTACCAATCAGTAATTAGGTAACTTCAACACTTTGAAGATACCTACGATATAAATAGAATATTTAAATTCATAACTAAATAAAGGATTTAAAGTTATATTTGAAATTCCAATTGCATTAATAATGGCTATGACGATGAATCACGAAAACCAGACGGAGGACCTTGATTGCTTCATAGAAGCTAAATTACAATCCCGAGATCAACAGACATCTTACAATATTTAAAACAAAATATTTATCTTCGGTGCATTTCAGGGTTGTTCCCAAAATAGTGAGTACCATTTAAATTATTTCTACTATTGATGTCAAAAATCCTTTAATTATTTTTTCTTGTACACAGATTATTGCTGACGAATGAAGATAATAAATCGAAACATATGATTTTTGTTTAGTAATACTTCTGGCATTTCATTTCAACTTTATGATATGTTTCATGATGCCACCTTATAAATAATATTAACGATTGTTGCATTGCATTTATTCACTATAGAAGTGTCAATAAGATTTAACTTATTCTTCTGCACAATAGCATATTTGATTTAAATACAAAAGATTGTAAAGAGAAAGCTTTCATGTCACCATGAAATTCATTTATTGCTTCGATGTGTGGTAAACTGAATTCGTTTATCAATTATTAATTTTACGTATAAAACTGCCAACCCACAATACCTATTAAAAATCAAAATGATCAAAAGAACTAAATTATTAACATCACAGTATTAAATTTAATCGATTTCATCAATTGTCATCAATGTATGGATGTCAATTGATTAAATGTTGTATAACTGATTGCATTCAGAATTCGTTACAAGCTATATCCATCCAACTTTTGAAATCTATAACACTTCACAACAACTGTACTAAGGCATAAATTTATCAAGCACTTACAAGAAATCTGTGCTTAATAAACTAGCTTGATCGTAGGTAAAACTTCATCATTCAATAAGTCTAAGTACTCGATCCTTAACATCATTTACTTATAATTGACATAGTGTGTACGGTCAGCGCAACGCCTTCAAAACCTGGGTACTCTTAATTTGTTAAAAATCTGTGCCGATTGCTTTCTTCATAGCTTAGAATTGGCTAGGTTACAGAATTAAGCTATGATTTCATTGTAATTTAATTTGGTACATCACAGTAATTACAGATTATTTACTCTAGTCTTGTCGCTGAAAAGCGATCTCTTGTTGACCTTTAGATGAAAAAAATATACAAGTAAATGGAAGAAATAGCTTGGTGACCTTTTGTATCATATTTTTGTTCTTTGGATTTATTTCCTTTGGTTTTTTTATGCTGTACAATTAAAGTATAAATAAAATATGCGGCGTAATGTTGCGTTAATGATCCTTATTTCAAACATTATCATTTCAGAATTAAGGGCGTATTAAAAAATTCTAAATAATTAGAGCAGTACCTATAAACTTCAACTTTAAAAGCGGACTTAAGGGAGTGAATTGGATACATTTGGTAGATATTAAGAGCGATTCTAGGTTTGGGAACATTTTTTGAATACTTACGGCCTTACATCACGGGTAGGTACGATTTCTGCTGACTGTACAAGTATTAAGATTGTGCCGTTCTCTCAGATACGGGTTTGCCAACAGTCGTTTCCTTGTGGCCCACTGACCGAACACTCGCATTTCTACTCGGTTTATTTGTAAAACCAGTTAATTGGAGGAGATGCATCTGAGAATGTAATTGGTGGTAGAATTGGTTTAAAATTGGAACTGCTGTTGGTAAATTGAAAACAAACACGATACATATTCGTTTCACTTGTATGTTTATACTTTCTAAATAAATCAAAGACCAAGACACTAGTTCTTCTTATTATAACTATTTTAAAGTGTACATACACATATATTAATAGAAACCAAGGCTGTTTCAAAAGCTAACTTCTTAACGCTAAAAATAGCAAATAGGAAAATTAAAAATTATCATCTCCAACTGAGATCTCCAAATCTGAAATTTCAAATGCAACATTTAGATAGCTAAATGATGGTACTTATTAACAACATTTAGATGTTGTTAATAAGTACCAACATGCTGAACAAAAACAAAAGGATATGGTAGTTAAAAAAAGGGAGATTACTTCCAAGATTATTTTGTTTGACAGTTTTGATTTCGTAAAACTGCAATCTGTATCAAAACACTATTGTTTGAAATTATTGCTACGCTATAAACGAAATATTAAAATATAACAAAATAAAAATAAAAACATATAAATCTCACTTTTTATGGACTATCCCTTAGTCAAACGAAGCTTTCTAAATTTCCATTTTGAAATTACACTTCACTGACGTTCGTTACCTAGACACTTGTTTTGCCAACGCTTGCAATAATATCGCAATAAGCGCTTCAGATACCCATGTATGACTGATAACATATTGCTTAAGGCTATGATATTAATTATGCTATCAATTAATCAGCGTGGATAAATAACTTTGTTGAAGTAATTATAAAACTGTATGTAGGGAGAATAACGTATTCTGTGTTTATATTTTATTTGTAAAATTATGATATTGAAGAGCTTGATAAGTAATAACTTCCCCTCGTGTGATTGTTTCAAGTTAGTGATAGAATTCACTTAATCTCTAGTCTATCTCATTGCATACAACCATTAGGTTTCATGACAGTTAATATTTAAGGAGCACTGCCGCAACACAATATGTCTTTTGTGTCCCAGTGTAGAGACACTAAGAAGGCCGTCAAAGAACTTTCAAAGTGTAGATCAAGAATTTTATTTTTATTCTTACCTTACATAAGACCTATTTTGTTACTTTAAATAAACTTTGTTGCTAGATCTTGAAAACAACTAACAAACAAAGCATTCGAGGAGGCTTTGAAGGTCCGTATCCCCAAACATTCTCAGAATGTCGCCGACCCAAATATCGGCGCCATGTTCATTCTAACGTTTAAACTTGCAAAGGGACACTGTGGTCACGAGTGACTGTAATAGGTGACAGGGGACAACGGTGGGCGAAAATTCAAAATAATACGAGATAAAACCCCTTTTTAAAGTATTTCAAATAAAATACACGACATGGAAGAATTAGATATGTTTTATCCAGTTAGAATTCTTGATAGTTTCTTATACTCACTATCTTCATCGGCATATCTCTTTATATCGGGACTGCTGCAGAGCATGAGAGTCTCCGCTGGGTAACGAGGAGGCAAAGGCGTAATCCACCAAGGTGGCCCAATGGTGGTCGCTGAATTATTGAAGTATTATAAGCTTGTCCTTTTTTATCTGTGACCCACGTTTGACCTCAATGTCACCTCATGGTAAGTGAAAATTATAACGACGATAACACATAGTGTAGCTAATATGATTTTGTGTCTTAGTTTTTAGCCAGATATTCTAATCGGAACAGTGATGCAGCATTTAAAAAAGGTTAAAATGTATCGATATTTATTGCTCGTATACGCAAAGCTAAAAACCGGCATCGGAATAAAATCGGTACACAGGTATTTTGTAGGTATAATATTCAATTAATATCCCCGCTTGGTATACGGACCTCAAAGTTTATCTAGCTAGCGACCACCTTACATATAAAGTCTAATATGTAGATGATAATTTATAGTTCCAGCAATTTTTGTTGTGCCATTTCATTCTTTAACCTTTGTGCTGTCACTTACATTTATGACCTCATTTACACTTACCAACATGTGATATCAAACGTTCGATTAGCAATCGATAAAAAAGAACTTTGTTACCAAGTGATAAGCTAGAATTCAAAAAAGGAATTTGACGCAAAAAACCCTGCTAAATCAAGTTAATATTTAATTCGTCTATCGACACAACCCTTCTCAATACTCAATGTTCTAAATAATTCTTAGAATTTATTCCGCACCGTACAGAATACTTTAGGGAGGTATTGTAACTTGCAGCTTTGCTCATTTTTGGCTGCATAGCTTTTATCCTGTAATTTCTTGTTAGAAATGCGGGATAAATCTTCATAACCTATAAATTTTTATAGAGTTAAGCCCTACTATTGAGATTTTCAAATTTGACTAGAAGATTCTGAGTTTTAAGCATTCACTCAACAAATGAATAAATTGTTCGGCTTTATTATGTTGCTAGAAAAGTTTTGAAAAGAGAACAATATTTCACGCCCAGAGCTGCTGCTTTAGATCTTTTGAAGTATTTTGAAGAAGTTTTGATCAAAAAGATATCATTGGGACCACAACCTACAATATAATCTGTGCAAGGAAAAATTAAAATATTCTAAACATTTTGCCGTTTCTTGGCCTTAGTATGTTCGACCTTTAGTGATTTGGCTAGGTTTCTCATCTTCCAGCATGACAAGGATTTTTTTTTTTAAGAAATTTTTAAAAGAACACTGTGAAATAAACTAAAAAATAATTTAAAGTAGATGTGACAAAATAATCAGATTTAACAGCATTCAGAGCAATAATTTAATTTTTCAAGCGCCAAATCTTCCAAGTTGACAATTACTTAAGTGTTCTCTTTCTCATCTTCAGAAACAATGAATCGAGACTAAGTTAAAACGCGTTCTGAAATGAAATAAATTTAAAAAATAAGTGTAATGGCGCCATTTTGACAACAGTTCTTTAGCTCTTATTTTAAATAGTTGGCAGCATTGTGTTTTTTTTATTTTTAATAGCATGCTAACAAAGAACTTTTAGTACTAACAGCCTTGCAGCCTCGAAGCTGCGTTCTGAGCTTGTTTATGATTGTTCTCTTCATTTGCCGCATTGCAGTTTCTGCTCTGATTGTTTATTTATCAAATACAGCCCTGTCTACACAGCTTTTGTCATACCTATGAAATGAGCAATGATTTATTCACGAAACGAGCATTTAGGGAGTTCAAAATATGTCGTTTGAGTTTGAACATCTTTAAGATGGGCTTACTGGCAAAGGGTAGATTAAAGCAAGCTTAAGGAAAATAGAAGCTGAGAGAATAATCTAATATGTACTGAATGAGAGCCGTTCTATACATATATTTAATGTATGAACTTCTTACTATGATTTCCGACAAACATTTTAAAGGTTTATGACAATAAATAGATTTTTGTGATTCTTTCGCTTTTTTTTTGATTTATTCCTCAGGGAATATACAGATATTCCAAATTCAAAAAGTTTTATTCATCTTAGGAATTTCATAAAACACTTGATGAAGTCAGTCATCACATAATATAGCAGAATCTATAAAAATAGAGGATATTTATTTAATATTGATATTCCCCTAGGTTTTTTTTTTTGAGAATATAGACATATACACATGTTATATAAGTATACATGATCTTGTATTGACTTAGAGTTACCTTCACTGTTGGCATAAATTTCGGACAAATTGATTCTTGTATCCTTTTTGGAAAAGGATTTTTATATCCTATCTTCTAGGTGTAACTAGGGTATACGCGCGGTTTCCTTATACTACTAAATATTTATTTTAAGCTAGGTACCTACATAGTTTTTGGGTACCTACTTTACTTATCATTCACTAGCAGCTTTGCGTGGTTTAACCCACTTTAATTGATCCTTTATTTATTTTTCGATAAAATATGAAACCACGAGTATGAAAACCTCATTCAAAATATGAGCTACCAAATTTGTAAAATCTGATTTTTAGTTTCAGATATAAGCGCCTTCAAATGAAGGGACCAACAAAGTATTTAGTAATATTAAAGATATTAATACAGATTTATTTTGTTATAAAACTCCCACGGTACCTTCTTAAAGCCCGCGCTTCACTTGGCCGTTAATTCCCGGCGTGCATTCACGCTGTAAAGTTGCCGTTAATTCGCGGCGTGAGCGACAAGCCCTCACTCACAAAAGTTTGCGGTAAGTTCACAGTGTAGTTGGCAACATTGGCGGATAAGGACCTTGAAACGGCTTATTTGAAACCTTAATTACTACGATTTATAAGTAAATAGAACCCGAGACTAAAAGCTTGACATACCTCATATGGCTACCGATACACACAGAGGCTGCTAAACTACGATATGATAGTTTAATTGCAATCCTAACGCATGCTGGACTGGGAGCGAAAGAAAAACATAGAATGTACCAGCTGCTGCTCTTCCCGGGCATGCTGTAAAAGTCAGTTAAGGGACAGAGGTTTTATTGGCATTTTTGTGGGCGATAGGTTGACACTGAAATAGCCTCTCTCCATCATTAGAATACCTCATTTGTCAAAAGTGACATCAGATGGTCTTATAACCACTGGTGTTCTGCCTACCCCATAAGGGATACAGGCGTGAAGTTATGTATGTATGTCTTAATGCACTTGGCCGCAAATGGGGATGAATAGGTACCCATTAACGCCGCACGAGGCAAGAGAGCCGAAACCGATCCGGGAACAGCGGCGAAAGACATTCACGAACGATTTCACGGGGATTTCACGGACGTAGTGAAAAAGATTCTTTGCAAGGGTGAAACCACTAAAACAGCTAACAATCATTACAATCCTACAACAAGCTGTAAGCAAACCCACGTGTTGATGGGAAACTTTCATGAAGTCCCACCATTAACGAGTTTAGAATTACACCCTAGCGGTAGCTAATGATCTTAAATTAAGTTTGTTTGAATTGAATATTTATAGGTCTTTGTTAAGTAAGTACGTCTGGCGTAAATGAGACCTTACAAGTATCGCTTTAATAGTTCTTAATTATTACTTTTGCACTTAGTCCCGTACGAGTTATAATCTCAATAGGGGTTTAAAGTAGTTTCGCTGACTTAGATAAAGTCGTTATTAATTTTACTACTTGGAAAAAGCAGTTTTGTAATAGCTTTTTAATAAAAAAATTACTTTGAGATGGAGAGATTCAATTAACACTAACAAAAGAATCTCGCAGAATCTGCACTGAATAGTTTAACGAAATGAATGAAAAAAGTAGGGAAATTTAAAAGTCTACACCATTTAACATACAACTATATGGTTGAGTAAACTTGAGTGTCCTAGCAAGAGGATACGATTTTCTTACAGTCTCATCTCTGTACCAACTTCAGTTAACGGGCTATCCATTCTTTATGACAGACCCTGTACACTGATTTTAAGTTTATACGATGCGAACAAACATACCAAAAATTAAATATTTTTCGAAGTAAATATGCTCTTGTCAGTTAACAAACAAAAGCTTAAAACATAAACTACGCGCTTGGATCTTCTTAGTCTCTGGAATGTATAAACTTCAAAGGTTCAAAGTTACGAAACGGAAATGTAGAGTCAGCAGATACCGTAAAAGTTTATGTCAACATAGGTTCTTGTTTTTCCAAATAATGCTGGCAACAAACAAAGATTTGATAAACGGTATTTTAAAAACAGAACGTAATTTTAAATATTTTGTCACTGGATTGCTACTGTTGTGTTTTTTATTTTTAATACTTTGTGGGTACAGTGAAGAAATAGCAACTACTAAATTGTCAAAACGTATTATTCTGTGCATTTGTTTTTCAAAGTTGTCCATTAAAGTAAAAAGGAACATCTATCGAATAGTTTCTGTACAAGTTTACTATAAAGCTGTTTTCAAGCTCATTGGGTATTCCACAACTTCTGTTTAAAACATGAAGCTTTACTTTTTGGGGTGAAAGCTAGGGAACATAGCTACTTAAATTTAGTTTTAGCTGCTTGCTTGCTTAATTCAAAGTAAACTGCAAAGCTGAAAAGGGTTTATGTATATATTTTAGGGAGGTATATATAAAAAATAACTTATTTATGTACAATATTTTGAAATGACAGATCTAATAAATTTGAAACACGTCAAATATCCCTTACGCCAAAGAAACTAGCTGTTTTATTTTCTTCTATTACCAAACAACTAACACTACAAAGGAAATCCAATTATTAAAAATTTAAGCGACTTATTAAAACCATAACAAGCTTGACCTACATAAAGTTATAAGTGCAAAAAGGAAAAAAAAAACTGCTCAGAATTCCAAATTTAAATTTATAATTCATAGCCATCACAGCGCTGTAAAATTTTATTAACACAAAAATCATAAGTATTCAATTATGCAGATGGGTCTTGGGCGTCTCTTTTGCACATAATAATTCACAGCATGTTTTAAACTGGTTTTGTATAATCAGCACAATTGATAGCGATGTTTTTATGCAATGTTTTTATCAATTATGGTTCGAAAAATATAAGAAATATTTATAACTAAGTAGCTGTTTTACCCGCGCAATTTCGAATTCCACGGGAATTTCGGGATAAAAAGTTGCCTATGTGCTGTTCCAGAATGTAATATATCACTATGCCAAGTTCAAATCCTTTTCGCCGTTTTGCAGTGATTGAGAAACAAACGTCCAAAAATCCATCCATCTATCCATCCAAACATTCACATTTAAAACTAGTAACATCTAATATTATACATTTAACGCTATTTTTCTAATTTACGTCTCTGTAATTGTCTATGTTATTTTGTCGAATCTCCGAAATAAAAACATTCGTGAGGATACCCTTAACAACGCTGTGTTATAAAGAAAACATATCGATGTTAGATTTATTTGCCCCAAAAACTATGCAATAAGTAAAAAAAATTGCAAATTAGGTGCTTTGTACTAGGATCGCATGAGCTCAGCGGAGCGTGAAGGCATAACCCTGTTAAGAGAGGTACCGTGGTAACGGCGCGGTCCAGTAGTCTACTGCAGACTTCTGTGGTCTTGGTACAAGGCAGGCCCGATTATTAATATTAATTATTAATTATAATTTACTATTATTCTGATATAACTAAATTTACATAATGAAGACTTTGGTAAGAAAAACTGCTTTTCATTGTTGGTGAACAGCAAACCTTTAGACAAATAGAAAAAAATGCAGAAATAAGCATTAACTTAGTTTAATATCTTCATAGTGTTCTTTTTGTTTCTAGAGTTTATAGCTAAATAACATTGTTAGTAACTTTTATGCAAAATAGAACATTTATACATTTATACCATTTGATTTTTTGTTAATTGTTCTTTATGTATTTCAGCAGAAAACGGTTAACTCAAGTATAGAGATATTACAACAAAGAAACATATAACAAGTGAAATAAATTATCAGTACCAAAAATTTTAAATTAGAATGCAAGAAATAAGTATTACCGCTCCCTCCAGTAACTTGATCCAGTCAATAACGGACTGCGTTGCGCCCGCGCCGACGCTCGGTGAAACGCTGCCAGCCTCCTGCATCCGGATTTCGATCGATACTGTAATCATTATATTTCACAGCTTCTTTCTTTGCGATTGAGGTTTACTTTATGTAGTAGCGCCACCTACTGCTAGCCTTTGCACGGATTTTAGAGTCTATGATAAGGGTTCTTTTCTTTTTTTTTTTTTTTTTTAACAACTGTCACGTTTCGCTCCCTATGTCAGCATCCAGTCTACAGAACTCATTCTGCGTTTCCGTGCTGTAGCCTGCGCACGTCGACTAAAATATATTAATTAGCTAGTTAAATTTTAAAAGTTTAAATGGTAAAAATTGTGCATCGAAGGAAGAGAAAATTCTCAAGAAAATAATTCGAGGAGGTTGAGACATCAAATTACAAATTCCGAAGAACCCAACGGTGTTGGGACTTATTAGAAAAAATGTCGTTGACACAAAAACTACCCACATTGTATGTGCGTGTAGTCATCGAGGTTCGATGCATACAATTAATTCTCCTATTTAGTCCGTTACTCGATAATAATATCGTCATTGGCGATCAATCTGATGTACGGTGGAGAATCTCTAATATAATTTTAATAAATATTAGAAAAAATGTCGTTGACACAAAAACTACCCACATTGTATGTGCGTGTAGTCATCGAGGTTCGATGCATACAATTAATTCTCCTATTTAGTCCGTTACTCGATAATAATATCGTCGTTGGCGATTAATCTGATGTACGGTGGAGAATTTCTAATATAATTTTAATAAATATTAGAAAAAATGTCGTTGACACAAAAACTACCCACATTGTATGTGCGTGTAGTCATCGAGGTTCGATGCATACAATTAATTCTCCTATTTAGTCCGTTACTCGATAATAATATCGTCGTTGGCGATTAATCTGATGTACGGTGGAGAATCTCTAATATAATTTTAGTAAATATTAGAAAAAATGTCGTTGACACAAAAACTACCCACATTGTATGTGCGTGTAGTCATCGAGGTTCGATGCATATAATTAATTCTTTTGATTAGTCAGTTACCAGATAATATCGCCGTTGGCGATTAATCTGATTTGCGGTGGAGACGATCTTGCACGCCGAATCCAAGATTTGAAGTGCCCGAGCTACCTCCGTCATTATCAGCCTTTTTTTTGATACGATTAATGTCCCGGAAGAGGTCTAAAAACCAGCAGTTGTCGGCTGAAGATCTAAAGAATCTAAAGATAAGCCTGTTGAGGACTATCTTGTACCCGCAATTTGCAAATATTTACTTGCTCCCTTTATTAAATTTAGAAGCAAAAGCAGCATTGGCTGAAACTCTTACCAAACGAGATTCTATACATCAACAACAAAAAAAAAAAAAAAAGGGCAAATTGGAATCGCCTTGGCAGCTTTATCGCAAGCGATGGTAATCATTTTCAATGAAACTTTGAAGCAAAAACTTTTAAAACTGCTGAGTTACGCTTGTCGCGATAGCCAGAATAGGGAAACTAAAACTCATCGTAACATAATAATGAGTTCCATAAACGTATGCCTGCGTGACACGCTGACCAATACAAGTTGCGATGATTATCTATTGGGAGGAGATGTTGCTGAAACGCTGCAAATTGCAAAAAACGACGACGTCATCTCCGCAGCCACAGCTGCCGGCTCGAGCTCCACAGCAGAGCTACACGTACCCGCCACGTAGGACCTACCACGAACGGTCGTGGAACACTAGCAACCAGCGGAAATAAACGATATTTTCATCAAAAATGGGCTTAGATAACGAGTGATCCATTAATATTATCGTGAATAGCTGGTTACTAAAGACCTTTTAAATATCTGCCCGCTAAACAAAGTAGCTCTTGTGTTTACCCAAGGTCAATACATGGCCATAAAGATTATATTTTAGCGTTGGATAAACTATTAAAAATAAATGCTATATTCGTATGTTCTCATGAGCCAGGTAAATTTTATCACAAATTTTTTCTTGTGCTCAAGCTATACGGTGAAAATCGCTTCATACATAATTTAAAATCTTTAAATTAATTTACTACAAAACACTTCAAAATGGAAGATTACAGAACCGCTGATAAGTTAACAAAACAATGCTACATGTTATTTTTTCATCAATGTTGATAAGTCTTTCCGAAAGTACCTTCGATTTGAATATAACAACGTTTTATATGAATTCAAATATTAAACGTTTGACTTATGCACCGCTCTTTATATAAGTATTTACTAAAATATTAAAACCAGTCATGGAATTTTTACGTCGGGATAATTTTTTCATCCATAATATATCTAGATAATATATTTTACATTGGCAAAGATTGTGATGATTGTAATGAGAATGTTTGGATTACAAAACATATTTTAATAAATTTAGGTTTCATAATGCATATGAAAAAAGGTTGCTTTGTTCCTAGAACACAATGTAAATTCCTTGGGTTTATTTTTGATTCAGAGAAAATTATTTTAAAACTACCCACAAAAAAAAAAAAAAAAAGTTCTTAAAATAGAAAAAATAATACACAAAGTTATTCGAGCAATTTAAAATATTGTCACCAAATAAAAATCCTACTTATGATCAGGTAGTGAATTTACCCAGATATAATAAAGATGATTTTACATGGTGGTTAAATTATCTAGAAGAGGGCTTTTCTCCTCTTAGAACAGGCCAATACACTAAAACTATCTATCCTGACGCATCATATACTGGCTAGGGCGGGTTTTGTGATGGAAAAGAGGCAGCGGGTCATTGGAAGGAAAGCGAGTCGTCGCTACACATTAATACTCTGGAATTAAAAGCAGTTTTTTCGGACTTAAAACATTCGCATAATTATGGTAGTTACGATTGTGATATATTGTTAAGAATAGATATTACCATTACCTGTATAAATAGAATGGGTAGTGTTCAGTTTTCACATATGGATCATATTACCCGAGACCAATGGAAATAGCGTGAAATGCGTAAGATCAATATCTTTACATCTTATATTACTTCAAAAGATAATATAGAAGCTGAGAGTTTGTCACGAAAACAGTTTAATGACACTGAATGGGATCTAAGTGACTATACCTTTAATAATATAACAAATAGGTTTGGAATACTATCGGTTGATCTTTTTGCAAACAGATGCAACTTATAATGTCCTATTTATGTAACCGGGAAAAATGACCCAGATGCAAAAACTCTTCAGAAAATTGTTAGTGAAAAGTCTGTGGGTATTGTGGTAGTACCATACTGGCCCACGCAACTATGGTTGCCATTGTTTAAAAGGTTGTGTTGTGATTGTATTTACTAAATACTAATTCGCTGAAATCTCCTTTCAGATCTGCGCTCAACCTTCATTAAACATTAACCTTGGTTGCCGCGAAATTGTTCAGAAAGCGTTAGTAAAAAGATCACTGTCTTCAAAGTCCGTTGAAATTATGTTGGCATCTTTGTTGGATAATTCTTACCGAGACAGTGTGAAGGAGGTATCAAGGCGTGGATTGAATATTGCAAAAATAATAATTTTAGTTTTACTCAAACTTCTAAACCAATAATTGTTCATTTTCTAACTGAAATTTTCGAAAAAGGTGCTAAGTACGGTACTATTAATAGCTATAGATCTGCATTATCATTAATATTAAACATAAATTCCCAATATGACAGGTTAAAAAGTTTCATGAAAGGAGTCGTTATGTGAAGACCAACCACATCAAGTATGATCTTACCTGGGATCCAGCAGTTGTATTGAGCTACTTACCTACAAAATTTCCTAATGAAGACCTTGACTTAAAGACTCTTTTCCAAGAAAACTGTTACACTAATAGCTCTTGTAACGGAACATCGTGTTCAAATTTTATCCGTGACAAAGATTAAAAATATTTTAATAACTAAAAAAGGTACTTATAAAAGGGTTTATAAAAACCTCTAAATTTAATAGTAAACAGACCTTGGTAAAGCATCCGTTTTTTAATATTCGTCCAGAAATTTGTCCAGCAAAAACCTTACAGATGTAGGTATATAAATAAAACGAAAATTTAAGGAAACCTGATAATTTGTTTATTAGTTTTAAGAAACATATAGGTTTCCAAACTTTAAGTCACTGGGTTAAAAACACTTTAACTCTCAGTGGTATTGATGAAAATATTTTTAGTGCACATAGTACATGACATGCTGCTACATCAAGAGCTATTTATTTAGGAGTTTCTATTGACCTATCAAAAAGACTGCAGGATGGTCGGATTCTTCCTCAGTCCTTGCTAGAAATTATAACAAACTTTGTAACGAAAAATAATTTGCCTAATCATTGTTGAATTGTTTTCAATAAGTATGTTTATTTACTATTGAAGAGTTTTACCTTACTACTCTGCCAATTCATTTCACTATAACTAATCTTTAAACATCCTACATAAAGTAAACCTCAATCGCAAAGAAAGAAGCTGTGAAATATAATTGAGGATCAAACGAACTTCTAAAGTGAAGTTCGATCCTAATTATGTGAACAGCTTCTTTCGAAGCGATTTAATATAAACCCACCCGTTATTATGCTTTGAAATAAGCATAATATGAATATGTTTCAACATGGAGTAATTTCAATTTATATTTGTATTTTACCCAACCCCAATATAGTGAAATGAACAAACAGGAATAAGACAGATTGACTTTAAACAAAATGAGTTCTGTAGACTGGATGCTGACATAGGGAGCGAAACGTGACAGTTGTTAAAAAAAAAAAAAAAAAAAAAAAGAACCCTTATCATAGACTCTAAAATCCGTGCAAAGGCTAGCAGTAGGTGGCGCTACTACATAAAGTAAACCTCAATCGCTTCGAAAGAAGCTGTTCACATAATTAGGATCGAACTTCACTTTAGAAGTTCGTTTGATCCTCAATTATACCACGCTTCGTGGTTCTGAATGCGAGATTTTTCTTTTATTCAGTTAAATGGGGTAGACATTTCGATAGCAATTTGAGTAAAATTTGTTGAGTATTTTTTAAAATACCCAGAGGGGATTTTATATTTTATTTTCTGGTGATCCTTGTGACCACCCCTATCACCGCCCTTCCCAAACACGTAAACTTTTGCGACACCCTGTATAATAATTTATTCTTTAATATAAAAATCAGAAAATAGAACACGTAAACTTAACAATTTGGCGACATGACATGTCATGACACGAGTCTTGAGTTAATAGGACTATTCTAATCTGAAGCACCGCTTATTTAAATTTAAATTTTCCCTGCATATCCTTAAAACGCTATTTTCAATCAACTTCCAGAAAAGGAAGAGGTTCTCAATTCGTCTGTATGTTTTTTTTGTTACACGATATTTCAGACAATTTTAAATCGATTTAAAAAATTCTTAATTCATATAATAGAGGATACTTCATATAATTTTTGAAACAATATGTATGATTCCGGAAAATGTTTACGTGGATGACACTATTAGTCGGCTAAAGTGTTGAATCGAAGTCAGTTTTTTTAATGCTCTGCATTCGTTGATTGTTAAGAAAAAACTTTTATCACTTACCACAATACTAACTTGTGCAAGTTATGAAAACGGTTTGTACGTGACAAAGCACAAGTTGAAAACTTCGTGAGAAAATCCGCACCTGAATAACCTGTAGTTTCAAATCGTGACTTGCATGCAACTCATAGGATATATGATGCGTTAAATACAGCGTTCGTAAGCTTTTCCGTCTTGATAAAGTCTAATATATAAAATTCTCGTGTCACAGTTTTCGTTTCCATACTCCTCCGAAACGGCTTGACCGATTTTGATGAAATTTTTGTGCTTATCCGGTATCTATGAGAATCGGTCAACATCTGTTTTTTTTTTTTATTTGTATGGCAAAACAACGTTTGCCGGGTCAGCTAGTTGTGTTATAAGATTTAAGGGTTTTACCACACTAATAGATCGAAGTCGACCGGATTTTTTGGCATAGTTCGTCCGCTGATCAGCGGTCGATCAATAGGTGCGGTAAAACCCTAAGAGGGACCAACTGTCTGTTTGAATATTCGGGGTACTCTTTAGAACTGTAGAACAGCTGTTGTCGGAGCGCACTATAGGTTATTTAAGATCACGATATATGAATATAACAAAAAAAGTATAAACGAACAAAAAAAAATTTTTGATAAATTGTCTGTTGAATTAAATTTGAAATTCCAAAAATGATATTTATCATAAGTTAAAACTTAAGTTATGTAGTGCTAAACCTAAAAACATAAGTTTTATGTTAAAAGAACGAAAGCACGAAAATTCAAAAAAAAAAACAAAAGAAGTTTTATTCATCTTAGGAATTTTAATTCACCTAATGACGTCAAACGTTTTGAAGGAGCGAAGAACATGTTAAATAAACTTGCTGTCTACAAAATAAAATTAACTTATCTAGATTTAAAGTCTAGTATAAGTAATTCACGTCTACTTTGAACAATTTTCAATTAAGAACTCTCAAGTCTTTTCTCAGAAAATGGGATTCGCAAATACGACTTTAGAACTTTAAATTTTTAAAAATAAACAATAATAAGAAAGAGGTTGTTTATGATTAATGATTATTATAAACTGCCAACGAAACAGCAGTGTTATATAATTTCCTGGCTCATTTCGTTGCAGTAGTGGCACATCCATCATCCCCAAGGCCGGAAACTTACCCATTGTGGGCACGGCGACTGTGGAATATGAGATATTGTTACCTTATTACAGCAATTTTATTTATGACATTGCTGAAAACAATTTATTACAACGCTTTATTACGGATTTATGACACTTTTCGACCGATCTTATTCTTTAATCTTATAATGGAAAAGGGGATGATAAATGCTAAAAAGAGCGATATGAATAATATACTTTTCTATATTTCGAGTAAAGAATACTTAAATAACTTAACTGCATTGTTTGAGAAATCTCCGAATTTACTTCTTGCATTGGAATTTAGGGAACAAAGGAAGCAACTTTAGTTTACAAATGAATTCTAATTCGTTTCCTAAGTTGGAATCCTTAGTTTTTATAGTTTTTTGTTTGGGACTCAAATGATGTTTATCATAATATACATGCTGTCAATACTTGCATAAATATTTAGTTGTTATGATTTTAACGGAGGGCCATGGCCATATTTTACATCAAGTTTGTGTAAGGTAAAGTTACTTCTACCTGTAATATGTACCAGACCAGCCTAATGTTTTTTTTTTTATCTTTTACAGGTAATTTTATTTGAAGACTCACTCTGTAAGGCCAGATAAAGGTTTTGTATGCACGGGCTAAATTATTATATAACGAGCGTTATTCTATTGAATTTAGAACTATAAACTGGGCTATAAGTCACGCGTGCATAATATATTATACCCTAGTGCATAATATAATGAATCCTACAAAGTTGAATTGTACCATTGTGCAAATTACATGCGAGTAAACAGAGCATATTTTATTGGTCCGGGTTATACATTAAATATTTTCAGAAACAACAAAAGAGGTTTTATACCACTTCAAATCCATATACATTTTTAAATGTTTGCGCCTTATATTAGTAAAACAAATTTGTATATCAAACAAATTATTCACAATTTACAATAATTTGTTATAAAATATTAAATTATTTGCATTTACCACTCCAAATTAAACATTTTCACTTAAAATAGGCTGTATATGCTATACAGACATTGACACATTTGGCGGAAAAAAAAAACCTACGCGCATGCGCGAGGTTCGGCGCCATTTTTCAATCACAATTCACAGCTTTGTTATCAAAATATGTTTGTTATTTTATGACCACGTATGTCTGTCTTTTACTTAAAAGTGTGTTGAAAAACGTCGTATGTAACTCGTGAGTGTTTCTAATTACAGTCGAGGCTGTGATTTGAGCCCGAGCCGCAGGTTCGCTCACTTGTTACATAATATACTATAATTGTTTTTGTATTTTTTTTTAACTTTGACCTTATGAGTTGGTAATGCTCCATATTCTAATAGGAACTACATATAAAAAATGTTGAATACGGTACATTGCACATAGAGAGATTTAAAAATAGACTCTGGATTTAAACAAATATTATGATTTATAAAAATTGCTGACATTGGAGAGAAAAAGATAGAAAACAACTCTGAGTTTATTGTAACAAACTGTCGCAGTTATTTTTATACTTCTAACATATGTTTTATTGTCTCTAAGCATTCCACTCATCAATGACACAAGCCCAATACAAATAAATAAAGACTACAATAGCCGGCATAGATCTATAATAACTAGGTATAATCAAGGCTGCCAAATCCGGAATGATTTAGCAACTGTAGCTCAGTGGCACAACCTACATATATAATTGTTCGTTTTATATCAAATAAATAACTCTTTTAATCAGATATCATTGCGATATACATTTTGAACCGACGGTATTATGTCTTTACTTACAGAGACCGTAATTTTTGATAGACTGGCAGCCGAGAAGGTTATCTTCATAACAATTGACCTCGTAGGTATTTCTTTAAAATATAGCCTATAAACTTTAACTAGAGTCTGACAATTAAAAGCAAAAATTTATTTTCAAATCTGACAGGTAGTTTTTAAAAATTAAAAATTCTTTATTCATCTCACTTTGGACTGTATGTTTAATTTTCAAATAGATCAAATTTTGCAGTGTGATTCTCGAAATAATCTAAAAATAACATAGCTGTAATAATTTAGTGGCCAGAAATATTAAACAAATTCACGGAATCCCATTGGGAATAGGAATAGAAATTTTGAATTCATAATATTAGAAAATAATTATTCATATTCAAAATTAGAATAATTAAGATTTTTCTAAAGATAAAAACTTTCAGTTCACATTGAGGAACAAGTCAGAAAATTGGTAATTTACAAGTGGGTATGGAACCGTTGTCTCGCTGTTTTTTTTTTAAACTAATACTAATTTAAAGTATTTTTTAATTGCTTCATTAGCAAGGTAACTTAGTTATAGAATTTATTCATTGTGTCTGCACACTAGTAGTCCCAACACGAATAGTCGTGACAGCGCATCAAATGAACTGCATTAAAAAATGGCAAGGCGTGAAAGACGGGCGCGTTTCTCGCCGGATGCTGGCCCAGGTCAGTGAACGCAAGGATCTTTGCAGTAATTATAGTTATATCGTTATTAAATTCCAGATTTAGTAGAATTTAATCTATCTTGCTGTGCTTTGATGTAATAAAGGAAGGTGGGATAATTCTTAGGAGATATAAAACACAGGAATGGAGTTTTCAAATAAATCAGTTTTCTGACATATCTACGTAATTATTTAATTATATACGTAAGGATTGAGTCTTATTTAATTCTTATACGAACAACATAATTACTACCCAGTCGCGCCATTTTGAGGTGAAAGCCACAGAGTTCAAGTTGTATTTGAAACACTCCTTTTTCCACCTTTGGTCACCGCTAAACATTGAACTAGCTTCTTTTTGTGCTCTAATGTAGATACACTATATATACTTCTTAGTTCTTATTATACCGATATCTTGTCAAAAAAAAAATCCACTTGTAGTATTTTGTACTGTCTTTTTTCTTGTTTTCACAATCTTAATTTAAAGTGAAAACTATTTTTATAGTTCAGAATGGGTGAGTTTGCAAGCTGTTCCATTTAACTGGATCAAACCAAATATTTGTTTTATAAAAACAATGAAATTCATTTAACAAGGGCAAATGTTTGCTAGACAAGGTTAGCAACGCGTAATAGTTTTGTTCTTGTCCAAATGGAAAACAGTTTTTATTGACACGTATTCAAATTATTTCATTGAAAATTATAGACATTGCCCACTAGCTTTTCCCACGTATTTGATCGACTCAAATCTTCAAGACTTAAAAATAATTCTCCATAATCTTCCCCATCGGTGCTTATTTATAATGCTAAGCTGTGATGTTTTCGAAAAAGAATGATTTTAAATTAATTGCTTGTTTTGACAACTTCATTCCTAGTATTTTCTCAAAAGAAAAACCAACTTCAACATCAAACCTCACAATCTTTCAATGTTTATAATGGTACTTGAAGTATTTTTTTAATTAATTTATTTATTTTGGTCCATCAACTAAAACATACAGTTAAAATCTTAATGCATTACTTAAAGATAGACTCCGCATGCGTATAAATAAAATTCGAAAAATACAAGTTAACAAGTAGCTCGACACTGGTATAGCTACTGATGTTACAAAAAAAGCTAATAAATAAGAGATTTTTTATATTAATTACTTATACTTACACAAACTATTATATTTGAATAAACCAAATCACAATACACCTTCCATGCTAGACTGGGAGCGAAAGAAAAACAGAATGTTTCTTCCCGGCCATACTGTAAAAGCCAGTTAAAGGACAGAGGTTTTATTGGCATTTTTGCAGGCGATAGGCTGACTCCCTGTCACTGCAATAGTCTCTTACCACATCAGATGGTTTTACAGCTTTTTACTGCCTACCCCATAAGGGATGCAGGCGTGAAGTTATGTATGCATGAAAGTATATGTACCAAATCACTATTAAAATTAAAAGTACCTTAAACTTAAAAAAGAAAAAAAAATTACTTAACTTAAATTTATGTGAAACATAAATATGGGTATGGGTTTCCATGTTAAGTGCGCAGGAGCTCGAAGGTTTACGAGTCTTAAAAGTGGTGGACAATCTAATTTAAAGTTTACTATTTTGTACTAGAGACCGAATTCGGTGGCGCGCGTTGGGAGAGGCCTACGTCCAGCAGTGGACTAGCGCGGGCTGAGATGATTATGATGATGATGATTTTGTACATGAGCAAAGCATCCAACACCTCTCCTCGTTTTTTTTAAGCGATTTTATTTTGAAATACTGCAAGTGGACTGATAAGATTTTAGTTTGGAATTATACCTATATTCTTGTAAAACTGCGAAGAACAGTTACTTTACAATACAACACGAGAACTTTATCTAATAACCATAGATAAATAAACAGTTCTATCAACCAGTTTAGACATTTCCAGTAAACCTCAAGGCTTATATCACGAAGCTTCGTGTTTTAGCTGCATTAATCAGGGCGCTTCCAGACTTCCTAGTTAATTTATTGAAGTATAAGCCCCGGTTTACATGAGTGAACTTTCAAACTGGATTAGTGGCTGTATTCATGGGCTTCTGATAAACAATATATTCAAAGTTGTATACGGGGTGTATTTGAAAGTAGGAAAAACTATGAAGAGGCGAGTCACTAGGTATTCTTTTCAAATAGGTATAATAAAGTTAATTTGTTTGTTTTCCTTTAATAGAAGAAGTTTTAACCCATGACCATAAAGCCTATAATGGCTTAGAAATGGCGATTTAAAATACAACTATTCGATGTTACATTTGGTAAAAAGTTATTTATTTTAAATAATGAATCCTGAAAACTTAATAGAATATTATTAGTTTGTTTCTTTGTTAAAACGTTTTGTTTATTGATTTGAAAGTCTAACTTTTGAGGATGGTTATATTTTATCAAGAATTCTTAAGGGATCAAAGTTACTTGGGTAAATCGCGGGATGGCAATTTATTAAATTGTCGAACCAATAGAAAGAAACTTGGATGTGATACTATTTGTAACTGTAGAAGAGACCTTGCCTTTGAAGACCAAGGATAAGAGGGACTTTCCTGCATTCCAATATAAGTAAGAGGTACCTATGTCTTTATAAAGATTTTTAGGAAATTGCAAACTCAATTTCCTTAAATAGGACTTGATGCAGTATTAACCAAAGTGTTTGTAACACTCGGTCATTAATAAAACTTAATTCTTCTTGACGGTCGGGTAAGGTTTCTCTGAACCTGATTTGATAGATAGATAAATAAATATTATATACACGGTTGATTTTAGCCACCGGCCGCCATTTTTTTTTACACAATAAGTATCATTTACAGACCCGATGTTTGCAAAAAAAAGTTTTGTATATTTTACAATGAGTCAACATATTAAGCAATGCATGGTCACTCCTAATTATGAAAAAATATCATTAAAATAAAGACGACTACACGCTACTACAAAACATCTTGTAGTAATACGTCGTAGTGTTATAAATGAAATGCCGCGTCGTCGTAGGTATGTTCATCAACAGTGACTATTTATAACAAAGTTTGTGGTACTATATTTTTATTTTTTTGTACTGAATGACACAAAAATAAATATGCAGGTACGTTTATATCGTACCAAAGAAAATTACATTTAAAGGTTCCGTTGCATTCCTGGCCGCAACCTGTACCAAAATTTAGGATCGTTGAAATTATTCACAAATCAAACAAAATACTAAATTTAAAGTTGAATCAGTAATTTAGGTGTACAAATGATAAAAAAAAATGTCGTTATTGCCATAAATCTCCATAGTTTTACAAAATGGCCGTAAGTACTTACTGTATGTACGTACTTAATCTATCAACAAAATGTGTTCCAAACCTTTAGAGATTTATCTTTTTTTCTTAGAATGTATTAAAAAAATAGCATAATCTTATAAAAATATTTTACTCATACTTCGAGGCATACGACTTTTAATGGTTAATGAGAGATGCTCCTGAAAGGTCAACATAATGTACGGAAGTGACATTCACTACTTCTACTTATCTATCAAAAATATACAATATTTTATGCATTCAGTTTGTTTTTCTAGTTTTTTTATTGAAATTATCTTTTGCGTTCAGACAGAAATCAAAAATATGGCGTCGTCAGTCAGCTGCGGTCTCTGTCGATTCAAGTAGTTTTTCTTAATGTACACGAAAAGTTACAAACAATTTAACTAACGTAATGATACTCCACAACAATTTTTTTTGGCACAGGTTCTCGCCAGACGTCCATACTAAAAAGAAACGCTATATGATATGTATTCATCTTTAAAAGTTAAAACGATGTCCGCGCTAGCTTGGAATCATCATCTCAGCCCGCGCTAGTCCACTGCTGGACGTAGGCCTCTCCCAACGCGCGCCACCGAATTCGGTCTCTAGCGCTGCGCATCCAGTCCCTGCCAGCCGTCTTCCGCAAATCGTCTTCCCAACGTGCCGGGGGGCGTCCCACACTACGCTTGCCTTGACGTGGCCTCCATTCGAGAACCTTTGGACCCCAACGATTGTCAGTTCTTCGACATATATGACCAGCCCACTGCCACTTTAGCGTGCTGATCCGGTGAGCTATGTCGGTTATTTTTGTTTTCTGTCGGATAACCTCGTTTCTGATCCGGTCTCTCAGAGAAACACCTAACATAGCTCTTTCCATAGCGCGCTGTGTGACTTTAAGTCGGTGAACTAGCCCTATTGTTAGGGTCCACGTCTCGGCTCCATACGTGAGCACAGGCAGGACGCACTGATTTTGATCTTGACTTTGATCTTCAGGTTTTGCGGAATAGGCGACGAGAAGACGTGACGTAACTTCCGAAATGCTGCCCACCCCAACTGTATCCTCCTGTCGATTTCCCTCTCGAAGCTGTTTTTACCCAGATGTATAATCTGCCCTAAATAGGTGTATTCGGTAACAACTTCGAGAGGCGTATCTGCGACAGTTATCGGCATTGGGGTAATATGTTTGTTAAACATGATTTTTGTTTTATCTAAGTTCATTCCCAAGCCAATCCGCCGAGAAGACACAGCTAAACCGTGCAGCATTTCTTGGAGATCCTCCAGCGATTCTGCCAAAACGACAATATCATCCGCGAAGCGGAGATGTGAGATGCGTTCGCCGTTGATGTTGATGCCACGTCCGTTCCAGCTGAGCGTCTTAAATGCGTCCTCCAATGCGTTGGTGAACAGCTTCGGTGAAATAATATCACCCTGCCTCACTCCTCTTCGCAATTGGATAGGACACGATCGCTGATTCTGTACTTGGACGGACATTGTGGCGTTCTCGTACAGGCATCTCAAAACATCTATGTATCGCCAGTCAACTTGACATCGCTGTAAGGACTCCAGCACAGCCCAGGTCTCGATCGTGTCAAAAGCCTTCTCATAGTCCACAAATGCTACGCACATAGGCAGATTATACTCGTTGGTTTTTTGGATAATCTGCCTCAGCGTGTGGATGTGGTCCATGGTGCTGTAACCCGACCGAAACCCGGCCTGTTCTGGAGGTTGGAAGTCATCGAGTCTTCTCGCTAGACGATTTGTGATGACTCTCGAGAACAGCTTGTATACGTGGCTTAGGAGCGAAATTGGTCGATAATTCTTCAATAGGGTTTTGTCACCTTTCTTGAAGAATAGGACGACGTCGCTCTGACTCCACGCCATTGGAGTTCTCCCGTTGTGAATGGCGGAATCGAAGAGCTTTTGTAGCTCGATCAGTATCGGTGTATTACCGGCTTTGAGAAGTTCTGCTGTGATTCCGTCATCCCCTGGGGCTTTTCCATTCTTAAGCTGTTTGAGAGCCAAACGCATCTCGTCTAAACTGACGACGGGGAGTTCGTCGGTGTAGTGGCGGGTCAATGTAGCACGGGGGTCTGAGATTGTGGGCAACTGCCGTGATTGCTGGGAAGCATACAGTTTGCCGTAGAACTGCTCTATCTCGGAGAGGACTTCAGGTCTAGAGGTGACGGTCGTGCCTTGTGATGTTTTGAGAGTTGTCAGAGCGCTTTTGCCGAGCTGCTGAGCAAACACTTTCGACCCTCGGTTCTTCTCAATAGTCTCCTCGATGAGAGTCGTATTGAACCTCCGAAGGTCGCGTCGGATCAGTTTCCTGATCTGTTTGTTCAGCACTCGGCGCTCCAACAACGTGGCAGAGTGTGTTTCCCGTCTAACCCTCATGGCCTCCAAGGTCTCATCCGAGAGTTTGCCCTTACGGCCCGTTTGCCGTCCCTGGCAGATTTTCATACCCACTTCCCGTATGGTGTTAACTACATTTTGGTAATCCTCATCGATGTTGCCAGTAGTTTCCAATGCACCGAATCTATTACTTAGTTCCAGTTGGAATCTTTCGGATCCCAAGGAACTTTGGAAAGCAGACGGGCGGAGTATCGGCTTCATTAGTTTGGCACGTTCAAGCTTAAAATCGATATTCAGGGTGCCGCGGACGAGGCGGTGGTCACTTCCGGTATTAAACCTGTTAACCACGGTGACATCCCTGAATATATGCTTTTTGTCCGTAAGAATGAAGTCGATCTCGTTCCGTGTTACACCGTCCGGGCTCTGCCAAGTCCACTTTCTGTGAGGCTTCTTTTTGAAGAAGGAATTCATCAAATACAATCCTTCGCTCTCCAGAAAGTTTACTAGCATCTGCCCCCTCTGGTTTCTGCTTCCATATCCGAAGGATCCCATACTAGATTCGGTGTGACTGTGTACTCCTACTTTGGCATTGAAATCTCCCATGACAACACTGTAGTGAGCCCTTGTGGTGTTGTGCAGTGCCTTAACGATATCTTCGTAGAGCAATTCTACGTCATCATCTGAGGATGTCGAGGTCGGTGCGTATACTTGTACAACCTTAAGGTTGTACCTTTTGGTGAGCTTAAGTACAAGATACGCGACCCTGTTCGACACGCTCGAGATTTCTACGATGTTGTCAGCGAGAGATTTGTTGATGAGGAAACCGACACCGCCTTGGGAGAGTTGGTCGCCCTCTCGAAAGTAGAGAACATGACCCGATGGCAGAGTTATGGTATCCTCGCCCTCTCTTCGGACTTCACATAACCCAAGTATGTGCCACCGAATCTTTTCCAGTTCTACTTCGAGTTCCGTTACACTAGCGTCGAGCCTCAATGTTCGTCCGTTGTACGTCGCCAGGGTCAGTTGTTTTTGGTAGCCTGCCGTAGCCCGGGGATTCTTAGCACCCCCTGTTCCACCGTTACCTAAGCCGCTACCTTGGCTAGGAATAATGGAACTACCGGGAACTGGGGGCCGATCGGGGACGGGACTTTCCATTTTGGGAGGATTTGCCCTTAATCGCCGCGCTGGGCAAATGCGTGTTGGCGATCGCCAGAGCCTCGTTTGCTGTTTGGCAGGGTGCACCGCGGGCAGGTGAGGTTGGCTTGGGCCAAGAAGGTGGTGGTTTGGCCCCTTACACCCTGGAATCAGTTCCTCGTAAAAATATAAATATTTTTGCTTATAACGAGGAAGAATAAAATGAGATATGTTTACGTTACAGAAGTGAAACCCAAAAAGAAAAAATGCAACACCGAACAAGTTTGAGATTAACTTGAACACCGAGGCTTCCGTACCTAAGAAATACGATGGTTTCAATATTTGTGTTCGGTCTTTATCGCACACTCAATAAAGTAGTTTAACTGGATACCTAAAGTTCTTTGTTCCTAGAAAATTGTCCTTGATTCCGCTTATTTATAAGTATCTCTAATAACTTTGTTTTTATTACATTGCAATATTATGATCGGAAAAACCAGGGATAAAACAATTTTTAGGTACCTAGGTATCTTTTTTTTAATGTTAAGCCCGAACTTTTTACTATGTATGGGTCAATTTAAAACGTACACTGGCAATATGGATATGGCATCGAACGTACGTAAAACATAATTTTAGACACATAATTTGTTAAAAAAAAACAGTATATTGGTTTCAAAGACAGGTAGATAAGTAGTACCAGAGTAGTTTTCGAGATCATAAGAACATACCTACATGTATACATAACTTGATAACTTCACGCCTGTATCCCTTACGGAGTAGGCAGAACACCAAAGCCTATAAAAGCATCTGACGTCACGTTTGACAAATTTAGAGTATTATAATGATGGAGAGTGACTATTGCAGTGACACGGGGTCCGGGGTCAGCCTATGATCCGCAAAAACGCCATAAAACCTATATACTATCGAACCAACTGACCACCCACAACAAGCTTATTTTGGCAAATCGTCTAAGTGCTAGTAGGTCAAAATTTGATTGATAGGTTTCCTTGGTGAAGAACTTGTAATGATTCCATTCGACACTGATATTTAATGAGTGCAGAATTCTTACAGTATCTAAAAATTCATAAGTGCATTTTACGCGATAGACCTTACAAGTTTGACATTTTCAAACGAATTTTCAGCAAAATGTGTCATAATTCAGTTGGTTCGATTGTATCTAACTGAATTTTACAGTATTACCGGGAAAAGAAGCAGCTCTGACACATTCTATGCTTTTCTTCACTCCCAGTTCAGCATCCCAGGGTGGAAGATAATAACATAAGAAACTATAAATTAGATAATCTCGGTGAGCTTACCTACTCTTACGCTTAAGTCTAAAGCTTTTTGTATTGGGTTATCTATTATATGCCTAACTTTTGCATTTTTATTTGATACACTGGTTGTTTGGAAGTAATCGCTTGCCAGCGATAAGACCGTCAATTGTGCGTCAACTGTTGAATTATTTGATTTCCTGTATGCATTTTTTTTTGTAATTACGCAATAAATTGTAAAAAATAAATACACAGTTAGTATGCACTCCTCAATACCTATATTCTTATTATGTCTAGTGCATACGATTGCGGTATCTTTTGTTTGCGGACACTTTCACCGATGACTAGGATAACCTGTGCGTGAATAACACTCAGATATAATACTTTACTATCTGTAATGTTTTCGAGATCTCTTAAATATTTCTTATAACTGCTTATAAGTTTCAATGTTCAGCAACGTAGGTTTAGGGAAAAAATACATCTTTAAACTTTTCTATATTTTTCTGTATAATATTTACTGATAGTAATGAACGTAGGTAGGTACTAACGTGCCCTTTTATCTGCCTACGTGTCACGCGTCCGTATATCAGAAACCACAAAGTAATTCACTTTAAATTTCGAATAACTTTTATGTAATGTGCAAACCTAACTACGTTTTACAATATAATTGAATGAGAATCCAATGGGAAATTAATGGGAAAGTGTTGACACGGGAGGCCGCGGCCTACGCAACGGCCCTATGACGGTTGCTTTTTTTCTGCCTAAGAAAATTTTTAGCACCTAAACGAGGGATTGAGAGATGATGAATGTTACTTACGCACAGAGTGGGACCTGATATTGTCAAACTCTTCAAAGAGGAATCCCAATAAACACCGTCTTTGCTGACTTTGATATTGTTAGTACACATTCGAAGGTCGAGAATTGATAGTGTAGGTATCGTGTGAATTGGCTACGCAGCGGGCACTCTGAAGGGTCACCCATAGAGAAAAGCCTTAGATGCTTAAAGGGGATCGATATTTGGCGGCAGATTTTATATGAAGGGTGGTTGCTAGCCAGTCGGACCCTGAAGGGATCCTACCACCAAGCAGGGGTAACTCGGGCCAGTCGCCTTTTACGACACGATTATCCAGGGGTGGAAAGCTATTCTAAGCCGAAGGGGAGAACACGAAATTATCTATTGAAAGAAAGGACCGAAGAAGGAGCCAAATATCGTTCTAAGAAAAAACCATCGTAACATCTTAACTTGACCATTTCAGAACCTATTGTGAACCTAATAGTTTTTGCAACTTGCTATGTTTTACAATGGGTAAGCATAGGATGTTGTTGCTCTTACTAGGTTTAGAATGGCGTGTATGTAACTTTTTAATGAAAATTGTTATCGATACAGGTGTTTTTGATTTTTGTTCAGTCTTACTGTGTTTATTGTATTCAGCTCAAGAAAAAAACAATAAAACCCGTTTTGAAGACTTAGTAGGTTTTGAAATGGGGTAGCCGAGTGACTCCGACGATTCATTCCATATGGATTCAGATTTTGATTACAATTAATAATTTTTTTTTTTTAACCCTGATTAATACTAGTTGCCTATCATTTTAATTATATACTTCTCATCAAAAAGTAGGACAGTACCAATATTATTAATTTTGCGAAATTAAAAAAAAAAAATACAGTATCATGTTTGTTTTATCCGTACTATGCCATGATGGGATTTTTTTTAATTCGCCAGTTTGTTTCATTCTCTACTTTCACTAGCCAGACTATAACAATGCCTATAGTTCTTACGATCAGGTGATCGGGAAGATACAAGATGTTTAAATTAAACTAACAAAAAGCTTTCCTGTGACTAAATTATTGCTTACTGGGATCTGATTTGTGTTGTGTAGCCTCATAATGATACGCAAAATATGAGGTTTAATTGAATGCCTTGTAACAACGTTGTATAAATATCTGCTATATGTATAAATACTGATAGCACAATGAAGAGATATTTATAATGTAATCTTCGTTGCCGTGTAGCGTGGGCAGTTGTTGCTACATATCTCTGGATTCGAGTAAACAATTAAATAAAATCTCCTTACTCGTTTACAATTGACGTGACTCGCGGTTTCACTCGCGGCATGCGCGCACGCAGCGTGTCACGGAGTGAAAGTGTCACCGATTCGTATGGACACCGGCCATGACGTGATTTTTATAGTAAACCGGTTCTGTAGTCACTGCTTGCGGTTAGTGATATTTGTCTGTTTTGACGTTCAGCACGACAAACGTGCATTTGATGGCTTGAGTTAAATTGCTAGTTTTATGAAATATTTCAGTACTTTCTAGAAGCAAAAAAATGCTTGTTTAAATTTAAACCACATCATTTAATCGCAGCTTTTTACACGTTATTCGCTAAAATAGAAATCTATTACGTATAGAATTATTTGCCAACTATGCATAAATAACATTTCAAATTCACCTTACATGTAAAAGCTTTTGTTTCAAATCTATTGAAAACTGTAACTTCGTGGTTATTGAAATAAATCATGTTTTATAATAAAAACTTCTTTTCTTCCAACCTTAAATAAATGATGAAGACAGATTTCAAATTTAATTCAAAATATTAAAAAGAAGATTACCTAATCTTGTTTTCCTAAAATGTACAGTAAGTAATGTTATAAAATAGTTGAGAATTAAAAAATAATTGCTAACTGTATTAAATAAAACAATAGTAAGTAAGTACCTATATGACAGATATTCATATAAAGAATTATGTAGGTACCTATGTACTATCGAACCAACTGAATCTTGACCCATTTTGATGAAAATTCGTTTGAAACTGTCAAACTTGTAAGGTCTATCGCGTATAATGCACTTAGGACATTTTAGATACTTTACGAATTCTGTACTCATCAAATGTCAATGTAACGAATGTAAATCTTTGGTAATGATAACAAGTTCGTCACCAAGGAAACCTATCTTCAAGCGAATTTCGACCTACTAGCATTCAGACGGTTTGGCAAAATGAGCTTATAGTGGGTCATGCATGACTCATGACTTGATTGTTTCGATAGTAAGACCTATGTACAAAATATTGTAAAATGTAGGCAAAAATATTCAGTTTCTGCTACTGATTTCTTTGAAAATACTAAAAATAAATTTGCTAAATTTTCCTCGAAGAAAATTGAAAAAATGTTGCCATCGTCTTTTACATTGTACTTTGCAAAAAATGTCTCGCGAGATAATGCAAAGTCAAGTTTTACGATATTTTTAATTCCATTTTTGAATATAATTATTTTAACCTGATGTAGGTGAGCCGTTGACATATCTTAAGTTGCATTACTTCAGAATCTTTTAAAATATCGTTGCTATAGGTAATTTACAATATTAATAAACGTAGGTAAACGCTCAGTGCTTCTTATTATGTATTGTTAGCAATTGCCATGATCATACTGTTATGTTTTTATCCAACTCAAACTTTTTTCTTATTTATTTTAATTTTTTTACGTACACACAGAATCTTAAACGAATATAAAATGCAATGATAGAAAATAAGTATGAAATTGCAACTTATTTCAAAATAAGTATATCTCAGGGCTTATCTCTGATAGTGCCCTGAGACTGGAGAGTTTGATTGAAACTTTGTTTCTACTAAATACTGATAAATAGGTATATTTTGTACAAATTTTTTTTTACTTTATTTTAAATTAATATTTTACACTTAATCTCATACTTTCACGTATCGATTAAAGACGTTTAAGCAAAACGACATGTATTTAAATATGTACTGATCAATAAGGTCAAGCTCATGTAGGTACGTATTAATAACTCGTACTTTCTCATTTTCACTTCACCACTGCAACTGGCGCCATACCAGTACCTATAATTTCACGTGGAAGTGTGTAGCTTTGAACGTATGAAAATCACTTTGTGAAACAGGCGCTTGTTATGAACTGTTAATTAACTTGGACACTGCAGGAAGTAAAAATATATTTCCTTGCTTGCTACTATATTTAACTTCTACTTTATTAAGTTCAACGAAGTAAAGGTCTACTTAGCTAGCTAACTTTGGTAGGTACTTTATAAGAGTTTTTTAAGGAAAATTTGGAGTTTTAAGTTATCTCATTAGGTGACAAGAATGAAAGAACTTGATATCGGATAGACTACTTAAATACTTTTAAATGTGTTCTTATAAACATAAAAAAACAACCCAAATTTATTACGTTTTAGCCGTTTATTCGTCCATTGCCTCATGAAGGTCGTTTATATATACTTAGTCTCAGATAAAATAAGCCAATTTGGAAGAAGATAGAGCCATTTATGACTTTTTATTTCTCCGTCTCTTCTAACTCAATCTAAATAAAGTTCTTAGTTTTACTAGAACACAATCCAACTACGACTTAAAGCTTGTTGTAACTTATCGAAAATATCTAATATTGTTGATGTAAATGCCCTGTGGCTACCTCTATAAAGCTATTGTGTAATATGAAGCCGCTTTGTTGTAAAACACACCCACAAGTTGCAAGGTTGTATGTCTGAAGTTATACAAACTGAGCTTGTGACGCAGCTTTTGAAGAAGTTTGTTAATTCAGTGTTTTCCGATCAAATAGTAATCACCATAAATATGAATCATTCAAGATATAGACTAAAAGAGTCACGACAAAAAGGATTATTTCAAGGTAGGTATTGGCAAAGAATACTTTCTTTTTTTTTCCGTTTTTTTTTATATCCATCCAGCACGGATATAAAAAAATTACGGAATTGGGATAAAGTAGCATAAACGAAAATACAGTTTTACCTCAAAATACAGCTTTGACTTTAAAATCACATGTTGATGATAGGTACATAGATAATACCTAATGATTGGCTAAAATAAACAATAGAGTCACTTAAATAAGCAACTACGGACGACACTGTTAAATTAAACAGTATAGAAATTGAGTCTTACCGGTAGAGAAATATTAGTAAGAGAATAAAGAAAAGAATAATACTATTCCTAAATTAAAATTTCGAAGATTGCGTGAACAATAACTCTGTGTGTCACAGAGTGTTGTCATCACCTTTCACTGATTCTTACGTCATAGAGTTCAGTGCCTTTGAAATAACTGAGACAGTACAAACCGAGGAAAGGATAGTTCCGCATTACACTAGCCCGAGCAATAGAATAAAGTACCTAATAAATCTTTCTTTTGTTGTAAATGGCAAACTTGCAGTTTCTTTTTTAATTGGTAAAATACAATAATTTAGGCAAAGGAATAAGGCATAATTCATTACACTATGACAAGGGGAAACAATTGAGTTTTACAGCTCAGATTAATAATTATTGGATAATATTTTCTTTGCTTTTTTATAATATTCTATTAAAAATATTGTATTTAAAAAAATATACGTTTTTTAAGAAATCAAAGGAATCCTGCAAAGGTCTTAAGTTTTCGCGATTCATACTATTAAATAAAGCGTGATCGCTTGTGACCACGGGGTCTGCAAAGACACCGAAACGTCGAGTTAAAATTTAAAATGTAATGCGCGATAAATCCGGTTAAAAAGTGTTTTATATAATCCTGCAAAAGCTTCGATACTTCGAGTGAAAATGTAACATATAATTAAGCGCTAAACCATTGTCTAAAATTTTGTATACATTTAATTCATCTCCTTTGACTCTGTAGGTAGAGCTGATTGATATTTGAATAGCTATTGATGTAGAAAATATGTGCAAAGCTCGAAACTTTTTACGACTTGTTACAGACAAAAGGCTATACAGTTGTCTGGACTGTTCATTTTATACTTGGTATTAATACTAGCTTCATAAAATACTATAATATTATGTGACTACTAGTTTGAAATGTCATTAGCGTTTTCCATATAAACACATTTTATGCATAATTTTTATTTCATTTCGGGTGATTAACTTAGCACGAAAAGGTAAAAAGATAAGGTATTTATTTAAGGGCCTCTTGCAGCGCGGTACGTTTTTCCATACTTCCCGCCCATTGAAATTCGGTAGATATCTCTAGCGAATTTCACCGATGAAAATACGTTCAACGGGTTTATTTTCAAAAATTAAAACTATTCAGAAATTAACTCTACACATCGGTTAAGAGAAGTTCGTTTTATGTTTTCATGTAACTTTTATATGAATCTATTGTGGTATTTTGTGGCAATATCCGTTTAGAATGGTAAATTAGTGTTATGTTTGTGACTTTTTTTTATCGAGCCAATTTTCATAAATCGTGTTTCTATGGTTAATTCTTGTGAATATTTTTTCAGACACAACCTGTATATTAACTGGGTATATTAACGTTCAAAAAAGCGTAAAAATGCTGCATCCTCGCCTTAAAAAAATATGTTCTTGTGTATGTTAGGCATGTGTAAATTTGCAACTGTTGTTAAGAGCACGCAACAAGTTCACTATATCACAAAAAAATATTTTTTTAAAAATATAAAACATAAAAATATTCTAAAAATCTGGTATTTCTATTACTTAGATATGTATATATATTGTTTTGTTGTAAACTGTTACATGTGGGTACCTCATTTTTAACAGAAAAGGTTGTATAACTAATTTTCCCTTCTAAGTACGTAATGAGCAGAATCCATTCAATTTAACTTTACCATATATAAAACATAAAAATATTCTAAAAATCTGGTATTTCTATTACTTAGATATGTATATATATTGTTTTGTTGTAAACTGTTACATGTGGGTACCTCATTTTTAACAGAAAAGGTTGTATAACTAATTTTCCCTTCTAAGTACGTAATGAGCAGAATCCATTCAATTTAACTTTACAGAACTTAATATCAGGGAAAATTAATTACACGTTTCCATATTTTAATTAAATTTATAATATTATTCAAAATTTTCAGAATTCTTCTTATCACGACTTAAATTAAGTATTCAATTAACCGAAACCGCAAAATTTTATTACATAAAACTCTCCAACAATATGTAAAATTAATTTAGTTAAGTTATATAATTGGAATTATAATTTGGGTAGGTAAATTAGAAGAGAGACTTTTTTTTACTTTTTTTGTGTCATAATTGTGTCATAATTGGAGGATTTTTTAGATTAAAATCAGAATTTTGTGATAATCAGAATTCTGAAACTGTACGAAAAGAATACATGATAAAATTGTAGGCACGGATCTATTATATGACACCGAACCCAGATTTAGACATGGTATGATAAATTCCTTAAAAAAGATATAAAGGTACAACGAAACCCAATCAATATTAAATTTCAATAGGAATACACTTAATTTTCTTATATTCCACGCACAATAACGTTTTCGCTTAAACAAACAAGTATCAGTATTTTAATCAATATCTATATACTTAATATATAAAGCTGAAGAGTTTGTTTTTTTGTTTGTTTGTTTGTTTGAACGCGCTAATCTCAGAAACTACAAGTGGGATTTGAATAATTCTTTTTGCATTTGATAGCTCAACTCTTGAGAAAGGTTATAGGCTATATTTTATCCCGAAATTCCCACGGGGTCAAAAGTTACGCGGGTAAAACCACGCGCGATGGCTAGTTAATTCATAAAATGATAATATAAACAGATATACGTTAATAAAGCCTAACTATCAATTTTTTTTTGTTTAATGTGGAGTTTTGTGGATTTTGCAATAAAAAAAAATCTCGGACCTCTTTTTTTAACCAGCCAGTTCATATCTAGACATGCGAGTTAGGTTTGACCTATCCTCTTATTGTAAAAATCCCCAGACAATCACACCAACTACATGGCCCCAAACTGAGCAGAGCTTGTGAACTAGGGGGAACCTAGAATATAAATACATATATAGATAAACGTCCAGACTCGGAACATTTCTTTTTCTTGTTCCGTGCAGGAATCCAAACCGCGACTATTACCGTCTGAGGCAGACCCATCGTCATTGTCTATGAAAAATGCTCTTTAAAGTCCTACCCAAATTTTTTATGTTCCCTCTTTCAGTCAGTACAGTAACATGGAATTCATGAGCTGAATCACAACCATTGTCTCTATCACAACAATGTGAATAACATTCTCATATATTATTCTGTATTAGATTGTTGTCTTTCGTATGCGTCGAAGGTTCTTGACCGACAAATCACATATAAAAATAAAACGGAGAAAGTGCTTGATTTTATTTAGCATGCTCGTTGTATCTCTACATTTACGCCTTTGTTTTTGTTACGTCAATGTAACGTTTTGTTCAAGTGAACAATATTAGGCTAGAAAAAGGCTTTAATGTTGGAAAACATGGGTAAATGGCGGAAAATATAGGTACGTCTGTTATTATTAAGATAACTGGTTACAAATCGGTAGCATCAAATGAGTATAGTATTATTATTTTAAGACGGTCAAGAAACTTATTAAATTTCATTTACCTAACTTGTAAGTTACTGGGTAAAAAGACGTAAAACAAAAGTTTGCCGTAGGTTTTTTACTTGCGTAGTTTCGTAATACGAAACTATACAATTCTCTATAAAGAACTGCCAAAAAATCTGTAATTCATACAGTTTACGTCTGAGTAAGCTTCAATACTATGGCCGGTTAAATTTAAAAGGCCATACATATAAACTGAAAAAAATACGAAAAATGCAAATGGAATAAGCTTTACATAAAAGTAATATAGAAGAATTGTAGGTATATCTATGTACAAATTTGCAACGTGCCGTTTTATCGTGAAAGAGAAACCATAACTCTCGTATCTACATATGCGAAACATTTACCAAAATGAAATACCGATTCTTTTGTTTTACCTTTTTCATAGCACTTTTACATAAACCGGCGGAGTTCCCTGATTTATTTGCTTTGAAAATATTTTCTGTCAGATAACACAATGCTTTATAGTGGTTACCTACCTAAATAAAGTAAAACTTGTATTGTTTTAACTTTTAAAGTGGTCTTTCTCGTACACAATACTTGGACCAGTACTTTTATTCCCTTTATTTTCCAGTTTAAGTAAAACATTACAAAATATACTTACCCTTGACATTTCTTTGCTTAGCATCGACACTTAGGTATTGTGTCTGGTTAGTACTTATGGCCATTCTTTGATCGATTGTAGTCATCTGGTCTATCTATTCGAAAGAAATAGCTATTTCACCATATATGTATATGAGCAAATGGATTTCAGTTCTACTATTGTTTTTATTTACAAGCATTCATAAGTAATTTATAATACTTTGTAAATATAACTTTTAAAAATCTTCCGAAAGCTCTAAGCGGGGTATGAGCTTCTCTATAAAAAACGTTCTCGATAAAGCGATGTATTTTACTTCCCCACTTCTATTTTTTAAACTTTCTATACATGCATAATAATTATTCACACCTAACAAGTATCTGAACACAGCTAGTATAGATAATCTATCCTAGATTCATTCAATTTCCTTTTGACACGGTTAAAAACAGAAAAATATTTAAGTATAAATATAACAAAACTATATTGGAAAAATAAATGTGGGTACCTAACCAAAGTAACTCTTTAGTTTTCAACAACATTTAAAATAAATAAATAAATGAAATCCCCAGACAATTCTTTATTCTTTATACTGTACACATTGAACAAACCTCATAAAGCATCACCGGGCTTTGTGTTCACTAAATGCGAACGCTTTTGTGCTGCGTTCATTCATTCTCCGCTGACATGAAACCAAATCACTCGCATTTTACGCGGGAAAATCCGGTGACAGTGGCGGCGGCGGCGCGGCGTTGCAAATGGCGCGAGGTCGGCGGGCCAGACACATTATGGCCCGTATTAATAAATCAAACTCAATACATAGCTTAAGGACGGTATCACTTGATCCACACTTAAGCTATGGTAAGCATCTCAAAATCGCTCTGTATTAATAGATGTATATTGAGGGTGTATCAACTGATATCGCTCTTTGATTCTGGCCCTCCTATAAATGTCAACTTGGGTTGAATGATCGACCGATTGAATTTTATGTTCCGTTTAACGCTGTAAAAGAAATATCGTACAATACAATCTTTATATGACTGCATGATAAAATACAAAAGTATTGCTATACAAACAAATAGTTACTACAACAATAACTACTTACTTCATAGTATATTTATATCAAGCATAAATCTCGGCAATTTTATCAAAAAAAAGAGCAGTGAAAAGAGTTTTTTTCTACTGACTAGATGTAAGGGAACGTCACAAATGTCAAAGTTTAAAATCTTCAAAAGTTCAAAACAAAACAAAAGCTGATTGCCTTAACCTCCAAATTATTAATTCAAAACAAAACTAGGTACTGTTTTACCTTTTTCACTATAAGTTTGTAGTCTGAAAATATATATATTAAATAATGTGAACGAAGAAAAGGCGTTCTCGAAAGGAATCTCGAAAATAAAAGCACAAATGGACCTGGGGCGAAACCTTAAAAAAATATAAATTTTTATTAGAAAGATTATTAGAACTATTGATGTCAGGTATGTAATATCTTTAGTCATGTTACTGCTAATTTATTTATTCTTAATGGTTAATAGAATCTCATTCCCACAATGTAGTCCCATAAACTACGAAAGCATTGTTATTTCATCAAACACCAGTGGAACATATTCCGTAGACTTATTTATTCAATAACTTTACCCTAGCTAGTTATCATGAAGTAAAGTTAAATTGACGAACATGTAACATGCATAAAACTACAGTGTTATATAAGCTATATTTCCACCTGATTCCCGGCCCCAGCACAACCTTTTGTATTTTCTTCACCGGCTTGGGCAAAGATATTTATTAATGACCGTAATAAGCTTCTTGATGCCTAGTTAGTGTGATAGCCATTATTCATTTAACAAAAGACCATAATATGACTATAATTAATAATGTTTTTAAGTTTTTGCATTTAAAATGCTCAATTATTCTTAACTATTCTTTTTATTTATCACATTTTTCATATTATATTTATGATTATAATTACTTTGTTTTCTTTTCTTTTCAGTCAGACACTAATTTAAAATAAATGAAGGAGCTAATGTATAGAAGGTTAGGTCTCATACGTCTTTATGAGATGAGGCTACAAGGGATGTTTTATCGTTTATACATCTTATTTCTTAAGGTGTTAGATACCCTAGGGAATAAGATTGAAGTTATAAGAAGTTTCTAAATAAACTTGTAAAATTTTAAATGCACCTGTTAGGAGTGTTTTTTTCATGTGCTATTTAGTGAATAAACTTAATAAATAATGGTTCATAAAATAAACATATTACATGATTAACAAGGTATTTTGCTAGCTAAGTAACATTGCTATCTATAGTGTATAGTTTTATCATTTTTAATTGAATATTCTTATCAAATGAAGATTTTTTAAATGCAAGCCAAGCTGTTTTCTAATCTGTTGCAGATAAATATAGATATAGATGTAAGGAAGCTTATATAATTATTGTTAAACCGTAACTTGGAATATTTACTTATATTAAAATAAATAAAGATACTTAACACAGTGCCAGTTTTTATTTTTTGATATATTAATCACAATCTCTTTATTACTGTTACAAAATAATAAATTATTACATTCTATAATTATTAAGATGTATTTTTGTTGAGATTTCAATAATGACCAGTTAAGTTAAGTTAATTAAAGTTATTTAGGTCAAGTGTTGATTTTAAGAAGTCTATTTATATTGTTACATTTTTGAATTGTGTTATGAAAGTTAAATGTTGATTTGGAGGAGTCTATTTATATTGTTACATTTTGAATTGCGTTATGAAAGTTAAATGTTAGCTTGGAGGTGTCTTTTTATATTGTTACATATTTGATGATGCATATGTGTGCAGAAAATAACTTAATGCAGCCTTTTTTTGTTGCTAAATACCTATACAATAAGGATGCAAATGTATGTTTTTGAAAATTTATATTTTATACAGAGAAAAATGTTTGATATTTAAATTTGTCTATAAGTTATATTATTACTTGTGGCCTTATATTGTAAAATAAATAAAGATGCTGTTTCTTCATTTATTATAATAGCAAATTACTACTTGTTTAAATAAAAATACCTTAATTTATTGAGCAGCGTTTTATTAATACAATTTACCAATTTTTTTACTTATCCTAACAAGTGAGAATTTACGCTATAAAATTAGATATTATTATATTAATGTTGTTTTAACAAATGTAAATAGGTAATAAAATCGGATTAAAGTTCTTCAATTACAATATTTGATCTTAAATACTTATAAGCCTTACTGATTAGTTAAATGTGTTCATTCCAGGGACTGCATATAGGTATAAAATTTTTAAATAGTACTAGTAAAATTTCAGTACCCTTTATTAGTGTACTGCTTCATCCAACACAATAACTGTACAAGTTATTAAAATCTAAATTAATTATATCAGTACCCAAATAATGTATACCGGATTAATTTCTGTAGATGTTTTAAGTACAGAAATATTTCAACTTATTTAATTTCTGTACCGAAATGTATAGGTCAGCATATGTAGGTACCTACGCTTCATAGGCTTCAACTAAACTATCGAACATTCTACAGTTATTTAAAAATAAAATTTTAATATCAATATCAATACCGGAAAATTTCAGTTAACTGAAAAGAAAATCAGTTAAGCTAAGTTAAATACAGAGTCTTGGTAGAACCGGTATCTTTTTTGAAAAGAATCGGCAGGCACTTCGAATGGATTTTCTGCATCACGGATGTATCTTTTCGGTAATCTATAGCTATTAAACCATAAAATATCATCGTATTGATCAATGATGTCGTAATTATTTACTTCGTCTGTAATATTTGCAGATTGCATTTTCAAAAACACTCGTCGATATGACAGATGGCACAGAATTCAAAGTAAGAAATGATCTTAAGTCACCTACAGACTGCACTCAGAAAATCTGTACTTAGTATACGTCTTAGCAGCGTTCCTAAGTGCTGAGTATTGTTTATTAATACAGGCAGTACTCAGATGATACGCCGTTCCTGAGGCCGTACTTAACATTGGTTTATAAATATGGCGCGTAACACAAGTAAAGACTTAAGACTGCTCCCAGATTTGAGTTTGATTTATTAATACGGGCCTATGAGCAAGCCAACGCATTACGAATTAAAGCCGAAATACACTGTTGGAAACAAAACATCAAACCAAGGTGACATTGCTAGTTTACAACGTGTTTCCAACAGTGAATACGGCTGTTGACAACCAAATTACATGACCTTGGCGGGTTGGAAACGGCGGTGTTTAGAATCACAGACATACATATACATAGACAACGCAAGTGCCACGATTTGTATTCGAATCAAGCGTGCCGACTTTTTAAGACCTATTGTGACGTCACAGCTGATATTTATTACTGGAAAATACAAAAAGATTCAGAGACACCGATACCGCCAATGAAATCGATTATTAAAAACGATATTGATATTGTGGACTCGATTTTCTAACAGACATACATACACGCATATTACAATACATATTATGTAAATATAGAGGCGACCAACCTTGACGCTTGGTCGGGGTTCGGACACGCAAAGGATATGCATTTGCGTTATCTATGTAGATGTATGTCTGTTTTTAGGACAGTGTGTACGGTTGTTATTGTATATTTTACTATGTAACTATAAATAGAAATGACTCGAGTTTTGTAGCTTTTTATCCTGCGTTTCAACCTTTCCTTCTTTGTATCCTCAATTGCATACAAAACTGCCATCGCGAAGATGTTGCCAACGCGAGAGATCAGAGCACACTGACGATTAAGGGGCGTGGCCTGGCGTGACCTTGGCTTGTGTTCTTGTTTGTCTCCTTGTTGGAAACCACCGTTTGTAACAGTGTGGATGACTCGGAATTGGTTGACAACAACTTAACCTTCCTTAACCTTGGTTGGAAGCATTGGTTTTCAACGTGTTTTCAACAGTCTGGCGGCCCTATTATGATAAGAATTCAGTGAAGTTATTGCTAAGCTAGCCCTTTAATTTATACCTCATTGAAAAGCTATAAAAAAAATATCTATGAGAGCTTTATAGGTAGCTTTATAGCTCGCTGCCAGATACCTAACATAAAAAATGGATTCGGAAAATGTAAAAGGTATTCTTGTTTATTTTTTACTGTTTGAGAATAAAAAAATTGCTTTATTTACTTAGCAATCTAACTGATTATCAAAATAGCTTATGTAATTTATCAACAAAAAAACTCAGGAAACTATGTAACAAAATTTTACCTACAATTTCTAAAGGAATCATTATAACAAATTTCCTGCGTTTCCAAGTATAAAAAAGCTTTATCATACTTTATTAAATGAGGTTTTAGCGAAAGCGTTGTAAAATCTCCTTGAAATGAATTAAACTTTTCCAACCTAAGAAGATGCGACGATTTTCGTCTTGATGAATTAATTTATCTTTGTTCTAAGAAAAACTAAGAAAAAGAGTGTTCTTAATCTTTTTTTTAAAACAATATTTTACACTTTAAATCTAGAATGTTTTGTTTCCTTGTAAGAGATAGAGCTGATAAAATCCGGCTAAAAATCTTTTCTTCAAACTAAGCGTAGTGAAAACTGTAGAAAATCCGCTCTAAATTACCTACACTTTTATAAAAAACACTTATTTTTGCAATAAACACTTATTTTTAGTTAAAGCGAAAGATAAATAATCTTGCCAAGCTTGCCAAACTTGATGTAAAAGTTTGGGTTTCCGTTTTCAAAACAGGAGATCGGGGCGGGACCTGAAATTCAAAGATACAATAGAAAGCAAGTAAAATATTTGTCGCCACATAGCAACGTCAAACTAAACATTACACTTGAAATATTTACTTATTTAAAATTTATACTTACAAAGTAAAGTTATAGTACCTAGTATAGAAAAATCATACCTTATTTGGATAGGCAGGGATCTATCTGAGTCATACAACGGGTTTTTGCATAAAAGTAAATAAGTATGTATGTAAATTGAGCTTAGGAACAGCTATAGTTGAAGCACTATGACCACGCTCTGCTACTCTGCTTTCGCTTGAAAAACTCAGCAAGCATGTGTATTTAGTATTGGAGTATTTTTATTATTAGGGTACCAATTTTTAAATTTTTTAGGAATTCGTCGTGGCGCCGTGGTTACTGTTTGTATCATACGATATCACAGGTTAAGCAACGTTCGGCGCGGTCGGTACTTGGATGGGTGACCGCCGCGCCGACCATTCATATCTCACGACGACTTCCGTGCTTCGGAGGGCACGTTAAGCAGTCGGTCCCGGGTGCTGTATACTTGTATACAGTAGTCGTTAGGGTTTGTCAGAAGCCATCTAGGCGCCCTAAAAATTCTGGCAGCCGCCACCCAGCACTGGGCCAGCTTGGTAGATTATGGCCTATACCTCCTCTTCACCCAGGGGAGAGACTCATGCCCTGCAGTGGGCTCATTACAAAGAGTTGTGATGATGATGATGATGAATTTTTACATTTGATCAAACATTTGCTATCCCAAGGTATAGGAACTACGAAGATGCGCTGGTAAAGACACAAGAACAGCTCTGTAGCAAATAAATAATATTGAATAATACTCCCTTCGATTGTTTGACTCATTACTATTCAATCAAGGTGTTTTGAAGAGCTATTGAGACACAAGGACGTGTGCTTACATGGTGATACTGAAGGTGCGCATGATTCACATACAAATTGCGCGCATCAATCCGCTATTATAACCTACCTTGCCATCATCAATAATAAGCATTTATATTCGTCATACCTTCATATAAGCCTACGTAAATGAAGACGATTCAATCAGACGCAAAAAAACTGTTGAAAAAACGTATTTATTGCTTACCGTATAGAGTCGGCTGATAATAGCCTTAACGGTCGTTAAAAAAGCCTGACGTCACTGGATAAGAGTGTTGTAAGAGCTGAATAAAGTTAATGACCTATGTTTGATAGGGGGTCCCCCTTAAGAATATTCATAGCTAGCAAGCGCAAGTTTTGATGCGGTTAGATGTTTCGACAATCTATATTGAATCAAAACTTAATATAAAAAGAGAAGTAGGTATAGTTAAGCTTTAAAATCTCTATGAACTAAGTATTTAAGCAATAAATCTGTTTCAAAATCGGATCAGTAATATTTTAGCAAAATTGCGTAGGTATATTAATTGTGATATATTTGTGCAAAGTCACAGCTCAATTGGACATTATTATTTTATTATTATCAACCTCTCCCTCTCCGATATAAATTATGGATAGTAAAAGTTTACCTGCATCTGTGTGTCTCCCAGTAACATCGTTACTCCCTAACGTAAAGTCCCTTCTACAGAGATAGTTTTTAGCGTTATTAAGAGAAAATTAAAGCATCTATCTCGAAGATATTCGAGTAACACGGGGTAACCAAATCAGGTTAAAAAACTAAAATACTTATTTAATATGAAGCGATATATTTTTGAATATTACTATTAAATCAGGTTCAGAAACTTTACAATCGGAGTCTATCTATGTGAGATAAGTGAATGTATACAATTTATAGGAACTTTTTTTGCTTAATTAATAATACGTTCTTAATTTGTTACCTTTTCCAGCCACAGGCGTGCTAGAAGAAATTTATATTGGAAATTATGAATTTTGAATATTGGAAACTTTGCACATTTTTGAAATTATTTTTTTTTTTTATTTTCCTTGAGTACATAATTAAATTATTAAAATAGATATAGAAGCCTCAACGTAGGGACCTGAGTTGTGATTGACCAGTTTTTTTATTATGTGTCCGTCACTCTACATCAAAAACTTTTTAAGCTGAGGTCAATTTTCATGATACCGAACCTTTCATTAAAACTTCTTAATTAAATTTTTGCTTCTAAGAAGTCCAACGGTGAACGATATGAATTAGATGTTGAAATTCTGAATTTTTGTCTGTATCCATTTAGATTGTTCAACTGATTTAATTTAGTGAATTTATACACTCTGAACTTGAAAGCAAATACAGTTTTTTTTTTTCTAATAAATATTTATAACAGTGAAGAAAAAACATTATTACAATATTTGAGTCTAATTTTTTAAAGCTGTAGAGTTAGCTGTTTGAACCTGCTAACCTTTCAAATTTCCGTTACACCTTGTTTTTATCAACCAAGGATAGTTTGTTTACTTGTCAAATCGCTTAGTTCCAAATAGTCGCTATAATACGGGTCGCAAGATGTGCAATGAACAGCTGCCTGTGTCTTTTTTCCTGTCCTGGTACTTTAAAGCAAGAAATGAATAGGTTTCTCGCGGTTTCTCGTGTAGGTACCAACTAAGTCTGCGTGATTACTTATCACTAGATGTCATGGAAGATATATGTCCCATCCTTACTTTAAACTTTTTTAGTAACTATTATACATTTTATATTAATGATGTTTTATTTTATTAATTACAGAGGTGGTGTGTGTAATGCCGGGATGTCAGTGTTCGCGGTGAGAGCAGCTTTGCTCTGCGCTTGCGCCTTATTCCTGCAACATGGTTAGTGGTGATGTCATATTTATTTAATCTTACATATACATAACATACCTTTCACATTTAAAAAACCCTAGGCTCTATGAGTGCTATAAAAATGCTTTCAAATGAAAAATATTATAAGCAAATTTAGGATTCATAGTATAATCTGAAAACATTTGAGTGTTTCATCATGAAGTTCATATATTACTTTAAGAATTTGAAATATGTAGAATAGAAAATATTTTAAGCTGAATGAAAATAGCTGTCCCGCAATAAATAACTTGCAAATAACACGGTCTGGAAACAGCCAGAATTAGGTTTTCAATGGACGTCGAGAAGGAATTTATATTGAAATTGTTCGCCGAGTATTGTATTACATGCCGTGACTTGAAACTCAAATAATTAATTAATTAAACTAAAGCAAATTAAACTGAGTATACTCAGGAGTATTGTAAACTGCTTAGCACTCTCAAAAGTGATAGTGTTAAAAAAATTAGTCAAGTGCAAGTCGGCATCTCGTATCGTAAATTATTGTTCTTAAATTTTCAAGTTTAGGAATTTATTTGTGCTGTAAGTAGGTGGGTTCTTGGGTTTAACGAATTAAATAATTCTGTAGGTATGTTCAAATTTTGTCAATTTAGCAAATCGATTTCTTCCTTTTCTCCTAAGTTCTTCAGAAAAAAATGTTTTTTCAGATAGAATCTTTTAGAGAAAGACGCACAAAAAGTGAGCGTGCAAGAGTACCGTTATTATTGTAAAATACAATACATTGAATTTTACCATACATTAAGCATCAATAATTAACTCTAGTTCCACCTAGATCTAAGTCAATATACAGAAAACTTCTTCCAAACTAACTTGACTTACAGATATATAGAAACTAGCTGTTTCGCGCGGTTTTACCAGCGCCATTTTTAATCCCGCGAGAATATCGGGATAAAAAGTAGCCTATGTGCTATTCCAGATTGTACACTGTCACTAAGGAAAATTTCATTCAAATCCATTTAGCCGTTCTGTCGTGATTAAGGAACAAACATCCATGCATCCAGACATCCATAAATCCAAAATTTCACACTTATAATATTAGTAAGATAATGTGGTAATAATAATAGTTAATTGATATGAAGTACTAATGTACGTTTCAGTATAAAATAAAAGAATAATATCATCTTTACTAACATATCACAAAGACTCTTCGGATAATGGATAATTTAATTACATTCTAGTCTTATTTATTTTGACCATAAAAGAAACAAGGTAATCAAGTGTGTATAGAATTGATTACGTAAAGAACCTTCGATATGTAGTGTAGTTAGTGCTGCAACTAGTTACATATATGTTGCGAAGTGTTCATAGCAATTAGTTACGCATCCCCGGAAGATTTGCGTAACAATTAGGTAAGATATTAAAGACAGAATTAGAAAGGAAATGAAAAAACAAAAGTATTGTTGCTTGCCTGAAAGTAAAAAGTAGAACCTGCTTTACACTTGTATGAAATAATAAATAAACATGTCTAATGTTCACACTGCATTATTTAGTTTACCTACGTTCAATTTAATGAAGAACTTTGGTTAAGAGGGCCGCCAGACTGTTGAAAACACGTTGAAAACCAATGCTTCCAACCAAGGTTAAGGAAGGTTAAGTTGTTGTCAACCAATTCCGAGTCATCCACACTGTTACAAACGGTGGTTTCCAACAAGGAGACAAACAAGAACACAAGCCAAGGTCACGCCAGGCCACGCCCCTTAATCGTCAGTGTGCTCTGATCTCTCGCGTTGGCAACATCTTCGCGATGGCAGTTTTGTATGCAATTGAGGATACAAAGAAGGAAAGGTTGAAACGCAGGATAAAAAGCTTCAAAACTCGAGTCATTTCTAGTTAAAGTTACATAGTAAAATATACAATAACAAGCGTACACACTGTCCTAAAAACAGACATACATCTACATAGATAACGCAAATGCATATCCTTTGCGTGTCCGAACCCCGACCAAGCGTCAAGGTTGATCGCCTCTAGATTTAATATGTATTGTAATATGCGTGTATGTATGTCTGTTAGAAAATCGAGTCCACAATATCAATATCGTTCTTAATAATCGATTTCATCGGCGGTATCCGTGTCTCTGAATCTTTTTGTATTTTCCAGTAATAAATATCAGCTGTGACGTCACAATAGGTCTTAAAAAGTCGGCACGCTTGGTTCGAATACAAATCGTGGCACTTGCGTTGTCTATGTAGATGTATGTCTGTGATTCTAAACACCGCCGTTTCCAACCCGCCAAGGTCATGTAATTTTGTTGTCAACAGCCGTCTTCACTGTTGGAAACACGTTGTAAACTAGCAAGGTCACCTTGGTTTGATGTTTTGTTTCCAACAGTGTATTTGGGCTTTAACCTATGTTATGGAAACTACAACACACTAAAAATATTCGGGAACAGGGTGTTCGTTCCATATCCCAAGAAAAGGGATGTCATGCCGCGGTCCGCGAAAGACCCTTTGATGGTTTTATATAAAACACTTTCAAAACGCGATGAAACTCGAAAAAAAGTGTTTTTACCGGTCTTGGTTGACACTCAAATCAAGATTTAAGTTTTTTTTTTATTTTTTTCTTAATATTTATAGTATACTTTATAGCTAAATCTACCCACGCTACGTATCAACCAAAATAACGACAAAATGCATCGAGTTATAATGCAAGTTACTTTGAACAGCACTTCTCAACAACAACCGACACGACGATGGCTGATTACGAGAAATAAAAACACTTTTTTTCGGGTTTCATCGCGTTTTGAAAGTGTTTTATTTTACACTATCGAAGGGTCGATCGTGGACCGCTGCATGACATACCTTTTCTTAAAACTTTATTTGAGCGTCAAACAAGACCGTGTTCATAGTCCCCATATAAATTCGGACCCAGGACCTCTGGTATAGAAAGCACTATTGCTTACCTGAAAACCAGAAGGCTCTCACCACCATTATCATATATATAATAAAACAGTAAAAAAAACGTGTCTGTACATTTAATATTTTTACAAAAAAAATTATCTAGTACAATATAAATGTTGCATTAATCTTCGTATTATTGGTTAACAAAATTATAGTTAGTAATAAATAAGTAAGTAAGCATTTTTTTTTAAAACATTTGTGATGTCATGAAACGTAGGCCCAATTTCTAGAACGTTTGAAAAAGTCTTTTATTTTCTTTCTTATAGAACAAAACGAAAAAAAATTTAAAAAAAAAAAGGAAGTGAAATGGGTTTCAAAATTAAATAGCACTTCCATTCAGAATCGATTACACTTCGTTTCCTTCAGCTAAACGTTCACGAGAAAAAAGTCGTGGTTACCCATCTTGATGAAAAATTTCTTTCGGTTTTGTTCTTTTTATGAAAATGTTTTTCTGAAGTGAAATTACTTTTTTGTTTTATAAATATTTAGCATACAGATTTGGAGATGAATGAAAAGATTACAGGAAAATAACTCAAGTTTTATTTTAAATTAAACTTCCGTGAAGGAATTCTTTATTTAACTTAAATAAGTAAATAAGCAAAGGTAGTATGAAAAAAGAAAATAAAGAAAACCGGATTTCCTTGAATATATACAATACAGTTACAGTTTAGGTCATATTACCGACAATATTATTGACGATGTGCAACCGATATTATTGAGGAACTCGGAATATGAGGTATTACAGTGTCAGAATACAGAATTGATATGCATACGTTACCTAATACGCTATAAACACGGCTTTGAAGTAATTAATAAAACCACCCAAAATAAGATATAAGTTGTTATGTGCCTACAAAGTTAAATGAATATTTCCTTTGTAAAAGAGACTTCATAGCGGTTGAAACTAGTGGATATCAATCAATCAATATATATAAAACTGTTCCGTTACTGACTGAGTGACTGAGGTACTGAGTGACTGACAGACAACGTACAGCAGTAACTACTGATCGTAGAGAGCTGAAATTTGGAACTTATATTTTTTAGAGAATGTAGGGGTGCACTAAGGAAGGAATTCCCGAAATTCCCACGGGAACGGGATATATAGGACTTTTTAGTTTGTATGAAAAATCTTATTCCTTGAGTGCACCGATGTGAAACTTGTTTTAAAGGTTTTTCAATGTGTTTCTGGTTGTGTTATGAAAGGAATTCCCGAAATTCCCATGGGAACGGGAAATATACGATGTTTTAGTTTGTATGAAAAAATATTTTTCCTTAAGAGCACGGATGTGATACTTGGTATAAAGGTTTTTCAATAGGTATCTGATTGTATTATGAAAGGAATTCCCGAAATTCCCACGAGGTCGGGAAAAATAAGACTTTTATGTTTATGCGCTTACGAAGTTGCGGGAAAAGCTCGTTTACAATAAAACTCTAGCCAGTTCATAAATAGATCGACTAGAGTCGAACCCAAGACCTATCTATCCACATTAGTTCCTAAAAATCTATAAAAACAAATCCAATTTGCGTTATAACCGTCTTCAAAAAAAAATACATTATGCCACCAACCAGTATGCATGAATGTAAGTTCTTGTACTCGTACCGTTCCTTATTCCCCCGTTTCGTTATTTTTGTCAATAACATAGTATGTATATTATTTAAGTTAAACTGAGAGTCTGATTAAGATCATCGAATAAAGATATTATTAGATCGTATAACTATCTTTACCACCTTTCCATCACGCGTGTACGCTTAGAAATTGCGTGTAGAAATATTTTTTATGTCTGCGCATTCCAATCATTTTCCACGCAGAAGCACCATATTATTATCTGTTATCAGATACTTGAAACTAAGAATACCATATGCTACCAGTAATCATAAATATTAATTTCGTTAATATTTAAGATTACTGGTAGCCAACATTATATCCATAGAATCTAATATATAAAATTCTAGTGTCACAGTTTTCTTTGCCATACTCCTCTGAAACGGCTTGACCGATTTTAATGAAATTTTTTGTGCTTATCCGGTATCTATGAGAATCGGCCAACATCTATTTTTTTTATTTATATGGCAAAACAACGTTTGCCGAGTCAGCTAGTAGATTATAAAGTTATGAATGACCCTTGGAAACTCGCAGTATTCAACACTTTTTAACTTTCACCGTGAGTAGTTTTAAAGAAATTATTAAAAAAAAAACATGGAAGCGATGAGCCAATAATTGTGGTTTACTATTCAGTCAGGTCAATAAATTTTCTGAAAGTCAATTAATTATTTTATTATTTTAACACACATTCCACAACGTTTTAAAATGTTTCACTACCTCGATTTCCGTCAGATCACATCGTGCGTTTTATGAAATATACCTACGTATACCTGCACGGCAAACTGAGTGAAATTACATTTGTATGTAATTTTTTACAAACGAGTTTTGCTTACAGTTAATTTCATGTATGTCCATCCTCGACCTAACATTTAATACACAGCAAATTATAAGCGTTAAAACCAATTTCATTCTTGTATAAAGATTTTAAATTGACAATTTTGATTCAATATAGGAAACTAGTTTTTTTTTACCTAATCCTTATTAACCATCAGATTGAGGTCAAAAGTGGCTTTGGTTATCTTTAAAAAAACATGTCAAGATGTCATGGAAAGATGAGTGGAATAGCATGTTTGGACAGCCCTACCGACAAATTTAGCTTAGTTGCTCTTGATGTTTAACTTTCGTTGATTATTCTATCTCTTCTCTTTCACACAGCAAGTGCCGAACTCCAAGGTCGATGTCCGTCAGAACTGGCCGACTGTCCAGCTCGAGCGTCTCCGTGTAACTCTGATGATGAGTGCGGGAGTCAAGTCTGCTGCACCACCTCCTGCGGCAAGACTTGTGTCGATCCCATGTTCACAGGTGGGTGTTTGTTAAGGAATCCTTTAAGATAAAACACTTTTTACCGGATTTATCGCGTATAATTTATATTTCACATTCTGACACGACGTTTCGGTGTCTTGTATAACTTTTTCCACCTTTCAATTTGACGCCTGGAATCTCCTGGGTCTGCAAAGACACGGAAACGTCGAGTTAAAATGTAAAATACTTATAAATTATACGCGAAAAATTCGATTACAAGGTGTTTAATTTAAGTTATGAATCGTGAAAACTTAACATAGAATTCTTTTAGTTTATGGACAGTTAAATAGGCAATAATGTTGAAAATAATGTTATTTTTTTTATTGGGTTAAGTATGCCTACCTTACTTATTATTCTCCTTTCAGGTGCATCCAATTGTAGTTAATATTTTGTCTTGACTTTTCGGTGTCGTTCCAGACCTCGTGGTATTACAGTTTGATACTATTAAAGTTAAAAAGTCTTTAACAGAATCATGAAACCTTAAAATACAACTAAAAGTCCAACATCAACGTGTGACCGAAGAAGGTCGGATAATTATTGAAACTATCGAGAATATAAGTAAATAAAATCTTGATTATGCTTCTTATAATTTTGTTTGGTTAAAACGAGATAGAAAATAAACAACAAAATGGAAAATATCTATCTCTTGAAGCTGTGAAATAATAAATTAGGTTCAAGTTTAAATTTGACTCGAGACAGCTTGGCAAATTACAAGATTTTTTTTTTATTTGATATCTTTGAAATGTGACAGAAAGTGAGACAAAACGAATAATCGAATTATGTCAGATGCTTTTTCGTGTCTGGCGATTATTTTTACAAACTAGATTTGATGTTTCGTCGTTATAAGATACTTTGATGCATTTGAAATTTGATATATTTTTATTAAGTATCCTTTGTCTGCTCTCATAATGCCTATGTTTTTAATGCAGACCCAAACATCCAACCAAATTTATTTGACCTAACAGATGAAACAAAGATTATACATCCCAAACATTCGACTTCAAAAATATTTTGTAAACATTAACATTATGATAATAAACTATAATAGAATGTTTTACTATTAAACAAACTAAGCTAAATAGCCTCGGACGTAGAATAATAATTTATATTATAAAATAAATCTCTATTCTTAAAGAATTTATACAAAGAGATTTATAGTTAGGTTTTGTTAGACATAATCAGCCTATTTATATAAATATCAACAGTAAAGTCATATCACCGGATGTACATTAGCAATAAAGACAAAAATAGGTATAACAAGACCATCTTCGTACGAGGTACCTTAAATATGGTTTAGACTTGTATCAAACAGGACTTTACGTCGGCGCGTAAGGTCAGCCTAGAACAGCTCAACCTCCACTGGAGGCTAGTGTCGTAAAAGGTGACTTATTCAGGGTCTTCCTGGCTAGCTGGTCACTCTTCATATAAAATCTGTCGCCACATACCGCCACTCTAGCGCGGATGTTTTGCGGCATTACTTTATTAAGAACTGGTTTCGTTTCCTCATCTTCACTTATCATGTGTTTGGATTGAGTTCAAACGCTAGTATAATCACAGGTAAAAAAAGAAGTCGCCGTGGCGCCGTGGTTACTGTGTGTATCAAACGATATCACAGATCAAGCAACGTTCGGCGCGGTCGGTACTTGGATGGGTGACCGCCGAACATTCATTTCTCACGGCGACTTCCGTACTTCGGAGGGCACGTTAAGCAGTCGGTCTCGGGTGCTGTATACAGTATACAGTAGTCGTTAGGGTTTGTCAGAAGCCATTTTCGGCGCCCTAAAAATTCTGACATTGACCACCCAGCACTGGGCCAGCTTGGTGGGTGGATTATGGCCTATACCTCCTCGTCACCCAGGGGAGAGACTCATAGCCCTGCAGTGGGCTCATTACAAAGAGTCGTGATGATGATGATGAAAAAAGAAACAAAAATCGTATGGAAAAGAATTTTGAAAGGTATCCAGTACCTACATCTAGCATGTTTGCCTTTTGCTGATGTTTTAACGAGTTAAGCATTATGCCAGAACAAGTAATAATAAATTTTTTGTGTCCTCAGGATGTGAGAACATAAAGATGTCTACGGAACGCATATCTCGGGCACTGGCAGCAGAGAACATCCGAAGCGGTCGTGGCCGGCGGCCATCTTTCCGATCTCCGCGGTGCAGGGCAAGTGATGGAGAGTTTGAACCAATACAGTGCGACAACGAAATCGTCAGCTCGTGCTGGTGTGTTGACCAGACTGGATTTGAGGTAAGTTATATTTAAGACTATTCTACACTAGTCTTAACACACATACTTGTCGATCCTCATCTAATAAGTAAGTGTGAGTTTTTATGGTATGGTTAAACCTCTTTACTCTGTCGGTACCTCTATCTTCCACTGTTAGCTTTCTCGAATCATATTAGAAGTTCTGGAAGACTGTGTGTCAAGTAGCAACTTACCAGTAGTTACCCTGGCATCGCAGGTGTCCATGGACGGTAGTAAAAATCGACATCAGAGTGCATAATGCGAGTTCTTCAAAATACCATCGTGTTAACGTTAACTTCGTTCTGTTTGGGATCGACTCGGCGACAACTAGTGACGAAAATGCAAAACTGTTTTTGTGGGCACGTGATTGTTTGTTCAAAGTATTTTTCTATTATTTTGATTAACTCGATGGTTAATGTTTGCCGATCAAATTGGCGACAAACTTAATAAGGGCCTAGCGATCATGTATGAAAAAAATGAACTTGGAGGAAGCGAAAGAGGTATCTTAGAGATTGGTGGTGTCTCTGCCTACCCCAAAGGCAGACAGGCGAGAAGTTATGTATATAGGTGTGTAAAAAATACGTTCCTATTTTATATGATGGCACTATATGACACTTTATATGGATCTTATATTGTCTATATCTTCTATACTACCTTACAGATCCCCGGCACCCGCGCCCCCGCCGCCGGCCTAGTAAACTGCTCCCGCGCCGCTCCCTGCGCGGCGCACACTTGCCGCATGCTGTGCCCGCTCGGGTTCGAGCTGGACGAGCAAGGCTGCCCGCTGTGCAAGTGTCGGGACCCTTGCTCGACTATAACCTGCCCGGGTCAGCTGTCGTGCCAGTTGGAGGAGACTCCTTGTTTAAGACCTCCGTGCCCGCCGGTGCCGACTTGTAAGTTTTATTTTACATTTTATAGGTAAATCTTGATAATAAATATGATGTAATTTGATACTATCATATTATCACTTCTTTAATGTTGCTTTCTAAGGTAAAATTTTAAACTCTTTGAAGTACCTATCCCTTGATCATCTGGCCTATATTCATGGCATTGTATGCCTGAATTCACTGGTGGATTTATTTTGAGCTGTATTATTTATAGCTCGTTTTTATAATTTTATACGGTTATTTTGCAGGTATACGTACAATAGTCGCTTAGGTTTGTTAGGAGCCATTTTGACGCCCTGAAAATTCTGACATCCGCCAACCAGCACTAGGCCAGCTTATTAGTTTATGGATTATTTTATCTTCAGTTTATAACTATATTATCTATAACAGACTTACAAATGTTCAATCAATGCTTATTTTAAGGTAAAAGAGGTCGAAGTCTACAAAACATTTGCCCCATTGGAGATCCTCTTCTCATTTCGGAAACAAGCCGACCTTTCCTCTGCGGGACCGACCCTGGGAAACCAAACTGCCCTCCGCTTTACCGCTGCTTGGTAGAATCAGGTAAATATTCAATCATTTCTATCTCACACAGGTCATATTTGAACTTTGGAAGTCTCATTAGTAAAATATGAACAAAAAATAAAATGAAATCCCAACAATCACATATCGACTCTATGGCCGTATACTAAGACAAGTTTGTGATATGGGAATACCATGTAATGAACTAGGGGGAATTTAAATACATATAGAATATAGATAGATAAATATCTAGGCCAAAAACAATTATTTTTTTCTTGTTACATGCCGGAAGCGACCTCACGATTTGCGTAGTAGCTTCGAAGTAGCCTCCACGGAGGTTTAAATATGTATAAGTAGTATTCAATGGTTATTAAGGCTGGTAGAAAGCATCTGCACTTAAATAATCTGAGAAATGGAGGAGGAAGACCCTTAGCTCCGCAATGGGCATTATAATCATAATGTAAATTTAATTTAATTAAAACACCTCAAAAATGTATATTAAAAAATGTTACTGAAATAAAATAAACTCCTACATGTGGGATAGAGTTTCTGATAACCAATTATAATGAACAATTACACCAACTTTGTTTTGTTGAAGTTCACGCATCAATTAACGTAAACCAACAAAGTAGAATGTACGTTATAATTAATATACATTTGGCACACGATCTTTAAAACAGGTACAATTTGAACTTGTTAGTACTCATGTTATTATAATTCAATTTATAATACAGTAGATATATTTTATGCAACTCGATTTGTAAAACATTGTAATCCAGATGATAAATAGACTTAGAAATATATTTTTAGGCTCCTGGCCTTTATCAGAAGGCGCTCCTTCATGGTTTTGTAGGCGTGATAATACAAGTTCAGTAGTGGGCTGACAAGGTAAACGACGTGGGTTTCATATGAACGTGTATGTATAACAATTGTAAGCACTCTCTTCACATTGGACAGTCTAGCAAACCCATAACGCCAAACAGCCAGTTTTATTAGGTTCCCTTGATGATTGTTATTTACTCCGGTATTCTTCATCGCCGTCCATTTTATATCTCGGCTGTCATTAGGCACTAGAGCTTGGAGTTCTATCAGAGCACAACTACATTATCGCCTGCCAGGCACAGTCTTGATTTATAAGGGCGCCGCGCGCCTACATATTTATTTGACAATAGATGTGAGAACGTAAAAATCTGGATAGAGACACTTCTGAGCAAAATATCATGTTTCTGTATCCAGAGGTTTAGAATGGGTACATGGTGCACACTAAAAGTTTTGCACTTCTAGCGAATCGGAACTATTTGAATTTCGAATGTTATATATTTTGAAACGACTTCTTAGTAATAAAAAAATTGGCGGGATTGTCAATTGTTTTTTAGCACACATCAAATTTCTACGAACGCAACGAAAATGAATTTAGGCCGAAAAGATTATTAATTATGATTTTAATTAAAAGTTTTCCCTCTTCGCAAGACTGTGCTACGCATCTTTAAAATGCTTTTGGGAGAGAAGAACCTTGTTTGAACACCGTGCGGCGATGGTTTGCTGAATTTCAGAGATGTCGGGTTTCTTTACATGACGAGTTTTGTAAAGAGTGGCCTTTAACTCTAATTGAAGAAAACCCGCGGATTACTTATGAGACAATTCAAGAACTATTGGGGATAAGCCAAATACAAACTTTGTTGTCGTTGTATCCCTTAACTGACAGCGAAGTAGAAGCGGGCCCGCGTGTGATGGTGCTCACAGATGCTAATGAAGTACTGCCACGGACATTCTATTGCTGTTGATGACATTAATGGATTAATTGTTTTGAACTCGACAAAAGCAAATATGTGAATGGGTGTTTGAAAATGAGAGGACCAACAAAAGTGAGGCAGGTGCGAAACGTTGGTAAAAAATGATCGCGTTTTTTTCTCAACTACGGGTCCCATATGCACATTTTCACTTAAAGAGAAATGTGCAGTGTGTTAATGCCGAGTCAAAAGAGTGTTAATGCCGCGTGTTATTCTAATTTTTTTTTACTCAAGGTGTTAGAAAAAGTTCCCGAAAGACGACCAAAAGCCACGTTCTCCTGCATCGTAATAACGCTTCTACACACGTGGCCAACAATACAAAGTCATTTTTAGCTTCTGAAAAAGTACAACTTGTCACTCATCCTGCACAATGCCCTGACCCTTGCCCTGACCTATCACCCTGTAATTTCTGGGTGAATGACAGGGTAGTTGAGAGGTTTCACTTTTACCAACTCCGATGAGGTACTGATAGCGTTCTATCAGCATGTAGGAAACATGCCTTTACATCTGTGGTCCTCCTGTTTTAACAAAATGGTTTGATCGCATAAAAAAAAATTATGTCTACTCATACATTTTTTATTCAGGAGAGTATTTTGAAATGCAGCAAACATAATATTTTGATTAGAACATGTTGTTTTTTTTTTGTTACGCACAAATTTTAGTGTAACCTACGTATAGCTATTACTCGAATATCAATTATTAGACAGTCGCTCAATTATTCTATGTATATTAAATTCCTGTTTATGTTTCATCGGATTAATCAATTAGAGGGAGAGAGAAATAATTAATACTTGAAATCAGTAATTTCGTTTTCAAATTGTATGTTCGTTTTCTAATTTGTACAATTAAAATGCACAATGTAAGTAATTGTAGAATGTCAATAATAGTAGTAATAGTCCATGCTGAACTGGGAGCAAAAGAAAAACATAGAATTTGCCAGCTGCTTCTCTTTCCGGGCATGCTTAAAAATCAGTTAAAGGACAGAGGTTTTATTGGACGTTTTTTTTGTGAGCGACATGCTGTCCCCCTGTCACTGCAATAGTCTCTCCACCTTTATAATGCCTCCAAATTTGCCAAACGTGACATCAGATGGTTTTATAACCTCTGGTGTTCTGCCTACCCCATAAGGGATACAGGCGTGAAGTTGTGTTTGTGGACGTAAAAAATATTACATGCAAATAAAGTCATTTTGGCCTTTAGTTGCTTCTTGATTAAAATTTAAAGTTGGAAAATGTGTATTCTTTATACTTAGTCAATAGTCATTTGAGGCTAGCAACAATCTCGAGATTAGTTAGAATAATATTTATTAATATTTAAACTTTAAATAAAACACTTTTTCACCGGATTTATCACGTAGAATTGCATTTTACGTTTTAACTCGAAGTTTTGCTGTCTTTGCAGACCCCATGGCGACGACAGAGACTGCGCTTGTTTTATTTAAATTAATCGCGAAAACGTAACACAATAATATTATATTTTGATTTTTCTCATCAGCATTGTTCAAACTTTTTCAGGAAACGACTATGGCGTATGTTGTCCTGCCTCTCTCGAACTCCAAAAAGCTGGAACCTGCCCGACAGCAACTTCTGACAACTGCGGAACACCCTGTAACCACGACTTGGAATGTCCGTCAATGCATAAGTGTTGCGATGGAGGGGAATGTGGCAAACATTGTACATTGCCTCACAATGTGACGCTGTGTACGCAACAGAAGATGTTGGCTGAATTGTTGGTTGTTAGTGAGAGAGAAGGACGGGGATATGTGCCACAGTGTGGCGATAATGGAGAGTTTGAGTCAAGACAGTGCTCGAGGAACGGATTGGTGTGTTGGTAAGTTTCAACAACTTTTTTTATTTATGTAGAAAACGAGCATAATATAGTTCACCTCATGATAAGTAATCTCCGTCTTAGCGCAGTTAAGGTAGACTAGTTGGTAGTGGTTTATTTTCCCTGTCGTGTCAAATATTTCTACTTATCTCCAAACGATTTCGCATCCATCTGGGACACCGTTTGTGGTGAATACTTAAAATACCAATTAATTCTATCCTGTTGCTGTGATTTGAGTTAGGTTTTTGTTTTTATTTGAGATATTTAGTCAAATTCGTCACTTGCAAATAAATGGTTCTTTCTACAGCCTTTCATACCTGTCTAAAAATAACAAGGATCATCATATTTCAGGTGCGTGGACACAGAAGGCAACAAACTGCGCGGATCGATGGGACCGTCCGAGAAGGTCCGATGCTCCCGCGCACCTCACCCCGCTAGACACGGCGCACGGTCACTTAATACTTGCACGAAGGTATGTGTTTTGAAATTATTTAATTTTAAAAAATCATGTGATCTAGAATACTTTTACTTACAATTATTTAAACTTTTGGAATTCTTTTTGCAAGAATTGATATTTTTAACATCTTTGAACATCTAAGGCTAGCGTTAAGTGCGTAAAGTGTCCTGTAAGCTCTCGTAAATATAATATTTCTTAAAGCAGTCCTTTTTTTTTACTGGAGGAAAACGTGCAATCACGTCCCAGACCACTCATAAAGCAGACCTAGGAATCGTTGCGATAACTTTCTGAGATTCTCTTCCTTTCTTGCCTAAATGCCTTAGTTTACTTTTACGACACCAAACTAATAAGAGATGGGATTGTAGGTACTGCTCAAATGGCTCAAATACTAAAATGTATCGAGTTTTGTTTTTGAAGCCCTGCCCTCTTATTTGATTCTCACCTCTGCAGCCTCATCGTTATACATATATCGTAGATGCATTAACCTCCAAGTCATACATTTTCTGATAGAATATTTAAAACTTTATCAATACAATAATCTAAATATACTTCCAGGCTCTCTGTGCTGGTGTCTGTGAATACGGCTATAAATCTGGTGCTGATGGCTGCCCGACCTGCGAATGCGATGACCCCTGCATGGCATACCCTTGCGCTGACGGCGAAGAATGCGTGAGGGTAAAAGATGCCGATTGCAGTGGAGAGTTCTGTACTGGATATCCTGTCTGTGAGTAGTTAGGAGAGAAAATTTTGAAAAATCCAATTCGTCATTTTGCATAGTTTTAGCGTTAAGATTTTGTCGACGTACCTACCTACCAATATAGTTTTTGTTTGACGTAATTTTAAAATCTTTATTAATATTTTTCACAAAATCATTGGTTTACGGTCCATTAAATTAATTGAAATAGTTTAAATTATTGTGCAATAATATTGATTAAGAAATTAAATCAGAGTTAGTGCAAAAGTTATTTAAAGGATTTTTTTTCCAGCAGAAATATAAAAATTTGGTATATGAAAATAGAATTCTAGACTTCATCATCCTAAAGCATAAGACTAATAATAAGAAGGTTATTGGTATACTTCAAGGTAATTTCATAATCTGCCCATTTTAGGTCGTCCAAAAATCTCGTACGAAAATCCTTGTGAGCATGGAGTCCCAGTGACAGAAGAAGATGGCATTGTGGTCGGATGCGGTGCTGATGCAGATTGTCCAGAGTCCCATACTTGTACCAGAGCCAGACGAAGTGACGGCGCAGTTTGCTGCCCGATGAATGATAACTCTACTGAAAGTGATATGTTGGAGGTAAGTACATAACTACATAACTTCACGCCTGTGTCCCTTATGGGGTAGGCATAACACCAGAGGCTGTAAAACCATTTGATGTCACGTTTGACAAATTCAGAGGCATTATAATGACAGAGAGACTATTGTAGAGATAGGGGCTCAGCGTATCGCCCACAAAAATGTCAATAAAACCTCCGACCCTCAACTGACTTTTATAGTATGCCCGGGAAGAGAAGCAGCTGGCACATTGGTAAGTCTACGCGAAGATACAGCAGTGACTTTTTTTTATAGGTTACTAATCTCGTGTTTGAACTCTCACGTGATGTCAAGATGACAGGATACAAGTTTAGGAAGTAGGTACTGGGTCGTCATAAAACGCTGCTGGAACATATCACCGCCGGAGTGGTGATATTCGGCGGCAGATTATATAATTATTATGGGTTGTCGCAAGTTATCCTGAAACGTAACACGAATTGTCCAATTAGGAAAATGTGTCTTTAGTGATAGTAATATTTATATTTATTTTATTTTATAATATTAATATTTATAATTTACTTCCATGCTGGCCTGGGAGCGAAAGAAAAACGTAGAATGTGCCAGCTGCTTCTCTTCCCGGGCATACTGTAAAAGTCAGTTAAGGGACAGAGGTTTTAAAGGCGTTTTTGTGGGCGATAGGCTGACCCCCTGTCACTACAATAGTCTCTCTCCATCTTTATAATACCTCCAAATTTGTCAAACGTGACATCAGATGGTCTTGTAACCTCTGGTGTTCTGCCTACCCCATAAGGGATACAGGCGTGACGTTATGTATGTATGTATGATACTAATAAAAAAAACTTGAAATACGATAAAATAATTAGGATATAGTAAAATATATAAAAATATACATATAGATAAAATAATATAGTCTATAGATATGATAGAGATGCTCCCAACAATGTTGTCTGTAGTAGACAACGCTGTTTTTAAGGGCACGAGAATGCTTTGCCTTCCAGCCAAACTGGATATAAATAAAAATAAATAACATTATCTAATTCAAACTTATAGTAATATTAATATCATTGGTTTACAAGATGTATAAAAACACCCTTGCACACTGTACACCTTTATACTTATACACAGAACCTCATGCGTACGCACTTAATGATATGTATATTACATTTTGCTCTCAACAATTTACCAACTTGCAGATTGAATCCTGCGGCGTTGAGGCAGAAGCAGTCTGTGGTCTGAATTCCACCACCTCTTGTCACGAGGGTACCTGTGAAAACGGCTTTGTGTGCTGCTCCACCACCACTTGTGGACCGATGTGTGTCGATGTCGCGAAGATGAGGCTTCAGGGAGATCATGTTGATGATGTCCCTACGAGTAAGTTACAGAATGTATTCAAAATTGTAACATAGGATTGAATTCAAATTCCTCTTTTATTCATCATCATCAGCAAAGTTCTTATCCTTGCTTTTTACCATTTTATCATGTAATCTATACTTATGATAAATCTGTAGAAGTGAAAATTCTGTACATTGAAAATATCAAAAAAATAAATGGCAAGAGGTGTTTCTAGACCGACACTGAACCCAAAAATGTGATTAAATATTTTTTTGTTTGTCTATCTGTTTGTTTGTTTAGGCATCACGCAAAAACTACCTGTTCGATTATGATGAAACTTGGTATAATTATTCTTTTATATCTTGGGCACCACACTGGGTACTTTTTATCGTGGAAAAGTATATACAATAAAAAACAAACTTAATTTTGCGGTTCGATCCCTAGACCCAATTACTGTACCAACCGCAAATAATGAGTTTGTTGTAGGTTACGTCACTAAAAGTTATGCTGTAAATAAATGTATTGCTGAAGGTTGAATTTGGCTTGTACCGTTCGCAACACACGTGTGGTGCGCGGCCGCCACGGATCGCTACTGTACAACGTGTAACAAAATGGAGAGATAAACTTAAGGGTTCGCTTCTATACCATACGTAGAATATACAATGAATGAATTAGCATGATCAGTGCTGGTATAGACTTTCATACAAATTTATTTAATTATTTTACAGCAAAATATTTTGACAACCCTAGTCAACCTAATAAGCTAAAACAAGACTTGTGCAGCAGTCAGTGACCGAGCTCACTTTCGGTTACTTGCAGTCAGGTGAGATGAAGGTCTGACGCAGGTTTAAATTTTAAATAAAGGGTGGCTAGCCAGGTGAACTCTAAAGGGATCCAGCCACCAAGTGGGGATTACTCGGATTTTGTCTTATCCAGGGGCGATAGAGCTTATCGAAGCCGACTCTAGGCGGCGATAAAAAACACCCTGGATATTTACATACAACATCGATTCCTAAGCTGATTAAAGTTTGTACTCTGGAAACCAAATAATAAATAAATAAATAATAAATCCCCAGACAATCACACCAACTACATGGCCCCAAAGTTAGCATAGCTTGTGTTATGGGATACCATAGAGCGAACTAGGGGGGAAACCTAGAATATAAATACATAAATAGATAAACACCCAGACACGGATTTTTTTTTTTTCTGGTTTTGGGCGGGGTTCGAACCAGATAGGTCTGCCTCAACGCTAAAGTGGTCGTCAAAATAGTGGTATAAAAAGACTTTGATATCGTTTTAATTACATATGACGATTGTACTTCGAAAAGTACAGCAAATTAAGTATTCCATTGAAATTTCCGAATAAAAAAAGCCCAAGTACTATACATCACCCAATGCAAATCTTATAATAGGTACTAATGTATATTTTTCCAGTGTGCGAATACCTCCGCGACTTCGACGAGAAAATGGAAGGTACTGTGGATGGCATGAAGCTAGCTCTCCCCGCTCCGAAATGCAACTCTGACGGGTCGTTCACCCCGCAACAATGTGCGAATGGGAAGTGTTGGTGTGTCGACTCTTTTGGCACGGAGATACCTGATACTAGAACTAGCAATGCGACTTCGGTGGATTGTGATAAGTGAGTTGACTTTTATGGCTATAGGATTATTAACATCAAATTATCTGTTATTTTCTCGAGCTTATTAGAGAAATTGTAGCAATGATGCGGAATCAGTCTAATCCAACGGTTGGAATACCTCAAAAGTTTTAGAGGTGTATTTGAATTTGTAATATGGAAAAAAGTAAATGTTGTGTAAATTGCAGTATCTTATACCCCGTTTTTCTTCACCATGATTTTCTATTCCCATTAATTCAAATGTACAAATGCCATAGGGGCTCTCAAGCCTCGGCAAGTTCAATGTATTGTATATTTGAATTAAGGATTTGGTTGTGTGTTACCTGTATTCATGGTCATATTTGATCAAACCTTCATTTCAACAAATTTTACATAATACAATATTTAATAAACACTACACCTTAATGTAGCTGAAATCATGCTGGTATCGATAAAAATATCGGAAAATTACAATAGGCTTAATTAATGGCGGTCAAAAATGTTAAAGTTGAATCTAAATGGCAACCGCCATGCTAGGTTACATTATATTTCGCCATTTTTGATACTCTTTTTATTGTCAAAACTTTCGTTGTCATGTCATCTGACTTGTAATTTGGTACAAATCTGTCACTTGAAGTAAGGAGGAATGGAATGTCTATGTACGGAGAAGCGATTTTTAATAAATCTTGTGCTTTTTTAATACGATGTCTATCTGAAATTGAGTGATTACTATTTGTTTGTATACTTATTCTCTTCAATATATCCTTGTGCTCGCATTCTAGCCCCAGATACAAAGAAATGGAAATATATCCTTTATTAAGTTTTAAAAAGTCCAATATGAGTTATTAAATAAAAACATTAAATAAAAGAATAATTACAATCTATGCATTTTAGAATCCGTTCCGAGCTCGACTGCCTAGACCTTACTTGCCGCATGGGCTGTGACTACGGGTTCGAGTTGGGAGCCAACCGGTGCCCAACATGTCGCTGTCGGGACCCTTGCAATGGAGTCACCTGTCCCGAAGGCAGGTCCTGTGCTGTGGTGGATGTGGCTTGCGACCAGGACTACTGTCCTCCTGTGCCGGCGTGTAAGTATCCATTTGAGCATGTATAAGGAAAATAAAGTTATTAGCTCGATTATGATGAGCAGGTGAAAAGTAAAAATAGCAAGAGAATATGCGTAAGATTGTCTTAGAATAGCTCTGTCGTAAAAGGCGAACGCTTAATGTCCAGCGGTGATGTGTTGAGGATTTTTTTTTTAAAGTTCCTTCCTGAACTCGCGTCATCTTCACATATTGAAATAAAAGCTAGTATTCTTATTACTTTATATAATTTAATGAACGAATTAATTATCAATCTTCAAACGTCGTAACACATAGGTTTTGTTATTGGTGCTGGCAATGTTGCTGCATTATAAACGAGATTATAAGCATTTCAAAATAAACTCTTATTAAGTAGGAAGTTTAGTTTTACCCAATAACTTACTAAAGGCGAAAGTTTTGTTACAACCACTATAATATCCACAGGTCTTCCCCGCAAGCCGGGCCAATGTCCATACCTGGTGCCGGACCGCGCCGGCTGCGAGTTCCAGTGCCGCAGCGACGCGGACTGCGCGGCCGCCGAGCGCTGCTGCGCCACCGGCTGCGGCGCCGCCTGCGCACGCGCACTGCACCGCTCCGCCTGCCAGCAAGCCAGGTACTAAATAATACTGAAATGTTAACCTATTCATCATACGCACGAAGGTGGGCATGAAAGAGACACTTTGCATTTTTCCAAAATTTTTTCAAAGAAATTCTATCAGATCTTCTTTCTCTGTAGCAATACTAGTTATTTATCCACCTTCCCATATACATTACATTAGTTCGTTTCCTAAACTGAACCGCTTGGGACACAAACCCAGAATCTCTCATACTATAGCTAAACTCAGCCAATGTAGCATGGAAGCCGACTATATTATCTTAAATTTTGACACAAATTTGAAACAAGTGAAAATTAAAAAACACAAACAACGAGTAGTGAGTTATGTATGATGACTACGCCAGCACTAATGCCCAAGCAAGCTTAGAGTATTTCCAATCAGATGGAGTACATGTTTTATACTCCTCTCACTGCTTAACACCACCTTATCCCGTTTTCTTAACCAAAGTAAGTAGATAATTGATCAGTTGTCTGATTCGTTGAGTTTTTGTTTTCTTTGTGTAGCTGTACTAAAAAGCCAAAACTCGGTTATATGTGAAATTGGATAGTTTCATTGTGAGTCGTGGAGAACTATCAAGATAACTTCCCACTAAGTAGGAACTAAACGAAAATTTGTAATTTTCTACACAGAGAGCTCGCCTTGCACATGGCTGCTGAAAGTGGAAGTCCGCCATCTTGGTCCTTCATTCCGGCGTGCAAAGAAGATGGAAGCTTCGAAAGAATCCAGTGTCGAAGCGCCGTTTGCTGGTGTGTGGATAATGTTGGAAAAGAGGTGAGTTATGTTGATTAACAAAGCTAAGATAGGTTGAATTGTGGTTAAATATTTTTATAAAGGAAAAACCAAAATGGGCTCGACTTTTTAAACCATCAATGAGTTCCTGTAAATTCAACGGGCCATGTGGCATCCATCGTTAAACATATAAATTTTATGTGAACTATATCAGATTTTATACATTATAATTTCCATTGCTGCTCTGATATTCTATCGCTCAACGATGCAACGTAACTTCTAGGTCCCCGGAACTCGTGTAACAAACAGCACCCCAACTTGCGATGTCCCTGCCATATGTCCTGATCCGCAATGCGAAGAAGACGAGATTTGCCCTCACGGCAAAGTCCTGGACAATGCTGGATGTCCTACTTGCAATTGCAGAGATCCTTGTGCGGAGACCAAGTGTAAGGCTGATGAATCCTGTGAGCTGGTCACTTTGGAATGTGAGGTAAGAAATTGTATAAAATTATAGAATACATTTTAACTTGATTGAGCTGTCAATAAAATACGAGATTAATAGTGTTCTTTGTAAACATTGAAACAATCATCAAGTTTCGCAAATATGGATCAACTATACTAAGATAGTTTTTCTTTAACATTCGACTATTTGTTGCTGATGTATCGATGAGAATCATACAGCAGGTTCTTTAGTTTAACATATCCTAGGTACTTTAGATTATACGAATCTCGAGCTTATCATCACTTTACACCTAGTGCCATTGAAATCCAACGTGGACTAATCATCAAAATGTGTATTTGTTGTCTGAAAGGTATCTATATCAATAATTAAAATAATGAAAACCAAATTTCAGGGCGAATACTGTCCCCCTCTGGCCCGTTGCGTACCGACTCTCGAATGCCCCAACGGCGCTCCCTTACAAGCACCAGATGACTCCGGACCCCTGATCTGTGGCCCTTCAGCGGCCGCCTGTCCTTCTACGCATGCTTGCCGATTTGTGCCCAATGACACGAAGCCATCTCTTTGTTGTCCGAAGCCACGTAAGTATAGAAAAAAAACATTTTGGATGTGACCCAAGTTTTTAGATCTGAAATGGTGTCAGTAGTAGGGATGCAACGATATGGCTATTACGATACCGATACGAATGACGAATGTATCGTAGTAGCGAATACGATAACGAATTCATTACGATTATTTAATTTACATCTAATAAAACAAGTCAATTGAGTAAAATCAACTTTACTTAAGTTTTAAGGACAATTTGCTACCTAAATGTCGTAATTAAAATATTTTTTTCTAAATTCTTGTTAAGAAAACATTAATTTTTTAAATTAACTGGTTTGAGTTTTTTGTATCCGTATGGATTAAACCGGCTGTGGAAAACAATCTTTCTGAATCCACTGTTGCTGGTTTGATGGACAAATACTTATGGGCCATTTTTTTCAAATTAGGAAATACAGTATTTTTTTCTCCAATAACTTGAATAGCTTGTATCTTTGCATTGGGTGCATTTAAATAAACATTAATTTCAGCCATATAGTTTTAATATGAAACAACAAATAAATAAATAATAAAATAAATAAATATCAATATTATGTAAGCACATTATTTCATTTCATTAAAATAATATCTGTTGTTAGGTAGGAGCTTAAGACTAGAGGTGGTTACTACACGGATGACAAATGTGACTGCAGTTCAACACAATCTATGGCACACTTGTTGTCTTTTCCTATTTCTCCTACTTTCCTACAGAGAAGTCTATGAGGAAAACGGGAATGTCCTTATTATAGTCAATCACTCCGCAAAAACACTCTAAAAAATCTGTTTGCCATTGACTTAAGTGTCTAAGGAAGTGACGAGCGGATGACCTTTATGATGGTAGAGATCATTTTCCAATCGTCAATTGATAAAAAAATATACTTTATTGCCAGTCTTAATCTCTATCGCTGTTAATATAAGACGCTATTATGCATGTAACTTTTTTGGTCCAATTTGACTTCCTATGATGTACTTATTTGCGAAATAATGTAATTTTTACAAAGTAATGCATCTTTCACTTCAGGTTCAGTCTGTTTTGAAGCCAAAGATGAGGGTCTCTGTTCCAAGAATGACGGTCTCAATACCACCAGATGGTTTTTCAATCACGAACGTAACCGATGTGAGAGATTCCGCTACCAAGGGTGCTCTGGCAACCATAACAACTTTAGAACCAAGGAGGAATGCAACTCTGTTTGCCCAGGTAAGCAACGAAGTTTCTTCTAGCAAATTTTGAACCTTACAAACGCTTTTATAGAACCTGAAACATTAAACAAGTAAAGAATAACTGTGAAACAGAAGCACATTTGTGAAATATAAATAACACCTTGGCAAAATCTTTAACAATAAAAAAATTGATAATTTGTCTTATATAGATAATTCGTTTGACAATAAATTGTTATTTTTAGCATTTTTTATTACAGACTCTGTAAATACCTATCAGTAAAATACCATAATCATTTAAACAAGACATTCTTTGCTTATACCATCTAATCCGAATAATAAATACCTCATAGCCTTTCTACTTCTACAATTAATATATTTCCTGTACATAAATACCTTCTTACTTACTTTTCAATCTTTTAACCTGTAGCAGAGGAAGACGATTCAATCTCGTTTGAAAATGACTCAGCGAAGACTTCAAACGTCCTGCGACTGGAAGGCATGTCATCAAATATTTACTTTTGGGGTCCACAATATTCGAAACATAGATAAATGATTGTGCTGCACTTCTACTAGATACTGATCTACCTAAGAACGATAGCATATCCTGAAGACGGCTATTTTTGTAGCCAAACCATCCCTAGAAACGGGTGTCGTAAGATCTTGTTGGTAGGACAACTCCAGGATTATGTCGAGTAATATCGAACCTCCTTCATACACAGTCTGACGGCTAGAATCACCGCATTAGCTGCAGTGATCTGTTCCGGCAAAGACTTTTAAATAAGTCATTGCAGGATAGTTGCCAATGGTTAACACAGGTTGCTTGTCTTCACTTACCATCAGCTGAGATCGAGGCCAAACGAGGGATTTATCGACAGCAAAAAAAACTTTATGAGCATGCAGTATGTCATGTGGCATACTGGTGACTGTTCCACTCACTCACTTACTTTCTTGTCAAGACAACAGCAAGAACGTATTGCTCCCTCAGGCGGCAAGGCTAGTGGTAGCGTCGGGTATCGGGTCACCCTCTTCCCTAAAATATGGTTGAGGAGGGTGATGGCTGGTGCTTGCGTTATACTCGTGAACGGGTGCTGCTAGCGGTGCCAGGTCGTTTTGCTGATGATACAATGACTATTTTATTCCATTCTTGTTTAAATACTCTGGTCCCAGTTTGTCATGTTCGTGTTGTGCATCCATAGCTCAATTCACCTACTTTGTAAGCAATTTGGTTGTGGCATGACATTGGCTCTCACAATTAGCTGTCTTGTGTTTGTTTTCTTCATGTCATGATCAATTTGTACTGTATGTACCTATTTGTATTAATTCGTATAATCCTGACTGAAAAAGAGTGCCAAGAGTTTTTTTCCGCCGGCTTTTTTTGTCTCTTGGTCAACTGTAATATCTTATTTAATAACTATCAACACCTTGTTAAAGCCGAAGTACAAAAATTGTGACGTCATTAAGTGGCTATTCGGTGGTCTTATGATGAATAAAAAAATTTCATTTCATTTTCATTTCATTTACGAATTAGTATGCATTGACTTTGACCACGTCACATTGCGGTTGCTAGGAGATGGACTTAAAAGCTTTGAATTATTGACTACTTGTATGTAGGCTTGCGGCACTCGTTACTATGAGACGAACGAGTTTATCAGTATCTAGTCGAAGTGCTGCAGAGGCCAATCATTTATCGCAGATTTGTACCTTACAATAAAACCAAAGCATGATCAACATGTGGTTCCAAACAGTTGATGTTTACTTACTAACAAAATAAGGTTAGGTATTATGCTATGTAAAATAATCAGGGATAAATAAAATATGATACTATTTATTGTATATTCTGTAAATAAATAATTATTCCGCATGTTCGCAAGTTAGAAACTAATACTGGAAACTCGCTTGATAATAACCGAATAAATTAACTTGTTATTTATAACTATATCAAAAGTTCTAATGATGCACGGTTATTTCTATCGTATACGATCTAAAGCCTATACGAGTATTTGGGGTCCACGGTATTCCCTCTTTCTGATTTTTCTTACCAAAGTAAGTTATTGAAAACAGAAATTGGGAATGTTAAATATTTATCGTTAACTCTAAATAATATTTACCTCCTTAACAGTGTTAAGCCCATGTGAAAGACTGCGTGAGAAGAACGAAGCAGCAGCACAAAAATATGGCAAAGGAACTTTCATCCCTGTGTGTGATTCCACTGGGTCATGGGAACCCGTTCAATGCATGTCGCATATTGGTAAGTTATCTATTCGTATAATAAATATGAAATCCACGTTCAAACCAAATTTTATCCACTTATTTACAATTCAAAATAGGATGGCAATTATAAAAATGCACACTATACTTATTCCCATCAATGTAATACATATTGTAAAACAGAATGCTGGAAACCGAGGAATTCTAGGAGCAATGATATATAACAATATAACATGTACACGCCAAACCCTTCTCTAACCTTTGTATCTAAAAATATACATAGCATACATACACACATAACATGCCTGTCTCCCTTTGGGGTAGGTAGAGACTAAGGAACGCCAACTGCTACGATCCAGAAATACCTCTTTCACTTCTTCCACGTTCATTAATCGTTTTAATATATGATCGCCGGTTAAGGGTACTTTTAACTAGGCCCTTTTTAACATTACTTGAAAAATCCCTATAAATTGCATTTTCGATTTGACCAGCTACACAATGTTACCTAATTATTCCACAGAAACAAATACTCGGTAATTGTAACGTAATTTATATTTTTCAATAGGACGAAAAGTCAATTTTGCTTTTAACATTACAGACGTATGCTGGTGCGTAAGCGCCCGAGGAGAACCTCTGAAGGGTTCTCTGGTCAGAGGTGACAAACCAACGTGCAACTTCCGACAAGCAAGGAAGTTATTGCCTAGGGACCCCTTGGATGAAAAGGCTCGAGCTGATGACGGTAATAACTGAATTAAACATCCCAAATTACTCATAGGTAGTACCGCAATAAAAGAATTTATTGAAATTATTATATGTCAAAGTCTTTTGGAAATATCAATTGAATTCTAATTTGTTTAGTTTTGAAAAAGAGTGGCTTTTGATCTTACTATATAGAGCTCAAAAATTAATTGATCAAAAAATATTGATCTACACATTTTCGGTAATAGCTGAGAGTTAATTCCGATAAAGAAACCTTCATAGAAACCTTTCAGATAAACTATTATCGTTTTTTTATGCACATACTTCATAGCAATTATAAAACAAATCATGTTGATTTCTCTACAGTATTAGAAGAACTAATTCGACAAATGACTGCATACCGTGTTGAACAATTCAGCGAGGAAGATGAATCTGATAGTCTTGATCTGGATGTAGACCACGAAATGCAGTCCAAGACATTTGGCGACGACCTTTCTAATGTGGATATAATGCAGAATGATGGGATCCCGCAACTTTCTGAAGTAATCCAGCCTTCAAACGCTGAAGCCAAGAGCATTCAGTCGATTACTGCCATCGAAGAGAAGAACTCTTTCAAGACTAAGTGTTTAGTATTGCAAGAAGAGGTTGATAGCAGTAAGTATTTTTGTAACTGTATAATGAAAAACATATGATTGATTTTTTTGGTTCTTCTCTTGAAAATAAAAGAACTTTATCAACAGAGCCCAGTTAGTGACACGATCTTCTACTGTTTTAGATTCAATTCTAATTAAAAAAAAAAATCTTCTACTGTTTTAGATTCAATTCTAATTAAGATTTTCCTTTGATATCTAGTTCAAAATTATGTTTGCTGGTTATGATATGAAAAATCATAATCAAAAGCAAAGTGGTTGCAGTAAAGAGCTACGAATGGTCAATAAAATTAAATTGATTAAAAACTAAAGCTATTTATTTTGCACTTCTCAAATATTTACTTATATATTATTTCCTTCAAAAGCCGGCTACGGTGTCCGGCCCCGCTGCCTCGCAGACGGGTCGTTTGCTCCCCGACAATGCTCTAAAAGCCACTGCTGGTGTGTGGACGCGGCAGGACAAAAACGACCTCAGTTCGGACTCATTCCAGACTTGCCTGGAGTTGATACGTGCGGTGAGTTCGAGTTTTACTATTTGCGAAGATTAAAAAACAAGCAAAGAAACATTACTTAATGATGATCTGTATTTTATTGTTCTTAGGTACCAAGTAGGTTCGCTTTAAATTTTCTCGGTTCGCCTTGCAAATATAGGTACTGCATACCTTATAAGCCAAATCTCATTATTATAAATTATACCTTCGTTTACAACTAAATCAAATATCTGATTAATCAGAGGTTCCTTATTGCTAAAATTTATAACTACGGCTCTTTTATCATTTCATTTATAAATGCATGAAATATCTTAACCATTAGACCATTTATGTTAAAATTTTGCTTAAATTTTGGTATTTTTTCTACTTTATTACCTACCCATAAAATAACTCATATTATATTATTATTATTACATTATTTATACCCTCATTCTACTTTTTCACAGAAACCACGACGGTCGAGTCGGCACTTCTGGAGCTCGAATGGATAAATGCCAACTCTTCAGTAGCAGATCGTGTCAAGACAGTGCTTAGTGAGAAACTGTCCACGCTGGGTTCTGATTCACCCGTGTCGGTGATGATGGACAAACAAACTCTCAAGTTGAGAGCTGTGCTTCTAGGACCCAAGGCTGTGGATATTGTTTATCATATTGAGAACTTGGTAAGTTTGTATGATGGCTAAAAAGGAAACTTGTAATTTAAATAATTGGGTTCACTTTTTAACATAATATGATCCGTGCTCTGTGAGTTTTCATATTTTGCAAACCGATCACTTAGGTATGAAAAATCATACTTTTAAATGTTTAATGAATATTGTATAGGTAGTAATATCATTTTAATATTCTTAGCACATGGCGTACATGGGGTGTTCATATTTTGCAAACCGTTAGAGTTAATTTTGAGATCAGTATTTTCATAAATATCTACAATGAAAACTTAAGTTTCTTCTGAACGTTTCTGAAAGAACCTACTGTTATTCTTTCTAAGTCATAGGCACTTAACTATCATTATTTATTTTCAGGTGAAGCAAGAAAAGCTAGCAATAAAGAGCAACCGTATGGGATCACAACCCGAATTAGGTGCTGATGTAATTCGAAGTGAATACCGACTCGCTTCCAGCATACCAGCCATGCAGCAGCGAGAAATTCTTAGCGAATCCACGGTATGTTATAACAAGAATATTGGTATCCTAAGAATAGTATGATTTATTTAAATATACAGGGTGACTGGTGGGTCACTTTTTGGAATTCGAGTACGTGATAGTTTGAGATCATACATGAAGAGAAAAATATAATAAAAAATAAATATTAATTATATAATAATTTAATGAGTAAACTGAAACCGAAAGTTAAAGAATTGATTACGCAACGCATGGTTATACTAACGTGCCAGGTCACGTGTCGCGATTGACTCAGGCGTATGTAAATTAAATAGTAACAAAACTTTCTTTATTTATAGAGAATTCTAGGGAAAAATGAAGTATCTACTTTTATTACACAATTATGTCCAAAATTGAGTACAGAGTGCTCTCCTTTAGTATCTAAAATTATTCAACAGTCACCCTAAATAAACAGGCACCTATTTCGGTCATTATTTTATTCAGTATCTTCCTTAATAACAAATGCTAGCGCTTCAATGATGATGTGTTATGCTATGTTTTAAAGAGCCAGTCCCTTGTTAATCGGTTTCCCGGTGGATTTTTGCACATTAATCGTAATTCTCATCCAGACAGCTTTCGAGGACAAAGTTTTTCCGCTCCTTTTTTATATAAAAAGGATAGGAAGTTTTTCTTCCATGCCACCTGATGGAAAGGTCACATGAAGACTATGGTGGTGGTACACGTCTGTTCATGAGAAACGTATTCACTCAATACCTAAAGGCAGGTACTGTAGCGGTCCGGAAAAGCAGACGCCGGCAGTTCGTCTCACACGTTGGTAACCGGTACCAAAAAAGAGCTGCCGGAGCGTTTATTCCACTGTTTGGTATACACTATATAGGGTCAATTTTAGAGCATCACCTCTTGCAGGTCGCATCTCCACATCAATACCAACAACATTTGTTCTACGACATTTTAAAATTCACAGTTTAAAAAAATTAAGTTTTACAAAAATAAAAACAAATATATTTTTTGCCTCTAAACTGGCGTTATCCTATTTTCACTGATGCCACGCACCTTGCGTAACGCCACGTGCAGCGGAGCGCGGGGTTGCGGAGTGATGCTCAAAATACAGAGTAATAAATAACAGTGGGATCAAAATTTTGTCCGTTATTTTTTTTTTGTGTTTTTTATCAAATTTGTAAAAAGTCGTAGAACAAATGTTGTTGGGGTTGATGTGGAGATGCTGCCTGAAAACTAACCCTGTATAGAGATGGAAGTTCTGTCTGCGTCTCGTAGTCTGGTGGTTAAACTGCGTGGGTCCATGTAGGTAATGTAATAATTAAAACGCTAATGTAAATTGAATTAGATTTTTCATAACAGTAAAAACAAGCGCTTACAGAAAAAAAAATAGGTAGATACATAAGTTATAGGACCAAAAATATATCAACTCATCAACCAATTCTTTACAGGTATCAGCAGCTACATCATACCACACGGCGCTAATCGTCCTCGCAGCTACTTCAGCATTCATCATCAGTATTTTATGCGTCCTGGTAATGCTATACCGAGCTAGACTTCAAAGGGAGCCACATAAAGCTGAACGATTCCTGCCTCCGGCTCCGCCAGTCTACGTACTCTCTGCAGACGAAAAAGCTGAACTAGCAAAAGTATTACATTCTCCCCCACATCCTATTTTACCAAATAACTCTAATGACGATCGTCCCAGAGTCTAAAATGGATTGTAGCGGCAAGATTTGTTGACTTTAGGTCCTAAAAATAGGTATAGAAGCCGATGGAGATACAGCCCATTTGCGTTACTCGGATTTTGGTGAACGAAAATTGTAGCGAAGTCAATGTAATATTATTAGTACAGGTATTAGAGATAAATAATAGGGTCCAAAATGATATTGATTAGAGTAGAATTTTGAGTAACGTAGATGCAATCAATAACTGTGTACCAAGGTAGATTGAAAAACTAAGAATAAAGTGGATCACTTAGGTATGAGAAATCATACTTTTAAATGTTTAATAAATATTGTATAGTAATATCATTTTAATATTCTTAGCACATGGCGTACATGGACTGAAATGAGTTGTACGTCGATGTTTTTTCGTTTCTAATGTTGAGTTTACTTCTATGGAAATTGTAATTTTAGCAAACAATGATGTAAACTCAATGTAGAATCTGATCTAGTCTAATTTTAAACACATTTTATCAAATATCACATTCTATCTTTCTTTATTCTTATAAATATGTTACTTGAATTGTAAATAGCTATTTTATTTATTGTACGTATTGTTAGATTGTATCATGGTATTATATATCTGTTTCTAAGTATTGAAAGTAGGTGTACTATTTCTTCCATTTTAAATTGTTGTATGAAGTCTTTTAAAATTAAGTTTACTAATTATTAATATGAATAAAGGTTTTTAATAAATTAGTCGATGTTTAATTAATTTAAGGGCTCTTTTAACTTCAATGTCTTTGAATTCATTCCATTGAATAATTAGGTTTTCAAACTGCATGATGCATGACTAACATCATGCAAATGCTATGTCCCACTCGCGCAGGATGATAAACTAAATTATTATAACCAGCATACCAATATACCCAATAATTTCAATAGGAATTACTTTCGCTCCTCTTCCGGGCGATAAGGCAATATAGCGAATGCGCACAATAAATTCTAAATTCAATCTTCTAACCACGCCAGTACTCAACATACTTTATAAAACGCCTTGCTGTTCTAAAATCTATACTAACTAGCCACTTATAAAATCGAAAAAAGTGGGAAATTTTTCGCGCAGAACCAAGTGCAATACATCAAAAGTTGCGAAAAAATCGGGCCTACACGTCGGTGAATTTTTATGAAAATCGGTTCACGGGAAAAAGGAAGTTATTAGTGAAAAGTGGAAACAAACTTCAAGAAATTACGCTGCCCACACAAGACCGGTAACCTCTACGTTTTTTGGTGTCTCCGGAAGCGCGTTGACGACTTATTTCAGAAGATATCAAATTTGTATAACACCAAAAAACAAGTCGCACGTGATGGCGTGCTCCTCCTTCTAGAAGGTTCTGGAAGGATCTGAATGTTTTGACAGCATGGTCTTGACAGCATGGGTTTCAATTGAAAGCTCATAAATCAGCCTATTCCAAATATAAATACATATTATGTATACTTTAAATTTAACATATTCATTGAAAAACCAAAAAATAAAAATGAAATCTTTGAACACTAAGTAGTTGTAGGTACCTACTCGACGACTGTAAATTTTACTATTCATCGGCCTGAAAGGCATCTATAATGAGTACATACATACATACATAACTTCACGCTTGCATCCCTTCATAGAGGAAGATAAATATACCAAAAGGGGCAGACAGAACACTGGTTGCCCCTTGGTTGGATGGTTATTAAAACCATCTGATGTCACGTTTGACAAATTTGGAGGCATTAGTATGATGGAGAGAGACTTTTGCAGTGACAGGGGTCAGTCTATTGCCCACGTAGAAACCTCCGATAAAACCACAGTTCCTTAACTGACTTTTACAGTATGCCCGGGAAGAGAAGCAGCATATTCTATGTTTTTCCTTGGCTCCCAGACCAGCACGGAGGGAAATTAAATGTCATAATACATTTTTAATAAGTAGGTATTATGACATTTTATTTTCATTATACGCAGTTTTAGTCAATTCGATGGGCTTTTGTTTCATAGGTTTTTACATTTTGTGTAGGTACTACTTTTGTAGGTAAGTATTACCAGGTATAACGTAGGTAAATGCAATGTAGGTAAATAGCAGCTGAATTTTTTAATATCCGTTATAGCTTACTTAACGAAATCCTATCTATTTAATATTAAGTAGGTACAATGAGGATTATTCAACGGGGTCCAAATTTTGTATGGGGAGCAATATTTGACTAGTTTAATTGAAACTATACATGTCTGAGGCTTTATCGTCATGCATAGCTTTATTATCAACTTGGGTTTCAAATTGGGTATGGTTTTTAAGGTTTTTTGTCATTTAAAAAATAATACCTAACTAAAAAGTGGGAAATAAAAAAAGTAATTCCAAAAACTAAGTAACCCGACTGCGGAATACAATAACTGCTCAGCTCTCTTAACATATCTCCATCAGTGATTGAATGGTTTCAAAGTTACTTGTACGGTCGCCGGCAGCGCATAGTCTTAAATGGTTCCACCTCGACGGACTGATATCAAAGCTGGCGTCCCACAAGGTGGCGTGTTGTCACCTCTCTTGTTTTCGATTTTTATCAATACTATATCTCGTAATTTATCATCTTCTTACCATATGTATGCAGACGACTTGCAAATATACTCTCAATCTAGACTGGAAGACTTAGCACAGACTATTAATGTAGTCAACAGTGATTTTGCCCATATAACTCGGGGGGGTTCGGGCGTCCCCGCAGTCTCCAAGCGAGTTTCCCAAAGGTGCGTTACCCCTATCGAGTTGCTTGGTTCCATTTGCAGCACTTCACTCAACTTCTGTTCTCCTCCCTATTCACTCCACTCCAAAATTAATGAAAGGTCCAAAGAAGAGTAAGGTAACACAGCGGTTGCACTTCCTCTCGTTTAAAGTGCACTTTTGTAACATCCGAGGAGTGCACTCCAATCTCAATGATGTCCACCACCACCTCGAGACGGAGAGACCCCACCTACTCATCCTAACGGAGACGCAGATCTGTGATCCGTCAGACTCGGCATACCTCTGTTACCCAGGTTACATCCTGGAGTCCAAATTCCACCCGCACGCCGGGGTGTGCATGTATGCCAGTGACAAGATCTGTTGTCAGCGTCTCCGTTACTTAGAAGTGCCGGACCTTTCAGTTATGTGGGTTCACATAGATACCGGCCTAGACCAAATGGTATACGCTGGTATTTATCGGTCACACAGCGGAGATCGGGAGACAACAAGGCTTATGGACTATCTCAGCAGTACAGCGGACAAGGTTCAGCAACGTTTTCCCACAGCGCAGTTGGTGTTCCTGGGGGATTTTAACGCACACCACGGACAGTGGTTATACCCGTTTCAGGACACTGACCATGCTGGTAGAGAGGCTTTTAAGTTTTCGCTCACTCATGGCCTCTCTCAGCTTCTTGACGAGCCTACGCGCATCCAAGACGTTGCTGGCCACACTGCTTACTGCCTGGACCTTCTGCTGACAACTGATCCCGACAGATATTCGGTGTCCGTCACTGCACCCTTAGGGACATCCGATCACTGTCTGGTGAAATCTGTATCGCAGTACTCGCCACCTGACACCCAACCAAGTGGTTCTAGGCGAGTATGGCGTTACAAGTCGGCAGATTGGGATGAAATGCGACATTTCTTCGCATCTTATCCGTGGCGGCAAGCTTGTTTTACATCAACCGATCCATCGTGCAGCGCTGATGCAGTCTCAAGTGTGATAGGTCAAGCAATGGAGTTCTTCATTCCCTACGCTGATCTATCCCTTGAAACCAAAGCTCGCCCATGGTTTAGTGCTGAATGCTTTTCCGCTGAAAAGCGTAAGCGAGAAGCGTACAAAGCCTGGGCAACCGCTCGCAGAAGCAAAGCCGTGGATTCGCATGAACACAAGAAGAGGTACAATGCTGCCGCCAAGTCCTGCAAGAAGGTGATCAAAAGAGCTCGTTTCGCCCACATAGGCTGTATTGGAGACAGAATAGCGTCATACCCTTCGGGAAGTAAAGCTTTCTGGTCCCTCGCCAAGTCGGTCGAAACGAACTTTTGTCGCCCATCGCTGCCGCCACTGCGGAAACCTGACGGTTCCCTGGCCCACACCGCTAAGGAAAAGGCGGATTTATTTGCCAGTATCTTTGCGGAAAATTCTCGTCTAGATAGCCAAGGAAAAATCCCACCCCAATTACCTCAGTTCGGTCCTACAATGGGTACCGTTCATATTCGTTAAAAGGAGGTTCTTAAGTGCTTGCTGCACCTAGACGAGAATAAGGCTAGCGGCCCAGATGGTATTCCTGCAGTGGTGTTGAAACGCTGCGCAGCTGAGTTGTCTCCCGTTTTGACGCGTCTCTATAGACTTTCTTTGGAATCTGGTAAAGTCCCAAAATCCTGGAAGCTGGCTAACGTACAACCAGTACCGAAGAAGGGAAGCCGTGTTGATCCTGTCAACTATCGACCAATCTCAATCACTTCCATACTTTGCAAACGTGTATTGAACAATCGACTCCTGGCATACCTCGAGACTAACGAGCTCCTAAGCGATAGCCAATATGGTTTCCGCAGTGGACGCTCGACCGGCGATCTTCTCGTGTATGCCACACACTTATGGAGTGAGGCCTTGGAGGGTCATGGTGAAGCAATAGCTGTTTCCTTAGACATATCCAAGGCCTTTGACAGGGTCTGGCATGATGGTCTCTTAAGCAAGCTTCCAGCATATGGCATACCGACCGGGCTCTGCGACTGGATATCTGATTTTCTGAGGGAACGGTCGATTCGAGTAGTCTTAGACGGCTACTCCTCTGACCTAATGGCGGTTAATGCCGGGGTACCTCAGGGATCTGTTCTCTCTGCAACTTTATTCTTGCTGCACATTAATGACCTCCTAACACAAGGCATTATTGGATATGCTGATGACAGCACTGTTGTTGAGAGATATATATCCAATGCGCGAACGAGCGCCCATGAAATCCAGGTTTTGAGAAAGTCTATGATTGAGCGCGTTGATTCGACCTTGCGGAATGTGTCCGATTGGGGCGAATCTAACCTGGTCAAATTCAACGCCTCCAAAACACAAGCGTGTCTATTCTCCGCAAAAAAGAGCACCTTTACTTTTACGCCCACTTTCCAGAATGTATCTGTTCCCATCACCGACCAACTAGGGCTTTTGGGCGTCACTATAACGTCCAAATTAAACTTCGGTCAACAAATTGAGTCTATGGCAAAAACGGCTTCAAAAAAATTGGGTATCATCTCGAAGGTCCGGCGGTACTTCAGCCCTGAACAGCTGCTCAACTTATACACAGCCCAAGTGAGGTCGTGCATGGAGTACTGTAGTTACCTTTGGGATGGTTCTGCCAAATACCAGCTCGAAGCGCTAGACTCTGTTGACCGAAGAGCCCGTAAAATCATAAATAACAACAACCTTACAAATAAAAAATTGCAGACGCTGGAGCATCGTCGTAAGGTTGCTTGTTTGACAGTATTTTATTGGCTACATTTTGGTGAGTGTGCGAGTGCTCTTTTTGACCAAATTGAACCCACCCCTTTTTACCACCGGACTACCAGACGCAGACAGAACTTCCATCCCTATATAGTGGATTTACCAAGAAGTCGAACAAAACGCTTCGATAGTTCCTTTTTGGTACGGATTGCCAAGGAGTGGAACAATCTGCCTGCGTCTGTTTTTCCTGACCACTACAGTCCTGGAACTTTTAAGTGTCGAGTGAATAGGTTTCTCGTGGATGAACGTGTAACACCATAGTCTTCATGCGCACTTTCCATCAGGTGGCATGGAAGACAAACGTCCTATCCTTACAATATAAAAAAAAAAAATACTTCACTGGAGCAAAAGTCACGGCCTAGTTGTTAACCCAGCTAAAACACAAGCTATTGTATTGGTAGCCCAAATATGATAAACAGAATTAACTGGTCTACTATTCCTAATATAATTTTTGACGGTGCCAATATACAAATCAGGGAGTCAGTTAAAAACCTTGGTATTATTTTCGATCGCACTCTAAGCTGGAAGCCCCAAATTGACGAAGTGAGCAGGAAGATGTTTGCCGCAACTAACTCCTTAAAACATTTGCGCAATCTTTTGCCTGTGCCTACCAAAATTTCCATTGCCCAATCTCTTTTTCTCCCACTACTTGATTATGCGGATACCTGCTATCTGGATATCACAATAGAACTACTTAATAAACTTGAGCGCATTCAAAATCTCTGCATGCGATTCATATTTGGATTGCGGAAATATGACCATGTCTCCGAATTTCGCACTTAGCTCAAGTGGCTACCAATTCGCTTTCGCCGGAATATTCACGTTCTATGTCTACTGTACCAAATTCTGTTCAATCCCATAGTACCTAACTATTTTCAAAACTACTTTAGCAATCATCATGATCAACATACTCGTCATTTACGATCATCTGAAAATTTAATGCTAAGCACACCACCACATTCTACCGATCTTTTTGGTGATGCGTTTAAAATCCACGCGGTATCCTTATGGAATGAGTTGCCTCTTAGTATTAAGTCAGCTAAAACCATCAATACTTTCAAAAAACTTTTAAAATCTTATTACTTATCCTTAACTAAAGAAGTCAATGTGTAGTTTATGTATGTATATTTTGTATTTGTATGTAATGTGTGTTCATTTCTATTATGATGTAGTAGTATATTATGTAACAAGTGAGCTAAGTTGCTAATTACAGTCGAGGCTGTGATTTGAGCCCGAGCCATAGGCGAAGGCTTAATAATGAGCCGAGACTCTAATTAGCAACGCTCACGAGTTACATACGACGTTTTTCAACACACTTGTGAGTAAAAGACAGACATCCGTGGTCATAAAATTTATTTGAAGCAGCTGTTGAAGGTACAGTTAACGAACTTATATTCTACATTATTATTTGAAGTGCCAGCTCGTCCTGAGTGTATGTCGGCGACATAGACAAATCACTGGAATGATTTGGCATGAAATAATTAATGCTAGATGTCGACGGTTGTGGTTCAAGGCCAGGACAAAACTTCTTCTGATGCCGCCTGGACGCGCGCGCTCAGAGGATCTCCGAGCGCCGTGCCGGTCAGTAGCCCTGTCCCATTACACGTACACACACTATTGTTTCTTGGAGGCGCTGTGTGTGCCGCTGCCGCTGCAGGCGCGCCGCCTGTACGCGCACGCCTGCTGCAGCAGCAGCCTGAAATCTAGCTGAGGAATACAATTTCCAGCTTGCTTATATACTACCCAAGCATTGCAGACGGTTACATCGATCAAATAAGTAAAAATCGACCACCACTACTTCTTTCCTCTTATTCAGTGTTGATGTTCTGATCCATAAGATCAGTTCCACCCATATACTTATTGTAATAAGTCAGTACTGCTGGCCGTATCACCTGTAGGTAGGTACTGCAACGGGGGATCGTGAGATAATTTAAAGAATGACTGTTTGAGATTATTATTATTTATTTCATAATGAAAATACTTTTGCTTCGCACACTTTTATAAATATTTACACTGGGGACAAATAAACTTATTATTAGAATATGGTGGAGCGGTACGCTTCGCGGATTATAGAATTCAGAGATTTTTCTCCGAAATAAAACATTGATCAGCCCTTTCTGAAGGTTGGGGCCAGAATCATAACAAAACTAAAGCGTTTTTCGTCAGAACGAAAATATTTCAAATTAAAATAAAAACATGACATACTGTCAGTTCGCGCCATATCCGCCTTTATTTCTCAATATAAGGCGCGCTCAAGCAGTATGTTACGACCGCGAAGTTAGTGTAGGCAGGTAAAATCTCATTTAGGTAGGTAAATATTTTGGTCTAACTTGTGATTATTGTAATGTCATATGTCTCACTTTGATATAGGTGGATTCGACAGACCTCCACAACATATGATATAATGGATACTGGCCAATGTCATTCCGCCCAGGTTGATCCATTTTGTATTCTTACAACCCCGATTAAGTCTTCTATTTTGTATCCATCTATAACTTGTATGATATTCTAGCGTTTGTCACTTTATTGTATTTTGGACTCACGTTTAAATTTATTTAATCCGATGAAGTCAGTTAAATAAATTTTAGTTACATAGTCACCTTAATTCTACGGTTGGAATCTACCTATTTTGGGAATATACAGTTTGTACGGGAGTACTCATAGATGAGCCCCCTACCGCTAGAGTTTCAAGTGCGACCGTTTCAACTCAATAACCAAACTATCATACTGTCAACTCAAATCTCTGTCAGTAGAGCCTTGCCTAAAAAAACCCAAAAAAATAAGACAAGATCCCGTCTAGCTAAGCTTTAATCAAAAAACGTCGTTACAATATTATCGACGTTGTAAAGTGAATTCAGATTGACTCTACAGTCCAAAATACAATAAAGTGACAAACGCTAGAATATCATACAAGTTATAGATGGATACAAAATAGAAGACTTAATCGGGGTTGTAAGAATACAAAATGGATCAACCTGGGCGGAATGACATTGGCCAGTATCCATTATATCATATGTTGTGGAGGTCTGTCGAATCCACCTATATCAAAGTGAGACATATGACATTACAATAATCACAAGTTAGACCAAAATATTTACCTACCTAAATGAGATTTTACCTGCCTACACTAACTTCGCGGTGAACTTACCTACAAGAAGTTCGTTATCGCATAGAACCTAATGTTCTGATAGATAACTTCATCCCGCACTCGTAACTACATGCGAATCTCCGCCGTATAGCCGAAACAGCTATCACCCTCTCTCTGATGGAGATTCAATGGGCGTGGCCTTGACCCCTCGTGTAATCACTTGAACGAGACATAGCCTTTTTAAGAGATTTTTTTTTTCTTTTCTGTTCGAGAGTATCGTCCAACATAAGTCAAAGGTTCCACCCCATGTAGTGTAGACATTACCGTCACAACCGCATTATCCTTCCATGTTACAGCTATAATGTTGTCCTCTTTATTCTTTGCTTTATGCTGGCTGATCTTCGTCGGCAGAGTCTTCATCCGTTTGGATGGCTGATGGACCAAATTATCATCGTCTTGGTCTTCGAGTATGGCAAGTGCTTCGTGCAGGGTACAATTTCTGTAATAGAAAAATAACCTTATGTAATAATATGTAATAAAAATAGCCAGGTGTCAAACTAACGGACGGACCGACAAACATTCGTACTTACACACAGATAGACAGCTAGATAATCAGACAGAAAGGCATTCATACAGCGGAACAGAAAGGTATACAGGCATACAGTTAGTATTCGTAGTATTAGTTAGACTTTACTAGTAATAATAACATCACAATTTTACTCTTCAGGTTCGGAACCCTAAAAACAACGAGAATAAAACCAGTGGAGAGCGCATCGGCACGTCTTTGTTCTATATACAAGTCACCAAAAAGCTGCGGGGGCAGAGGTATCTTTTCCCTGCTGTCATTGGGCGACGACTTGACAGCCCAAATAGATCAGATTCACTAGGGACTCCCAAAAAATATCGATATCGATAAAAACTGGAATAATTATTATAAGGGCCATTTATAGATTCACTATTTTTAGGTACGCGCGTATGCCTTTATTAGAATTAAAAACAAATCACATTTTATCACATAAATTATGGTTTGATTTATTATTAGTAGGTATAATGATTTTTTAGCGTATGTTACTATAGGGGTTACTATAACCCAAATCTGTAACCGAACATTATTTATTCATTTTTCATTAAAGTTTTACGTTAAAATTCATGAAGGTGGAATGTCATTTCGGTTGAAATTCTCAGGCATAAAAATAAAAATAGAAAACCATAAAAAAATTGCGAAAGGTACATGGGCGTGATTCGGGTACTCTAAGGATCCATCTATATTTCAACTTCCAGTTGACACTATTTATTGGGACACCCTGTATAAAACCATTTTTCAACCACCCCAAAAGATACAATAATTATCAAAATCCACCTTTGTCAAAATCCATCAAGCTATTCGGACTGTGCTTGAAATATATATTTTTTATCTATATTTCATACCAGTATTTTGAATTCAACTTAATCCTTTTTCTGTATATTAGCATTCAAACCCAAGAGCAAATACATAAAGCAATAACAATGTAAAAATTATAAGGTAAGTATCTATATTTTAAAATATCTATATGAAACGTAGCAATCCTGCGAACAGCACTATCGAAATAAAAAGAGACAACTGCTAATATGCAAAACAGTGTATCAGAAAGAGATAGCAAGAAAGACATCAATGCGAGCATTTCAGAAAGTAAAATATTTTATTTTGTTTATTTTTTTTATCAAATTGAATAAATAGAGTAGAAATCCACTTAAATATGAAATGATACCCCATCTTTTGTGTAGCTTGAAGTCGTAGTTTACTTTCCACACCATTTAATTGCACAACTAGGCATTATTTCGAGTTTTAATTTGCTTATAATCAGGAGCGCGGGACGTCCGTACGTTAGCCTACAGTTGCTGTGACTGACATGCTAGTTCGTCTTCCATACAATTGGGAAATTCTGATATAAACTAACGCCACCATACCCTTGGGCTCGGAACTATTACGAGTAGAAAAAATGCGTTCAAATAGCGTTCATAATAGAGCTGCCACTCAAAAAAAGTAACAATTAATAGTAGATTTAATAACACACTATTAAGCTATTCACTTTAATTCAAATAAACCTATTGTAGCTTGCTTAATGAAAAACACGTATTAATACTCACCTAATTATTGAGTAGGTAATATTTGGTTTACTAAAATCTTGAATAAGCATATCTATGGCTACAATTTTACAGATCAACATGGTCTGAGTTGTCCCTTAGTGTTTTTTCATTTTTTTTTATCAACTTTGGTGTTTTTTCATATGTTTCCTGTAACAACTTTTTGTGAGCAAATAAAAAAAAACTACTAAACTGAATCAGTATCAATAGCTGGGAGGAATATTTTTTTAAATCCTAGCAACACAAATTTTGTGTTGTATTACGCACTATGCGATTCAAAGACGTTGTATCACTGAGAATCCGTTGGTTTTCAGTGAAATACGTTTCCGTTTTCAACTTTTTACCAATTTAGACTTTTTGTTGTTCGAGGATAATTCGAGGATTATTTCCATTTAGGCTGAAGTTCTGCAAGTAGTTCTAAAACTTTCTTTAATATTTTAGATGAAGCATCCACCGCCCGCACCCTTTCCCCGCTTTTTAGTTCCGGTCCCGGGGCCTAGTTGGCGCCCAAGTGCAAAAACGGCGAGACGGCCATCTATACTTTAGTACTTATTTTCATCTATGGTGACTGACTCAAAATTCTGTCGCATGCCCTACATATAGGTCAAATTGAGCGACCGCGGTAGCCCCGCACGCACTCTCCGCTGGTTGTATGCTCGTTGCCTAAAAATGATCACCCATCCATTTGCTTAACCCCCACGCTTAATTTTTGGGTAAATAAAAATAATAAGTACATGCAAATCAAACCATTTACAGAATTTCAACAAAAAGTGTTATCGTATTCGGCTAGAGATGCCAAATTGCATCTTTAGCATTTATCACTTCATAATAACAAAATGAAAACAAAACAAAACTGTATTCAACTTTTTCCTTTTTATATACTTTCATACGAACAAATCAAAACCAATAATAGCACATAATATTATCGAAAACAATAAAAACTTTACTTACTTGAAAATGGCATCCATGTTTTGGCGCAAATTTTTTCACAATAAACTTCACTCGACGGTCGTGCATCCAAATCGGGCTGTAATTGGATAAAAACCAACCAATCCGCGGCTTCGTCTCTCTAGTAAACTATTCTATGATTGGTTAATTCAAATCACATGTTTTTACCGAGAAAGGCGCGAATATTTGAACTACCTATGTAGTGGTGCAATATGGCATCGCTAGCCGTTAATGGGTTAATTATTCTCCTAAAGTTAAAGAATTCATTACGTAACGCATGGTTACATTAGCGTACCTAATACAAAAAATACTTAGCGGGTGGTGGTGTGCGTATGGCGGGAACACTGCTGTGTGCGTCTTGACTGAGGCAGCGCGTCGGGAAAAGTGTAGTAAGGTCTCTTTATTTATTCATAGGGATTTCTGGTGAAAAATTAAGCACCTACTTTTATTACATAAATATAATCAGAATCGAGTACAGAGTGCTCTCCTTCAGTATAATTGCAAATTAGTCAACAGTCACCCTGTATAAATGCTTAGAAACATGTCTGAGTTTGTAACAATTTCATATTTGTACCTCCTTGAAGCTTGTTTCCGCCTGCTGTTACTATTTTTTGTTTCAAATATTATTTAAAAGCTCTTGTAGTCTTATTTGCTTGTTTTGTACTTTTTAGTTAAAACTTACTGTATATATTCCACCGTTGGGTTTTCAATGTTTGTATTTTTTTTTAAACGAAAATTGAAAAAACTTAATAAAACCACCAACAACCGTTCGATTGACAATATTGACACGAGAAAAACGACTTTGACATTTATGCTAGTACACCTACTGCCATATAAAAAATTTGCAAAAAAATCCACTGTCTACACTCGTTAGCCAGACTCTATTAAAGCATAACAGATTTTTTAACTCATAATAGAGTCTGGCTAACGAAAGTAGACACTGTTGATTTTTGCAAACTTTTTATATGGCAGTAATAGCATGGATGTCAAAGGCGTTTTTCTGGTGTCACTGATGTCAATCGAGCGGTTGTTGGAGGTTTTGGTAATTGAGATTTTGGAATTTTCGTATTTGAATATGAATAAAAAAATAAAAATATTTATAGGTAGTTTTATAATCAAATAATAGCGAATACCAGGAAATAGCGATACCAGTGACTCTGACGATTCATTCCATATATAATTGCTGGATTGGTTGTTTTATTTTTAAACCTCATTAATACTAGTTGACTATCATTTTATTAATATACTTCTCATCAAAAAGTATGACAGTAAAATTGTATTGTCGGGGTTACCATGATGCTATTTTTTAAATTCGCCAGGTTTTTCCAGTCTCTACTTTCATTAGCCAGACTATACATATTTTTTATTTTTCTCTTCGAGTGTGATCATAAACTATCACGTCCTCGTGTTTCGAAAGCTACCCACCAATCACCCTGTATAATTACGGTGCCCTCATTTGTAACATAAACTATTTACAAATTATGATAAAAGATAAAATTATACAACGTCGTCGTCGGTGGAAGATAAATCGGAAACCTTAGACAATTTCTTCCTAATCGATAAGTTTTATAAATTAGATTAAAAAAATTATTTCATCAGATACACATTTGAAGTTTTTATTTCCCGAAACACAAACTTTATTATAAATCTATAATTACTGTCCAAAACTGTATGGCTTTCTTGGCAGTTAATCATAATATTCTGTGGTTTGACAGGTCTAAATTGACGATAGATAAAATATATTTACGGTGACATTGACATTTAATATTTTGATTGAAGGCAAGTGACGTTTGTTTGCTGGCCGGCCCTTGAGAAAATATTTCAGTCCGTCTGATTCATTTCATAATGAATCTAGAAGGCGGACTTGCTTGTTGCGCCGTTTGTGATCAACTCACGACTAGAAGATGCTCTCGTTGCCTTAAAATTTATTATTGTGACACAGTGCATCAAAGGCAAGATTGGAAAAGGCACAAAAGTGAATGCGCACCTAGGTTACCCAAAGACGATTCTAAAAAGGATAAAGGTGAATGTGGTTTTACCTGCAAAGAAAAGGACGAAAAAACGCAAAAAAATAATATTCATAATTCTGAAAACCATTTAGGCAAAAGTGAAAAAAATCAACAACCAATTCTTACTCAAAAAGAAGGTAGTAGTGACAATAAACAAAACTCGGAAGTGTCAACACAAGACTTCGCAAAACACAACAAGCGATCGGCTACTACTACTATAGTGAATAATTCAAAAGTCATAGATGCTTCTGGTATGAAAGAAAGTGTTATTTCTAGTGTAGTGTATACTAATAATGAATTGACTAAGCAAAAAGCTATAACTGATGAAGGCTCATCTGAACAAGAGATTTTGAGTGAAACAGCTCAGTTGTTAGGGTCTGTAGATTTTGCAATGGCTAGTTCATCTAATGTTTTAAGGACTGTAAATAGGACTGACTTAAGAATGCCTGGTCTGCCTGTTTTTCAAACAGAGCAGCCACGAAAAGCTAAAGAATATCCTGAAGCTTCATTAAGAGGTAGTGCTGCACCCTTTTACAATGCCCCTAATAGTTTTTACATGGACCCTAGTGACCCAAATTATGTTATTTGCCAAAGACTTATAAGAGACATGTCTCAGTATGGTGTGTGTGTGTTGGACAATTTTCTTGGAAAAGAAAGAGGAATAAACATTTTAAATGAAGTGCTCAGTATGTACAATTCTGGAATTTTTACGGTGAGACCTTTACAAATTTATTTTAAACCTATAATAAACTATTTTCAGTTGTAATTTTTACTACACACTTGTTCTGATGTAAACCAACTATTAAACTCAATGTTTTATCAACAAAGATAATTAATTTAACTGTGTAAATAGTACCTACTAGCTTTTTCATGTGCAGAAACTTTGTAATTAATTGGTGCTTTGAGTTATCTTACAAAAAGCTATCCTATGGTGACATTCTATTATACCCTGGCAAAAAATTCAATGCGGTAAAATGACAGTTCCAGTGTGCCCACTTTCGGGAACAATAAAAAAAGTCATGTGGTTTAAGTGAATATATTATTTTTAAATAATAATATTGTAATGTATGGCAAAATTATTTTGGCTCACAAGATTTTTCTTTTTTTATGTTGCTGTTAGCAAAAGGCACCTATTCTTGAAATTTCATTTTTAACATCAAAACTAATTTTAAAAGCAAGAAGTTATCAAGTTGGTTTTGCTTCTACTGTAACTGTTTTAAAGCACAAGGTATGTTGGGTAATTTATCATTTTAATAAAAGTTAGTTTAGAGATATAGTACACACCTCATATTCAGTTGTTTATAAATTTCTTTAAAATTTTTCATTTCAGTACTTACACAACAAAGTTTGTACTTTTATCATTATTTTTCTATTTGACATTTGATCTGTCAGTTTACTGCATTGAATTATTTGCCAGAGTATAGTGTAATTGGTTATAAGGATTTAAAGACAATCCATCCCCTATTTCTACCCCATTAACCCCTTTCTTTCAGTAAAAAGTAGTCTGGGCCCTTTTTAAGATTAAGCATATATTTGTACCAAATTTCATTAAAATTGCTTCTGTGGAATTCCACACCAAATTTCATCTCCAATTTCTTCCCCTCAACCCCTTTTTGGGTGACTGGTGACAAATTTTAGATTCTGAAGAAGAGCACTCTGTACTCGTGTCTGATCATAATTATTTAATAAAAGTAGGTACTTTATTTTTCACTTAAATTCCCTATAAATAAATAAAGTTTTGTTACTATGTACTTTACTTACGCATGAGTCAATCTCGGTACATGACCGGGCATGCGGATCGCAGCCAACGCTAGTGTAACCATGAGCTGTGTATTCAATTCTTTAACTTTTGGTTAAGTTTACTCAGTAAATAATGAATATTTATCTTTTATTATATTTTTTTCTCTTCATGTATGATGTCAAAGTATCACATCCTCGAATTTCAAAAGTGACCCACCAGTCACCCTGTGCAATTGTATAGCTTTTTCATTTTATATTTCTTTTATTGTTATTATGTAGTTTATTATGTACAATAGATTATTTCTTAAAAAAATGAACCTTATTTATTTTCCAACAAAAAATCTTGTAAGTGCAAATATTTTTGTTTGGAATAATGGACTTTTCAGATAATGGTAACGATTAACTGTTTATCTAACATCATCAAGTATAATATTTTTTAAAAAGATCTGCATTATATTACTTAGCCTACTCGTTAACAATAATAATAGTTTTTAATGACTATTTAACCGAATTACTTGTTTTACATTTAGGCCGGCCAATTAGTTTCAAATCCAGGAAGTACTGATGCTAAAACTGTAAGAAGTGATCGAATAACATGGATAGATGGAAAAGAGCCACAGTGTTCACATATTAGACAGTTAATCAGCCAGGTAAGTTTCTTTTTTCATTTAAATAATTGTCAGGTGACAGGTAAAAGTCATTAAGTGACAAACAGGTAAAACTATAACTAGAACTTTTACCTTCCAAGTTTAACAAATATATTGAATTTTATATATTTAGGTCTAAGACTTTCCTTTACTAATACACTTGTGGACATGTTACCTTTTTTCTGCAAAAAAGAAACCAAATTATATTTCCAAATTGTTCGTTCTGAGTGAGTTTTACATGTCGCCTGATGAAAGTAATATTGTTGTGATAAATACATAGTGTGGTTCTTTAAGTGTATTAATAATTGTTATTTGTTTAATGGAATGCTAGTGAATGAAGCATTCCAAAGTTTTTTTTTTCTTTTATTCAAAACTAAGCCTGCATTAGACATCAACCTGATGGTAAGTGAAAATGAAAGGATATGGGACTAGGAAAGAACTGGCTCTCCACAAAATATTGCCGGAACACATTACAACTGGAGCGGTAATAATATTTGATGGCAGAATCACAAAAATATACATACTTACAATTTTTTTAAATAAAGCTTAGTGAAGAATCAATATAAAAATAATTAACAAATAAAAATAAAGTACATGAAAGACTGTATAACTTAATTTGATGATGTATTACTGATAAGTACCTTGGGGTGAACATTCCGAAAAATTAAAAAAAATCACATTTAATATTATGTTTAAGATTGGTGGTATAATCTTAATATTATATTTTAGCGAGGTTAATATTATATTAAGATTATATTTAAGTAAGTGTAAAATACTTCATGATTAAAAAGCAAAATTAACTGGGAATGAAAAGATTATATTTACTATATTTCCCTGCCCGATCAGCACATAACTTCTTATCTTTGATGGTTCCCATGTAAATTATAAGTGCTAGATTTTAATTTACAACACTTGATGTAATCTTTGAAAATGTTTGTCAGTAACAACCATCCTCAAATCTCACATTAACCCACGGTGACCCATATTCATAATAATGAGTGAATCAGTTTTGACTTTTTTGTTTCTTTCACTCCTTTACAAAATAATAGAGAGCAAAGATACTTTAGAAGTATTATGCGTTTATAAATAAGAGTTAAAATATTGAAAATAATTATGTGTGTTAGATAGAAAACTAACCATATTGATAAGGGTCTTATCAATTGATCGATAGTGAGTTTTATGCCTATAGAACACAGGTGTGTATGGTGTATTTAATAATACGTACACCCTCTTACTCATTAACGTACAGTGCAACTCGTTTTTCTCCATACAAAATTTTAAAACGAATTTACGTTCGATCCTATTTCCTATTTATAAATTGACTTGCTCGCATGAAAATCTATACAAATACCTCATAACCGCCGGAGCGATAATTAGCAGCAGAGTTTATAGGAAGGTTGATCTCTAGCCAGTCCGACCCTGACGGGATCTTACCAGCAGCTGATAATCGAATCGACAAGATAAATTTAATTTTGTTATTTTATCCTATTTTGTTAGCTTACATGCGCACCATGATAGATAGAATTACTCTATTTGATACCATGATTAAGCCCACAGAACCAAAGATGCCATATTCTTAAAAAATAATAATAATAATAAAACTCTTTCTTGTACATCAACATAGTTACACAGATTAAATTAAAATAACAATCACAATTAACATACAAAGGGCGGCTTTATCGCCGAAGCCCGATTTCTGCCAGGCAACCAAGACATTGATGGAAATGGATGTGGGCGAGGTGTACGGCTCGTAAACATAAACTACATACGAATAATTACATACACATACATAAACGTTGACATAAATACTTATGTACTATATAAATAAATACTATATCAATACACATATAAATATATATATAGACAGTTAAGATGGACAGTTTTTCACCTGCGGGGCTAGCATGCTACCGTCGACAACGATAAATCGGGCCTTTTATCGATATTTTCTTAGAATATGGTATTTACTGTATGTAATTTATTAAGATTAGGACATATTTGGTTCTGTGGTCTTATTCATGGTATCAAATCGAGTAATTCTATGTGTTATTGTACGCATATTAGCTTACATAATAGGATAAAATAACAATATAATATTTATCTTCTCGATTCGACTATTTATCGATGGTTGCATGCTAGCCCTGCTGGTAATGCCGTTTAAGCATTCGTTTAAAGATGCACAGTGTACGCGCCAAATTCTAAGTAAATATCGATAAAAAGCCCGATTTATCGATGTCGATGGTCGCATGCATGCACAGGTGGATTACTAGGATTAGTCGCTTTTTACGATACACTTATCCAGGGGTATCCACATATCCACTTATGCATGGACAGGGTTTATTTCTTAGCAGCAGAATAATAAATAAATAAATATTTCTGACACTCACACAACATTATCTAGCCCAAAGTAAGTTTCATAAAGAACTTGTGTTATGGATACTAGATAACTGATATACCCACTTAAGAAATATATAAACATACATATTGAATAAATACATAATTTTTATTAGGATAAACTTAAATAAACATATAAACATCCATGACTTGACGGCTAATATCTGTGTTCATAACACCGATATCCGCCGCCGCCGGGATTCGAAACCAGGACCTCTGGCGTAGAAGGGAATGTATGTTACCACTACACCAGCCGGTCGTCCTATACCTTCTCTCTTGCTCTATTGCCTCCGAATATACCTTAATATAAAAACAAAAGCTTGACTCAACAACTCCTTAAAGTCACGTGCACTACTTCATAACAACGGTAACGATGGGTATTTGGAATATTTCGATGCGGCCTACTAATGGCAGTGACCATTACATTACACTTGTTTGTTTTTAAATAAACGTGTTTTTAATTCTATTGAAATTGCAGGTCGACGATATAGTGCTGAAAGCGAACAAAATGGCGAACAATGGAAAGTTAGGGGACTACATGATCAATGGACGGACTAAGGTAAAAATGAACAATCTCTTTTGATGTTAAATATAAGAAGATAAAGGTGAAACACTTGGTGTTTTGAAAGAACTGGCTTTTCATAGCTATGATATAGACGGGCTTCCCGTTGGCTTTAATATACAATGACCACTACTTTATATGGTAGATGAGCTGTGGGTAAAGGGAATGCTTTAACACGTTGTATTAACTAGAAGTTATGATGACTTTTCCGACTCCCTAGTTACTAATCGTCGGATTTGAAAGGTTCTATACAGGGTGTCCCGTAAACCCTATATCATACCTACACGGAGATATTATTCTTGTATCCATAAGGATTACAGAAAAAATATTTAAATAAAAGAAAAAGGTGAAATTTATGATTAAAATTTTTGTATGAAAGGATTACTTAAAGAAAAAATATAAAAAAGTAAAAGGTGAAATTTATGTTTTAAATTTTTGTATGAAAACATAAATTTCGACTAAGTATTTCTTTTTTTATATTTTTGCTGTAATCCTTATGGATACTAGAATACCTCCGTGAAGGTATTTTATAGGGTTTACGGGACACCCTGTATAATAAATAGTTGAAATTTGTATTAATGAAGACAATATCGCTAAAATGTAACATTTAGAAAGAAAATAGAGTATAAATAAACTTAAAGGCAGTTTTTTACATACGTATTACAAAACATTGAAACAGACATTGTCTAAATTTTTCAAATAAAAAAAAATCCTCTAAGCCGAACGTTAACTAACAACGAGTGAATTAATTGGATGACGAAATGGTATCAATAATAATGCTTTTTACTTTAAGTAGATCCTATGTTTATATCGTCATCATAGAGACGCCCACCGCTGGAATGCCTTCCTCAAGGCTCTCCACGTCGTTCCAATGCTCATATAATATTGTTTATTATATAAAAAAACACAGCTTATCAAATTCCATGCTGGACTGGGAGCAAAAGAAATTCCCTTCCCGGGCATCCTGTAAAAGTCAGTTAAGGGACAGAGGTTTTGATAGCGTTTTTACGAGCGATAGACTGACCCCTTGTCACTGTAATAGTCTCTATCCATTATTATAATACCTCTAAATTCGTCAAACGTGACATCAGATGGTTTGATAGCCTCTGGTGTTCTGCATACCCCATTAGGAATACAGGCGTGAAGTTATGTTTGTATGTCTTATTTTTGATACCTTTGGAATTTGTAGATAAAATATAAAAGTTTGGTTATCAAACGCAAAAAAAATAACAAATCCGACTACATATCTGATAGTCTCAGAGATATTTGCATTGAAATAAAGAAACTCTTCTTCTTTAAACATATTTTACTCATTAGTAGGCATTTATTAAATAGAAAATCCGAATAATTACACTGCTTCTCGTCTCTGCGTTGGTAATCTATGATTTAATCATTGATAGCTCTGTTATTGTTGATTTTAAATCGGTTATTAATTCAATTTTAACATGATCCGTATTTTAATCTATCTACACGTAAATTTACTTTATGGATTCCATTTTATGAGCGAATTGAAGCGAAAATAGGTATATATTTTCAAATCCAATACACAATCCATTTAATTTTACAACGTTTTAGGCATTATATAAAACGTTTTCTTACCATAAAAATAACATTTTTGCCTTCAAGATATTTATTCGCACTCTATTATTATTATGCTGATATCAACTATTTTATTCATCTGTAGACTATAGTTATTAGGGCAATAATAGTAACACTTAAACCTGTTTAATACAAAAGGCACTATATTCCAAATAAAATACCGAAAACAAAATATGTTGATAGGTACTGCATTCTGGTTGATAACTATTTATTTTATTCACAATACGTGCAAATATCGTTGTCTAGTGTAGTTGGTATGGTAGGGTAAGAAAAAAGACTAGCTTTAGCTGTCACTCGCGACAGCTGGTATAGTCGGTAGATAAAGACCAAAATACCGCGCTTGCGCAGTTGGTTTTTGCGTACGTGACTCGGGGCAGGGCCGCACGCACTGTGAGGCGCGGCGTACACTATAAACACTGCTACGTACAAGAATACCAACTTAGATTCGCCGTTTGTCAAATGAAACGTTGACGTTTTAATTACTTACGTTGACAAATTAATAGTAGAGATATTTGTAAGCGTTCCTAGGAGTTTCCAAATGCAGCCGAAATAGCGACTAATAAATAGATACATGAGGTAATACTCTGAGTTCATCTTTTGACAACCAAGCTCAGACTTTATTAAAGTCAGTTATTAAATACTTATTGATATCTTTTATAATTTTTAACGCACTACCCATTAATTGAAATGCTTATCAATTATCATAAAGTAAAATTGGATTCCAACACGTATAAGTAAAGATACCGTTGATAACAGTGCCTCCTCCGAACGTAAATATAACTTTGTACACAGACTCGTGGGTAACGTACACGAGTTCTACGTTCAGGATGCCTCTTTGTTTACAAACTTTACTATACCCAGAGTCGAGTCACCACCATACAGAGGCCTTTTGATTGAGTACACAGTTCATATCCGTAGTATTAAGAGAAGTGTCTAGCATTTCTGGTTCCGTCATTTGATGCCAAGTTTATATTGGAACTGACTGAGTTTACTGAGCGTTTGTAGAAATGTGTACAAAATTTAAGATGACCTTATAGTAAATAGTAAGCTGGTTAAGGTCGGAAAATTGCATGTAAGTAAATATGTGAGCGATCTTGTTTTATCGCCGCATACTTTATGACTTCATTACTACGCTTAAATAAAATTGTATGTTTATTACTTACGGGCTTATATAGGTACTTTACTTTGTAGTTTTACATTTTTACAACATAACCACCTTATTTACGTAAAAAAACAAAACATTCCCAAGGAAGCATTCGACAAGATAATTATTTTAAGAGAATCATATTTCTGAGACGATATATAAAACATAAACTGCGTTTTTTTAGTATTTTCTATCAGATAAAATAAACTCAAATTGTCTTGTCTAGGTACAGTTAAGACGAAATTTGTTAGAATTTTGAAGCCTCTTGTGTGATAGATTTTTTCAAAGATTGGATATAAAGGGCAACACGATATAGGTAATTGTCAGGCCCTTTAACAAAAGCGTGACAAAATAACAAAGTTTAGTGTTTTGGTTATACTAATTGTTTCTATGAAACAGTGAATGGAAGAATTGGTATTCAATGAAAAAGCATCCTTAAGTACCTTTATCACTTCTTTGTTTTTTTTTTTAAATAAGGATGGATGCTTGTCTTCTATCTATGACACCTGGTAGTAAGTGATTCTGAAGACTAAGGTGGTACACGTCCATCCACGAGAAACCTTTCAAAAAGTAACTGTCAAAGGGCTGAGTTTGACGTTTTGGAATATCCACCACATAAGGATGGAAGTTCTGTCTGCGTCTAGTAGTCCGATCGTAAAAGAGCGTGGATTCAATTTGTGCTATCACGTCTGAAAAAAGTGGATAGATAGACGTTATAGGATTTTTTTGTGAATATTCGAGCTAATACGACCGACAAAAATGTATTTAGGTATGGTTTGGCTTTTTCTAACTATTAAGATAAAATACGTAAAGCTTCAGAACAAAGTGGTATATCATAGAAAAATAACAGGTATTTAAAAATACAGGTGCAAAAATAGGTAATTGGAAACTTTTCATAAGAAATGTTTCTTCCTAAAATGTATACAAAAAAAAATTAGATGCCTTGTTACGGGATGAAAACTTATAGGTACTGCTAGTTAAATTTATTTGGAATTTATTCCGGGAGCGAAAGAAAAACATAAATGTGCCAGCTACTTTCTTTCCGGGCATCCTGTGAAAGTCAGTTAAGAAGGGACAGAGGTTCTATTGACGTTTTTGTGGGCGATAGGCTGACCCTTGTCACTGCATTTGTCTCTCTCCATCATATAATACCTCCAAATTTTGTCAAACGTGACATAAGATGGTTTTATAGCCGCTGGTGTTCTGCTTATCCCATAAAGGATACAATAAATAAATAAATAAATATTTCTAACACCCACACAACATTATCTAGCCCAAATTAAGTTTCTTATAGAACTTGTGTTATGGATACTAGATAACTGATATACTAAAGAAAATATATAAACATACATATTGAATAAATACATATTTTTTATTAGAAAATAAACTTAAATAAACATATAAATATCCATGACTTGACGACTAATATCAGTGTTCATCACACAAATATCCGTCGCCGCCGGGATTCGAACCCAGGACCTCTGGCATAGAAGGCAATGTACGTTACCCCTACACCAGCCGGTCGTACACAGGCTTGATGTTATGTATGTTGTATTTAATTTATTTTACTTCGGCCATTACAATTCGCGCGCTTTGCTATTTGCGGGCTATATTTTTTTTATATTTTTACTACAAATGATTTAGGTATAAGAACTTTGCAACTTACCGACAAAATAAATAAAATCCCTTTGGCTTTATACTATTTTTCTTATATTCAAATTGATTTTCTGCAATATTGATACCAGTAGTTAGTAGTCGTTAGTATCGATGCAAAAATCTACAGCCTGTAGGCAGTATGTCACGCACGTTCTTTGCGACATATAACGTAGTGCAAGTTATGTAAACCGGTGACCTTAAAAACTGCTTTTTAAACCGCATTGTTTGCATATATATAATCGAGTGAATTGAAACTCTAAGCCCCAATTTCACCGTGTAATAAAACGCGATCAATTCGAGTTGAACTTGGTTTACGCGTTAAAACGAGTTCCGCCTTCAACTTTTCTTTAGTCAAATCCAAGTTTTGTTAATCTAAGATTTAAGATTTATCTAAGAAGGAAATTGGTGAAATCGGGGCCAAATGTCAGCAAAAATCGGACAAAACTCAGCAAGTTTTAAGCCTCTTCTGCAAGGCTAGCATGCGAGCATCGATAAATACTCGAATCGACAATATAAATATTACCCAACGATTTTATCCTATTATGTTTGCTAACATGCGCACCATAATAGATAGAATTACATGATTCGATACCATGATTAAGCCCACTGAACCGAAGTTGCCATATTCTAACAAAATATCGATATGAAAGCCTGATTTATCGTTGTCAACGGTCGCACGCTAGCCCTGCGCGCTGGTATCTTTGTTTTGTCACGCGAGTGGGAACACCCAGCCCACGGCGCTCTCTCGCTACCTCTTCAAGCGACGTAGGTTACCTACTTGCGTCTTAGGATCGTATATGATACACGCGCAACTGAGTGTGTACATTATTTAAGGTTTGGTAGAGATTTTTGAGTAAGTTGTCAAATCTGGGACCCCGCGATACAGGTTTGCCTAGTGCGGGGACCGCCAGTAATAAAAAGCAGAAAACTACCCTCTTAATAAAAGAAAAAAAAATGATGGCATAGTAATGTTGTTGTCTCTTTTGTTTATTTCAATGTAGATAAACTTTACTGTAGTAGATTTATAAGAGAACATAGGTAATATTATTATTATTAAAGCCCTTCTAAAATAAGTCCGTAAACCTTGATTTCACTTGTCTGTTATGTATTTGTAAATAAATATTATTTTATTATTATTTATTTTATTTTTAAAATATACCAGTGTATAAAAACTATTGCAATAGATTCTTTTACCGATTCTGCAGTGCTAGCACGGATCTTTTGTCGATCGTAAGTTTACGAATGCTCGTATAGTATGGAGCAATAATTGAAATCTATCCATTGCCGCACGGTCAGCTTAAATAAATGTGTTCCTTGTTAATTTTGAATGTTTGTTAACAGGTTCTACTCTTAAATAACTGTAAAATAAAAAATTACAATGTTACTAAAAACTTGCAACCGACTCCATACTATACGAGCATTCGTAAACTTACTACGATCGACAAAAGATCCGTGCTAGCACTGCTGAACAAACTAAGTTTCGCATAAACAAAAAATTATGTTGTATTTATAAGCTGTATCGTTCGTCTTTCAGGCTTGTACTAAATTAACTGTAAACATGAGAATTGAATTAGAATTAAAAGCAAAGCTAAATTTATCCATCACTAAAATATCCACCACTACTAGTTTTCGATTCTGGAATCTTTGCTATACAACGATACATCATAAGGGCCTTAATTTTAAATAATTGTCCCTATAAACGAGTCGCGAGTCTCTCATTATGAAGTTTATCAAAAAAGTCGATCATAACCAAAGCTTAGATTCGCCGTCCATTATCCATAGGAAACTGTCCAAAAATCTATAGTATTTGAATAAACCTGAGTTTTGGACCATTTAAATATTGGTTGGTGTCTTTTTTATTTCTTGAGTGCGGTGCGTCAAATGTGTACTCGCAGTAATATTGTAGGTACTTAGTTTCTTACCATTGACTGCATCTGATAATAACTATGAAGTAATGCTGTAGGGACTTTCCGCAAACACATTCACAGTGGGATTACTCATTTTATCATTGTTTGCACCTATTTTATACTGTTACTTATTCCTTGAAGATTGGAAACAACATTTAACATTTTTAGATCCTATTTTATTTGGCAATCCCAAAAGTAACCCGTGTGAGTACTTTCGGTCTTATTTACAGTAGGTAGGTACCTAATTGTTACAATCATTAAATACAGATGCGTTTGTTACACAAATTTGAGATGTGGTGTTGGAGTCGAATACTAAGTATACCTGTAAAATGCACCAATGTATCAATCTTAACCCGGCTACGGAAAATGATTCGCTCGTCCACCATAAGCCAACAACATCAGACTTTCGTATTGTGTAGCCGAAATGCGACAGTATGGTGTTGTTGGCTTATGGTGGACGAGCGAATCATTTTCCGTAGCAGGGTACACCACACTGTCGTATTTCGGCTACACAATACGAAAATCTGAAGAAATAGATTGTGGTATGACCGTAGGCAAAAGATTGCACGATTGTTTACCATCAAGATGGATCGATCAAATGAATTCGTCGATCCTCATAATTCTATGCGTTCGTAAGAGACGCGCTGGACAGAAACCGATGGAGGCAGATCATCAACGTCTGACGCGACGCTGATGCTGATTATATCCTTAGACATGAGGGGACTCAATCGAGAAAGAGAGAGAGATATACAAATGTTTTACCCCACCAAATCCGACTCAGAGTCAATATAGGTAAAACATATTGTGTAAGCTATGTACTCTTAGTATTCAGAGAGCAAACAAGTATGAGGAAAATAGCAACAGTTTTGACAAACAAAGTATCAAATTTATTTATAACGACTCATTTATTACGTTTAATTAGGAGACCACACACAGCGTGGTAGTTTTATGGTAGAGTTCTATAGATTTGCCATTTCTATGACTATATTACAAGAGTTTCGAACGTGCCTTGTTTTATAAACGATTTCTAAACGTATATATGTAATATTAAGTCGTAGTGAGAAGGTAGAATCGTGTAAAACATGCAATGCTCGGCATTTTTATGAATTTGCCAACTGGTACTGGAACCGGCCATATCAAATGGTCGTCAGCGTTTGTCAATTGTCCATCATCCACAAGCTGTATGCATATTTAATATGCTCAGTATCAGATTTTAAAGTTTCGGCTTTTGTATAAAGATTATAGTATACATTATATCGACGCAGCTACATCGATCACTATTAGCAAATATTTAAAGCAATCTTAAATGTTTTCGATTGTGAAACCCACATTATCATATTAAAAAAAGTGTTTTATCCTTGTTGTGACCTTTTTGTATATGTTTTTTGACTTTCGTTTTTTAAACTTTATCAGCGCTTTCTCTTGATCATTCCGTGTATCCCTATATCTCTGTCTGACGAATTGAAACAAAGATTTACTAATTATTTGTATATTGATACACAAGAAGAGTTTATATAAGTCCAGTGACGTAATTTTCGAGGCTATAGACACCCCAATAGGGACATTATATTGGGTCCTTAGGATTAGAACTGTGAACCTCATGAGCAAGAGTCACTATGACCATAAAACATTCTTAATTTTGTCTGCAGGCTATGGTTGCGTGCTATCCAGGCTCCGGCAGCCATTACGTGAAGCATGTGGACAACCCGAATAAAGATGGCCGCTGTATCACCGCTATTTACTATCTAAACCTGGACTGGGATGTGAAACGTAGTGGCGGTTTGTTAAGGTATGTTAAAAACCAAAAACTTCAATTGTGTGGGCTAGCTATTCCTCAACATAAAATCAATAAACTGTAGTTCGAAAAAAGTAAACATCAAAATATCAAAATGTCAGGGGATCAGCCTGTCACCCACAAAACCGCCAATAAAACCTCGATCCCTTGACTTTAACAGTATGCCCGGAAAAAGAAGCAGCTGGCACATTCTATTGTTTTTCTTTCGCTCCCAGTCCAGCATGGACTTTTAATAGGTAGCTTTTAAATGCTTACTCTGGGATAAGCTTGTAATAACGGTTTTTACAGAACAAATAAGAACTCCAGGTGGCCTAGAAAAAAACTAACTCCTCCCTCAAAGGTTAGCAACGTATAGAATGGCCCTATTCGAATGTATTTTTAGCTGTGTAGCTCCGGCTTATAATACCCAGGTCGCTTATAATAGGTTCATGCATAAGGGTATCGTAAAAGGCGACTAATCTGAGTGACTGCAACTTGGTGGTACGACCCCTGATGTAAAATCTGCCGCCAAATATCACCTGGTGTGCATGGGCGGACAGAAGTACAATCACGTGCAATAAGATGTATACACTTCGCAACTTATTCGGCTGCCTTATCACGTAACTTACAAGAGCAAAGCGATTGCATGAATTGCGCAAGATTTGCTAAAAAAGAACTAATTCGTATTACGTTACAGCAAAAACAAAGTCATAGCACTCCGACGACTGTGCTGCCTCTATCGTACAATCGATGTACTTAAAGTGCATACAATCCCTTTGACTTTCATTCTTTTCGTGTATACTTTTCTGCGAAATTTTAAAAGCAAACATCTGTTTCACATTTTATTAGTTTCTTTTTTAGCTACCAAATTGTTTTTGGCGCTAGTATCGTAGCAATAAATGCATTCTGCGATCAACGAACGATTGAACAGCTATCGCTTACATAATACGATGTAAAGCAATGGATCGCGCGTCCATAGCGTGATGACTGCGCCATTATAGCTGATCGCTAATACTTGTGAGGTTCAAATTTGTATGAAAATGTAAATACACCTTAGTAGACGTGACTGTATCTATGAGATTTGGTCACGTTTATTGTCAACAATAAAATAGCTAGACATTATGATTCCTATTTATTTTCAGTATTATTATTCACCAAAACCGTTTCTAAGTAGCCCACTAATGAGCCATTAGTCTCTTACCTGAGTGACGAAGAGGTTTAAGCTATAAAACTAGTTCTGGGCGGCGAATGCCGGAATTTTCGTTATACATACATACATAACTTCACGCCTGTATCCCTTATGAGGTAGGCAGAACACCAGTGGTTATAAGACCGTCTGATGTCACGTTTGACAAATGAGGTATTATAATGATGGAGAGAGGCTATTGCAGTGACAGGGGGTCAGCCTATCGCCCACAAAAATGCCAATAAAACCTCTGTCCCTTAACTGACTTTTACAGTATGCCCGGAAGAGAAGCAGCTGGTACATTCTATGTTTTTCTTTCGCTCCCAGTCCAGCATGGACTTTTAATGGGTAGCCTTTAAATGTTTACTCTGGGATAAGCTTGTAACAACGGTTTTTACAGAACAAATAAGAACTCCAGGTGGCCTAGAAAAAAACTAACTCCTCCCTCAAAGGTTAGCAACGTATAGAATGGCCCTATTTGAATGTATTTTTAGCTGTGTAGCTTCGGCTTATAATACCCAGGTCGCTTATGATAGGTTCATGTCAGTCCGAGTGACTGCAACCTGGTGGTACGACCCAATTTTCGTTATAATATCTTGATTATAATACAATATCCTTACGAATATTATAATCAAGGTTCCAGCATACGGACTTGTTGAGCCGTAAGATGTTTAAACTGATATATCGTATATAGTATATATACTTTACTGTCGCATTAGGTCTCCTGTAATGATAGATATAAGTGTTTTGATGTAATAATAATAAATAATAATATCATACGGTATACACGAGAGCCACCACACCTATAGGTACCTTTGCAGGAATATCCACTGGTCACCTGTGTCACTTTCGCTGTAACATATTCAGTCAAGAACAGTTAAGGATTTGTGACTATTTGAATATGACCCTCTCAGAAGCCATTTTTTTCCGATAATAGGAACATACATTAATTTTATTAAAATAAGTACTTAATTTTTTATTCTGTTTTGTGGTGTAGCTATCCAAATTAGTACATTAGTAGTCGAAATAACATATATTTTCCTTTAACTTGTCAGGTCTTTTAAAATAAAGGGTCATATTCAAAAAGTCACAACTCCTAAACTGTTTGATTTGAAGCTTAATATTAATCTAATATTAGATTCGTCACTTTTATTGAGTCTCCTTTTTCCACGTTTTCAGGGTATTCCCCGAGGGAACGAACAAAGTAGCCGATATTGCTCCAATATTCGACAGAATGCTGTTCTTCTGGTCTGATAGACGAAATCCTCACGAAGTCCAGCCAGCATTTAGCACGAGGTTGGTATAATTTTGATATAGCTAAGTTTAAATTTTAAAAACTCTACTTAAAGCCTGTGAGATTTGATAGTTACCATAATGATTGAGGTGATTGAATGATAGAATTATAATGAGGAGTTTTCTGACAGCTCATATAAATTAGTTCAAAAAACCTCTATAGATGGCACTTTTAAAAAGCCGAAGGCGTTAAGTCTGTATACTATAATGTAGGTAAGTGGTATCTACCATCTATGGTTATTTATACGTTCAATTTGTGATACAGACGTGAATAAATTTATTTTACTTTTAAAAACGCAGTGTGGAATAAATTCCTCGCCTTCGCCTTTTGTAAAGCGCCATCTATCGAAGCCTTTTGTACCAATTTTGTACAGTTTTGTTTTTTTAATGAGCTGTCAGAAAACCTCCCATTGGAAAGAACTTATATTGCATATGACGATTGCTGTGGCGATGGTGTAACACCGTTTGCTTTAGACAGCAGTGGCCTTGAGTTCGATCCTCGCACAAACACATAATATGTGTGCATTAATATTTTGGTGTGCATTGCCCTAGATGTACTATGCAGAACAAATAACAGTTAAAGTATGTATATTATGTAGTTGTCTAATTCCTTTTACACAATAAGCTAAGATGAACTTACTTTAAGACTAAATGGCGCTGTGTCCATATATAGGGTCGCCTAATAATATTCAATAATATTTTAATAGCAGATTAAGAACGACGAGTGGGTCATAATTACGAAAAAAAAAATCTAATATTTTTCATAAATTATAATTACAAAATTCTTCTGAGTGATCAAAATTTAAGTTTGATCTGTAGTCATAAAACTTAGATTAATCTGAAATTATACTCCCGGAAGAATTTTAAAATTATATTAATAAAAAAAAAAACTTAATTCATACCTACTTATTAGACCTAATCTGCTATTAAAATATAATTAACTATTATAAGCGGACCCTGTGTACCGAACGATTTTTTTATTAATTTCAGATATGCCATAACTTTATGGTACTTCGACGCACAGGAAAGAGAAGAGGCTCTCCGAGAATACAGTTAGTGTCATTCATTTGAATTTATTATATACATTTGTGTCCAATCAGTAGGCTATTTGACAATTTAATTAAAACACAATTTGTTTAATATTATTGTCATCAGTAGAGATTACAAAAATCACAGTGCGAGTCCAAAACTCGTAAAAGCCACTCTTCAATAGCCCTTTAATTCACTATTCATATTTAAATCAAATATCTGAAGCCTTAATTGAAAATGCATTTTTTTTTTCATTACTTTTGTCATGTGACACAAAGCGCTCCTGATTGGTTGGAGCTAGAATGACGTACAATGCTTGTGAAAATTCGTTCCACAGATTACACGCATGTGACGTCATTTGTGCAGCGCCATACTCTCAAAGTAGCCTTTTATTGCGCTATTTAAATGATGAATTTTTTATTGGATATTTTTAAGCAAATTTTAAGATTAAAAATAGAAACTTTGACCGGCTAATTTCTACCACTAGTTAATAATTTAAAATAGAGTTTAATTATTATAATTATCAAATAGCCTACTACTTTTTGTGTTAATAAATAAGAATGGCCTTAGAATCGGACCAAAGATGTATTGTAAAGTCACCAAAAAGGGCTTTGTTATGTTAAAAATTGCAAATCCAACAGGGTGTGAGCAGGTTATAAGCAAAGAGGATTTTTTGTCTTGAATTTCATTATTCAAAATAATAAATAAAAGACTTCTTATTATTATTATACATTTTTTAAGTTTGTTCAGATAATCTCCTTATTTCTATTACTTTATACGATTATATTATATTCACCAATCCACCAGACAGTTCTTCCATGCTGGACTTGAAGTGGAAAAAAAACAAAATGTGCCAGCTACCTCTCTTCCTGGGCATACAGTAAAAGTTAGTTAAGGGACAGAGGTTTTATTTGCGTGTTTGTGAGCAATATGCTGACCCCCTGTCACTGAAATAGTCTCTCTCCACCATCATAATGTCTCAAAATTTGTCAAACGTGACATCAGATGGTTTATAGCCTCTGGTGTTCTGCCTATCCCATAAGGGATAGAGATTTTTTTGCAACTTATATTCTCCAAATGTCTTCCTGAGCACGCTCACTTAGTTTATCGGACCCTCTACCAAACACCCTCTATTATAGGTACTTAAAAGGACCCTTCAATCTTTTCTTAAGTTTATTTTAAAGACACTGGATTTTTTTTTGTTATATTTTATTTATTTACCTTTCTCTTTTTAAGTTAGTTTTTTTTTCTTTTATTCCAGAAAAACGTGGCCACCCGTCTTCAAGCAAGTGATGTTGGATTATTTTCTCTAGCATTATTCTAATTAAATTGAATCGAAAAAGTAGACATAATTATGATAACCGAGAGAAAGTTAGATAAAAAAATTATAAAAAAGAACTATATTTCAATTTTAATAAGACATAGATTCTTTTAAACATAAATTATCCGGTTTATGTTACTCATATTATTTTAGGTTGACAGAGAGTGCGGAGCTTTATACGGAAATTAAATTATACTTGTGTATTTCTGATTTCTCGTCTTAAAATTTCATTTATATTTGATGTTAGCCATATTGAAATAGACGTCCACTAGTTTATAATAGGAAGTAAATTGACAGATTTTCATTTTAAAATACTAATCGTTAAGTTATCCTTCCTTATTTCAATGCCTTTTTCATTTGTAAACCTGATGAAATACGCGTTTCGATCTTTGAGGCAGCTCGCCGTTTGTGTAGACAAAGTTATTAAATGCATTTTTGTTATTATACTTTTGTTCCTAGCTGTATTAGGGTAAGATAAATGTACAGGAAATAATGTATTCTAACTACTCAACATTTAGTTTGTGTATATATTAGTTTTGTAATTCCTGGATTTGTGCGATTATAATCTTTTACATAACTTGATGTCTCTATGAGTATTTTTTAAGAACTATTCGAATTACATTAGAAAACGCTAAACAAATGTTGGGATTGATGTGGAGAGGCAAGAGATGATGCGTTAATTAAAATTAACTCTGTAGAGTGTACAATAACTTTGAAAAACACATTGATTTTGGTACCAATGTTGTGATATTTACACAAATCTCTTTCGCTGCTGTTTCGAAAGTTTCCTGACTTGTCATAGTATTTATTGGTATTATATTTCTCATTTTATACGACTGATTGTAAATAGGTATGTCATGAAATAAACCATTCTATTCTATTAGTTGCCGTCAATTTTATTTCGTTTTCATAAAGATTTTTTTTTTTTTTTGTTATAGAAATAGAGTCATATGATTTTGAGTTTGTGAAAACATTATTGTAAAATCGATTTGCGACAAAGGCCTATTTGGTTTTAGGGTCTAAATGATTGTTTATCTTAGGAGATTGTACCCAATAGCCTTTTTAACAGATGTGAATAAATAACTTTAACATGTATATATTATAAACTACTTACTTTTTCACCTATCTTTCTTCCTAACTTACGATATCTGAACTTTTAAAAATCGTATACTATGTTAATACCTCAATTAGATTTCACCAAAATCATTGTAAATATTGTATTCATTAATAGCATAGATAATTTATGTTTATTTTATTTACATACTTAACTATTTTATAAAATATCTTGTAAAAAGATTGAACGATATACAAGTGAAATATTAAAAGATATAGTTAATTATAGAAATTATTTGTTTTATACTAAAATGGTTAGGTAGGATTATGATAAAGATGTGATTATACATATTTTTATATCGTGTGATGTTTAATAAAGACTTGTTATCAACTTGCCTTTGTTGTTATGCGCTATACTTTGTATAGAGATCACTTTTTATACAATTAGAGCAACGAAGATAAAATCATTACGGTACAATACTTAATAACCTGTCGTATAAGCAACTTGAAGCAAACATTTTCTTAGAATAAAATCGTATTCTCAGTAAAGTTATTAAAATATTAATTGTATACAAAGCTGATCAAGGGCATAACATTAAATGATAAGGTTGAAAGATTTATTTATTACAAATGTAAATAATAAAAGCAAACCATGTGAAAAACACCTCAGTCAATATAATTATTACTTCAGAAATCATATATTTTATTACTTTTATCCTGTACCGCTGTAGAACAACACAATTCTATGATTAGCTCACACTCCAAAAGTGTGCTGTCTCATTTAACTTCAAATAACTGAATCGTAAGTTAAGTCACTGTCTTAATATTGTGCCTTTTGAACAGTAACGATAATAGTCTCTTTAATTGATCCTTGCATAACTTTGCATTGGGACCCCTGTGTTCAGACACAGCTTTGCAGTTATGACTATTAATTTTCAACCGGATTCTGTATTCTGACTTATTGCTCAGTTTTTCTGTAAGGCTCGGGCTAGTATTTGATTCACTGCTTTTCTAAATGAAGAATGGTCTTCATTTGAGCTGACATGTTTCCCATCTGGACCACCAAAGCACGAACTTCGGAGCCCATAGCACCTACATAACTATAATTATATGGAACTAGCATGTGACTATCGACAACGATAAAGAATATGGCACGTCCGCTGTGGACGTGCCATATGTACTAAGCTACTAAGCTAAAATTGAAGAAAAGTTGTCCATCCACCCAAAAATATGCATAGTTTGCGGTGGACGCACATCTATGAAAACTGGCTCAACTATGCGAGCTAAACTCTGGCTAAACTTACTTAGTTTAGCGAGCCAGTTTTTCATACATTTGCGTAAAATTTACATAACACGTGGTTTACTTATTTATTTACTCTTTATTGCATACCATTACAAAGTGAATACAAACAAAAAGGATTATATTATTGTATTACAATTGGCGGTCTTATCGCTAGCAAGCGATTTCTTCCAGACAACCCAGATCATAGGTAGAACTTGTGAGTTGGGATTACGCATACATAATTTTACTGTAAATACACTTACTAAGAATATACACAAATAATGTATCATGATAGACATACATAAATAAATATATAAACGATAAATATATAGATGAAGTTAAAGGTATAGATGTTCTATATCACGAAGTCCGTTTGGCTATGAATGTTGTCAAGCGTGCACATGCACATTGTTTTTGTGTGCGTAATCTCGAGAGCGCTCAGTGTCGATCGGGACACGGTCCGGATCAGTAGTGTGTTTAGTTCGCGCCAAATTGTTTCACGGAGTAAGGTCAGCATGGCAACAAAACGAAGAAGAGTTGTCCATAGTGAGGCAATATTAATTTATACGTTTTCGATTAAAATTTTATGCAAAGATATTTAATATAGCAATAGAAGTATTTATAAAATGAATATTTTTTGTGTTCTAAGATGTTTATATTTCTTAATTATTTTGATTACATTTTGTTTTATCTCAATATTTTGATCTCGATTTTGAATTTATAATCAATGTACAAGATGATTCTGACGACAGCAAAACGGAATCGGAAATCGAAAATATATCTGATAGTGATTAAAAATACTGAATAGTACTACTTGTTTCATTTCCATTCTGTAACACCAATGCTTAATTAAATGCCTACATCTTCTTAATATTTTTGTATTTATTGCAACCTAATCTAATTTATTTACAAAAAGTATATACTTTTAAAACCAAAATTTTATTTCTTTTTTTATTAAATCTCGACTTGAAATATTATATTATTATGATTTCTTTGCTAACGTTACCTACATTTACACACACAAGCGCGCTTGTCGGGATACGTCACTACTACAATCAAAGCCGAACGGACTTCGTGAAATAGAATATCTATACTTCACATGCTGACTGAAAATGCAGTTTTAAATGTTTTTTGAAGGTTACAAGAGAACTTGCAGATCTTAAGAGGCAGCTCGTTTCATAGATTTACTTCACGAGCCATAGAGGACTTTCGTAAGTAGTCCGTTGAATGTATTGCTGTACTAGCTAAGCATACGGTTATTAGTAGATCGTAGGTTACGCTCATGTTGAGTATGGCGATATTTAAAATGCTGTTGAAAATAACTTGGCATTATCGGATTGAACAGAAAGCGATAAAGGAGATAAAGAACATGAGCATTCCGGCGAAAGCGAAAAGAAAGCCACTTGGGCTTAGTGCGATATTCAGATACATGAATATTTACGCACTCCAAATATGAATCTTATCTATACAGAGCTTTTGAAGGCGCTCAAGCTTATGGTCTTCAGTGTTATCCAGATAACAAACATCTGCGTAGTCAAGTATAGGGAAGAAAAGAGAATGTGCGATTGATATTTTGGTGGGAAAAGGCAAAAGATTACGCAAGCGCTTGAGCGAGTTAACAGCAGAAACATCTTCCTGCTCACTTCAATTCCATGTCATAGTATTATTAAATACCAGACCTAGGTTTCTGACACTCCGGCTATATTCGATTGTGAATGAGTTAATTGCAATTTTTGGACAGAGTGACCAGTCTGTCCGATTCACAAGATTTGGACTACCAATAATTATTATAGCCTGCGTCTTAGAATGGTTTAACGTTAGACCATGCTGCGAACTCCTAGACATAATTTTTGAGAGGTCTAAATTGACAGCATTAATTGTTTGAGATAAGTTATCCAAGCTACACTGTAAGTATAAGGAGAGGAGACAACACGCCACCTTGTGGGACTCCTGCCTGTACTCCGGCCCAAGAGGAGAAAGAATCTCGTGCAACTATACGCTGCCGGCGTCGACACAAGTAGTTACGAAACCATTCAATTACCGATGGAGATATATTAAGTGAACGCAGCAACTCTAACAAAATATCGTGTAAGTACATATTCTATCACTAAAAGTTGAAGCAGAGTTAAAATAAATACCTTAAGAAAGAAACGCTATTAGAACAATCATCAATTGTTAATAATATATTTTATTCAAATCAAACTAAAAAAACTAACTAAACTAAACAAGTAACAAAACATCGTTTAACAGTAATAATGAAACATTAACAAAAATGAGATAAAAATAATAATAAAATAGGAATATTTAAAAGTTCCTTTATTTTTTCTTGGCTTCCTTGGCAGCAGCTTTCGTTTTTTTAGGCTTGAATGGTCCCAGTTGGCGTCGGACGAGTAGGCCCCGCCACCAAGCCTGCACTACCAGAGCGGCGTTAGTCATCTTGAGCCTGTACGCTCGGACTCTTTCACGTTCTGCCTTGAAGTCAATCCATTGCTTCATAAGCTCCTCATGAGCTTCAATCTGAAATTACAGAAAACTTTAAATAGGTGCCTACTTAATCTTTAGAGGAACCGTGTTCGGGCCACTTTGGCCACCAGGTAAAGTGGCACCGTCACTATGTAAATATATCATTATACAAGATTATTTTCTGAATTTGAACTGAATTTTCAATTACTATGTATTACATATTGGGGCACTAATATACTCCGAGCCCATCCTTATGGCAAATGCAAGCATAAAGTTGAATTTTCTTAATGAAATCATTGAGATATTAGTACTACGTATAAGAAGCTATCTCTAACTAAAAATGTTGTCAAAGTTGTATTTTTCATGACAAGAGCGCGGAGCATGCGCGGCATGGACTGAATTCGACCCTGCAGCGCTAGATCGCTATAGGTGAACAATTTTGTAGCTGCCAAAACGACAAAAGTCGAGAATGTCATGGAATTAAAACTACGTATCATCATCATAGATTTACTAAATGATCTAAGTCATAGATTAATATTTCAGAAGTGAACAAATCAATTTTTACATAAGTATATTATTTGAAAGCATATAAAATGGAATGAATTCATTTAATATTCATGAAGTAAGTATTATTTAAATAGAAAATTCATATTTAAATACAAAATACATGAAGTATTCCTTCCTTGGAACAGTGCCTCAGTACCTACGCATAAAAGCATATTTGAAAAATATTCAACAGAAAACACAGACGTATTTTATGGTTGTGACAAGCGCCCGTCACACACGAATTTATCCCAATAGTTAGGGCAGAAAGCCCTAACTCGAGGCTGAATTTTTTTTTTATATAGGATGTCCTCTCTATACGTAGTAATAATATCTCAATGAATGAAATCTATTTTGGGTGCCTAGATACCATTGGTCGTTTTGTACATACACATACATATGTACCTACGTCTTTATCTAACCACACAACCATTACATCTTTGAAGAAACTGTTGCCGGTGCTTTTGGTATTATTTTGAAAATTCGCGTTCTCACATTCCTTCACATTGTTACTCGGTACTAATAAAAACACTACCCAATGAATTTGCTAATTTGCAAATATTTTCAGAAGCACTCCATATTTCTGAACATACATACTCAGAGGTTCAATTGGAAGATCCCCCACCCCTCCAACTCCTTTGATTCACCCCGTTGGTTCACCGTGTATATTTTCTCAGTGACCTTAACTTTTACTATGATTTGATAAAGCAAGAAAATACTTACAGTCTTTTCGAGTTGTTTTCTCTTATCCATAATATTCTGATAGTCGTTCTTTTTAATCTGAATTTTCAAGTCTAGCTTCTCCATATCTTTGTCGTACCTTTCCATCCACTCCTCCACTTTTTCCAATGTTTCCTATTAATTATAGCAATAAAATCTAGCATGAGACATTTAGATATTAATAGTTAAAAGCTGTGCCTAGGGGTAAACAACTAATTCTTCTCTAATAAGCTAGGTTGACTTTGTCAAATGATTACCCAGGGGCGCCAAAAATACCTTTCATGGCTCGGAACTAGAAAATCTCATGTGTATACAATGCAAAATTAAGTATCTTTGTAGCTTATAACATGTTCAAGATACGATTATAAAGGAAAAGGATGTATCGAAATCAGCATGAAGCTTTCTTGTATATTTAAAAAGCAAAGCAATGGAAAATCGATAATTTTCAACGGCCATTTAAATCCTTATTAAAAATGTGCCTACTAGCAACCAAAATAATTAGCAACTGTTGATGCAGGATGTCCAACGCCATGCAGATCAAACTAAACATTGGTGGGACACAAAGAGTTCAATGAAAGGTCTTCGGCCAATAAACTTAGTCAGAGTTTCATTTATTCGAGATGGCCTGGTCAGTCAGCAAAGAAGAAAGTTCCGGCCGTCGTCGTATCGGAAATTTGAATAGTAAGGAATTATTATTTAAATCTAGGTCTGATGCCCTCAAAAACGGTGACAGAATATTATTCACAATGCCAAACAGAAAGCGACTATCTCACTCAGGTAGTAGGAATTTTCATAGGAGAATATATCTTTAATATTGTCCTAACATGTTCCTACACATCAGTACGAAAAGTTTATAACACCTTCAAAATTAACATTTTCGCTGGAAAGAAACAAATGTCAAACGGAGTCAATACAAGGATTGTTCTACCAAGGGTTGACAAATGAGTGGCTGTGGGTGAATTAGCACGCTGTTCTGTATGCATCGATACAGATTCAGATAGGAAGAAAAAATAAGCAACGGGTGGTGGCTAGATCGTGCTTTGACAATTTACACAAAAAACCTTTAAAACCTGTAAATTTTTGTTTTGTGTTATTTGTAGCCTAAATGGTAAAAATAATTAAAAAGCTTTCGTCTCTAGTCTGTGATTTTTTAAGTTCTATGTAACCTGGTGATAAGAAATTCGCAAGATACCTATTTGCTCGACAAATTAAAATAACAGGACTGGTGGTTAGGAAAACCGACCCAGCTATTTCGTTCAACATTTTGTCATTCCGTGTCAAAAATTAACCATCGAAGCACATAACTTTTTTTAGCTCACCAGTGGGCCTAGTGCGAGTTGCAAAGCTTTATTCGAATAACTTCATCAATGAACAAAATAATTTAGACTACCAATAACATTCTCACAAATTCGGTTTTCTATTTTCGTCACTGTAATGTTTCGATCTCATACAAAACGAAGTAAACTTTAACGCGATGGTATATTTAAAATAACACGCACTATGCACTCTGATGGTAAAAGCAGATGAGGTCGAAGATGACAGCACAGATAAAACAAGTCCAGAACAAATCACCGCTGAAGCGATAATATTTGGCAGCAGAATTTATACAAAAGGGTGGTCATTAGCCAAGCAAACTGAGCTCGAAGGGATCCTATCACCAAGCAGTAGTTCTCGGATTAGTCGTCTTCTAGGATAAGCTTAGTGCCAAAGCTGCGGTATGCGTTCGAACGCGCGTACCCTACGTCCGCAATCTTCACTTCACTTCACTTTCGCAACCTACTAAGAGATATTGAACATACAACCTTTCATAACATTTTCCGTACCGTACGCGCGTATGGTACGGACGTTGGAGTTTTGTATGAAAAGCGCGTTCGAACGCGTGACGCAGCGTTGGCATTTATCCAGGGCCAGTACAGACCGTTCACTATAAGATGTCCCCTGCCTGCTGATGTTGGCAGCATTGTGTGCAGCAGTGTTACCAATAATATGTGTCCATTTTAACCCCGTAATCTAACTTTGTTTATACCTACCACGAATAAATATATGTTTAATTTTCTGATTTGTAAATAATAAACAACTATAATACTGGGAAGGTTTTGAATGACGACACAATTTATATTATATTATATTATACGAGGGCGAAACAAAAAATTCTTATAATGAATACAAAAAAAAATTAAAACAAGAATATTTTATTTTTCTACGTAATCTCCTTCTAATCTAATACAGTTAGAATACCTACCGCATCTCCAACTTTCTTATTCCTTCCGCAAAAAAATCATTTTCTCGACTATTAAATAACTCCTCTGCGGCAGTCATAACCGCGTCATCATCGTCAAATTTAGTTCCTAGAATAAGCTCCTTTAATTTTGGAAATAAGTGAAAATCACTCGGGGCTAAGTCAGGAGAATATAGTGCGTGATCAAGGACTTCGAAGCCAGCACTGCGGATTGCGGTGAGCGCAACTTCCGAACGATGAGGTGGAGCGTTATCCTGGAGAAACAACACGCCCAATGACAATTTCCCACGACGTTTTTCTTTAATCGCTTCACGTAATTTCGGGATTAAGTTTGCATAATAGGATCCAGTTATCGTTTGCCCTTTTGGCAAGTAATCAATAAAAAGGATTAATTCACTATCCCAGATAACGAAAACAGCTTGACAAGCAATAGTGCCAACATAACGGCAGGGGACATCTTACGATGAACGGACAATAGGTCTATTCGAAGATGACCCTAAGGGCCCGTTCACACCAGATCCGTCAGTGACGATTCGTCCAAAAACACGATACGTCATGACGGATACACGTTCACATTGCATACGGAATCGTGTTATTTCACGATTCGTCAAAATATCCCAATTGATGTTCACATTCGTTTCGTGATTCAGAGTTCAGTCTTGGCTGAACTACCGAACACGATGGATGTGGATATTTTAATCTTGTATTGGTATTATAGTCGTTCTAAAAAAAGAATAAAAAGAAAACTCTGGGTGCATCCAATTTTAAGACAAAGACCAATTTTTGGAGCTTTCCATACTTTAATGAACGGTTTACGAAGAGATGACTCAAAGTTTTACGATTATTTTAGAATGTCCATAGATACCTTTGAGTATGTTCTCCTCAAATTGGATATGGATTTGAGAAAACAGGATACACAGTTTAGAAACGCCAATAGTGATTAGTCACAAAAAATTCACGAGTCGTGTTTTTTGACGAATGAGAGTTTTAAAAGACTATACGTGATTTAAGACGTGTCCGTCATTTTACACGATTCGTGATGCGTGTGAACACGGGAATTTAAAAAGCATTGCCAGCATCAAAAAAAAACGAATCATGAAAAAAGACGATTCCTCAAAAAAAAAAACGAATCAACCTGGTGTGAATGGGCTCTAAACGGACCAAAAACTTACACTTATCTTGATGTTCATCATCAACTCCACCTCTGAATGTACTCGTTGTTCATGATCGGATCTAATTTTGTAGTACTCAATGATGGCGGTGGGTAACTGCTCCGTGTCGTGTATAGTCTGCAGATGTTGCTCCGTTCTTGCCCTTTGCCAGTTGTCTATGTAGCGACACCGAATTTCGGCCATCAAGGAAGCGTCCTAAAAATTAATAGCTATTTGAAAATTTGCCTTTTAAGTAAATAAACCTTTATCTCTGTTGCACATGTTTATATGAAAAATAATCAACGAATGCAGAGCATTAAAAAAACCGACTTCACGCGAAACTATGGCTTAGTTATAATGTCATCTACGTAAACTCCGAACTCAAACATATTTTTTCAAGAATTTAAAATTTTCAATGAAGTGCTCAACCGATTTCGGTGAAATTTATATGGGACCAACTATGAAGTATCTTCTATCATGTGAAACAAGATTTTTTTAAATCGATCCATAATTGTCCAAAATATCGTGAAACAAAAACCAAAAAAAAAAAAGACAAAGACGAATTTAGAACCTCCTCCTTTTTTGGAAGTCTTTTGATCATATGAATCAAGCGCAGATGAATCAGTTACCTACAATCATGCATACATAACTCATCATATACATTGTGATTGGTGACAAATTTTAGATACTTACTGAAGGAGTCATAATTGTGTAATAAAAGTAGGTATTAAATTTTTCACTAGAATTCCCTACAAATTAAAAAAAAAATTTGTTACTATTAATTTGACTTGCGCCTGAGTCAATCGCGTCACGTGACCTAGCACGCGGATCGCTGCCAACGCTAGCGTAACCATGCGTTGCGTAATCAATTATTTAACTTTCGGTTAGGTTTACTCAGTAAATAATTTTTTCAACACACTTGCTCGTAAAGTGAGCGTTATTCTATTGAATTTAGAACTATAAACTGGGCTATAAGTCACGCGTGCATAATATATTATACCCTAGTGCATAATATAATGAATCCTACAAAGTTGAATTGTACCTTTGTGCAAATAACATGCGAGAAAACAGAGCATATTTTATTGGTCCGGGTTATACACTAAATATTTTCAGAAACAACAAAGAGGTTTTATATCACTTCAAATCCATATACATTTTTAAATGTTTGCGCCTTATATTAGTAAAATAAATTTGTATATTAAACAAATTATTCACAATTTACAATCATTTGTCATAAAATATTAAAATATTTGCATTTACCACTCCAAATTAAACATTTTCACTTAAAATAGGCTGTATATGCTATACAGACATTGACACATTTGACGGAAAAAAAAACCTACGCGCATGCGCGAGGTTCGGCGCCATTTTTTAATCACAATTCACAGCTTTGTTATTTTATGACCACGTATGTCTGTCTTTTACTCACAAGTGTGTTGAAAAACGTCGTATGTAACTCGTGAGCGTTGCTAATTACAGTCTCGGCTCATATAATTTATATTAATTCATCAAATAGAAATTGATACACGGACCATTATGTTCCGGAAAATGACAAACGGACGCGCCATATGGATCAGGAGAACCAACTTATTTATTTTTTATTTTATACCCAGGCTGTAAATACTGATGGTAAAAAAATAATTTGCACTAGTAAGGGCTACGGCAACACTGCTTGCTTCGTAATAAATGACGAAACCAAATTAACACAGAACCAGTATTTATCTTTTTTTACAAATACTCAAGTCTCAAATATGAGTAGGTAAGTACTAAATGTTTACAAATATACGTTTTATGAGACTTACTACAAAAATACTAACTTAAAATGGTTAAAAAAAAACAAAAACTAAAACATACGAGTAGTAAGGTCTCTTGCTAGGTTTTTAATTTGGAAAAATAGTTTTTTTATACTTTTTATCTATTTTGAAACTTTGATAAAAAGTATTTTGTGTGCGAAGCGCGATGAGGATGGACATCCATTAGGTTCTCGTAACGTCTAATAACTTCCTTATTAGATTATGATAAAAACTTAAAAGATAAGTTATAATTTAGATTGTTAAGGTTGTGTTACCAGCCAAAAAATTTGCTTGGTAGTAGGATCCCTTCTGGGTCCGCCTGGCTAGCGACCACCCTTTATGTAAAGTCTGCCGTCAAATGTTACCGCTCCGGCGGTAATGTGTTCCTGCAATATTGTATAAAGAGCCAGTTCCTTCCTAAACCTGTGTGCTTTCATCTTCGACCTCATCGTCACTTACCATCAGGTGAGATTGAGGTCAAACGCGGGTTTAGTCACTTATATAAAAAAAAAAGAATCGTTGATCAGGTGAATACTTAACCGTGTCACCTAAGCCTGATCGTCCGCCGTTCAACGGCACGTAGGTCCGAGTTAGGTCGTACTTTACTACAGAGCAGCCCTGTCGCCGTTCACCTTCACGTAGGATTCCTCAAGTATAGGATTCTTTTTCAGCACAGCCCAGCCCCCTGGGTCTGATGAGTAGCCCCATTAACCCTTGGTATCAGCCTGTCAGATAACCGGAAAAGATCACAGACACAAAGTTCCCCTGACGATTTTGTATCAACGGTTAATGCGAATCCAAAGTATGTGGCCGCTTGCCGTCACAGGTATCGGCCGGACAGTCCTTGATCTCAAGGGCGAATCGAACACGCACTATTAGGTGTTCGGCCGGCGGTCTTTCGGCCCTAACCACGTGTCAGTTAACCGCCGACAGTTTTTTGTTTTTCAACATCGCGTAAATTTATAGGCAAAATGGACAACAAGCCGCAATTTATTACAAAATTTATAGAATTACTAGCTGACCCGGCAAACGTTGTTTTGTCATATAAATAAAAAAAATTAAAAAAAAATGTTGGCCGATTCTCATAGATACCGGATAAGCACAAAAAATTTCATCAAAATCGGTCAAGCCGTTTCGGAGGAGTATGGCAACGAAAACTGTGACACGAGAATTTTATATATTAGATATAGAAGTTTCCCTTGTTTATGGAAAGTTAAGGACGATTTTTACCACAATAGGAGATTGAAAGATGATGCTTACGCCAAACTATTAGCACTTTACAAAACCACAGTATCTTCAGCCACAATTGATACGGTGAAAAGAAAAAATAATAATCTAAAAAGTTTAAGATTTAAGTAATATTATCATTTTATAAGCTGATACGATTTCAAAACTTTCGACAACTACACGCAGCTGCAAACGAAATGCCCACTGCCGCCTGCTAGTGTGAACGAATGCCGGCACGCGAAAAAAAAATAATCAGTTTACTGCGATGCGTCCGATTCTTACGATGCGGACATGTGGACGCTTACCTTTAACCGCCACAGAGGCAACCGCGAAGAACCCGCGTTAAGCGGTTAGACTGCCTAGGCGGCCGACCGCTGCGCTAGTGCGTATGGACGCTTAGGTCTGACAAGTGACATTATCGTTTCGAAAAATAATAAATACTTAATCAAGTACTTACTTCAACTTGTGTTCTCAGATCTGTAATATGTGCTTCTGTGTCATAGATCACTGATTTAATGTGATTTCGTTGCTGCCTCAGCTGTTTCGTCAATTCTTTTTTTACTCTAAGAAAGATAATTAAAATTTATAACCAAGACAATATTATAATTACGTGCGTCTGCACTTGTCTCTACTGATATAGAATACCTACATATAAAGAATGAATTTATTGGACTTATATAAGTAATTTCCTGGAATAGCCAGGTAGTTTTATTTCCTTGAAAATATTGAAAATAAACTGTCTGGGAGAAGAAGCGGTTGAACAATACTTTTCAGGCAATACCATGATATTGATATTGCTATTATTATCTTTTAATTACAGCGTTTTGATTCGCATCTAAAAAATTTTGTACATCTTATGAGTAAATTAACTGGCTTAATCCAGGAAATCACTTATATGAGGTCAATAAATTCATTCGTTATATGTAAGTATTATACAGGGTCTTTCGTAATGAATGGATAACCCGCTATCTGGAGTTGGTCCGGATGTAAGCATAGATGAATATAAGTACTGAAGTAGTTGTAAGCCTGTAAGAAAATTGTAGCTTTTTGGCGGGATACTCAGCCACATAAAAATGGCGGAGACTTTTATACTTTTTCATAAATTTCTCTGCCATTTTTTATTCATTTCGCTGCCCTCTCATCATATTTAGATATTTTTGTGTAATTTTTACTGAATTATATTTCTAGAGAATTGTTTCACTTAATTTTTATACAATTTTAGGTGTTTTTAATGTTATGCATTGTCAAAATTGTCGTTTTAAGGCAATCTTATTTCAACTTTTTTCATAGTGTCAACTTTGATCATCTACTGTGACATAAAAAACGTGGCGTGTCCTTTGGTTGATGGTGATATTTTGCATGTTACTAGGATTGCTAAAATGAACCCGGATAATAAAAAACCTAGATCGGTTATTGTAAAGCTACGTAGTCAACGTTTACGAGACGAGTTACTGGCTGGTTAAGTTCAATCGAAAAAAGCCAATCGATGATAAACTTAATTCTGAACATTTGGGCATAGGTAACTTCTCAACTCCTATATTTGTCGCAGAACACCTTTCGCCAGAAGGCTAAATCTTTATCCTACAAATTTGTCTGGATACGCGATGGAAGAATATATGCGCGCAAAGATGAAGCTTCTCAGGCCCTTTATATCCGCGATGTTGAAAGTATAGGTAAAATAGTTTAGTTATTTATTTAATTTTATAAATTTTAATATTGTACTATGTTTTAAAAAACTTTGTGATTAAATTAGTATTTTTATTTATCTAATGGCTATGCAAATATATCACCAAAATGTAAGAGGTATGAGGACTAAAACCAACGACATATTTCATAGTATCTTGACGTATTCATACGACGTTATAGTTTTTACTGAGACGTGGCTTAATAGTGATATCATTAATAATGAATTTATAGATTCAAGGTACATAGTCTATAGAAAGGACCGTCAGTGCTCAACAAACTCAAAAAAAGATGGTGGCGGTGTCATGATTGCCATTTCTAATAAGCTTAAATCTAGAAGAATTTTGCAATAGGAGACAAATAATGAGGACATATGGGTTAATATTGAAGTCAGATTAGGTGGAAAGAATAAAAGCGTTTCCTTATGCGGAGTTTATTTTCCACCTCCCGTTAAAATCACACAGCTTAAAGAATGGACGAATAATGTAGATAATATCGCACACCTTACTGAAGAAGTTATAATGATTGGAGACTTTAATTTAAATTTTATCAAATGGGAAAAATTTTTAGCAAAACAGCTTCGAACTATAACTGTGCTCTTGGTAACTGTCTGGTTGATTTTATGTTTAGTAACAACTTGCAACAGGTCAATCACATTACTAATGAGGACGGCAGAAGTTTGGATTTAATACTAACGACTATCTCTAGTATTGATGTCTCAACCATGTCCTATCTCCAAATCAGATCCCAAACATCCGTGCATCTTAACAACAATAAATGATTCCATTCCCATTCCATCTCATTCCCCTAGGCGGGAGCGTTTCTGTTTTTTTAAAGCCAATTATAATTTTATAATTAGAGATCTAGGCTGTATTGACTGGCAACAAAAACTGAAATGTCATTTATGGCGGGTTTCAATATTATGAAAACTGTTCGTTTTGCCTACGAACAATAGAAATCACTACCAAAATGCCTTTCTATATTCAAAATCTTGACATCTAAACCACTGTTTACGAACTGTTTGACTGTAATGGGTTGCTAGGTTACATTTGACCATTTACAAAATAAGTCATTATATCTAGCCAACGACGACGTATCAAGTTATTAATTTGAACCAATGAGGTAAAGGTAGCATGGCAGTCTGCTGCGGCTAATAAGAGTTATGTTTTCATTACGTATGACCAATTAAAGAATAGGTCATTTTATCTAGCCAACGACGTAAAAATTTATTCATTTAACGAAATATCCTATCAAATATCTGTCAAAATATCAATAATCCAGTTTTCTCTTACTAACTTATCTATACTTTTTTTTGAAAAAAAAAGGACGAATATTATTGAATGACATAAATTTTCTTTTAAATATTTACTTTGACGTCATAAAAATGTGATTCAACCAATGGCAAAATTGGTCGAAAGATTAGCGTTTCGTTTTACGTAAGTATAATATATTTATCGAATACTAAATCATAAATTGAATAAGTTTATATATTTTTCAACACACTTGCTCGTAAAATGAGCATAATTCTATGGAATTTAGAACTATAAACTGGGCTATAAGTCACGCGTGCATTAATATATTATACCCTAGTGCATAATATAATGAATCCTACAAAGTTGAATTGTACCTTTGTGCAAATTAAATGCGAGTAAACAGAGCATATTTTATTGATCCGGGTTATACATTAATTTTTTTCAGAAACAACAAAGAGGTTTTATACCACTTCAAATCCATATACATTTTTAAATGTTTACGCCTTATATTAGTTAAACAAAATTGTATAGGTATCAAACAAATTATTCACAATTTACAATAATTTGTTACAAAATATTAAAATATTTGGATTTACCACTCCAAATTAAATATTTTCATGTAAAATAGGCTGTATATGCTATACAGCCATTGACACATTTGGCAGAACAAAAAACCTACGCGCATGCGCGAAGTTCGGCGCCATTTTTCAATCACAATTCACAGCTTTGTTATCAAGTGTGTTTGTTATATTATGACCACGTATGTCTGTCTTTTACTCACAAGTGTGTTGAAAAACGTCGTATATAACTCGTGAGCGTTGCTAATTACAGTCTCGGCTCATTATTAAGCCCTCGCCTGCGGCTCGGGCTCAAATCACAGGGCTCAAATCGACTGTAATTAGCAACTTCGCTCACTTGTTACATAATATACTATTTTAGTTCAAATATCATACAAATAATTTGCGAATGCGTGATATTCTACAAATCACATATCACCTTTTTTCTTGGAAGAACGTCACGCAAGGAGGGCCCATGCCAAATTTGAGAACTTACAGCCCGTAGCTAATAGATATTGTGAAACGCTACTTTTTTCCTACCAGTTTTGTACCTGTACCGGTTACGCATAGCAGTCAGTTGAATATTGAAACCCGCCATTAACCGTTGATGAAAATCTTAAAACATTATATGATGAACTATACTCCGTGAGGGACAAATATGTGCCTAAACTAAAATCAAAAATTAAAAATACCCAGCGTGGTTTTCTAATTCTCTTGTTAAACTTTTGTCAGAGAAAGAGAAATTGCGGATAAAGTTAAAAAAGTATAAAAACCCTCGCGATAAACTCGAATATGAATTGCTGAGAGCCAGGTGTCATAAACTTTCTGGGCAATGTTACACCCTGTATAAACAGAGGCTTGAGTCCAACATAAAAACTAACCCAAAAACCTTCTGGCGCTACATTAAAGAAAAACGTGGTAGCAAAGCCCTTATTCCGGCCACCATACACCTGGAAGATGAGGAGGCAAGTGATAATTGTGATAAAGTTAATCTTTTTGCAAATCATTTCGCATCCGTTTTTTCAACTTTCAGTTATGATAGTAACTACTCAAGATCATTTCGGAATGATTGTTTGGGTCAAATAACGTTTAGTGAAAGAGATGTTTTAGAAAAAAAAAAAACTAGATGGTTGCAAGGGAGCGGGTCCTGATGGTATTCCCCCGTATTTCTGGAGACAATGTGCAGATGTCTTGTCAACACCACTTTGTTTTATATATAATCAGTCGTTAAATCAGGACACTTTTCCAACTGAAAGGAAAAAGGCCAGGGTTGTGCCAGTTTTCAAAAAAGCGGATCCTATTGACGTTACCAACTATCGACCTGTTTCAATGTTGAGTTGTCCGGCCAAGGTATTTGAAGATTTGTTATGTCCAATTGTCACTTGCCATCTTAGTTCTTCAATCTCTGAACACCAACATGGCTTTCAAAGTAAGCGGTCCGTAGAAAGTAATCTGGTGTATTTTGTCAATATGTTGACTGCGGTAATCGATAGGGGTTTTTTTTATTATTCAATTCTTGTCCCCTAACAGAATCAGTGACATTTTTATTTCTTTTTTATTTTTACTGCATAACTTTCTTTTTTTTCAATAGAACCACTGCGTGGCATACAATCTTAGTATCTAGTTTTATCTTTTATTTATTACATACTGGTTTACAAACTTAATCTATTTCTCTTATATTTACGACTAATTTTTACATAATGTTACTACTCAACAGTTTACACTTTATTTTCCTATTCTTACTTTTCCTTATATATTTACATTGCTAGATTACAGGTTATTAAAATTTACATTTGGGGCGTTTTTTTTTTTCTATGGCTACACCTACTAATAGTCTCCTTTATACATTTATTCTACAACTCTTAATTACTATCATCTCATCTTAATTATTTCTGATTACACTTATTTTCTTGTCTCTTATTACTTATTTACTATCTACTTACTTGGTAATTTAACAAATTCCTTATACCTAATTACATAACACATTTTTTACATATTTTATACAAAACTAAATATACAAATTTTTTTTTTTTTACAGTTTAGTTCATTTATCTATCTTTATTTCTTTTTATTACTATGCTTCCTACTTTTTCGAGGTATTTAATGACGGCTTTCCTTGTTAAATTTTCCCTTAAGCTTTCCATGCAAACCTGAACACCTAATTCTTGTTCAAGATCAAACTTTAATGCGGCAGTGATGGGGCATTCTACAAGGATGTGTGGCACCGTTTCCTACACATCTGGGTCGTAGGGACAAGACGGGTTGTCTCTGCATTTGAATCTATGCATGTAGTAAGCGAATCCTCCGTGCCCGGTTAACAGTTGGGTGAGCACACCCGCTGGTTTTAACTTTTTAATGGTCTTATAGCTAGTTGCCGGGTCTGGGAAGAAGAGTTTAGTGGTGGAAGCGGTTTCACCTGTACAGTGTCTTTTTGACCAAATGTCTATGGAATTATTTCTTACCATACGCTTTATGTACGATCTAGGACACATGTCATAGTCCGGTCTCCTTTTTGTGGTTATTGCGGCTTCTTTTGCTAATTGGTCGGCTCTCTCATTTCCTGGCAGTCCCGCGTGGGCCTTGATCCAGAACAAAGTTACAACTTTGTTCTGTTCCAAAGCCCGCCGCAAAAGTTTTCGGACTTCTACTGCCAGAAATTGTGTCGTGCTTTGACTGGTGATGGTCTCCAATGCAGCTCTTGAGTCACTGTAGACTCCAAAGCTCGACTCCGAGCATTTGAGGATCTCCCGCATAGCCCTGTATATGGCGAAGAGTTCAGCCTGATAAACTGTGCAGTATGCGGAAAGCTTTAATTTGATGGATCGGTACTCAGCTACTCTGCCCCAAAAGGACAGAGCAGCTCCGACCTTTCCATCAATTTTGCTCCCGTCGGTGAAGACCCTTACTGACTGCACGTTTTGGTGTTCTAAGTCCTCCTGGCTGCTGATACTCACGAAATCCATATCAATATCCAGGGCCGGATGCGGGAGGTCTCCAAATTGAACCACTCTCTCTATCTCTCTGTTTTCTGGCACAAGTCGGGATGACCCTCTCCTCGCCTCGTACATGGCGGCTGCCTCTTGTACTCGGAGGTCGAGAGGAAGTATCCCGGCTAGTCTCAACGCCGCGTGTAAGGAGACCGTTCTATAAGATTTCACGATCATTTGCGCGAACCCCCTTTGCACGTTGTTTAAGATTTTTTGGATGTACAGTTTCTCTGTAGATGACGCCCACACGCCTGCCGCGTAGGTGATTACGGGTTCAACGGTGGCATTGTAGATGATTCTTATCACCTCTGGGTGGAGGCCCCAAGTTGACTTTGCGGCCCTGGACAGTTGTTTGTAGATCTTAATAGCTTTCTGTGCAACATTTATCACATGTTGTTTGAAGGTCATTTTACTGTCCAGGGTAAGTCCAAGTATTTTAATTTCTTTGGACATACTAATGTCCACCCCACCCATCCTCACGAGTGGTGTGTCGAATTTAAGCTTGATGGTCATCACCATTGCACAGGTCTTGTGCGGTGCGAACCGAAGCTTATTTTCGACACCCCACTCCCGAACACGGGCGAGGGTTTCATTGGCGCATCGCTGGACCTCCAGTCCCGTGTCACCGCTGAACACAAGCACCACGTCGTCCGCGAATGCTTGACAGAAGACTTCTTCTTTCTCCATCTTCTTTAGTAGTGGGTCGAGCAAGACGTTCCACAAGATAGGTCCTCCTATTGAGCCTTGTACACAACCTTAGTACATTAGTACATTCTTAGTACTTAGTACATTCTTCCCCGGCATACCTTACTTTTACTTTTCTGCAGTCGAGATAGCTGTCGAGTAATCTTCTGATGTTCACGGGGCATTTTTTCTCAGCCAGTCTGACTCTAATGGCTGGCCACCATGCTAATTACTCTAGCGACACTAGAGTGATTAGCTTTTTAAGCCGCAACTTACTCTTTACATGCTCCACTAAGTTATAGAGTGCGTCTTCGGTGCTCCTCTGGGGCATAAAGCCGTACTGACGAGTACTCATCCGTGGCACCAGATGATGCTTCAGCCTTCCAACGGTCATTTTCTCCAGGATCTTCCCAAGAACCGGTAAAAGACCGATCGGTCGGTAAGACTTGGGTTCAAAGTAGTTGTCCTTGCCCGGTTTTCTTAGTGCCACAACTGTGGCTTCCTTCCATATGTCCGGGGAGTGTCCCAACTGTAGACACTTATTTGCCAGGGCAAGAAACAACTCCGGATCCTGACTGATAGCTCGACTGCAGATATCTGCCGTGAAACCGTCCGCTCCTGGGGCCTTCTTCGGGTTGATTCCCCTAATTGCGTTCTTTAATTCAGTGAGGGTGAATGGCGGATCATGTTATTCGTTTGCGGTTTCGGCATTGATAGAACTTGCTAGGTTTCGTACTTTTTGGTGGTGTTCGCCTTCTCCCTCTTCGGTGTCTTCAGGGTAGAAGGTCTCTGCTAATAAGGCATCCGATTCTTTGGGGTTTAGATGTACTCCACCATGAAGGAGTGGCAGGTCCTCTGTCCGTGCAGTTGTTCTTTTAATAACCCGGTATATTCCTTGCCATACTCCTTCCCTATCTTGTTTTTCGCAGAACTCTTTCCATGATGCAATTTGGGCTTTTTTCGCAGCTTCTTCATATTTCGTTTTTGCTTCCAGGAGGTCTATTTTGTAAATCGAAACGATAGACGATAGACGGATTTCGCCCTTCGTTTTTACGAAATGCTATTCCGTGGGGCTTGCGTATCGTTTGCGGATATGAAATACGAAACGAAACACGAAATCATTCAATTTTTGACGTATTGTGCTATTCTGTGAACCAATTGACAGCACGTCTTTCGTCGGTTTGACATGGCTCTATTCGTAATTTAATCTCAATTATTACGATATCAAAGTGGTTGTCGTTTTCGCTTCGTGAGTAAACAATATATTCTTTTTATTCATGTTTTCTTTTGAATTTAGTATATTTATTGATTTTGGTGAATTATAGGAACATCATAATGGCTACTTTTATTCTGGCTGACCTAATTGAAGCTGAAGAGCACCGAGAACGCCGGCGTCTCAGACAGCGAATGCGGTTGGCGATTTTACCTTAATTTATTTCATTTTCTTTATGACTAAATGTTTGCAACTTCTATTCGAGAACGTTGTATGAAAATGAAAAGATATTATATTTGGTATGCCACAGGAGAAATGATCAAGAAGATATGTTAGTTGATTTTTATATTATCTTATATTAAAATGTTTATTACTTACTTTTATTTGACAATGAAATTTTATTTTATAATTATATTTTAGTCCAGAAACAATACTACAAGTAAATACTATCTATGATGAGATGGAAAGATGATGAGGTTCAAGAAACCCCACAAATTGGTGACTGTCAGAATGGTCTATCTGATGATGATAGGCAGCAATTTATAGGAGCCATTCCAATGTTAAATACGAGTGAATACCATCCATGCTGCAGTCACACAAATTGCAGGCCGTATGTATGTGGGAACTCAATATTAAAACAAAATTATAAGTTTCTTCAGTTTATTTATTCAACCCCATTACGTGAGCCAAATGAGTATTTCCATACATACTAGCAGCGAAGCCCGGTGTTGCCCGGGTCATACATCACACACTTAATAGCTATAAAATACAAAAATCAGTTATAATTTTCAGTGTTTAAGGTATTTGGGTACATAATAGCAACTTAAAGTACTAAACAATATTACGAATGATACATCTTCACTACACCACCGAATTAAGTGTTAAAAATTAATCAAAAAAATATTAGTACTTATAAAGGTAGGTATAGAGAAACCAATTAAACCACGTTCACTCCCTTATTTGCCGTAGCACCAACACTAATTCCCGTAGGGCGCTCTTAATATCCCCTAACTCCCTACGGATGCCTGCAAGCTCAGCATTCTTTTGTCTTTCTGACTCCAGCAAATCTTGGTGCTGCTGGTCCACCACCAGTGGCCGAGGCTGAGCGCCTGCATGCTGCAGCCACTTTTTTTGCGGCATATTTGCGGTCAGCCCATACCTTGTCAGCATAAGAAATTGCGTTACCTTCATGCTATCATACAATATGCGTTAGCAAGCATTTCATTAATTTAGGCAATAAAACTTACTTTTTGCCACTGGGTCAAGGTTTTTATTGCCCCATCATTGGAATTTAGTGCGGATGTAAGATCCGCCCAAAGTGCTTTGACACGGACCCTACCCTCCACACTTTTAATCAGCCGCCCTCGCGCGAAATCACTGTGCTCCTGCATAAACTGCAAGAGCATTTGCAATTGCTCCCTCGTGGCAGTGCTCATTGTAAATATTAAGGAGGTAATGAAATGAAAATTAAATTAAATGAAAAAATTTTTATTCGCAGTAGGTAATTTTATACACTTTACGAACGTCAAATGCTGGATAAGGGCGGCGAGGGTCCGGATGACGAATCCTGGGGGAGGCCTCCATCGAGAAGTGTGCGTCTCTCGGCTTATGAAGATAATGATCGCCCATTATCCACCTATGTCTTGGTGTTGTCAACTACTACTTCTTCATATATATATTGTGATGCAAAGGTCTCTTTAAACTTTTCTCTTAGAGATTCTCTATTTCCAAGTTTATACATTCCACGAATAGCCCTTTTCTGCAGTGTAAATATCGTGTCAATGTCTGCGGCGTTGCCCCAAAGTAGGAAGCCGTAGGACATTATACTATGAAAATAACTATACCGTATACTATACGCCGTATTAACATCAGTCAATGAGCGAATTTTCTTTACCGCGACGCTGCAGAACTAAGTCTACTCGCTAGCTGTGAGATATGGGCGCCCCATTGCAATTTAGGATCTAAGGTAATTCCAAGAAAAACAGTGTTATCTATCTACTAGATTCTTATTTACTTAATAGGTAAGTAAATAATTTGAAAGAAAATATTTGCAAGTGTCAAAACAAAATTGGCTGGTTAGTTGAATGATTGACAAATGTGGTTTTTTATTAAGAGGCAAAGGCAAAATTCAACCTACGATTATACATATTTTTTAACTTTTAATTCATAAAACAATAAAAATCACTGAAGAAAAACACGTCGTTCAAATATTTAACGCCCTTCTAACTGTATAATGTGAAATTACTATGTAAAAACACATAAATTATGAACTGATGGTTTTTTGATTGTTAATTTGCCTAGTCTGTAAAACCCTAAGATATTTAATTCAGTCCGCCAATGGGTCTATAATTTGTCTATGGATCCGAAAAACGTTGAACGATACGAAAGCCTCACAGAATAGCACTTTTGCACTACTCACGTATCGTATACGTCGTACGTCTTTCGTCCTTCTTTCGATTTACAAAATAGACCTCCTGGTACTCCGCAACGATATGCTCCCTTCGTATTGGCGCGGCGCAGCGAATACGACGCTTTCTAGTAGCGGCAGCTTTCTTCAGCGCTGACAGCTCTTCTGACCACCCAGGTACGGTAAGCTGATCTTTGTGCTTTTTAGAGGGAATGCTGCATTTACAGGCTTCGGAAAGGGCTTCAGTGAAAGCCATAACTGCACTCTCTAGATCGTAGAGATGTTGTTGACTTCGACTAAAGCTAGGTTTTTCTCATGTGTTAACAGGGCCATTTCTTCATGAAACTGACCCCAGTTAGCTTTTTTGGTATTATACAACCTGGTAGTCCTCTCAACATTGAAGCCTTTCTTTCTTCTCAACTTGATCTTCCAAAGAATGCAGTTATGGTCAGACGAGATAAGACCTCGCTCCACCCGCCAGTCGTCAACTAGATCGAGCATTTCCGGCGAGCATGCCGTCACATCCACAAAACTGCTGTATGTTTTGTTGCCCCGTATGGTTTCGAACGTGGGCGTATCTCCCATATTGAGTACCTGAAGATCTAACTCATCCAGGGTCCTGGACATTTCTTCTCCCCTGTGGTCGACCTTTCTGCTGCCCCACCAGGTGCTCTTCGCGATGGAGTCCCCTCCGAATAGCAGTAATCTTGGGCCTACTTCCTTGTGTATACATTGCAACTGCTCCAGGTATGGCTCTATGGGCTGATCCGGCTCGAAGTAGAATAACACGAGGGCGATTTCCCATGTGCTAGATTGGACCCCTACCACGACAATATTGTTCGTGGTGAGTTTCGGGTACTGAAAGACGTCAATACCGGCGTCGAATACCGCTATTGCCGCCTTTATTGTCCCACTTCCATCATCCGCACCCTGGTAGACTCTCGCACCTCGATAACCCTTCATCCTCCTTACCTTACCACATATGGCTCCTGAAGCAGTGCTGCAGCGATGTTCCGCTCTCTAGCCTCAAGAATAAGTTTTTGGGTGGCCAGTTTACTCCTCTGTAGATTGATCTGGGCCACTGCTATCCCTCTGGTGGTGTTATCTGCCCTATTATTGCCCATGGTGCCCTCAGCAATACACGATCTTCGCTCGCGCTATTGCTTCCCACTTTCTACGTATTGGACACTCTTCGCTGAATGCGTTGTGTTCTGTGTTGCCATACTTCGCTCTACTGCAATTTGTGTAGTTTGGCGGTATACCCGCTTGCCAATCTTGGCATTCTGCTTTCATGTGTTTGCCTTCGCAGTGGCTACACTTTATGGCATTTTCGGTACAGAACTTTTTACCGTGCCCGTAGCCCAGACAGACGGAACACTGTACAAGAGGCGACTGGTCAGCGACTTTGATCCTTTGTATGTCTATGTGGACCGATTCTTGTTCCAACATCCTTGTCCAGATCTTTGGTGATGCAGTTATTACCACGTGGCTGATATGTGGATTTCTAGCACGCCTCCTGTACTTTACCGCCAAGCGGTCGTCTTCTGGGCCCAAGTCCCGGAAAATTCCCTCATTTTGGTTTCTTAGGGCCCTCAGTACGTTTTCATCATTGTTGCATTGCAACACACCCTTTAAAACCAAAAGAGGGTCCTTGTTCTTTACTTCTTCTGCCGTCAAGGTATCTTTTGATTCTTTTAATCTTTCCAGCAGACTCTTTCTATCTCTATCCGTTCTACAACCTATGACCACTTTTCTCTCTTTGGCTTTTCTGATCTTGTCTACTACCACTCCGCCCTCCCCAGCCCTTACTGCCGTCTTCAGTTTCTCGAGTACTTGCTCTCCTGAGTCTCTCTCGTTTGTAGAGCTCACGATGACCGAATGCAGGGTGGTCGGTATTGGTAGTTTCCTTTCTATAGTCCCTTTTGCTACACTTGCATATGTCCGCTGTTGGCTATCGAGCACCTCAGCCATCCTTTCCATTCTCAGCATATTGTCTTTAAGAAGGATGCTATGGCTGTCCAGTGCTTCTTTTAGTTTTGCTTCTGTGTCTGCTGGTGAAGATTTCTGATCGGTGCGTCCCTGTTCTATTGCTTTTTGCCAGTCAGATTCAACTTCCTTATATAATTTGTAGAGTCTCTCAATGGCGGAAATGACTTCCTCCTTGATTTCCGTCTAGATATTTTTACCTAGAGCCAGTTGCGCCTTGACTTTAGCCATGCATTTTCTGGCTTCTGTTGCTCTATTTGCTGGCTCTACAGGTTTTTGTTGGAGTTTTGGAGAAGTGGAATCTGTTGTAATTTCGATGAAAACTCTGCGAGATGGTAGTGGCAGAGGTGTGGTCTTTTTTGAAGCAATTTTGGTTCCTTTTTCCAAGGTTATGACTTTCCCAGTCAACAAAGAAAACCGCGTTTCTCTACGAGTCTTAGTTTCTAAGATATCTTAAGTTTAAAATTTTCAAGATGGCGCTTGAAGATGGCCGCCAAAGTTTCATATCTCTATAACTCTTACCTCTATAACTCTAATCGATAGGGGTTCTCAGGTGGATGCCATTTACACGGATTTTACCAATGCTTTTGACAGAGTTAACCACATACCATTAATAAAAAAATTGGAGGCTTATGGTGTCACTGGTTCTCTGTTATCCTGGTTCCGGTCCTATCTGACAATGAGACCCAATACTGTGGTCTCAAATGGTTTTGAGTCTTTGACTTACTTCTCAGCTTCTGGAGTTCCCCAAGGCTCACATTTGGGCCCCGTTCTGTTCTCTGTTTTTGTAAATGACATTACCGACTGTATGCATTATAGCAATTACTGTATGTTTGCCGATGATCTTAAAATTTATATTGAAGTTAAATTGCCTATGGACACTATTAAGTTACAAGACGATCTTAACAGAATCTCCCAATGGTGTCTTGTTAATGGGATGTCGCTCAATGCTCAGAAAATTTATTGCATCAAATATACAAGATCATCTCGTATGCTCGGGTTTATCAGGAGAAATACCAAAGAGTTTAAACATTATAATACAAAAGTGGTATTGTATAATGCTTTAGTTAGAAGCCACTTGGAGTTTGCGTCCGTTGTCTGGAATCCCCAGTGTCATGTGCATTCACAACGCATCGAGTCAATCCAACGCTCCTTTACAAGATCCCTGGCATTTTATTCCTCTGGCATTTCCCACAGAGCGCCATACGAGGCAAGATTGTCTTTTTTCAGAATGAACTCTCTGCATAGTCGGAGGCAGGTCAGGGCTAGATTTGTTTATAAGATTTTTAATAATTTAATTGACTGTGTAAGTATTATAAATAATATTACAATTGTTGTGCCTCGTCGCATTCCTAGGCAATGTGTGAGTAAAATATTATATGTGCCGGTTTGTAGGGCTAACGTAAGAGCGCACTCGCCTCTCCCAAGAATATGTTCTCTTTAGAATACCTTGAACTGTAAAATTCCTACTCTTGACGTTTTTTCTGATTCGCCCGTACAATATCAAATAAAAATTAAATCGTGCCTAATGCCACTTTAACAGATTAGTTTTAGTAAATTATGTTTTTGCAATACCTACATTCTATTTTACTTTTATACTTTTTATACTTCCTCTAAAAAGTTGGTTTTACTTCTCACTGTTTTAATTTATTTTACATATTTACATATTGATCTAATGAGCTTGTTGACATCATTTTTTACCGTTTTATCATTATTTGTATTTTTTTAAACCAATAATTTTAATCACTATCTTGACATAAATTAATTTTTTTTTTGACATTACAATCCTAATTGATATTCCTTTTTTTATTGTTTTTAAATCTACCGCTTTTGACATTATTCTGATGAACATTATCTAAAATTTGTATTTTTTTTTACATAATATTTATAAAACCAGGTATTTTTTTTCATTTTGTGTGTTTTGACATTCTTTTTAAATTAAATCCTTTTTGACATTATATTATTCAATTTTCATTCATTTTTCATTTGTATTTTTTGTTTTTGTTAATAATTTAATATAGCCGAGTAATGTACGTGTTTTAATAATGAATGATGTATATGCCTATAATTGATATGTGTACTAGATTTAAGAATTTTTGTAATATGACTGTAATTATTTTGTATGCATATTGTTGGCGTATCTTGCTTAAATAAATAAATAAAAAAAAGTATGGAGCCTACACATACTAGACAAGTGTTTAAGATTATGGGCAGCTATAGGTTTATACTTTTTTATGCCATAGTAGATGATCAAAGTTGACACTATGAAAAAAGTTGAAAATAAAATTGCCTTAAAACGACAATTTTGACAATGTTTTAACATTAAGCACACCTGAAATTGTATAAACATTAAATGGAACAATTCTTTAGGAATATAATTCAGTAAAAAATACACAAAATACCTATATTTGATGAAATGGCAGCGAAATTAATGAAAAAGGTTGGAAAATTTATGAAAAATAATAAAAGTCTTCGCCATTTTTATATGGTTGAGTATTTCGCCAAAAAGATACGATTTTCTTACAGTCTTACATCTGGACCAACTCAAGATAACGCGTTGTCCATTCGTTACGACAGAGCCTGTATATCAGTAGAGACAAATGCAGACGCACACATAATGTACATTCTGGATTAACTACAATGAGTCGTGTAGCACAGGCGGCGGCGCGTCGCTCGTGCGTTTTTAGTACCTACATCGTCGGCTTTACTATTAAACTATCCGTTGGTTTAGAGTGAAGCCGACGACGACGTAACGAAATCGCTTGTAGTCCCGCGCGACGCGACGCGCCGCCCGCCTGTGCTTAAACGTGCCCTAATAATTATCAAATAGTAAAGCTCTCTTGGGGAGGGTGCTTTTATTTGTAGGTATTTTATTAGGTATTTATTTAAATTATTGTTATATTAATAAATCAATTTATTACTGTTTGTGTCTTGCCTCCTCTTCCTGGATAGTTGCCGTATATTCATCTCGAGTTATTCTTTCATTAATGTGATAAACAAAAGACTGATAAATATTTCTCAAGGCTATATCTTGGTATCCTTCCAAGAAAACACTCTCCAAATATTTCCTGGAACAACAATGTATTCACCATTAGCAATAAAGACCTTCATAATCACGCAGGCATCTAGAATGCATCATGAAGTGGTATTTCAGCCTGATAAAATAGGTTGGGGAAAAAGTCATTTCGCATTACAGTATGTATGAACTTGTAATAAAATCTCTTTGGCTATAGTATTTGTATCTGGCTGGTTTTGGTATCATTGAAAGTTGAAATTTTAAAGAACATAATTCCAAATTCAAATTAGGAAAATGTGTGATTTTCATTTGTTTTACGTACTGTCAAGATGAGCGAATCTAATGAAGAAATTCGATACGTTTTAAAATTTTACTACAAAAAAGGTAAATATGCAACGCAAGCCGCGAAAAAAATTTGCGATGTTTATGGACCTAGTGCAGTGTCTGTGAGAGTAGCACAAACTTGGTTTAAGCGTTTTCAATCCGGAAATTTTGATGTCAAAGATGCACCTCGCTCTGGTCGCCCTATTACGGATAAAATGGATGCCATTTTTGAAAAAGTGGAGCAAGATCGACATATCAGTAGTTACGACGTAGCTGAAGAACTGGGAATTGACCACAAAACAGTTTTGGCGCATTTGAAAAAAGCTGGGTACACAAAAAAGCTCGATATTTGGGTACCTCACGAGCTCACTGAAAGAATCCTAATGAACCGTGTACTCATTTGTGATTCTTTATTACGACGTCACGAAACCGAATCATTTTGAAGAAGCTGATAACTGGTGATGAAAAGTAGATCACGTACGACAAGAACGTGCGAAAAAGGTCGTGGTCAAAGGCCGGTCAGGCTTCACAGACTGTGGCAAAACCCGGGTTAACTCGCAATAAGGTGATGTTGTGACTGTGGTGGGATTGGAAGGGCTGTTACCACCAGGCAGGACTATCGATTCTGAACTATACTGCGAACAACGTATGAGATTAACACAAGAAGTTGAGAGAAAGTGGCCGGAATTGATCAACAGAAGGGGTGTGGTGTTTCATCATGATAACGCTAGACCTGACACATCTATAGCTACCCAGAAAAAATTAAGAGAGTTTGGCTAGGAGGTGTTAATGCATCTGCCGTATAGGCCTAATCTTGTACCTTCAGGTTTCCACCTGTTTCGGTCTCTTCAGAATTCTTTAGGCAGTGTTAGGTTAACATCATGAGAGGACTGCCAAATCCCCTTGTCGCGGTATTTTGATGAGGTCCCAAAGTTTTTATAGCAATGGGATCATGTGCCTACCTTCAAGATGGCAAAAGGTTATCGAACAAACTGGTACATACATACTTTAGTTAAATGTCAATAAACTATATTAAAAAATGTTTTGAATTTTCTTAAAAAATGCCAAGAAACTTTTTCCCCAACCCAATATTTATTCTATGATCGCTTTCTCATTTCATTTATATTTATATATTTTTTTCTTCTTTCATGCTAAAGAAAAACATAGAATGTGTCAGCTGCTTCTCTTCCCGGGCATACTGTTAAAGTCAGTTAGTGGACAGAGGCGTTTTTTTTGTGGGCGATTGGCTGACCCCCTGTTACTGCAGTAGTCTCTTTTCGTCATTCTAATGCCTCCAAATTTGTCAAACGTGACATCAGATGGTTTTATAACCTCTGGAGTTCTGCCTACCTTGTAAGGGATGCAGGCGTGAAGTTATGTATGTATGTTATTTATTTAAAAAAAAAACATAGAAAATTACCTGTCTGCTTCAAGCTTATCCAATTTATATTCATTGCAGCTAAGATTCAGCGGATCGATGCTATCAAGCTCATCTTTATTTTCCGCCTGATCTACTCCATACTTTAAAGCCTTCCAGTATGTAATGTCCGCTTTAGTCTTACTCATACGCAATTCATTGTTGCATTCTCCTGTAAATATAATAAGATATGGTCTAAAACTTCTTCATTTTTCATTTCATTCATTGATTTTTAGATTATGAAAGGAAACATAGAAAAGGCATTGAAATACTTTCGTATGTTTGCTATAAGTACCTACATTTTTATTAATGAAAAAAAATAAGAACAGACCCAGAATACGAAGTTCCAGCAAGACGTCTTCTATAACAGTAGCAAACAGAGCCGAGTGGAAGTACGAGAGTCTGAAACATAATTGTGACTTAAAAGGATTTGGATTTCTGCAACTGTAGGTACTTGCATATTGTTTTACCTCACTGGATAGCTCAAGAGCTGTAGATATTTTTAAGAAGTGCACGATAAATTCGTCAGTACTTTTTGGAGAAAAAAGCTGTGCTTTGTATACATTTCTCAAAAAAATATATATAGGTACATGGGCGGGTCAATAAGTCCGTAACATTTCCATGGCCTTTCCTATTTCACCCTAATTGATTTTGGTCTTATTTATTGACATCTAAACAAGGCTGGTCATTGGCATTTTCTCAAAGGATTGGACAAATAAATTAAAAGAAAAGTTTATTTCTGTATGACCCTCGTAGGCTATTTATAAGTTCCTCAAACCATTTCATAACAAAATATCAGGTGAATGTAACTGACTTCAGGCCATTGTCTCCATAAAAATGTTAATGGGAACCAGAAGCTGCAATAGCAAAAACTTATTTAAGTTCTTACAATAAAAACAGAATATGAAACTGTGGAATCTAAATACCTTTAAATAAATTAAAGATACTTAGTTACTATATTCTACGCCATAAAAATAAAGCTCACTTTAATATTATTAGCTTTAGTATGAGATAGTAAGTTATTTTGCAAGTAGGTGTACTACCTTAAGGAAACCTTACTTATTGTCTTCTTCTGGTTCAATAAAAGTCTCTACAGGTTCATCTGCATAATCTTCTTCCTGAGATTCTTCTTCTTCTTCCGGTTCAGGTGGCAAAGCCGAAGGATCGTAAAATGGCTGCAAAAAACCTCGAGTTAGCTATATAATCAGAAATATATTGTACATACAAGGAAGTGAAAAGCTATCAATTACACAATATAACAGAAAAATAACAACTGTATGCGCAATTACTTCTAGACTCATTTTTGTGTCGGAATCGATCTAAGACAAAATGGAACAAAACAGACTGTTTGTGAGATATTACTATTTAATTTATAAGATAAATTCATGCCATTTTGTTTTGAATATGACATCGTTTACATGTTCCCCGCAGCTTAGATAATGGCACGAATCCGAGAGGTCCAATTTTCAACATACAAACCACAGTCGATCCGTGATAATAAAATTGGGCCAAATTGAAAAATATGGACGTAGGTGACATATGACTCCAGCAAGACGGTGCTACGTGCTACATAGCGAACGGCACAACGGAAATTCTGCATCAACGATTTGAAGGTAGGATTATCTCTCGCAGAAATGACAGCCAAGATCAGGCAGTTCGACCCTACTAAACTTTCGAAATGACAGGGGTCCTATATAACCTACCTTACTAATATTATAAACGGGAACGTTTGAATGGATGGACGTTTGTTCCTCAATCACGGCAGAACGGCTCAACGGATATGGATGAAATTCGGCATAGTGACAGTGTATGGTATGAAATAGCACATAGGCTCTTTATCCCGATATTGCTGAGGGATACAAAATTGGGCGGGTAAAACCGCGCCAAACAGCTAGTAATAAATAAGTCTCAAATGGACTTATGAACTTTAAATTTCAGTAGAATTCATGCAGTAGAGTAAACGAAAGCTGGATTTTTGGACTCTAGCTACTGTTCGAAGCCGTGACGGGCATTTGAATGATGTATTTGGTATTCAAAACAAAACTTATTCGTAAATAGTAATTTCGTTAATCCTTCCGGCCCGTTTCGGCCATGGCGACCACTTGGACTCCTTGTCGGTACGGCGCGCGTGCCCTCGAAAATTGCTTATGTAGCTAATTTTCATAGTAGACCTCAGTGCATACTTAGGGTACGTCAGCACTCTTTGCTCGTAATGGTATTGAATGGAAGCGGGCTGGCGAAATTTCAACTCGTTTCGTATAGTGTCAAGGTCAACTTTAGGTTGCTCTTCAAAATCGCTGATTCGCTTCTGTACCAACCTGCGCCCCTCGGAACGACGTGCTGCCAAACACTCCCACTCCGAGGGCTTGATATTGGATCTTATCGTTTCTGAATATCGAAGGAGTTTTCCGCTGAACATCGGAGGAGTGTCCGCCTTAATTCCGCTTGCCTTCCTCTAGTTCACAATAAAAGATGCGTCCCGATACTCTCTCCTCTACCATACGCGATACGTGAAGATACTATTACCGTGCCAATAGGGTCAGCTGGTTTACCTAACTGGAAAACAGACAACCCACTACACGAATTTCGTTAATATCTTACACACAACTTGTTTTATTCCATTTTTTCGATTGCAATCGAACCGTCTCTTGAAAGATCTTATAAGCAGCTTACGTTTACATTACTTTTTGTGTAACTCAACCCTTTTTATAATTTAAGGCGCGGTAGCATCGCAGGTTCATGGGTCTAGACAGGATGAAGTCTCAGGATTAAGTGCTCAACCATCCTTGTCATCAGTTGTATATAACGACAAAGTAAATGCTGCTTTGGCGGTGATTAAACTAAGCAATGATATCAAGAAGACTTCTATAAAGTTACAGAAAGGGAGACTCTATAATGATGGAGCAAGGTACATTGTAGTATACTTATTATTATATTTATTAAATTACCCGTGCTTCATCAGAATCAACTCTAAACATTTTAGGAGGTATTCAATTAAATATACTGCATAATATTAACAGTATTTTTTTAAAGATCAGCAATCAGCCGTTATTTAGTAAGTAATTCGAGTGAACTCAAGGCTTATTTTCATTAGTGAAGATAAAATGGCATTGAAAACGTCAATAGTGACAACTTGGTTGAGCAAGTTTTTAATAAGTAATTAGGTATTTTTTACATGGCGTTTCATAGGCATTTCTTAGGCGTGTCACGTACGAACACCACAATATTTTTTATCCTTAGATAAAATATCTGTGTTTTAAGATTTTTTAATAGGATTTTACCGCATATTAAAACGTATTTAATTTAAAATATATGACAGAGTCTGGCTAACGAAACTCTTAGAAACACTCTTAGAGTAATAATAAAGTATAGAGCATGCATAGCTAAGGGGGAACAGTAGGCACAGGTGCGAACAAAACGCTGTGTTCCAACGGCAAGCACTAGAAGACTAGTAGGTGACTATTATATAGGGTTGGTTGTCTCACAAATCATCACCTAAATCTAAATGTGCAACAGAAAATGAGGGTGAAGTTGGCGGCACAAGTATTTAGTCACTCGGTCACAGCTGAAATCTTAGCAAAAATTGCATCAAGTGAGTATAGTTCTATTATAGTATATTATGTAACAAGTGAGCGAAGTAATTAGCAACGCTCACGAGTTATATACGACGTTTTTCAACACACTTGTGAGTAAAAGACAGACATACGTGGTCATAAAATAACAAACACACTTGATAACAAAGCTGTGAATTGTGATTGAAAAATGGCGCCGAACTTCGCGCATGCGCGTAGGTTTTTTTTTCCGCCAAATGTGTCAATGGCTGTATAGCATATACAGCCTATTTTACATGAAAATATTTAATTTGGAGTGGTAAATCCAAATATTTTAATATTTTGTAACAAATTATTGTAAATTGTGAATAATTTGTTTGATATACAATTTTGTTTAACTAATATAAAGCGTAAACATTTAAAAATGTATATGCATTTGAAGTGGTATAAAACCTCTTTGTCGTTTCTGAAAAAAATTAATGTATAACCCGGATCAATAAAATATGCTCTGTTTACTCGCATTTAATTTGCACAAAGGTACAATTCAACTTTGTAGGATTCATTATATTATGCACTAGGGCATAATATATTATGCACGCGTGACTTATAGCCCAGTTTATAGTTCTAAATTCAATAGAATAAGGCTTACTTTACGAGCAAGTGTGTTGAAAATATAGTTATAGTTCTATTATAATATTGAAAAGGCCCACTCACACATACCTGGGTTACACACATAATTCTTGGTTAAATAGATAAGTTATTGGTTTTTTTGCAACATCAAGAGTTAGGGACCAATCCAGGGCAGGCGCAGTCCCAGCGGGTCTCACTGGGGACATGACCCCCCCAAAATCATGAAAAGATGAACATCTTATAAGAAAAGTAGCTAAAAAAGATACTCCTGATTAAAAAAATTGTTGTGACCCCACCCCAAAATTCAGATGTGACCCCCCCCCCCCAAAATTTCAGTCTGCGACCGCGCCTGATCCAGGGTTAACTAATCTAATACATATAAAATTCTCGTGTCACAGTTTTCGTTGCCATACTCCTCCGAAACGGCTTGACTGATTTTAATGAAATTTTTTGTGCTTATCCGGTATCTATGAGAATCGGCCAACATCTATTTTTTTTTTATTTATATGGCAAAACAACGTTTGCCGCGTCAGCTAGTAAGCTAATATGTAACTTTCCACCTTGACGGGGTTCAGTAGATAACTCGAGTAAAATTAAATAAAAAATCTAGGTTACTTAAGGCACAGCGCAAACGTTTTCGTCATTTTTATGTGTTGTATAAGGCAAAGATTTAAATCCATAGATGCGCCCTTTCAGTACAAAGAACTAACGAAATATTGTCATTACCGAAAGAGGTGCATGCACAAGTCTTGTGACAGTCTCTAATGAGCGCTTGTCGGGCACGTTCACATAGATTATTTTGTTTAAAATATTTACATAAAGACTTAATTATACTGTTTTGTTCATTTCGGGGGTGTAAAAATACAAGTCACAATACAAAAAAGGATAAAGGTGTTACTTTTCATGCGTTAGTATTTAATAATATTATTTTCAACACACTTGCTCGTAAAGTGAGCGTTATTCTATTGAGTTTAGAACTATAAACTCGGCTATAAGTCACGCGTGCATTAATATATTATACCCTAGTGCATAATATAATGAATCCTACAAAATTGAATTGTAATTTTGTGCAAATAACATGCGAGAAAACAGAGCATATTTTATTGGTCCGGGTTATACACTAAATATTTTCAGAAACAACAAAGAGGTTTTATACCACTTCAAATCCATATACATTTTTAAATGTTTGCGCCTTATATTAGTAAAATAAATTTGTATATTAAACAAATTATTCACAGTTTACAATCATTTGTCATAAAATATTAAAATATTTGCATAAAATTTACCACTCCAAATTAAACATTTTCACTTAAAATAGGCTGTATATGCTATACAGACACTGACACATTTGACGGAAAAAAAAACCTACGCGCATGCGCGAGGTTCGGCGCCATTTTTCAATCACAATTCACAGCTTTGTTATCAAGTGTGTTTGTTATTTTATGATCACGTATGTCTGTCTTTTACTCACAAGTGTGTTGAAAAACGTCGTATGTAACTCGTGAGCGTTGCTAATTACAGTCTCGGCTCATTATTAAGCCCTCGCCTGCGGCTCGGGCTCAAATCACAGCCTCGACTGTAATTAGCAACTTCGCTCACTTGTTACATAATATACTATTAATGCATTGTCGGGCAAGGAAGCGCCCGGCCGCCAAAGAATAAGTAATCAGATAGTAAATAAAAGACCAACTCAATACTTAATGTAACCTATTAAAATCATATTAGAAAACCAGTGAAGTTTTTATTTAACTTTGCAAAGCCGTCGTATTTTTTGACTATTTTATGGAAATAGAAAAATATATTGTGTTATTCTTCTATTCACATATTTTTTATCACAACGATTTTAAGTAATAATTTTCTTATTCTTAATTGTTGTAGACCATCAAAAAATATCAATGAAACTACTAATATTCGCGGGAAAGATATTTCTAGCACTATATCAATATTAACCCACTACGATGTAAACTGCAAATTTATATCGAACATTTTAGATACAAATAATACACTGAAATTTCCACGCAATTCGTATAGGATATATCTACAGAGTGACTGTTGGGTACACTTTCGGAATTCGAGGAGGGTGATAGTTTGAGGTCATACTCAAAGAGAAAAAATTAAGTAAAAAATAAATTTTAATTATTTAATGAGTAAACTTAACCGAAAGTTATAGAATTCATTACGCAACGCATAAAACACTGAAACAGACGTACGCACGGCGTTATCAACACAGTATAGGTAGTTAGGTATAGACGGCTTCACGAACGGTCCTCGAACTAGTAAAACTTTTTATTTATTTATAGGGAATTTTGCTGAAAAATTAAGTAGTAGGTACTTAATTTGTATAATTATTATGCTCAGAATCAAGCACAGAGTGCTCTCCTTCAATATCTAAAATATGTCACCAGTCACCCTGTATACAGGGCACTTAATTTTTCACTTACATTGCCTATAAATAAATAAAGCTTTGTTACTATGTACTTGACTTACGTCTGAGTCAATCGCGGCACGCGGATCGCTGCAAATGCGAGTTTAACAATGCGTTGCGTAATGAATTCTTTAATTTTCGGTTAAGTTTACTCTGTAAATAATTAATATTTATTTTTTATTATATTTTTTTCTCTTAATGTATGATCTTAAACTATTTTTGTATGATCTCAAACATCTTGAATTTCAAAACTGACCCACTAGTCACCCGGTATATCAGGTTGGGTAGCAAAAAAATAATAAAAAACTAAAATGCGTTAGGTACATGTATTGTCGCACTCATGTCTAACCAAAGGCTAGAATTTCATAAATTAATCTCTATAAAAATATGGGTGGGTTAGTCGTTCCTGCTTGCGATTTGTTTGATTTTTGTCTAAAATCCGAAAAATTCATACGATCCCATAAAAAAAACAATTAATAGCGAAAACAAACTAAATTCTATGAACTGACATAATGCTAGAGTCTATTTTACAAAGTAATATATTCGACACATTACATTCCCCAGAACAGCCCGCGACTTTTAATCATAGAGTTTAAATAAAAAGACGTGTGGCACTCGGAGACTGCCGCGGTAAAGCTATTGCATAGCACTTTTTATCAACTTATGCAATTATAATTATTTATTTATTTTATTAATGCAGTAATGTTTGATCTAATATGAAGTTCCACAAGTTCCTAGTAGATTGCGCTGATTGTTTATTAAAGCCCGCATGTAAAGTTATGAAATCAAAGTATCACCGCTGTGCCAGTCAGAGTGGGTGGTGTTTGGATTCGGTCCCCACGCTCAAGGCCCACGATAGAAGCTATGCAATAGCTTGATAAAAATAATAATTGATAATTATAAAAATGTAAGACTTCATTATTTACATAAACAAACACAAACAACAGAATGCCAAAAATTCATAAGTACTTAGTTGCTTTTTGCGGGTACTTAAACTATCATGTAGGTATGTTTTTAATAAATAAACGATTTATAAATATTTATTTTTATTTTTATAACTATGTAATCCTTTATAATTGTTTAGGCGTGTTTCTAGCGTGAGTTACATCTGATCTTATTCTATGACGTTTGTTGACGTGGACGCGCCGTGCTTGTGTGAGTAAAAATGACAACCTTAAGACACGTACGGGCCTATCTATGGATTTAAATCTTTGGTATAAGGTACAAGCCCCCAATTAATATTCGATTTCTATAAATATAAAACCAGCATGGTTTAATCCACGCATGTGTTAATTTTCAACCGACTTCCAAAAAAGGAGGAGGTTCTCAATTCGTCTGTATGTTTTTTTTGTGTCTTTGTTACACGATATACCGGACAATCAAGAGGGTAGAACCGCGCTCTTGTAAACAAACAGTGTGATAAGAATAATTCCAAATAAATAATTAAAGTGCAAAAAATCAAGAAAACTGTGCTAATACTTGTGTAAAAAGAATAAACTTAAGTGTACAAAAGAAGTCGGAACAAAAACTTAAGAAATAAACGAACAAAAAGTAAAAAATTGTTGGCAGTTTACAAACAAAGGAATCTTTCCATCCAGTAAAAAACGACAGTTCGCTTTGAAAATAACCATCAAACCAGAAGATCTAACAATAACACTATAGTAGGATCGCCCGAAATAAGATAAGTCCTTACTTCTTAATTAAAAGTAATAAATAATACAACAAATAAGCGCCCTATTTAATCAATTAAAAAAGCACCATCTATCGTCCAAGAACAGAACTATTTTGAATTAGAGACCTCAACAAATTTAAAGCGCCATCTATTGGCAAGTAGAAACTACATTTTTGCATATCTTCAATAGTTACCTTAATTCACTGCTAGAGGCAGCACTTAGTATGGAAAGCAAAAAAAGTGATACGATTTGTGCTGGATGTTGTCAAAAAATACTAAATGAACGCTTAAGTTGCTCACTCTGCAAAAACATTTACGATCTTGATTGTGCAAATGTTTCTACACAACGATATTACAATACTTTGACTCTAGATCATAAAAATAAATGGAAATGCCAAGCATGTTATTGTAAAATGCCTAAGCCAGACAACTCAAATACTCCAATTTGTCGTCGCACTCGGGAAGAACTCTCAACACCATCGCCGCTGCAAACAAACAACATTACTACGCGAAAAAAAACTACTCCATTTAACAACGAATCGATAAATTCCGAAAGTGGACTGAGTTTCCTAGGTGACACAGAAATTACTAGTCAGCAAGAGCACAATATAACGAAAGATAAATTAACTCTACAAAATCTCAAAGAAATAATAAAAACGCAATTAAAAGAGAACAATAAATCAATTATCACGGAACTGCAGAGTACCATTCACGAGGAAATAAATAAAGCCATTTCGAAAATTAATGAGGACCTTAAAAAAGAAATAAATATTATAAAGGAAGAAAATATTAAAAGTCAAAACGAAATTAAGCAAATCAATACAGCTATAATCAGATTAACACAAGAAAATGAAAATTTAAAACAAAAAATAATGAATTTATCTCAAACTATTCCAAGAGCTCAAATTGTAGAAAATAACAAAAACAAGTTAGTTCTTTACGGCCTTCCGGAACCAAAACAAGAAGATGAAAACTCTCTCTACTATGAAATAGCACGATCTTTCAAAGAAATCTTAAATCTTAATCTACAAGGAAACATAGAAGAAATATATAGAGTAGGCAAATATAGAAACAATTACAGTCGACCCCTCGTCATTGAGCTACAAAGCAAAAGAATGGTAAAATACATACTACAAAATGCTAATTGCTTTCAAGGCACTCGGCTTACTGTAATGGAATTTTTAGATATGAACGGTCGTGAAAAGCGAAAGAAATTGCGAGAAGAAATGCTTATAGCACGCAAGAAAGGTCAGCACGCCGTCATAAGAAATAACCAAATATTTTTTGAAGGAAAACTCAAAAAAATAATAAATGAAAACCGACATAGTCTGCAACAAACAAACACTAGTCAAAAAGTAGTGAATAATCTAAGCAACAAAAGCGGAGACATAACAACGAAGCAAACTTACCAAGACGAAATCAACACTAATAACTCCTTGAATCATTCCTTTCAGCAGAACAGCTCTACCTTTTAAAATAGTTTTCCAAAACATTCAAAGCATTAATAACAAGCAACACCTATTAGAGTCATTCCTCAGCCAAAACCAATATCAAGCCTTATGTATCTCGGAATCCTGGTTGTCTGAGGCAAAACTTCAGTTGACATGTTTCAGCGGGTACAAAACTGCAGCCTCCTTCTGTCGGGAGATGAGACCTGGGGGTGGAGTCTGCATTTTTCTACAGGAACACATAGAGAGCGACGAAATCTGTGAGTTAAGTGATATGTCAGTTGAGTATGTTCTTGAAATATGTGCAACTTTCCTTCCTAAAGAAAACACCTTAATAGTTACCATGTACTGGAATGCAAGAGAAGAAAATTTATTTTATGATCAACTTAAACTAATATTAAAATTTATTCACCAAAATTATTCTAAATCAAAAGTAATAATAGGAGGTGATTATAACACAAACATTCTTTTAGTTAATTCAAAAACAATCAAGCTATTAGAACTTATGTCTGAATATAATTTAATACAACACATTAACCAACCTACTCATGTTACTAAAACGTCCTCTACGTGTCTCGATTTGATCTTCACAAACTTTAGCGACAACTTGAAAACGACTGTAGAAAACTTTGGATTTACAAACCACTTCGCAACAATACTACAAATATCAATGTCATTTAGCCAATCAATAAAATGGAATATGGTTAAACGAAAATATAATAAAAATAATATTGAACAATTTAAACTAGAATTGAATAAAATTCAATGGTCTGAAATACTAACAAAGAATAGTAATATAAATGAAAATTACTCAATCTTCCATAGCACTATAAAAACTGTTTTAAATAAATGCATACCAAAACAAAAATTCAAATTTAATTCAAATTATAAAAAACATTGGTTAACAGCGGGAATTAAAACATCATGTAAAAACAAAAGATTATTAAAAAAGTTTCTATTAAAAACAGATAGTAAAATTTTACATAATTATTATATGAAATATGAAAAATTACTAAAGAAAATTGTTTTAAAATCTAAAAGATTAAACTATATAAACAAACTAAAAAGTTCAAATAATTTAGTAAAAACTATGTGGAATATAATAAACGAACGAACTAATAAAAAACCGCATAAAGACAAAAGTAACATAAAACTGAACATTCTTAATACAGATATCAATAGACCAGTAGAGGTCGCGAACACTTTCAATAACTTCTTTGTTTCCATTGGAGAGCCTGACACCGGTGAAGAGAGTTCCATGCCTCAAGGCCGACCAGTGCTTAATCCTTCTCACAACTCATTTTTCCTTAGTCCCGTACAATACGGGGAAATTTTTCAAATCTTAAAAACTTTAAAAAATAAGAAAAGTTACGGGATTGATGAAATACCACCTTTTCTCTATAGACAGTGTGCTGAGCAACTAACTCTACCGTTCTATATATTAATTAATCAATCTTTTAACGAAGGCACTTTTCCGGACATGTTAAAAATATCATTAATTACACCCGTATACAAGAAAGGTTCAAAGACTGACCCTAGTAACTATCGTCCCATATCTCGCTTACCAACAGGCTCGAAAGTTTTTGAAAAAGCTATGTGTAATCGCGTGTATGCATATTGTGAAAAGTTTGGTATCTTCGACGATTCCCAAAACGGATTTCGAAAACAACGAACAACAACATTGGCAGTTTTTAACTATATACAGGAAGCGTTAAATATGGTAAATAATAAACAATATGCAATAGGAATCTTGCTTGACATGAGCAAAGCTTACGATAAAGTTCAATTTCATATACTACTGGATAAATTATATGGGATAGGTATTCGCGGTATTGCTCATTCATGGTTTAGGTCCTACTTGACAAATAGATATCAACATGTAGAGATAGAATATTTTAATTATAACACTAAAGAAATTCATAGCGTAAGATCTGAAAGCCGGGCCGTAAACTCTTCTATCCCTCAGGGTAGTGTGCTGGGTTGCTTATTGTTCCTAATATATATTAACGACCTCCCAAAAGTAATGGATGAACAATGTGTCCTATTCGCGGATGATATATCTTTCCTCGTAGGTTGTCAAAACAAAGAAAACTTAAATAATAGGTTAACAAATATTCTTGACAAGTCCACGGACTGGCTTAAAGATCATAACTTAGAAGTAAACTTTACCAAAACCAAATTAATATCTTTCTACCCTTACCAAAAAACTAAACTAGACATAAATTTAAATTATCACGGTACTAAAGTCGAATCAGTTAAAGAATTTAAGTTACTAGGTATTAACATAGACACACACATTAACTGGAAGAGCCATGTAAAAGTTATAAGATTAAAGCTGGCAAGATTTTCTTATGCTTTACGCGAAGTTAGAAAATCAACGGATTTAAAAACCGCTCTTATGACATATTACGCCTATGCTCACTCATGGCTTACTTACGGCATTATTTTGTGGGGTAACAGTGTAGATGGACCCGATGTCTTTATCGCTCAAAAAAGACTTTTGCGAATACTGATGAACATATCTCCGACCGAAAGTTGCAGGGAACACTTTCGAAACCAAAAAATTTTAACATTGATATCCTTATATATTTTTGAAATAATTAAATTTCTCAGAAACCACCCTAATTACTACACTAAACGTTCGGACATAGTTTCTAAATATACTCTTAGACCATCTAGAAAAAATAAATTAGTTCACCTTACATCTAATCTTAATATGCATTCATGTAGTCCTCATGCTATGTCTATAAAAGTTTATAATCACCTCCCTGATTACATAAAGAACATTAAAAAAACAAATCTGTTTAATAAAAAACTAAAAGAATTGTTATTGAAAAAAAGTTTAATTTTTTTAAGCACCTTAAACATTATAATAAAATAAGAAAGAAGACTTGGTTTAATGGCATGGTATTTAGACAATTTTAGAATAAATCGCCCAGATGTGCGAAAATTCTGTAAAAAATTAAATTTGGCTGATCTGCAATTACAAATAAAACGATTATTTGACAGACAATTTTACGCTGTATGTTACTTTGAACCTTTATCTCTGGCAAAACACCATCATCGAGTTCGTACAAGCCGCAGAGCTTAAACAGCTGTCGTTTTGCAAGTTAAGGTAAATTTTGCTACCGCGAGCGAAGGGGTATTTTTGATTAACAATAACTCCTAAACTAATAGACCGAGAACAGTGAATCTTAGACCAATTTGTTAAACATCTCAAATTATGTAATGGAATTAGAAAAAAAATATGGATCAACTGGTAGAAAGGTAGAAAAATATGGTAGTCATCGCTCCACATTCTTGCAGCTTTTTCAGTTGCATTGCAGAAATTGTAATGGTTTAAAAAAAACGCCCTTTCTTACCTACTTTTATAGGAATCTTAAATTAGAGTTAATTTCCATTTTTTCATCATCATCAACTTACGGTATACGTTGAACGTATTTGATCCCAAAACACTTTAGATGTGTGTAGGTAGGAAGAAGCTTAATCAGATTTGCCTTTTCATATTCAACATAAACTATATCAGAGTTACGCCTTACATACAACAAGGTTTTTTTTTATTTTTTATATTAATTATGGATGGGACGATTGTCTTCCATGACACCTGATGTTAAGTGAACATGAAGACTAAGGTGTTACACGTCCATCCACGAGAAACCTATTCACTCGACGCTTAAAAGTACTAGGACCATACTGGTCAGGGAAAATAGACGCAGGCAGTTCATTCCAAACCTTGGCGACCCGTATCAAAAAGGAACTGTCAAAGCGCTTAGTTCGACTTTTCGGAATATTAACCACATACGGATGGAAGTTCTGTCTGCGTCTAGTAGTCCGATGGTAAAAGGGTGAGGGTTCAATTTGCTCAAACAGAGCACTCGCGCACTCACCAAAATGTATCCTGTAGTACACGGTTAAACAAGCAACCTTACGACGATGCTCTAGGGACTGCAGTTTTTTAGTCGTAAGGTCGACGTTGTTAATTAGATTACGGGCTCTTCGGTCAACGGAGTCCAGCGCTTCTAGTTGATATTTGGCTGAACCATCCCTAAGATGACTGCAGTACTCCATGCATGATCGCACTTGAGCTGTAGATAAGTAAAGAAGCTGTGCAGGGCTGAAGTACCGCCGTACCTTCGAGATGATTCCCAACTTTTTCGAAGCTACTTGAGCCATGGACACAATTTGTTGACCGAAGTTTAAACTGGATGTTACAGTTACGCCTAAAAGCCCTAGATGGTCAGTGATGGGGACAGATACTTTTTGGAAAGTGGACGTAAACGTGAAGGTGCTCTTTTTTGCGGAGAATAGACACGCCTGAATTTTGGACGCGTTGAATTTGACCAACTTCGACTCACCCCAATCGGATACTTTCCGTAAGGTCAAATCAACGCGCTCAATCATTGACTTTCTTAAACTCTCGATTTCACGGGGGATACGCATCTCTCTACAACAGTGCTGTCATCAGCATAACCAATAATGCCCGGTGTTAAAAGGTCATTACTGTGCAGCAAGAATAATGTTGCAGAGAGAACAGATCCCTGAGGTACCCCGGCATTAATTGCCATTTGGTCGGAGGAGTAGCCATCTAAGACTACTCGAATTGACCGTTCCCTCTGAAAATCAGATATCCAGTCGCAGAGCCCAATCGGTATGCCATATGCTGGGAGCTTACTTAAGAAGTTACTTCATGTGTGACCCCATCGACTGCAGAAGTTGCTAACACGTACAAGGAATGGTGTGCCAAAGATCTCTACGAGGTTTGTTGAAAACAAAATTTCAGAACCACCTCAACTTTCTTAATATTTAATATTAACTAGGAACGAGATTTATGATGAAAATAATAAATTTTACTTACGTGAAATTCTTATTTAAATTCATAAAAAGGGTAAATCGTGGACCCTCTACGAAAGAGATACCTACATAGGTACATAGTTACATAGAAGCTGCACAGGTAGCTCTCACTCAGTTCGTTCTCGCAGAAAATCCTCAATCTAGTTGTATCTATTATGTCTAGCAAAGAAATAAAAAAAACAAGTCAAGTTGACGTTTTTGTCACCATTTTATTTTCTTCCTATTTCTTAGACCGTAGTGAATAAATTCCTTTTGATCTTCACTAACGGAAATAAGCCTAGAACTCTCTCGTAATGTTTACTGAAAAATGGATGATTGTTGATTATAAAAAACAATAATACGTTTTTTATGTTACGCAGATCATTTAATTAAATACCTACTACAATGTCGCAAGAAGAATCTGATGAGGAATCACAGGTAAGATTAATAGTAGATGGCGTTGCTCCATTATAAGGCTTTTTGCTAAACTTTAAAGACGTCTTCGTGGTAGGTAAGCTTGTCAAGTGTTATCGCAGTCAAAATAATATCTTCGCGATAGCTACACGGATGGTGGGCGAACAACGATTTACGGCGGTAAAATGATACGAAATACCTACTACTTATGTTAAAGAAAAAATTAGTAAGGGTAACTGGTTAAGTCGACCTAGATCTGTTAAGGGCGTATAGTACCCGTCTTTTCTAACTTATTTCACTATGAAACACTTTACCCCAAACCTAACCGTTTTCGAGATAAACTACTTTTAATTTTTTTTATAAAAATTGGCGATTTTTTGTCATTAAATGTCATATTTTGAAATTGTTGCGCTTTTTTAATATATTATTTGCTTCTTACATGCAGATTAAGATGCTCTATGATGTTAGTTACCAAAATTCTATGTAGGATTACTAAATACATAGTTCTGAGCGATTAAAAGTTGAAATAATTAAAAAAAAAATTACAGTTTACTTTTCTTTTAAGAATATCTAAAAAAATTGGTATGGAAGATGTTCGGCGGAAGTGCTTAAAAACATCTACGTTTTCAAACACTATAGCAAGGTATAACAATCAAGGCTTTTATTTAAATTCGTAGAAAAAGCCTTGGTTTCATAGTCGATACTGGATGTAACAATAATTAGGCTGATTGGACTAAATTTATTTTTTAGCCCTAGAAAGTAAAAGAACAAAGAAATTAAGATTGTAAAATATAAAATTTACTATCGTTGCACCATTACATTTCACGCTCTTTCGAAAATTTGCAGGGCAGCCTTCATGTTAGAACCATATGTTCGTAATAAGGTTCAGAGGCAAATCTCTCATGAAGGATTTTCTCTTTTCAGGAAGTTTTCATAGAGCGCCCCATTCAAATTATCAAGCAAAATAGGGTCTCATCAAATGATTGGAAATGATGTCCATTCACACATTTACGCTTAATCTTCGCTAGGGCCTTCGTTTATTTTACTTTCCTGGGCTAAAGAATGGATTAGGTTCAATAAGCGAAATTATTTTCACGTCCACTATCGCCTATGAAACTAAGATTTTTTCTACGAATTTAAATAAAAGCCTAGATTGTTATACCTTGTTAAGTATCTGACAAAACGTAGGTGTTTTTAAGCACTTCCGCCGAACATCTTCCAAACCATTTTTTTAAAATTTTCTTAAAAGAAATGTAAACTGTAATTTTTTTTTATTTCAACTTTCAATCGATCAAACTATGTATTTAGTAATCTTACGTAGAATTTTGGTTATTTAGATGATAGAGCATCTTAATCTGCATGTAGGAAGCAAATAATAATAATATAAAAGTGCACCAAGGTTAGGTTTGGGGTAGGGTGTTTCATAGTGAAATAAGTTAGAAAAGAGGGGTACTATATGCCCTTAACGAATCTAGGTCGACTTAACCAGTAACCCTGTATATTGCAGAACATACATAGGGGTTAATTTGGTATCTATTGAGGTATCCCTTGGACTCCAAAACAATGTATGTCTTCATTTCAATAGCTTCTCTGATCATTCTAGGGAGGTAAAGTTTCTCCCTGGATATTTTTTCACAGATTCATTCCTTAAATAATGGGCTTTGCGCAAAGTATAGACTTTGTTGCCCTTTGCATTTTGATATCTATCAGAAGTTATGTTCTTACCGCGCATTGATATATTTCGTAGTGTATGACCACTGAAGGAAAGTTTACAGCCAGAGTAAATTCTGTAAGCAGCTGGATCTTGCAAAGGAGTGTTTTAGTTAACCAAACGAAAATGTTAATTAATTTTTAATAGCGGTTCATACAGGGTGAAACATAAGAAGGAATTATACAGAAAATATGTGTTTCTCAATGTTGAATTTCAGTTCATGTGAAAGTGACGGCAGGCAAAAATATGCAAACGTTATTAGAGAACCCTTTAATTTAAAAAAAAATTTTAAATTTGTTTCGTCTCATGGTCACCCTAATTGCTATGAAAAACTGTCATAGACATAAGGCTGCGTTTCCACTGACGCGGAGCTGGGCGGAGAATAGCAGTGGAAAGTGGTAAGTATTTCCACTGAAGCGGAACGGAGTGGAGCATACTTTTGGTATTGCGAATTTGTGCGCTCAGTACCATGATAACTACTATGATGCACTGCGAGTCAAATGGCTTGGCGTCATACACCCACCCCCGTACCCCCGTTCACACCTCTTCCGTTCCTCCACTACACAGCCTAGCTGACATCTACACCGCACTGCCCCGCTGACCTCCACTCCGCTATCCTCCGCTTCAGCTCTGCCCTACTCCGCTCGTGCTGTTTCCATTGAAGTGGAGCGGAGATTTCGAGCATAGTGACTTTTCTATTCATGCAACGCTAATCAAGGCTTCGCTCACCTCCGGCCAGCTCCGCGTCACTAGAAACCCAGCCTTAGGGTGACCATAGGGTTGGTGTTTTTATTGTTATTGCTATTGTTTGCTTCTAGAATGCAATTAATTCCCCTTAAAATACTGCTATAGAATCAAGAAAAACTGACGATTGTCGTTTCACCCAGCACATTGTTTTGATAGGAGCGCGACTAAGTAGGTTACCAATCTTGTCAGTAAATTATAAAGTAAATATTCTTTACGTTTTTCCTCAGGCCATTTCTCTTATTTATTCATTTAATAATTTATGTACACACAAGGAAAATATTTGTGTATATTTATATTTTTGTTTTTGGTTACGTTGTAACTTTCTTGTATGATCGATATGTAAGTTAATTTCTAATCTAAGTTAATCAATGCTTTTGCAGTCATTGAACGATCCTCCTCCGGACGTGCCTCTCGTTGTTCCCGAAAGTGAGGATCCTCCGGAAGAACGCTTTGCCGAAGTACCCAGTAGTGAGGCTTTTTATGATCAAGACTATGATAATAAGTAAGATTTCCAGATAAATTTGTTTAGTACCTACTCCTACTTGAAAAACTAAACTTACGTTTATGCTATACTAAAGAGGTTTATTTATGTTGCGTAAGAGGTTTATTTATGTTGCGTTATCTATTTTTATTGATCATTATTATTTTTAATGTGCACAATGTGCTGAAGCCAATAAATTCAGCACACAATGTTTTTGTAGAACGGGTTGAGGAACATGTTAATCCTTTAACCGCCACGGATATAACCGACAAATATTTTCGAGTCCATTCCGCCACGGTCGTATAGTATATACGACTAAAAACAACCATTTTTTATATGTTTTTTTTTTATTTAATAACGCTGGATTATGTTTAAAATGTTAATATTTAGTAAATAGTTAATCAAGTAATCATTTACAATTGAGTACACTTAAGTCTTTTAAGAATCGGCTTTCAAGAATCTTATGACTTTGAAGTGATCTGCTTTATTGTACTGCAGTTCGATGTTCCCGAAATTTAGAGGAATGATTATTCATATCTTTTTCTTGTGGTCGTTTTAAGCAAATTGTGCTTTTTCTAATTTTTGTTCGATACTTTTTTTATTTGAAAAAGAGGTGTTTTTCAGAGATTTCTCGATATATCTCTTAAACTGCCGGAGCAAACGACGTGAAATTTTTCTGAGTGTAAGATATTATATCGTATTAAAATGCTGTAAGAAAATATTTTCAATAAAATGCACACAATCGTTACAAAAAGCAAAAACAGGTTTTGAGACTTACGTCCTCTAGTTCCGAGTTAAAAGTGTTAAAACAGATCAGGCAATTCTAACCTTTACGTCCACTGGAAAAGACCTTATATTGATCGTTCATGGGATCGACAGCTCAGTGCCGCTCGGTTCGTCGAAGGGGGAACACGTATCACTTTGTCGTCGGCAGTGCTAAGCTTACGTTACGATAAAAGATTAAAATACATGCTAAAAATTTATAATTGAAATAAAAACATTATATCTAAGTGGCAGGGATAGCGCGCTAGTCTATTAATCGGTTCAAAAACCAATAGTGGGTTTTGAAACTATTTATTTTAAAACATGATAACTAAATTTACGATGCAAGATGAGGTATTGACTGACGGAGGTCTACTTATAATGGACGGCATGTGAATTTGTATGAAACTGTCGATCGCTACCAGATTATTCTGACCTCTGCCTCTGTCGAAAAGAAAGCGATGTGAGTAGGATGCAAATATAAAAATGCGATGTAGACATACATCGCCGTTTTTTATGCAATTCGTGACGATTTAGCCTAGTAAGAAATTCAATGTATTTAAATATTATGTATCAATATTACGATATGAAAAAAACAGTTTCGATTGCCTTATCAACAATATTTTTTAGAAATAAAAAGTCTTTGGCACAGATTGCGCTTCGCAACAGTGGAGTCGTCATCTGAACTAACTAATTTACTAACGGTTAAAAGGTTAATCTATTTACTTATTTTATACTTTTACTGATATCACTAAATAATACTGTTTTCTTTTTAATTCACCGTACCGGTTTGTAAGGATACAATTAATTTTTTGAAAAATATATTCTTATATCAAATTAATTTTTACAGAAAGATAATAAACGTACCTACAAATAGTTTCATAATGCCTAATAATACCACAACTCCAATGAGTGAACAAGAATTATGTGACATAATGATTTTCTCTGTAGTTTTTATATTAGCTCGTTTGTCTAGTTTTAGCAAGTTTTTCTCTGTAGATTTGATTTAGTTTAGATTATATACGTACTCTATTTGGCAGTGTTATAATAAACTTTTTTTTTTAATATTTATAATTGTGATCATTACTATACAGGGTTAATTTTATTAAAATTTTATAAAAAAATTGTTAAAATTAACCTTGTAGATTATTTATTTAGAAATTTTATTTAGTAACTTAAGTCGAAAATAATCTTTCATTTAATAATATTTTATAGCCTTTTAGTTATACAGGGTGGATTTTTTTTATTCCACCTGGAGGGAAAGTAGGTACTCTAAATAATAGAGATAACAAATTTTATTAATAAAGCCACATTCAAAGATTTTCGAAAGTTCGCTCGCCTCACCTGAGAATCAAACCGACTAAAATCTGTAAAAATATTTTTATTGCATCGATCGTTAGGGTCAATTGCAAGGATGAAATCTCTATAGCATACTTGGTTAATTGAATGAATGGAATACCATGAAATCTTCAATTATTTTAATTACTAACAAAATTTACAAAAAATGGCAATCGAAAATTTGTTATCTCTATTATTTAGGGTGTTACCAGACCAATCGATCTATAGTCGATCGAAGTCGAGAACTGATATGGTAATTTAAATTGATAGACGGATACCGTTCCACTAACCAGCTGATCGACGGTTGGTCGACGTTGATCTAGTAATCCCAACTATATTCCATTAGCTCGATTGACGTCGACAAATCTATTCCATCATTGTTTTACAAATTAAGGTGAATTTTGCTAAAGTAAAAATAAAAGTATCTGCAGACTGGCAGGGTCTTGGATTTGAACATCCATACGTGGTATTTTCATCGATAAAACTGTTTATAGTGCTTCTCTAAAGTTTAATTACTATATGTCAAGCCACACACTTCATAGTAAAAGTCTATCATCGTCAGTGTAAAATATTTGTGTTCTCATATAATAAGTTGTTTTTTAGGAGATCGCACATTTGGATACAATAGATAACGATAATTTGCTTCCCGAAATCTCGTTTAAAAACAGTGGCAAAGATAATATTTGTATTTGTACTCCTTATTCCTTATATAATCAAGATACAAAATTTTTTAGATCAGTTAAAATCAGTGGCTGACCATTATTTTCTTTTTAATTACGGGCTTGGAGCAGTGCAGGTTATTGCCGAACATCAGAAGGGTTTTTATTCTAGACAGTGTTCAATAAAACTTTAGTTACGTTTTTGACATTTAAGAAGAATAATTTTGTTCAAAAATTACTTTCCAAAAACTCAATTAAATTCAAGAACATAAGGAAATTTCACTCTTTTTCTAAACATAGTGTTCTCGTTATCAGATAGTCCTAAGGTCCATCCATGTCCGGTGTCATCCAAACGAGTCGTTTTTTGGACACCCTGTATATACAAAGTATGTCATCATTAATATTAATATTTTTTGCTGATTTTTCACTCTTTGTTTATTTTAAGAATCTGTAGTTTTATAAAAAATATACAATTATTTGCGTTAGATGTAAATATGACTGAGTTTTGATAAAAGTTACCACGTACAATGCATACGGAAGGTTGAATTCATGCTAAAAATTCATGTTCGTCAAAACTCTCCTTTCTTGTAGGGATACAAATTATAAATCCGACAAGACTCATCATAATCTCCTGTCCTAGAATCTATAATTCGATTTTTTATTACAATAAAATAGTTTTTTTCTGCAATATTTTTTAATCTACATTAGGTAAATATTGAGCATTCCAGATATTGCTTAAATATTTAAATACACTTCTTAAATAGACATGAAAATTTTGGTATTCATACCTACACACTTACAGGCAAACACTTATTAATTATTATAAAAATGTTTGCTTACAGTATTTTTGAGTTTCAAATATTTTGATTCGATTCTTATTCCAGGTAAAAATAAACTGATTGGTACTACTAAGTCCAAGGTCAAATGCATATTGCAAAGAAAACTAAATGTCTCTTAGCTATATGGTATGGGGACAATAAGTTAAAAATTGAAGTATTAGAAAAGGACGACCAGTTTTGGAAGACAGAAATGGAACCCAAACTTGTCTCATTTTATATGGAGTGTTTGTTGCCTGAATTGGTGGATCCTCGCTACCCTACAACAAAAAATTTTCGAGACCCATCAATAGTAAATGTTTCCACACCTACCTTGTCGACGATCAACGATCAACCATTTGAAGTAAATAATAGTACTGATGACGTTTTATTTCTTCATAGTCAACCAGTTCGACAACGAAGATTGGATTTTTCGGAATTGTAAAAGATTGTTTTTTTTCTTTTGTAAAATACATATATACCTTTATACATTATTAAGTTCAAACTCCGTTTTTTTAATATGATAGTTACTATGTATAAGTAATGCCATTGAATGCAACATAAATATCAGACGTAAATATAAGAAATTATTAAAATCGATCAAATTTAATAAAGGAGCAACAACTGCAATTAATCACATTAAAAAAAATACAAAAATATAACACGTTAGGTACTTATAATTAATGAAACACTAACATTCAAATATTTAACATTTTTTCACTAAACAATATTAAGAGATTATAAAAATACTTTTAATAACAGTTGTTGTGACTCCGTGGATTTCTTGTTCCTTAGCATTGAACGCTGTTGACCTGCGATGGCGCCATTGGCGCGAAATTCAAATCTTAAATGTTTAACGACGAGTGTAGCGTGAGGGGCGCGTGAGGGGCGCGCGGAAAAGGGCAGTGCGTTTTAAAGTTATATTTGCTGACAGTGGGCTCTTAATTAGAAAACCTTAAAAATATGTCAGAAGTTAGATAAATTAGATTATTTTATTATTAGAAAATTGCATTGATGTCCAGCACCATTGTCGGATATAACCGACCATAGGGATGGGACATAAGCAAAGATTTAATGAAACGAAAATCCACTTAAGTAAAAATATTTATGTTTAAACTGACAATTTTTTAACAAATTAATTAAAATAATTAAATATATTGTTACTATAGAAATAAATATGTTTAATTTCTTTGAAAATAAGTATAAAAATGTCAGTGATACTTCATCTATCACATATCACAACATACTATAGATTCATAAAAATATTCATCTTTGGCCTAATATATTGTGCGGAAATCAATAAATCTTTCAAAATCTTTTGAACGATTTTTGTTTCGTTTGGTTACCGAAGTACATACTATTAGAAATTTTATATCAAAGTTCCTTTCTATCTATTTGTCTGTCACCTCTTCAAGCTTAAACAGCTGAAACTATTAAGATTGAATTTGAAGCGTGCGAAGCTGGGACGGGTATATCGATCTACCATTGAACATCCCTATTTGTTGTAGGTATTTATTTTTAGATTGTGACTGTGCTTGGCGCTGGGAGCACGACAACTGGAGTCTGTCGGGTAAAGGGTTAAATAGCCGACGGTCATGTCAAAAGAACCTTTTACCTAATACTTTAAACGTTTTTTTCCAACTGTTTTTAGATAAATTAGGCTTTATTATTATTCTGTTACAGACTACCTTTTTTCTACGCGTCTATGTTTGCTACTGTTATAGAAGATGTCTTGTTGCAACTGCGCATTTTAGGTCTGTTCATATTTCTCTATCTATTATTTCTCTATCTCTGTAAGTTTTCATTTTTCATTGAGAGTATTTAGTGACCACGTGGTCTGCAATGATACTGAAACGTCGAGTTAATATTTGAAAAGTAAATTGTGCGCGATGAATCCGGTAAAAAACTGTTTTTTTTAAATAATATAAATCGAAAAACAATATTCTTATCAATACTATAAATGCGAAAGTTTGCATGTATGGATGGTTGTTTGTTCCACAATCACGGCTCAACGGATTTGGATGGATTTGGCATAGAGATAGTGGGCATTCTGGAATGGCATAGGCTACTTTTTATACCAAAATTCATAGTAGGTCAGAAATTGCGTGGCTGAAACCGCGCGGAAAAGTTAGTAAGATAATAATACCTATAATATAATAATAAGTAATTTCAATCTTATCTGATGGTCAGTGATATCTCTATGTACCTCATTCTTATGCTTAAACTTGTGCCATTAATTCTGCACGTAAATAACAGTGTCACTTTTCCTATCTTGCTGATTAAGTGCCAACGCTGCGTTACGCGTTCGAACGCGCGTTTCATACAAAACTGCAACGTCCGTACCATACGCGCGTTCGATACGGACGTTCGGAATGCGCCAAGCGCAGCGTATGATACGCGCGTACGGTACGGAAAATGTTATAAAAATTTGTATGTAAAATGTAGGTACCTACTATATAAATCTATGGGTGAGTGTGCTTTTTTGAAGATACGGACGTACGGTACGTTCATTATGTACTTTCGGAATGCGCAAAACGCCGCGTATGATACGCGCGTTTGGTACGGACGTGGCCGCGCGCGCTCCGAACGCGCGTCCCAATTCAGTCGGTAACGCTCCGTGGAACATGTCACACGCGGTTTGGATACAGAGCGACTCAATTTTAAAACAAATTCCCCGCACAGCAACCTCGATTCTATAAATGGACTAACTGGAATAGACTTAATATAATGATGGAAGATGACTCATAATATACCTAATTATTTTCACAGGAGAATGTAACAATGAATTGCGTATGAGAAAGACTTCAGCGGACATCCAATACTGGAAAGCTGTTAAATTTGGAGTAGCACAGGCGAACAAAAAACATGAGCTAGATTATATCGATCCAACGAAACTTACCTGCGATCAATATAAATTGGATAAACTTGAATCAGATAGGTAATTTTCTATGACTTTATGATTCTTTTATTGAAATAAGAAAATCGTTATTTATAGGCCACGATCTCTACCAATGTCATGTCTCCACCAATTATTGCTATTTTGGATTTTAGCTTTATTATGATTGTCCAAGGATGTCATAGTAACGGCAAGCTTATTTGCTTATAACATAAACTGTTTTGTCCTTTGTTTATAATATTTATTCATAAATTCTCGATTATTAGGCAATACTGGGATAAAAGTCATATTATGAAATTGAACTACTGATTTCATACAAAAAAGCAACATACAGGGTGTTTCGTTAACGTTGGATTAAACGTAAATGAAAGATAGATCGCTTAATTTCTTGTAAATAATTTTGAACAGTTTTGTGATGGTTCAGCCAAATATTAATTGGAAACGCTGGACTCCTTTGACCGAAGAGCCCTTATAAGCTCATAAATAACGTCGACCTTACCTGGTTTCCTAATCTTTTAAATATTGTACATCACTATTGTGATGTACAATATTTAAAACATTAAACTTGCCTCACCTTAATGACGTCGACTAGTAGTGATACTATCCTAACTAAAGGAAAATTAGTGACTGTTGGGTCGCTGTGAAGGCATTATCTGTTAGAAGAAGGCATATCTTTGGTATCTATTTTCACAAGTTTTTTCTTTCATCGACACTATTTTTGGCCTTGGTTTTCAGTGTTACTAGAGTAGGTAGGTACCACTCTACTACTCTCAGCTCAGACGGTATAAATTGATGATGTGAGAGACATCTGTAGCTAAAAAAATCAGCAAAATACGCCTGCATTTCATATTTGAGGAAAGATCTTTTTCTTATTGTGCTCTCTGTTTCTCAAGAAAAATCTTTACAGAACTCGTATACCTATTCAGAACTTTACCACGAGATAACCAGCATACCTCAGTATGGTACAAAAAATAACCGTCGAATGAGTTCTAAAGAGCCATACTAATAATTTGTTTCTTAGTTACCTCCCCCCCCCCCCCGAAAAATTTTTGAATTACCCACAGATTAGGAACATTTTGGAGAGTGCTCTGTTTTAGCAAATTGACAAATAAATTGCAATAATATACAGAATTGTTTTTTAATCACTCGCCAAATTTTTATTACTCAATAAGAATCGTTTATAGAAACGATTTTTGCAAAAAAAAAGATATGTATTTCTTTTTCAAGGGAATTAATATATTCGCTAACTTATTAAGCAAAGCATGGTCTCTCTAAATTATGAATGAATACCATTATTATAAATACGACTAGGTACGTATAAATTCTACAAAACATGTTTTTTTCCATGTCACGGTCAATTTGTACTGTACCTATTTGTATGACTGAAAAAACGTGCGAAGAGTTTTTTTCCGCCGACTTTTTTTGTTAACAACTATCAACAACTAGTTATAGCCGAAGTATGTGATGACTGACTTCATCAAGTGTTTTACTTTTTGAATTTTGTATATTTAGATATGTCTTTCAATTGATACCTACATTTTTGTTCCAGGAAATTTTTGGAGACCGTTTTCCTAGGACTATACAAAGATATGGCCTTGAAAAACATGTTTCAAGCTCTTGTTTTTCAAATCAATAAGAGAATAGCTCAAGATGAATATTTGACGACTGTCATGGAAGAGGAATCAAGAACCAGATAGTAACAAATGGGTTTATTATTAAAATCGTAAAAGATTCACTATAAGACTAGCTGTGCTGTTTATACGAATGGATATACATTTCATTTTATTTATTTATTTATTAACAATTTATTGCACACATTACAAAAGGAGAAAAAAATAGAATGATAACACAAACGTATGATAACACAAACGATAAGTATTGTACAATGGGCCTTATCGCTTCAGAGCGATCTCTACCAGACAACTCAAAGTTGTATAGAAATAAAAAGAAACTGTACAAACATCGGCAATAACAAAACTTGTGTTTAGTTTTATGAATACATAAAAAAATATAAAATATTTACATAATGATAAATACGTAGGTAACTAAATAAAATATATGCAAAATATATATAAATAAGTATACATAATTAATAAAAATAAAATACCTACTTAATAAAATACTTGTTCTAATTTTCAATCAGAGAAAGGTAATAGTTTTTTAATTTAAATTTGAATAGGTTTAATGAGGGAGCAGATTTTACTTCAAATAAACATTACAAAATCACTTTGGTACACAAACAATTAAACGCTTGAATTTTAAAAATGAAATAGAATGTCCTCCTCTCTCCTCTTTCAAATTGCTATGCCCACTAATTTACCATTGTGGAATGCGATAATAGTATATTTCAACACACTTGCTCGTAAAGTGAGCCTTATTCTATTGAATTTAGAACTATAAACTGGGCTATAAGTCACGCGTGCATAATATATTATACCCTAGTGCATAATATAATGAATCCTACAAAGTTGAATTGTACCTTTGTGCAAATTACATGCGAGTAAACAGAGCATATTTTATTGATCCGGGTTATATATTAAATATTTTCAGAAACAACAAAGAGGTTTTATACCACTTCAAATCCATATACATTTTTAAATGTTTGCGCCTTATATTAGTAAAACAAATATGTATATCAAACAAATTGTTCACAATTTACAATAATTTGTTATAAAACATTAAAATATTTGCATTGACCACTCCAAATTAAACATTTTCACGTAAAATAGGCTGTATATGCTATACAGACATTGACACATTTGGCAGAAAAAAAACCTACGCGCATGCGCGATGTTCGGCGCCATTTTTCAATCACAATTCACAGCTTTGTTATTAAGTGTGTTTGTTATTTTATGACCACGTATATCTGTCTTTTACTCACAAGTGTGTTGAAAAACGTCGTATGTAACTCGTGAGCGTTGCTAATTACAGTCTCGGCTCATTATTAAGCCCTCGCCTGCGGCTCGGGCTCAAATCACAGCCTCGACTGTAATTAACAACTTAGCTCACTTGTTACATAATAGTATATTATTAACGACGTTTTTCAACACACTTGTGGGTAAAAGACAGACATACGTGGTCATAAAATCTCTTTGTTGTTTCTGAAAATATTTTATTGTTGTCTTTGTTAGTTCCACTTAACACACGAGATGGCGTTGATTGTCGTTTAAACCGCGCATAAACTGAAATAAATAAAATTATGTATACTTGTTTTAAGGTTGTTCAAATTGTTCTCAAATAAAGAAAGTGGTTTCCTATAATATACCTACATACGTATGAGTGGTTTCATTAGTGGTGTAATACTTAGTATATAATGTATAACCCGGATCAATAAAATATGCTCTGTTTACTCGCATGTAATTTTCACTAAGGTAAAATTCAACTTTGTAGGATTCATTATATTATGCTCTAGGCCTAGGCTATAATATATTATACACACGTGACTTATAGCCCAGTTTATAGTTCTAAATTCAATAGAATAAGGCTCACTTTACGAGCAAGTGTGTTGAAAACTATTGAATTGAATTGAATTGAGCGGCCAATAATTATTGCTTAGGACTTCGCTGGGTTAAGGTGTAAGACATTAAAATTATTCAGTAATCCTGAAAATTCAGACACAATTTGGGAACAGAGAGGAGCAGAGGTACTGTAAAAACTTCCGGAGCTGTCTAAGTCTGTGGAAGAGCATGATACAAATTCAGAAAATAAATTATCAGAATCATCATCTTCAACAATTTCAGAAGTTTTCATTAAGGGCCCCATTCGCGAAATCTATGCGTTTTCAAACTCATTACAACCGGCCAATATTGTTTGTCTGTATCGGATAAAAATATATGTTGAAGTTTGTTTAATATATTTTATAAATCTGTGGATCAAAACACGATACTGAAAACTTTACTCGATCATAAAAAAATACGAAAAAGATGAAAATTTTAAGTGATTTTCCGATATTCTAATAGAATATCAAACTTATACTTACAAAACCTTGTCATAATATTGGTAATGTAGCATAAAATTAATTTCTGTGGATAATTTCTTTCTTAAACCGTTCTATTTTTTCTAATATAATATAATATAATAAAGACGACGGTGCGATACAATTCAGTACCACGCGAGGCGTCATGGAGGTAGGACCTGTGTCGCTTTTGCTCCCAATTTTCCCGCGTAATTGATCGTCTTTTTGACCATAGCGTACACATAACAGTACGAAAATTTAATTTTTGTTAAGTCACATTTTATATTTTGATTGATAAATTAAAGGAGTATTATAAACAATTATCACTTCTGAATATAGAGCTAAAAACTTGTTTCTGATATATTTTTTTTAAGTTTATTAGACAACAAGTGCAAAAAAGCATATAATTTTTTTTGCGATAAATCTTTTCTTACGTAATCACCCGACGAAAACAAAAGGAGGATTATTATTCTATACGTACGTATACAGGGTTAATATTAACGCATCACCTCTTGTGGGCTGCCTCTCCACATACATTCCAATGTAGATACTGATAGTTGCACATCGATAAATATACAGGGTGTAATTTTTAATGCCATCTGGAGGGAATGTACTCTAAATAATAGAGATAGCAAAATTTAGTCCAAAGAAACTGTCCTTTATTATTGAACAGAAATAAAACCGCATTCAAAGATTTTCAAGAATTCACTCGTTTCACCTGGGATTCAAACCGACTAAAATCTGTAAAAATGACACCCTGTAATTTTATTGTGTGGTTCGTTAGAGCCAATCACAAAAATAAAATCTCTCTCACATACTAGGTTAATTCATTGGAAGGAAAACCATGAAATCTTCATTTTTAGATTTAAGTCGGTTCGATTCCTGGGTGAAGAAGCGAGTTTTTGAAAACTCTTTGAATACAGTTTTAATTTTTCCTAAAATAAAGGACTGTTTTATGGAGTAGAATTTGCTATCTCTATTATTAAGAGAACTTTACCCCCAAGTGACATTAAAAAAAATTGCCATATATATTATGTACAATATGTTCTGCTTGATTTCCCATAACTAGGTACAGTTTGCGACGTTTTGTGGTGTACATTGTATGCAACTTTCCTCAACGTTTAAAATGTTTTTGTTGTTTATTGTATGACTTCAGTGACACGCGTCTATTGAGTGGATGAAATGTGACATTTACACATAGATACACGGGTGATATTTTATGAACTCATTATATTAAGACCGAGGGTATCTTGGAAAGTATGCACTTTTGAACCACATATTCTTTGGCAAAAAGTATTATTTTTTAAGTAAGGAACAAAACCTCAAAGTTATGGGATATATATTATATAAGTATTAAAGAACACCTATGCAAAGTTGTATATTATAGAGGTGTTCTTTTTGATGTGTGCTGATAGATGCTGATGGGTGCTGATAGTTACTGATAGGTGACGATTGTAACTGATGGATGCTGACAGGTGCTGATGGGTAATGATGGTTGCTGATAGATGCTGTTGAGTACCGATAGGTTGGGTGCTCAGATGTGCTGATAGGTGCTGATGGGTAATGAAGGGTGCTGAGAGATGCTATTGGGTTCCGATGGGTACTGATAGGTGCTGATGGCTTCTCATAGGTGTTTATCGGTGCAGATGGGTAACTACTGATAGGTACTAATGGTAATTTATAGGTACTGATGAGTGCTGATAAGACATTAGCACTGATGGTGAGATTAAGATGGGTATTAGTTATTAATATCGAAAAGAATATCAGTTAATTTGTTAGTTAATTTGTTTGAATGGGTTACGTTCAAATAATATTGCTTTGCCTGTACTTAAACGTCAAATAAAATAATGGATTGAAAATGTCTGTCCGTTAAAATACCTTCTTGTATTTATTTTCGTCACGAGTAAAATAGACTATATTTCAAAAGTTCCAGATATCAAATTAGTTTGGTATCTTTATAATTTCAACAAATATGTTTTTGAGTAATGCTGCCACCTACAATTCTTTTGATGTACCTAGTTATTAATATATAAAAAGTACTTACTTCGTTCTTGAAAAGGAATGTAGATGGCATCTACCACCAATTTTCCTGTGTGTTGAAATTATGATTCCAGATAGTTATAATTTCACAGTGTTAAAAGTTAGTTTAAATTGGTCACCTTTTATGTATTTTGTGGTTAAACTTTCATATGCTATGTTTTTCAAAAATATAGTGTTTTGGACCTTTATACATCAACTTTAGTAACATTAAATTATATCTGATCAGTTCTTTTACGAATAATCTAGTTCAAAGTTCAAACAGACAAACCCTTCGGCTTTATAGATTAGACGGCTAATACATTATGACGATACATAGACATTTAAGAATATAATCATACATTACTATTTTTTAGATATAATTAACTACTACAAATTTACTACTTCGTGTAAACAGGTGCACATTCCGAAGGGGTGGATTGAATTTCATTTCATAAAAAAATTAATTATTTGTAACATTCACACTACATTATTTAGCTCAAATTAACTCGTGTTGTAGTGACTAAATAACGGATCCATACTAAATAATAAATGCGAAAGTCTTTCTTTCTGTTCCTTTATTTCAGCCAAACCATCCGACCGATTTGTAGAAAATTAGTAATGAAAATAGCTCCCAAACCCTACTTTTTTTCAAACATCAGCCCTATTTGATTGGAATGAGAGATAAAAGCTTACGTAAAAGATCTCAACTACCTACTTATCTGATTTTAATGAATTTTGGAACAAATAATTTATGAAAGTTATAAATTAACGTCACGATATACTTTCAAGTCAAAATAGCACGATTTTCACAACAGTATTCAGTAAGGATATAAATTTAAGAAGATTTAATCTATAAAATGGCAATTACAATATTTATAAAAAATAAAATAGTAAGTATAGGTATCGCAATACTAAATCCAGATAAATAAAAATATAGATTCTATTATATCATCCATGACATAAGTTTTAGTCATCGTAGAAACGAATTTCGTATAACAAGCCACACCATAGGTATAGTACTACTGTATTACTGCTATTAATTATACTGTGACATTTCTGTGCGCTGACGTGTTCATTTACGCGACTGCCCGCCACGCAGTCCCATATAGCGTTAATGCCTACTGCGGTCGAAAATACTCGCCTTAAATGATATATAATAAATATGACACAGTAAATATATGTATATGGCATATACAAATAAATAATAAATTATATTATATTAAAAAATAAATATTAATATTATTAAACTAGCTGTTGCGCGCGGTTTTACCCGTGCAATTTCGACTCCCGCGGGATTTTCGGGATAAAAAGTAGCCTATACGGAATCGGAAGAATCCCTCTAAGTAACGGTAAAAGAAATTTTGAAATCGGTCCAGTAGTTTTTGAGCCTATTCAATACAAACATACAAAAATACAAAGGTTTCCTCTTTATAATATTAGTATAGATACGAGGGTCATTTGAAAAGTTTTTAGCCTAACATTGTTAGACTCGTCGGTATATTTTATAACTACCCTCATTTTATAGCTACATTATTTAGCAACAAGTATGCACAGTTTAGTTTATTTGCAATAATTAATTGTTCGTTTACACGTGATACCGTAAGTCAAGTCAGAGCAATTTTTGAAAATGGATAAAATTGAACATCGTGCAGTGATAAAATACTTGTATTTGAAAGGTTTAACTCCAAAAGCTATACATGAAGACATGTCTGCCACTTTAGGTGAGTCCGCTCCTTCGTATGCGACTGTTAAAAATTGGGTGGCAGAGTTTAAACGTGGTCGTGAGTCCATTCAAGATGAGCCCCGTAGTGGCCGGCCCTCGACGGCTTCCACTGATGAAAACAAAGAAAAAATCTGTGATTTAATTTTATCTGACCGAAGATTGACAGTCGAGGAAATAGCTAAGACTGTAGGCATCTCTTCTGAGCGAACACATCATATAATTACTTCTGAACTTGGATTCTCTAAGGTGTCTGCGCGGTGGGTACCGCGGCTGCTTTCAGTGGAACAAAAACGCAACCGACTCACAACTTCCCGCGACTGTTTAGAGTTATATGAAGCTGATCCACAGGAATTTATTGAAAGATTTATAACCATGGATGAAACCTGGGTTCACCACAATACACCTGAGACAAAAGAACAGTCGAAACAATGGAAAAGGGCAGGATCACCCACCCCAAAGAAGGCAAAAGTGGTTTTATCGGCTGGCAAAGTCATGGCATCAGTTTTTTGGGATGCAAAGGGTATAATTCTGGTGGATTATTTAAAAAAGGGTGAAACAATAAATTCTGATTACTACTGCAACCTGCTGCGGCTTTTGAGAGAAAAAATCAAAGAAAAACGTCCAGGTTTATTGAGGAAGAAGGTCTTGTTTCATCAGGACAATGCACGCGTTCACACTTCTGTGCAATCTATGGCAGAAATCCATCGGTGTGGCTTTGAATTGTTACCTCATCCCCCATATTCACCGGATTTAGCACCGTCAGACTTCTACCTGTTCCCAAAGCTGAAAAAATTTTTAGGTGGTAAACATTTTTTTACAAATGAAGAGGTCATTGCCGCCGTAGACGCTTATTTTGAGGAGTTAGACGAAGATTTTTTTAAAATGGGTATCGAAGCCTTACCGGGTCGATGGAAAAAGTGTATTGAGCTCGGGGGAGAGTATGTTGAAAAATAAAAATATAATCAAAATCATGTGGTTTCATTAAGTACGTTAGGCTAGGAACTTTTCAAATGACCCTCGTAAATAATGTATTTCATTTTAAGTCTTAGAACAAATGTTGTTAGGGGTGATGTGGAGAGGCTGCGCGTAAGAGGTAATGCGCTAATCAAAATTAACCCTGCATATTATGTTGATTTGATTAACAGTTTGATTGGTATGTTAGTTGTCTAAGGTCAGTTTAAAGCAGCTCTACCACAATTTGAGCCAAACTCGTCTTAAACGAAGTGTGAGTTTGCAAATAGTTCTTCTATTGCAGTTGTAATAATTTGTATTCATTAAATTTCACATTGTAGAAAGTTTAGCCACCATTTTAAAAGTAAAGTATTTGTGCCAGTAATAATTTTTAGAGCTACGAGTAAGTACATGAAATATACTTTTTTGTTGTTACCTAAAAAAAGAAAATTTCAAATATGTTAAAAACCAAAATTTCTTTGGATTTCCAAACTAAATAAAAAACAAATCTTTTCATTTAACTCACGCTTTTGGCTATCCAATTTCTAGAATTATGAATATACCTACACAATAGCACGGGTGATCATCTTGATTTTTAATAAATAATAAAGAAATAGCCACAAGTGGATTTTAAGAAGCCAATTTCCCAAATGCTTGTCTCACAATTCTCAGGCGTTGTGGTTGACATAGTTTTAAGTGCGGTAAGCAAGGCATCACAAGAGGCTTGAAACTTGCTGAGTTTTAGAAGATACTTAATATGATAATTTTTGTATATCGATTTTATGAACAAAAATATTTAATCAGCGTACTAGATTTCGCATAAAAAAAGTTAACGTTGTGTATGAAAATTATTTTTATTACATTTACTTCTGCTTTGTTCGTACAGTCAGCAACAACCTAAGTGTGGTCATTAACTTTTGATTCCGACTGTATCTATTGATGTTTACAACGTGTAACAAAATCTATACATATAATAAAATGGTAGGAAAGTCAAAACTGTACATTGAATATTTTTTAAAAGAATACTTGGGGTATGATCTACAATCGAAACAGAAACAAAAAATATAGTTTTTAGAATTTTTGTCTGTTTGTCTGTTTGTCTGTTTGTCTTTCCGGGATAAACTCAAAAAGTACTGCATGGATTTACTTCAAATTTGACATGAAGATAGTTAAGAAGTCGGGTCAACATATAGGCTACATATTATCACGCTAGCAGTGTTATAATCGTAGGTGCGTTTGGTGCTGCATAGCGTTCACGCAGACGACGTCGCGGGCAGCAGCTACTGGAAAGATAAAACTTAAGGGTTAGCTTCTATATACCATACGTAGAATATACTTACAGTAAAAGAATTAGCGTGATCAGTGCTGGTATAGACTTTCACACAAATTTATTTAATTATTTTGGATATGCAGTCCCCATTTAATATCTAGTACCTCGATGATGGGACTCTGGCAGGGAAGCCAAACATAGTTCAGAGAGATCTAGATGTACCATACGTAGAATATACTTACAGTAAAAGAATTAGCGTGATCAGTGCTGGTATAGACTTTCACACAAATTTATTTAATTATTTTGGATATGCAGTCCCCATTTCATATCTAGTACCTCGATGATGGTACTCTGGCAGGGAAGCCAAACATAGTTCAGAGAGATCTAGATGTACTTATCCCACGTTTAAAGGAATTAGGGTTACAGGTCAATACAAGTAAGTGTGAGTTTTTCCCTTGCAGTTTTGAATCAAGTGCTTATTTCCCAACCATTGAATCTGTCCTACCTGGTTTAAAAGAACTCCGCCTAAGTCGCTAAGCATACTTGGATCTCCAATCTTTCCTGAAGGCATCCCTGAAGCATTCGAAACCAGGAAACGCATGCTGCATATCGCATGCGAACGCCTCCAGCTAATTTCAGCCCATACTGCACTGGTTCTTCTTAAAATGTGCTTTGCAGTCTCGAAGATAACATACCTGTTGCGGACCGCTCCAACGTGGTTTTGTCAGGAACAAGTAGAATCCTTCGACAATAAAGTACTGCAGGTCTTTGAGTCTATTATTATGTGTCCCTGAATTCCAGCCAATGGGATCAAGCGGCTTTACCAATTCGTTACGGAGGCGTGGGGGTGCGGCGAATGCAGGATATTGGTTTGCCGGCCTTCTTGGCTTCAGCGCACGGGGTGGTAGACCTAGTCACTCAAATAATATCAACTAACGGTGACAGGGTCTGCAGTCCCTTCACGGCTGGTGCTATGGTAGAATGGCAGCTTCGAAATCCAAATGCTGCAATCTCTGAGTTTCCTCACATCCAGCGCTCGTGGGATGAAATTAGTGCTAAAAATTTGTATAGTAGCCTTCTGAGAAATTCGGTGAGCGCAGAGTGTGCTCGATTGAAGGCAGTAGCGCAAATAGAATCAGGCGCTTGGCTGCACGCACTTCCATCCCCACAAATGGGCACCTTCTTGGATAATGATTCTTTAAGGGTAGCTGTAGCACTTCGCTTGGGATGCAAAGTATGCGAGGAACACACCTGCATATGCGGTTCAAGCGTAGATAACACAGGCCTCCACTCGCTGAGTTGTCGGCGATGTTCGGGTAGGTTTTCTCGCCACCATGCACTCAACGATATAATTCGTAGAGCATTGGTGTCTGCAGGTGTTCCTTGTGTCCTGGAGCCCCCAGGCCTTAGTCGGACCGATGGCAAAAGGCCTGATGGTTTGACCATGGTGCCGTGGGAGAGAGGAAGGTGTCTGTTGTGGGAGGTTACTTGCGTCGACACCTTTGCCAGTCATATCGCAGTCATATCGCAAGTACTATGAAAGTGTCTGGAGCCGCGGCAGAGTTGGCGGCCGACAGAAAACGTTTGAAATACTTAGCCCTCACAGATAGTTACTCATTTATTCCTCTAGCAGTGGAAACTATGGGGTGCTGGGGCGAGGACACTAAAAAATTTATAAATGCAATCGGCCGTCGACTAAGCGAAAAGGAATGCGATCCTAGGGCGGGGACATTTCTGGGGCAAAGAATTGCCATAGCAATCCAGCGTGGTAATGCGGCGAGCGTCATGGGCACCTTTGCCCCGGATATTGCCAAGGGCCTTTTTGATTAGTTGCCTCCGCCATCAATGATTTTTTTTTTGTTATTTAATCATAAGTTCATTCTAGTATTTTTTTTTTGTAAATTTTCAAATTTTGTGTTGTATTTTTAAATAATAACATATTATATTGGTTAAGTATATTTGGTACATCTTGTGTAACTCATGAAATAAGTATTTATCAAATAAAATACGGTAGGTATGCATTGTTTTACAACAAAATATTTTGACAACCGGAGACAACTTAATAAGCTAAAACAAGACTTGTGCCGCAGTCAGTGACCTTATGACCTTTCCCGCACCAGCTGAACTTTGTAGTATCTGTCTTAGTTACCCATCACTTCATTTTTACATCATTTGTTATCGAATAGATTTCATAAACAGCTGTTTTTAGGGTTGACACTTAGATATTTTGATCTTAAGAAGAATCGTCATTTCATACTATTGAATGTACCATGAAACTATTTTTAAAATCAACTATGGAACAATGCATATCTATTTCTGATATTATATATTTTTTAGCGTCGCTTATATCTTTTTGATTTTTATGTAATTTTGCTAAAAAATATACGTGAATCTGGTAATAAAGAAATATGGCACCCGTCCGTCCGTCACTGTCATTAAAATAAACACCTGATACACCTGTATACAAACTAATTTTCTGAAAATTGCAAAATGCTGTACAAGTTTTAAAATAGCTGTAACTTTAGGCGGGTTGGACATTAATCAGCACATGTATAAATATTCTTAAAGGGAATTTAAAAATCTACAATTTCTTTCCTATTCATACTTTTCGTTTATGAATAGGTTTAGACAATATTATGCAATGCTTATGAATATTTTGACGTCAATTGATTTTTTTTGTAAATTTCAACTTTTTCCGAGGTTATAACTCGAAAACGGTTAGGAATTAGAAAAAAACATTTAATATAAAAGTTTTAGACAATTTTAAGAACTCCATTTTATTAATTTAAAATATTTCTCTGCGATGCACCGTTTTCGAGATATCAGCGAAAAGCCCAAAATTCGTACCTTTTCCCCCCCTTCCTCCCCCTTGCTCATCACCTAGGAGTCAGGACTTTTGGTATGTTAATAATCTAAGCCCCCTGAACAAGTTTCTGAAGGAATCGCTTAGTTACCTGCTCACGCACTTCTTTTGGGCAAATAGAATACTGATTGTATCGGAAAGCTGATAATTGTTACTGAGCTACACCCAAATTGCATAAGACTGCGAAGAGTATTATGAAAACCGAAAAGAGCGCATTCACGAACACAGAGGAAATGCGAATGATTATATCATATATCAACAACATGGCGAACATCTATCTGTCAGTCACCTGTCAAGTGTACTTTTTAAACAAGTTCAATCTTCTTTGTTGAAGTAGTTGGTGATACCATATTTTAATAATTTCACTGTGAAATAACTTATTATAAAACAGGAAATATAATAATGTATGATTTTTCTGTGATTATCTATAATTAAATGTATCTAATAAACTAAAAAGAAACACTATAAAAAATTTAGTACGGGGAGTGACGATTCTCTTTTGACAAGTTCAAAAGAGAATCGGCCGAACCGTAAGGATAAAAAAATTATGTTACTGTTACTTATAAACTACATCACCAAACATACAATCCCCTTAATTATTTTCTCTTCATTATGTTACACGTCGTATAGTTTTTTTTCTTTTCATACAATCACAAGCTTGTCTGGAGGAGATCGCTATACAGCAAAAAGATCGTCTTTCTACATGTCCTATTTTATTGTATAGATTTTCATTTTGTAATTTTGTGCAAAAAAAGTACTTATTAAAAAAATATATATATTAAAATAAATCATCATCATCACAATTCTTTGTACCGAGCCCACTGCAGGGCATGAGTCTCTCCCCTGGGAGACGAGGAGGTATGGACCAAGCTGGCCCAGTGCTGGGTGGTGGATGCCAGAATTTTCAGGGCGCCGAAATGGCTTCTGACAAACCCTAACGACTACTGTGTACAAGTATACAGCACCCGGGACCGACTGCTTAACGTGCCCTCCGAAGCACGGAAGTCGTCGTGAGATATGAATGGTCGGCGGTCACCCATCCAAGTACAGACAGACCGCGCGTACCGCGCCGAACGTTGCTTAACCTGTGATATCGTATGATAAACCCATTAACCACGGCGCCACGACGACGACTTTTTATTAAAATAAATACTTTGTACCAAAGCATGTCTGATTTCAAAAACTAACACTAGCTGCTAAAGAAAAAATGAGGACCTACTTATAGATTACTAAACAGCGACCTCAAATTAAACAACAGGCACTCCGTGCTATAAAAAAAGTTTAATGTTGTTCCCTTGCGTTATCAATTTCAATGACTTCTATTGATTAATCAAATTCTCTTTCGTAGTCTTAAAAGAGAAGCGGCGAAACAACTGAGACAGCAACGAAACCACTTTAAGTCGATGATCTATGACTCAGACGTAAAAATATCGGAACTGAAAACACAAGTTGAAGTATGTACCTACGTAACTTCTTAAGAACTAAGTACCTATTTTGTTTCGGAAGGATAAATTATTTATGCTTTTAGACCTTATAAATTTCACCGAAACATGATTCCGTTATTAGGTAATACCCGAGACCCATAATATTTCGATAGGAAGCGCGCAATTAAGTTATCATCGTCATTTACGAGGGTGAACTTTGGCAGCTTATAGAAATAGATTAAAATAGATACTTATTCTGCTCTCTCCATAAATGTATCCCTATGATACTCGTATTTAGTATGAGTCCAAAGTCTTTCCATTAGCAAACGACAGAACGAAGTTCTTTGAATTTACTCACTTTAGCATTGAATGGTTTATAAAGTGTAAATATTAATACCTAGACATAACCTCGATTTAAGAACACGCAAATATTTAAAAACTATTTTTTAGGACGCTGCCTTGATGAGCGAAATTCGTAGTCGCTACGTGGAAAACTGGCAAAACGCGAGGACGGAGCAACATCTCCAGGCTATATTCGACAAGGAGAAAGTACCCAACGACGTCATTGAATACCACAAAGTTAGACTAGACCATGAAGAACGAGTACATACAGAGCTGGAGTTGATGATGAACATCAGGATAAGAGTAAGTTAACCGCTTCGGTGGTTCCTTTTTGCCACTTGTCCCCAAAGTGAAGAATGCGTCAGTTTTTCCTGACCACTATTTGTATTCAAGCGTAGAGTGAATGAATTTTTCGAGGATGATCGTGTTGTTCTTCACTATTACTTGCCTCCAGTTGCATTTAAGAAAAGTTGACCTTTATTTAATGAAAAACGTAGTTCCTAGCACTTCAAATTTCATAGACAAGGAATATTTTTTTATTTTTAAGCGCTTCTCTATACACAACTGGGCTAACTGGATAGGTACCTACTCATTTCGTTGAGCGTTTAATTCATGTGACCAAGAAGTGTTGTTGATGAAGAGCCAGTTCTTAAACCCCTAGCACGATTTTAAGCGTTTATTATACAAATATCTGAAGCCGGATTTTATTGCTTTAATTAATAGGAAACGTTGGAAAAAGTGGAGGAGTGGATGGAAAGATACGAAAAAGATATGGAGAATATGGATGTGAAAATTCAAATGAAAAAGAACGAATATCAAAACATTTTGGATAAAAGAAAGAACCTTGAACAAACTGTAAGTGTTTTAATATTGTAGGCAAAGTAATATTTTATATGGTACTGGTACATTTATCTTTTCATCCTGTAAGGGTCTGTAATGCCTTAATGTTCCGTTATAGACCCATCCCACTCTCGACCATACGAAATTTTATCAGAATAGGTCTGAAAATAAAAATACCGAGTGTTACCAGTTGCTTCTCTTCTCGGGTAAACTGTAAAAGTCTGTTAAGGGCCAGAGTTTTATGGGCGTTTTGTAGACAATAGCATGACCCTCTGTCACTGCAAATGTCTCTCTTCATCATTATTACACCTCCAAAGGGCTTATTCAAAAGTGTTTTTTTTTTGTAAACTATTTTCGGCAGATTTGAAACTTGTTTTTTTATATAGCTGACCACCTTGTGATTCCATAATTTTATTATTTTTTTCGCCCCGCCCTTTATTTAATTTAACTAAGGAAAGATTAAACCCGCGATCATAATTTTCAGCACACGTATACGTTACCTTTTACATTCAATTTAGTGAAAATAGCTAGGGAATTGAGTGTTATTTTTATTCCGATACGAGAAAAGAAAGAAAACGTTACGCTGTTTTACTTAATTTCGATTATTATTGTATGGTTTTATTTTATGTATGAATAACTTTATTCGTGGCTTGGCTTGTAGCATAGATTGTTGAAATAAAATGATCAATATAAGCAATATGGCAGTTTATAGTTCGGCCGTTCAGAGAATGCGTTCCTGACACCTATCAGTTAGTCACGACTAGTGATGGGCACAATATAACACTGAGTTCGTTACCGTTCCTCCAAAATGAAACGCCGCGTTATTTTTAAGATTATTTTCGTTTTAAATTGGCAGAATCATTTAAAATTTGTATTTTAGTAATTTAAGTGGAAACCAAGAAAAATTAATATTAATATAATAAAATTGTTTTATTTATTTTTTGTTACAAAGTTACAATCTGTATTTCTATGCAATAAAGTATATTGAATTGAATGTGCGTACAGAATGTTAATCAGACTCCGATTCGCTTGAGGAGGTAGTTTCTTCATCATCATCTTCGCCTACATGTATAATTATTTTATTATCAATAACAGTTTCAATCCTAATATCTCGGTCAAAATGTTCCATAATCAGGTTTTTAGTCTTTCAACAACCTTTGCCCAGTCATCTCTAGTGACTTCCCCGTAGGCTTCTTTTAATAGGGTCATCATCTTTTTCGTGCTGAATGGCGGGGAAGTATTGTGGCGGGCGGCGTAACCTTTTATTTGAGCCCAGATTAGCTCAATCGCGTTATATTGGCAATGATACGTACGCAATGACCGTACTCCAGAGCCAGTTCATCGATTTCGTATCGCACATTTGCCACTTTATTTTCTTTAACTAATTTAATTAGCTCTGTTTTTAGCATCTGCATATTTGCGCTAATGCCTTTTGCTGGTAACCAACTTTTTTTCGCGCATTCGGTTTGGTTTTAGTTTTATTTTTTAATTTAATAAAAGTTATCTTATAGTCCATTATTTTCAAATTCTTAAAAAGAAAAACGAAACGTATTATTTCATAAAGTATACCTGTTTAAGAACATATTACGATACTGTTATTATTAGCACAGCACTACAAATATAAAGCTTTGACATAACCTTGTAATAGCGCAGTATAGATTTTGAAAAATATTGTTTACCAAGTTATTTGACACTCAGTTTGGCACAAAATTATAAAATTCATTGATTATTGATATAATAATGTTGTTTTAATGCTCATCAATTGTTAAAACGGTAAACAATGTGTCAGGAACGCATTCTCTGAACGGCCGAACTATAGCATGTTAAATGTTACATCAACTGTCTAAGCTAAAACGTCAAAATTACCAGAAATTGTGACATTTTCCAATGGCACTGGGATGCCAGATCATGTTTATTTTTTATTTTTCCCAGGGCAAATTAAATATTTAATATCGCAAAAATGGCGGGGACAAAAATTATATTTTTTCGACCTATAAAATCCTTTCAATTCACAAAGCTTATTTAGCTGCCAAGAGTCATGAAAAAAATTAAAACCATAATATAGGAATAATATGAATGAGCCCTTTGTAAACTTAGGTAGATTCCTACCTGTGTCACTGGAACCGTACAGGAAGCAATCCTGTCCCAACCTCGGCTAGGAACCTGTACACCATCTCAAAAAATTGAGAGAAAATTACTCTTTCTACGACAAATACTAATAATGCGATATAGCACATAGTTCTGTGGTTCAGAAATAAAAACAAACCTATATTACTAACGTTATTTACCTATTATTATCCGTCATGTTTTTTTGTGGTACAATAATACTGTTTATTTTTTTGTTAGAACCAAAATACAGAGTAATTCTGTAGTAATTTGTGTGTTAAAAACTGTTCTTCTCGTTTATGACTATAATTCGGCTTGGTGTACATAGTCCTAGCCAAGGCTCCATACAATCTTGGGACATCTCTTTTAATAGTTACTCTGGATCCCGTAAGATTTTTTTTGGCACAATATAACAGGTTTTTAACTACGAATGGTTCTTGATTTTATTCCTAGGTAGGTTATTAAAAGTATTTTGAAATTTCAGATTATAGATCATGAGGAGCTTATGAAGCAATGGGTTGCATTCAAAGATGAACGCGAGAGAGTCAGACAGTACAGGCTTAAGATGACTAACGCCGCTCTGACGGTGCAGGCTTGGTGGCGTGGCCTACTCGTTAGAAAACAGCTTGGACCGTACAGGCCAAAGAAAAAGCCACCTGCTGGAAAAAAATATAAATGATTTTTTTTATTATTTCTACTTTTTTACTTTTTATTTAATTTTTTGGTTTGATACTTTATTTTATTGTTCTATCTTTGTTAGATCTTTTTTTATATTTTTGCTATCTTTATCTATCTTTATTATAGTTTTTCTATCTTAGATCTTGATTATGTTTTTGCTATCTTTATTATATCTTTCTATGTTTATTTTTCTCTACTATTCATGTTCCTTATTTTGGAATGAATAAAATGTATTATTGACTGACAAAGTGTTTTTTTTTCTTATTCTTGCACGACAATCTATCTTAATTTTTAATCTTAATCACGACAAACATGGACATGGGAAAGTATAATGTTATATATAAGTATAATATCCAAAGTGATAATATACATAGAAATCTTCGTCACTGTTCGGTCGTTTTCTCCGAGCGAAGGAAGACGATACGATAATGCACTTAACCACTCTATATGTATCTATATACAGGGTGGAATTTTTTAATGCCCCTGGACATTACTCTAAGTATTACTTACTCCAAAGCAACATTCCTTTATTTTGGAAAAGAAATAAAACAGCTAGCAAAGATTTTTGAAAATTTGCTTGCTTCACTCAGAATTGGAACCGACTAAAATCTTTAGATACTCAAGGAGAACACTCTGTACTCGATTCTGATCATAATTATGTAATAAAAGTAGGGACTTCATTTTTCACTAGAATTCCCTTTAAATAAATACTTACTATGTTACTATTTACTTTACATACAACTGAGTCAATCGCGGCACGAGTCCAGCGTAAGCATGCGTTACGTAAGCAATTCTTTAACTTTCGGTTAAGTTTACTCATTAAATAATTAATATTTATTTTTTATTATACTTCTTCTCATAATGTAAGATTTCAAACTATTACCCTGCATAAACCTAGTATGGTAGAGATATTTCATTATTGTGATTGACCGTAACGATCGATGCAATAAAATTACAGGGTGTCATTTTTACAGATTTTAGTCGGTTCGATTCCCGGGTGAAGCGAGCGAATTTTCGAACAACTTTGAATGCAGTTTTAGTTTTCTTCCAAAATAAGAATGTTTATTTGGAGTAAAATTTGCTATCTCTATCATTAAGAGTACTTTTCCTCCAGGGGGCATTCAAAAATTCCACCCTGTATACAACGTGTAACATAATGAAGAGATAATACTTAAGGTGATTGTACGTTTGGTGATGTAGTTTATAAGTAACCGTTACATAAATGCATACAAAACTTACGTATGGTTAGGCCGAAAAACAAGTTCAAAGTTTAGATCAAAATATGTAATTGTCAACCCTAAAAACAGCTGTTAGCTTTTGATGAAACCTATTCGATAACAAAAAGCGTTAAAATAAAGATGATAGGTAACTAAGGTAGATACAACAAAGTGTAATTTTATGCCTATTAAATTAGACGACAACGTGTTATTCTTTCATGCAGTTTTATTTCTTTTCCGAAATACAGGAATACTTCTTTGGAGTAAAATTTGCTATCTCTATCATTTAGAGTACTTTCCCTTCAGGGTGCATTCAAAAATTACACCCTGTATACATGGCTATTGGTAATTAGACCGAATTTTTTGCAAGTGACGTAGTAGAGGTAATTTGCAATCATTTGAGCCCAAATCTTGTATCCTTTGGGTTTCTTGTGTACCGTTTTTAAAATATTTGGGGTTATTCCTTTTTTTCTGATAATCCAGTTTTACTCCTTCAAACATCGATTATAAATAAACTAATGGTCCGATTTCGACGTTCTTTTAAATTTTTGATAGGTTTTTAGTTATTTAATAATAATAATAATAGTAATAATAAATCATTTAATTCAGACCATGGTCCATAATTTGTTAGTAACAATTTTACTTAACTTATTATTAGTAAATACACAAAAAAGAAAACACAATAAAATAAATTAAATTAAAACCCGGTGTGTAATTTCACCCAATGACCCAACAATGGCGAGTCCCACCGGTCTACGAACACGCTCAGGATTCGGTTGGAGGTACCGCGGAGACGATTCATCATAGAGGCGCATCGTTTTCTTATGATTGCGTAAAAGTCATCCGTATGCGCCTCCGCAAACATTCCTGATGCACTGCATCTCCGCGATAGTCCCAACAGAGCCCTGAACGCATTATTATACCTACTGTACACGAAGGTCGCTGTATGTCCGCTGCGTGTATCTCACCCAAAGGCTGCACGTGTAAAAGGTCTGGCAAAAGGCTTTAAAAAGCGCAACCTTCACTGGTTCAGTACACATCGCAAACCTTCGAGCCAGCATATTAAAGCGGACAGCCATCGACCTTCGTTCCCTCTCAATGTCAAGGTCATCTTTTAAATCATCGGTGACCCAGTGACCCAAGTACTTAAACTTTTTAACCATAAGTAAAGGTGCGCCACAAAGTGTTATTTCAGGCACTGTCGAGTAACTCTTCGCCTCAGATTTGAACAGCATTAATTCGCTTTTTTTTGACATTGTACTTTAGCCCGTGTGTCACCGCGTAGGATTCACAGATAGCTAAAAGTTTCCTCAGGCCTCCGATCGATGGGCTCAGCAGCACCATGTCATCTGCATAACTGATGTTGTTCATACAAACACCATCAATATGGCATCCAACATTCGCGCTGCTGAGCTCATCGATCAATCTATTCATATAAAGGTTGAAGAGCCTGGGTGAGCTCAATCCCCCCTGCCTCACCCCGCACTCCAACCCGTACACGTCAGAGTCAACTCCCGCCCACCTCACACTATTCCTTTGATGGCCGTACCAATACTTAAATAATGTTGCTATCTCAGGAGGTAATGTGGTATCTTCACGCAGCTTAATAATATAAAAGATAAAATAATAGGTACTATAGAGGGTCTGTCGTAATGAATGAATAACCCGTTAACTGGAGTAGTCCGGATAGCTAAAGAGCTAGTGAACCCTTCGATTAACGGTCTTCCTATATAGTTAAATAGTTGTACACTTACGATTTATAGCATGCTAATGGCAATAGTCATGGCGTGGCAGGCGTCAGCCCTGCAAATCATCAGCGCCTTTACTGCTTAAACTGTAAAATAAATACAAAAAAAAGGTTTCTGTAAGGCTAATTTTTTTATGATTTAGGTAGTTAATTTATTGTTAATCTTGGAAAACAAATTACAGGCGATTAAAATAAGCACAAGTACCTATGTGCCAGCCGAGTTGGAAAGTGCATAGTTGATGAAGTAAAATAAACTTTATCCTGTGAAGTTGAAATTTGGATATGTTTATTTATTAGAATAAATATGTACAATGCCAGGCGGTTTTGAATAACAGACCTTGCCAGGCGAGGAGACAGCTGCTAAGGGCGTGCGAGTAAGAGGTGTTACGTGAACGCATAGGTACAGTAAATGCAATATATTTCATTAGGTATTATGTAATCTACAAAAGTTTTAACATTAATTTTCTTTATCCTCATCCGACATTTCACTGCTACTGTTTTCATCATCATCTGTTCTATTCTTCGATAATGTTTTCTTCTTCTGAAAATAGTCAAAAAAAAACATTGAAATAAATCAATAAAATCATTAAGGGGGCAGTATGCGCTTGCAAAGGTATATCGTGAATAGAAGCAGGAACCTTGTTCCACTCAAACCAATTAAAATAGTTATGAACATCAATAAGGTTCCAACCTTTATTTTCAGGTATAAGTTTCTTGGTTCCTTTAAATGTCAATTTTGCAATATATTTGTAATATATGCAGTTCTTAATAATTGTTGCTGCAGTTCGCATTGGCACGGTGGTGGATTTGATGAATCATACCTTATTACTTTTTTCATGACCACTTTGGGATTACTTGTGTTATATGTAGCAAGGAACTATTCATAACGCACATTTTTTTATTTTGAACATTGGGAACCATACAAATTTTTCTCATATCGTTCACGTAAAACCTCTTAATCACGCCCTTAGCTGCTGTCTCCTCGCCTGTCAATGTCTTATGTTATTCAAAACCACCTTGCATTGTACATATTAATGATCCTTATACATTTGCCCAAAAATATATCCAAACTTTAACTATGCAGGACAAAGTTTATTTTTATTAACACGTCGGATACATCTTCTTCCGTTTGGCATGTATGATATCAATATATATAAAACTGTTCCGTTACTGACTGAGTGACTGAGGTACTGAGGTACTGAGTGACTGAGTGACTGAGTGACTGACAGACAACGTACAGCCGTAACTACTGGGCGTAGAGAGCTGAAATTTGGAACATACATTCTTTAGGAGATGTAGGGGTGCACTAAGGAAGGAATTCCCGAAATTCCCACGGGAACGGGAAATATAGGACTTTTTAGTTTGTATGAAAAATGTTATTCCTTAAGTGCACCGATGTGAAATTTGGTGTAAAGGTTTTTCAATGTGTGTCTGGTTGTGTTATGAAAGGAATTCCCGAAATTCCCACGGGAACGGGAAATATTTGATGTTTTAGTTTGTATGAAAAAACCCATCCCTTGAGTGCACGGATGTGATACTTGATATAAAGGTTCCTCAATAAGTGTCTGTTTGTATTATGGAAGGAATTCCCGAAATTCCCACGGGAAAGGGTTGGACTTTTTAGTATGTGTGAAAAATCTTATTCCTTAAGTGCACCGATGTGAAACTTGGTGTAAAGGTTTTTCAATGTGTGTCTGGCTGTGTTATGAAAGAAATTCCCGAAATTCCCACGGGAACGGGAAATATATGATGTTTTAGTTTGTATGAAAAAATCCCATCCCTTGAGTGCACGGATGTGATCTTTGATATAAAGGTTCCTCAATAAGTGTCTTGTTTGTATTATGGAAGGAATTCCCGAAATTCCTACGGGAAGGGGTTGGACTTTTTAGTTTGTGTGAAAAATCTTATTCCTTGAGCGTACGGATGTGATACTTGGCATGAAGGTTCTTCAAAGAGTGACTGTTGTGCTACGAAAAAAAATCCCAAAATTCCCACGGGCACGGGAAATAAATGAATTTAGTTTGTATGAAAAAAACTTATTCCTTCAGTGCATGGGTGTGATACTTGGTATAAAGGTTCTTTCAGTGGGTGTCTGGTTGTATAGTTTCTGAAATTTCCACGAGAAGGGTAGTTAAGCGCATACGAAGTTGCGGGATAAAGCTAGTATTAAATATTTTCGTATCTGCCTCTTCATGATGTTAGTACGATAAATTATCACTTTTATTGAAGGTCACGAAGTAATTGTAGACACTATGAGTATGTCATTGTTTATAATTATGGTTATTGGTTAATCTGATCCAATTTAAAAAATCCATGAAAGCTTCATTGAACTGTACATTACGAAAACAGAAGTAGTGAAGTGTCAGATAGTGATGAAGAAAATTTCTGTAAAAGTAATGTAGATTACAATAAAACGAATACAATATATTGTATTTATCATTTTTACTTTTTCTTAATTGACGAATCAACTCTTACTCGCGCGCCCTTAGCAGCTATCCCCTTGCCTGGCAAGATCTTGCGCTATTCAAAACCGCCTGGCATTGTACATATTTATTCTAATACATTTGCTCAACAAGTTTTAACTTTACAGGAGAAAGTTTATTTTACCTCATCAACTACGCACTTTCAACTCGCCTGGCACATAGTTGTCCTCATGGTAATCGCTTATCATTTTTTTTTTTCTAAGATTAACAATAAATTAACTACATCCTATAAAAATAAAATTTTTGCCTTACAGAAACAAGTAAAACAAGAATAAAATTCTGAATTTATTTTAAAGTTTTAACAATAAAAGGGCTGATGATGTGCAGGGCTGACGCCTGCCAGGTCATGACTATTGCCATAAGCATGCTATAAAACATAAGTATAAAAAAATTTAACCTTACAATAATACTATTAATCCGAGGGTTCAATAGCTCTTGGACTAGGATGTAAGACTGTAAGAAAATCATATCCTTTAGCTGAGAGCCTTATGAAAATGGCATAGACTTTTATACTTTTTTATAAATTTTCCTAATTTTTTTACATTTTTTCCATATTTAGGTATTTTTGATATTTTTTTCTGAATTATTATTGCTGGACAATTATTGCATGTATTTTTTATAGAATTTAAGGTGCTCTTAACGTAAAACATTGTCAAAATTTTGGTTTTAGGACATTTTTTTAAACTTTTTTCATAGTGTCAACTTTTGATCATCTACTGTGACAAAAAGTGTTGAGGCTGCCCATAATCTTAAAAAATTGTCTAGTATGTGCAGATAGATATCTCTATTATAGATACTAAAAAGGTGTAACAAGATGTAGTTTTCAAGCAGCATTAATGATGTAGTTACAGGAGCAAAAACACTGATCATGGTCAAAATTTTACTTTTTCAAGTAATGTTGATATGATTGTATTATATCAAGATACTGCACGCAAACACTATTGGACTACAAATAAGAATCTTTTGTTTGTAATTATCATAAGTTTTTGTTATGTATTGTTTAGGTTGTCTGGTAGAGATCGCTCTAGAGCGATAAGACCGCCCTTTGTACATTGTTATTCTTTTATGTTTATCTGCATTTTTTTTAATAAAGAGTAAATAAATAAATAAGAACACCTTAAATTCTATAAAAACAAAATGTACCTAGTAGTTGTCCAGGAATATTATTTAGAAAAAAAATATCAATACCTAAAAATGATAAAATGGCAGCGAACTGAATGAAAGAATTAGGGAAATTTTGAATTTTGCTGCCGCCAAGTCCTGCAAAAAGGTGATCAAAAGAGCTCGTGCCCACATAGGCCGTATCGGAGACAGAATAGCAGCATACCCTTCAGAAAGTAAAGCTTTCTGGTCCCTTGCCAAGTCGGTCAAAACGAACTTTTGTCGCCCGTCACTGCCACCACTGAGGAAACCCGATGGTTCTCTGGCCCACACTGCTAAGGAGAAAGCAGATTTATTTGCTAGTATCTTCGCGGAAGATTATCGTCTAGATTGCCAAGGAAAAATCCCATCCCAATTACCTCAGTTCGGACCTACAGTGGGTACCGTCCACATTCGCCAAAAAGAGGTTCTTAAATGCTTGCTGCACCTAGACGAGAACAAAGCCAGTGGTCCAGACGGTATTCCTGCAGTGGTCCTAAAACGCTGCGCAGCTGAGTTGTCTCCCGTTTTGACGCGCCTCTATCGACTTTCATTGGAATCGGGTAAGGTCCCCAAGTCCTGGAAGCTTGCTAACGTACAGCCAATACCGGAAAAGGGAAGCCGTGCCGATCCTGTCAACTATCGACCAATTTCAATCACCTCCATACTTTGCAAAGTCATGGAACGTGTATTGAACAATCGACTCCTGGCATACCTCGAGACCAACGAGCTCCTAAGCGACAGCCAATATGGTTTCCGCAACGGACGCTCGACCGGCGATCTTCTCGTGTATGCCACACACTTATGGAGTGAGGCCTTGGAGGGTCATGGTGAAGCAATAGCTGTATCCTTAGAAATTTCCAAGGCCTTTGACAGGATCTGGCATGACGGTCTCATAAGTAAGCTTCCAGCATATGGCATACCGATTGGGCTCTGCGACTGGATTTTCTGAGGGAACGGTCAATTCGAGTAGTCCTAGATGGCTACTCCTCCGACCAAATGGCAATTAATGCCGGGGTACCTCAGGGATCTGTTCTCTCTGCAACATTATTTTTGCTGCACATGAATGACCTCTTAACACCGGGCATTATTGGTTATGCTGATGACAGCACTGTTGTAGAGAGATACGTATCCAATGCGCGAGCGAGCCCCCGTGAAATCCAGAGTTTAAGAAAGTCAATGATTGAGCGCGTTGATTTGACCTTACGGAAAGTATCCGATTGGGGTGAGTCGAATTTGGTCAAATTCAACGCGTCCAAAACTCAGGCGTATCTATTCTCCGCAAAAAAGAGCACCTTCACATTTACGCTCACTTTCCAAAATGTACCTATCCCCGTCACTGACCATCTAGGGCTTTTAGGCGTAACTGTAACATCCAGTTTAAACTTCGGTCAACAAAAGGTACGGCGGTACTTCGGCCCTGCACAGCTTCTTAACTTATACACAGCTCAAGTGCGATCATGCATGGAGTACTGCAGTCATCTTTGGGATGTTTCTGCCAAATATCAAGTAGAAGCGCTGGACTCCGTTGACCGAAGAGCCCGTAAACTAATTGACGACGTCGACCTTACAACCAAAAAACTGCAGACCTTAGAGCATCGTCGTAAGGTTGCGTGTTTAACCGTGTACTACAGGATACATTTTGGTGAGTGCGCCAGTGCTTTGTTTGAACAAATTGAACCCTCACCCTTTTACCATCGGACTACTAGACGCAGACAGAACTTCCATCCGTATGTGGTAGATATTCCGAAAAGTCGAACTAAGCGCTTTGACAGTTCCTTTTTGATACGGGTCGCCAAGGTTTGGAATGAACTGCCTGCGTCTATTTTCCCTGACCAGTATAGTCCTAATACTTTTAAGCGTCGAGTGAATAGGTTTCTCGTGGATGGACGTGTAACACCTTAGTCTTCATGTTCACTTAACATCAGGTGTCATGGAAGACAAACGTCCCATCCATACTTAATAAAAAAAAAAAAGTATCGAATTCTACGCCATTTACATATGGCTGAGAATCTCAGCAAAAGGATATGATTTTCTTGCAGTCTTACATCCGGACCATCTCCAGTTAACGGGGTGCCTATTTATTACGACATACCTACCCTGTATATAACATAATATAAAACCTTCCATGCTGGACTAGGAACGGCAGAAAACATAGAATGTGCCAGCAGCTCATCTTCCCAGACTTACGTTTTTGTGGGCGATAGGCTGACCCCCTGTCACTGCAATAGTCTCTAGTCACCATTAGAACACTTCCAAATTTGTCGAACTTGACATCTGATGGTTTTGCAGCCTTTGGGGTTCTGCCTACCCCATAAGGAATACAGACGTGTAAAAGAATTTATGTATGTTATATAAAACAATCAAATTATTTCAGTAAGATTCCAAACAGAAGTTCATAAAAAAAAAAATAGCAAATGAATTTTCCGTACTTACACTTTTTTGAAAAAACTTCTACAACTCTCTGACCACACAAAAAGATAAAATACCTAAATTTCATTTAACTGCACAGTTCAAGAATAATTTTGAAAAAAAAAAATCAATAGCCTACATTCTTCAAAGGAGTTATTCAAAGTGTTCCTGTGAATAAGACGCTTACTTTTCGCTGTCTATGTCTATTTAGCTACGAACTTCTGACTTGGCTTACTTTAGTGAATTTCGTTATTTTTATCTTTTGTGACGTTCATATGGGATAACCGGCGCCTTGGAAATCTAGAATAATTCTCCATTCGAGCATGTCTTGCGGCGCCTTTGGAAAAGGCATACTCGTCGTTCAGCACAAGCCAAGTTCAAATTCAGATCACTACCCAAATAACAGAAATAGAAATATCGTGGTCCACTAAAGTAAGCCCGTAAAGATAGCGTCTAAAAAATACACATAGGATGATCCGAGCGTTTTATCGTCACCTCTTGTTCCAATACTTGAAATTATTGCTATAGAACCCTAATTTACACGACTGGCAAAATAACGCAAGGCATGGTTATATAGACGAAATACGTGGGTGGTCTGAAAAGTTTCCAACCTAACAATGATACAAGATTTTTTTTCTTAATTTTTTTATTTATTTTTCTACATAGTCTCCTTGTAAGTCTACACACTTCTCCCAGCGATGCTCCCATCTCTGTAACCCGTCCAAATAGTACTCGGCGTTTTTCTCTGCAAAATAATTGTTCACAAAGGTGATTGCCTCCTCATTTGACGAAAATCTTTGTCCTCCGAGCGCAGTTTTTAGATGAGGGAACAAAAAGAAGTCGCTTGGGGCCAGATCTGGTGAGTAAGGCGGATGGTCAAGCAGTTCAAACCGTAACTCGTGGATTTTTGCCATGGCAACCGCTGAGGTGTGAGACGGCGCGTTGTCTTGGTGAAACAGGATTTTCTTTTTCTGCAAATGTGGCCGTTTTTCCGCAATTTGTGCCTTCAGCTCGTCAAGTAATGATGCGTAGTATGCTCCTGTAATGGTTTTTCCTTTTTGAAGATAATCGATTAAGATAACTCCATGACTATCCCAAAAAACAGTCGCCATCACTTTCCCAGCCGAAAAAACAGTTTTTGCTTTTTTTGGAGCTGGTTCCCCCCTTGCAGTCCACTGTTTTGACTGTAGTTTTGTTTCGGGCGTATAATGGTGTATCCAAGTTTCATCTACAGTAATTAATCGGCGCCAAAACTCGGATTTATTGCGCCTAAACTGCGCCAACAGAGCCTTGGAAATGTTCATTCGAACACGTTTTTGTTCTAACGTGAGCAAACGCGGCACCCAACGCGCGGACAGCTTTCTCATGTCTAAATCTTGTTTTAATATGTGACAAACACGTTCTTTGGACATTTTCATAACCTCTGCTATCTCTCTCACTTTAATTCGGCGGTCGTCTAACACCATTTCGTGAACTTTAGCAATGTTATCGTCAGTAGTTGCAGTTTTTGGACGTCCCGAACGTTCATCGTCTCCCAAGCTCTTACGGCCACGTTTAAATTCAGCTGCCCAAAATTTCACTGTGGTAAATGATGGTGCAGAGTCCCCATACACAGAGTCCAACTCATTTTTGATTTGCGTAGGCGTATTGCCTTTCAAAAACAAATATTTAATAACAGCTCGATACTCAATTTTTTCCATTTTCACAAAAACACTCACATGTACTCACTCAAACGACTGTCAACTAAAAACTGCGCGTCCAAAATGGCCGAAACTTTGGTGAGTAACCTGTCAAAAGATGCACAACTACATTCACTAGCTTTTGTTGACGAGTGGCGCCATCTTTGCGTTAAGGTCGGAAACTTTTCAGACCACCCTGGTACAATCATAGATACATAGCGGATGGTGGTGTGTGGCGGGAACACTACGTGTGCGCGTTGACTGAGGCGGCGCATTGGGAAAAGTGCAGTAATGTCTATTTATTTATAGGGAATTTTGGTGAAAAGCCTACTTAATTACATACATACATAATTATGTAATAAAAGTAGTACCTACTGACCAGAATCGGGTACAGAGTAGTCTCCTTCAATATCTAAAATGTGTCACCAGTCACCCTGTATACATACTTTATGTGATTAATATATCTTCCATGCTGGTCTGGGACTGAAAGAAATCATAGAATGTGCCAGCTACTTCTCTGCCCGGGGCATACTGTAAAAGTCAGTTAAGGGACAGAGCTTTATGAGGTATGGCGGTAAACGCAATATACCTATGTAAAGTTATCTGAATTAAACTAAATGCATCACAAAACAAAAAACCGGTAAAAAACAACAGAAATAGTGTTTCCAAGTGTTTTTATTAACCCCCGACGCAAAACGAGAGGGGTGTTATAAGTTTAACGTGTATGTGTATCTGTCTGTGGCATCGTACTTAGCTCCAAAACGGATGAACCGATTTTCGTTTAGTTTTTTTTGTGTTATAGATAATTTCATCCCGAGTGTTCTTAGCCATGTTTCATGAAAATCTGTTCAGCCGTTTGAAGATCATCAGCTCTTTTCTAGTTGATGAGGGGATCTGACTACCTTCCATAGGTCCTATCGATGCGAAATTTGGTACCGTATTGCTTCAATTATATTGAAAGTATATGGTAAGGTAACCATGACCTGATCAGCCGTTTGAAGGTCATTAGCTCTCTAACAGTTGATGAGGGGATCTGACTAAATTCCATGTGTCGTATCGATTCGAAATTTGGTGTTGTATTACAACAATCATATTGATAGTATATGGTAAGGTAACCATGACCTGATCAGCCGTTTGACGGTCATCAGCTCTCTAATAGTTGATGAGGGGATCTGACTAACTTCCATATGTCGTATCGATTCGAGATTTGGTGCCGTATTACAACAATAATATTAAAAGTATATGGTAAGGTAACCATGACCTGATCAGGCAATTGAAGATCATCAGCTCTCTAATAGTTGATGAGGGGATCTGAATAGCTTCCATATGTCGTATTGATTTGAAATTTGGTGCCGTATTACTACAATTACATTGAAAGTATATGGTAAGGGAACCATGACCTGATCAGTCGTTTGAAGATCATCAGCTCTTTAATAGTTGATGAGAGGATCTGACTACCTTCCATATATCTTATCGATTCGAAATTTGGTACCGTATTACTTCAATGAAACTGAAAGTGTATGGTAAGGTTACAATGACCTGATCAGCCGTTTGAAGATCATCAGCTCTCTTATTGTTGATGAGGGGATCTGACTACCTTCCATATGTCCTATCGATTCGAAATTTCGTACCGTGTTAATTCAGTGAAATTGAAAGTATGTGGTACCTAAGTTACCATGACCAGATCAGCCGTTTGAAGATGATCAGCTCTTTTATAGTTAATGAGGGGATCTGACTTCCTTTCGCTAGTTCTATAGATTTGAAATTCTACACCACTTCCGATGTGTGAAACGATGCGTTGCGTTGCTTCAACTCTGCCGCAATGGGAATTGAGCCTTAAGTTTATGTATTGTAATTTCTTAGTCTTGTCAATTCTGCTAAAGCTGATTTGTCATGTGGATTATTGAAGAGTTAATCTAACAAATTAAAAATAATACCTACCTAACCTGAAACTAATACCTACCTAAATTGCTTAAACTGATCACAAATAACTACCTTATATTCCACTTAACCTAAGACTACCTACTAGTCAAAACTTAATCTAGTAAATTAAAACTAATATGATATCTAATACCTAACTAAGTTACTAACTCAACTAACTAATTACTTTAAATACCTTCCTAATATTAAAACCTACTTTAAAAAGTACAAAATAAAAGTAAAATTAAAAATTTTAAAAACCCCCCGACACAAGAAAAGACCTTAAAAACTAACAAATAATATTTTAAACCTATTCTAATTATTATCGTCCCATACCTATATAATTGACTGTAAGACTTGTACTTTAATAGTATATTATGTAACAAGTGGGCGAAGTTGCTAATTACAGTCGAGGCTGTGATTTGAGGCCGAGCCGCAGGCGAGGGCTTAATAATGAGCCGAGACTGTAATTAGCAATGTTCACGAGTTACATACGACGTTTTTCAACACACTTGTGAGTGAAAGACAGACATACGTGGTCATAAAATAACAAACACACTTGATAACAAAGCTGTGAATTGTGATTGAAACATGGCGCCGAACCTCGCGCATGCGCGTAGGTTTTTTTTTCTGCCAAATGTGTCAATGTCTGTATAGCATATACAGCCTATTTTACGTGAAAATGTTTAATTTGGAGTGATAAATGCAAATATTTTAATATTTTATAACAAATTATTATAAATTGTGAACAATTTGTTTGATATACATATTTGTTTTACTAATATAAGGCGCAAACATTTAAAAATGTATATGGATTTGAAGTGGTATAAAACCTCTTTGTTGTTTCTGAAAAAAATTTATGTATAACCCGGATCAATAAAATATGCTCTGTTTACTCGCATGTAATTTGCACAAAGGTACAATTCAACTTTGTAGGATTCATTATATTATGCACTAGGGTATAATATATTATGCACGCGTGACTTATAGCCCAGTTTATAGTTCTAAATTCAATAGAATAAGGCTCACTTTACGAGCAAGTGTGTTGAAAAATAGTTTTATTTTCCGAGCGTCGTCGCCGCGTCGGGGGACCGCTAAGTGAGAAAAGCAGTTGTCAGTTGCAGATTGCATCAAAAGAATTCACTCCGAAAAATTTGTAATATCGACACAACCGTCAACGTCGTCTGCCCTCACGTGTCTGCCCGTTCGGGTCGCTGCACTTGGTGACGCAGCGACCCGAACTTAAGATCGCTCATACCTAAATGTAATAATAAATTAGCTGTTGTTGGCTTAATACTTTATACCTATACTTGAGCGGTCCCCGACGCGGCGACGACGCTCGGAAAATAAAAATATTTTAAGGTACAAGTCTTACAGTCAATTATATATGGGACGATAATAATTAGAATAGGTTTAAAATATTATTTGTTAGTTTTTAAGGTCTTTTCTTGTGTCGGGGGGTTTTTAAAATTTTTAATTTTACTTTTATTTAAAATTCCATAATAAATTGTATACTGGAAACCGTCGGAATAGTTTACAATACTTTACTACCTATATCAAGTGCCGTATCAACAAAAAAAGTTCTATTATTCTTAATTATCGTTACCATTTCTTTCTTCAGAATAACCTATGTACACACCTATGGTGAAAGGTCTATAAAAATATCTGCTGAGTTTAATTCACTTTTTATAAAGTCCTTACAGCAATGGCTAATCTCCTGAAATCGTAGTTTCATTTAATAGAAGTACTGGGTGGCGCAAAAGTACTAAAGAAAATACTGTTTTTTTTATATGACACTAGCTGACCCGGCAAACGTTGTTTTGCCATATAAATAAAATAAAAAAATAGATGTTGGCCGATTCTCATAGATACAAAACATTTTATACTAACATACATTATACCTGATGTATGTTAGTATAAAATGTTTTGTGTAGCGTATAGTTGGTTTGCCTTAATTAAATAAATAAATAAATAAAATACCGGCACAAAACAATTCATCAAAATCGGTCAAGCCGTTTCGGAAGAGTATGGCAACGAAAACTGTGACACGAGAATTTTATATATTAGATTTCCTGTCATTCTGTTTTTGAAAATCGTGTAGTGAATAAATGTAAAATACACTGAAAATAAAAATGGACCGTTTTACCATGAAAACGTTTACTCCCCAAGAACGTGGAATAATTGTGTCAATGTTTTTACGGAATAATTATTCATCAGTGATAAAAACACAACGTGAATTTCGTCGACGATTTCCCACCGTCCAGCACCGATTGGTCACACAATTCGACGCTTTGCCACTAGCTTTGAAGCAACTGGCTCAACATTGGATAGAACTAAGTCTGGTAGACCAAGAACAGGCCGTTCAGCTGAAAATATCGATGTTGTTCGCGAAGATGTGGAAGAGTAACCAGAAACATCAACTAGGCGACGTGCCACGCAATTGGGCATTTCCAGACCGACCCTGCAGCGTATTTTGGTGAAAAACTTAAAGATGATACCGTATAAAATTCAAATGACTCATTAGCTGCTGCCTACTGACCACCGAGCTCGTCTAGAATACAGCCAGCGCGTCATAAACCTCAACCTTGAAGAGGATGATTTTTCTTCAAAATTGGTTATGAGTGACGAAGCGCATTTCCATCTCTCAGGGCATGTCAATAAGCAGAATATATAAGTTATAAGTAATAAGTTTTGGGGCACTGATAATCCGCGCATTATTCAAGAAACTCCTTTACACCCACTCAAAGTAACTGTATAGTGGGTGTGGCATCTGTGTCGACAGAGTGATCGGACCCTATTGTTTTGAAAACGCTGGAGGTAATGCGTTACCTGTTAACAACCACTAAGTACAAGAACAACTAAGTAGATACACTTCTTATACACACTCTGATCGCTTCTTATGTACCAAGTCCATTAATAAAGATTAAAAAGAACTATTATTATGTAAATACCTCCCAGCTGATTTTAAGGCGCGCGCGTTATCTGGAGAGGTGAAAGGGTGCACGCGCGCTTTCCATGAAATGTTTAGATTTTTTTTGAGGAAAAACTTAAAATTAGTCCATTTAAAAAAAAAGTGTATTCGAGTCGGTAAGACTATCCCTATCTAGGATATTTTTTTGGACACCCTGTACACCCTGTAGGGTTGTTTTTTAGTCACTAGCCAAATTTAAACATTATTTTCTTTGAAACGATATAAATGTACCTCCATTAAGGAAGGAATTCCCGAAATTGCGACGGCAACGGGAATTATTAGGAGTTTTAGTTTGTATAAAATGTTTTATTCCTCGAGTGCGCGGATGTTATACTTGGTATAAAGGTTCTTCAATGAGTGTCTATTTGTAGCACAGAAGGAACTTCCAAAATTCTCACGGGAATGGGAAGTATTGGACTTTTTAGTTTATATGAAAATACTTATTCCTAGAGCGCATGGATGTGATACTTGGCGTAAAGGTTCTTCACTGAGTGACTGGTTGTTTGAAATATAAACAATGTTTATGCGCGTACAAAGTCGTGCGTAAAAGCATTACTAAATGTCATATAGATTTGAGAAAATATAAAATCATTATCATTAATTTACAAAATTATTGACATTATTATAATATTGCTTATCTAAATACAATACTTTCTTCTGTACAATTCTAGCTTTTGCATTGGTGCATATTACTTGTTGAGCTAAACCATGCCTGGATGATCTTGCATTGCAATATTTTTCAAATTGCAGGAAGAGCTGTGGCCGAAGGGAGTCATGTTCTGCAAGTTGAAATAAACATTAATTATGTACTGAGCAAACTTTTAAAAAAGTTAAAGAATTCATATTAATAGAGAATTCTGCTGAAAAATTAAGTTCCTGCCAACTTTTATTACATAATTACGATCAGAATCGAGTACCTACAGAGTGCTCTCCTTCAGTATCTAAAATTTGTCATTAGTCACCCTGTATATGGATAGTAAGTTTGTGCAAAATAAAATTTAATATCGTTGCACATCACAATTTACGTTCAAATTGTCCGCCTCTGTTTTGGATAATTTTTCGCATTATTCAGCGAAGCCCCAGTTTTTACTAGCGCAGTAAAAACTGGGCAATTTCTTAGCATTTCGTTTGCCGCGTTAATTATCCTGAAATAAAGAATTATACCATTATTATATTATACTAGCTGTTGCCCGCGACTTCACCCGCGTGAATATCGGTAATTGCTATTGGATAATAGTATATTATGTAACAAGTGTGCGAAGTGATTTGTGATTTGAGCCCGAGCCGTAGGCGAGGGCTTAATAATGAGCCGAGACTGTAATTAGCAACGCTCACGAGTTTCATACGACGTTTTTCAACACACTTGTGAGTAAAAGACAGACATACGTGGTCATAAAATAACAAACACATTTGACAACAAAGCTGTGAATTGTGATTGAAAAATGGCGTCGAACCTCGCGCATGCGCGTAGGTTTTTTTTTCCGCCAAATGTGTCAATGTCTGTATAGCATATACAGCCTATTTTAAGTGAAAATGTTTAATTTGGAGTGGTAAATGCAAATATTATAATATTTTTAAATAAATTATTGTGAATTGTTAATAATTTGTTTGATATACAAATTTTTTTTACTAATATAAGGCGCAAACATTTAAAAATGTATATGGATTTGAAGTGGTATAAAACCTCTTTGTTGTTTCTGAAAATATTTAATGTGTAGCCCGGACTAATAAAATATGCTCTGTTCACTCGCATGTAATTTGCACAAAGGTACAATTCAACTTAGTAGGATTCATTATATTATGCACTAGGGTATAATATATTATGCACGCGTGACTTATAGCCCAGTTTATACTTCTAAATTCAATAGATTAACGCTCACTTTACGAGCAAGTGTGTTGAAATAGTATATTATGTAACAAGTGAGCGAAGTTGCTAATTACAGTCGAGGCTGTGATTTGAGCCCGAGCCGCAGGCGAGGGCTTAATAATGAGCCGAGACTGTAATTAGCAACGCTCACGAGTTACATACGACGTTTTTCAACACACTTGTGAGTAAAAGACAGACATACGTGGTCATAAAATAACAAACACATTTGATAACAAAGCTGTGAATTGTGATTGACAAATGGCGCTGAACCTCGCGCATGCGCGTAGGTTTTTTTTTCCGCCAAATGTGTCAATGTCTGTATAGCATATACAGCCTATTTTAAGTGAAAATGTTTAATTTGGAGTGGTAAATGCAAATATTTTAATATTTTATAACAAATTATTGTAAATTGTGAATAATTTGTTTGATATACAAATTTGTTTTACTAATATAAGGCGCAAACATTTAAAAATTTATATGGATTTGAAGTGGTATAAAACCTCTTTTGTTGTTTCTGAAAATATTTAATGTATAACCCGGACCAATAAAATATGCTCTGTTTACTCGCATGTAATTTGCACAAAGGTACAATTCAACTTTGTAGGATTCATTATATTATGCACTAGGGTATAATATATTATTCACGCGTGACTTATAGCCCAGTTTATAATTCTAAATTCAATAGAATAACGCTCACTTTACGAGCAAGTGTGTTGAAAATGTTATTACTATGTCTTTCTTGAAGTTACAGCTTATTCTTTACTTAATTTATGTTGACAGTCAGAAAGTGTTACTTGAAAAACTACTATACTTTTAGATAACATTGCTGTGCCGTAGTACCAGGCTTTTTGGAAGACACTTTCAAAAAATAACTACCTATACAGTAAAAACTGAAAATAACCTACTTTTTATTTCTGGGAATTATTATGATGCAAGGTTTTTAGCACTGTCGACTGTGCTGGGCCAGTCAAAACTATTTCAATATAAAGGACATGACCAAAAGCAGTCTCAAAATGTTGCACGTATGAAAACTAAATAATTATAGAAATTATTGGTTTATTTTTTACAAGCTTTTCACGTCAGGAATTTGGTATTCGCATCCGGAATTATGATTTTGAGATAAACAGTAAATTAACGATTGCTATATATACATTCCCGTATAATAAAGTCATGATTGACGTTTCGTTCTTTTCATTATTTTTATTTGAACGAGTTACGTAAGTATAATCTTGATGAATCTTTACACAAAAACAAGACAAAAATGATATTAGACTCATAAATAGCTAAATAATTAGTAATATCATAACGTAGGTGCTGTATATGTATTTATTTTATAGTACCGTTGTGAAATTATTTATTTTTGTGTTTCGTTTCACGCAGGTGCATCTGTCAAGATAGATGCACCGGTCGATAGGGATGGCGATTATTCCTGAACGAAATCGATTTTTAAATCTATTCGAATCGCTGTCTAAAGAATCGAGAAGAATCGCAATAAATCGAGTTTTGATATAATGATTTTCTAACGATAGATTCCTTGGTTTCCCTCTAAGTACTGAATTCTAAAAAGCATGGCAGGTACTAATGATCTACATGTGGATTAATATGTTTCATGACTGTTGAATAATCGAGGCTACAGGCAAATCGGTCTCGTTTTGTAACCATGTGTCGCTGGGTTGTAGAAGTCGTTAATGGGAGAATTAAGAGGGATTTCAGACTCTTTCGGCATGTATTTAATAATCGTGCTGCTTTGCATTTAAAGGACGATTTTAGAATTTGTTGTGCGCTTATCAATAAGTTCCATATATCCATACAGGATCCACCGGAGTGGGTACATATTCTGTGGAAGTAAATAATGAGGTTGAGGATGACATACCTCTGATTTTAGGGTACAATAACTACCTCTTGAGAGGCAGAATTAAATCGAGACACGTTAATAGTCGCACTTATTTTACGTATTTAATGATGTTGTAGCTAATACATTAGATGCAATAATCGGCTACTCATGCAGTTTTCTGGTTGGAAAGAGAACTGTGGGCTGTTGCGCTCATATAATGACGATAGTTTGGTTCTTGAGTTGGGGGCATTATAACGATATAACTGCTCCAGCTCCGTATTTAGATAATTATTTTGATGAGTATGATGAATAATAAATGTAATTGGTACTTAACAATGGTATTTCTGCTAATTTACATGTCAATTAAGTAAAAAATCTATAGGTATTCTTGTTCTAATATTAAATACACCTAATGACCACCTATATGAAAAGTCTGTTAATAGTTATGTGTTTTATACCTTTGTATACATTAGGTAGGTAACTTATTTATTTTGTCCTATAGATCTGGGATAAATCGAAGTAAATAAAATATGATCGCTATCTGCCTGAAGTTGTTTTATTTCCATATTGTCACATCAATTCTGTAAGGCCATAAAATACGATAATTATGTTTTATTTTTCAATAAGAAACTGTTCAATTAGAAACTCGTGTTTTGTTTTTAACTAACTCTGTTTTTTTGTAACTACATGAGTGATTTATGGTCAGTTTATAAGATGCGAGTAGTTACGACATAATTTCTAGGTTATCTCAGAATTTGTTGGATTACTTCAAATCTCGGGTACTAGTGTGAAAATTAACACTTTTATTTAATAGTTTATAAAACTTAGTCTATAATAAAAAAAGATTTATTGTCATTCAACTTGAGACGGATTTCCATACATCGTTGGTCATGATTCTTTAATTGTAGCCTTTTACACAAATTTTAGTGCTTAACCTTTTTTAGTAAAATTATAAAACTGCGTGCGGGCCAGCGCGGGTGGCTCGGCCAGCTCCCTACCCTATACGCGCGTCTAGCGCTTTAACCCTAATGGTGCGTACAGATTGCTAGTAATGCAACTAGTAATGTAATATTCTGCGCACGTTGCGTATTTGGACGTGCAGTGCGCAGAATGTTACATTACAAATTCCATTACAGCAATCTGTACGCACCATAACACACCTACTTTGTTGCACGGTAATTTTAAAATCATTAGGTATATCCTAAGGTGCTGTTTGAGATCAAATGATATGAAACACAAATTTATTTGCTTTTGAATACTTACGAATGATTAATGCCGTTATTTGGATAAGGATTAATACTACTTATGTTCATAAAACTCCTAAAATAATACACTAATTTCGAAACCATTTTATTACCCTTAAAATGGTGAGTCAACCATCAAAAATAGACCTTCCGCTGTTCCAGACTTTTCTTTTAGAACTTTTAAAGACAATTTCGCAATTTCCGCAATACATGATTATTACTTAACTAAAATTGTTTACGCGGGGTAATCAACGGGAGCTCTCAAAAATGAAGAATTTTCCTCATTTTTGCAATATTTTCCTTTGGTCTCTTCAGCCCTCTCTCTCGGTTGCAACATGATATTATTAGGTAGGTACTTATAGCCTTCCTCAATAAATGGACTATCCAATAGAAAAACAAATCTAACCAGTAGTTCCTAAGATTAGCGCGTTCAATCAACTAAACAAACAAACACATCAGCTTTATAATAACAGTATAGATTTTTGAAAAACAACGTTTCTCGTTGTCCTGTATTTCGCTAAAATGAACAAATGTCGAGAGCTCGATACGCTTGACCATATCAGAAATAGTTGCCTATGTGAAAAACATTGCTTTATCAAATTTAGTCTGCAACTTCAATATTTGTTCTATGCCTTGTTTATTGTCACCGTGAGAGCTTCCTGTAAAGAAAACTGTACTCTTTTAAACTGAAAAGGAACATGGGTTGAAATTATCGGGATAACCTTCCGATACTTCTTTTATATCTAATAATTACTGCTTTAATAATATAAATGACTAGCTTTATCCCGCAACTTCGTATGCACTTAACTACCCTTCTCATGGAAATTTCAGAAACTATACAACCAGACACCCACTGAATGAACCTTGATACCAAGTATCACACCCATGCACTCAAGGAATAAGTTTTTTTCATACAAACTAAAAATCATATATTTTCCGTGCCCGTGGGAATTTTGGGAATTTTTTTCGTAGCACAACCAGTCACTCTTTGAAGAATCTTCATGCCAAGTATCACATCCGTACACTCAAGGAATAAGATTTTTCATACAAACTAAAAAGTCCAACCCCTTCCCGTGGAAATTTCGGGAATTCCTTCCATAATACAAACAGGCACTTATTGAGGAACCTTTATATCAAGTATCACATCCGTGCACTCAACGGATGAGATTTTTTCATACAAACTAAAACATCATATATTTCCCGTTCCCGTGGGAATTTCGGGAATTCCTTTCATAACACAACCAGAAACACATTGAAAAACCTTTGCTCCAAGTTTCACATCGGTGCGCTCAAGGAATAAGATTTTTCATACAAACTAAAAAGTCCTATATTTCCCGTTCCCGTGGGAATTTCGGGAATTCCTTCCTTAGTGCACCCCTACATCCTCTAAAGAATGTATGTTCCAAATTTCAGCTCTCTACGCCCAGTAGTTACGGCTGTACGTTGTCTGTCAGTCACTCAGTCACTCAGTCACTCAGTACCTCAGTCACTCAGTCAGTAACGGAACAGTTTTATATATATTGATTGATTGATAATGCTCATTAATAGAATAGCAACACTGACTTTAAACCTCAACTTATGGGAAGTTACACCTGACTACTCTCTCAGCAGGGTAGGTTTTCACTTATCGTGTGTGCTCGTCCGAGTTAACATAGTTTGTGTTATGCGCTTTCCCGACCGTAGTGACGCCGTGTTCTCGCGCCGCCGTCATTGCGGCAGTACTTCCACAGTCGGTTATAAAAAAGCTCTTGAAACTAACTTAGAAAAACCAAACAAAAATTAATCTTCTTCTCCACCTTGATTTTCAACCGACTTCCAGAAGAAGGAGGTTCTCAATTCGTGAGGATGTTCTTTTTTGTGTGTATTTAGGTAACACGATTTTTTGGACAGTGAAGAATCGAATTAAAATATTCTTCAAAGGTAAAGGCCCTATATAAATTTAATCAAAGTTGGTTGAGTAGGTACGTACTTCATGAAAAATTTTTAATATTTGAAATATATGAGTAGGTGGGGAGAATATTTACATTGACGACCTTCAGCCAAAGTTTTGGAGGTTAAGTCAGTATTTTTATGCTCTGCATTCGTTGATTATAGAAAAATAATGTAGCCTAAGTACATTCTCAAGACTACATTATTACCCATGAATCCATAATCATAAGAATCAAACCAGTGGTTAAGGCGTGAAGATGTATTTGGATTTTTCTCCCTTAAGAAAATATCTGTAGGTAAGTACTTTAACTTATAAATAGGGTGAATATCTGAAAATATCCGTAAATATCCGAAACATCACTCAATGACCTTTCTCGAGATCATTTCTATCCGTATATAGAAACACATAAAAACCGGTTGAGTGCTTTAGACGATAAAACGTATATGACAGACGTGAGATATTGATTTTTGCAAAATAAAGAAGCCTTTGTCCTGACTCGAGATCATTTTCCGTTTTAAAAAATCATAAAAATCGGTAAAGCGGTTTAGGCGTGAAAACGTACCAGACACACAGAGACATTTTCAGACTTAGGTATATATTAGTAAGTAAGTAAGTAAGTATATGAATGAATATGGCTTGATGTAGCATAACTTCAATTGTAGGCCTAACTGTAGTAAGTAGGTATTGGTGCATCTGTGACATGTTAAGATTACCTCGAATTACGGCCCACGTCGACAGATTTTTGTACATAATCAAAGGGCTGGGAATAAATTGTTTTGTATGGACTGGTGTATGTTTTTATTTAAAACACCTAAATCATCGGTTTACATTTTGATAACATAAGTCGTGATAACGCTTCACTGGTTTTAATTTAATTCTCGGCCGATTTTTTTTTATTTTGTGATAACTCGTTAGATATTAAGATACCTTCCTCAGGGATCACCCTACCTGTTGTTCAAAACTGCGTGTAATTTTATCCCGTACTTTTCGAACAGAGCGACAGACAGACAGACGCGGCGGGGGACTTTGTTTTATAATTTGTAGAGAAGATATTAGATATATCAGCCCAAGTAGATACTTAATGAGCTTAAGCGACATATTTTATACCGTAATTTGTACCAAAAACAGTTTAAAACAACGTCGCGTCTCGCACTCCTCATAAGATTGATTTCAAACAATATCCAAGTGTTATCTAAGTACCTTAAAATCTTTATATAGGTTTTAAATAACTGTCTTTGCTTCGATAGAAAACAGTGCCATCTATACGATTATGAACGAAACTAAATATCTATTCACCCACCGCCATACTCCTCCGAAACGGCTTGACCGATTTTGATGAAATTTTTTGGGCTTATCCGGTATCTATGAGAATCGGCCAACATCTATTTTTTTTTATTTCTATGGCAAACGTTTGCCGGGTCAGCTTAGCTAGTAAATTATAAAATCATATGTTAGCCTCGATATTTGGTTCCAAAATTTTAGTTTGCTTTTTATTCGATGGATGTCGCTGTACGTCGATTAAAGCGCGCAAGAAGGGTTTTAAATGACTTAGCCATATGCACTTGTAGACTTCCATTATTCATCTTCACTTTCACAATTATATTATTAATAGGATAGGATTAACTGGAAATTATGACGTCCATGGGCCTAGATGCCACTCACAAGTTGGATCCAGCGATAAAAGCACTGGATATTATTTAATATAAAAAGAAATGTAGGTAGGTATCTATCTACCTACTTAGAGGTACCACTATCAAGATTACAAAGCTACTGTATGTTTGTCCACATGAAGATCAGAATGGAAAAATAGTATTTTTAAGATCTTTGAGCGTAAACGATCTGGTTAAAATGTATGTATATTTAATACAAGGTACTGTGGATTTTCCACAATACTACGCAAGTGAACCTGTATCGATCGACAAGTTTTAGCGATAAGTAGTTATTACAAACTTGAGCAAAACATCACTATGGAAATAACAACAACAAAAACAATGTTCAAAATATACTACAAGACGGATATTAATATTGATAAAAGTTATAACCTTACTATGTATCTAAGAATTAAAAATATAATGAAATATTTATAAAAAAACTCCGGAATTTAAAGCCAAATAATATTTATTTATTATTTACACTTGCAACTTGTTACTTTTTTTTTGTTGATTTTTGGCTATTGTTACTCTATTATTACATCTTTTTATACAACACTTCTGCATTATGTGGAAAAGTGCAATCTATGTTTTCTTTGCTATAATATTAGTTACATATTCATTATCACTCCACAAAATCACAAAAACTTCCACAAATTGAATTGATCACTTACTGAGTAAGTAAATAAACACGAAATTCATAATGGCGAACTTTCTTTTTTTTTAAATATTTTATTTAACGGGTCTGGGGGCGAACTTGCTTCATGATGGTGTTGTCAGAACATTCGAAGCACAGTAGGTACCTAAGGTAAAAAGTCAGATGCACAAAACTACAACTGCTTGGAGCGTCGCACGGAAATAACTCTAAGAGATAGCAATCTGTTTCGTAATGCGATAACGGAATGCACTTTATTTATATCACTAGCTGCTGCCCGCGACGTCGTCTGCGTGAACGCTATGCAGCACCAAACGCACCTACGATTATAACACTGCTAGCGTGATAATATGTAGCCTATATGTTGACCCGACTTCTTAACTATCTTCATGCCAAATTTGAAGTAAATCCATGCAGTACTTTTTGAGTTTATCCCGGAAAGACAAACAGACAAACAGACAAAAATTCTAAAAACTATATTTTTTTGTTTCTGTTTCGATTGTAGATCATAACCCAAGTATTCTTTTAAAAAAATATTCAATGTACAGTTTTGACTTTCCTACCATTTTATTATATGTATAGATAACCATTACAAAATGTACCATATAGACTAACATGATGGGCATCTCCATTGACGACTAAGGTTAGTAGTATTTGTTATCTGTGGCTCTGGCTTTTGCTGTCACTGAACGAACGAGTGAGTGAGTGAGTATTTTAAAAGTCAAACTAACTTCTATGTGTGGGTGGTGCGAATGCTTCAGAAAATAATAATATTTTCATCAATTTTTATGGAAAAATTATGTCAAAAAAAGAAAAGGTGAGTTTGGTTACTACGGGAAAATTGTAATTGTTTTATGTGACGGAAAACTTTTTAACATAACCAGAGACACAGTTTAGTGTTGTGTTGTCGGCGTTTTTGCTACGCTTCGCCCATCGTAATTTGCCATGTCAGTTCAGTAAAGGTATGCGGTTCTGCATAATTTCAATGTGTGATATCTTAGTTTATCGGTGATCAAAACACTTATTATTGGTGTAGTGAAAGTTTTAGTGAGAACTGTTATTTGCAGGAGGAGATGAAGACCAAAATTGATAATACGAAGAACGGGGATAGCGATACCGAGGTAAGCCTTGTTTATTAATATTAACTTTTAACTTGAACGGTTTTTTATGCAGATTGTTGAAAGGTAGTTTTGATAAAGAAATCAAAACATCGACTTTAACCCGAATGTAATTAATTTAAAAATAAATAAATAATAGCCTTATTGTTTACAATTAGAAGACATTATGTATGGTTCCTACATATACAAATGAATGGATTAATGTATTGATTGAGTACGCGTAAAATACTTTTATAGGTAAATTGCGAACTAATGTTGTCAAATAAAACGAAAGGTTAAAGTTGCTAAATTTACTAGAACAATATTCAAATCTGCTGTTTGAATGTTTTTATCTATACTCACAAATTATGTGTCCAAAATAAACTGTATTTCAAATGTTATTTCACATATTATTCAGATTGTTTTATTGATTTACCAGTCAGTGACCTTATGTTCAAATAATGTTTATCAAGAAAACACTATATTATGTAAACATATTATTTGTTTACAAGTCATTGGAGCTAAAGTTACAATAAGTATGGCTTAAAGCTTGATATTTGCCTGATATAGACTTATTTTTGAAATATAAAATAAATTTTCTAGATCGATTCAGTTATAATCTAGTTAGAATGAGAATTAATCAGAGAATCAATTTTTATTGTATGAGAATGAAGCTTAGCATATTGTAGACACATTTATTCCTTCTATCATAATTAATCAGAGAATCAATTTTTATTGTATGAGAATGAAGCTTAGCATATTGTAGCCACATTTATTCCTTCTATCATCCATTTTTTTGAGGATTTTATGGATTACATTTAAGTACCATTTTACTCTCAAATTTCATGCAAAGAACACACTATTAGCAAACATTCAAATTTTAATCTTAAGCCCACACATTTCTTATCTAAGTAAACAAACAATAAAATTTCATATTCTGGTATTTATTAATCTCAGTGCCATATTCATTCCTCTGTTAACAAAACAGTCCATTGTTAAAATGATAATGAAAATCTAAAAGTGTGTAAATAAGTGACTTGGTATTGAATTCATTTTCAAATACAATTATCAATTAGTGCTCATTTAAATTATGTAAATTCATGAAATAATATAAACTGAATGTTGATACTAAATGACAGTGAATTTGTTTACTAACCACCAGAATCTTATTTAAACTTCTAATAAATAAGATTTTTCTGCACAATCTAGATAAAAATAAAATAAGGTTTGTTATCAATAAGTGTGTCAGAAAAGAAAACAAAGAAAAAACTTTTACTGTTCTGAAAAGTTGCTACAGCTACTTCTTCTTATAAATAGATTATAAATTTATGTTTTCTATAATAAAATTTTATGTTAATTATCTTTGAAAACATATTGTATTTAGTGTCTCAACTTGTCTTTAACAAACATTATTGTTTAATATGGATGCTCCACTCTTTGCTTCCTTTTATGATTTTTGATTAAGGCTAAGGGTGTTATCACACCAATCGATCGACGGACGAATGGAACAGTTGAGGTCGATCGATAGTTTCTACTACACCAATCTGTCGATAGTCGATCTAACTTAAAAGGAACAGTAAATACTTAAATAGCAAAATATATAATGTTATCTTGGGCTTTTTATCATACCTATTACATACTTAACCTTTAACACTGTTAATGGAATGTAGTATCATGGTAATCACATACTAAATTGAATAGTATTGTTTTAGCACAAATCTATATTGGGCCCTGCAAACATCATTAATATACTTACAGCTTTAAAATATATTTAAATATTCTTCACTATGCTGGTGTCAGCTTCAACACCTGTGAATCGTCAGACTTCAGTGATATCTTGGTATAAGCCGAAGAAGTGTCCAGAAATAAGGAAAAAACCTGCAGTAGCTACGGTGAGCTAATATACAATGTCTAATTTTCAAAACAGCATTCAGATGTTGAATACTTTACAAATTTATTTCATCATTGACTACCTCTGTTCGAAAATGATTGATTCATTCAAATTGGCAGGTCTGTGTAAACACTGCGGGTTGAGGGTTGTATGATATCTTACAATTGCTTTCTGTGGTACTTCGTATTTATAGTTTATTATTTGCAGTTTTAAATTGACTAATTCTGCTTGGAATTTAGTGTAAAAGTCGCCTGCCGCATGCAAATATTGTTTGATTTTTTTTATTAACAGTTTTATTTAATTATCTTAGAAAACACAATAGATTCTAAATAGCTGTGACTGTCTTATCAAAACACTTAATACCACTTGAGCTAAGGATATAATGTTAGATATAAAGAAAAAGAAAACACTGTAGCTTTGTTAATGACTGGTTATGTATGTTAAAATATCATTAAAATATGAAACCATCAAAAATTGTTTTAAAGCTTAAAAATTCACACCAAACGGTTTGAATTTTACATGTACTTTTTTCATAATTATTCATAAAATTATATAGGAGTTATATTTTGGAAACTTTTTATAAACTCAATATTGAATATATTGACAATATTGACTTCAATATTGAAGCTCAGTATTTTACCTAGGATTAAAACTCTACAATGGATGAGCATTACTGAATTTATGCTGATTAAAAAGAATATTGAAAGAAGTTACAGCTATGCCAGTGTAACCTTTTTAAAAACTTCTTTTACCACTGGACTACCAGACACAGACTGAACTTCCATCACTAAACTTTATGCTCACCTACATTTTGATGGCGTTGACATAACCTTTACTAGACTATTCCCATGGTCTTCTCAGGCATCTACCATCCAATATGTTTTGGATCCTATATCGCAAATCATGAAATGGATTACTATAATCCAACTTATTACCCTCCTACCCTTTCACTCAGTAGAAGACTCTCAACTGTTGAACTCTGTAAGTTAAAGCTCCATTAATCCCAGCCTGGCTTACATGAACCGCTTGTCAATTTTATCCACCCTGCGAGCATGGGCTGCCTAGTTGACTAAGTTTATCTCCGAGAGTCTCAAATTCACAATTGCTGAAATTTTCCCTGGGGGACAAGAAAGGCTGTGCAAGGCATGCAACACCTGATAACTCACACTTATAAAACTTGGAGAAATTGATTCTAAAAGTAAAAAAAAACACTTCATCAGTAGACACATTAAAATATTAATGAGCACTACAGTAAAAATGAAACAGCTGGTTTAGATGCAATTTCTCCTGATATAATTCTGTGTTTTGACGTTATTATATATTCAATAATTGCATAGGTACAATATTATGTTAACCGATTTAATTATCTCATAAAAGTAAGTAATACAAGCCCGGATTTTCTCAATATTGAAAAAAATTAGATCAACTATTGAAACATTAGTGACATAAAAGTAATTAGATTTCACACATGATTGCACAATCACCGATGTTGCTGCTGAGCATATTAATCAATTCTTCGATGCTTGAGAGGTGAAGTGACATGCGTGATGTTTTATGTGATTTGTTCAACGCCTTCAACTGTATTTCGCAGAATGACTTTCGCGTGATAAATCACTATCATGGCACTATGACCCTCAGGGTTTTATTCTTGAACTTATCAGAGACTACCTGTTTTGCGAGGCTGCAAGGGCGTAAGTCTCCTATTGGAGTATTAGGGTAACAAGTTTACTCTACCTGTTAGCAAAATTTCAAGTAAATTTGTCAATTGTCCGTGTAGGTGTAGGTTTTGTCCGTGTAGGTGTATGTTTTGTCCGTGTAGGTGTATGTTTTGTCCGTGTAGGGTTGGATTGGAATTGCCCCACCACCGCCGCTGGATAAGCGTGTCGTGTTAAAATGTTACTAATCCAAGTAACCCCCGCTTGGTGGTAGGATCCCGCCAGGATCCGAATGGCTACTGAACACCCTTTATATAAAAACATAACTCTCCTTTTCGTGCAGCAGTCGGGTAAAAATACATACATACATACATAACGTCACGCCTGTATCTCCTATGGGGTAGACAGAACACAAGACCATCTGACGTCACGTTTGACAAATTTAGAGGCATGATAAAGATGGAGGGAGACCATTGCAGTGACAGGGGGTCAGCCTATCGCCCACAAAAACGCCTTTAAAACCTCTGTCCCTTAACTGACTTTTACAGTATGCCCGGGAAGAGAAGCAGCTGGCACATTCTATGCTCTTCCTTCGCTCCCAGTCCAGCGTGGAAGCATCGGGATTTATCGGGTAAAAATCTGCCCCCAAATATTACCGCTCCGGCGGCCGTGATGTGTTCTTGCAATATTTTATGAAGAGCCACGCCCTAAGCACGTGAGCCTCCATCTTCGACATTATCTTTACTTACCACCAGGTGAGATTGAAGTCACACGCGGGCTTAGGCTATAATAAAATCTGTTTTCGCGTGAATAGTAACAAAAATCAATCAATCCTCACAAAAGTTTCTCGTCATACTATCAGGAGAATAGGGATATAGATTTTTGGAACAAAGTATAAAATTCAGTGCTGTTGTCATTTACTAGACGAGATTCATGAGTATTTTACACATTTAGACTTGTTTTCATTGAGAATCAAACTATTGGCTTTCAGCCATTTTCCTACATTTGAAATACATTAAGTTTACTTTGTCGGTCAGTTGCATTTTTAATTTGAATACCCACATGTATTAATATTACAGACCCTTCTTTTGACCGCATATATCAGCATCATGTCGCCATGATGAATAACAATATACTTACATAATCATGAAGATTTGTGGAGGCCTGGAGTCCTAGTACAGGGTCACCTAGTGTAGCCTCCAGCCTTCACATATTAGGTAGTTATAGCCAAATAAATTTTGATTTTTGTTTTGTTATGATCGTTAACTTCGTCTAAACTAATAATCACTTTCACTGCGACGAGATCTGAAACGTAAGTAATATAGCTAGCTGTTTCGCGCGGTTGTACCCGCGCAATTTCGAATCCCGTGGGTATATTGTCATAAAAAGTAGCCTGTGTGTTATTCTAGACTCTACAATATCACTATGCCAAATTTCATCGAAATCCGTTAAGCGGTTCTGCCGTGATTGAGGAACAAAGATCCATACATCTAAACTTTCACATTTATAATATTATTAAGAAATATAATATAATAATAATTATACGCGTTAACATCCGTTTCAAAAAGTCCTTCATTAATGTATTTAATGACTCGAATCATAGAATTGTTCTGAACTAGAGCAGTCACAGATAACAGGTGTTTTAAAATAAATAATAAACGAAGTCTAACCGATTACGAGTAGCCTGATGAAAACAAACTGAATGTGAACTTTATGAAGTATCAAAACATCCATCCTTACCGAATCCTGGTTGTCTGGAAGAAAATTGCCGGTCTTATCGCTAGGATAAGACCGCGGATTAGGTATGCAATAAAGAGTAAATAAATAAATGTGCCTACGAAACAAATACGATTTGAAAGAATGCCGGCGTGTTTTTCTGAGATCTAACTTGTTTTTAAAGTAACAAAGGAGACAATTATTTCTTTAAAATAATCATATTCACAAAATTATTGTAACCGTCGAGTTTGCACGCTTCGTTTGTCCCTGGTTTCCATCGCAACCCTTTTCCGCTCGAATTCAATGGTGGTCGTATCAAATTACCCATTGACCTATTAATAGAATATCTACAGCTTTCCCAGAAACGATCCTAGGGGCTTATGACCCCTTGGGGTTCTGCCAGCGGGATGCTAACTTGTAAACTCGTCACGATTCTTGGGTACCTATTAAGTTTTTCTATTTTCATGTCATGACGTTCAACATAGATATTTTATTTAGATTTTATATCCACAAATAAATGTATGAATGACGCTAGTAGAACTGTGGGTTTGATTGAAATCGTTACGTGCCATTTTGATGTCACAGGGTTTTCTTATAACTGGTTTTCAGTATCTATACTCGATCTTATATTCAAACAATAAAGTGAACTGGACTTCCAGGTTGAACGTTTCCATGTCCACCAAAATCCAGATGACTTGTCTCGTGAAAGGAATGTTCGCAAAATGATTTATTTTTTATGATTTTTCTCACTCAACTACCAGTTTTCATTATTTTTTTAATGGCCCCTAGATCAATTTAATATCGCCAATATCTATTTTAGGTTTGGTTAGATAATTATTATTATACACACATTTTGTCGTATTACCTTTTATGTTAATGTTGACTAATCGTAGGGTCTGACATTCGGAGCGTCATTAAATTTGTAATCATCAAATATTGACTACATTCATTAAGTTCAGAAATCTTAGCAATTAATGACTTTATAATTTAACTTGCTCACTCATACACACTGTGCTAATAAAGTAAGAATAAATAATATAATATAATAAAGAATATAAAATAAAAGAGTTACATAGTCTCTTGTTCATTCGAATTGGTATTGGTGGTTGCAACACCAGGAAAGTTGTCTTTCTTATTATCAAATGAACAAAAAGCATGTTTATTTAAAAATACTATGAATCAAAATGTATTATTTCTGTTCCTTTTAGATTGCGTTGTGATGAGCAATTGGGGGTCCGCATCATATAACAAACTAAAGGAATAGATTAAAATTACTCATAAAATAGGACAATGCCGCTATGGTCGTTTGCTATGTATTTCAATTACAAATAAATCTCCTGACATTCCCTTCACTTATAATTATGGTTTGAAGAAAACGCTAGCAGTAAAATCTTTTCAAGTCCAGTGAGTTTTACTGCAAACTGTACAGTAAAACGTTCATTATTCAGTTAATTCAGTACCTCAAGAATAATAAACTATAATGCGTCTCATTTGGTTGGTAAAGATATCTAAAGGATTTAACACTAGAAGTCTTTCTACTAGTATTTTCCTGCGTAGATACTTTTGCAATATTATAAACCTAAGTAAGATTTAATTTTCATACTGAAACTTTGGGCTAGGGGTTGAGCCTAATTTTTTGAGAAAAGTAGGGCAAAGCTCGGAAACAAAAATTATCTGTATATTTCCATAGGGTAGAGATTAACAGGGATTAAGTTTTAAGAACAACTTAACCTATCATACGAAAGCCGTAATACTATTATACGATAGCCAACTCACTTGCTATTCGCGATAATATTGTCACTCTCTTTTTAAAACGCCTTTTTCACCAGTAAATGTTCTAAAGAACGCTCTTCACTTGCCCGTTAGGTCACATCGCGAACTTTTTTCATAATCGGGGAACAGCCTTGAAAGATATCCACGTTCACGTTCTCGCCTGTTCGCAGGGTCTCTCGTGGATAGTGGAGAACGGCCTTGATGTGTTAAAAATGTAGTTAACCCAAAACTAACCTATAAATGTATTACAGCAGCCACGTGCAGAGAAGCCGATATCGTCGCTAGCAAGCGGGCCTCCGCCCCCAGTGCCCATAGTCCCCAGGACTTCGGAAGGTCCTCGTCCTCCAGGCTGGAACGGGCAACCCAGGAAGCATGGCTCCAGCTGGTTCAACGTGCACGCTCACACACAAGAGTTGGTCAAACTCCCACCGATCAAAGGTTTGTGTAGTTGGTTATTACTTAATCGACTTTGAGACTTTCCTACATAACTTTAATTATCAATTGAAAATTATATGATATTAAATTAGTTAACAATTAATTAAATTAAAAATTAAATTCTACGTATGAATTGTTATTCGTCATGTCCGAATTATGGATTTTTTACATACTCAACGACATAGTTTTATGATCAATCGCCACCCAATAAAAAACCCAGATGAACCAGAAGCGGACAACAAAAAATTATAACCAATCACAAATAAAAACTCCCACATTTACTTTACAACCATTAAGTGTTTTTGTGTTCGAATCGTGTGACAATAACACCTGAATAGAACAGCTGTAATCGCTCATTAAACGCACGTGGCCAAGGTTGGCGTTCCCCGCCTTTGTGTATTTCTGTTAATGAGAAATCGCGTTGTGGCCTTTTACGAAATTGCTATTAATTTGATGTTGCTTCTCTCCTATTAAACCCTCTTCGAGCAAATTAAGCTCGATGAGCTCGATTTCGATCGAAATGTCACTTATCATCAGATGGCTTTGTAAATGCGAATTTATTTTTCTATCTAAAAATTCTATGATGATGAAGTCAAGTCTGCGATTTCGGCGATTCGAGGCTCAAGACAAAACATTTTTTTAGACGGTATAATGAAATTAAAGGAAAGGTCTGACAAATGTATTAGAGTTAGGGGAGAATATATTGAAAATAAAAAATAGTTTAAGTTCTTATTTCATATTCCTTCCCTGTTATTCCGCGAACTTTTTGACCTCCCTTCGTATTTGAGTGCAAAACCCGTATGTTTCGTGAAAAAACCAGATTTTATAATGATCAGTTTGACAACCTTAAAGGTTCTCATTTTTATTTCATACTCCACAATCATATACTTCGTTATACACAATATACATACTCAACTGCCCATGATGAGATTATTTTATTCAGGTATGCATTAGTATTCCTATGGTACGATCTAGACTGGAGCTTTAATGGCTTGATGGAAACTCGTAAATGGCTTATGAGGTGTCGTTTTCGGATTATCTGAACTTTGGTTAAGGCATGCATATCTAGTTTAGGCTGTTAGGTTTGATGGCGTTTATCGTAACGACATTCTGTCTTTTTTTATTATAAGGCAATGAAAAGAAAGGTCAATCGAGGCGTCATCAGAGACGAACAGATGCGTAACTAAGTAAGAAATAGCATTATCATTAAAATAGTTGTCCTTTAGAAGAAAAGTTTTTGAACAAACAGCAGTTTGTCAAAAACCCTTTAGTTTGTATCAGTCAAATACCTAGTTGTATTTTAAGAGACCGTTTTGTGAGGTTTTTTAGCCTTTATTTTAAATTGATTGGCAAGGCCCAGTGGGATTTTATAAAATATTCATTAACAGTCTATATCGGCCTGGTTGTCGTTTACGGCGGACTTTTAAAATAGATTTTCTAATTGACTGTTAGGGGGTTAATTAACCTTTTGTCTGAAACAACACATTGTTATTTTTTCAAAATAACCTGAAGGCGTTTTGTCCCGCCTACTCGATTGGTATTATTTACGTCTAGACTAAAAGTATTCAAGAAAGGTATTTACCCCGGCATTGAGGATGGAATTTTTTTTGGTATAAGTAAACATTTATACTGGAAAGATTATCTATTTTATTCCATCTTCCAATAGGAGGAGGTTCTCAATTCGTGTGTATGTTTTTTTGTCTTTGTTACACGATTTTCCGGACACTTATGAATCTATTTTGAATATTCTTATTTCATATGAAAGACGATACTTCAGAGGTGGTCCCGTATAAATTTCATCGAATCGACTGAACATTTGAAAAATTTGAAACTTTCGAAAAATAATAAAATAAAATCCCCAGGCAATCACACCAACTACATGGCCCCAAAGTAAGCATAGTTTGTGGTATGGGATACCATGTAGCGAACTAGGGGGGAACCTAGAATATATACTACTCAAAACAAAATAGGGGCCACCTCGGATTTTTCACAAAAAACGATTGTATGACACTTAAAACTTAATTTTAAGCTAGTTTAAATGTCTTTGCATATAATTGATATGTTTATGTATTCCTAACATTATTCTGAACAAAGTTTTTTAATCTTGACCCTCAAGTGGAAAGACATAAACAAATCAAGTTAAAATTACCCTAATCACAATTTCTTATTCACTTGTGTTTAGACTATCGTTACGAATGTTTCTCGATTCGTTTCACTACTTTTTTGAGTTTTATCATTAGAACTCATTACAATGCCACGTATTCGATACCATATTAGCATAGAAACAGGTTCTAGAGCACTAGTATTGCTGCAAGAGGGAGAATCTCAACGATCAGTAGCTCTACGCCTAGGTGTATCGCGGCGAGCTATCCGAAATGTTTGAGCTCGCTACCAGGAGACTGGTAGTGTTGTTAGAAGACACGGATCAGGAAAAACCCGGGCAACAACGACTAAAGACGACCGATACATTCGTTTAACTGCACGTCGAGAGCGTAACATTATTGTTCGTGTTTTACAAAACTGACTATAGCAAGCCAATGGTACAAGAATAAGTGACCAAACGATTCTCAACTGACTACATGGAGATGGACAACAATCCAGATTACATTTGATTCGTTACGGTACCTTCGTTGAGATTCAGTTGCTACGTTTTGTCCATTCAGCTAATTCCGCCCCACACCATGATTCTTGGCTCTCCAAACCGATCAGTTTCGTGTACCCAAGGATCGCTAAATCGTTCGCCTTGTCTTCTCCATAAACGGACCCGCCTATCATTATTAAAAAGCTTCACTATCTCTCATCTGTGAAGAGTACAGCCCTCCAGTTGTCCATGGTCCAGTCCGAATTCTCACGTGCGAACTTTAAGCGAGCTGCACAATGAATCCTTGCCAATTTGATGCAAACTTCACATGTTCTGGATCTTTGCCCATCTTCATGGAGTCTGTGGAAGATCGTTTGGTAACTTATTCTTGTACCAGTGGCTTGCTATAGTCGGTTTTCTACAGCACGAGCAGTGACGGTACGCTCTCGACGGGCAGTTAAACGAACGTATTGGTCGTCTTTGGTGGTTGTGGCCTGGTTTCTTCCTGATCCGCCTCTTTTAACCACACTATCAGTCTCCTGGTAGCGAGCCCAAACGTTTCGGATAGCTCGCCGCGATACACCTAGGCGTAGAGCTACTGGTCGTAGAGATCCTCCCTCTTGCAACAACTAATGCTCTAGAAGCTGTTTCTATGCTCATATGGTGCCGAATACGTGGCATTGTAATGAGTTCTAATGATAAAACTCAAAAAAGTAGTGATACAAATCGAGAAACGTTCGTAACAATAGTCTAAACACAAGTGAATAAGAAATTGTGATTAGGGTAATTTTAACTTGATTCGTTTATGTCTTTCCACTTGAGGGTAAAGATTAAAAAACTTTGTTCAGAATAATGTGAGGAATACATAAACATATCAATTTTATGCAAAGACACTAAAACTAGCTTAAAATTAAGTTTAAAGTGTCATACAATCGCTTTTTTGTGAAAAAAACGAGGTGGCCCCTATTTTGTTTTGAGTAGTATAAATACATAAATAGATTAACACCCAGACACGGAACAATTGTTTTTTTTTCTTGTTCCGTGCGAGAATCGAACCCGCAACCACTGGCGTCTGAGGCAGATAGGTATACCCTATCGCCTAAGTGGTCGTCATATGTATTAATACATTTGATGAATTGTACGTTGATAACCTAATACTTCAGCCAAAGCTTTGACTAGGATTTAAAAATGTTACTGAAGTCGGTTTATGATAAAGAAAAATATGTTTTTTTTTATTTACTTGAATTAATCGAACTGTCATTGTTTTAAGTGCCTGGTTTAAAATAAAGTTTTCCATTTTCTATCCAGCCAGCATCTTTTCATAGGTCTTAAAATAAGAAATAGAATCATTAAAGATATTTAAGGCATAGTGGGTTTTGGTATGGTTTTATAGTAATATATTTTTTTTTTTGTATACTTTTATACCTTTTTGACATTTGTATAAATTTAAAAGAAAAAAAAAGTTCACCAAAGCTGCTATACTTTTTTTTACACCAGCATAATTTCAAAATGATTTAATAAATTTTAGGATTAAAAAAAATACATGTTTTATCTTTTATTTTCTCAGATTACTAATAATCCCTCAAAAATTACAAATTAATTAGAGAGACTAATCTTTTCTTAACTAACTGCAAAAATAAAAAGTTAAAAAAGTGCATGAAAAAAAAATATGATACATTTTCTGCACGCAGTAGGGGAAAATCCCATAAATATTCAAAATCGGTATATCTCAAAAACTATTTAGCCTAGGAAAATTCCAGACAATCCCTTGTATCTCCTGCTTTCCGTTAGTCCACTATTTACGGGGCACCTTGTTTAGGGACCAAAATGTCAAAGTTGATTGTATATAAACAAAACACGAGAACATCCCGTTAAAACATATTTTATTAAGAATATTCCAAATATAACATCGGGGCTCAAACATCGGCTGAATTAGTTATGAAAGCAGTCTATCTGTTGCCGTATGTGAAGCGTTCTTAGCTGTTCGACCTTTGGACGGATCGATGGCCGTAGATCAGCACCCTATCATTCAAAGAAAACAAACTCTGTTTGGTAACATATACTAAGTTATTGTAAGAAAATGTTCAACCATAAAATTCTTCTTATTTTTTTTATTACGCCATAAAATTTTGCTTACTCAGTCTTCTACAGGGTCATCCTGAATTGGCGAAAAATTTTAGATATTGAAGGAGAGCACTCTGTACTCGATTCTGATCATAATTATGTAAAAAAGTAGGTACTTAATTTTTTACTATAATTCCCTATAATGAATACTACTACATATTATACTATTTACTTTACATACAAATGAATCAATCGCGGCACGTGACCTGGCACGCGGATCGCTGTCAACGCTAGCGTAACCATGCGTTGCGTTATCAATTCTTTAACTTTCGGTTAAGTTTACTCAGTAAATAATTAGTTTTTTTTATTATATTTTATCTATTCATGTATGATCTCAAACTATCACGTCCTTGAATTTCAAAAATCGATAAAAAATAATGGTAAATGCTATGCAGATTTCGAGCCACCAGGGTTCAGACAATAATGTTAAGATTGTACATACATACATACATAACGACACACCTGTATCCCTTATGGGGTAGGCAGAACACCAGAAATTATAAGACCATCTGATGTCACGTTTGACAAAATTTTGAGGTACCTATTATAAAGATGGAGAGACTATTGTAGTAACAGGGAGTCAGGGAGTCAGCCTATCGCCCACAAAAACGCCTTTAAAACCTCTGTCCCTTAACTGACTTACAGTATGCCCGGGAAGACAAGCAGCTGGCACATTCTACGTTTTTCTTTCGCTCCCAGTCCAGCATGGAAGCAATGTTAAGATTGTATTAAAGTTATTTCTAGGCATATGGTTTTCATAACTACGTGGTAATTTAAGAAAAAGTATTTTTTAGACGTGTTTTGAAAAAGAAAACTATTGAGTCAAAATCATTAAATCGTGTTTAAGAGCAACCAAAGTATAGATAAAGATATGAATATTAAAATTTCATATCCGCTCCTCTTCTCATATTCTTATAGTTGTAGTGTTACCTAAAGTAATAGCCTAAGTAACCTACTATTTAAATGAAGAGGTAAAAGAAATAAAGGAGTCACTCTGTATATTTATTTCAACATGTTACTATTTCAGAGTTACTTTATTTCAACAAAATCAAACCCACGACCACTCGGATAAAAAACTGAAATGTTGATAAAAATTATAGATACTTCGCGTGAAACAGGTTGCCTTTTTTGGAAAGTTGCCTGTTTCATCTTTTATTAGTTACGTCAATGTACCTGCATGCTAAATAGTGACGTATGTGTTATTCCAACGTAAAGATGAAATCTTGATAATGTTCTTGCGTCCGGTTTTTGTGAAACTACTCGAGAGATGATTTTAAAGAACTAGAATCTAATGATCTTTTGAATCTTACTATCATTTGCAAGTGATTGAGGTCGATTATGGAACTATTGATTTAAAAACATAGACTTAAAATTTTCTTTGACAACTTCTCATCTGATGGTCTTCTTATTTGCGTGTCGATGAATATGTTTATTATATTTTGCCCGCCCAGAAACTTGCCACCTTTATGGCGTTATCGGTGGCTTGTGCGAGGTCCTCGGTAGTGCAGGTTTCCGGGCACATGGGGCAGGAGAGAAGGTGTAACATTGTTTGTGAAGTCGCGCCGCACAAACAATGCTTATCTCCGTCAACGCTGAAACCCCATTTTACAATGTTTTCTTTACTACGGCCGACCTGGGTCCGGAGTCTGTTTAGGGACTTCCAAATTGGCCATGGCAAATCTTTTCCGGGCGGGAGGTGTTTATCTGATGGTAAGTGAAGATGAGGTCGAAGAGCGAATAGGCGCTCTGGTAGAGGGGGGAATGGCCTCTTCATAAAATCTTGGGCTTTCAGTAACACATTATCGCCCCAGGGACGATAACTGCTTAAACCAATGCTTTTCCCTAACTATTTGAATCAACTACAATATAAACAATAATGTATATCTATAAAAACTAGAATGTCGCATAAATTTCGCGAAATAACTTCAAAAAACGTGTAGATTATCTGAAACTGAGCTTAAAATTCGGGTCATTGTCACCGTTTCACACGTCGTCTTTTCCACTTTCTTATCACACCTTTTTATAACGCTGCAGTATAAGTTTATCTCGACTCGATAAACGGCCTTGTTCGAGCTAATTTGCTGTGCTTAAGATCAAGGATTTGAACTAGAACCGTAGCAGCATGCCGGTCGTTCGTATAGAATAGTTGTAGAACCAGATTATCCCGTTACTTAGGTTATTGGTACGGTCTGCAGTAAAAAGAAAAAAGACGTTTTTGGATTAATTGTAGTCCGGACTTCTTACTTTCTTTTCAACTATGCGTTCGCGAACTTGTTTTTTTTTTAATAATACCTATATCATCTAGTCATTAATAGTCTTGGACTATTAATGATCCATTATATCCAACACAGGGCTTAAGCGCTTTCTAAAATATGAGTATGTACCAAGGTCAATATCAGGCATCTTTTCATCGCCAAGAGGTTTTTTTACTTTAATAGGGAGTATAATTTTAGACTAAGGGACATACCATCTAATTCATCAGCCGACGGGGCATCCACGGGTGGAGGTCTTAAATTAACAACTTTTACTCAACATCGGTACTTGGATGGGTGACCGCCGACCGTTCGTTTCTCACGGCGACTTCCGTGCTTCGGAGGGCACGTTAAGCTGTCGGTCCCGGGTGCTGTATACTTGTATACAGTAGTCGTTAGGGTTTGTCAGAACCCAACACTGGGCCAGCTCGGTGAATTATGGCCTATACCTCCTCGTCACCCAGAGGAGAGACTCATGCCCTGCAGTGGGCCCATTACACGGAGTTGTGATGATGATGACTCAACATAGTGGCTTGTACATTACATTACAATTACAAATGGCATTGACGTCACAATTTATGCTTTCACGAATACACTACGAAAGTACTCCGTATACCCAACATCTAATCCAGCGCAACGGTGATACGTAAACTGCATTATTTGTATTGACTAAAGCTTATCAGTTACAGATTGTCAAAGACGATTATTCTGCTGACGCCAAACCACCAGTGGGTATTGATTTTTATTCGGTGTATGTACGGATAAGACCCGATGTTGTGCTGTTATACCGTTGTGCGACAACGGCTTAGAAGCATTACAACGTATCACGGAACCATGCCCATGTATGTCCTTATGCAAATTAGTATGATTCAAGGTTCCGCGGGAAAATATCGGATTGCACAGATTATTGTGCTTAGAAACACGAGAGAACGGAGTGAACTCTAAACTCGCAAGTTTTTACGTCTCCACCCATCTTCATCTTCGGAGTCTAATCTTTAAAGTTCCGTTATTTGCTGGCTGCGCATTGGTTTTTCAATACAAATCGTAACAGTTGCGTTATCTATGTAGATGTATGTCTGAGGCCGTTTGCTACAGAAACATAAACAAAAAAGTCGAAACTACTCGAGTCGAAAGTCGGCCTGCTTGGGGCACGTGAAGACTTAGTTGAGATTCTCTTACAAAAGCACTGAAAAGTTTGATAAAGAAAATATATGTAGGTAGATAGATGTTTTTAATGATTTGAATTAAAATCAGATTTGTATGATTAATAATCCTTTGATAAAATAAAGCTTTTGTTTTTCCAGCCACCCAGCATTTCGCCTGAAAAATTCTGTAAAAGTCAGTTATTTAAAACACTTAAAAAACTCTTGCCAGTGATGATTTTGTATTGAAATAATAACGACATCTTTGAAAAATCCAGATCGAAAAACCTTTAATATCGATAAAAGCATTGAAGGACACGTAAGATTTATTATTCCCCTAAAAATGTAACGATTCACGGAAGTTTACCAAATAACTTGAAAGCAATAACCAAAGGGGATGTATGGAGGAGCACGTTAGGTCTCCCTTTTGCGAGGGTTGGTCGAACCCTTTTACTTCGGGAAACACAAGTGTTTGAAGTAACAAGAATCATGTTAAACCGAAATGTTCACTGAAAGGTTTTTAATATGGGTTTGGAAGTTATTAATGTTGCTTTTTAATACTAGGTAGGTATATGTATTTATAAACCCTGATAAATGTCCTTCATACCAATTTTTATTTTAGAATATATTTTTACTTGTTGATAGCCGTTTTGATCCGGAAAATGCTTATAATTCTAGGAGATACCTAAACCCGAGCAAATCAGTTTAGAAAACTCTAATTCATTATCTGGCTTTCATCTCAGACGAAAAAATGGGACGTTTTGAACAGAACTTCCTATGGTGCACTCCATTTGTTCTAAAAATAAATTAAATCTGGGTAGAAATGAGTTTAATTTAAATACTGGGTGGCGCAAAAGTAGTGGCACTAAAGAAAATACTGTTTTTTTTTTTATATGACATTTCCTGTTATTCTGTTGTTGAAAATTGAATGGTGAACAAATGTAAAATACACTGAAAATAAACATGGACCACTTTACTTCCCAAGAACGTGGAATAATTGTGTCAATGTTCTTACGGAATAATTCATCAGTGATTAAAACACAACGTGAATTTCGTCGACGATTTCCCCAACGTCCAGCACCGATTGGTCGCACAATTCGACGCTTTGGCACACGCCTTGAAGCAACTGGCTCAACATTGCATAGACCTAAGTCTGTGAGACCAAGAATAGGTCGTTCAGCTGAAAATATCGATGCTGTGCGCGAAGATGTGGAAGAGTGTCCAGAAACATCAACGAGGCGACGTGCCACGCAATTGGGCATTTCCAGACGGACCCTGCAGCGTATTTTGGTGAAAGACTTAAAGATGTTCCCGTATAAAACTCAAATGACTCATCAGCTGCTGCCCACTGACCACCGAGCTCGTCTAATACAGCCAGCGCGCCATAAACCTTAACCTTGAAGAGGATGATTTTTCTTCAAAATTGGTTATGAGTGACGAAGCGAATATCCATCTCTCAGGGCATGTCAATAGGCTGAATACTCGGTTCTGGGCACTGATAATCCGCGCATTATTCAAGAAACACCTTTACACCCACTAAAAGTTACTGTATGGTGAGGCATCTGTGTTGACAGAGTGATCGGACCCTATTTTTTCGAAGACGCTGGAGGCAATGCGATAACTGGGCCTGGAGAACGCTACAAAACCATGTTACGTGAGGTTTTGATACCCAGTCTGGAAGAATTGGGGCAGGAGCACATCTGGTTTCAACAAGAGGGTGCTACGGCACACACAGCGCGCGACACTATGGACTTAGTGAGAAACGCTTTTCCAGGCCGAGTTATCTCTCGGCCTGCAAGATCACCCAATCTGACAAGTCAAGACTTCTTTCTTTGGCGTTTTTTGAAATCTCGGGTGTATGTGAACAAGCCACAGACTCTCGCAGCTCTATTAAGAAAACATTAATCAAGAAATAAGGAACATATCGGAGGAAGTGTTACGGCAAGTTATGCAAAATGTCAAAAATAGGGCTCAAATGTGCATCAACTCTAGAGATCCCCATTTAAAAGACATCATCTTTAAATCCTAATGGTACGAAATTTAATGGCACAAATATACATTTAAAGAAACCTAAATCTAGTTTTCTAATTTAGAAAAAATGTTATAGCTGAACCAAATAGGGTCTTTACTTTTGCGCCACCCAGTACTACCCCCATCCCAACAACAAGCTTACTAGGATTAGTCGCACCTACGATGCGCTTATCCCGGAGCGGCAGGAGTATTTTAAGGATAAGCTTTTCCAATGAATATCAAAATTCGTAAAGCTAACGTTTGTGTGTTGTATCATGACGGGAACCGTCAGTTGGATATTATTTAATTGCAAATAATGGTTTTTTCATCATGTATGCTTATAATTTTTTTAAATTATAAATTTATTGACGACCACTTTGGCGATGGGGTAAACCTAACTGCCTCAGACGCCAGTGGTTGCGGGTTCGATTCCCGATCGGAACAAGAAAAAGAAATGTTCCGTGTCTCGGTGATTATACATTTATATTCTAGGTCCCCCCCCCCCCGTTCGTTACATGGTATCTCATAACACAAGCTTCGCTTATTTTGGGGCCATGTAGTTGGTGTTATTGTCTGGGGATTTTATTATTGATTTATTTTATAATTATTATTCGTTGAGATCTATTGGAATACCATATTTCCCTATCTAAACCACTAAGCAATTAAGATAACTTGCCTCAACTGTTTATCTTTCGATAATACTATCAAATCAAATGACAATCGCTGTAATCAGCTGATCTATATTCGCGCTTCCAGCTGTTGTTTTTATTCCGACTCCATGGCGACCCCTGACCTGCGGAACCTAGTGACCTGTGCGCTGTTTATTGACCCCTAAGTCTTCCTTGGGGTGTCCTAAAATGTTTATTATTACGGTTTGCAGCAGTGAATCACGTTGCAATTCTTTTTTATATTAGGGACTATAAACTAAGTAACTAAGCTTTCATGTAGCAATCGTTTCTGTTAAAATAGGAAGTGTCGTTAGGTGGATATATCGATTTTATCGCATTATTTTTTTTGCGGTTTGCTTAGGTTCAATACCATTTTTGTTTAGGCTTTATCGCCTAATAACAACATCGTAGAGCTCTGAAGAAATTATCGATCATAAACTTTAAATTACGTAAAAGCAATTCAAAATTGTATAGGCTTCAGCGATACTGACGAAGGTACTTATAATGGAGTTACAATTAATAAAGGCAGAGAAAATTTAATTAATTACAAGTCGTTTGTGTGTGTAACTTATCTAGCCTCGTCTCGGTCATTAGAACAATTAGACTCGAGTCCACGCGATTTCTGAACCGTCTGTGTTAATTGTTCCATGTTCAGAGAAACTCGCATCAGTTGTATTCTGCCTGTGACAAGGCGCGGGAAATTGATGATTTTGTAGTGTATTATATTTGTGAATCTTAAAAAATATTGACGTCAACAAAACCCGTACTAAAAGCAGTGGAAATATCGAAACAAAATAAAACACGGTATCACGATGGATGGAGATAGATAGAGGGGTTATAGTCGGGGTGAGAGGGTGTTCGGGTGGGCATTGCGCGCGCAGTGGTAACTCGAGGGCGCGGCGCGACGGCGCGGCAGTCCGGCCTCCCGGCCTCCGCTCGGATGCCGCTGCCGCGCGCCGCCTGCGATGGTCCACGCCGGGCCGGCCGCGCGCGCGATGTTCGCCGCTGCTGACAAGCCGCGCCGTGCCGTCTCGCCGCTCGGGATCCCCAAGTCGCCGTCGTTCCACTCGGGCCTCGATCTCGTAGCCGCTCATCCCGCCAAGCGATCAGAAAGTGTCTCTGACGTGGCCCGCGCCTTCCGTATTGCATTGTTGTCCGGGATGGAGCCTCCCAAACCGTTGTCGCCGCAGGACGCGCGGGAGCCGCCGCGGCCCGCCGCCAAAGAACCCCTCGCTGACAAGGAGAGCCTCATGGTTGACCTGCCACTACTCAAAGGTACGTTTGTTTACAAACGTTACCCACTGACAAATCTACAAAAACTCCGGCATGCTTTACGATCCGACGGACCGTTACTTCAGCTTAGTAACAAATGCGTCAAAATCCAGCTACGTTATTTATGATTCGATACAGATGCTACAACAATGCTATCAAGTGTGTTATGTAGTGTGTGGTAAATGGCGATATTGCCGCAGAAGTATATCGACCCAGCAGGGCGGCCGCTGGTCGCCGGCTGTGGGTCGACGTCACGCCATCGCATTGTTCGACGATTCATGTGCGACATACATTTGGACGTAGTAAATAACCCTTGTCACCGGTAGTATTAAATAGCTTCCATGATTACTTAATATTGTAAATGTTTATAGCTAGCTTAGTTTGAAGGTCAAGAAGGATTAATTTTCATAACTAAACTTTAAATTATGACGCACTCTTAAAGTAACTCAATATTCCGTTAACTATCAAAAAGAAAACATGTTTTTGGTTGCCTCGTTTATAAAAAAATATCATGGCATGCATGTAAGTAAACTATCTATATTCATTGGTTCACTCAAGATTAATTAGTGAAAGCGGGGGCTTTAAGCTCTGCAGTTGTTGAACATCGTCGATCGATTTATCCTGCACAGTGGGATACGAGTTAATTACATGATGCTTCACAGTTTCATAGTTTGTGTGCTTCACTATTTCCTTGAAACTGGGGTAGTACCGTTTACAAAAACATCAGAAAAGCGGACCTGTTCTGTTTTGTATATTTTCACTAGTCATCTTTACAACGAAAGAACCAGTTTTAAAAGTATTTGATTCTTTCTAAAGACAAACAGTTTTCGTGTATATCATATTATTTGGGTCTTAGACTACCGTAACTTTAATTAAAAATTTCGGAATATTATCACTTACTAGAGTATTTTTAAATCCCCCAATCACAGCTGATTGCGGATATAATTATGAACTCATTCAAACAAAGATTTTATTTTCGTCATAAAAGCATAATAAACCGCCCGGTTGCGAAGCATTTCTCTTGGCAAAGGTCCATACGATTCCTTTACTATGCTTACTCAGCGAGCATCTTAACGTTACCAAATCATAAAGTTACATAAGATCTCAGAGCACGAGTCTCGGTCTATATATTAAACGCGTCTTTGATTTTTATAAGCTTCCGAACAGCTTTTCGCGTATCTACCCACAAAACTTTTGATCACGTAGCAATTACTCGATAGGATATTTTTAAAGTCAAAAAAAAAATACCTTCCTGAAGAGTTGATAAAAATGCAATAATCTTGACTTAAGTTTTCGCGATTTATACTATTAAAAAAAAAACATTTTAGAACGGATTTATCGCGTATTACATTTCCAATCACCTTCTCTGTTGAAATTAGGCTTTTATTTTTAATTTCAATGGCTTCTCCGATCTTTCTAGGAATGTAATGTTTTTCTCGTGTTTTCTTAAAATTTTTACCTTAAATAATGGTTGGGCTTATCCATGGAATGCTCACAAACTGTAGACTTTGAAGCAGTTCCATTTTTAATGTCAGCTATGTGTTCTTTAGCGCCGGTTGATACGTTTCTTTTGGTTTGAGTTTTGGGCTTTCCTACATTCGCTACGCTCGAAGACTGAGAAACAGATGTAGGTGATGATGTATAACTTTTACACTGTCAAGCACCTGATACCTCAGTTGCTCGTGACCACGAGGTTTGTAATTCTATTTCTATTATTTAAATGCAATATTTTTTCAAATATGCCTGCTAGTTTCAGAGACTCTTGCGTTTAAATAGTATAGATTAGCGAACATCAAAGCGCCCTTCCGAAATGCGCCCTTTTTATGAAAAGGTTTCTACAGAAGACAACGCACCCTTAGAAAGAATTGCCGATTAGGTCAAAATGAAGAATGCCGAATTACACGCAACCATGCTATGCCCATTTACATACGTAATGTTCCTTAATTTTCTGATGGCATCTTGGCACGATAAGTCTGACCCTTCTATTAGGGCATCATTTTTACAAAACCCTACGGCCTGTTTAAGTTTAATTGAAATCACGATGAAATGAATATGGCATATGTTTGAAACGTATATTTGCACGTATAAATATCATAGTATAAACATCCGGCTCAGTATTAATTAATATTTTTTCTCTAAAAAATGGTAGGTATCTGAAATAAGAGTTAATGATTTCACAGTATTTCACGTGATTTTAAGTTAACGTTTAACGTAACTACGCTGCTGACTTTGATTAAAATAATCCAAGCCTTTAAACAATTTTATCACAACACCTTCTCAACTGACTTTGTATATATATTCCCATTACCTTACCATGTCGGATTTGCCGGTAGTCCATCTGCGAATAAACCAACTCACAAGTTGCAGAGCACGACTCCATTCGCCAATGTGATGTAGAAGAAATATACAAGTTTATTACTGACAAACCGTTTATGTAGCTGCAAAGTAAGATTTAATAGCTTGGTTAATATAAACCACGGAACTTAAGTGTATTCTAGTAACTGTACACCCAGATACACAGTTAAAAATATGTAGTCTAATACAGCCCTTCAAGCAGCACAATTTTGGGTTAGTTCTAAGCGCGATCATCGATTCGAAAAGAAAAAAAGAAAGTCAAAAATACTCGTTAAACATTACTAACAGAACTGTAAATATACAACGAAACTAGTTTTTTTTCCCAAAAGTAGAGTTAGAGCTTCTATTATGTAAATATTTACGTGGCCTTTTTTTGCTGCGACGACGTACGTGCTTTCCAAAAGCAAGCTCCATCGAGGAACTCCTCGAAATTGCGCAGCACATTAGTATTCTCCTCGAATTGAAAGCAACTCACTTACTTAGCTTACTTGTTAACTTTCTAGACTTTAGGTTGATTGCGGAACATAAGTAGCTTCTTCCGGCAGACAGATTTACGACAAGTCGTCTTCACAGCCAATACGATGACGTTTTCCGAGATTTATAACGTTTTTTACTGTTTGATGACGTAAACGAGTAATTCATAGTTTGTTTTCGCGAATCTTTTATTTTTAGACAGCGATGATGTTACAGCAAAACTCACGAATACTGTTAGACAAATATTAGCAATCCGGAAACAAAGTGATTGATAATATAAATTGTTTAGCTTTTTTATATGTGGCTTATAGAAATTAGAAGTCACGTGCGGATTTACCTTTGCAGCTTTTTCGGTAGGAATTTCTTGATAATAGGTACCAACATAGCTTTTGTCCAGCACTGGTTGTCTCCCTTCTTATGATGATATAGCCCTTAACTTCCTCTAAGCTTTATTTTATTAGTACAGACTAGCTGTTCCATGTGGCTTCACATACACGTATAATAAAAATTAGTATATGTTACATCATGAAATATAAGTTTTTTTTTTAATGACGAGCACTTTGGCGATGGTTTAAACCTATCTGCCTCAGACGCTCAGGTTCTATTCCCGCCCGGAACAAGAAAATAAAATGTTCCAGTTCTGGGCGTTTATCTTTATGTATATGTATTTTATATTCTAGGTTCCTCTCTAGTTCGCTACATGGTATCTTATAACACAAGCTTGCTTACTTTGAGACATGGCCTTGGTGTTGTTGGTGTGATTGTCTGGGGATTTTATTTATTTAATTTATGAACATTTAGCTCCATCCAAAAAAACTGTCTGGTCTATGATGTTAGGATGATGAAGAAAAGAATTGTAACAATGTGGAAAGTAAGTTTTGAATGAAAATCAGCTTTCGAAAACTGTAGCATAACTTCGAAAAACTTATTTTTTTTGTCCAGGGTAGATCCGTTTTTATAAGCTTGTTTTTTATCGTCATTGTTCGTCACAGCTTTCTATATTGTATGTAATTTTCCTATCCAAGCATTTTTCTTGGAACAATAAATTTTGGCTTGACTTCACCGACCGAAATCACTGTATATTACTAATCAATATATCATAATCTTGACTATCTGACGTAAGAAGATAAGGTAAATAGGATTTAAAAACGTAAGCCTTTGGCTATGCGTTCTCATTAAGTATTTAACGCCTTATATGATTAATAAATAAATAAATAAAATCCCTAGACAATCACACCAACTACATGGCCCCAAAGTAAGCATAGCTTGTGATATTCGTATATAACATGTAGCAAACTAGGAACCTAGAATATAATTTTTCCCTGACACAGAACATTTTTTATTTTCGCGCGGGAATCGACACTCGCGGCACGGAGACTGCCTGTTGCTGTTTGTTCAAATCTATGTTTTCACCGACCTCGTAAAGGAAAACCGTTAAAACTCTGTTAGCCGAGAAAACAACTTTTGAATATTACCCAAAACATACATTAATTTTATTTTTATAATACATACATACATAACTTCACGCCTATATCCCTTATGAAGTAGGCAGAACACCAGAGGTTATAAGAGCATCTGATGGTACGTTTGACTTGCACGTATTATAATGATGGATATAGACTACTGCAGTGACAGACCTATCGCCCACAAAAACGCCAATAAAACCTATGTCCCTTTTATAATGTGTTAAGAAAAGCAAAATTTTGTCGTTCGCTTCTGATTTGAGTAGTGGCATAATACATAGCTGCTTATCCGGCTTATAAACCCATATATAAGGCGTAGTTATCCTAGTTGGCTTTAATACACTTTAGTTGGAAGTTAGTAAGTAGAAGCTAAATCTCAAAGGGGTGATGTGAATGAGCTTAGGCGGGTTCGAGCTTACGTTTGTAATATCTTGCGCGCGACGATTCGTGATCATATTTAATGAAGAAATTTAGCTCCAATAAGAACTGAATGCATCCTTACACTTTGAGACAAAGTAGAAAGAGATCAAAAATTTTATTCTATTCTATTCTCCTATTCTAACTAAATATGTGAAAAAACTGTAATTCAAAAGATTTGCCGGATGAGTGCTCTTCGCCTCGAAATTACTTACCACATTTTTGTTTTTACGTTATATTGCTAACGTAGCTCCATCTTATGGTATAAGCTTTGCAGCTAAGATCATCCGAGATCAATTTCTTTACAGAAATTGTGAATCCCAGTTAAAGTGAAGCATTGCAATGTTTTAATAATGTTTTTACCGGACGGCAAACGAGAGGTTCCAGGTTCGAATCCTGGTCGGGTAATTTTTATTTATCACATTTTTCATTTATTTAAGAATAATTGAGCATTTTAAATGCAAAAAACTTAAATACATTATTAAAAAGATGTTTTTTTAATAAATGGTTTTAAAAACTAAAATACCTTTAGGAATTTTTATTACTATTGATTATAATTTTAAAAATATTATAATGTGTCGTATCTCCAATGCACTTATTAAAATATTAAAAACCGTATCAATCAATCATCATAAGCCCTCTTGAATTTATTTTCGGAATGATCAATAAAATGTCAGTTCATTATTTTATCATTTTCGTATAAATAAAAGCTCGATAAGTTTCTTTTACAGTTTTCAATTATAATATTGTGTTTTATTAGGTATATTATATATGTTTGGCGATAATTTATTGACAGATTACTATTTCGGTTATGGAAATTCCGAGTTTGAGCCTTCCTTGATATTAGTCGAGCTGTTTCAATTACTAACTCCTTGTGAGTAGTATATTGTATTAGTGTTACCTATATGTATTAGAGCGTCTTTAGTTATGGTGATATCATCAGTTTAGAAACTTGATTCGAAGTCTACTTTCACATCTTCCTTGTGACGTCAATTGTTGATAGAATGTTGGTTTTGTGGCATAGTTTTACCCGTTGTCCTAGGTTAATCAACAAATAAATATAAACGAAAATACGACGCGATAGGAAAATATCAAATGTATGGCGTATACAGCAGGTGTCCTACGTTGTAGCGTTGACTTAGTCACCTGAAGTACGGGTGCTTTACGTTTCTGTATGTCTTATCGCGTCGCATCGCGCCCGATCGCTTACGTTGGACAACGTCTAAGAAGGCACATACCTTCACAACTTGTTTAAACATTAAAAATAATAGTTTCTTTTTCATATCCTTAATGATATTTCAGTGCAAACCTTCTCATTCACGGAAACTGAATGAGCAGCGTGAAGCTACAATTCCACTCTAAGAAATCTGTCATAGTTTAGAAAGACAAACAAAAGACTATCAAGCTTATAAGGTCGAGCTTTTAAAAACAACAAAGTCAGCAATAACTGATCCAATTTCTCTCTCCCACAGACGCGCCGGCAGCAGAACGAGAGCAGATCTTCGTCCAGAAGTTGCGCCAGTGCTGCCTGCTGTTCGACTTCGCTGATGAACCCCTCTCGGACCTCAAATGGAAGGAGGTGAAGAGAGCCGCCCTGCTCGAGATGGTCGAGTACGTCACTTCGCAGCGGGGTGTTGTCACAGACTTGATTTACCCGGAGGCTGTTAATATGGTAAGTTTTAGCAGTTATAGGGATTCAAAAACCGTTTGAAACGGCTACTGTTTGTTCTGGTATTTATTTGTTCGGTTAATTATTGGCAATGTAATTTTTCCTTGTACACTTGACCTAGGAAGAGTATGATTGATCGTAAAACTATTATAAAGGAGCGCGAATAGGGTTTAGTCACTTATAAAAAAAAAAAAGGGTTTCGTGGAATCCAGCCTGGTGAGCATGTTGCATGTTTTGTGTTCACGAAACATCGGTATATATCGAAAAGTAAAAAGAGTGCTCGGAACGTTTCGGCTCCCTCTATTCGTAACGCTAAAAAACCGTTATCATTTCGATATATTATACCGATACCGTTATATGTATATCGAAAAGTAAAAAGGGTGTCCGGAACGTTTCGGCTACCTCTATTCGTTACGGTAAAAAACCGTTATCATTTCGATATATTATACCGATACCGTTATATGTATATCGAAAAGTAAAAAGGGTGTCCGGAACGTTTCGGCTACCTCTATTCGTTACGGTAAAAAACCGTTATCATTTCGATGATATAACGGTATCGGTATAACGATACCGTTATATACCTACCTGGTTAGTGATTCATCATCACCCCTATTTGATGAGTTAATGCTTGGCCGTGTGTGGTGACGACGATGTTTGGGTCGTAAACCGCTACTGTGCATATCGCGTCAACACGGTCAGAATTTTTCCGGTTCTTCCTTAAGATCATTTTATTTGTATCTGCCTCCGTCACTTTGAATCCCGTAAGAAATTCTTGAATGAACCTTAACATAAAAACTATCAAACGCATTTCTTTTTAATTCCGAGATAAGCGCGTTCAACCAAACACACTCCTCAGCTTTGTTATATTAGTGAAGATAACAAGGTGCATTTATTTAAGCAAGGTCCGTTTAGAGCTGGCTGAGAATGTCATTATTATTAAATACCTAAGCGTGTCGTAAAAGGCGACTAATTTGAGAAGATCACGCAGGCTAAGTAGTACAGTCAGCTCCAGACCCACCTTAGATTAGGGACTAAAGTTTTTTTAAAAGGTCTTAATAAAATTTTCTGAAAATCGGTGACTTAAACCCGCGCTTTTCCTCCTCAATCTCACCTGATTTCAAGTAAAAATGTGGTTGAAGATGATAGGACATGGGCTTACCTATCATCTGCCGAGAGCGCGCAAAGATTCATAACCCAGTCTGTATCACTGTCTCTAGTCGCTCGCGCACTGTTCAGTGCTTAGGCAGTTGAGTACATTTTACTGATCAGTGCTTAAGTAGATGAGCGTTTAAGAAACGAACTCGATCAATAATACATAAAACATTGCTGGAACATATCATCACTTTACACATTATGGTGCGTACAGATTGCTGTAATGGAACTAGTAATGTAACATTCTGCGCACTACACGTCCAAATACGAAACGTTCGCAGAATGTTACATTACTATAGTCGGCGCGGCGAACCTTGATCCCTATGACACTGACAGTAATTTCCACAACATAACCTTGTAGTGCCGTCACCGTTACATTAGAATCGTATTGGAGGCTTCTAAAAACGACATTTATTTATTTTACGTAGCTATATTCCAATAAAATGATATTCCGTTGGAATTATAACAATTCATAACATTTGCAAGAAATTATCTCAATATCAATCACACTTTACGTTTACGTTGTGCAAAAGTTACTTCGTAAGGTACGATTTAATAAATACCCTGCAAAAATGCATAAATGCAAATGTTATGAATTGTTATAATTCCAACGGAATATCATTTTATTGGAATATAGCTACGTAAAATAAATAAATATACGATTCTAATGTAACGGTGACGGCACTACAAGGTTATGTTGTGAAAATTACTGTTAGTGTCATAGGGATCAAGGTTCGCCGCGCCGGGTATAGTTCCATTAAAGCAATCTGTACGCTCCATTGGGCTTTCGTTTTTATATGAAGGGTTATCGCTAGCAAGGCGAACAAGAAGGGTTACAAACCAAGCGGGGTTTATTAGTTTCCTTTTACGACACTTTCATCCAAGGGCGGTAGTGCTATTCTATTCTGACCCTAGGGAACTCATTAAAGCTAACAACATCAAGGTTCGCCTGGCAAGCACTCGCTATATGTTGGCCACATAAGTTATGTGCTCTCGCGGAGATGTTTTACGTATAACTACATACATGCATAACTGCACGCCTGTATCCCTTATGGGGTAGGCAGAACACCAGAGGTTATTAAACCATCTGATGTCACGTTTGTCAAATTTGGAGGCATTATAATGGTGAATAGAGACTATTGCAGTGACAGGGGGTCAGCCTAACGCACACAAAAAAAAAAAACTCCAGTAAAACCTCTGTCCCTTACTTAACTGACTTTTACGGTAAGCCCGGGAAGAGAAGCAGCTGGCACATTCTATGTTTTTCCTTCGCTCCCAGTCCAGCATGGAAGCAACGTATAACTAGTCCATTCATAATGATTTGAAGATCGATGTCATCGCCACTTAACAACACTGATATTTAGGTCAAGCGTGGGCATTGTCTGTCATACACATAGACGAAAACATGTGCAATATAAAACTGTTATCAGTTTAAATTGTAGAGATAATAATCAACCAAAATAATTTCACAGTTACTAAGCAAAAAGTCTTATATCTTGTCTATTTTAATTTAAAAATATTTTTGCATTTAAAATGCTCAATTATTCTTAAATAACTAAAAAAATGTGCTTAATAAAAATAACCCGACAAGGACTCGAACCTGGGACCTCTCGTTTGCCGGAAGAGTGCTCTTCCACTGAGCTATTCGGTTATTTAAGAATAATTGGGCATTTTAAATGCAAAAACTTAAAAATATTATTAAAACATATTAAAACAATGCTTCACTTTAACTGAGATTCATAAATTCTGAAAAGAAATTGGTCTCAGGTGGTCTGATCTTAGCTGCAAAGCTATACCATTAGATGGAGCTACGTTGGCAATATAACGAGCTAAGTAATTTCGAGACGTACCGCCAGGCCCGGTAGCTCAGTGGAAGAGCACTCGTCCGGCAAACGAGAGATCCCAGGTTTCGAGTCCTGTATTTAATTTAGCAAATTTTTCCAGTTATTTAAGAATATTTTAATTTATTTTATTACTCCAATCTCATCTAATATTAAGATGTATAATTACCTATTTCCTGTTATAATTAATAAATGGTACCCCTTAAATGGAATGACATTATGCTTAAAGCTCTACATTTTATAGAAATCGGGCAGTGTACATTTTGATTTAACAGAACCTCTACAACTACCAGTCTAATCTAAAGTAACCTTACATACCAAGGCAGTCTCCAAATATCATCGCCTCAGTACATAACGATAATGGGAATCCAGAAACTTCTTAAACCCGTGTTTTCCGCCTTCATATTGACGTCAAATGCGGGTTTAAACACCAGTGAAAAGATTTCCTCCAAAACATGTTTTCTTTTTTTGCGGGACACATCACCGCAGAAACGGTTTTATTTAGCGGCAGATTTTATATAAATTGTGGTCGCCAGGCACCAGCCAGGTTAGCTGAAGTCTACGTCCTCACAGGCAGACGACTGGCCGCAAACTGCGCGCTTGACGCCTCGTTCGTGGGATTACCTAGCGTGTATCTAAGCAAACAAACGTGTTGGTTTTTTGTCGTGAGGCGCGAGGCATATTAAAAGTAGAAAGTGGATGAATGAATAAATAAATAAATAAAATAAAATCCTCAGACAATCACACCAACTACATGGCCCTAAAGTAAGCATAGCTTGTGTTATGAAATACCATGTAGCAAACTAGGGGGGAACCTAGAGTATAAATACATAAATAGGTAAACACCCAGACACGGAATATTTTTATTTATTGTTCCGTGCGGGAATCGAACCTGCAACCACTGGCGTTTGAGGCAGACAGGTTTACCCTAGCGCCAAAGTGGTCGTCAAATATTCATTATTAATTTAATCAGTTTTTAACCACCCAAACCACCTTCGCGCCCACCGTATATCCTTGCTAGTAGCCTGAATACAGGCTACTGCGCTCTAGGCATATCGCAAGCCGCCTGTCTGTGCGGACGTAGACTAAGGGATCGTTCCAGTAAGTGAGTTAGTCGCTTTTTACGTCCTTTTTCAATGGGCCGTAGGTCTATTTTAAGCCTATCCTACGCAGCTAACGTCATGAATTATTCACAAATTCTTCAATAATAATTAAATGTCAACACCATTATTCAAGAGATGTTACCGGAGTAACAATGTCACTTTAATTATGTTAAATACTACATTTATAGACATCACCAAACACAGTAAACACGTGCACACTTCCTGCCTATATTTGTTTAAAACTGTTGGTAGATGAAAATATTTATATTTGGCAAACTTTTTGAAGACAGATCTTTATAAGAAACAATACACACGTGGGCACGTAATTAATTAACGTTCTCTTGTAAGATACAAAAGATATCTTTAAAGGATATGTTTACATTTCTTTGTATCTGGGGCTAGAATGTGAGCACAAGGATATATTGAAGAGGATAGGTATAAAAACAAATAATAATCACTCAATTTCAGCAGGCCTATTACGGTTCTTTCATGACATGACATAATAAACAAGATTTCTATGATACAATGATCAACAATTGTGACATAAAGAATAAACGAAATCCCTTTATATTTGCATGCAAGAGGCGTTGCATTACCTTTTAAAATTCAATCATCAATCAAGTTTCAATCATCGTCTATGACTTAAAAACGTCAATTGAAAAAGGTGAGATCGCACCCACCTCTATGATATGTTGGTTTCTTGATTTCATTTGCGTTCTTCCATTTCGTTTGCTTTCATAAATAAATACTTAATTATTATATATGGGGGTTATTGTATTCAATTTACATGGTATACCGAATAATGATCGTATGATAAGTTTTAAGGCCGCTCCACATTCTCGCGGGAATCTCGCGAGTCGTTAATATAATTATCTTCATACATAGAATATAAAGCCTTGAGATCAATATGTTTTTATCACAATTTATCTTTATTTGTTAGTAAATAAAACATATTAAATATTAATTTTTATCTTCCTGGACCATTTTCAATACTAACAATATAAAAAAATTAACAAAAACTCTTAAAATCTATTACGAGTTACTTCAAAACTCTCTCTCTAAAGGGAGTTATGCGGGTGAAGCAGCGGACACAAGCTGCCTGTCAATGCATTCAGTCATTCAACTAACCATTCTAATGCTTTCTTTCAAGGTCAGTCGGCCATATTGAGGTTAACCATCGTTAGTAATTACGAATATTAGAAGTATCATTCGACTCAGGACGTTTGTATATTACTATCGTTCAAGTCGAATATTCAAGTCAGTATTAGTAGTTTATTCGACTGATATGATAATTCGCAGACGCGCATCGCTGAGATATACTCTGCGATGTAACCGTTTAAATCGGCGGCTCGCTTGTTACTGAGAAACATGCGATCGTGACTCCTACACAAAACTCCAAACTCCCCACAAACCCCAAAACCCACAAAAAGTAGAGAAAAATGAGAGAAATTGAGAAGAATACGAGTATGGCTTTCTCGGGAGATTCTCGCGAGAATGTTGAGCGGCCTTAACGTCAAAACTATTTCATGTCATCGCATGGTTTTGAGATCCATAATAGGCCTGCAGATAGATATCGTTATAAAAAAGCACAATATTTATTAAAAATCGCTTCTCCGTACATAGACGTTCCATTCCTCTTTACTTCAAGTGACAGATTTGTACTAAATGGCAAGACAGATGACATGACAATAAAAAAGTGTCAAAAATGGCGAAATGTAAAGTCGACCCAGCATGACGTTTGCCATTTACATTAAACTCTAACATTTTTGTGCGGCGTTAATTAAGCTTATTGTACATTTTCGATATTTTTATGGATACCAGCATAATTTTAGGTAGGTTGAGGTCTAGTGTTTATTAAATATTCCAATTTGGAAACATTACCCTTAGAAAATCTAAAATATATTTTCACATTTGGTCTTTGCATGTTATTAAAATTTTAGCCATAATAATCACATCTCACTCTTGAGCGAACCAATGATTCGGAGTTCATCCCTGTATCTTCCACGACTTTCTATTTCCTCGTTTTGCCAAAGCAAAGTTAAAGCAAAGTTACCCTCTGTAATAGTAATAGAGTTCATTATTGTATGAAATCGTATCTGGTTAAGATTCGATTGTACGTTGCAAGTAAACAAGGCAATATAGAAATTGTTATAGGAATAACAACTACCGTTGGCAACCGACACTGCTATACGATATGTACCACAGACATGTACTAAACGAAGATAGATGTTGCTGGTAGGTAATCGCTGAGCGACTTCTTTACACATTTTTACAGCACAATCACTGAAATATTGACATTAAATAATTATGAGAAACTTTATCTTTATTACAAACTTTTTCAATATGTTTAACAGTTTTTAATGTTATATGTATAACAATGTCCTTTCCTAACCCTTGAGTCCATTCCTAATTCCATATTCGACCACATCGTCAGGTGCTATCAGTTGAGATTGAGGTCAGCAGTGGATTCAGGCAGCAACGTTTGATTCTTTCCGTTATACCTATAGTGTACTTAGTATGTAGCTGTATAAAAATACGGTCCGGTATTATTTATTTAAATGATATCTATCAGTGTTTTACCTATTTCTGCTATGCCGGATATAAACTGATTGCGTAGTAGAATATAAACATTGCGTTATCTACGTCAAATCAAATCTGTGATATTTACAAACACAAGAGTAACAGCTGATTAAAGTCAATTCCCCTTATGAAGTAATTTAAACTTGTGCGCTTGATAACGTTGTGTGTTTTTATGAATTTCTTACTATACTAACATTTGACATATATCTCACCTAATGGTGAGTGACGATTTTGTGGAACATGATTTAGATAAGTAACACAGTATTAAGATGTACCACCACCGAAAACTGTACAGCTAAACATTAGCGGCGGTCTTTCTTAAAATCGCACTTAAGGCTCTTAAGGTTCTACAATCACATTAGGAACCTGTGAGCTTTAGATAAGATTGCCTTTCGTTGAGCCGCAGGCATTTTTACATCTCCTTAGGTGACTACGTAAGCGATTGAATATAAATAAATTCACAAGTGTATAGGATAAACACCCAGACCCGAAACATTTTTTTTTCTTGTTCCGGGTGAGAATTGAACCCGCAACCACTGGCGCCTGAGGCAGATAGTTTTACCCCATCGCCAAAGTGGCTAACTGTTTGAATGGCAAACCCTTCTTTTCTATCAACGTCTAAATGATCTCAAAATAAACTACAAATAAACTACAGATTAAAGAAAGTAACACAACCTACCAAAAAAAACCTCATGTCTCGTGCAAATCAATCTAAGTTATCTAAATATTTTGGTACTAATATAATACAGCTGAAGAGCTTTTTTGGTTAAAAAGGCTAATATCTGAATAGAACATTTATGCATTTTCTTAAACCTTCTCAAGAAGAGAATATTAAGGTTATATTTTATAAAGAAATTCCTACGGGATCAACACTAGCAACACCGCGCAAAGTCCCACATTAATATTTTATATTTACGGCGAATCAAGTGTTGCTGAATCGTAACACTCGGCATAACTATTGCTAGAAATGTTATAATAATTTAAACCCGTTTACGCCCTATGATTGAAGCCGAGGAATTGACGCAGCTTGAAAAAAGAGCTGATTTTCTCACGTGTTAATATAAATTGCAGGTTACGTCGTCACTGTCTCTGTTGACAATGTAATTGAAGGATGAAGAAAAAAAAATGTGAATTTTCTGGAAATTTTAAACATATTAACTGTACTTTTCCTATTTTTACAGTTGTCTCTTGAATAAAAAATATAGTTATGGCCTTAGTTTAGTTACTGTGTCGATCGATGATTTCGAGAAAGCACTAGGGTAGCATAACGTAATTGAAGCATGTGACTCTTTGGAAGCATTACATTAAATTAATAGTTGGCCGTTGGAATATATTATTCAAATCAATTCGATTTGGTTATTAATAACTGCTGAACACACTTTCAGACGTTTAACCTTTTTCTGTTCGTCAAATAAATATAAAATCAATAAGTATATTTTCGGTTTTACCAATATGTGAAAAGCGTGCACTTCGACGATGACCACTTTGGCGTTGGGGTAAACCTATCTGCCTCAGACGCCAGTGGCTGCGGGTTCGATCCCCGCACGGAACAAGAAAAAAAAATGTTCCGTGTCTGGGTGTTTATCTATTTATGTATTTATATTCTAGGTTCCCCCCTAGTTCGCTACATGGTATCCCATAACACAAGCTATGCTTACTTTGAGGCCATGTAGTTGGTGTGATTGTCTGGGGATTTTATTTTATTCTATATTCAAAATCTTGACATCTCAACCACTGCTTATGAACTGTTTGACTGTAATGGGTTGCTAGGTTACATTTGACCATTTACAAAATAAGTCATTTTATCTAGCCAACGGCGACGTAACAAGTTACTAATTTAAACCAATGAGCTGAAGGTGGCATGGCGGTCTGCTGCGCTGCAGCCAATAGCGAGTTATGTTTTCATTTCATGTGACCAATCACAGGAAAAGTAATTTTATCTAGCCAACGACGTAACAATTTTTTAATTTAACCTAATATCCTATCAAATATCTGTCAACATATCAATATTCCAGTTTTCTCTTTCTAACTTATCTATAACAGTTTTTTAAAAAAAGGACAAGTATTATTGATAGACATCATTTATCTTTTAAATATTTACTTTGACGTCATAAAAATGTGATTTAACCAATGGCAACATAAGCCAAAGGATTGGCGTTTCATTTTACGTAAGGAATCAAACGCAATTATTAACAAAATCTCTAAAAATATACTATAATGTATTTCGTTCAAATATCATACAAATAATTTGCGAATGCGTGATATTCTAAAAATCACGTATCGCCTAGTTTCTTGGAAGAACGTCATGCACAGAGGGTCCGTGCCAAATTTGAGAACTTACAGCTCGTAGCTAAGAGGGCCGCCAGACTGTTGAAAACACGTTGAAAACCAATGCTTCCAACCAAGGTTAAGGAAGGTTAACTTGTTGACAACCAATTCCGAGTCATCCACACTGTTACAAACGGTGGTTTCCAACAAGGAGACAAACAAGAACACAAGCCAAGGTCACGCCAGGCCACGCCCCTTAATCGTCAGTGTGCTCTGATCTCTCGCGTTGACAACATCTTCGCGATGGCAGTTTTGTATGCAATTGAGGATACAAAGAAGGAAAGGTTGAAACGCAGGATAAAAAGCTACAAAACTCGAGTCATTTATAGTTATAGTTACATAGTAAAATATACAATAACAAGCGTACACAGTCCTAAACACAGACATACATCTACATAGATAACGCAAATGCATGTCCTTTGCGTGTCCGAACCCCAACCAAATGTCAAGGTTGGTCGCCTCTAGATTTAATATGTATTGTAATATGCGTGTATGTATGTCTGTTAGAAAATCGAGTCAAGAATATCAATATCGGTCTTAATAATCGATTTCATCGGCGGTATCGGTGTCTCTGAATCTTTTTGTATTTTCCAGTAATAAATATCAGCTGTGACGTCACAATAGGTCTTAAAAAGTCGGCACGCTTGGTTCGAATACAAATCGTGGCACTTGCGTTGTCTATGTAGATGTATGTCTGTGATTCTAAACACCGCCGTTTCCAACCCGCCAAGGTCATGTAATTTGGTTGTCAACAGCCATCTTCACTGTTGGAAACACGTTGTAAACTAGCAAGGTCACCTTGGTTTGATGTTTTGTTTCCAACAGTCTATTTGGGCCTTAATAGATATTGTGAAACGCTATTTTTTTCTACCGGCTTTGTACCTATATCGGTTACTCATACCAGTCAGTTGAATATTGAAACCCGCTATTAATCTTTCTTGAAGGTCCAATCATTTTGGCTAACTGAACCTGATGATCCCTTCACTTTAGCTAACCATGACAATTCCACCATGACAATGGTATCCAGTCAACTGGGCATTTGTGTTTTCACCTAGGGTTTGGAGTCTGCGCGGCGCCAGTCCAGATCTAAAATTCGATCTACCTAAGCAAACACAACTACTAAAAACACTAATAAAATCAACAATAATTAACTCTTTATTGAACAACTACAAATATATGCTTAAACAATCTATAGAAATAAAAAAAAAACTTATAGTAGGTACAAGAGGTTGCCTTATCGCATCGTTAGCCTAAACCACCGGTAGATTAAATTATGAATTCAAAAGACCTGAAGGCCATACGTTATCACCTCAAAACTTGCTCCACTTTCTCGAACTCAAACGTCCCTTCTTCGACAATTCTAAATATCACAATACCAACACATATTCTGAAACTCTGGTATGACTTCGAATTCCAGATGGGATATCATCAAGTTGAAGATGTTAATTTGGTTTACCCTTCATAGAGGTTTTTAAAGAAACTTAATAATCTGGATAACTGTGCATGTTAAAAGTATTCTAAGTACCTATAAATAAATCATCAGTACAAAATTGATAACAGCCACCTTTCCCCTAGTTCGCCATCAACCTATTCCGGACGTTGCCACCGCCGTCAAACCCAAACGGCGCTGACTTCGACCCTGAGGAGGACGAGCCGACCCTGGAGGCAGCTTGGCCTCATCTTCAGCTGGTGTATGAGCTGTTCCTCAGGCTGCTGGAGTCGCCGGACTTCCAGCCGAATGTTGCCAAGAAGTATATTGATCAGAAGTTTGTTTTACAGGTAAGTGTCACTTAATATTTCTATTTCACTGAGGGTGCCTTCAAACAAGTTAATTATTAGCCGCTGACCGCAGCGCTGCAGCCTCGCAACAGCAGTGCGAGCACAGAACTTTATCGAATCGTATTGTTACGAATTTTCGTATAGTATGGAGACGGTTTGAAAGCAATAATTGAAATTTATCCATTACCGCAAGGCCAGTCTGGATAAATGTGTACCTTGTTAATTTTGAATGTTTGTAAATATGTTGTACTCTTAAATAACTGTTACATAAAATATTACAATGTTACAAAAAAATTGCAACCGACTCCATACTATACGAACATTCGTAAACATACGAGTCGATAAAGTTCTGTGCTCGCACTGCTGACTCGTTATTTGTTTGTATGGATTGACAAAGAAGTGTGGCAGCAGCACTGCAGGCTGTCGACCCTGGCAGACGATTTGAAGACGCCCTTAGTTTAAGAAACATATTTAATGTACGTTATTAAATAGCATGACAATTACTGAATCGGGGGTAAAAAGAGGAATTCTCAGGCTTGATTGAGAGGTATTCTGAGTTCAAGAGCATCCGTGGAATATAGACTAAACTATTATAACTACTTTTTGTTGGAACTATGGTGCGGACTGGCAAGATGTGCTATAAAATTTACATAAAATACAAATTCAGGGTCGACAAATTATACAGTTCGGTGAACTTACCTGTAGATCTTTTTGCGACAGCTCAATTAAACTATTACTCTACTAATAAAATACACGCGAATAGATGGGTGTTTGTGACGTAAATGGCGAAACGGATTGATCTGAAACATTGCACACAAGTAGCTTTTATATCCCGAAATAACACATAGAACACCTGTTTAATGTGATATTTTCATGAGAACTGCATCTGAGCAGGTGCAGCTGCAGAGGACAGCTTGTATATTACTAAAAATGTGGAGATAATTTTGTAACTTGATGGTTATATTTTTTCAAACTTTATAATCGCCTCTGTAAAGTGCATATCTATCCACGGAACACGTATTAAAAAATTTGCAACGCATATTGGAGATTTTCACATTTATTAGTAATAGTAATTTAATTAGTTGCTGACGTCTTAGAATTTAATATTATTGTATAATTATAATAGATATAATGTAATAGAATATATCTAATATTGCAAAGCTATGTCAAATCTTTGTAAAGATGTTTGAGACAATTTATACGACATAAAATGCTACAAATTAAATCAAATGCCTTATGAAGACGGTTCATAGTGCAATTAACATGTTATGTAGTCGCTGTCTGTGAGATATTTGTATACATTTTGTGAGATATTGTGCTAATAGGTGCAGTCAATAGACAAAGCAAATAAGCTGAACATAGCACAATTATTTGTTATGAGTTATGGAGTAAGGAATGAATTGAATTATTAATATTGCAAAGGCAGAGCATTCCTTCAGTAACATACACAAAGGGAACGATTTTCCAAAGATCGACTCTCGCAACAATCCATCATGCAAGGTGACAAGAGAGAAATAATATATCTCAAATGTCAAGGAAATATAGAAGCAATGCCAAGGTGAAGGTTACGCCCAACGAATATAAACCTTAATCGATACCAAAATAAATATTAGATTTGTTGGACGCCTCTTGAATCAGGGGCGTTTCTTCCCGAATATTGAGTGCCTACTGGGCGTTTTTTTCTCTATGTGTATCTTTTATATAGTTCTATGAGTTGAGAAAGTTCTTTTATTACGAAAGTCGGGAAGTTGCTAGTTATTTACGTAGGTACGAGAAAAGGTAGTCGGTGAAGTATTGGCATTTTTCGCCAGTCGTAAAGGATGTGAGTAAATAGCTGTATAATGGATTTATTGGTTCCTTAATCTATAGTTTCAAGTCTTTTAGACCTTGTTTTAAAATATCGGAGTTTTTATTATTAATTAGCGTAGCGTAGTATACTTATTATTTGCTGTCTTGCCTGTCAGCTTCAATGGTTAACTTATCTATAAACTTATCGTTTTCTGATCCAGTGAAGAAAGATGCTTTTATTTGTATTTGTTGCAGAACAAGATTATTATCAACATAAAAGGTCAAAAGTCGTTGACACATCCGCACAAAAAATATTTAGAGTAGCGTAAATCAAGTTCTTTAGAAACGGGAAATAATGTTACATATTTTTTTTATCGATGAGAATGACGCTGCGAACTGTAAATTTGGAAATATTTCTGGTGAGATACTGTTTGATATCGTATCTATCATAAAAAAGTCATTCATTATTAAAATTCACTTTGTGTTTAAATAATCATCACTGAATATTTGAAGGGTTGAAAGATACATTTCAGAAAAACTATTACTACTAATTTAAAGAAGTTCCTGTTAGAACCAAAATCCAGATTGGTATTTTATCTGAAAATAAATTGTAAAACATTGTAGAAAACTGAAATCCACCATTAGATGTCCTACTTGTAGAAGTAATCATAGTGACTGTATTTTAGCTCTGAACAAACAATTGAAATATTATTTATAGCGTTTCCACACTCAATCAATATATATAAAACTGTTCCGTTACTGACTGAGTTAGTGAGTGACTGACAGGTACAGCCGTAACTACTGGGCGTAGAGAGCTGAAATTTGGAACATACATTTTTTAGGGGATGTAGGGGTGCACTAAGGAAGGAATTCCCGAAATTCCCACGGGGACGGGAAATATAGGACTTTTTAGTTTGTATGAAAAATTTTATTCCTTGAGTTCACGGATACGATACTTGGCATAAAGGTTCTTCAAAAAGTTACTGGTTGTTTTATGAAAGGAATTCTCGAAATTCCTAAGGGAACGGGAACTATATGATGTTTTAGTTTGCATTAAAAAACCTTATTGCTGGAGTGCACGGCTGTGATACTTGGTATAAAGGTTCCCTAATAAGTGTCTGTTTGTATTATGGAAGGAATTCCCGAAATTCTTACGGGAACGGAAAATATAGAACTTTTGAGTTTATGCGTGTACGAAGTCGCGGGCAAACGCTCGTTCTAAATAAAACAGTTCTCTATAAAATAGTTTATTGATTTAAGAAATACACCGTCAATTTTGTTGATCTACATAATATTAATCCATTGGATAACGCTCTTCCATAATCCTCCTTGGCGGCTCGCGATTAATGTCATCGACCAACCTAACGTTAATCAATTACAGGGTTTATGTAGCCTTGAATATGTTATTCATGGTATAGCAATATTATGTTTTTTTTTTTTTATTTTGAAAATTATGAAGTAGAAACATAACACTTACACATTTCTGCTTCCGATCCTGTAGTGCTTATCAATAATTATGACATTGATATCTTTTTTCATAACGCGTGACCTGAATCTCACCTGATGGTATGTAAGAATAAATCAAAGCACATGGGTGTAGGAAACTTTTTGGGAAAGGCTTTATATGATTTCCTACTACTACTAAAAATATATTGGAATATGCTCATGAATAATTATATACATAAAATAAGAAATCCATCTGAATGTAAGTACCTTCCTACACTACACTTTTACTCACCCTCTCCTGTACATTCATTCATGCACATCACACACACTCACTCATACATTTAACACACACCGAGAGGACCTAATTATGAAGTTATAATACTTTTAAAGTAAAATAGTTAGGTACAGTTTTTAAATAATGAATCGACAAACATTGTACCTTGTGACCTATAATGTATCCAACTTGGTCTGAGGATAGAGGCGCTGTATGCTGAAGTACGGGCTAACACCCAGTTCGGCAACAGATGCGAAACTAAAGCCTTCGTCCATGTTCGTAACTAATCTTTGGTAACCAGTTACCAAAAAAGATTTTTTTTTCGCCTTTTGGTAACTGGTTGCGAAAAAAGAATAATTTTTCCACATTCGTAGATTTGTTTTTTGCCATTTTGGTAACCCGACACATGGTTGATTTATGCAATACATAGATATAACCCTTCTGGAATATAATGTTGATCAAACCTCAATCCCATAAACGCCTATAAATATCTAATTAAGTACCAGGGAAGCAGATAGATGTGAGAACCACTCCATGGGATCCAAGTGGAAAATAAAATTATATTTCGATCTCATGCAAGTTGCTGGATGGAAATTATTAACTTAACGTTTTTTTTTATTCTTACGCCGTATAGGTTCGGCTTAGAATAGCCATACCACCCCTGGATAAACATGTAGTAAAAGGCGACTAATCCGAGTAGACCTAGCTTGATGGTAGGGCGGGACTCCTTGTCTACGGCGCGGCGCCGTTTGCCGTGTCATGGTATGGCACTGGCCCGGCACCGTGTCATGAACCGCCACCGGCAGAATGCACGGCGTCGTGTCGTGCTACGGCACCGTCTATGGCGTGCTGCGCAGGTTGCATCGCTCATATTATTGTAATGCCAGCAAAGAACTTTGATTTTTCACCGGCGGAATGCGCGGCACGGCGACGGCCACCAAATATTACCGCTCCAGCGGTGATGTGTTCGGGTAATATTTTATGAAGAGAGGTTCTTTCGTAAGCCCGTGTGCTTTCATCTTCCCTTATCAGGTCAAAGGCGGACTTAGTCTATAATAAAAAAACAGTTTCACATAGGTTTCATCTTATTTTTTGCATATTTTGTAATAAAATGCATGAAAGGCTAGCTAGGTAACTACTAGGAGAGCATGGGTGTGTGATTTGTATTTTCAAATATTTTTTTTTTTTTCATAACTTCGCATTTGGTTATAATTTGGTGAGAGCCATAATTGTGAGAGAACTGTTAGATTATTGTATTTGCAGGGTTGGAACTCGAAGACGCTTCGATAGAAGGCGAGGAAGAAGAAGTTATACTCCCTTAAATCTTCATTATTTTTTTTATTATATCTGGCCAGCAACTTACAAAGAGTTTCCACATTCGTAACTAAGAACAAGTTACGAAAGTGGAAAAATCCTTCTTCTTTCGCAACCAGTTACGAAAAAGCGAAAAAAAAATCTTTTTTGGTAACTGGTTACCAGAGATTAGTTACGAACGTGGACGAAGGCAAACTAAACTAATTTTACATAGGATTAAGTATACGCTTAAGTACCCTATGTAAGTCCATTTTATGGAAATAAATTACTATTACTACGTAAGAGCGGTCGCTCAGACAGACGAACGCTGATACACGGTTCTACCACCAAGTCGTTCGGATTAGTCGCCTTTTCCGACATGCTTATCCAGGGCTATGTCAGGCGCTGTCCCAAGGGGGGGGGGGTCACAGGGGGCATGACTCCCCCAAAATCATGCAAAGATTAACTCCTTGAAGGAGTAGAAGCTAGAAAAACGATAAAATTAAGTTGTGACCTCCCCAAAATTCAGTCGTTAACTCCCCCCCCCTCCAAATTTCGGTCTGCGACCGCGCCTGGGTTATGTTCTGTTTTATTTTACCTCTTAGGTTACTGTCTTCCACTTGCGTTAAGATCAGGCAGGTGTCTCGCTTAAAAATGCCGCTAAACACGTAAATAAATAAGGTATCTAACAAGAACAAGGTGAATGTAATGACATGGCATTGTTTAGTCTACATTGTACACTGAAACGGACATAAAACTTTCTGCAAATAGCCACTGCATAACACTATTGTAGCGCTGTTGTTTTATTTTATTATTGATCTGTGAATGTGCTCACTGTAATTTTTCACTGTCATCGCTAGTTTTACTATTACGATTGTATTTAAATTTATAGTTCATGTAAAGTTGGTGTTAATTTTAAAACAACAAAAAGTTACAATGTATTCTTAAATTAACAGGATTCATTTTTTTTTTCTGAAACGGTCTAAATGCAATGGCAGCACTGTAGCGTCAGGTCCAATGAACTATCAATTTACATAGATGAATTGTTATTTTCTATATATTTTTGATTTATTTATTCAGAAAATTATTACTTTAGGGTTATTGTTAAGTGTTGTGCAGTGCCTATGTGTGCAAATAAAACAGGAGGTCATACAATTGAAACAGTGAGTTGTAGCCATTCGCAGAGATAAATTTACTCCAAAGATGGCCGTTATTCATAATAAAATCAATAAGACTTCCAAAAGTTCCAAAAACAATAAAGTTTCAAATCCAATTCCTACGACTGTGTGCTATCTAACATCTATTTGGACCTCACGCCCACGTAGCGCCGCCGCCTAGTGGCAGAAAAATATCGAAAACCCTCATTAGTGACAAGCGTTGACAATAGTCAATTGTTATGTTCATAGAAAACAACTAGCTGTTAAAAGAAAACAAATATTGTGAGCCGCTTTTCAAAGAGATTTTGTTTGAAGTTACACTCCATGTTTTATTTCCGTACACTGATTACGGCTGCTGTAAACAATCGAATGACGTACGAGGAAGGATGATTGAAAAAGAAATGTATTTCTTCTCTTTGTATGATAAAAAACAATACTAATTGTCATATTATTTTCGTTTCAGCTTCTCGAACTGTTCGACTCGGAGGACCCGCGCGAGAGAGATTTCCTCAAGACCACTTTACATAGAATTTACGGGAAATTCTTGGTACTTCGCGCCTATATTAGGAAACAAATCAATAACGTATTTTATAGGTAAGTGTTTTGTCCATTTTCTTTAGACTAAATTTACAAGTAACTTGGAAGTATGTGACGGTATCACGCTAATGCAAGTAGGGTGTTAAAAATCATTTGGAACAAGAAAGTTTATAGACTTAAACCTAACCTAACTACTTAAAAATCGCTCACTATTACCCGTACCTACAGCAAAGTACTTACGTACTTGTTTAAGTTTTTACCCGCGTGACTCTTTTCCGGTATTTACAGCTGATGTGTTATGAAACTCGTTTTTGATTTGAATGATCAATCAGAATTCTTTAAAGTACGTTATTATATAGGCCTATATCACAAAGTATATCAGTGTTCGGCTTTTAAAAATGTATTTATTGTTGCTAAAATAATCAACGAATGCAGAGCATTAAAAAACCGACTTTACTTCTAAACTTTGGTTGAAATAGAAGGTCGTCAAGGTAAACGATCTCTGAATTCATAGATATTAAAAAAAAAATCATGAAGTACTAAATCGATTTCGATGAAATTTATAGGGCACCAACTGTGGATCATATAAAACAAGAATCATGAAAATCGGTTCGGCCAGTCAAAAGTTATGAGGTAACAAACAAAAAAAAACATACGCGACGAATTGAGAACCTCCTCCTTTTTTGAAGTCGGTTGATAAAAGATGAAGTATAATAAAGTCCGGTGTAGATAACCCTTTATGGTTGTTCTTAAAGTTATTTATAGACAGGGTGTCGGGTTTTTCTAAAAGTCCTTCTTAAGACACACTTTGTTCTCAAACAATAGGTATCATATCAAATTGTGTAGGTGTCATGGACGTTTCAGTAAATAATACCGACTTGATTCTCAAAGGCAATCCATTACCGTCATAAAACTTCACCGCTCCTACTGTCTTTGTGTTCGTACGTATCTGGTTACCTCGTATACGTCACGGTTGAAATATTAATGGCTAACTACACTCGGGCAATATCGATCCGAGGAAACGAACGAAAGTCGTCATGCAAAACTAAAACTACCCGCATTGTCAGTTGGTTATACAATGCAGAAAAGATTTGTTTCTCGAGGGTTGAAGTTCGGGAAATATTAAAAAGTTTCTTCCTATTTTTTTTTTTTACTTTTCTTGTTAAGTAAACAATTTCTACTTTTCTTTTAAACGAAACTTTTTCTGCTCGTCTTCATTTTTATATACCGTTATTTAAATGATAAGATATGGCTTCAGTATGTATACAAGATTGTTTGCTAAATCTATACATATAATAAAATGGTAGGAAAGTCAAAACTGTACATTGAATATTTTTTTAAAAGAATACTTGGGGTATGATCTACAATCGAAACAGAAACAAAAAATATAGTTTTTAGAATTTTTGTCTGTTTGTCTGTTTGTCTTTCCGGGATAAACTCAAAAAGTACTGCATGGATTTACTTCAAATTTGGCATGAAGATAGTTAAGAAGTCGGGTCAACATATAGGCTACATATTATCACGCTAGCAGTGTTATAATCGTAGGTGCGTTTGGTTCTGCATAGCGTTCACGCAGACGACGTCGCGGGCAGCAGCTAGTACTATTAATATTATGAATCGGTTAAAAACATTGTAATTTAATGTGTTACTCGTTGGGAAAACCCTGAACTGCACATACTCGTAAAATGTTAATTTTCTTTCACTATGATGTAGTTTTATAAAAGCCACGCTGCTTTTAACACTCAACATAATAGGGGTCACTAATTCTATTGTGTTTCGTGTCGTCACGTGAGATTATACATCGTTTTTGCTCTTAATCATAGCATTTCCTACGTCCTCAATAGCTTTCCTAGATTTAAAAAATACCTAGCGAAATAAACGACTTTCATATCTTTGGCCTCTGCCACCAATTTAGTGGGCGGCGGTGCGGGAGCGGGCGGGCAATGCAGAACGGTTCCCAAAACTAGTACCTAGTTATTTATATATTTACATAGTACAGAAATTTCAGCTCACAAAATCAATTAAATAAATAGCGAACCTTGCTGGAACCCCGCTGCTCTCCAATTGCGAGGCGGAAGAGGCGTTTAGCGTTCATACCAAACGCGCTCGCTCAGTGCCCGCCCAACTAACGCAACACGCCTCATCACTCTTTGCAATTTGTTGTACATCATTTGAGTGTTATTTTACACACCGATAAATCTCAAATAGCAATTAACGCAGTCAACCTTGCGCCCGCGACGCGTTTGACCCGTATCCACCTGGCACACGCGGTTTGAGATCTCTTGACTTATTAAATAGGACTTAAATTTTATACACAACAAATTACACGCGTTAATGATGCCTTCTTGATGTCTGTTGGATGATCGTGGCGTACGCAAGGCGTGCGCGTGTGGATGGAACGCGGATTTATACTGACCATAGATTTTTGCCTTAAGGGATTAGTTTACTAAATTAGGTACCTACCTTAAATTACACGCTTTCTATATGGCTCCGAAGTTAAAATAAGTAAGCAATATTTACATAAAATTAAGAACCTACTAAGATTTGAACTGAGTAAAATGGGTTTGCAAAAATCGGGTTGAGGTTTTTATTTTTTTTTACTCGTTTTTTAGTATGAAACTATTATCAGTGCCATTTTACAATCCTGATTAAATGCTCAAACTTTTGATGGCACTTGCCAAGGCACTTTAAGTACATATTTTTTAAAGGGCCTTTCAAATACAACAAATTATTTAAAAAAAAAACATAGTTTAATAAATAGTCTTAATTCTAGAAAACTTGGGGCAATTGTGTCATTATTTTTGACTTTGGTTCTAGAAATGTTATTTAGGGTAAACCAATAATAATAAAAATTAACCACAATAACCGAAAAATGGTTACAGTTTGACCAAATTTATAGGTTTTTTATAAATGGTCATAATTTTCAAACTGAATGGGATAGTTTTTTTTTCTGATTTTTCTGATGATGGTTACAATCAATCCTGTCACCTCGTTTCGGCTTGACGTTGAGTTCTGGGACACCCTGCATACAAAAACATTAATGATCCTTGAAAAATCCATATCACAACCGCACTTTTGAAGCAACTTTCTGCGTAAATAATTGATATTACCAGTACGAATAAGTAACATATCAATAATATCTAACCAGCACAGTAATATAGATGGTAACCAACTTAGTAATTTAAGGAAATTTGCCCGTTACCCAGGGGAGACTCATGGCCCTGTGTGAGCTCATTAAAAAGGGTTTGTTGTGAATAAATAATACTATATTCCTACCAAGAATGCTTGTTAACAACAATCAAGACTAAGCTTATTAACTTATCTTAAACATAACACATACCCTTGCTGATTATGTAATAATCTGTACTTAGGGTCGCAGTGTGTTACATAAGGCGTTTGCTTTTATAATACGATTTGTTTATCTTCTATTTTAATAAAAATTAAGTTCGATACTACGATATCTTACGTACTTGAAACTGGATTATCCCAACATTGCTCTATAAAAATTACAAAGACTACACTCAATTGCGTGTTTCTCAAAATTACATATAATAGACGTTTAAGATACACACGCGATATATTATTTATAATAGACCAAGATTCAAAGGTTGATTTTCTAAGAGAAATCGTTCAGTTATTGTTTGCATAGCAACAGTTCAAATAAAATGATTTTTAAACCAGATTTATCGCCTATTAACCTCAATTTTTCATTTTGATTTTACGCTATCGAGAAGCTCTTCTGAGTAGCGAAATGGGGGCTCATTTTTTAGGAACCTTTAACACGCTTTTAATCTCAATCTCGCCTTATAATGAGAGAGGAGATCATAAATTGATGATGAGGCAGCAGGTGAAATGAAACAGAAATAAAGTTTTTTTATAGGCGATAGGCTGACCCCTTGTCACTGGAATAGTCTCTCTCCATCATTATAATATCTCCAAATTTGTCAAACGTGACATCAGCTGGTATTTTAAGCTCTGGTGTTCTGCCTACCCCATAAGGGATACAGGCGTGAAGTTATGTATGTATGTAATAGACGGATTTTGTTGGATAACATACAGTCCAGGAACTTTTGTATATAGTTTATACAGAGTGCCATCTATAAACATTCGGTAGTAATCATCGCCATGATCAGAATATAAAAAAAGGGTTTTTAATCATCATCATCACAACTCTTTGTAATGAGCCCACTGCAGGATATTTGTCTCTCTCCTGGGTGATGGGAAGGTTTCGGCCGTAAGTCACCAAGCTGGCCCAGTGCTGGTTGTTAGATTTCAGAATTTTCAAGGTGCCTTACATATACAGCAGTAAGGAACGAATGCTTAACGTGTCTTCCAAAGAACGGCAGTCTTCGTGAGAAATGAATGACCGGCGATCACCTATCCTTTTACAGACCGCGCAAAATTTCGCTTTCTATGCGATATCGTATGATATGCACAGTAACCACGGCGCCACAAAGATTATTATAATACTGAGTTCAATTATGAAACTGTAAATATATTATTGTCATCAGGTTTATATACGAGTCGGATCACCACAACGGTATAGCTGAGTTATTGGAGATCCTCGGATCTATTATCAACGGGTTCGCGTTGCCGCTGAAAGATGAACATAAACTGTTCTTGCTGAGAGTAAGTTTCTTTTGCAAACATTTTAGTTAGATTCCTCTGCTTGTATAATATAAGCTTATGTAGTAAAATTCTTGAAAAGTTCTGTTTTGAGGAGAATAAGGCAGAGACAATATGCGCTGCAGTTTTACAATTTTTGATGAAGTATGCAAATAGCATTAATAGGTTATTTCCTGCCAAGAGTAGTTTAAATACTAACGCAGTGTTCGATCCATTAAAAAAAGGAATCCGACTGACTTTATAGCCAGATAATTCACCAATACAGATACTTCTATTTTTGGTATTTTTTTAAATTCATAGTATCACGAAAATCGTATCTAAAACTACTTTTTTCAAACAAAACTACTTATTCTAAGCTGTCGGCAATTTATTAGAGAGTAGTGAAGACTTTTTACTTTAGGATTTTAGGATTTGGTCTTTTTTACCGAAATAAACACTTAACGCTACACCCGACTTGTTCGGTTAGTTTCACTCAGCGGTTTGTGTTTCTCACACACACTTTCATCCCCTATTTCAGCTAGTCCCGGATGGATTTTTGAAAATTAGTAGCTTATGTATGAATGCAGGCTTCTTAACTATTTTCAAAAGCGTTAAAAAACAAATAAAATAATGTTTTTTACCCACAGGTACTGTTGCCCCTTCACAAAGTGAAATCTTTGTCTGTTTACCACGCGCAACTGGCTTACTGCGTGGTGCAGTTCCTTGAGAAGGATCCATCGCTTACCCAGCCCGTCGTCACGTGAGTATTAACTGCTTTTTACGTTTGGTCAGGTTTAAATAATGTTTCAATATAGTAGTTTATTGATCTATCTTACTATAGTTATCGTGGAATCGGAGATAAGCGAGATATATTAAAAATACTGGCAGCAGCTTCGCGCTGTATACGTTAATTGTGAAAATCTTTTTCCTCAAGAGTCCAACTATCGAATACAAAAAAGTTTTGTATTAAAATCTGGCCTGACAACCCTTTTCTTGGGAGAACCTAATTTAGTTATTTCAAAGCCTTTGTATCGCAGTGGTCGAGAGTTCAGCGCCGGCGTGAGAGGGCGTGCGAGGTCCTGACTTTGAGTCCCAGTCGGGTCCCAGTAGGAATCAAACTTTTCCAAATTGGCTACTGTGATACCTTCTAGTTACGCTGTGTGGCCTCATTACACAAACTAATATAAAATGCTGGCTTTGGGGCCACAAGTTAATTGCCAACGCTGCGTTACGCATTCGAACGTATCTTCAAATAGGCACATCTACCCATAGATTTATATAACATCTTCTTTCATAACATTTTCCGTACCGTACGCGCGTATCATTCGTAGCACTTGGCGCATTCCGAACGTCCGTATCGAACGCGCGTCCGTAACATACGTTGCATTTTTGTATGAAACGGCCGTTCGAACGCGTGATGCATGTATAATTTATTTATTTATATTTTTCAGCGCGCTCTTAAAATACTGGCCTAAGACCCACTCGCCCAAGGAAGTGATGTTTCTGAACGAAATGGAGGAAATCCTCGACGTGATGGAACCCGCAGAGTTCCAGAAAGTGATGGACCCGCTGTTCCGGCAACTTGCCAAATGTGTCTCCAGCCCGCATTTTCAGGTAAACGTTTAACCGTAGTTTCGCACTACATCCGATCCGAATCTAAGGAAATTCGGTCCGCAGCACTCTATTGCTATTTTAGGGAAGAAAAGGAATAGTGATGTGGTTTAAGTGAATGAATGTAATGATTTTTTTAATAATAATATCAAAATGTATGGATAAAAAATATTTTGGCTGACAAGATATTTATTTTTTATGGTCCTGTTAGCAAAGGGAAATTATTCTAAAAATTAAATTTTTTACGATAAAACTAGTTATCAAGTTGATTTTACTTCTACTTTAACCGTTTTAAAGCACTAGGTATGTTTGGTTATTTATTATTTTCATTAAAATTACTTTAAAGATAAAGTACACGCCTCCAATCAATTATTTATAAATTTCTTTAAAATTTTATGCTTAACTAATGACAAAAACTCGTTTTCAATCATTCTCATTCGGTACTTACACTACGAAGTTTTTAACTGGTATCATTACTTTTGTATTTGTAATTTCGAACTGTCAGTTTACTAGCATTGAATTATTTGCCAGATTATAAGAAAATTCGGTCCGAAGCAATCGTAGAACTATTGATATGGTATTTTACACATTAGATGCGGCTTCCTTCATCCGTGAATCTCCATTCCGGAGATTATAGATGGAGCGAAGTAGCTATAGTCTGTAAGAACACTCGCGCACTGCATCCGAGCAAGCGCAGACAAGCAATTGCTTGGATCAAAGATCGGACCATACTCTGGCAAATAATTCAATGCAGTAAAGTGACAGTTCCAGTGTGCCCACTTTAGGGAAGAAAAAGAATAGTGATGCGGTTTAAGTGAACGAATGATTTTTTTTTATTAATAATATCGTAAAATTGAGAAAAAGAAATTGTCTCGCAAAATATTTATAATTTCATTTTTAGAGTGGGGATGCTTCACGTCATTTACTTTTTCTTTACTTATTTCTTACTGTGACCATTTTAATGCACTAAGATATGTTTGGTAATTATTTTTTCTCATCAAAGTTACTGTAAAGATAACGTACACATCTCAAATTTGGTTCGAGATTTTTAGATCCATATTTACACAACCGAATTTTAAGTCACGAAAAGAAAGTTATCGAGTAAATTAGACTTAATTCACAAAATTTTACGTAATTTTTTTTTATCAAGGATCACAAATTCGTAATGTAATTCTGTTAACATTACAAGTTTACCAAAAGCCTTTTTTTGAATAATGTCTCCTTAATAACACACTTAACTTTTTTTTATTTATTTGAACCTACTTCCCAGGTGGCAGAACGAGCACTTTACTACTGGAACAACGAGTACATAATGTCTCTAATATCGGACAACGCGACCCACATCCTCCCGATAATGTTCCCCTCACTATATCGGAACACGAAGAGCCATTGGAATAAGACCATACACGGACTTGTGTACAACGCCCTTAAGTTGTTCATGGAAATGAATCAAAAGTTGTTTGATGAGTGCACGCAGCAGTACAAACAGGAGAAACAAAAGTAAGTTTTAATATTAAATAAATAAAATAAAATCCCCAGACAATCACACCAACTACAAGGCCCCAAAGTAAGCATAACTTGTGCTATGGGATACCACGTATATAAGTACCTACATAAATAGATAAACACCCAGACGCAGAACATTTTTTTTTTCTTAGTCCGTGCGGGAATCGAACCCGCAACCACTGGCATCTGAGGCAGAAGGTTTACTCCATCGCCAAAGTGGTAGTCGTAATATTAATAGAAAACTTTTTTTATAAGAGACTAATGCCCGTTTTCACCATCGTTCCCTAAATTTAGGGAGGCACTTAAGATGTTTTAAGTGTTAGTTTCGTTTTCACCATCAGTTAAGGGACACTTATGATCCAAAGGGATCCCTTAAATTTGGGGGCCCGATATTCGGCATCTTAGCGCTAAGTGACACTTCATTTTCTTGTTGGACGTGCATATTTTGTGCAAAATGGAAGATTTTATTTACAGTTTAGAAGCTATAGAAACTGTGGATTTAGTTACGAATCATAGTTTATTTGGACGGCCACATATTTATCGCGAAAGACCGGACTTATTTACGAAATTTGACAATCAGGACTTCTTCAAAAGATTTAGTTTATCCAAGGACAGTGTGTTATTTGTGTTAGAAAGAATAGAACACTATTTAGAATATAAAGATAACAGGTATGTTTTTTTAAACTATTAAATACTTTTAAAGTAGGTGCTTTTTTACTTCTGTTATTTAATGTTTTTCATATTTTGTGTTTAAACATTTGACACACAGGGTACTTAACTAATTTTACTTTTTATTATTTGCAGGAATAAGTCAGTACCTCCAATTAATCAGTTCTTATGTACTCTGAGGTTTTTCGCAACAGGAAATCATCTACTTGCAGTGGCTGATATGGGAGGAATCAGCGTAGCTACTTGTAGTAGAATAGTAAAAAGGGTTTCTGAAGCTATTGTTACACTACGAAGTGAATTTATTAAATTTCCAGACACCGAAGAGCAAAAGTCTGTAGTGAAAGAAGGTTTTTACAAAATTGCTCGCTTTCCAAATATTTTAGGTTGTATAGATTGTACACATATTAAAATACAATCACCAGGTAGGTAACTATACACAATTGAATTGAAATGAGATCTTTTAAAATACTCAAATAGTTAAATTTTTACAGGTGGAGATGATGCTGAAATCTTTCGTAACCGAAAGTCCTACATGTCAGTCAATGTTCAAACAATAAGTTCACCAAATAATAAATAATAAATATTTATTATTATAATAATAATAAATATTGGACGATATTTTATTTATTTTAAAAGAAATCATGTTTATTTTATGTTTACTTTGTATTTTGTCGTATTATTTTGCATAAATCTACATGATTTTGAAAAGTACGATTTTCATACGCACTGATTAAAAAAAAATTGTCACTTAGGTAAGTGGCCCTTAAGCAGGTATCCCTTAGCTTGGTGAAAACAAACTTAGGTAAGAGGCTGATTTAAGGAGTCCCTTTGGTTAAGAGACCCTTAGTAAGGAAGTGTTTGAGGGAACGATGGTGAAAACGGGCATAAGCCCGCGTTTGGACTCAATCTTACCTCATGGTAAGCAAAGATGAGGTCGAAGATGAAAGCGCACGGGCCTGGGAAAGAATGGATCTTCATAAAATATTAGCGGAACCCATCACCGCTGGCACGTGGCCGCAGATTTTATATGAAGGGTGGTCGCTAGCCAGTCGGACCCTGATGGGATCCTACCACCAAGCGGGGGTCACTCGGGTTAGTCGCATAATCAACGAATACAGAGCATTAAAAAACCCGACTTCACTTCAAAAGTTTGGCTAAAGTTATTTATAACAATTTTGAGATACAATTGACGGTCTTATCGCTGGAAAGCGATCTCTACCAGACAACCATGGATATAGAAAATTAGTATATGTAGCTTGGGGTTAAAGGCATACCTACTATATACAATATATACTAAATAAAAATATACTTACATTACAGATATAAATAAATATAAAATACACACAAAGTCTAAGGTCGTCAATGTAAACGATCTCCGAATTTATACATATTTCATAAAAAAAATGAAATTTTTCATGAAGTACTCAATCGATTTTGATTTATATGGGACGTATCCTCTATCATATGAAACAAAAATCATCAGAATAAGTTCACCCGGTCAAAAGTTATGAGATAACAAACCTAAAAAAACATTCTTTTTTGAAGTCGGTTGAAAATTGATTGAAACGATTGACTGAAATCCTGGAAATTGGACGATAAAAACTATATGAAGAAGGGTGGTCATACCACTAAGCGAGATCACTTTTTTATCGTTACAAAACCCGCGTTTGACCTCCACTTATCACCTCACCTGATATTAAGTGGAGATGAAATCGACGGTGACATTGCATGGTTTTAGAAAAAACTAGCTCTTCGTATAACCACAATATAAAAAGTGATACAGTAGGATGACGCCTTTGATCTTGTGGAAAATGCCGACAACGTCTAGACGGCGTTAGGATGCCAGGGTTGTCACAAGTAATTAATATTTATAAAATTATTTTTTATTGCAAATCAACATCGTCAGATATATTATAATTAAAACAATATTATAACTTAATATAACAATGAAAACAATTTCGAATTCCGTACTTACATCAGTATACTGGCCAGTGGTAATATCAAAAAATCGATTTCATTTATATCATCTCACCGGTACAATATAGCGTCTGATTTATGACGTTATTATCACTGGCCAGTATACTGATATATATACCCGGCGCGGCGAACCTTGATCCCTATGACACTGACAGTAATTTCCACAACACAAGCTTGTAGTGCCGTCAACCGTTACATTAGAATCGTATTGGAGGTGTCTAAAAATGGAATTTATTTATTTTACGTAGCTTTATTCCAATACAACGATATTCCGTTGGCATTATATCAATTCATAACATTTACAAGAAGTTATCTCAATCACTCTTTACATTTATTTATACGAGATGAAGACTTGCAATCTCTAAAAAAAAATAAGAAAACAGACACGCGTTACCCCTGAATGATGTGTCCCGAACTACTAACATTGTTTTGTTTGCAGTTCGGGCTCGGCATTCCCGCCCCTCGTCCCTCATACCCCGCACGATTGCCCTGTCTAAACGTCTTCGTTGGACGACTGTATGGTTTTTTAGACTGTGGTATAACAGTGTTCCAGGGGCAGTGGGGCTATTGCTAAGCGGACAAAAACTTCACTTGTATGAGTTGCTACGTAAAATGAATATATACTTAAATTCTAAAATTCTTCCATGCTGGACTGGTAGCAAAGGGAAAACGTAAAATGTGCCAGCTGCTTCTCTTCCCGGGCATACTGTTTTCATTTTTTGAAACAGATTTTTTGTGGGCGATAGGCTGACCCTCTGTCACTGCAATAGTCTCTCTCCACCATTATAAAGCCTCCAAATTTGTAAAACGTGACATCAGATGATTTTATAACCACCGGTGTTCTGCCTACCCCATAAGTTATGAATGTATGAACTTATATCTAAACACCTTCTGTAATTTTCCAGAGAAAGAGAAAGACTGCAACACCGCGAAGAGCTTTGGCACAAAATCGAAGCGAAAGCGGTCTCCAACCCCGAGTATAGAACAATCCAGAACGACAACGTTGGAGACCATTCCACGCTGCCCAGTGATGACAACTTGCCGGAATTATCCAGCCAGTATATACAACGGGAAGCTAATGAGGTATGAACAATAATATACAACAGTTTATTGCCATACAGACGGCAATTTAGACGGCCACTATAACTCTGAAATATCCGTAAGGAAATAAAAATATAAGTTATTTGTTTATTAAGCTCAACGTTAATTACAAACAGTTTTAAAGAGAAACTGTTAAAAGCGCCCTCTAGCCCTAAGTAAGCACTCAGTTTGTGTTGTCGGTAATAGACAATGTATATGCCAACATATTTTTTTCAAGCAGACATAAAATAGTCAGACCCATGCACACGAACATAATTTTACATACAAATTAATGTGTTAAAGTGGGAATCGAACACGAAACCACTAGTATCTAAGGAAGCTAGTGTTACCCTTAAAATGTATAACAGTCGGAGTAAGAAAAGGTTCTTCACCTGAAGATCTATAGATGAAAAGTAGTCTGCTTTGCCGATTGAGCATGCCATATTGCAGTAATTGACGTAATGCTTCATTTTCAAAAAAGGAGTTAGATTTACGACTCGACAAAAAAAATTAAAATATAAGTGACGAAGGTTTTTTTACCCCGATTGTGCATATTTGATAACAAATAAAATAACTTTTTAATCTGCAAATATTGGTAAAATCTTCAAGCGATTGATAAAGGTAAATTTATTGAGCTGCGTTTCCACTGACGTGAAGCTGCGCGGAGCGGAGCTTAGCGAAGCCTGAAACAACCAATCACTATGCTCGTTCTGTTTCTATTGAAGCGCAGCGGAGATTTCGAGTACAGTGATTAGTCTATTCAGGCGCCGCTCCGCTCACCTCCGCGTCAGTGGAAACGCAGCCTAAGAATATTAAAATTCTGTAATGGTCGAACTCGCTGTTCGCACAAAAACCGCACATTTTTTGCGACTAAGCTATTTTGTTATTATTGTAAAGACATATTGATGAAACAATCAATCACAACAAATTGTCAACAGGCTCGAAAGCAAGGCTTCAACAATGCCAACAAACCTTTACTCCGCAAGAAATCGGAGTTACCCGCAGACGCGTCCACAGTTAAGGCGTTGACCGAGCACAAACGAGCCGACCCGTACCTCGCAACGCCGCCCGACGTCAACCAATGCTAGCAAGATACTATAGATAACACTTGATTATTTATAAATGGCAATATTGAACTTGAGAATGTAGAGACGCACGCTAAAACTGGTTATTAGTTGTGGTATTTTGGGAATTTACCTTACGTTATTATACGTTGTTATATTGTATATTATATTGAAGTTAGTCGTTCTTTTTTTTTAATTTTTTTTAATACTAAACGCTGTTCTTATTTATGTATGTATATTTTTTTTATAACTCTTACATGTTCGCATTTGCATCACAGCTTATGTGATGCAAATGCGAACATGTAAGAGTTATTGAAAATCGTAAAAAAAATAGTGAATTTTTTCTAACAGATAAATAGTTTTAAGAGCCATAAATGGCTTCAAATTAAATTCATATACGAACAGTCCTTTTTGTGTCTAAATATTAAAATAAGTAGTGGAATGACTCCAATTAAAAGTCTTGTATAAACTGTTTGTGTTAATCGCCATTTACGTGTGTCAACTCTAATGTCTATGGTGATGTTTCTTACTGCGATCTCCGATCATATAAAATACTGGAGTTTGGTATAAACCCTGCATCATTCTAATGTAATATCAGTTAACTTTAAATTCAACTCTATAGAATGGTGCGGAGCCTAATGTTGCTATTAGCTTGTTTTCGTTTCATTTTAATTATAGATCAAATTAAAATATCAAAAAACATGCTAGCTTTTAGCGTGCCATCTCTACATAATGTAACATCACATTGAAAATAAATTTTAATAACAAAAGGCTGTATTTTTTGTTTGAAGTTGAATTCAATAAATAAATAAAATGTTTGTATTAAAACTTATTGAAATTGTTGTCCAATATAAAGATGTTGAAAATGTTTATGAACTTACGTATTCCAGTGAGTTTTTATATAACTATTGAGAGTATTTAAAGTAAAATAACGCTTTTGTACTAATTGACTTAATGAATAATTTAATTTTTCCATGACAGGCTTGTTTTTATGCTTGAAACGAAATTATTTCAATGATTGTGTTTAAAAACTATATTCATTACACTGTGGAAAGAAAAGGTAGAAATTTTAATTTTCAACCAAGCCGATTTTAAAATTTTTTAATTCTTAATTTTTAAATTCTCTAAATACACGTCTCTATGGATTAAAATCGGAACCGAAGCCCATAAATTGGACTGGATAACTTAACCTTATAAAAATCTCCGTACTTAAGGGATTTTAAAAATTAAAGAATTCATTGTCCAATAGCCTCTTTCTTATACTGGGCATAGTTTAAGAATGTTCCATCCCAAATCGAAATAACAATATATCACTATTTGCGTGCTAAAACAGCGCTTACGTAAATTAAACAATAATATTATTAATACTTCTGAGTGGTAATAAGATTGCAACATCCAATGTGTCGTCACAAACCAAGTTGATCTGCGCACGTCTAATAATATGTATACATTTTCATTGGAATTTGATCCTTATCACAGCCGAATAAGTTGCGAAGTGTGTACATATTATTGCACGTGACTGTACAAGCTTGCTTGAAAAATAATCCAATTCCTAGCTTTTCGAAATACTTTAGTTATACTTTATTAAGATACCATTAGAAATCAAAATGCTAAAGACATGTTCATACATTGCTGGATGATTCTACGTGTCTGAGAAGCGCCAAGAAAACAAAAGGCATTTTATACGCATTTTATGTATAGAATATACCATATAGCATTTGTTATTACCTTTTATAAAAATGTAATAAAATATAAATGTGCAATAGACTTTCCTAAGATGTTCAAACCAAGGAGTTTTTTCATGGCCATTCCATTAGACCACCTTTTAATAATAATTTTGTAGTCAGTTACAAAATCTGTTCAAAGAACTATACTAGACTTAATAAATATCTGGGCAAGTGTTTCTTTTATAATGGAAAAGTCATAGTGACTGAAATATAATTTGAATAAATCACAAAAATCCTTTTCTGCCATTTCCATAAAAACTGAAATGCTTATATAAAGTTGATGGCTACTTTATGATGCCTGTGTATAAAATTACTATTTTTATACGAAACGTGTCATTCTAGTGGGCAGTATATATGTAGTAACTCTCTATTTGGAATTTGGCTCTATTAATCAATGCCGAATCTATACAAATTATATTTCTCATACTATACTTCAGTTTTTAAATCACCTGACCACCTTGGTCATACCTGTAAAATATACATAAGAATCAAAGCTTGATAACAATTCTATGTGCTATCTTTTTCTTGTTTTTACCAAAAAATATGAATTCGCAAATAAAACCAAAACCATTTGTTTTTCTTTAACTAAAATTTCAGAAACACGACTTCTTTCAAATGAATTATGCTAAATCAAAACAGGTGACTTGTTATTTTAAGTTTCACCTCTTTAAGATATCGATGATAAATAATCATGTAAACTTAATGTTTGTTAAAATAAATTGTCTAGTATTTATCTTATTTAAGCACCTTTTTAACTTAGTTGTACAAGTCTGTTCGTGACATTACACCCTTTTTGGGTTCAATTCTGTTTAATTTCATCTCTTTTTGTATAACAAAATTAGCATTCCATTATTTTCCTCATTGCATTTTGTTGTGGGTAATGTGCTAATGCTTTTTTATAATTTATAGATTATTGAACAATGCCAGTAATAGATTTGATACTTTGTTTTTATTTAAGTTGAATTTAAATCGTTTGAGATTTTTATACACCTATTTGTCTGAGATGCGATGAATGGACCCATTTTAATAAAGATTGTCTAACTAAAACGACTTACATCTTTCTCTGTAACATACGGCGCTTTGTGTCCGGTTCCAATAAATATGGCACCGTTGTACGAAAGCTAGTAAAAAGTACAAGTCAATAAAACTACTTATTTGAAAAGGAACTGCAGATTTTTTTACTAAAAAATATCATTTTTTAGAATATTGGGACCGGTCATTACTCTGTTACTATCCTAGGGTTTATACTTCAGTAATATAAAAGCGAATGACGCGAAAATTATATCGTTGTTCCTTTTTAACACATGCCATATATATAGTCTCTATTTTTGTATAACTATGTAACTGAAAATTAATCGCACGAAGTCGTGTATTGCTAGTAAATTAAAAATGCTATGTCGCCTTTTCTCAGTGTTATAAAAAGCTAATGCTTTACACGGATTTAGATAAACAAATTAAAAACCTTGTAGTTTTAAAAGAGTTACATAATTGTAAAACCTTATGGTGTGAATGAATGAGCGGTGACTGGAATAGGATGTGGCTATAAGCCCTTTTCTTAGTACTATTTATTATTATTTATATTCTAAACTATATTTCCATAAAAGTGGACTACTTCCCACTCAGTTTATAAATTTAACCTGGCTTCAAAGAATATATGTTTCGTTACATGATATGGTTTGGTTTAAAGTTTTATTTTATTTTGTATTTAATCTATAGAGCGACTGCTGCCAGGGTTTTTGACCACTGCGCTTTATTTCAAAATCCTCTATCACTGTAAATACTTGTATCCTTACTGTGTAGCTCACTGTAGACTTTATTTGGTATGGATTCTGGTGGCGGTCCCAAAAGTATATACATTTGTAAAATAAGAAACAATTATTCTGCAAGTAATTGTAATCTAATGTTGCGAACCATTAACAATATTATTGAAATTAATCGTCTAAATGTTACAATTACTTGCAAATTATTATAAAATAGTTGTAACGTGAAAATACGACGTGTGAGCGACAAAAACCTCACATTAGCGAATTATTTGCATAGCTGTTCAACAAATTGATAAATTTTGTATAAATATTTATAACGATAATGTAACTAACTGTTGAGACAAATGAAAAATTGTAACAGATGACATATTATAAGGTGCTTAATTATCGTTATAATATAAAGTTGTGCATATACATAAAGTGTTTTATTTTACTATTCCATATAATTTGCAGACAACACAATTAAAACTATCTATTGCTAATGGTGTTGCCCTGGGAAACTCTCCCGTGTAAAGAACGAGACTTTTTATACCGCTTCTCAATTTTATCCCCCCTAAGAGCATGGACGTTATATTGTCTTAAGTTTTCGCAATTCATACTATTAAATAAAACACTTTTTAACCGGATTTATTTACATTTTAAATTTTGACTCGACGTTTCGGTGTCTTTGTAGACCCCGTGGTCACGAGCGACTGACTCGTTTTATTTAATAGCATGGACGTTTTAGTGGACTAAGCCTACCTCTAGGAAAAAGCCCTCATAATTTTATAAGCGGCGACACATCATCATCATCCGTAGACATCCACTGCTGGGCGTAGGCCTCCCCGGCGGCTTTCACCAGGTCGTCGGTCCATCTTGCGGGGGGCCTGCCTACGCTGTGTCTCCCAGTACGCAACACATATGACATTTCAAAAGGGTAAAAATATAATGTCCCCTGTATCTGTTGATAAGTCGGTAATTGATTTAGGTACCTCAACGCTGTGACCTATTTGCAACGCTCGTGGTCATGAGAAGACTTAGGTCTTCCTGCGACTATGACCGTTGCAACTAATTAAGTCCCGACAGTACCTGTGAATTTGTGTTCGGATCGTGTAAGTTAAAAATTCCTTATTTCCCCTGTAGGCGTGCTAAACAAGAAAGTTGCCTCTGCAATGTTTACTTACATATTGCCATAATTTTAAAGTTGTATTTTTGAAACGTAATTTTTTTTCTTATGCTTAAATGAAACTACGATTCCGGGAGATGAGCCACTGCTGTAAAGACTTTATTAAAAGTGGATTAAACTCAGCAGATATTTAAAGTGTATTATTTTATTCTGAAGAAAGAAATGGTGACGTTGATAAAGAATAATATACGAATTTTTCCTAAAATAAAAATTACTTATTATGTACCTAACCTATTTGAAACCTATATCATGAGATAGGCATCCCTCCTCGAATTGTTTTATAGTCAATTAACTGCAGCTGGCGTCTATTGTTATCTAATGATTGTTTACCGTGCAGGTACAGCCGAGCCGATGTTTTGAGTCAGCGGCTGTGCGATAATCAGTTGCTTTCATTTACCATGCAGAGGTAAAATAGGTTTCAAATAGGTTAGGTACATAATAAGTAATTTTTATTTTAGGAAAAATTCGTATATTATGTAGCCTGAACCTATTTGAAACCTATATAATGAGAGACGTGTTTATTATCGCATGGTAACAATGGAAAGATATGACGCCAACTGTGATAAAAATGTTTTCCGAGGAGAGAAAGAAAACAATTTATAATCAACAATAAGCATGATGTGCTATCTAAAGGAAGAATTTACAATAAGTAATAATTAGAGCTAGAAAATAGAAAACAGGGTTGAAACGATGATATTACCGACGGAACATTCCTTATTGGTTGAGCTAGTGGTCGTGTGTAGTATTTAGTTAGAGTATTCCTTGACTTCCAGTTACCCCTCGCAAGTATTTCCTCCATTGGGAGATCTGATAGCCAGTTTAAAGAAGCGACGGCTGATCTAATGGAGCCGAGAGAGTCGTTGATTCCTGCATGTGTTAAAATAGTTCGTATCCAGCCACCTATTATTGTTTTGCTGGCTGGTTTTGGATCACCTCTAGTACTCACAAATAGGTTCTCAGTATTTGCTGCCCTTCTTTGTGCTTTGCCTACTTCAATAAGCCTCTTAACCCAGTGCACAATATTTAAATTGCAATTTTCAGCGAATGTCAAGTGCCAAGCCGATTGCCTGTGATTTATGCAATCAGTTTTTGATCCAAATTTAGCATGAAGACTATATTTGTGTCCCCAATGGTGCAGTGTTCTTCAGCAATAGACAGTAGGGTTAAGTCATGAACCCGTCGTCCTGAGGCCAACAGAACCAACGTAGCGCATCTTCTTGATATGTCAAACAGGCTATCTGACCTTGGGCTATTTACCATAAGCCATTCCACCACTACCTGAGGATTCCATATTGGTGCTTTTGCTAATTTAGCTTTGTTACAGTTTTCATTTGCTATGCCTTTTAGAGTCTGTCTTATTAAGATATGCGTTGTCAGGTTTTCAGATTGACTGGGCTGAGTAAAGTTAGCAACTACTGTCTTGTGCACCAGAATAGATTTGTACGATAGCTTTTCTGTTTTATGTAAAAATATTAAGTATTTAGCGACATTATCTGGAGTGGGGCTTTTAAAATTAACATTAAACTTTTTAGCCCATGTAAGCCATTTGGACCAGCTTTGTTTGTAAGTTTTGAGTGTCGAGGCTCTCCAGCTTGAAGCTATAACTGACCTTTGTTCTGAAGACCAGGAGCTTAGCATGTCTTCCCACCCCGAATCAGCCATGCCTCCAAGACAAGGCAGTTTATTTGAGGAGGAGGGCTGCGGGTCCGAGTATCTATTAGAACATTGGCTAGATTTTGAATTACTATTGGAGGTGCTAGGGCTAGAGTTTTGAGTTCGGCTCTCCATGACACTTTCTTCCACCTGGGGCAAATCACAAGAAATCTCCCCTTGGCTTGTAACAGTTGTCTCAGGACTCGCAGCATTAAGCATGGCGGTGGAAATACCCACGCTAGCCTGAAGTTACATTGTCTGCTGAATGCATCGTGGAACAATGCTTCTGTGTCCCTGAGGTCTCTGGATACGTAGACTGGGACTACGCGAGCCGTTCTTGATGCAAACAGATCGATTGCTGGGTGACCTAGTCTCTTGAATATAGTCTGGCATGCTGAAGGTAAAAGGTGCCATTCTGGAAGGGCTCTGTGACGCGAGAGACTGTCTGCGATTCCGTTGAGCGGTCTCGGGATGTAGTTTATGTTCAGCTGAATTCTGTAGCTCCCTATAATCTGGTATATTAGTTTGGTTACCTGCATGAGCTTTTTCGATCGGGTTCCGCCCTGGTTGCGTATGTAAGATAGCGCTGTTTTGTTGTCGCTTTGGAGCACTAATGTTTTGCCGACCATCTCTGGGGCTTTCATTTTCAGCACGTAATAAATAGCCAACAGTTCTTTCACATTGCTGTGCAGAGATAGAGTTCCGGTTGGCCAAGGCCCGTGTATTTGGTGATTGTCCACCAGCGCGCCCCAGGCTTGATCTGATGCGTCTGTCACAATAAAATGAGATGGTGGACTCTGCCATATTGGGCTGTGAGATCGGAGTTGTTTGAGCCACCACGTGAGATTGCGCATCGAGGCAGTGTTCCGAACTACAGGGCAGTTTTTGCGAATTGCCTCTTGCATCAATTTTAAGATCTCTCGATGATTTAGTCTGCCGAGAGGAATAATGAAGCTGGCAAAGCTTAGGTAGCCCACTGTTTTCTGGAGGTCGAGAACGGACCATAAGGTGTTGATCAGCATTTGTTGAATCCAAGTTTCTATTTTGATCACCTTTTTCTCTGGCAGTACTTTTGTGTTTGCCGAGGTATTCCATGATACTCCCAGATAGTCTAGAGCTTGAGTCGGATAGGTCGATGATTTTTCTACGTTTATTATCCAGCCCAGATTTTTCAGCAGAGTTATAGCTTGGGCTGAGTGCTTCTGTAGTTGAGAGTAGCATTGATTTACCAAAAGATAGTCGTCGAGATATGCGATCTGCTACCCAGTTCGAGAGAGTTGCAAAGGTCTTTGGCGCACTGGCAAGGCCAAACGGCAGGCAAGTCATTTGCCAGATCTCGTGATGGTCCATCCCTGGTTTCAGAAACGGAGAAACCGGCGGTGGGTTGGGGCTACTGGCACGTGAAAATAGACCTGGCTGAGGTCTATTTTCATCATCCAGTCGCCTGGCTGCAAAAATTGGGGAACTTTCACCATACTTATCAGCTTGAATTTCCCGGTGTACACAAAATTGTTGAGGCCTTTGAGATTTAGAATCGGCCTGGGGCTGCCATCCTGTTTTTGAGTTAGAAACAGGTGTGACGTGAAGCCGGCATCGTTTTGTGCTTTCTCGATTACACCTTCGGCAGCCATTTTTTTGACTTGATGTCTCATCTCGTTCGATGAGTCGGGTGGTATGAATGGTCGAGCCGGTCTCATCAACGGGGGTTTTTCTACAAATGGGATTCGATAGCCCATTATAATGGACAAAATGTGTTTGGGTGCATTGTTCAGACGCCAAGATGGTAGAAAGCGCTTGAGTCGACCCCCGCTGAAGCAGTCATTGTTTTTGACGATAGTTTTTATTATTGTATTGTTTCGATGTCCCGGTTTCATTACGGTTGTAAGACTTGTTGTTTGCAGGACCCTTCTTTTTTGATGCATTACTGGCTTTGGGGTTACGAAAGGGCTCATTTCGTGGACGAAAATTAGCCGACTGGTCAGAGAACCGAGTCGGTGAGGCCTGCCTTCCTGCAGAGGGAAGGTACGGCCTACGCAGTACTTTACTGGGTCCTCCCATATTAGCAAGAGCTTCAGAAAAAGCAGTTCTGCTAAACAAAAAGTTCTCAGATGGAGGTATCCATTTTAGAGCTGTTTTGTTGTAATGATCTTTTACACCACTAAGGACTTGATCTCGGCGCTGTTCTAATATACTAGCTCTTCTGCCACAGACAACCTGTAAAAGATCTTTAGACACCACTGCATAAGGGCTATTGTTAGAGAAAACATCAGATAGCTTAGCGCAGAGAGTATCAGATGTAAGCTTTGTGTCATTTGCAGCACTCCAAGAGAATAACTCGAGAATAATCTTTTGAATGGATTCTCTTTGTTCCAAAAGCATATTTGTCAGGCAACCAAATGTTTGATCAAGCGATTTTAGGTTGTAGGGCTTAGCTTCAAAAGGTTGAAGTTCATCATTTAGTGTAAGAGAAGTAAACATTGGAGTTGCAACATACTTTTTTTGAGTATCTACATAGCGGACATTTGCCCACTCTGCATCTCCAAAATACTGAAGTTTTTCTGCCTGCTTTACTCGGATAGGATCAGATTTCTTAACGGAGTCTGCAGCGATTGTATCTGGCATTGCTAGATCCGGTGTTAAAGGGACCGTGGGTACAAGATCCGAGAGTTCATCATTAGCATTGGATTCATTGTAAGCAGTTGTACTCGCTTGAACACTTCCTTTGGTTGAACCGTTAAAGTGTTGGGTAATCAGTTCTTTCAGGTTCTCAATTTCACTTCGCAGATAATCGTAGCGTACTTCAGACATTGCACTGCTCGAAGCTTCTAAGCAAGGACGATTTTCTGCAGGTTGGTCTTCATCACTTGACTCTGAATCAGAGTCGCCGAAAATTCGACGGGGACGTTTGGCACTAACCCGGCGTGTTCTTGTGCCACTTTCAGTGTTATCACTTCTTTCTTCCGGAATTCCTTGTTGTTCATGTTCTATTAAATCTGAATTTAATTGTTCCATGATACTTGGAAATAATGTATTAGGGAAAATAAACAAAATTGACTACTGTTCAATTCGAAATCGAAACGCCAACTGCTGATTATCGCACAGCCGCTGACTCAAAACATCGGCTCGGCTGTACCTGCACGGTAAACAATCATTAGATAACAATAGACGCCAGCTGCAGTTAATTGACTATAAAACAATTCGAGGAGGGATGCCTATCTCATTATACGCCATTAATCCGGTTAAAAAGTGTTTTATTTAATGCCTTCAATTTTACTTAATTCATGCAATATCTTCATTAATTATACTTAGCTTATTGTTATTCTAGGTAAAGCTAAGTAGTTTTTGCGTGAAAGAATAGCAAAAATCCATCCATCCAGCCATTATCAGTGTACATACAATACCTACTACCTATAGTTATGTATGGCTGCTTTTCACTGCCAAACGGCTAAGCCAATATTAATGTAATTTTGTATAGTAGTTAACACATTACTTTTTATTCCGAAGAAATCTACGGTTTCTGACTTCCAAGAGGCAGAAACGATCATGAAATAAGCAAAGCCTTGATTTCCATTTTATCTCTGTATGTACAGAAGGCAGTAGGTACATCAAGCGTTACAAATCTGTCAAAATTTTTTACTTGAATTTGAACTCTATGCCCTCGATAATAAGTTAAAATTGGTTGGGGAAATTTGACAGGTAATGTAACGCTTGTTCCTTCTGTACCTACCTATATTAAATCGCGCAAAAGCTTGCGCTCGCCTCCCGCCTTTTTATACCCTACCGCCGCGAGCCGCGTCGAGCGCGGCAACGGTTACGCAAAAATAATCCCTATATCATTCAGTATTCACGCGCGATGGGTTATTAGCGTATTTCATGTATAAGTTTGGGATGAGTGAGAGTATTATAAACGTAAGAGTAAACAAATATAATCAGAAAGCTCCGAACTGCTAAGCTATCGGAATATATATAATCGAATATATATCGAAATATATATAAGTTTGGTACAGTCGGTGCTAGCATATTGCATTCCTGTTTGGGGTGGTGCAGCAAAGACGAAACTACTTGAGGTGGAACGTGCTCAACGAAACCTTATAAAAGTCATGTACTTTAAACCCAGAAGATTCCCTACCAATATTTTATACAGTTTATGCAACTTGGCTACTGTGAGGCAACTTTATATAACATTTATTTTATTAAAACTACACAAAAGCTTACCATACGATCCACGGTGTAATACCAAAAGAAGAAAAGACATAGTAGCGCAAGTTCCTAAAACAATCACTGCCTTTGCAAGCTACCAGTATAAAAAACGCTCAGCCTCCTTGTATAATACACTAAATAAACACTTAGACCTATATAATAAGACGTATAAGGAATGTAAAAAAGTAATAGCCCAATTTTTGTTATCAAAGAATTACGAGGAAACGGAGAAATTGCTGGAACCGAAAATCTGATGACTGTTTATTCTTTTTCATTCCTCATAAAAATACCTATACAACGTGTAACAAAATGGAGAGATAGAACTTAAGGGTTAGCTTCTATACACTACGTAGAATATACAGTAAAAGAATTAGCATGATCAGTGCTGATATAGACTTTCATACAAATTTATTTAATTATTTTACAACAAAATATTTTGACAACCCTAGTCAACCTAATAAGCTAAAACAAGACTTGTGCCGCAGTCAGTGACCTTATGACCTTTCCCGCACCGGCTGAACTTTGTAGTATCTGTCTTAGATACCCATCACTTTATTTTACGCCATATGTTATCGAATAGATTTCATCAAAAGCTAACAGCTGTTTTTAGGGTTGACACTTAGATATTTTGATCTAAACTTTGAACTTGTTTTTCGGATGAACCGTGAGGATTACAAATTTATGTTACTGATACTTATAAACTACATCACCAAACATACAATTACCTTAAGTATTATCTCTTCATTATGTTACACGTTGTATATAAACTTGCACACACACACATGCTTACACAACACGCATATAAACACTCAAACACATACTCACACACACAAACACTTACATGCAAAATGTGAGCACATCGCAAATTCCATTTTATATTTAAAACAAATTGCTTATAAAATATAAAAATAAGAATAAAATGTAAATAAATTTATTACTGTTAGTACTGTTACTGCTATGTATTTCCTATTCTGTTTTACTTTTAATTTGTCTGTTATTTTATTTATTTTAAAACCAGTATTCAAAATTGTTTAAAAATAATGTTTATACCTATATTTAATGTTACTTTTTAAGCAGATGTATTGTAGCCATGGAAGAGCGGTGTCTCCTGGCACAGGCTTCTTTAAGCTTAAAAGGAGGCACCAACCTTGAACTTGTAACTAAATTTTGTTTTAAAGAAATAAAGAATATTTATATTTAATATTTATATTTATCGGGATTTACACGTGTTATTGTGAGTCAACCATAAAATATAGATATGTACTGTTATGGGATATTTTTTATATAATTTTATGAAGAATATTTCTGTCATACATGATTTCTATGTAGCTTTAACCATTAAGGCTGCACACGCGACGGAAGCTTAAAAAATGAAGTAACTTCTCCCGTTTTTCCAACATTTCCCTTCACTGCTCTGCTCTTAATGATTGTAGCGTGATAATAAGTGTACTATAACCTGCCCAGGAGTATGAAGAATAATTTTACCAAGTTTCGTTAAAATCCGTCGAGTAGTTTTTGTTTCTATAAGGAACATACAGACAGACAGACAGACAGACAAAAATTTTACTGATTGCATTTTTGGCATCAGTATCGATCACTAATCACCCCCTGATAGTTATTTTGAAAAAATATTTCATGTACAGAATTGACCTCTCTACAGATTTATTATAAGTACTTATAAGTATAGATTAAGCTTTGTACAAACTTATTTACAGAATAGTTCTGATAAAACGAATAATAAATTTTAGTTTTTGTTTTAGGGCCCTCCTATTCTGGACAAAAAAGCATGTAATGCTATAGAATGGTAGGAATGGTAGCCGTCATTGGCGGGGTCTCTTTATACAGCTATTTACTCGTCAATTTGTTTCTCGAAAACCGTATTTCTTTTGGTTTTTTTCTCTGCGTCATTGACAAAATGGCAGGTTTACAATTTCGCGTTATTTACGAATATGAGTTCCGCCGTGGCACCAGTGCTGCAGAAACGGCTCGAAGAATTAATTATGTATATGGCAGTGGTGTCGCTAGAGAAAGCACAGTGCGTTTTTGGTTCCAACGTTTTCGTCATGGAAATTTCAACCTACAGAACAACCCCCGTGGACGGCCGGAGACCAAAGTCAACAATGAAGAATTGAAGGCTATTGTGGAAGCGGATCCATCGCAAACTAAACTCCCATACAAAACGCCAATTTCCTAATATTTATATCTAAGGTTATAGTATGTATTTCGCTCCCAGTCCAGCATGAAAGGTCCTATAACATTCTTATACATGGTGAAGCAAAATGTTTCATAGTGTTATGTTATCATGCTATAGGTACCTGTTTTATAATATTATGTAACTGGCGTGGAAGAAGTATGGAAGCTTATAGGTAATCGTTAGCTATCTACTAATTTACCAGCAGAGGGTGACCAGGACAAGTGGGGTAGCATACAAATTTTAATAAAACAAAAGAGAGATGAATTACCTATTATTTATTTAATAATTAAATTTACAGTGTATAACATCTCTAAGTTTATACAATAAATATACATAATTTCATTTCAATATTTGTATAAATAAATATATCACGTCCAACTGCTCACAAAATGAAAGACCGGAGAAAGTGACCTTTTAAAAATCGAAGGAGTCGGGGAATAATTACGGAATGTTTTGTTTTTTTACCTTTACTTGAAACTGCATCCATTGTTGGGGCCAATGGGACAAACCATTACGTAACTATTCAATGCGTATATTGATTATTAATCAGGAAGAATGTGTTTTACCGATAAAGAACTATCGAAGCATGAAGCAGAGGCGTCGATTTCATTTTCGAACTTTGTCTATCTTGAATCAAAAATAGATTTTAAATATAAAGATAAAGACTGCCTTTCAACATTCGACAGTAACATTTTATTAAAGTATTCTACAAGAGCCTAAATCTAATCGGTCGCGTTCTACAGATCTTTAATGTTACGTTTGCTGAAATCAAAAAAGGCAGCTGTTTGTAAGTAACAATTAAAACATTTCTATACACTGAAATCTTTCAAGTTACTGTATGGACTCTTATATCGGCGTATACTCTTTAGTTTTGATTGAAAAATCAAAAAAGACAATTGCTCCTGGGTGTAGGTAAATAAACTATTTGGCAACTAAATGAATGCTTTTTCATACATTCATAAAGAATTGTTATCGACAATGCGAACTAAGTCATGAATCTTTTATCCTTTTCCACAATTATAGACAACAAAAAGACAAGACAAGGACAGCACAGGTGCGAGCGAAAGATCCAATAAATGACTCGTCCGCACGTTTGTAATCAAGTATAACGCAAAATCAGTGCGTTCGTTGACTACCACATGGTAGGTATTGATGTAATGATTGCTATGCAGACTGGATAAGCTATGAATATCTTCATAAACATTACTTTTGATACCAGAGTATTGAATTATTTGCCACAAAAGCAATATAAAAAAATGTTGTTTTACCCATATTCACTTTCTTAATTATCTAAATCATATAATCTTAACTATTCCAAATCGTGCTCGTAGTTTGAGGTTAAAAGCGAGAAAGATGTATAAATAAAGCGAGATAAACTTTAATAACAATAAATATTTTCTTAATTTGGTTAAAATCAAATTATTTTAATAAAAAATAAACACATAAATTACAAATAGAATGTAACATCAAATCCACAATATTTTTTTCGGGTGGCACTGCCTTTCTTATTGTTAATTCATTAATTCTAAAATTCAAGAATTATATTCTTCAACTGATTTCAGATCAGACGAACAAGATAAAATTAGATATTAATCCAAATGAAATTCAATTACTAATGCTATCACTAGCCAATTTATTTCAATTACAAAAATAATAGGTAACTCGCAGTTAGGCCAATTTAATTTTAGAATTATATGCTTTGGGTAGAAATTCTAAGCTAACGGTAATACACCTTCATTAACGAAATTAAAAGTGTTGTAATAAGACTAGAACCAGTCTAGGTATAAATCGTAATCACATAGACGAGATCGATTTTGGAAAATACATGTGAAAATTCGACCAAGTTTCTCACGATAGCAAATAATAAACTGCATAAATCGATTGCAATAATTAACTTAAAATAATTAAAATTAAAACAGTGACAGCCCCTGACACTGACAGCCCTTGACACCGACAGCTTCTTACACGTAACACAGATAATAGAAACAGAAAGATATCAGGCCCTTTTGTTAGTTATATAAGCAGTTCTTAGTCTTAATTCTCAAAAAGTTGACTTTTTTTGTTATAGAAAGACATCCAAGGCTTTATATTATACAATCTGACAAACGGAACCTGTTCAAGAAAATGGCGGGAATTTTTAAATTCTGGCTTAAACGAAAATTATACTATATGCATGTCGAAAACATAAAGTAACCCTTTTTTGAAGTCGATAAATAAATAGTGTTAACATTATTTATGCAGCGTAAAGCTAGGGTTGCCAGATCTTGGATTTTTAAAATTCCCGCCTTTTTTGTTTGACAGCTTTCGTTGATCTAACTCTAAACAAGACCAGTGTGGCAGAGCTTATGATATATCGTAAAATATCTGACACATGACAACGTTATTTCAAAACGATTTATTTTAATATATAATCAAAGTAATATAATATGTCGATTACAGTTTTACTATAAAAAATAAATAATAATTTTATGCTTCGTTTTTATATACATATCAAAGTTTTGCCAATAGTTACAAAACTTAAAAGAAAGACAGATCATCGATTTAATATATTTTTTTAACATACTGTAACTAAGGTGATTATTACACAAAAAAATACAGAGCAGATCAAATATTTAGGAATGTACGCGTATTAAAAAGCCGTAGAATAAATTTAATCTAGTAAAAAAGTGTTTTGATTTGTCGTCAACAAAAATTCACTTTTAAAGCCCCTTACTTTTTATAGATATAATTCAAGTGGCCAGTGACATTCTCATATGTATGCCTCATTCACTGATTAAGCGCTGTAAGAATGTATAATGTCCGTTCTATATTATGTAGTTTAATGTTTCCAGTTTAATGGAATATCCATACATTTTTCTTACCATTTTTTAAACAAAATATGGGAGTAGCACCACCGCTCCGAACGACTACTGTTATCTATGGATTCATAATTAATTTAATTTAAAATTAACTTCATAGATTATCATCACAGTATAAGAAATTTTATAAACTTTTTGGACGTTAGCACTGGAGTTAAATTAGTGCTACTTTCTTCTGGTGCTCAGTTGGTGTTTTAAGAGTTGGATTTCATCATGCTGTTTCGTTAGTTGTTCATTTAATCCCGCCACGTGTTCTGTCAAAACTGACATTTGCTCTTCATAATTGTGGGATGTAGAGTGCAGTTCATCTTCCTAAAAGTGTAAAATGCATGGCTATTATTACGAAGAAACGTCTCAATTTATTATTTTACCTTAATATCTGCTGTAAGTAATCAATTAATATACGCAATACACCCCGCATCCTACTTATAATTCATTATACAGGGTTAATGTTAATGAGAGATTTTCTGACAGCTCATTAGAAAAAAGAAAATGGTACAAAAGGCTTCGATAGATGGCGCTTTACAAAAGGCGAAGTCTTGTCTGTCATATAGCCATTAATTCCGCACTGCGTTTTAAATGTAAAATAAATACTCGACGTCTGTATCAGAAATTGAACTTATAAGTAAGCATAGATGATAGATACCACTTACCTACATTATAGTATAATGAATTAACGCTACTTTTTAAAAGTGCCATCTATAGAGGTTTTTTGAACTAATCTTTATGAGCTGTCAGAAAATTCCTCATTAGCATATCAACTCTTGAAAGCAGCCTCTCTACATCAAACCCAACAACGTTTGTTCTAAGACTTTTAAAAAATCTTGATAAATAACACAATTAAAAACAAAAAAAAATGTGCTCCTTATGGTGCGTAAAGATTGGTGTAATGCAACTAGTCATGTGACATTCTGCGCACGTTGCGTATTTGGACGTGTAGTGCGCAGAATGTTACATAAGTTCCATTAGAGCAATCTGTACTACGCACCATTACTCTAATTTTGTAAGAAATACCTATATATTATTATTATTAAGCGATATTTTACTAAGCAAGGTGCATGTCATACTACGCTCAGAGTAAATAGAGTTACTCCTCTAAATCGAGGCTATAAATATTTTTTATGAAAAAACTAAAATTTAAAAAACTATTGATTTTAAAAAGTCGTAGAACAATTAATGTTGTTGGGATTGATGTGGAGAGGTTGCCTGCAAGTGGTGATGTGTTATTAAAATTAACCCTGTATAGCGAAAATGGACACGGTCCCATGATATGGGAAAATTTTACGAATAAAAAAATCGCTAGTGAAATTAACAAGTAAGATGATAATTTTTAGAGTAAATCGCCTATTATATAAATTACGACATGAAAATATTATCTGGAAAACTGTGCAGATAACCAATCCTCTAACAATGGGGAGTTTACTGACAGCTCATTAAAAAAACAAAACTGTACAAAATTGGTACAAAAGGCTTCGATAGATGGCGATTTACAAAAGGCGAAGGCGAAGAATTTATTCCACACTGCGTTTTTAAAAGTAAAATAAATTAATTGACGTCTGTATCAGAAATTGAACGTATAAATAACCATAGATGGTAGATACCACTTACCTACATTATAGTTTACAGACTTAACGCCTTCGGCTTTTTAAAAGTGCCATCTATAGAGGTTTTTTGAACTAATTTTTATGAGCTGTCAGAAAACTCCCCATTGAACAGGGTTACTTGTTATTGGACCTGAATTTATTGGATAATTGGCGGTAGATTAAGAAACCCTGAGGACGTCCTATCATTAATTCGAGGTCACTCGGAGCTTTTAACGATACACTTATCCAGGGGCGGTAGGGCCATTTTCAGGTCGCCCTACGCGGTTCCAAAAATTCTGCAAAGACGATGATGATAAAATCTTGACAAGCCAAAGTCAAAACTTACCAATCTGCTGATTGTGCTGTGTTTTTCTGTAATTGTATGTTCATCAGTTTGTTTCGCTTTTTCCATTTCTTCAAATCGTAAACGCAACATTTCACACTGAAAAAGATAATATTCATTCATTCATAACGTCACGCCTGTATCCCTTATGGGGTAGGCAGAATACCAGAGGTTACAAGGCCATCTGATGTCACGTTTGACAAATTTGGAGGTATTATAAAGATGGAGAGAGACTATTGTAGTGACAGGGGGTCAGCCTATCGCCCACAAAAACGCCTTTAAAACCTCTGTCCCTTAACTGACTTTTACAGTATGCCCGGGAAGAGAAGCAGCTGGCACATTCTACGTTTTTCTTTCGCTCCCAGTCCAGCATGGAAGCAGTAAATTGGCTATCGTAAAAGATAATAAACATGTTAAATATGAAAATGAAAATTTAATTTACAATTTTTGAATTATTTTAATTAACTTTTTATTTCAAATAATAACTCATTTTGACCAAAAAAAAGTATCTAGATAAATCGTCGATGTAGCCATAGGCGATAACAGGTGCCCGCTGAGTTTTTCAGTTGCCCTTCTTTTGACATTCCAACTCAGTGGTTGTACAACCAGACTTTAGGTACGCGCACAGTATGTCGAGCCGCAGCGGGGCGGAGCGGACCGTATGGCAGCGCAAAATGCTTACTTAGCTCATATAAATCGACGGATTTGAGTACAGTCTAGACGTCACTCCCGTTTGCTTTCTATAGCACAATGTGACGGGGCGGGCCGCATCGCACGCAACACAAAATCCGCGACGGACCATTCGGCGCGCTACGCCCCGGCAAAGTGTGCGATACTTCATATAAAATGTATACGATTTTTCCCTGCGATACGGCCTGACTGCGAAACTTTAGGCGACGTCAAAACCAACAAACTCAAGTAATATTCAATTTTACTTTATATACTGACCTCTTTTACGTAGTGTTCAGTCTTACTCTTTAGCTCGTCTCTTTCAGCACTCAATTCACTAAGTTTATTCCTAAAGTAAGTTGTTATCCTGTCTTCTCTCATGAGGATCTCTTGGTTCAGCAAAAATGGTCCTTCCAAGCTACCTAGAAGACCGGTTACTCGGCTTTCAGAATCAGTAGATGTCTGATTAAAACTATTAAAGTCCCCGGAGTCGAGGGGATCTCCTCTTCGTCTTTGTGAAGCGGACATATATTTCGCAACTTCTAATTTGAGGCTTTCATTTTCCATTTTCAAAATTTGATACTCCATCTTTGATTTCTGGTTCTCCTAAAATTCAAATTTTCGGTGAAGTTGCTTTACATTAATGTTATTTGTGTGTATTGTTTTTAAAAGTTAAACTTATGTACAAATTGATTAGGACATAAAATCCAGTTAGGTAGGTCCAACTTTGAGAAAGAGGTCAATCGTCGAATCCAACTCGGCTGGGCAGCGTTCGGGAAGCTCCGTGAAATCTTCTCGTCACAAATACCGCAATGTCTGAAGACAAAGGTTTTTAACCAGTGTGTGTTGCCAGTGATGACATACGGCACTGAGACGTGGTCGCTAACTATGGGCCTTATAAACAAGCTTCGAGTCGCTCAGCGGGCAATGGAAAGGGCTATGCTTGGAGTTTCCCTGCGGGATCGAATCAGGAATGAGGAGATTCGCAGGCAAACCAAAGTCACCGACATAGCCAGAAGGATTGCAGAGCTGAAGTGGCAATGGGCAGGGCACATAGCTCGAAGAACAGATGGCCGGTGGGGCAGAAAAGTTCTCGAGTGGCGGCCACGTACTGGGAGACGCAGCGTAGGCAGGCCCCCCGCACGATGGACCGACGACCTGGTCAAAGTCGCCGGTAACCGCTGGATGAGGGCGGCGCGGGACCGAGCGACGTGGAAGACCTTGGGGGAGGCCTATGTCCAGCAGTGGACGTCTACAGGCTGTGGATGATGATGATGGATGATGAAAAATTGATTCATCTGATGAATCGTTCCATATAGAATAGCTAAATTCAGATTTTGATTACAATGAATAAAAATAATTATTGTATTTTATTGGTTTATTTTTAAGTTTTTATTTTAAGCCTAATACTAGTTGCGTATCATTTCACTTCTCATCAAAAAGTAGGACAGTACCAATATTGTTATTTTTACATTAACGTTATTAAAAAAATTAATCAAGTATCATGTTTGTTTAATCCATATGTGTCGTACTATATAGTTGGGGTTTCATTAGCCAGACTATATTGCCCTATACCCAAAGATCAAAATAACTTTAGGTAAATAATACAAAAAAAAACTTGCCTGTTTCAGATTGCTTACCTGTTCTAAATTGTGAACTTTCATACTTAGTTGTTCATTTACATTCATATCATCTACAGAACTAAGAGCATCCTCGCTACCAATCTGAAATAAGGAAAAATCAATGACAGACATAAAAAAGCCGCTGCCAGTCTGCGGTCATGTTGCTTATAATGTAACAGTATTGAAATATCGGACGCGCGAAATCAAATTCGGAAATTGTGTTAATAATTCCGCAAAATCATTAAGTTGTAGTGACAACAGACCTCATTTATTAATACAGCCATTAGTAGTAGGACGAAAAAAATAATATTAATTATAGTTTTGAAAGGAAAATAATAAGCTGCTTACCAAGCTACCTCCTTCAGACAAGAAATCCCCATTGTAAATAGTTGCTAAACTAGTAGACGCTATATGACTGAAGTGCGGCTTGTTTGGTGTACCACCGAGTTTCTCTTTCTGTATATCTTCTAAACTGAACTGTAACTCTTGGTTCTTATTTTTCAACTTAGCTATTTCACATTTATATTTATTTTCATTATCACTCAGATGTTTTTCATAATCTTCCAATGTTGACTTCAACTGTGATATTTCAAATGTTTTATCTGCAAGCTGTTGTAAATAATAAAATTAAATTAATTTTCATTAATACAGAATTAAATTAATGTAACATTCAAGGCACAATCATACCTGTGATGCAAATTGGGCATTTTCAATAATTTTCTTCTGCAACTCTTCCTGAATAAGGCCAAAGTCCAAAGGTGCTTGATTGGTGGTTGATGTTGGCTTTTCCTCTACTTTACTTTTGGTCTTCTTTGTTTGTTTTGACTAAAATAAAACATCATGTCAATCATATTAGTTACACATCTATACATTTACGCAATCTTTTTTGGAGATTTTTTTGGGTAATGACCATAGAAACCATAGATTTTGTAGGACAAATATTTTATCAAATAATTTAGATAACTATCTTAAGATGTAATAAAAAGCAATCATCCAATAACACATATTTTATTCATGCTATCTTTGTTAGCTACCACATTCAAGAATTTTCGTACAGGAAAAGGTTGGGTGTCTTGTCAAAATGACTCATGGAAAATTTGCTTGAAAGTAATCAAATGAAAAAATTAACCAGGGATTCTGGACTATATCTATTACATTGTTTTACATCAGAAACACTTTATCAAGACTATTGAAAAACAATTTTTAACCATCACAGAAAGAGTGAATAGGTATGACTTTACATACATGTATTGAATAAGTTACTATAAGGTTATTTGATGATAATCAAAGAAAATATAACAGTTATTTCTGTTTAAAAAATGTGAGTGAATAATTTGAACAAAGATTTTAGAGCTGCTTAAAAAAGTAATGAGAATTTAAAAACCAATTCATGGCCACTTTGCTTAGCTGAATTAAAATACTTTAAATTTATATCAATAATATTGTTTAGGAAAAAAAAAGCAGAATCGTAAACAAGGCACAATGCTTAGTAGTATTTCATATGCCACTACACTTATTTCTTGTTGTTTCTCATTTTGATAATTTGATTTTAAAATCAGATATTAAAAGTTAGTAATGTCACAAAAACTTCTATATCCAAATTTGTTTCACCCTAGCATAATATGATTTTCACCCTGAACACTCCATCAACATAGCTTGACTTAGAGTTCTTAAGGGCTCAAAAGTTACTAAAAGATTATAGTGACTTTTACAGCACTTAGGTAGAATTAACATAGTATTAAAGACTTTACACCACTTTAAGATTTACTACATCAACTTTTAAAGTTATTCATAAGGAAATAAATCAAGGTAAAAATGAATAACCTGTACAGCATCCAGTTCATCTTGGAGTACAGACACACGACGAGTCAATTGTTGGTTCCTAAATGTCAGGGAGTCTATCTCAAGCTCTGCTTTTCTGAACGCCTTATCTTTGTCTTTCAATAAATCTCGTAGCTCATTAGATTTGGCCTGTTCATCTATTACACCTTTTTTCAACACCTTAATATGCACTCTCAGCTGAAACAACCCAATTTCTCAATTTTATAGCAGCCGCAGCCGATGCAATTTGTAAAATATACAAGTTATTACACGGCAATACCTTGGAGTACTCAGCCGCTAACTTTTGATACTTAGTTTGGATGTCACCCGGTGGCAGTCCTTCCATTGCTAAAGTTTATATCATAGTTTGAATTATATTACTTCGTGAACTATACGGTCCAAACAAACACTGAAAATTAATTAATCATTATCGCCATCGCCACCCACTATTATTTTTGGGAAACAAACGTCAGTGTCAGTGAAACCAAATTGTCTTAAAATGTATTGTCAGCAGTCAATTTCAATCAGTCAAGATATTCCTTCTTCAGCAATGTGTTATTTGACATTAACAATATAACGTTCGTACACTTCTACTAAGGCTAAATGGACATACACAATATTATAGAATACGGTTTGTTAATATTATAATAAAAACAGATTAACTAAATAAAACTACGCACGGTTTAAATTTGTTGTATTCTAACTTTACGTATACACATAAACTTCATATTTGCAATATTTTCTTTTAGTTCAACATTAAAAGTTACAAGATTTTCAAGCTTATTGCCGTTACTTTAATCTTGTATGAATAATTTGAACACGTTTGAATAAAAAACGTAAGATTTTTTGTTAAACGGCACATTCACACTTCAAATATTTTTTATGTGAAAAGTCATTACATACAATATCAGAACAAAAGCTTTTCTCTTACTTTCTTTTTGACTTTTTAGGTTGGCAACATTTCTCTTGTGTTGATGTGTCGTGATTGTTCATTAGAAATAATACTTATATTCGATTTTATTGAAAGAAAAGTATACTTTATTTAACAAAATACTCTAGATAAGGCAGTTAAAAAATATTTAGATTTTCAATGATATCGTCATGGACGATAAGTAAGTTAAGATGTAATGTTTAGCGCGTTGCGCATCTCAACAAGTTCAACAAACTTACGACAAAGTGTGTTCGAACTAAATTATAATTTCGTTTATCAGGAACATGGAAGGCAGCAGCTCTATGTGTAGTGAGTCTGCCAAGGAACATTCAAGGTGTATTATTCACATCGATATAGATTGTTTCTATGCACAAGTGGAAATGCTGAGGAACCCTGAACTTCGTAACGAGCCCCTTGGGATACAACAGAAAAACATAGTAGTCACCTGTAATTATGAAGCACGAAAATTTGGTGTCCAAAAATGTATGCTCGTTACAGAAGCATTGAAAACATGCCCCAATTTAAAGTTAGTTAATGGGGAGGACTTACATGATTACAGAGCCGCCTCTAATAAGATTTTCTCAATACTACTAAATTGGAAATGCCCTGTTGAAAAGCTAGGACTAGATGAAAATTTTATAGATGTCACTAACCTAGTACAGCAAAAAATAAAGGGTTCTAGCAGTAACAATTATGACTTACAAGGTAAAATCTACAATGAACAGAATGCTGAATGCCATTGTGGATGCCATAATAGACTGAAACTCGCATCACAAATAGCACATGAAATGAGAGAAAAAATAGTAGTAGATTTAGGTCTTACATGTTGTGCTGGCATTGCTCACAATAAATTGCTAGCCAAATTAATATGTCCATATAATAAGCCCAATGATCAAACAACTATTTATCCATTGGATGCAGAAGAATTTATGTCTACTCTACCAAGTGTTAGAAATATTCCTAGCATTGGTTCTAAAACTACTGAAGCATTAATAACACACAATATTATTACAGTAAGTGACTTGCAACAAGTTTCAATAGATATTTTGAAGAGCATTTTCAGCAGTGATATGGCTGTTCGACTGAAAACATTAAGTTTAGGTGAAGACAATACTCCAGTTAAGCAATCAGGGAAACCTCAAAGTATAGGTTTGGAAGATAGCTTCAAAACAGTCAGTGTCAAAGCTGAAGTGGAAGAAAAATTTTCAGCTTTGTTGCAAAGATTGTTAGTACTTGTTAAGGAAGATGGTCGCATTCCAGTGTCACTGAGAGTCACATTACGTAAAAAAGACGCCAAGAGACTTAGCAGCCATAGAGAATCAAGACAATGTCAGATCTCACCCTCCATTTTTACTTTGAGCAGTGGAACATTGACAGTAACTGAAGTAGGGCAGCAGAAATTGCTGACTACTATTATGAGATTATTTAATAAGCTAATTGATATGTCCAAACCATTCCATTTAACACTAGTAGGATTGGCATTTACAAAATTTCAGGAGAGAATGACTGGTAGAAGTTCAATAGTTAACTATCTTATGAACGATATTTCTGTTCAGTCAGTTTTAAATTTGCAAAATGACTGTGATACATCAGCATCATCTATGGACTACTCTGCAGCTTCTCCTAGCAGCAGTACAACAACTGATCTTTCTGATGCAGAGGTAGAACCTTCTCCGAAAAAACCTAAAAAAGTTAATTGGATAGCTAAAAGAAGATGTTTATCAAAGGAAGAAGTAGCATCTCCTAGTAAACTAAAAGTTGGAGAGCTGCGCTTGAATTCTAAGGAATTAGAGAAAGTTTCTGAATTGAGGTTAAACTCTAGGGACAGATCTTTAACACCCCGTGCAAGTCCTGCTAAGGATAATCTATCAGATACTTCTGACACAATGAAGGATGGTGCAGAAAGTGGCAACTGTGCTGACTGCCCTAATTATGTTGATAAGGAAGTTTTCAGTGCCCTACCTGATGATATGCAGAAAGAATTAAAGTCCATGTGGAAAAATCCCGCAAGTTCCGAGAAGCCAAGGAGCAGCCCTCGAAATATGAACAAAGCAAAACCGAACACACTTTTGAAATATTTTGTTCCACACAAGTAGTATTAAATGTTTTTAACTTGTTATTAAGTGATAAGTGAATGGTTTCTATTTTTTCAAATCATACAATTTTTATTCAACTGATCAAATACATTTATGTTATAAAATATTTGTTTAATTTATAAACGCAGAAAAGATGAAATGAAATGATGCAATGTAACTAGGTATATAATCATTTAATATGTATATTTTTTACAGTTTCTGTAAGCATAGAACATAAATCTTTATACTTGCTCACATTATTTACATTTACTGCTAATGTTTCTGCTAATTTTCCGTAAGAAACAATATCCACATGAAGTTGAAGACGGATTTTATCACCATCAGTTAGCCCTACACTGTCACTGGACTGCTGGTTAGCCTGTTCACGGAATTGCTTCAGTCTTCTTAAAGAATCTTCAGTTTTTTGAACTGAGATTAAAACATCCTCAACATACTTGTAATACCTGAAAAGTCATGCTTATTAATTCAAAAAAAAAAATACATTGCATCACAAAAGATAAATAAAATTACTTGAACAGAACTAATTATGTGTCAAATTAGGCTTTATTGGTCCATATAGTGATGATGGCATGGCCTGACCAAGTTAATAATCTGTCACCACAGGCTCACAATAGATCAAATTTAACTTCAGGTGACTAGCACTGAACCACTACTATAATAATATAATTTTATTTATAGGATGTATCTGCTATCCAATGCAGTCCTGAACAATGTGCTATGTATGTAAACTCAAAAATATAAAAGCCAACTAGAACATACTTGCCATAATAAAATAATACTTACGATGATGTCATGATGTTAAATAGTGACTTCAAAAGCTCCATTAATATAACATTGTCCAATTTTTTTGATGCATCTTGATGAAACTCTTGTAAAGCTTTAAAAATGACTTCAATGTATGCACAAGGTTTGGTAGGCACACTTCTGTTGGTTTTCCTATATAGTCTTGGAATATCACTCACTTGTTTTAAGTGAATATTGCAATAATCATACAATTCCATAACAATATTTTCTGTAACTTTGTTGATTGCAGAATCTAGGTTTTGTTTTGAAGAATTGATTGTGTCTTGTAATAGTTGTTTATTTATTGTAGTAGGCAATTTACTTTCAACTAAATTTAACAGTAGAGGAAGCCTTTGGAGCAAAGTTTTGGTGTCTAATATAACATTAATACTGTTGTTTAAAAGGTTCTTATTTAAATTTGTTGGCTCCAATTTGCGTGACGAGAATCCCTGTAATATAAAAAGATTTATGTTAAAATTATCAATACAGAAATTAAAAAATAGTAATAACTTCAACTTTTATACAATGTATAATAACACAGAATGTGCTTTTATATAAAAAAAAAACATAGCACCATATGACGAAGCAAGGATGCCACTAAGTTGTTTACAACAAATAAAAGTTACAATGGTTTGCTAATAACCTCCTTTTTTTTTTGAAGTCAGGTAAAAATCATATTTTTTTTATACAAATTAAATTTATAAAATACCCACCTCACAGCTAACAACAATGACCCAAGTAGCATACCGTGACAATATCTGTAAAGTTAATTTCCAAAACTTGTATCCTAAGGATTCAATGTAGACACCTTCTGACCAGCAATTATTTACGGAATCCCAACATTTACTAGTTTGTTTCAAAATAAATCCATGATTGCTTTCTTGGTTGCTTAAAAATGATGGTTTAGATTGAAGAGCAGTTTCAAATTCACCTGTAAGTTTGTATGTTCATATTACACATAACTCAATTATAAATGAAAATATGATACCCTCGGTAAGTTTACTAATTTCATACCTGCAATTTCTTGAAATCTTATTTGAAAATATACTGGCAAATTCCATCTTTTCTGGAAGCTTTTATATTCAGGTGTGTTGTGAAAAAGTTTAATAGTTTCTTCATCTCTGCAATATTTTTCTAGTTTATAAATAAATTCCATACTTTCGCTGTATCTTTTGTAGAATATTTGGGGGTTTCCTGGTGCAAATATTGAAGATAAGTTCACTTCTATTCTAGTTTCTACTTCACACCAAAAACAATTAACAAGAAATCTATATCTTTTAACAAGAAATGACATTTCGGAATGTTCAGTTACTACAAGCAATAACTTGAGTTTGGTATCTAAAAGGCTGGAAATGCTTCTATATATGCCACATAGACCATCTTGGTCTTTTTGTAGGTTCGATTCAGTTATTATATCTAAAAGCAATGGAGACACTGCCTTTTTTCTAATAAGATTCTCTGTTTCTACCACTTGATCTAAATTACTCAGAATTATTAGAGTCTGACGCAGGCCTTCTTCATCTTTATTATTCCAAAACTCAAAAAGTAATTCATTCAAATTTTCATTCAGTTTTTGACCAATTTCTTTATAAACTTTTTTTTGTTCTTCATTTAACATAATGTCACATTTAGACACAGTGAATTTCAACTGGTTAAATTGCATTGAAGCTCTGTCAGCTAGCAAAATTTTATCATGTAATTTCTTGTCAGATATATTGATCAAAATATTTTGTAAAGTATTTAAACTGTTTATTGTCTGGCTGTAGTATTTCAGGAGTTGTTTCTTTTTAAATAAAGTATGGCGTTGACTTAACCACATTGAAAGCTCTTTCATGGCTTCATCTAAAGATTTCTTTACACTCTGTAAAATAAATGATGTTCTATGAAAAGAGTAAAACAACTCATTAAATAAAAATATCTTGAAATGTTCCTTACCAAGACTTCTTCATTAAGCTGTTCTAATGGCACTTGGATTTTAAGTATTGCTTTATCAAAACCAATTAGAGTTGCACATAAATTAACGAAGTTAGCATAATCTTTGTTTATCAGCTCTATCATAGCTAGCCGGAGAATCTTTAAATACACTCCAAGATCGTCTCGCATAGTTTCGAGACTAGCAGCATTTTGATGTTCCGCTAAAAAATTATCTACCGAAAAATTTGTCTGAAAAACAGCATTAATTTAAAATTGGCTTTGTGATAATCATGAAAAGTAAATATGGGTAAATAACTATACCTTCACGAAATCGTTGCGATCAAAACACAAACCTCGAGGGGCGTGCGGTAGAGTGAATTCTGCGCTATTATTATCCATTGTAATTAGATATTTATAATGGTACCATTTTTGGAGAATATGTCTTAAATTAATAAATAAATAAAATTAATTTAATCTCCTCTCTACTTCTTCTTATTATATGGGTCTCCTCTCTAGTCGGGTAACATTTTGTTTGACGTTGATCGCATTTGACGTTCCTATGTTGACATTTTACACGTCAGTATTTTTATTCAGATACACCACCAGAACTTGGGTCTTTTTCTTTTCTATTGAGAACGTATCAATAATAAAGTCAGTAACAACATCTTTCTAGCAAATTTTAAATCTTATAAGTAAGTAAGTGTTTTATATTTTGCAAGTTTTCTGATTTTTATGCATAATTACATTCGAGCTTCGTTCTTGATATTTGTATCACCACACATGTACTTTCACACAAGCACCCGCTACGCCATTTTCACTACTTATATTGTAGAGAAAGGTAAAAAAATATATGTGTATGCATAGTTTAAGGAACTACCTGAGCAAGCCGGTGGCAGCCTCATGCACTCATCGCTCATCCATCGTCATTCACAGTTTGGTGCTTTGTTATTTCGCACGTCAAATTTACTATTATATTAAAAATTCTTTATTTATTCAAAAAATACGGAAAAGGAACACGACTACCATTATCTAAGGCAAGGCTCGGATACCAGTTAAACTAAACCTTTATAATGGCGTAAAACCTTTATAGTGGTTTCGGTTTGATTCGTGAAATCGATATTTTTAAACCGGTTTATGGGGAGCGTTATACGTATGCATAATGTTCTTGTTGGATGTACCGGTTTAAATTATATACCCGGCCCGGCCAGCTGGATATAAGGATAAGGTCGTCTCGTTGCTCGTTGAATAGACCGGTTTATTAAGGTTTCCGTAAAGTTTTCAAAACGTTCACGTTCATAAAATAGTTCGGAGCAAAACCGAAATAAACCGGCATTAACGTACTTGATTCAAAGAGCGATAGACAAGCGAATGGTTTATTGAAAAAATTTTTTTTTCCTGCTAAAGAATGACACCCTACTGCGGCGCCCCAAAGGGCGTCCACAGATAGGGAGGGGGTGAATACTCCTAGTACGCACTGGGCCCTGCACGGGGATGAATCCCCGCCGACAGTGACAACCGCTCGCCGACGGAAGCCACCGTATACCCACCCAGTGTGAGACTTCTACTCACTAAACACCCCCTTCTCCGATCCCTAACTCAAGAGCTATTCCTAGATCGTGTAATGAGCTACCATCCTGTGGGATCCAGGGCGGCGCATCAGGCGTCCTGACGGATGACCCGTAGTAAGACACTGTAAAGCTCAGCGGCAAGTGTAGAGAATGACTAGGGCTGGGAGCCCAAAAGGTTGACCAGATCCGCGGTGAACTGGTTTGGGGGGTCTGAGAGAACGTCTCTCGGTCTGCGGCAGGAGTGCGGCGTGACAGGGTTGACAGTATAGGAGACTGTCGCCCTAACAAGATTGTTAGGGTGGGACTCAACACGTTGGAAGTGACCTGTTGCCAGGACTTTCAAGTGCTGTTGAATAGAGGGGAGCTCCAGGTCCCTGTGCAGGTCCGTGTTACGCACGTAATAGGGCGCGTTAGCTGCCCTTCTGCAAAATAGATTTTGGACCACTTGTAGTTTGTGAAGGTGTTTGGGATTCGCGTGGGCAAAGACGGGAGCCGCGTAAGTCATGACTGGTCGTATGCAGACTTTATAAAGCGTACGCTTGTTACGGAGGGACATTTTACTATGACGCCCTAGCATGCTGGAGAGTCGGCCGAGATATTTCCTAGCCAGTTTGGACACCCTGGTGATGTGGGGTAAAAAGGAGAGAGTTTTGTCGAGAGTGACGCCTAAGTATTTAACCGTATTAGACCACGGTATGGGGACTCCCCGCATGCGGACCCGTGTGTCAAAGTCACCACGACGCCGTTTGTGAGAGAATTGGATGGCTGAGCTTTTATCTGGATTGACCTCAATGCGCCACTTCGTGAACCAGTCACTGAGTTCGTTTACAGCCGATTGCAACTTTGCAACTATTGTGGACATTTGAATGCCAGTGCAATAGAGCGCGGTGTCATCGGCAAAAAGGGCAAGTTCGACCCCTTTAGGTGGTTTGGGGATGTCGTTCGTGTAAATCCAGTATAGGGTAGGAGCGAGGACTGAGCCTTATGGGACGCCAGCCCTGATTGGGTGGGGAGATGAGAGCGCACCATCGAATCTGAATCGGAAAGTGCGGTTCTTTAAGAATGAAGAAATTATACGGACTAGCCTATCAGGGAGTCCTATGCCGTATAATTTGTGGATGAGGCCGGCATGCCAGACTTTGTCGAAAGCCTTGGCTACGTCAAAGAAGACTGCCACTGTGGTTCTCCTCCTAGGGTAGAAGCCAGCAAGGGCGTACTCCACTATTCTGTGGACCTGCTGAGGGCAGGAGTGTTGGGGACGGAAGCCGAATTGTTCGGGTATTATGAGGGGATCCCCGTCTGAGGGGAAGAGATGGAATTTCATGCGCGTCAGAATGACGCGCTCGAAGTTTTTACCTAAGGCCTTGAGGAGGCTGATGGGTCTGTGATTTGCCGGGATGTGGTGAGGTTTCCCGGGCTTGGGGATACCTATCACGATCGCCTCTTTCCAGGCACTTGGAAAGTGACCTAGATTAAGACAAGCGTTGTATAGGATTGCCAGTATGGCAATAATTTGCTGGGGCAGGTGCTTAAGCGCCTGGTTTGGAATACCATCCGCCCCCGGCGCTTTTCTAGCGTGGAGGCGTTTGATATGAAGGCGAATCTCATCAGCGGAAACTGTGATGGGTTCGCTGGTCGGGGGGAGAGAGTCCTTGAGGAGGACTTCTTCTTCAATCGCCTTAAGGTGGGCGGGATCTACGGGTTGGGTGCTGGGGGAGCATTGTGAAGCAATGCTGTCAGCAAAGGTCTCAGCCTTTTCATCATCCTCGCAGGCTATGGTGCCATCGGGACGGTAGAGGGGAGGAATGTGGGAGATGGCGTCGACTCTGAGTCTGCACGCCATAGCATAGTAAGCTACGTGAGACGGAGTTATGTTCTCCATGAGCTCAGTGGCTTGAAGATGTCTATGTTCGAATAGGGCTTTCTTTACCCTGCTTTGAAGGACTTTCGCTGCATCCCTACACTCGATAGTTGGGGCGTATCTGGCTCGACGAAGTGCTGCATTTTTCTGCTTAATTAAAAGAATAATATGACGGGGAAGTTTGGGCCGCGGAATTTTGACCGTTCGAGAGTTGGAACTGATGGCATTTAGGATGGCATCAGAGTCTGAATCGACTGCACTGTCGATTCTCTCCGGGCTACTAAGGTAGTCAGGGGAGAATTCCAGCGGAGAGTCGGCGGGTCCGGCCAGAGTGGCGAGGGACTTTTGGAAACCTTGCCAGTTGGTAAAGGTTTTAGAAATGGGGGTAGGAGCTGAAGGCTCGCCTAAAATAAGCCGTACTGGACGGTGATCAGAACCTAGGTCGTCTAGTGGGTCTATAGAGCGGAGGGCTAAAGTTACGTTTTTAGTTAGGGCAAAATCGAGTATATCGGGAGACTGGCTCGATATGGATGGGTAATAGGTGGGCGCGTTAGGACAAATCAGGTCGATGTCAATAGGAAGGGACTCAAGGATTTCATCGAGTTTGATGCCATTATTATTGGTTGAGTAACACGACCAGTCAGTATGTTTGCAGTTGAAGTCTCCAAACATAATGACTGATTGGCCCAAGCCCATATTGGCCTCAAAGTCGCTGCGGATGGGAGCCTTACCACTCGGGAGGTAGATGGAGGCTATAGTGACAGAAGGGTGGCCCGACATGGCCAGCCTGCACACCGTCGCTTCCAAGTGGATAAGGTGTGGTGTAGGGATGGGACAGCAGTGTAGGCTCCTTTTGTAATAGATGGCAGTACCACCGTGTGGATCGGTGGGTCTGTCAAATCTTACTAGGGAGTATTTGGGGATAGAGAGACCTTTTGTGAGGTGGGGAGCGAGCCAAGTCTCTTGGACTAGGAACAGATCAAAATCATTTTGCGCGAGAAAAGCTTTAATTTCGAGAAAGTTGAATCGTAGTGAACGTGCGTTGAATGAACAAAGGGTGAGGCCCTTGGGTTTAGTCTTGCGACCAGTCATGACTGTGGTGTTAATTAATACGGAGGACGGGTTGTTACTGTCCATTTAAAAGATTTTGTATTTTTGTTATTATGGATGTCAAGTATGTCAAGTACGTCGGTGGGAGTACGAGCTGACTGCAGCTCTCGGTTGATGGCCGTATATTCGCTTATGTTTGCGAAGGCCAGAAGGCCAGTAGGTCTAAGGTTCTCTTAGACTGCTGAGTGGGGCGGGGGGGCGCCTGTCTAGGCGGCAGGGGGTGCTTGACCCAGGTCGATATTTTCGGCGTGGGGGTAGGGTTAGACCTAGACTTGGGGGCTAGCGGGAAGTCACTAGTCACCAATTTAGGGGCAGGGGGTGGAGGGGGCGGGCGCTTGTTGTGCGAGGCCGCAGAGTGAGGTTTGGGGCGTGGGGCCCTAGGGCAGCCGCGGTAGTTTGCGGTGTGACCAGATTGGCCGCACAGCACGCAGGCTGGGGGGGTGGGGGACGAGTCGCGTGAGGCTCTAGGCACTTCACGCAACGGGGGGGGGGGGGCGGAGCAGTTGGCCGCCGCGTGTCCATAAAGTTGGCACCGGTGGCACTGCGCGGGGTAACCTGACTTGTGTGGGGTCTCCACACGGATATTAGAGAGGCCGCACACTGTGCTGACCTCAAAGACGGCCTTAGCGGCTGGGACGTTTTGGAGAATTACCAAAACTAGGTGAAACCGCTTGCCGCGGTTGTTGTGCATCTTGTACACAGCCTCAACGAGCAGATTTTGTGACTTGAGGTCATTGAGGACCTCCTCGTTGGGATGTTCATAGGGAACTCCCCGAAGAATAACTCTTTTCTTACGCTCCTCGGGGAGGGCGTAGGTGTGGTAGGCTATTTGCCTGTTGCTAAGGAGCTTTGTAAGGCTCCTGAAGTCGTCAATTGAAGGGACTTCAATTTTAATGAAATCGCCCGTGTTGGACGTATATTATATTGAATGCGCTTTGTATATTGAATGCGCTGTTGCGCGCAGATTGCGGATATTTCAGACCACCGGTTCTTTTCCTTGAGGAAGACCGGTGGGGGCTTTTTAGCCTTGGGCGGGATGGGGGTGCAGCGGGAGGCTGGCTTGGTAGGGGTCGGGGCCCGGGGAGCCAGGGTCGGTTGGGGGGCCTGAGGGGCCGTGGTGGAGGCCTGAGTGGCCGGGGCGGAGGCCTGAGTGGCCGGGAGGGGGGCCTGAGTGGCCGGGGTGAGGGCGGAAGTGCTTAGGCACTGCTTTTTGGGTCTCCTCTTTTTGGGAGATACTGTGATGAAACCAGCCTCATCTTGAGATGCGACCGATTTCGTCACTGTAGAATTAGAATGGTCGGAGTCAGACTCGCTGATCGCGCTGCGCTTGGCGCTGAGCGACTCGCTGCCTGAAATGTAGGAGTCCGTATCCATAGGGGATTCGGACTCGGATTCAGACTCGAAAGGAGTGGGCGGAAGAGCTTTTGATCTGGAGAAGCCAGGGGGGGAGCGAATATACCTAGGCGGTATGCAGGGCTCGGGGGCCTGGGCAGGCAGGGGGCCGTGTGTGGCATTTGCGGACGTAGAGCCCTGAGGGGCCGGGATGTTTGGGGTGGCCAGAGGGGCCGGGTATGATGACGAGGCCTGATGGGCCGGGTAGGTCCATGGGGCCTGAGGGGCCTGTTGGGGTGTGAGGGCCTGAGGGGCCTGTTGGGGTGTGAGGGCCTGAGGGGCCGGGATCGGCGCAGGGGCCTGGTGCGTGTTAGCAATCGTAGTCTGCATCTGCAGAAACTGCGATTGTAAGGAGGCTATTTGGGCCAGAACTGGGGCTAGCATGGAGGTCAGCACGGCCTCCATGCGTTCATCCCGGGATTCGATGGTGGACGCCATCGAACCCGATGGACAACAAGGAGAAGTTGAGATCAGAACTCACGAGCCTGAAAAATAAAAGACCGTGCCGCTGAACGGCACGAACACAAGGAACGAGGGGGGGGGAAAGACGCGTGCTCCTAATTCGAGCAGGCGCCGACCGTCTCCCTGGGAAGGCCCAAGTGCAATGGGTTCGGGTCTGCCGGATTACTAGCCCAGGAGTGCTAGCAGCTTTCCGGGTCGACGCTGACAAGCTTCGTTGTCACCGTTAGGTTTCAACTTGTCCAACGCGAAACTAAAAAATTTGCTTAAAGTTCGCTCTGAAAAGAGCGAAAGTTAATCAAACTTTCCAGTTATTGAAAAACGAAAAGTTCACAAGTGCGTCGCTAGCACGCAAGTGGCGCCACTGTCGAAAACGGGTACTAAAATTGAGCAATACCATAGCGAGAGCCGCGGTCAAAATTGGTACGCTAACGCGGCAATACCGTCCGGAGAGCCGGGCGATAAGCGCGAGAGTCGATAAAAATCTTATCGAACGAATCGACAAAGCTTTTACCGATCGATAGGAGAACACTGAACACACGAATGGCACTACCACTGCGTACGAACGATGAAAGCGAACTGTTTAGTTTATTGAAATAAATAATTCCCTTATTTATACAAAATACTCAATACACTAAAGAAAGTGAACGGCTTCGAGAACGAGATAGCATTTTTTTTTTTTTTTTTTTTTCCGCCACAGAAAGCTTTACTACCGACTTGACGCCCCTACACAGAAGGAGAGGAGGTGAATGCTTGATGCACGAAGAGGGGACCTTTGGGGGACTACCCCGCCAGCCAATCCCTAACAGTGCGGGACTCACCGAACCCAGCGTTACCCGCTAAACACCCCCTTTGCTGAGTTGTCCCGAGTTGGGTTAATCTCATCATCTGAACGACAGCCAATTGGAGTCAGAGGCTGCGTACCGGGCGTCCCAAGAGACAACCCGTCACGAAAGCTTATCGCAGGACCGAATCTGTAACAATAAAAATTGAAAACGACGTCGTAAGAGTTATAAACACATGTTGTGTGAATTAATTGTTAAGGACAACCTAGAACCGGTTAGCTTGTTGAAGCTTCCTCACGAGGGAGGCGTGCTTGGATAGGATGGGGAGAGCATCGGCGAGAGAGTCCTGGCCGGCGTTGAGTGCAACGCCGAGCTCAAGAATCTCGTCGATAGGAGCGACGGTGACCCAGAACGCCAAGCGATCAAAACTGACCTTCGCGTTCTGTACCGCGGGTTCGGCGGGCGGCCGCGACGGATCGGCCGCCGCTTTGGAACGGACCGAGCGCGGCGCCTTAGGGCACCCGCGATAGTTCGCCGTGTGGCCGGACTGGCCGCACAGGACGCAAGACGGATCTGTCGGGGACTCAAGGGTGCGGGAGCACTCCTTGGTGGAATGATTCTCTAGGCACTTGACGCACCTAGGTTTGGCGAAGCAGTTATGTGCCGCATGACCATAGAGTTGGCAGCGGTGACATTGACCGGGGTGACCTCTGTTGTGAGGTTTTTCCACTCGAATTTGCGAGAGGCCGCATACAGTGCGGGCCCCATTGCGGATTAGGGAGTTCCCAGCTGTGTTATTCGTGAGAATAACAAGCGCAAGGGGAAACTGTTTGCCTCGTTTGCTGTGCAACTTGTGCACGGACTCAACGGGGAAACCTTGGGATTTAAGATCCTCGGCGATAAGATCGTTCGATAGCTCGAACGGCACGCCCCTAAGGATAACGCGGGCTTTACGCTCTTCCGGGAGAGCGTAAGTGTGATAGGCGAATTGCCTTTGAGTTAGTAGGGAAGTCAGATTCCTGAAGTCGATCAGAGTACATGGCTCGATCTTAATGAAGGCACCGGTGTTGGTTGCCTTCTTGTAATTGATCTTGGGGGCAGTCAGACCCCCCGAACAGAGGGTTGACACCTGTCCCCAAAGATGTTTATCCCGAAGGAAGACAGGGGGAGGGGGCTTAGAGCTCGGGGGAGGACCCGCGGGCTTAGAACGCGGGGCAACTGTTACGGAGCGGGTCAGGAGTTGGTTTTTAAAAAAAACTATTTATTAACACACACGAAATAATATATTAAAAGAAATAAGAATGACGAGAACTTAAGCCAACATTAAATAAGAATTATGTCTAAACCCGACGGAGGTCCAATCCAATCTGATGGGAAATTAAGGTATTCTATTCGATTACAAAAACAAGAAGTTTCCTATTGCAATGACGTCATTGCAATGGGAAACTCAGCAATTTATTTTATATACAAAATGATGTGTTGACCGATATAACAACCCCCCCGTTAAGATCGATCATCACATCTTAAAGTGATGAGAGATTAACGCGAGCGATTGGACTTACGTTTGGTGAATTAAAACATACATTAAGTTGTTACAACCTCAATCGTAAACATTCACTTTCGTAATACAAAAGTTCTTACCATAATGCAATAAAAAGCATGGTTAAAAACAATAAAAAGTTATTCTTACAAATTCTATTTTAAGTATATGTATTTTTTATAAGTATTATAAACTAGTTAGATATAGATAGTTTAATAGTTACAAATCATGATCTCTTTTAATTAAATTAGTTAAGACAACATTTCGTTTCAAAGGGCTCGGAGTGCTTATGTAAGCATCACCCGGCTGTTCCGGCACAGAGTCAGTCAGAGTGGAATCTTTGTAAACAACTAGAGATGCTGGTTGTGCATTATGCGTTTTAGAATTATTGCACTGGTTGAAAATCTGAATACAGTAAGGTGACTTACGACAGGTTATATTTCTTCGACATTTATATAAAAGATACATTATGAATGCTAGGCTACTAACTAAGCTGAAAGACATATAATGAGTACCGTATTTCTGGAAATGAGTTGGATTTTCCAATTTATTTAAGTCATCTTCCATCGAAGTGAGGTGGATGCTAGCATGTACCAAGGAATCAAGATTCCCAATATTTTTTATTGTAGAATGTGGAAGTTTAAAGAGAGTTTTATTTATCTTTGTACGCTCGCAACAATCATCTAATAAAATGTTGAAATTGGAGACGATGTTTGTCACGTTACTGAGCGACGTCTCGCCGACTGCAGTGAACTGCATAGTTTTAAAAAATGCTTTACAGTGTTTCGGCAAGGTAAGTATGCCGGTACCTAATAAAATGACATCTGAATTAACGTCGATTTTATCACAAGTGATATGGCACTTTCCAGGCTCTGACTGCACATATACCCAGCGGTTAAGACTTAGTTTGTGAAATACATCTATGGAGCCATGAATAATCTTAGTTACACACGTGTCTGGAAGTTTATTCACTACTTCAGTAAGTAGGGTTGTCTCGCACGTGGGATTGGCTATCACTGAGAACATATCTGTAAGCACACACACATAACACTTTTCACTGATAAGTTTGCACTCGTCAATGTCCTTTATCAGAGAATAAAACATACGATCACCTGTTACTGCTACATACGAGCTAGTCGGTTGGATAAGAATGTAAGTATCTGGTTTGAACATATCATATGGAACTGGTAGCGGGATTGTATTATACAGGTTATAGGTTTGGGGTAAAACTAAGGGAATTTTAAGAACAAATATTATTCTATTTTGATAATAGTAACAAACTAATTTAGAAATGTCGGTTATCTCTTGAATATTCTGTAACGTGAGTGATACAGGGAGATCATAATGGCTAGGAAGCTTATTTCTATGCTTATCTAATTCACCGTATAACTGGTGAGGGCTAAGTACAGTCGGGTGTAAAACATTTAGTTTCGCAAAAAGAATAGCGTTGTTTATGTCATCGATATCAAAAGATGACGTTAAGATAATAGCTTCTAAAGAGTTAGATAAAGAGTTAACTTGAGATTTAATCGAAAGCTTATCGTTTGAGTTGGAAACCGTTTCTAAGATTTTATGTATTGTTTCCATATTTTCTAAAAGAAACTTCTCATTTCGATCGACCTTGGCAATTGAATTATTAAATGATGTAATGGTAGATCGTATAACATGTATGTTGTCCTTCATGAGATAAGCGAGGTGTTTTTCATCCGTCTGTACATTGTCTATAGCTCTCGAAAATTGAATAGCGTCTTCGGTGTCTAATGTACCAAATATAGTTTTTAATATAGATCCTCCTAAGTCAAGAAGGCCTCGTTTGACTCGTTTATTACGGTCATTATCAAGCAAGTACGAAATAGAAGAGAACTTATTTACATTAGTTAAATGCTGACTTTTCAGCGCGGAGAGTGCGTTGATACAGTCTGATTGCATTTTGGATAACACGAGCGAGGCACAAAATACATTAAGCTTTTCTAATAAGATTTCTATCCTATCTAAGTTAGGTTGAATATGACTTATATCTAGGTATGCTAAGATGGGTATGGAAGGGGGTAGATGGCGCTGTGCCGACATTAACATCGAGTCCGTGTTTATTTATTTCTTAAAAATAATACTTGTATAAATTTACTTGTTTGAGCTAACTGAATTTACTTATAAGTTAGTGATTCTTGACAGTGAAGGTTTGCAGAATATTTCAAGAAGGATAAAGACGAAATAACATATAAAATCCTGCAACGACTAACTGTGAGTCATTTGTGATAAATAGTTGATTTTACAATCTATCTCACTTAAACTGATCAGTCGTAAACAATTTATTTACTTTGATACTCTGTGATACAAGCAATTCTTACCTTTTTAACTGCAATTCTTACATTTTTTTACAACAATTGCTAAGTGATAAAAGTCCGTTACAATCAAGAACAAAGAAACTCTCATACGCATGATCTTTGTAGTAAGCGCCACCTGCCGCTTTTACTTGGAACATGTACGAGGATGAACAACGTTACCGATCAGAGCCAAATCAGTTCAGAAAATCTTCTATAGAGGGCGTGTTTTGCAATTTTGATCGAAAACACTTAAAAACACAGTGCTCAATTACATTTATAGACTAAGCAGCTTCTCATTTTCAATATTAAAAATTCGATGTATAATGATTATTATCAGATTGGCTCAACGGTTTATTTAAAGAGGACGTGACCTATATTATAACTTTAATTAGACAATAACCGCAATGACTTCTAAAATATTGAAATGCTCTTCCTGCAATATCGTAATAAACGAAGTGTTAGCGTTTGTGAGCAATAAGATTGACGTTATGGATGAGGATAGCATAGCACGTATATGTGTTAGCGCTTTCAATGATAATGATATCTCAAACGCGAAAGACTTACTTTTCGATTCTATGAAAACGTCAAAAAGAAAGAAAATCAGAAAACGACACGGCAAAACCCTACGTAATATTGACGACATTATATGCGCGTTGAAAGAGGCGGATCCCGAAGATATCCCGATCTTTGTAGCACGGGAGTTGCAAAAGCTCCCCCCTGTATTGTTTGATCACGTAGATGTAACTCGCGTTTTAAAAGACTTACTAAAAATGCAACAGGATCTCGAGTTCATTAAAAGTAATTATGTCACAATGGAAAAACTCGAAACTTTACAGGGGGACATAGAAAATTTAAAACGTACACCTTCGAGCGATAACTGGCAACGCAACATAAATCAACGTCGTAGGGGAGCATGTTTGATGGAGAGTTTTGATTACAATAGTGGGCCGATGGGACTGCAACCATTCTGTGAGGATGCAATTGTAGATCAGAATCGGCACTCAACATCCTCGCCTAAATATACAGACAAACAAATAAATCAAAATCTCTCGGCGTCCCAAAGTGAGACTTTGAATGATAGAAATATATGTAGCAATACGATCCCGACGGCTAATGAGCGGGGGCGTCATTCTACCGCTACCACCACCACAGCTGCTGCCGTCATGACCAGTATCGATACGCACATACAGGCTACACAACAAGTAGTACAAACTGACCTTCCATCCAAACCAACGATAGCTGAGGTAGTTAAGAATGCGCCGTGTAAACCTGTTTTGAAAAATGAGGATTGGATTTTGGTACAGAAGAAAAAAAGAATAAGTAAATTTGCAGGAAATCGAGGGAAGGCCGTTATTGATCCCGAGGAAAAATTCAAAGCGGCGGATGAAAAAACTCCTATATATATCTATAATGTAGGAAAAGATGTAATTGAAAATGACATCATTGACTACATTAAAAAGAAGACAAATATATATGTTTCTGTGGAAAAGGTCAATATGAAAGTGTCTAAGGAATATCAATCGTATAAAATATTCGTATCAAAACACCACATTAGTACACTTCTCAATGATGACTTTTGGCCAGATGGAATAGCGTATAGGAAGTATATACACTTTAGACCCAGAAATCGAGACCGAACATCTTCTAACAATGGCAACAACAAAGCTAATTAGTTTTAACTGCAAGGGTGTCATGCGGTCGCTTGAGTGTGTTCGGCGACTGTGTGCGACTGCGGATATTATTGCATTGCAAGAGACGTGGTTACTACCGGATGACATCACGTTTCTGGGCTCCATACACGAATCATTCACCTTTACTGGAAAGTCTGCAGTAGATACGAGTGCTGGGATGCTGAGGGGAAGGCCGTACGGAGGTGTTGCCTTACTCTGGAGAAGGGCAGCCTTTCCGTCGGTTTCGGTTGTGCAGTGTGCTAGTGATCGTATCAGCGCGATTAAAATAGTGAATAACGACCGCTCAGTGATAGTGTTCTCAGTGTACATGCCTACGGACTCCAAAGACAATTTGCCGACATTTACTGACTGTTTAAGTGAAATTTGTTCTATAATTGAGAATAGTAATATTGAATCTGCTTATGTACTTGGGGACTTAAACGCTCACCCCTCTGAATTATTCTGCAACGAACTACTTACTTTTTGCAACGAGCAGTCATGGTCATGTGTTGATATGGAAATGTTAAGTAGGGATACGTTCACGTTTGTGAGCGACGCGCACGGGTGCAGGCGCTGGCTAGACCACTGTGTAGTGACTAGTGCGGCGCGGGCCTCCGTGCAAACTGCCGCTGTATTATACGACACTTACTACTCAGATCACTACCCACTTTTGATTGAGTGTAATTTAGATCTAATTTGTCAAAAGGTCTCAATAAACAAATCTTCTTGCACTCGTAGTGGAGTTCATTGGGGTGAGCGTAATAATGAGCAAATTGAAAGGTACACGCATTTATGTGAAAGTAAATTAAGAAACATTGACTTTCCTGAGGAGTTTCGTGTTTGTGCTAACAAATTATGTAGTAACAAGAGTCATGAAGTTATTATAAATAATATGTACTTAAATATTGTGAACATATTGTCCGAAGCTGCTGTCTGCAGCAATGTTAGTAAAATAAATAAGCGAAAGTCAGTGCCAGGTTGGAATAGGCATGTGAGGGAGGCTCACAGGACCGCTCGACTTTGTTTTGAAACTTGGTTACTTTATGATAAACCTAGAGTAGGAAAAATTTATGATGATATGTGTGACTCACGTAAAATATTTAAGTCGAAATTAAAGTTTTGCCAAAATAATGCGCAACAAATTAAAATGAATATTTTAGCCGAGCAACATAGGACTAAACAATTTGGAAAATTTTGGAAATCTACTAGAAAATTAAGTCCAAAGTCCAGTCTTCCTGTGAGCGTGGGTGGCCTGCATGACGCACATAGTATAGCGAATGCCTTTATGAATCATTTTAAGGTAGATCCAACAACCGTACCCTCTCCGGACAGAGGTGTCTTTGAGACTGAAACACGTGACAATAACATAAAATTATTTTTTACCGCAAACGAAGTATCTCGTATAGTATGTAAAATGCCAAACGGGAAGTCTCCCGGTCACGATGGTCTCAGTGTAGAACACTTAAAATACGCCGGAGTTCACATGCCGAGGGTACTAGCCTTATTTCTAAACCTGTCACTGTCCCATGGCTATCTACCTGAGGATCTCATGCGTACACTGGTTGTGCCGATTGTTAAAAATAAGACGGGTGACGTGTCAGACTTGTCAAACTACAGGCCAATCTCTCTAGCCACTATAATAGCCAAAGTCTTGGACAGTCTGCTTGATAAACAGCTGGAGAGAAATATTAAATTGCATGATGCACAGTTTGGGTTTCGACCGGGACTATCCACGGAGAGTGCTGTCCTCTGTCTCAAACAGACTGTCCACTACTACACAGCTAGAAACACGCCAGTGTACGCATGTTATCTCGATCTCTCAAAGGCATTCGACCTAGTGAGTTATGAGGTGCTGTGGAGAAAACTCCTTTCAGTGAAGGAGCTTCCTCCTGAAGTAACCTGGTTACTTAAATACTGGTACAGTAACCAACAAAATACTGTAAGGTGTGCCAGCCCACTCTGTCAGACATATATGGGTTGAAGTGCGGCGTGAGGCAAGGGGGGTTAAGCTCTCCGCGGCTCTTTAATTATTATATTAATAGTCTGATTGAAGAGCTCAGCAGCACTGGCATTGGGTGCTCTATTGATGGAACTTGTATAAATAACATAAGTTATGCAGATGACATGGTGCTGCTGAGCCCATCTGTAGGTGCATTGAGACGTCTGTTGGATATATGTCAGCGGTATGCGTTGTCCCACGGACTCAGATATAATGCCAAAAAGAGTGAGTTCATGATTTTTAAGGCCGGCAGAAAACAGTACAAGACGCCTGCTATCACTCTTTGCGGCACCTCACTCAAACAGGTGAGTAGTTTTAAGTATCTGGGTCATTGGGTCGCCGAAGACCTCTCTGACGATGATGATATTGAGAGGGAACGGAGAGCGCTGTCCGTGCGTTGCAATATGCTCGCCCGTAGGTTCTCACGGTGTACTAGAGACGTTAAAATACTACTATTTAAGTCATTTTGTCAATCGATGTACACGTGCGGGCTATGGGTGAGATATACGCGGCGAGTGTTCGGCACGCTAAGAGTCCAGTATAATAACGGGTTCAGGGCGATGTTGGGGCTGCCGCGGTGGTGCAGCGCCTCCGCCATGTTCGCGGAGGCGCGCACACGGGATTTCTTCGCGGTGATTCGCGCGCGCACAGCGTCTTTACTAAGTCGCCTTCGCCGCAGCACCAACGCCATCCTGAGCACGTTGGCTGAACGATGGGACTCACCGTTCCTAAAAACTTGGATGAGGTATCATACACTTCAAAATAAGAAGTGAATGAAGCCTTACCCAAGAGTTTTTCTCGTTTTTCTCTTTTTTTTTTCGTATTTATTTTCTGTCTTTTTCATGTGTCAACTAACATTAGTTTGTAAGAAATTGTTTCTACTAACAAATGGAACCTGTTTTCTGAGAAATAAATGATTATTATTATTATTATTATTAAGACTTTCCAGTCGTTATTAGTAAACTTAATATCTAAAAGCTTATCAAAGTAAAGCCCGGGACTACTGATTATAGGTGTTATGTAATCAGAGCTGGCTAGCGGCGACAGCGCCGATCTGAAATAGAATTGAAAGGGCTTATGTTAGGTATAAGTTATACCTATCTTATTGTTAACTTACAACCTAAATTACTATAGCGTGTTATGACTGGCTATTTTTATTTCGTCATAGTGGTGACGCACATGTTTACGATTTATGAGTAGCGTCACTGTATGATTGCCATTGAGTTTTATTATTTTATAAGGGCCTTTCCACACAGGAGATAAGGCCTTATTTTGTTTGTGGTGACAACGGATGTACACCATGTCACCAGTGTTGTAAGTAACGGGCTTAGTGCGAGAATCGTATTGGTTTTTAGATTTCTCTTTTGAGGCTTGTATGTTTTGAAGAGCCTTTTGCCGGCTATAATAAAGTCGATGATTAAGCGCTCGGATATAATCGGTGTAGGTATTACTTTCAAGAATATCTATACTAGACGGCAAATAAGGTTTAAAACCAAATAATAGTTCTAATGGAGAAAACCCCGTTGTACTGTGTACATTAGAATTATAGGCTATCATAGCGCTTGGGATGTAAAGGTCCCAAGTGTTTTGATTTTCACCTATGTACGACCTTAAATATTCTTTAAGTGTAGAGTGGCTTCTTTCGAGCGCACCACATGTTTGGGGATGATAGGGCGAAGCGAAAATATGTTTGATACTAAATAATTTTTCAAGTTGTTTAAATAAGTCTGAACAGAAGTTTGTACCTTGATCGGAGATAATCATTTTAGGTATTCCCATGTGTGAGATATAATTAACAAATACTCTTGCTGTTTCCTCAGCCGAACAAGATTGCATGGGATAAGCTTGTGAGAATTTGCTAAGGTCATCTTGTACGGTAAGTAGGAATTTGTATTGATGTTCGTATGTTTCAGGAAGCGGACCGACTAAGTCGACGTAAACCTTTTCGTTGGGCCGTGATGCGGTGGAGGTTATTATCATAGGTGCCCGATTAAGCTGCCGTAAGGGCTTATTTATTTGACATGAGCGACAATTCTTTACATAGTCTTCTATGTCCTGTCGCATGTTTTTCCACCAAAATTGAGATTTGATTCTTTCGAGCATGCGGGAGATGCCCGGATGCCCGGCGAGAGGCGAGTCATGGTTATCTTTGAGTATCTGTTTGATTTCGTTTGGCGTCGGATATTTTATACAATTGTGATAGATATGAACTTTTATATTTGTGTTATGAAAAAGGAACGCTAGAAAATTATATATTTTTGTAAAAGATATTTTAGAAAAAGGATCTGTAAAATCAGATATAGCTATTTCTTTCTCTTCGGAGTACCAATATTTTACCATGTCGCGATATTCGCGAAGAACGTTAAATATGTCTTTGTATGACATTTCGTCGAAGTGATTTAGTTTGATGAATAAGTGCGTAAACACGTGCTTATCGTTAGAGGTTGAATAGTAGGTATGAAGTTCGCGTTCAATACTTCGAATGTCAGGATCGCTAGTAGATGCATCTATGATGTCACTACAATATGGTATGGATTCGTCGAGGTCAATAGATGTTGGATATGCGATTAACTTTATTTTTGTTTTTAACAAGGAGTCATTATGTTCTTGAATTACGGTGTCAAAAGAGACATTAGGTTGTTTTAAGATTTGAAGAAATTGTTCGTAAGTTTCTGATATAGAAGGGCGGCTACAGGGATCTAAGTCACTGTCGGAAGGCAGTGAAGGATTACACGCCATCGAATTATCTTCTAGGGCAAGTACCGGGAAACGTGATAGTGCGTCTGCGTTTGCATTTAACTTTCCCTTTTTATAAACGATCTCGTAGTCGTATTCCTCTAGTTTAAGCCGCCATCTAATAAGCCTAGAACCAGGATCTTTAACATTGAACAGCCACACTAATGGTTTGTGGTCCGTTATAATTTTAAATTTGCGTCCGTATAGATAAGGACGGAATGTTTTCACCCCGAATAAGATGGCTAAGAGTTCTTTCTCTATTGTAGAGTAATTACCCTCGGCCTTATTTAGAGTGCGTGACGCATACGAGATGGGTTTGTCCTTACCGATTTCGCCTTGAGATAGAATTGCTCCTATGGCGTAGTTAGAGGCATCGGTAGTTAATAGAAAGGTTTGATTGAAATCGGGATATTGAAGCAGAGGTGCTGAAGTTAACTTATCTTTGAGAGTTGTAAAAGCTTGTTCTTGCTCGTAAGACCATTGGAAGGTAGCATCCTTTTTAAGCAGGGAAGTCAATGGTTTAGTGATTTGAGAAAAGTTATTTATGAACCGACGATAGTATCCGACTAACCCCAGAAAGGATTTTATATCTTTAGGGTTTTTAGGTTGGGGAAATTGAGTTACGGCTTTGATTTTGTCAGGGTTTGGACAAACACCCTTGTCAGTGATTATATGGCCGAGATAAGCGACTTCACGCCTTAGAAATTCACACTTATCTGGCTGCAGTTTTAAGTTGAATTTTCGTAACCGGTCGAATACTAGCTTGATTTTTGAGATGTGACCTTGGAGGTCATGGCTGTAGATGATGACATCATCTAAATACACGTAAGCATGGAGTCCTTGAAGCCCAGAGAGAACCGTATTCATGAGCCTTTGGAAGGTGGAAGGGGCGTTTTTCAACCCAAAAGGCATTCTGGTAAACTCGTAGTGTCCGGAGGCACTTGAATTAGTGTTTACAGTGAATCCGGTCTTCGGGGCGTCCTTTGAGCTGATGCCTACCTGGTGGAAACCACTTGAGAGGTCTAAAGTACTAAAGTACTTACAGTGGCCTAATTGATCCAGAATGTCCGTGATGAGAGGCAGAGGATAACTCTCTGCCACGGTGACGTCATTGAGGCGGCGATAGTCTATAACTATTCGCCACTTTTTTTTACCAGAGGCATCCATCTTTTTGGGGACTACCCATACCGGAGCACTCCATGGTGAAAAAGAGGGACGTATAATATTTTGGTCAAGCATTTTGCGAATTTGCGATTCAACTTCTTCCTTGTGACATTCAGGGAAGCGGTATGACTTTACGTGAACAGGTGGGGCGTCTCCCGAGTCTATAGTATGCTCGATTGCATTTGTAAGCGATAAAGGTTCGCCTTCTATATGAAAGATGTCGGTATATTGCGAACAACATTCTAAAAGACATTTTTTTTCTTCCGAGTTCAAATGAGAGCACCGAATAAGATCTAGAACTTTTTGTACTCTATTTGAATTATAATAGGAAATAGTGTTGACTAATTGTGACGATTCATCAGGAGACACAGGGCTTTGGCATTCGAGAGGACTTAATTCCACGGCATAATCTTTGATCTTAATATCAGAGTTAGTGGTATTTAAAATTGTGACGTTAATTCTTTTATTAGATTTTATAGTAACAATACAATTAGCAAAATAAACACCATCTTTAAAAATGTGATCTAATAATAAGCCTTCGTTATTCGGATAACGTTCAGACGAGTAATTTGATACCGTGCACTCGATAACGGCTTCGGTACGGGCGGGAATTATATAAGTTGGCTGAACATAGTTAATATCCATGCTCTGCCCGCAAATATTTATTAAATTTGAATCATAGTTAATGTTAGCTTTGAAATGGCCTAAAAAGTCGCTACCAATGATACCGTCGTACTCTAAACTAACATCATCATTAACTATGTGAAATTTATAATTAAAAATTTTATCGGATATAAAGAAATCGATTTGAGATGTACCTAAAGTTTCAGAACAATGTTCAATGCTGTTAATTCCCTTTATCTTAACTACTTGGCAAGATAAAATAAGTTGATTATTTAAACTAGATTTCTTAATAAGACTTATACTCGCACCTGTATCTATGAGAAGCCGTAAAGGTTCCGTAGAAAACTTAGTTTTTAAGATTATATGCGGTAAGGAAATTTTTTTTAAAGATGAGTTGATCTCATATATAGGGATTTTAAAATCACTCTCGTTTTTATTTTCAGGATTTGATTTAGAGAGTCCGGTGAAAGCGGACTTTTGACTCAACGAAACAGAGACTCCCGGGGGAGCATGTTGAGGTTTTTTTTTTTGACTCGACGAAATAGTAGTTCCCGTAGAACAATGCCGAGATGAATTAGAAACTTGACTCAACGAAACAGTGGTTCCCGTAGGAATGTGTTGAGGTGAATTAGAATTAGGATAAGGCTTGATTAGATAAGTATTTGTGCCTAAATTGTTCGAAAAATTGTTCGAAAAACGACGGCACGGTTTCGTTTTCCGATGAGTTAGTTTAAATGATGATCAGGCATATCGGAATCGCCGACATTTTCACACGGGACTTGATAAGGTGTCGGTGATGGCGGTGATGATGGTAGCGACGGCTCATATGTAACATGATGCATATTCGCCGAGTTGTTACCGTTCAAATTTCGCCTTTCGTTGTTATATTTTCTTTTACGACATTGTGTGATGTCGTGGCCCTTTGTTTTGCAATACCTGCAGAAAACGTGGGAACTGGATTGATAATTATTTGATGTTGAAGCTTGAGGGTTTGAAAAATTACGCGGTGGACCCATGCGTTTATCCTTAAGGTAACATTCGGATTCCGTATGCCCAGTTTTCCCGCAGGTTTTGCATTTGGATTTTGTAGCGGTTTTATATAAAAGATTTTGTATCTTTTCTTCTTCAAGGGCAATATTTATTGCATCATTGAGATTTTTAGGACTCCTACATCTAACATTATTACTAATTCGAGGGTGAAGCCCTAATGAGAATGCGAATAACGCTAAGTCTTCCGTCATAGCGATCCGGCCGGATATATCTTTCTTTAGGCTTTCGGAATTATAAATTTCAGACTGTAAATCAGTAAGGCAGCTCTCTACGCGAAGTGAAAATTGTGCAACAGTTTCATTTGGTTGTTGCCTACACGACTGTAGATCTAGCAGTAAATGATTGTAGTGCTTTCTTTCGCCGAAATTTTGTTTTAAAAAACATTTTAATTGATTAAAATCTTCAAAAATTTTGTTAGAACAAGCAATTTGCGCTTTTCCTTCTAACCTTGACAGTATATACTTATTTAATAATGTTTTTTGAGACTGTGATGCTAGATCTAGAGCGTTTTGGCAGTTTGTTAGAAAAGCGGTGAGAGTTTCGCGGTCTCCTTTGTAAGGACCAATAAAGTCACATAACACATTTATAGGAAACTGTTCACTTAATAATATTTCTGCACTAGCGCAGCTTTTCTTTGATTCGACCGACATTTTAAAATTATTAATACTTGATAAATATTGTATTTTCAACTAGAAAATTATGAAAATTATAGAACTAATACGGATAAGGAATTAAAAGGAAGGAAAAATGTTCAATCTGTTGAATGAAAATTGATGTTGTAGCAATAACAAATAATAGTATGCTTTACTCACAAGACCAACAGGATCACGAAGAAGTAGGGTGGCATTTCAGTAACGCATCCACAAGAATATAGCGGCGGCAGCCCGTTTCCAAACGGGACTCAGGTCAGGAACAGCAGGAACAGCGACGGGATGGAAAAATGGCGACCAGTTCGCTGCGATCCAGCAGCAGTAGAATAGCGCTGGCAGATGACGATGACTTAGTGTCGCTGCAACGGCGACGAGATGGCGCGCCAACACAACGGTGGCGGTAGAGACGTCTTCAGTGGCGTCGGTGATCGCCTTCAGTGGCGACGGTAGTCGAAGAGGCAGATAGCGGCGGTGGTGCGTATTTCGCACCGGCAGGACTTAGAGATGATTTCGGTACTGGTCTGCAGGCTTACGGAGTAAGGCTGACTGTCGAAACTCAGTTATGCAGGAGTTTGACGAAGCGGACACAGAGGTATTTTATCACTCCGGAGACGGACTGGCAGTGTTCAGTTTTTGGGTTACAGTTCTTTTTTCTTTTTTATCACACGACCCGTTATGGAATACCAGTGGAACGAAAACTAATCAACACTGGTATCCCACTTCTGACACCACTGTTACGGAGCGGGTCAGGAGTTGGTTTTTAAAAAAAAACTATTTATTAACACACACGAAATAATATATTAAAAGAAATAAGAATGACGAGAACTTAAGCCAACATTAAATAAGAATTATGTCTAAACCCGACGGAGGTCCAATCCAATCTGATGGGAAATTAAGGTATTCTATTCGATTACAAAAACAAGAAGTTTCCTATTGCAATGACGTCATTGCAATGGGAAACTCAGCAATTTATTTTATATACAAAATGATGTGTTGACCGATATAACACAACCTTGGGGCGCATTGCCGCCTTAGGGGCTTCAGCCGCGTTAGGGGCCGCTACCGCCTCGGAAACCGCCGCTGGAGAGGGCGTGGGAGGAGCGGAAGAAGCGGTATTCTTCTTTTTCCTATTAGAGGACTTTTTACCTCGGACTGGGGTGAATGGAGTATCATCCGTAACAGTGTCATCCGAGTGGGACGCACTGACGGGCGAAGCCTTGCGTTTAGACGCAGCGGATTTGGTGGAGGACTCGGCAGACTCGGATTCGGAAGATTCCGATTCGGAGATGCCGTCCATGTACTCTGAGGGGCCAGGAGACACCGTAGAGCGTTGGGACTGGGCACCGAAACCCGGGGGGACCTGAAGGGTCTGAGCGGCCTGGGCCTGAGCGACTTGGGCCTGGGCAGCCACCAGCGAGCTCTGAAGCTGCTGAATTGTGGCTTGAAGGCGTGCTTCTTGCACGTGGAATTGGGCAGTGAGAGCGGCCGTGGCCGACTCAACACGAGCGGCCACGCGCCCCTCTAAAGCTTCGTCGAGCTGACGTGCGACATCCGAAATATTCGGCATCACGAGTGGTGGAAGAGGCTGGAAGGCTGGAAAGGGCTCCATGATGGAGTACCCTCTGAAAGGTTGGCCGTGCCGATGAACGGCGAACGAACCTAACCTGGCGAAAACCGATGCCGGTGAACGGCGGCGGAAGCTGAAAAAGAGGGGGTGCGTGCTCCTAATTCGAGCAGGCACCTAACCGTCCCCCTGGGAAAGGCCCAGTGCAATGGGTTCGGGTCTGCCGGATTTGTTAGCCCTGGAGAGCTAATAGCGTTCCGGGGCCACGCTAACGAGCTTCGTTGTCACCGTAAGGTATCAACTCGTTCAAACGCGGAACTCGGAAGTTTGTTTAAAGTTCGTCCTTTTCAGCACGAAAATCACTCAAACTTCCCAGTTGTATGATAGCGAAGTTCGCGAATGCGTCGTTAGCACGCAAGTGGCGCCACTGTCGCAAAACGGCACTAATACGCGGCAATACCGACCGGAGAGCCTCGGAGTCGATAAGCGGTACAACGGAACGATAACGATAAGGGTCCTGCCGAGTCGACAAGTCCCTTATCGATAGAGACGGAGAGCACTGAGAGCACGATAAACACGACCACTGCGCGCGAACGATGAAACGGAACTGACGAGATAGCAATATGGCCGTTTCATATAAATATAGAGCTCACGATGCGCACGGTCGTGCCTATAGTGTTCTCTCCCTCTGCACGGACCTCTCCCCGATCGTGCATCTGCGCCATTCCGCCCGAGCAGAACTGTGCTCCCAGTGACTGCCTTCTCACGATCAGTCGTCCTGGTTAGGGGGCCAGTCCCGCCCTTGGTACCTGCCCGGTCTGCCACCAGCGGCATGCCCCGGGTAAGGGCCTTGGGCCGACCAGTGCTTCCTGACTAAGGGTCGCAGAGAGGCAGTCGCCCTCCGCTAAATTCGCTTGGCGCCATGCCGAGCCAGCCACCGCCCCGGAAGCCGCACGCGAGAAGAAGCCGCAGTCGAGCAAGTCAACCGCCACCGAGCCCGCCGCCAACAAGCCCACCAAGGCCATTGCACCACCGGCCGTTAAACCGGCCCGAAAACCGGCGAGACCGTCGCGGCACGTGTCAGAGGCCCCGCCGACCGCCGGGACCGGCAATACTACTAATGCGGTAGAAGTAGTATTGCCGTCTCTAGCGTCGGCCCTGCCACCGATAGGTCTACTGTCTTCCCGCGCCGGGACGATTTACCGGCCGCCCTGTTCACCGACCTGCTGCAGCAGCTACTTAACGTCCCCTCTAAAACATTTAGTGATTGTCGATCACCCATCCTAGCCTCGCCCGGATAAAACGTGATTAACCTGCTATATCACATGATATGCTCAGGAACTACGTACTAGGCCACGACGACTTTTTTATTGGAGACTAAAGGTACGCGCACACTATGCCGGGCCGCATCGCAACGCAAAAATCCGCGTGCGAGCCTCTCATACATTTTATAATATGAACTATAGCTTATACTTAGCTATACTTTGCCGGGGCGGGGCGGGCCGCATTTCATATAAAATGTATGAGAATGATGAAGACGGATTATTGCGGTGCGATGGGCCCTGTATAGTGTGCGCGTACCTTAAGCCAGCCTTTGACCTCAATCTCAACTGATAGTAAATAAAGATCAGCTCGAAGATGGATGCGACGGGATCCTACCACCAAACGTGTGTTGTCTTTTACGACACCCTTGTCCAGGGGCTATAGGACTGCTGCCAAATATAACTGCTGCGGCGGTGATGTGCTCTGGCAATTGATCATGATGAACCAGTGGCTTAAGCCCATGTGCTGACATCTCCGATCTCATCTTATCTTATCTTATCCAGTCATACAATGTTGTTTATAATAAAACGTAATTTGATCCCGCAGGTGTATTATTGTATCGAGTTCAATTAAGTACCGATGTAAAGTGTGTTTATTTTATTTGTAAGATATAGAAGGCAATATTTTTTTTCTTTCAGATTTATATTTTGAATTGCATCAATTTTTTTTTCGAAAGGTGGAACCTATGTAGGCATTTATTTTGTAAAACCTAACTTAAGCGTCTACAGTGGGCAGTCGTGCCCTCACCCGCTCTTTAACGCTAATCTTTTATATATTGTATCACACCGTAATGTTTTAATACAGTGAATATTATATTTAATTGATTTTAATTTCACGCACCCAGTCTACATATTAGCAACCTTCTGATGAACTAGAGTTATACCCATGATCGAGTGAATTAGTGACTATCAGTAAATACATACCGAATTCATAACGATAAAACTGTTTCCCTAATTATTTTTCCATTAATATGTATCCATTTATCCATTAAAATATGCTTAAACTTTGGCCCATCACTCTTGGACTCATTGTGTAAAGTTTAGTTTAGTTAAGAAATATAAACTCTGTGTACTAAACATTATTAATCATCAAATGACTTTAATGGGGCCTTTAAATTTTCAACTAGAAGCCATATGATTATGTTGTTGTTTGTGACAATTAGAATAACAGGCGCATTTATCGACTAACGATCCATATAATGAGGTTTTGAGGCTAATAGTGCATAAAATTATAATAAAGCTATCAATTTCTTTACTATAAATCGAGTTTCGCAAGTCTCTTTGGCCATTCAGATTGTATTTCCAGAAATTTACGCAAAAAGTGCTTTCTTTGTCCACAATGTTTGCAGCCAATTTCAATGCGGAAGATTTGTTTTTGAACAGAGCGAAGATTATTATGAAATTCCTTGGCGTGTGGGTACCATCAGAAAAAGAATCATTAATGGAAAAGTTGTTTCGATGTTTAACTATAAGTCAACAACTGTTGTTTTTATTTTTTCAATTAATATACATGGTACAAGTATGGGGTGATCTTGAAGCTGTATCTCAAGCTTCTTACATGCTTTTCACCGAAGCTTGCCTATGCTTTAAAGTTGTGATTTTCCATGTTAACATTGCTAAAGTTAAAGAATTATTGAAACAAATGAACTCTACTACGTTTTTTGCGCAGTCTGTTAAACATGAATGGTAAGATATAAATTACTGCTTCCTGAAATTGTAGCGATTTTGTTCAGATACATTTAGAGCAATGATTAATATTGAGAGTTAGCATTTTAAAATTTCAGGCTATGAGGATAAAGCGACTCCTTTTAGCTTTTATGATAAGTTCTCAAGCTACCTGCGGTTTGTGGGCTTTAAAGCCATTATTCGATGATGCTGGCAGTCGGAAGTTTCCTCTTGATATGTGGTAAGTTTCAAGTTTTGGAAGTCGTCGTGCGTGGCGCAGTGACTACCTACTCTTTTAACCCGATAACGCAGGTTAAGTAATTTTTGGCATGATCGGTACAGGAAGGGTGAGTGGTATAGTGATGGTTGCTGTATACTTTCATAAAGGGTGTTCAAAAAAGTACTTTGGAGGAAAATATCCTTGACAGGGCTAGTCTTCAAATATAGTTAATTTTAAATAAATATTTTAGTTTGTACATAAAAAGTTCTTATCATTAACTTGAACGCAGATTCTATAACGCGCGCGTTGTCTAATGTTGTAGCATTAATAACAACGAATGCAGAGCATTAAAAAACCGACTTCACTTCAGAACTTTGGCTTAGTTATAATGTCATCAACGTAAACATTCTCCGAAATCATACATAGGTACTTTTTCAACAAAATGAAATTTTCATTAAAGTGTCTACTCAATCGATTTCGATGAATTTTATATGGGACAAACTATTAAGTATCCTCTATCATATGAAACAATATTTTTTTCAACACACTTGCTCGTAAAGTGAGCGTTATTCTATTGAATTTAGAACTATAAACTGGGCTATAAGTCACGCGTGCAATAATATATTATACCCTAGTGCATAATATAATGAATCCTACAAAGTTGAATTGTACCTTTGTGCAAATTACATGCGAGTAAACAGAGCATATTTTATTGGTCCGGGTTATACATTTAATATTTTCAGAAACAACAAAGAGGTTTTATACCACTTCAAATCCATATACATGTTTAGATGTTTGCGCCTTATATTAGTAAAACAAATTTGTATATCAAACAAATTATTCACAATTTACAATAATTTGTTATAAAATATTAAAATATTTGCATTTACCACTCCAAATTAAACATTTTCACTTAAAATAGGCTGTATATGCTATACAGACATTGACACATTTGGCAGAAAAAAAACCTACGCGCATGCGCGAGGTTCGGCGCCATTTTTCAATCACAATTCACAGCTTTGTTATCAAATGTATTTGTTATTTTATGACCTCGTATGTCTGTCTTTTACTCACAAGTGTGTTGAAAAACGTCGTATGTAACTCGTGAGCGTTGCTAATTACAGTCTCGGCTCATTATTAAGCCCTCGCCTGCGGCTCGGGCTCAAATCACAGCCTCGACTGTAATTAGCAACTTCGCTCACTTGTTACATAATATACTATTTCAACACACTTGCTCGTAAAGTGAGCCTTATTCTATTGAATTTAGAACTATAAACTGGGCTATAAGTCACGCGTGCATAATATATTATACCCTAGTGCATAATATAATGAATCCTACAAAGTTGAATTGTACCTTTGTGCAAATTACATGCGAGTAAACAGAGCATATTTTATTGATCCGGGTTATACATTAAATATTTTCAGAAACAACAAAGAGGTTTTATACCACTTCAAATCCATATACATTTTTAAATGTTTGCGCCTTATATTAGTAAAACAAATATGTATATCAAACAAATTGTTCACAATTTACAATAATTTGTTATAAAATATTAAAATATTTGCATTTACCACTCCAAATTAAAAAATTTCACGTAAAATAGGCTGTATATGCTATACAGACATTGACACATTCGGCAGAAAAAAAAACCTACGCGCATGCGCGAGGTTCGGCGCCATTTTTCAATCACAATTCACAGCTTTGTTATCAAGTGTGTTTGTTATTTTATGACCACGTATGTCTGTCTTTTACTCACAAGTGTGTTGAAAAACGTCGTATGTAACTCGTGAGCGTTGCTAATTACAGTCTCGGCTCATTATTAAGCCCTCGCCTGCGGCTCGGGCTCAAATCACAGCCTCGACTGTAATTAGCAACTTCGCTCACTTGTTACATAATATACTATTAAAATCGATCCATGATTATCATAAATATCATATAACAAAGACACAAAAAAACATACACTTGAATTGAGAACCTCCTTCATTTGAAAGTCTGTTGAAAACTGAAGAGTAAAAAACAAGTATTTTTGTATGTTTGTATTGAATAGGCTCAAAAACTACTGGACCGATTTCAAAATTTCTTTTACCATTACTTAGAGGGATTCTTCCGACTCCGTATAGGCTTTTTATCCCGAAAATCCCGCGGGAATCGAAATTGCGCGGGTAAAACCGCGCGCAACAGCTAGTAGTAAATAGATAAAAAAAAAATTTTTTTTTAAATTTAGACCTACTCGTCATTCCTAGTCTGCTATTAATAGTATATTATGTAACAAGTGAGCTAAGTTGCAAATTAGCAACGCTCACGAGTTACATACGACGTTTTTCAACACACTTGTGAGTAAAAGACAGACATACGTGGTCATAAAATAACAAACACACTTGATAACAAAGCTGTGAATTGTGATTGAAAAATGGCGCCGAACCTCGCGCAAGCGCGTAGGTTTTTTTTTCCGCCAAATGTGTCAATGTCTGTATAGCATATACAGCCTATTTTAAGTGAAAATGTTTAATTTGGAGTGGTAAATGCAAATATTTTAATATTTTATGACAAATTATTGTAAATTGTGAATATAAATATAATATAAATATAATTAATATAAGGAATATAAATATAATAACATTAAATATAAGGCGCAAACATTTAAAAATGTATATGGATTTGAAGTGGTATAAAACCTTTTTGTTGTTTCCGAAAATATTTAATGTATAACCCGGACCAATAAAATATGCTCTGTTTACTCGCATGTAATTTGCACAAAGGTACAATTCAACTTCGATGGATTCATTATATTATGCACTAGGGTATAATATATTATGCACACGTGACTTATAGCCCAGTTTATAGTTCTAAATTCAATAGAATATAGCTCACTTTACGAGCAAGTGTGTTGAAAAATATAATAGTAACTATTGTAAGCGAACATACAGTTCAATACTTTCTACGAGCATGGTATGGTGCGTGCGTATACTAATAATACGTACGTAAAATTAAAGTATCGATATCGGCTGGCTGAATAGAGCTAATCCATTTAGATTAGCAACTTTTGGTGCCAAAAAAATCAGTGCAATAATGAAATTTCATACATTTTTATTGCTCTAGAGCATTAAAGACTCGCTTTGCAATGAGTTTTTAGTGTGATTGTGATGAGATGAAAGCATAGTTGGAAGAAAATAATCTTTAGTTTTATAATACCTAAGCTTTTCGAGATAGAGTGTCTTTAATGACCGATTAAAATTTATTGAATGGCAGGGATTGAATTCACGTCGGAATTTTGTTTTACATACGTATTGACATTCCAATAAATGATTTGCAGCTTTTAGCCAGTCTTAACCTTAATCATTGATAAACTTATTCATTGAGTGCATCGATGTGAAACTTGGTAAAAAGGTTCGTCAATCGGTGTCTGGGTTAGGTAAATTATAAATAAATAAATATTTCTAACATTCACACCACATCATCTATGCAATATAAAGTTTCCTTAAGAACTTATGCTACAGATACTAGATTGACAATGTTTATTCGCATCATGCGCAAAAGCTAATCGTTGTAGGTATCCGTAAAAAAAACTACGAAGACCGCGACGTTGGTAGCGCACAGAATTGTATAAAAGGAGAGACGGTTTACAGTTCATAAAACAAAAACTTTAAAAGTTCTGATTGTTAACATTTTCACGGTGCAATTTAATTCTTAAATCAGTAAACTGATTACTTATCTTCCATGATGGACTGGGAGCGAAAGAAAAACATAGAATGTACCCACTGCTTCTCTTCCAGGGCATACTGTAAAAGTCAGTTAAGGGACAGAGGTTTTATTAAAGTTTTTGTGAGCAATAGGCTGACCCCCATAAGGGATACAGGCGTGAAGTTATGTATGTATGTATGTAGTAAACTGATTTACATGATTCAAATAGATAAGTTGGTTTTACACCCAGAGCTTTCAGTGGAGATCAAAATCGTTACGATATCTAACTTAACAAACAAAAAAATCACATTTTCAAGTAGCTCTCGTAATTATCCAATTTGCAATGCGAGTCCCTTTGTCTGTTGTCTAAAAAACCGAAAAATCACGGATAGCGTCGAGCAGGCTACAAGCGTCACTCACACAGGGAACAAGTCTCTCTCAACAGGCGCAATTTGTGCTCGCGAGCCGTCCATCCTCAATTTGGACGCGCGCAGCACGAAGGCCCGTCCAAATTTTTTCACAAAATGAATAGATCACCCTACAAATGATTTTCAAATTGTGACGTACAGCAATAACTACTAGGCGTAGAGAGCTGGACCTTGAACATACATTCGCAGGAAGATTTAGGGGTAGGAGTGCACCAAGGAAGGTAACCCGAAATTCCCACGGGAACGGGAAACATATGACTTTTAGTTTGTATGAAACTCTAACAAGTATTTCCAAAGAAGTTATATCAGTGTCCTAAAAAATCTGACGTCCACCAACTGGGCCAGCTTGGGTGGTTAATGGTCTGAACCTCCTCGTTACCTAATAAAAGACTCCATGACTCAACAGTTGGCTCATAAGAAAGGGTGATAATGTTGATATGAATGTTGAAGATTCATCTTACGTTGAGCTTTACTGGTTCGCTTATCTGGAGGCCGTATCTACGACCGTACGCAGGCCGTACCTATTATTCCACCATTGGCCATATTCGGGCCAGCTGTACAGTGTGACTGGTGGCAATTTTTAAATACTGAGGGAGAGCACTCTGTACTTGATTTTGGTCATAATTATGAAATAAAAATAGGTACAGAAGGCTGCAGATCAAGCGTTACAAATCTGTTAAAAATTTTACTTGAATCTGAATTCTGACAGAAATTGACAGGCTAAGTAACGGTTGATCTGCTGCCTTCTGTACTTATTTTATCAATGATTCCCTTATAAATAAATAAAGTTTTGTTTGTATTTACTTTACTTACGCCTGATTCTATCGTGGCACGACACCTGCCACGCGGTAGCTGCCAACGCTAGTGTAACCATGCGTTGCGTAATCAATTCTTTAACTTTCGGTTAAGTTTACTCAGTAAATAATTAATATTTATTTTTATTTTAAGCTATTGCATAGCTTCTATCGCGGGCCTTGAGCGTGGCGACCGAATCCAGAAATTCCTAAACCCCCCCCTAAAACCTAACACCCCCCACTTCGACCGGCACAGCGGTGCTGATACTTTGATTTCATAACTTTACATGCGGGCTTTAATAAACAACCAGCGCCATCTACTAGGAACTTGTGGAACTTCATATTAGATCAAATATTACTGCATTAATAAAATAAATAAATAATTATAATTGCATAAGTTGATAAAAAATGCTATGCAATGCAATAGCTTTACCGCGGCAGTCTCCGAGTGCCACACGTCTTTTTTTTTCTTCATGTATGATCTCAAACTCCTTGAATTTCAAAAATAACTCACCAGTCACCCTGTATACCTAAAAAATATTTAATTTACAGGATGCCCGTAAAACCAGAGCATTCAGTTCAGTACATCTTTGGCTATCTTTTCCAAGTGTTGACGATTTGTATGAGTGCTTACATGTATTTTGGAGTAGACAGCGTCATGTTGTCAATGGTAATTTTCGGATGCGCACAGGTTGAAATCATAAAGGATAAACTTTTGAACGTAAGTATCTTAATACTATCTTTATCATCGTCACTCACCCAGATGATATAAATTAATGATAATATTAAAATTTTCTTCCGGTTCACCTTTGTGTTTTGAAAAGGTGTTTTTGTTGTGTTGTTTGGTGAGGGTGTTATTATTGCTAAAATGTGATATATTGCTATACTTTTATGATATATTTCCTGTGAGTAAATAAATATTAAAATTTGTAATAAACATTCGCAATTTCAGCAGAAATTTTTGATCCACACAACTCGTGTAACCGACTTTTGTACACACTTTCATGCTAATAAATATGATTTGAATGGGGAGTTTTCTGACAGCTCATTAAAAAAACAAAACTGTCCAAAATTGGTAGAAAAGGCTTCGATAGATGGCGCTTTACAAAAGGCGAAGGCGAAGAATTTATTCCACACTGCGTTTTTAAAAGTAAAATAAATTAATTGACGTCTGTATCAGAAATTGAACGTATAAATAACCATATATGGTAGATACCACTTACCTACATTATAGTTTACAGACTTAACGCCTTCGGCTTTTTAAAAGTGCCATCTATAGAGGTTTTTTGAACTTATTTTCATGAGCTGTCAGAAAACTCCCCATTGGATTGATATGAATTTAAATTGAGTTTTGTTATGTGAACAAAGGTATTAGCCGTCAAGTCATGGATGTTTATGTGTTTATTTATTTAGTTTATTTTCTAACAAAAAATATTTATTTATGCAATATGTACCTATGTTAACATACTTCTTAATTTGAAAATTAAACCTTATAATTAAATATTATAAATTATATTAAATTAAGATACTCCACGCCATCAAATATCCTCAGAAAAGCGAAAGACGTTGGGCCTCGGACTGTGTGAAGTAACAACCGCAGAAAATAGCATTCGCCATTATTCGGGTGCACGGTATACACCCTACCCAATGCGGTGTCCTTGAAAATTCCCGGAAAACCTGCCACAGCACCTCCTGGTCGACGTCGGTTAAATACACCCCTTTGCTTGTCGTAAGTGTAATATGAAGGCACCTCGTCATACGTAAGGGACTTCGCAAACTGGTCGACTTCACAGAGCCTGAAAAATGCCAAGAGAGTTGTTTGGCGCGGATTTTCCAAGCGCTCAGCAACGTTGTCGGGATCAAAATATATGCGCTGGCCGTTCTCTAGATGTACGTCTAAATGCATGACAGTAGGATATAATTATATTTAATAATTATATGTTAAATTTATTTTAATTTAACATTTTGTTTGTACTTAACTTAATTTGGGGTAGCTAATGTTTTTTTTTTTTTATAAGTGACTAAACCCGCGTTTGACCTCAATCTCACCTGATGGTAAGTGACGATGAGGTCGAAGATGAAAGCACACGGGTTTAGGAAGGAACTGTTGTGTGAATGTACGAAAATATTTATTTATTTACTAGCTGCTGCCCGCGACGTCGTCTGCGTGAACGCTATGCAGCACCAAACGCACCTACGATTATAACACTGCTAGCGTGATAATATGTAGCCTATATGTTGACCCGACTTCTTAACTATCTTCATGCCAAATTTGAAGTAAATCCATGCAGTACTTTTTGAGTTTATCCCGGAAAGACAAACAGACAAACAGACAAAAATTCTAAAAACTATATTTTTTGTTTCTGTTTCGATTGTAGATCATACCCCAAGTATTCTTTTAAAAAAATATTCAATGTACAGTTTTGACTTTCCTACCATTTTATTATATGTATAGATTATATGTATCCCAACTTTGAGAGAGCATCCTGAAAAAAATGTATTAGAGTACCTTGGCAAGATTCCGAAATTGAAACAAAGTACTTACAACACTTGTTGGCAAATTAAGGCGACATATTGAAAAAATGCATTGACTTTCATCGCAAACTATTAGAACATGACAAGACGAGTGGATCTGAAATTTTGATATTTTAAAATTCATATCTTTATCTAAACTTTGCTTGCTCAACAACATGATTTAATGATTTTGACTCGATAGTTTTTTTTTTAGAAAACACGTCTAAAAAAATACTTTTTCTTAAATTACCACGTAGTTATGAAATCCATATGCCTAGAAATAACTTAAATACAATCTTTACATTATTATTCCAACTTCGGTTCCTCAAAATTTACAGAGCATTTACCATTATTTTTATTATCGATTTTTAAAACGATATCAGTGTCTGAGCGGTGTCGATTTCTATGCAAGACGCAACCTTATGTCGGCAGACGCGATCTCAGAGGGGGTCACAGGTGACATGACCCATGAAAAACATTTCGATGTGCCGCCTTAAGGGGTAGCACTAAATTATATATAGATTCTTGGTTATACGAAACCCAATAGACGGTTCAAATAAGTATTTTCTTAATTTTACAGTTTGGGCTTAAAAGCCGGGACTAAAATTAAGCCATGACTAAAACTTTTAAATTAAAAATCCTGAATAAATTACCTAGTTAATATATCAAGTTAACGTTAATTATTGTAATTACTTTTGTAGATCAAATCGTCTAATAATGAAACCAAGACCAATGGAGAACCAATGGAAAAAGTTTTTGCAACAAATTATAAAAAGCTCACGGAGTGTATTGTACATCATCAAATGGTAGTAACGTAAGTAATATTATTTTTTTACTAGCCACCGCGCGCTTTTGCGCATGAGAGCGTCGCCAACATTTTTAATGTTAATTACTCAAAAATACATAAAAATTTGAATAATGCGCAAAAGATACTTATTTTTTTTATAAACTCATTAAGGAACAGCTCTCTTATACAGGGTGTCCCAGAACTCAACGTTAAGTTTAGAAATTATGGGTATTTAAAACCCTAGAAATTTGGTAAAACTGTACGTCACCAGTTTTCGGTTATTGTGGTTAATTTTGCAAAGCAAAGAAACTGGCTTGCCAGCGCCAAGTGTAATATTACACGAACCATTTGATGCCACTTTTGACACATAAATCTACGTGGTTTTATTATATCAAATCAGGAGAAGTCTGTACAAAAATTATTTTAAAGACTCGATTTGGATTTTAAAGCACCAAACTGTATTGTTATTCTGGACTTAATCGGTAATTAATTATTTTTTAGATTTACGAAGCTCATAGAAGACTCTTTTCACACAGTCTTATTTTTTCAATTAAATGGAAGTGTTGGCTTGATCTGCATGTCTGCTTTGCGCATATTTGTTGTAAGTACTTTATCGAACAGCATTTTAACTGAATCAATAATTTTAGAAACGGTTCGAAAATTTCCTTCATGGGAACCATGCCTCATCCCGTACGGGGTATTTTTTTTTTCTCCATTGCCAGTTTAGAAGTTTTACTAAAATATAAATAAATATATACAGGGTGAAACATAGATAAGTCATGAATAGTAATTTGTCCTTTTACCTTACTGTTTAACGTAAATTGAAACGTATTTTTTTTATTTTTAGTTTAATTTGCCAGGTACCTAATTGCTTAATAAATTTTCATTTTATTTAACACATTTTTTCAATTATTTATTTAACTGTCTTGTGAAATACGATGTAACTTTAAAATGACCAATATATTGACGTTTTTGCAATTTTTCTAACATCAACTAAGCTTATTGTTTGCTTTTAGAGTGAATTCAATGAATTATTTGTCTTAACATACAGAAACCAGAAAATCAATCGTCGTTCATGTTTCTTCACCCAGTATACATTTATATTTTTCAACCGACTTCCAAAAGGAGGAGGTTTTCAGTTTGGGTGTATGTTTTTTTCTTGTGTCTATGTTACACGATTTTGAGGACAATTATGAATCGATTTTAAATCTTATTTTGTCGAAATTAATTGAATAGATAATTCATCAATTCAAATATTTATGAATACGGAGAACATTAACTTAGACGAACTTATACTTCAGCCAAAGTTTTGGGCGTGAAGTCAGTTCTTTTAATGCTCTGCATTGGTTGATTATCTAGTCTGGACTCAAAATCTAGATTGCACGTAGGTGCCTAAGTACTAGACTGAAACCACCTTAGCTGACAGGATGGCTACAACTATGTGATCGTAAATATCATCGAATAAAATAATTGCCGGCAGAATTGACCCTCCGTTCATAATGCAGTAAGCTTAGAACCCAACTTGATATGCTCAATCTTTCAGCTCCTTATTAGGTAAAAAAAGAACTCCAAAATAAGCTTTCAAGGTAAATAAAGATATATGACGTGATACCTAATGCTTTATAGGTCGAATGGCGAAGTCTTCAGTTCGCCTCAATAGTGACTTATTTGTCCGTGATGATTAGTCAACTTTTTGTTTGTTGCTGGTGTGGTCACGAGCTCACGGCTATGGTAAGTAAAGAACTTGTAAGTAGTAAGTAACTATAGATTATAACTTATGGAATAGAGACACAACAATTGGACAGTAATGCTATGCTCTCAAATGTGTTGGCAAAATAATTCCTTAATATTGAATTAAGTATGTTTATAACTATTGACGTTGATTCTGTAGAAAAGGAGCGCATTTCAATTAATTTAGTTTTCATTTCATTCAAAACCAATGCGTAAGTACCTTAGAGTAATAACAACAAAGTATAGAGCACGCATAACCAAGTGGGAACAGTAGGCAAGGGTGAGAACAACGCTGTGTTGTCACCGCAAGCACTAGTAGTCATCATCGAGAGCTCGAAATGTTTATGTCAGGAGCAAATTTTTGTGTATTATTCGATATTTAACACATTGAAATGGTTAAATGTGCGGTTCAGACGTGTAAAAACGATACCCAAAATAAACAAACTATAATTCTGATGTAACATTTCATAAATAACTAATAGTTTTAATATATTTATTTATTTATTTATTTACACTTTATTGTACAGTAACAAAAATAGGAAATACAAAACATGGAACAAAAGGTACAAAAGGCGGTCTTATCGCTCTAGAGCGATCTCTACCAGACAACCTTTACAAAATTATACAAAAGTATTTAGCAATTAAAAATAAAACACAAAAAAAAAAAAAACAAAAAGAGAAACATTATAAAATAGGTCAGTAAGTATGTGAACTTTAGTCAGTATATCGTATCGACCCATAATATAAAAATAAGTAACACATAATGAGATAACGATATAAAACATAATATACCTACATATGAAAACATTTATAAACAAATACATAATATATAATAAAATACACAAAATAATACATAATTAACGAATACTCTCTTAATCTTATACTGAAGATAAATAATGTGTTTTTAGTTTTAATTTAAACGAGTTCAGCGAAGAGGCAGATTTTATTTCATATGGAAGTTTGTTCCATAACGACACTGCTCTCACAGAGAATGAATTATTAAAACAGTGGGACTTATGAAGAGGAGTGCTGAGCATGAGATTATCAGCAGATCGTAATATTCTGTCGTGGTTCTCATGGCGATATTGAAATAAGTCTTTGAGATAACTCGGTCCCGCGGAATTAAACAGCACCCGGTACAGTAACGAAAGAATATGTGTATCCCGGCGAAGTCGGATTGGGAGCCACTTGAGTTTAGAACGGTATTCGGAGACATGGTCATATTTACGAAGACCAAATATGAAACGTATGCAAAGGTTTTGAAGCCGCTCAAGTTTATTTAGAAGTTCTTCTGTAAGGTCAAGATAGCTGGCATCGGCATAGTCAAGAACGGGAAAGAAGAGAGTGTGTGCTATTGAGATTTTGGTGGGTATTGGCAAAAGATTGCGCAAACGTTTTACGGAACTATTGACGGCAAACATCTTCCTGCTCACTTCTTCAACTTGATACTTCCAGGAAAAACTCTTGTCAAATATAATGCCCAGATTCTTGACAGTGTCACTGTAGCAAATCTGTACACCATTGAATATTACAGGATTAATTGTGTCGAAGTTTAAGCGATTAATCAAGTTGGTACTGCCAATAATTATTACTTGTGATTTAGTAGGATTTACTGTTAGCCCGTGTGATTTGCTCCAATTAGATATTCTAGCAAGGTCACAGTTAATATTTTCTAAGGCCATGGGTAGGTCGTCGAAAGAGCAATGGCGATATATCTGCAAATCGTCTGCATACATGTGGTAGGAAGAAGATAGGTTACAAGTTATTGAGTCTATGAAAATTGAGAAGAGAAGAGGAGACAACACGCCACCCTGCGGGACACCGGCTTCGAGTTGGACCCAAGAAGAACAAGCATAGTCAGTGTATATACGTTGCCGACGTCCACGCAGGTATGTATGAAACCAATCAATTACTGATGGAGATATGTTAAGAGACCGTAGAATTTGGAGTAAAATGTCGAAGTCGACTGAACTAAAAGCATTACTGAAATCAAGTAATGCTAATATTGTAAGCTGTGTATTTTCTTTTGCCTTGCGAATGTCATCGGATATTTTAACCAGAGCTGTAGTAGTGCTATGTCCGGTCCGAAAGCCTGACTGGTGGTTACTAAGAATATTATTCTTTGTAATAAAATGCGTTAATTGCTCATGTATAAGCCGCTCTAGGACTTTGGATAGGTAAGGTAAGATAGAGATGGGGCGAAAATCATTCAAGAGTGTGGAAGAGGATTTTTTAGGGAGAGGGATCACCTGGGCGTTTTTCCATTGCGTAGGAAAAGTGTTGGACAGGACGGAATTATTAAATATAGCAGTGATTATGGGAGTAAGGAAATCCAGGAGAGGAATAATCATGTTACGGCTAATGCCGTCGAAGCCAACTGCATTAGATGTAACAGATGTGATGGCTCTCTTAACACCACGTTCAGTAAATTGAGAAAAAGTAAAAGAGTCGAATGATGGGGCAGGCAAAGATGAAATATTGTTTAATGTGTTGGACTTATCATAGGCGTCCATGCGGCAAGTAGAAGAGAAGTGATTATTTAATGAATTTATGTCGACGTTGCTTGGAATATTATTATGTTTATTTTTGCCTACACCCAATGTTTTAAGAAACTTCCAGACCTTAGCTGGATTTTCATTAGTGACGGAGTTGTGAATATAGCGTCGTTGTGCGTCCCTACACATTGTATTACATCGATTTCGCAGTTGCCGATATCTGTCTCTGTTGATCTCTGTAGGATCTTTTTTGTATCGCAAACGTGCACGATTGCGCCTTGCCATAAGTGCCTTTAAGTCGTCAGAAAACCAAGGAGCAGGAAGATGTTTTATTTTAACAGGTCGTACTGGGGCATGGTGGTCATAAAGCTGGGTAAGCAAAGAGTTAAATTTTTCCACTTGTAAGTCAACTGTCTCAGCATTTAGGACCCCGTGCCAATCCAGTTTTTGAGCATCTTCCAAAAGGTTATTTAAATCAATACCACCAAAATTTCTCTGCAGAAGGGTTCTCGGTTTTGATTTTGGAGGGCGAATCTTGTAAGATAGAAAGAGGAGATCATGATAAGAAAATGCATCAGCATCCAGTTTTCCAAATTTTTGGACATGGATTAAGGAGTAGACAATCATCAAATCAAGAAGTGATGGCGTGGAATTAGGGAAGTGATGAGTTGCTGCTGAAGGTAAAATATGCATGTTACATGAGTTTATAAGTGAACGTAGAGTGCAGGATCGGTTGTCATTTTTTAACAGGCAGGTGTTAAAATCACCCATAAGTATAATATGTTCATATGGTGGTATTAAAAGTTCAAGCGTTTTTTCAAAAGATGAGAAATAGTGACGTGTTGAGGGAGGACAATAAATAACACCTAATAAAACCTTATTAACGCCAAATGATACCTCTATAAACAGGTATTCTGCCTCATCAGAGTTGATTGATGAATGTGTTGATGCATTAACCACCTTGTATGGGATGTGTGACCGCAGGTAAATCGCAACCCCACCTCCTGTGCGCTCAGGGCGATCATTGCGTATTAAATGAAAGCCAGGCAAGGAGTAAGATGATGATGGGAGACAGGGTTTCAACCAAGACTCGGAAATAAGAATGGCATGTATACCCTTATAGTCGAAGGATGCCAGCATGTCAGGATAGTGTGCCGGGATACTCTGCGCATTGAGATGTAAGACATTGAAATTTTTCAGTAATCCTGAGAATTCTGACTCTATTTGGGATGCAAGAGGAACTGAAGTACTGTAAAAGCTTCCGCTGCTGTCTAATTCTGAAGAGGAACATGATTCAAAGTCCGGCGATAAACTATTATCAACCCCATTGTTTTCATTATCAATTGATGTATTCATTTATACATAAATATAAATAATAAGAATTAAATAAATAAGATAATATATATAATCTATATAAAATAATAATATATATAAAATAACAGAAAACAAAACTAGCTTAAGTAGCTTAAAATTAAAAGGGTACGACCCACCAGCATTAAATAAGCACATTAAAATATTACAAAAACAAACAAAAATTAAACTTTAAACATAAGTACAAATTATTACGTTGCGTTGAGAAAAACATGGAACGGGACTTCTCAAACTATTATAAGTTTTGAACGCACAACACAGACACGGCGCTTTGTCAATCAGACCGTAAACGTCATTAGTTGTCAGATAAGTGAGATCTGTCAGTGAAAAATATGTTAAGTGAGTGACAAACAAAACAAACATTCAATAAAATGACGTAACAACTAACATATCATCGTAGTAATAATAATGAAAGTAAAAACTAGGCTACGTTTATTTTTTTACAATTCGCCTTCTCGTGTTCGTCGCTGCCTTTGGTGTTGTCGGCTTCGAGGTTTGAGCTAGCGAGCTAACAGTGGGCTCTGCTCCAATTTCCGGAATTTGCAATAGGTCGGACTCAACAACAATCCTATGTCGTACATCATTGGAATCTAGAACATACACATAGCCAGCATGGGTCCAGCTTTTCGAAACACCGAAACGCTGGCGAGCCGCTATAAATGCCTGGTGTCGAAGCTTGGTTAAAAATTCCGATAAGGTGACGCCGGTGCCCTTCAACAGAGTTTTCTTCGACCAGACCGTCTCTTTAACGTCAAGATCACGAAATTTAACGAGTAACGGCCTTGGCTTACCTTCCCTTGGGCGACCCAAACGATGGCAGCGAGCTATGTTGCATTTGGTGATGGAGCCAAGTTTGAGTTTGGACTGTAACTGATGAACTACTGATGAAATTGGATCTTCGTTATTGTCTTCCGGAACACCATGTAGTAACAAAATATTCAACCGACCTTGCATGTCAAGCCTGTCATATTCTCGTGCTAGCAGTTGTATTTGGCTTTGCAAGCTGCCGAGTGTAGAAAGTACAAACTTTTTGAAAGCCGCATATTCTTGTGCCAAGGATGAAGGTGGGCCTGCAGTAGTGGTTTCATTAAGGAGTCTCTCAAATTCGTCCATCCGTGTACCAAAAATATCTTTTAAATTGGTTAATTCTTGCATGAGCACCATTGTTTAATATTTATGTGGGGTTATGTGACACAATGTATAATTTGTAGGAAAATAAATGTGAAAGCTGGTATGTAGCACTTTAGCAAATCATATGATAGTGATTTACTGTGAATTTATTGTATAATTCTTTGTTTATTTAATTAAATTAAAGGAGCTTTACAAAACTTGTGCTACTTTTCTGTCTACCCCCAACCAAAAAAGTCTACATTGTCTACATTGTAAACTCTATATAACGACACTGAAGGGACTGTGCATTTTATGGCGTTATAGAGAGTTGTCGTTAAATGGAGAGAAGAAACATCAGAATTAGAAAAAGAAAAAGTTTATTTCTGACTATTGTTAGTAGTTATGTGCATAAAAAAGAATGTTATTTTAACGCTATTGCGTATAGTCTGTTATTTTTGTCTGACGTCTTTTGCTGGACCAGTAATTTTGTTGTATTTTTTTACTTATTTGTTGATATGATGACGCTGCTTGAATTTTCCGAGCCATCCTTCTGATGCTTTGAAAGAAGTTAAACCAAGTTCTTCAGCAAAATTCTCCGCCTTAGCTTTCACGAGCGGCCCCGAGATAGGCATATTATTTCACAACCCTATCTGTCATAATATTCATCTGCCTACGCTACGCATTAGGCGGAAAATGCAATATGCGCGCTCTGTACCTAATATTATTACTCTAAAGAAGGTCTCCAACATTATCTTTACCTTCCTATTAGGTTTATTGAAGCTTAGTAGTAGGCTGTTGTGTAGCACCAGCAGATCATTTAAATCCCTTTTAATTCAAGGTGCTCTTATCAGCATTGGAAGTTTCACTAAATTATGACTACTGATAAAAATTTTGTTTCGCAGAGTGAAGCTTTACATACAGTTATGTACGATTGTGCATGGTATGAGCAGGACTTAAAGTTCAAGCGAGCATTTCGTTTCGTCATGACGCGTATGAGTCGACCGCTTCATATACGTGCAGGACACTATATTACGTTGTCGCGCCAGACTTTTATAGCGGTAAGTTGTTACAACACGATTCATCAAAGAAAGGAATTGAAAATGGCGGCGCTTATCATGTTCTTTCGCTCGTACACTAGTGCTGTCTATAGGTACTCACTCCATGGCGTACGGTCAGTAAAAAAAGTTTTCAGTTTAATAAATTGTTATATTATATTTTTTATAAATAATTAAATAGGCGCCGTTTTAAATAGAGGGTGTTTGTATAAAAATGTTATGTTGCATCGTTGCATTAAATAAAGTCGTTGCACATCGAATTAATGGCATACACACAACTGGAAAAGATTTGATATCAATCTTTTAATTTTATAAATACTGCTATTTTATTGCTCTATGATAGGTACATTATTACATATACAATTAGTACATTAAATAAAAATATAATTATTATTATAAAAGATCTACTTTTTGACGACCACTTTGGCGATAGGGTAAACCTGTTGCGGGTTCGAATCCCGCACGGAACAAGAAAAAAAAATGATCCGCGTCTGCGTCTTTATATTCTAGGATCGCTACATGGTATCCCATAACACAAGCTATGCTTACTTTGGGGCCATGTAGTTGGTGTGATTGTCTGGGGATTTTATTTATTTATTTATTTTTCAATGATTGATGATTTAACTTTGATAAACTATAAATAAATTAATAACTTTAACAAATAAATATAATAACTCAATAGAATATTATATTAAATAATAATAATTTAGTTAGACATACAAATATGCTTCTATGCTGGACTGGGAGCGAAAGAAAAACATAGAATGTGCCAGCTGCTTCTCTTCCCGGGCATACTGTAAAAGTCAGTTAAGGGACCGAGGTGTTATGGGAGGCTTTTTTGTGGGCGATAGGCTGACCCCCTGTCACTGCAATAGTCTCTCTCCACTATTATAATGCTTCCAAATTTGTCAAACGTGACATCAGATGGTCTTGTAACCTCTGGTGTTCTGCCTACCCCATACGGGATACAGGCGTGATGTTATGTATGTATGTATGTACATACAAATAAAAATTTCAATAGTGTGCTTTAAATTTCGAAATTAATACTGGACAAGAACTGTAAACAAATAACAAGAAATATATAATTTTAATATGAATTTAGGAACAAAAAGCAGTGATTCTGAAACAGACTGAAAATCCTCTTCCCTCTCGCTCTTACTAGAGTAAACAACTGTTTTTGTGCTCTCGTACAATTAATTAAATCTTTGCTGTAAACTGGTCAATAAAACATACAAACCTGCGATAAACAAGTGGCCCAAACTCAAACAAAGCATAAACAAATCAAGAACTGGCTGTTAAGGGAGCACTAGGAGACTAATATACGAAAACTTTTTGCACCAAACGGTCAGTGAAAGCTTTCTTTGATTCCATTGTGTTATTCAAAAACTTTTCTGCCAATAGCACTTACGCTTTGGTTTTGTTATTCTTTTATTTCACCTTCGAAATTAGTAAACAAACCTGACAAGTGACAGACAAACTGGCGGAATACCAACCCAACACGAACTGTCTCTGTCAATCAACCGTTTATTGCCAATATCAAAAATCAAGCATAAACTAAGGGTACTAACACACTATACTAAGCAAGAAACGGGACAAGATAACTTCGACGAGTCTAGCGCTTATACGTAAACCAGTATATATCGTCCCCGCACCGTGCTTACTGGCAGAACTGAAGCTACATTGGACGAAGAGCATTTGTGTACATTGTGTAAACTTCGCTACCAACTGTTACACTGAGACCCATACTTACTTATTTAACTTACTTTTTCCTGGTACCTTTCAATCTCGCCATGTCACTCAGACGCACTCCCCCAACGACACCTACTACGTCAGATAATGACTCTAGCCGCCTTACAACAGCGGCCGTTTCGGCGCTAAATTTAAATCGTTCGTCTAAAGCTGAATCCGATGTAAATGTTACGACTCGTAATAAGAACGTAGTAAATGCAGAAATGAAAAAATTCATAAGGGAGATGATTGATGCGCTTCGGGACGACATGCAGAACAGACTACTCTCATTACAAGAGAGTATAACAAGGATTGAGGGCCAAAATGAGGAGCTGCAAAGGAGCGTATGCTTTTTATCGGAAAAACACGACACATTCGTTAAAAGAATTGAAGTACTGGAAACGGAACGGCGAGAGGATCGTAAAGTTATTAAACAACTGGAAGACAAGCTAGAGTTTGTCGAACGCAAGATCTCCTTCTCAAGTATTGAACTTAGGAACATCCCTGCCAAAAAAAACGAAACAAAGAGTGAATTGAGCATGGTCATAAGCTCCATAGCAACTACATTAAATTCTCCAATTGATAAAACTGAAATTAAAGATGTATATAGAGTTCAGACACATAAGGAATCTTTAAAGCCCGTTATTGTGGATTTCTGTTCTGTCATAAAGAAAGAAGAGTTCCTGATGGCTGTGAAGATATATAACAAGACTCACTCTACAGATAAGTTAAGTACTAAATGTTTAAATCTTGGCGCACCCCATAAACCCATATATGTTTCAGAATACCTAACATATAAACTCAGAAAGCTCTTCTTCGCATCAAGACAGTTCGCAAAAGAAAATAACTACAACTATTGCTGGACCTCTCGCGGTACAATTTATTTAAGAAAAGCTGAGGGTGCTCCGTCCATAAGAGTTTTTAGTGAGGAAGATTTGAGTAAGCTGAATAATAAGGATTGACTACATAGTGAAAGTTCATATTATTTAGTTAGCATTTACCAAATATTACTATTTTTTTGTTTTGTTTATCGTAACATTTTTGATCTCCCTTTACTTATTTTACTTTTTTCAAACAGAGAGCAACATAATTGTTTACTGCAGATTACTTTTCAACAAATTACACATTATACACTATTTATTTACACTTCACGTATTAACGCCTATACTTCTATGCTATTAATGAAAATAATATTCCAAAATGGCCAAGTGAAACTCTTATCAACGTATACTCGACACCACGTTCCAAATACTATTGTTTGTAGGTTTAATTTTTGTGCTGATGTTTTGCCTGTTTTCTGCTCATTCCTATACATATATCAAAATTCAGTGATTTAGATATAATAAATGATATCGATTCTATTTCGGTATCCAAGGCTACAGAATCGAATGTGGAAAATTGTCACAAGCTTGTAGTGTCACCATCGAGCTTAAAAATACTTACACAAAATATAAGAAGTATCGGTCAATGTACACGTTTTGACGATTTTGTAACTTTGCTGGTTAGACTCAAAATTACCTGTGACATTATAGTTTTAACAGAGTGCTGGCTTTCAAGTTGTACGGCTATTCCGAGTCTTGATGGTTACGACTACATTACAAACAAAGAAAATTATTTCCAGAATGACGGCTTGGTTCTTTTTATAAGAAACGGCCTCAAATTTACTACCCAAGACCATTCTTATAAGGGATGTAACTGTGTGGTACTTAAGTCCGATACCTTGGCTGTCATTTCAATCTATCGCCCACATGCTTATGACAAAGAGACTTTGACTAAGCAAAAATCTCTTGATAATTTTTTTGATTTTATTAATTCCCTTTTGTTACTTTACTCGTCCTTCAAGAACATCATATTGATAGGTGACATAAACATAAATATTCTGCAACACGAGAACAACATTGACCAAAACTGTAGTAAATATCTTAATCTTTTGGCATTTCATGGTCTTCTATCCTGCCACTTTTATGTTACTCGTGATGAGAGTAACTCTTGCTTGGATCATGTTTTCTTTAAATCTAGCTATGCTTCATCAACAATAGTTATACAAACTAACATTACAGATCACAGGCCAGTCCTATTTGAGTACAATACCGAGCTAACTCCAAACCCCGCTAAAAGGTTAAAGTACAAGATTGACTACGACGGTATCCAAAAACATCTGGAATCTTTAGACTTTCAAACAATTTTGACATCTCATGATCCAATTTTTGCAATTGATTCACTGATTTCCATACTTCAAAATACAATTAAAGATCACAGCTTAGCTATCAAAATCAGTTCAAAAAAACTTATAAAAAAGCCTTGGATGACTGAAGGGTTATTGAGGTGCCAGAAGAATAAAGACAACCTGTATGCTAAATGCAAGGGCGATCCCACAAATGAGGTATTGAAGACGACCTACCAACGATACAAAAAGTTCTATTTCAATCTTCTTAAAACCTTGAAGAGGAAGTATAACAGGGAGCAAATAGTTAAAGCAGGAAACAACTCAAAGCTTCTTTGGAAGGCTATTAAATCTGTAACTTTCGGTAATAAAAAAGAAACGTGTGCCCAGCAACTGCTTAAGAATGGCTTTGAGCAAGAATCTATTAATACCGTAAACAACTATTTTGCAAACGTAGGTAGTTCTTTAGCACAAAATATTCCACAGCCTTCTTTTCCCGACTTTGAAATACCTAATAGCTCTGAGGCTTATGTCCACAGCCCGAATTCTTTTGTCTTGACTCACACTGACACTTCTGAAGTCATAGGGATTATTTCAAATCTGAAAGTGGAATGTTCCGTGGGTTGGGATAACATTTCAAGTCAACTTTTAAAAAACTGCAAGGCAATACTTTCCCCAATATTAGTGCACATATTTAATTTGTGTTTAGATTTAGGCGAATTTCCGGAAAACCTTAAAAGAGCCATCGTTATACCTATACATAAGTCGGGGAGTCGAGATAGTGTCAACAACTATCGGCCTATTTCATTATTACCAATCCTCTCAAAAGTCTTGGAAAAAATTATTAATAATCGTCTGGTTAGCTATCTTGAGAAATACAATTTACTGTCGAAGAATCAATTTGGTTTCCGCAGAGGCAAATCTACTGCTGATGCTGTTCTAAAACTAACATCTTTTGTTTCTAAACAACTTGACTCTCATAAGAAAATAATTGCAATTTTTCTTGACCTAGCAAAGGCCTTCGACACTGTCTCGATTCCTCTACTACTAAATCGCTTAGAACAACTTGGTATTCGGGGATCTCAGCTGGATCTTTTTAGGAGTTACCTAACCGGCAGGTGTCAGTCCGTTAAAATATGCGACTTTTTCAGCGATGACTTACCTCTCTCACATGGAGTCCCCCAGGGAAGTATTCTTGGCCCCACCTTGTTTCTTATATACATCAACAATCTTTGCTTCTTAAATACAGGTGGAGAATTACTCTCATACGCTGATGACACGGTTCTGTTGTTTTCTGGGAACACTTGGGATGACACACTTGCCTTAGCTAGGGATGGGCTCGATAGAGTGACTCTTTGGCTGCAACAAAACGTCCTTACCCTAAACATCTCAAAGACTAAATATATGTCTTTTTCGATTCAGAACTCAACTCAACCTCCTGAAGACTTCACCTTGACAGCCCATGCTCCTCAGTGCTCAACATTAAATTGCTCTTGTCCACCTCTAGAACGTGTTTCTACTTTCAAATATCTGGGTATAGTTATCGACCAAAACTTAAATTATAGGTCACATATTTCACATCTTAGTACAAGGATTAGGAAGCTTATTTTTACTTTTAAAATTTTGCGACATGTCATGGATCCTAACTTACTCAAACGAATATATTGTGCACTCTGTCAGTGCCTTATAACTTACTGTATAACGTCTTGGGGTGGAGTACACAAGACCATTATGCTGGGTCTGGAAAGATCACAGCGTATCTTACTCAAGGTATGCATGTTTAGGCCCTTTCGTTTTCCTACCACTCTATTGTACAATTCATGGGAAGTCCTTACAGTAAGGCAGCTTTTTGTCCTATCACTAATTCTTTACCAACATAAGAATACTATCTTTGATCCTACATTAAATCTTAAGCGCAGGGCAGACATTATTTGCATGAAAGAAAAATTCAACACAAAATTTAGTAACAAATTCTACCCTTTCCTTGGACCTTACTTGTATAATCTTTTAAATCGACTTTTAAACCTGCATAACTTGACTAAATTTGAATGCAACCGTAGGGTATCATCTTGGCTTCTCACACAAAGCTATGAACAAATCGAATATCTTCTGACTCCATTAGAATAAAATAAAACAAAATACGCAGTTTTTCTGCCTTTCTATAAACATATTTAATAGTAGTTACACACACATTCACACACAAACACTCACACACTAACACACAACATAACCACACTGATGCTCTCTTGAAAATTTATTTTATATACTTTTAATTAAACTTTAATATTTTACACATAATAATTTATTGTTTGTTTTTGGTGTCCAATGTGTAAACTTTAGAAATTGATAACTGGTTTTGTTAAGATTAATATGGGTTGAGCAAAAACTACTTATCCTATGGCTACAGGGCTCTGCCCTTTCTTAGGAAGTAGTGCACTCAGTAAAAATATAAATAAGTGTTAACTGTAAGTTTCAGCAAACTGTATTTTTACTGTAAAATTTTATGTACCTCATTTGTGAAATAAACAATTTATTATTATTATTATTATTATTATAGATATCAAATAGTCATTTGACGATATGATGACTACACAGAATATTTTAGCATCGATCTCGGTGTTAGACACGGCTGTGTGGCGCCGCGCCTCCATGGCTGTTCAACCTATTCATGGATAGCTGTTTGAAAGATCTGAAAGAGTCTGAATGGGGTTTAAAAATGAATGAAAAAGTGATCAAAACTCTGCTCTACGCCGACGACTAGGTTCTACTTGCATCGTCAGCGTCGGAATTGCAACAAATGGTCACTGTGATGCATGATTCGTTTAAAAGAAAAGGTGTGAAAGTGAATGTTAGAATGACGAAAGTTATGGTTGTGGAGAGGAATGAAGATATGACGGAATGCAATATTATGATAGGGGACGAAAAAGTGGAACAAGTGAAAGAGTTTGTTTACTTGAGGTCCTTGTTTCCAAGAGATGGGAAGTATGACGCAGATATTGAAAAGAGTGTAAAAGCTGGAAATTGTGTTAATGGCGCCATATACTCAATAATGGCAAGCAAAACTATACCAAATAAGGTTCGTCTTGTCGTGGTTGAGGGAGTTTTGGAGCCAACGCTTACGTATGTTAGTGAATCTTGGGTGTGGTGGAAGAGACATTAAAGCAAGATTAATGCTGTGGAGATGAGAGCTTTGAGGATTATTTGTGATATTGAGTGATAGGGTGCGCAAAAGTGAAATAAGAAAGAAATTTGGATTGAAAGAAAATGTAGTGACTAAGATTGAAAAGAGTATGCTACGGTGGTTTGGCCATTTGGAAAGGATGAGTGAAAGTAGATTTACGAAAGAGGTGTACAGAGCAAGAATGGATGGTGCTGTCGGAAGGGGCCGCTCTAGGCGAACGTATGCAAATTGGCGACATTCTTAAAAAGGGCCTAGTTAAAAGTACCCGTAACCGGCGATCATGTATGAAAAGATTAATGAGCAAGGAGGAAGCGAAAGAGGTATGTCTGGAATTCTGGATCGAAGCAGTTGGTGTTCCCTTGTCTCTGCCTACTCCAAGGGGAGACAGGCTTGAGGTTATGTATGTATGTATCTGACCATAATGATAGCGAGGACTCTTGGGATGAAGAAATGTTGGGAACTCCTTACCCTTTGATGATCCCGGAGAAGGATTCTCCTGAAATTTTATTATTTAATTTGCACAGAAACGGACATAAGGTCTTTTTATCCCAAAACACTGCCCTGTTTCCGATGAATAAAATAATATATTATGGCGTTATACTACGGGTCCCATCTGCTCAATTCTACTTAATGCCGAATGGTATTCTACCATTTGTTTACCCAGGGTGCTAGAAAAAGTTCACTAAAGACGACCAAAAAGCCGCGTTCTCATACATCATGATCACGCTTCTTCGTACCAAAATAAAGAGAATTTTGAAAGCAATAACCATATTTTTTTGGTTATGTTATAACTAAGTTATGTTAAGTTACGCAAAAGAGTTTGGGTTCGAGTCCCAGTCGAGTCAGTTTATGAGAAGAACTTTTCTGAACTGGCTCAGGTCTGGGTGTATATGGTACCTACCCCCCAGTTCCGATGTGTGATCTTTATTCCATAACACAAGCTTAAATAAAAAGTTTAAGGCCACATGCTTCGGTAGTTGGTATGTAAGTTTTGATACTTTATTGTTAATATTATTCATTTATTTCAGATACTTCGCATGTCATATTCCTACTTTGCAGTACTCAACCAAACGTCAAATAAAACTTAGAAGAACTTTGCAGAAATTGAATTATAGAGCACGGGCTTAAGTTTACAAAGTATCCACATCAAATATCAGTTAGCTGCACTGAAACCTAGCTATTAGTTTGTTTGTTAATTGTCACCTATGTAGATTGTTTGTAAACAAAACTAATTAAATAAAAGTTTGTGATTGTAGATTAAAACAAAGGTAGTTGAAGAAATAAGCTTAAATAAAACATTATTTATGGAGTTTGTTATGATATCGCTTAAACCTTAATTAATTGCGTGAGGTCCATTAGATCCCTAGTGTTTTTGTTGTTTAGCACGTTAGAAGAGTTTCAGCTGTAAGCTTTGTTTTGTTCAACAATACTCCCCTTTTACCACATTAGTACGTCAAGAAAGTTGATTAAAGTTTAACGATCCGTCCTTGAGAACTACAATCCAGTGGATATATTAAAGCAGATTTAACTATTTTTATTACTTTTTTAAAAAAGATCCTACCGGCTAGCTTGAACTATTAAAATATTTAAAAAAAAATTGGGTAAGAAGTAAAGAATATGTAGGTACTCACTCGGACTTCAACTGAATGCTGAAAATACTTCAAAAGACTTTTTCAATTATTACCTAAAGTGATTCTATGAAAGAATCTTGTCTACAGCCATACCGGCTGGTCCTGGGTTCGAATTCCGGTATCGGCGGATATTTTTGTGATGAACACAGATATTAGTCGTCAAGTCATGGATGTTTATTTAAGTTTATTTTAATAAAAAATATGTATTTATTCAATATTTCTTAAGTCTCTCAGTTATCTAGTATCCATAACACAAGTTCTTTAAGAAACAATTTGGGCTCGATAATGTTGTGTGAGTGTCAGAAATATTTATTATTTATTTATACACATCCAAAATTATAACTCTCACATCTCTTGGAAGTGGCTCAATTGCTTTTTAAGCCCTTAGTCAAATTCTAATCTTATGAGGCCTAGGGTAAAAAGTGTGACCAATAGGCAAGTAAAGTGAGTAAAGTTAAAGGTATTTTTGCACCTAACAATTCTTCACTACTTTATATGAACACATACCTACAGTTACAGAAAATTGGAGCCTAAACACAAGAATACATAATAGGAGGCATCTTCGAAAGTAGATAAATATGTATAGGCATCCGGGTGAAGCCACCCCATTACAACAGAATAGACAATTTGTCTCGAGTACTTGTTTCATATTTACTTATTATAAGATACTTAGATGCATATGTCGGTCTAAGTATTTCGATAGAATGAAAAAAGTTTATCATCCTGTATATACAATTTTCAAATCTTTCTAAAGTTCGCTATATAAAGCAATTGGATAAAACATTTTAGCACCTTCTGCTTGAAGTTTCCTTGTCAAGATGACCATTAAAATTGAAGATCTTTTTCTAAGCCACGCGAGAAACATTTTATCACTAAATGGTCTATGGATTCAACCGAAAAACCACGCAAAGCTTCACCGCTCTTACATGCTTTTGGTCATGTTTACCCAATATGCTTTTCTTTTCGCTGAGTTTATTTACATTGCTGGTGTATGGGGAGATATCGACGCAGTATCGGAATCCTCTTTCATGCTCTTTACTCAAGCCTCCGTTTGCTACAAATGTACGCGATTTGTGGTTAAAAAAGATTCGTTACTTGACCTATTGGAAATAATGGAAAGCAAACCGTTTTCGCCACAAAATTCTAGACATATCAGGTTGGTTTTATTGATTTTATTAATTTCATATTAAGGATTTTATTTTATTCTAATTGTTCTTTTTGTGTTCATTGATATAGCTTGTTGCGAGTTCAATCTAGGAGAATTAAACGCCTGTGTTTGTTTTTTCTGACAAGCGCTTGTACAACTTGTACGCTTTGGTGCGTCATACCCTTATTCGATGACCCTAACAATAGATCCTTTCCATTCAAGATATGGTAAGTCTTTTGCTTCTCTACCTATATTATAATCTTAGCATTTTGATTTTCTCTGCTTCTAGATATTGCAGACCTGAGAATTTTATATTAGATAATTTCAGCTTGAGACCTCGCCAAATTCTTGAAATAAAGTTTCTTGACAAAAAAAATACGAAGTGATTCTAAATAACTATAAGTAAAATTAAATTAGAACAATTAAAATGACTTAAAATATTTGTAGCTTCAAACTTATGCAATATTATCCAGCATAATCTGAAAGTAAGTACCTAGGTACCTCCTATATCTTAGAACCACCCCTACGGTGGTTTTTTATGTCCTAATAACAAATCCCACTTTGATTTGGTTCAAGGATGCCTGTGGATCCCCACTACTCACCTGGATATCAATTAGGATATCTGTATCAGATCATCTGCATCTACATCAGTGCCCTGCTCTTCATAGGAGTTGACAGCATCACCCTTTGTATGATAATGTTCAGCTGTGCCGAACTTGAGATTATAATGGAAAAAATAAAACAGGTAGATATAAATAAAATTGTTAATTATATAAGAGTTACTTGGTCAGTCAACTCATGAGTTATTTCAATCTGTATTTAGGTAAGTACCTACGCCTTTTCTGAGGAGGCGTTTTTCTGTAGTTATTTAGCTATACAACGATACTTTTTGTTTAAGCGAAATCTAGTACACGAGTCAAATATTTTCGTTAAAAATATCAGTAGGTAAACACAAAATTATAATGTTATCTTAAAAACTTAGCCAGTATCAAAGCCTCTTATGATGTCTTGGCTTTGTCGCGCGAGTAGGGAAACCCAGCGTGCAGCGCCGCGCCTATTCGCTACCGCTTTATGTTACGTAAATAGGCGTGCGAGTGAGTGTGATCATTTTCTCATTAGATTATTGAATTAAAATATAACATGTTATAATAGTATATTATGTAACAAGTGAGCGAAGTTGCTAATTACAGTCGAGGCTTAATAATGAGCCGAGACTGTAATTAGCAACGCTCACGAGTTACATACGACGTTTTTCAACACACTTGTGAGTAAAAGACAGACATACGTGATCATAAAATAACAAACACACTTAATAACAAAGCTGTGAATTGTGATTGAAAAATGGCGCCGAACCTCGCGCATGCGCGTAGGTTTTTTTTTCTGACAAATGTGTCAATGTCTGTATAGCATATACAGCCTATTTTACGTGAAAATGTTTAATTTGGAGTGGTAAATGAAAATATTTTAATGTTTTATAACAAATTATTGTAAATTGTGAACAATTTGTTTGATATACATATTTGTTTTACTAATATTTAGGCGCAAACATTTAAAAATGTATATGGATTTGAAGTGGTATAAAACCTTTTTGTTGTTTGTGAAAATATTTAATGTATACCCCGGATCAATAAAATATGCTCTGTTTACTCGCATGTAATTTGCACAAAGGTACAATTCAACTTTGTAGGATTCATTATATTATGCACTAGGGTATAATATATTATGCACGCGTGACTTATAGCCCAGTTTATAGTTCTAAATTCAATAGAATAAGGCTCACTTTACGAGCAAGTGTGTTGAAAAAACTATAACAATCGAATCTGTTACCGATTCTGACGAACTGTTTTCAGGTTTCGTATAGACAAAAAATAACTTTTTAAAAATAAAATAACGTATCTCTTCTCTATTCTGCTGCTCACCAGTTATTTCATATTTCTTACCTAGTACTCCTATATACCTACTCAATATTTTTAGGTGCTAGAAGTTCCTTTATTTTTGAAAAAAGATGAAAAAGTAGAACGCTTGGCGAAAAATAACAATATTTTAGTCGAATGTCTTGCTCAACATCAAGAAGTAACAAGGTAAGAGTCAAAGATGAATAATAAACAACAAAAGTAAATATAGAAATAAGTACAATATTAGGCAATAGGTCTACCTATAATACTGGAGACTAAAAAGATTTTTTTTTAATACAGGGTGTTTGGTAACTGGATGCAAAGCTGGAAGGAGGTGATAGTCTAAATGAGAGTGATAGTTCTTTCATTTAAGTAAATGATAACTTAAATGAAAGAACATTTGCCAAGCATGTTTTTAAAATGAATAACCAAGAGTATTTTAGTTTTTGTTTAATCCATCCCAAATTTTATAATACTTTTTTTATTTTCAAATCTCTTCAGTTCTTTTTTCTTGATAAATTACAGTCACTGTATACATTAGACATTAAACAATCCAAAACAGAAAATAAAAAATACCTACCTACAGTAACAGAAGTACAGTTAGAGGTTTATTGTCAAATTTTAGAGGTTTCTTGGAAAAACCTCAAATCTTTAATAAAAAAAAAACTATCACACTCCTTCTAAGACATGTACCTATGGCTCAAAATGTTTTTAATGGTCTAGACTGTCACCTCCATCCAGCTTTGCATCCTGTTAACAACACCCTGTATATAAAATTTGGTATTTCATCTAGGTCCGAATTATCTTTACAATTTTGCTATTTTGATGGCAATTTGTATCCCTTTACTGCAGAAGTCTTCGGGCCGAAGGCGATGAAGTCAGCTCAATAATTTTCATCGCATTTCATTCGCATCTGCAGTGCGATCACAGAACTTTATCGAATCGTATATTAACGAACGTTTACGAATGCTCGTATAGTATGGAGTCGGTTGCAAGTTTTGAGTAACATTGTAATTTATTATTTTACAGATATTTATGAGTACAACATGTTTACAAACATTCAAAATTAACAAGGCACACATTTATTTAAGCTCGCCGTGCGGCAATGGATAGATTTCAATTTTTTCTTAAAAACCGTCTCCATACTATACGAACATTCGTTAACAAACGATTCGATAAAGTTCTGTGATCGCACTGCTGGGTTGTTAATTTTTTTTCCACTTAAAATAAGTTAACTATATTTTGAGAAAGTACAAACCTGTTGGCAAGGTCGGGTTATTACGGTGGGTGATGGAGAGTTTCCAGCTATACCTCTTGTAGCTCTGTGATAGTCTGTCATGAAGTATGTTCTCTCGCATTGTTGTGGAAAAGCTATGAGGAATAGCGATTGACCAGTCTTGGTTGTTTAATTGCGAGTTTCTCCAACATTGTAAGCAATTCTTGGCAATAGACATCTGCCGTCACTGTTGTGCCATTTGTTAATAACTTTTGATGTAGGTTACCAACAATTCCTGCATTGGTTCACCAGTCACCATAATATTTCTAGGAGTAATTATGTAAACCTAGATTGATTATTCATTGTTATATACATACATAACTTCACGCCCGTCTCCTTTTGGAGTAGGCAGAGACAAGGGAACACCAATTGCTACGATCCAGACATACTTCTTTTGCTTCCTCCTTCTTTCGGTAATTACATAAATTAATTTTAGTTAGACCCATAGCATGTCACTAAGATCAATAACTCAGCCTTAGGGTGACCATAAAATATATTTTTTTTCTATCTAAAAATACAGGGTTTATTTTAATTAGCGCATCACCACTTGCAGGCAGCCTCCCTACATCAATCCCAACACCTTTTATTCTGAGACTTTTTAAATTGTTAATCTTAAAAATTAAAGATTTCCCATACAAAAAAAAATATTGTCTCTAAACTGGCGTTACTCTTTTACACTAATGCCACGCACTTTGCTCAAGCCAGGCGCAGCGGGGTGCGGGGTTGCGGGGTGACTTACAAAATACAGAGTAATAAATAACTGAGGGAGCAAAAATTTGTTTGTTATTCTTTTTTGTGTTATTTATCAAGATTTGTAAAAAGTCGTAGAACAAATGTTGTTGGGATTGATGTGGAGAGGCTGCCTGCGAGAGCTGATACGCTAATTAAAATTAACCCTGTATAATGAATAAAGTTTGTACATGTAAAAACTGTACCTTACTATTTTGCAGATTTATAGAGTCGGTAGAAAATGCATATCATCCAAGCATTTTCTTTCAATTAAGCGGCACAGTATTGATAATCTGCATCATTTGCTTACGTATTGTTATGGTAAGTTCAAAACACGATCTAAAAGAATCATGCTGTGATTTTATTTTAGTAGGTATTATAATGAATCTGTTTTGCTACAATAGGTGGCATACAAACACGGCTATCCTGTAAACATATCTGTATCAGTATGACTTATAAAAATACATAAATATTTCAGCGGAGACTACAGATCTTGCAATTCACGATGGCCACTTGTAGTTGAACGTACCTACAACGTACATACGTACGTACATACCTACAACGTGTAACAAAATGGAGAGATGAAACTCAAGGGTTAGTTTCTATACCATACCTAGAATATACAGTAAAAGAATTAGCATGATTAGTGCTGGTATAGACTTTCATACAAATTCATTTAATTATTTTACAACAAAATAATTTGACAACCCTAGTCAACCTAATAAGCTTAAACAAGACTTGTGCCGCAGCCAGTGACCTTATGACCTACTTAATAAAGTTACTTACCTGTGTTAGTTACCCATCACTTTATTTTTACGCCATCTGTTATCGAATAGATTTCATCAAAAGCTAACAGCTGTTTTTAGGGTTGACACTTAGATATTTTGAGCTAAACTTTGAACTTGTTTTTCGGCCGAATCGTAAGGATAACGAATTTATGTAACTGTTACTTATAAACTACTTACATCACCAACCAAACATACAATCCCCTCAAGTATTATCTCTTCATTATGTTACACATTGTATACACTCAACAAGGATTTTTATGCGCATGGCAAAAATTGGAAATAACCGCCTTGGTGTGAAATATCACATATTTATTTTTGTACTATTTATTTAATATTTAGATAAATACACGTCAAAAATCATAAAATGTAGGCTTACCTATGGTGGTGGTGAAAATGAAGAAGCAGTTTTGACTAAGAAAAACAACATAAATTTCCTATAAATCCATAAAAAAAATCCGTCAAAAAATTATTGATATATTGCCTTCTGTACATAATAATAGAGAATTTTATAATTTTTTTTTTTATTATTTTAAATTTCTTAAAACTATTTTTTTATTTTTCAAATTCCATTCTCAGTCATATTTTGTCTAAATCATAATATCTAAAATTAACATATTAGGTAGGTAATACATTTCTTTAAAATTTCACTTTATTTTTTACGCCGACCGACCGTACCGATCTCTCTCACGCACACTTTAGCACGTTTACAGATACGAATTTACTACAAGCAAAGCACGGTGGCCATCGTGAGTTGCAAGATCTATAGGCACATGCAAATATTACTTGTTTCCTACTTTTTAGACCGTGTTTCAGTAGTCGGGTTTTAGTGCTTGAACTTATTTTTTTTCACGTGTTTTGGAGTAATAGTGTTAACATATTTAAACTGTGCTAACAAAGCTGAATTTAATGAAATAAATTTTAAAAAGAATTTGATTGAATTGAATTGATTTTTTTACTTTAACTTATTTTGGAGTAATAATGTATACATATTTGAACTGTGCTAAAAAGCTCTTTTATTTGATAACCCATACGAAACCGTCAATTTTTTTTAAGTTCTTTTCTTTAAGTCCCCTAGAGGGCGCTGTTTATTAACAACCAGGGCCCTATTTCATAAAGCTACAATTCGTGGTAAACTGGCAATTGTTAGCGATTTTCACATGACTTTCGTTTCATAAAACTACAATTCTACAGGTGACATACAAGTGTCAGTAAAAAGCGTTTCATAAAACTTGTCACGACCATTGTCAGGGTTTAAAGTGTTACTAGATGTAAAAAACTTAAAATCCATTTATACCGCATTTCACTCACCTTTGTTGATATCGAAACGTAACTAGAAAAGGGTAAGTATTTACAATTTCGAAACGCATTTCAATTTAAAGCGACGTCTCTCATACTCGTCGTCATCCTTCCATCCATCACAATTTGTGAATCATTAAATACTATATCTCTCTTTCACATACATACTTCCTTAATACTTATTTAAGTCCAAATTAAAGGGTCACCAATCAAAATTACACTTCCTCTCAACAAAATGCATAAATGGTTCTGCTACTTAATGTAGTTTATATTAATATACAAAGTTTGCTAAATGCCCATTTAATTCAATTTCGTGTACAATGGCCAAAATCATCATTATTTTGCATCAATTTCTATCATTTTTCTTCGTTTTTTGCATTTGTAAGTCGTCGACAGGTCGTCGCTTGCCTGTCGGATTGTCAGGACAATTCTACAATTCTTGGTAATTTTACACATGACAGGCGTTTCATAAACGTCAATTCATAGCGATTTGTATGACATTTGTCAGTAGACCGCCTGTCGTTACAATTGTTTTATGAAACGCATTAGGTATGTGACAATTTTGGATGAATTGTCAGGGTTTTATGAAACGCATTTTTGTAATTTTACAATGAATTGCCGACATACAATTGTCGGTCGATTTGAGTTTTATGAAATAGGGCCCAGGCAAACCATGAAAGGGACCTACCGTTAACCGGAGGTTGCTTGAATTTGGACTTGCCTTTTTAGAATATGCTTATTCAGGGGCAGTAGAGCTAAGCTTTTATGCGCCTAAAAGCCAGCTATCTTCCGACTTCCGAGCATCGGAGCACACCTGGTCTTGGGTGCTGCAGACTTGTAAGTAGTGCTCGTAAAGGTTAGCACACTGAAATTTAGACAACAAGAGCCAGTACCTTACTTAAACAGTGTGCTATCATCTTCGACCTCATCTTCATATACACAGCACGTTATAATATAACCCAGGTGAAATTGGGGTAAAACGTCGTCGGGTTTAGTCACTGATAAAAAAGTAGGCAACCAGCGCTGAGCTACCTTGATTGTTTAAGACTATTCCAACCCCTGCGCTACGCAAGAAAGAGAACCTGTGGTCTTGCAATATGCTCATTAATAGGGTGGAATAAATAATTTTATTTTATTTTACTTTCAGGTAGATCCACACAGCGTTCAATTTTTTTCGATGTTTAATTATTTACTAACTATGCTATCCCAACTTTTTCTGTTGTGTTGGTGCGGAAACGAAATGACAATACGTGTGAGTCATCTATTTCTTTTCTATTAGATTAATAGACGCACGTAATCTCTACTGAATTGAGACTTCAATTTTTTCACGATGCTCTCAGTAAAAGGCGTTTTTGCCGGAATTTATCGCATAGACACCGTCCCCTCACTACAGGGACCACGATACCCTAACTGGGTACTTACCGTATTAATAAAGTATTTTTCGCAATTGTGAGAGCGTTATAAAGTGAGCGAATTTCAAATATTTGGCCGAATTTAAAATGTGTTTCAGAATGGAAAACGCTATATTTCGCAGGCCTAAATTGGTGTTACCAATTATGTGGCTCCAAAGTAAGCAGTTAGGTATAAGCTGTAATGGAGGCAAACAGATGCTTTTGAAACTAGAAACTACGGCTTTTTGGAAAAAAAACAGCTAGGAACAGTTCCTTTACTAAGCTAGCTTTAATTAAAAAAAAACCGATAACGTCCTGTAACACTTATTTTGAAGAGGTCTCAGACCACAGATCAGATCAGACCAGAGAAGACCGGGTCAATTCGACGTCGCCTCTATAATAATTTTCTGGACACTTCCAAGTACCAAAGATTGATTTAAAGCGAATTTAGCCTACTTTTTCAATTTCAGAGCGAAAATCTCCGTGATTGTTTCTATTTTTGTCCTTGGCATGAACAGGACATAAAATTTAGAAAGTCTTTATTTATCGCCATGGAGAGAATGAAGAGGCCCCTGGTATTCAAAGCTGGACGCTACATTCCATTATCCAGGCCAACCTTCGTGGCGGTAAGTTTTGCTTTGCTATGGACATTATCTCGGTGTTGGGAAAGCTTATCATGGAGTTAGATAACCTCTTGATTCAAATAACAAACATAAACTAGTTGGTTAATGTCCAGGGTTTTCTTACAGTCAACAACCAGATTTCAATACAGCACAATAGTATGTAAGAAGTCTTGCGGCTGATACAAATACGACTGGAGATGTTGGTGGACCAATAGTTTGATCCTCAGCTGTAACTTTTCACCTGCAGCGTAAGAGATCCAGAGTTCGACACTAAACTGGCCCAGTTTGAAAAAATAAATAGATAAATATTTCTGACACTCACACAACATTATCTAGCCCAAATTAAGTTTCTTAAAGAACTTGTGTTATGGATACTAGATAACTGATATACTTAAGAAATATATAAACATACATATTGAATAAATACATATTTTTTATTAGAATAAACTTAAATAAACATATAAACATCCATGACTTGACGACTAATATCTGTGTTCATCACACAAATATCCGCCGCCGCCGGGATTCGAACCCAGGACCTCTGGCATAGAAGGCAATGGATGTTACCGCTACACCAGCCGGTCGTCGAAAAAAAGAACGAAAAAAAGGCTCGTGAAAAAGGTTCTGGTGCCTACTCATAGAACTAACTAGGAAACTCCCCCTAATTCATTTTTGTTGTTTCTGTGACACCAGCTTTATTGTTAACTTGACAAGCTTAATAGAGCTCTGAATCAAAATTTTGACGAATATTCATTGTTTATGATAAAACAAAAACTTACGAATACAAATAATTTCAATAGTACGTCGTAATTTAAAAAAAAATCTGATAAGCATTTCAAATCATAGTTACTCTTTTGTTTTCAGGTACTGCGTTCGTCCTACTCTTACTTTGCAGTGATAAACCAAGCGAGCAACAAAGAAAACAACTAGTTCACATATTGATTCATTTATTTATTTATTTATAACCTGCTTATCACAATGCATAGTGTTCAACGATAAATTAGGCTACAATGTGCTTGCGGTACCAAAGTTATGAAAATACATTTTATTTCGTAATAAGTACTTAACAAATGCTTAATTAAAATATTTAGTCAATGTTCATAAATTCGTGCGCTTAAATTAAAATTCAATAGGTACAAGATTAGCATATACGCAAAATATATAGAAAAATCAAGAACAACCATGTTTTTAGAAATTCTTACTCCTAACCTCTCTCCTTATTTCCTTAAGATATTTATTATATTTTACAATTCTGGCTGCAGCTCGGGATTTCAGTAGGTTTATTCCTTAGACGTAGTTCAATCCAATTAGATAGACATCGAAAAATATTTGAGCTAACGTTACGGACCCTGTCAAATCCCACGCCACACGTATTCATCCAAGACACAATACAAAAAAAATTAAAAAGGTTAAGTACAAGCAGCGCTTTGATGTATGATAATGTTGAATCAGTCCTTTCCATTACCGTAACCAACAGTATAAAAAAAATATAGGTATGTCACAAATATTGTGTACATACGAACTGTTTTCTTTAAATGACTTTTTATGTTGGTATTCATTTTTTTAAATATATTTGATTAAGGGACCGTTGTTTAATACCAGTCAAATGATGTTAATAATTTGACTTTCTGGTAAATTAATAAAGCTTACGAATTAGATGCGTTTTTAGATTTGAAGTTTAATAGTTTTAACATGGATTTTTTTTAATCACCAGTGCTTTTGAATCGATTGTGTTTAAGTTATTAAACAACCGACCCTGAACCATTAAGAAAGATACAGAAACATTGCAAATTTAAGAATTTAAAGGACACGCCTCACTAAAGAGCGTGGTAACTTAAAACTTTAAATACATAAAATTAGAGCGTCCCTTAGAAAACGCATATTAATTGGTACGAATATACTTATGAAATAACATTGTTTTAAAAAATACCACGCTTAAGAGAAAGACGGTTAATATGTGTAGATTATTAAATAGATTCTGAAGTCAGTAAGAAAAATATGTTTTTAAGACATACATGCAATACACTGCCAATTAGATAATAGTTGTGCAAAAAGCTTATTGACATATAATATCTAAATATAATTTAGAAATATATTATTTAAGTCTTTTGGAAGTGCTGAATTGTATAATGAGAATAAAACAATAAGATTTATTACTCATATCACAGCATATACTCATGATATCCAATTAATAAATTCATTATACGTTCATAATATGTCAGCGCATTTGTCTCAGTAAATATTGCATTATAAATTAATTACATATTAAGTATACATATGGCAATTCAATGTATCATTGTTTCACATATTTGTTTGTTTTTGAAAGGAGTGCCATTATATATTTTATAATAAATACATGAATATATAAGGATGTACCACAATGTAAGAGTACTTCTATGTTTTCGAAGTCACATTGAGGCTACAAAGTTGTGTGTTATGTCACAAATTTATTTATTAATTAAATATAACAATCGGGACTGGCATTAAAACAAAGCCAACATATATAGCTACAAACAAATTACAGCGTGCGTTATGCTTTAATAAAATAATAGAATAGTAATGAAGAACTAACAATTTTACCTCACAATGTTACACCAAAATATAAATTTCTACATTCCTATTTAATTTCTTTATAAATTTCTAATTGGCGAGATTAAAATTATAACTAGGATTTACTACCTATGAATTTCAAACAAGAATTTCTAATTATAAATAGGTATCTAGGGGAATGATTAATAAGTTACACATTCTAATGTTAATACTAATAATGAGGCAAGAATTTACTGATCTTGAAAACAGTAACGCTATGTGAACTGTATTGTAATATAAATGCGCAGTACATTTGTTTGTATCGCTTGAGGTGCGACATAGTTGATTAAAATCATTTCTTTTTCAATGTTCGCTTTTTAAAATTATCAATATATTTATAACTGTATTGCTATTCACATTAATGTACACAGTTAAAATGTATTTTAAATATTCTCTACAGTTGATGTTCACAGTTCTCATGTATTTCATTGGAGCTTGTGTGAAAAAATAACCCTGACATTGATAAGGACCAAGTGATTTAAAGTACGTCATTAATATTTCGCAGAGAGTTCGTAAAATGCCAGATGTGAGATGACAATATATGACTACGAGATCATTGTTCGTGAATTACTTTCAAACAGGCCATCATGATACTTATTCATGAGCATTTAAATCTGCAAATTCAATCACTTAGTCTAAAACAGATATATTGTTATATATTCCTATTGTTTAACGAATATATTAGTTGTTCTTTCCTACTGTTTTCTACGAGTTATTCCTACATATTATATGGATATAATTATTTCAATGGACGTTTAAACCGGTATCTACATTTACCTTAATTTTTTCATAAAAGAATATATTTTAATATCATGCCCAACTGAGGGTTCAAAGTAACTTGTGTTCAGCTGCATAATTATATTAAATTCTAAATTACATAAAATTTTCTATGAATGCCTCGTTATACTGTGTTAGTTGTTCATAAAAGAAACTGCAATTTAGTATTTCCAGAATATAATCATTCTGTTTAGATAATTAAGATCACAGCAGTTAAACATTTCAGAACTTTTAAACTTTTAGTTAACTTTTATATGACAAATGCGTTTTATTATAGCAAATTATAGGGTATCCATATCAATTGTCGTAGAATTTAACGTAACAGCCGTTGATATTTGAAAAAAAAAAATATAGAAAACTAAAGTTCCTATAACCTTGCTAGTTTAAATAATTGAATTTTAAATACCTAGTTTAGCAATTAAATTTAATATTGAACATTGTAACGAATTTCATTGTAAAACAAATCAGATTTTTTTCAAATGTAACTATTTTATTTCTTTCTATTTTCCGAAATCAAAAATAATACGCGCTTTTTTATTGTTATCTAGTATTTTTATTTTCTGTCAGGCATTGACTTAACTCCAAAACATACACTAAGATACCAAGCGTCCTGTATAACCTTTTTAAAATGCACGCCTGCTAAATGAATAAACCTAATACAGAAATAAAAGTAACTATTACCTTAACTGGCAAAATAACACTTAATAGGAATGCACAACCACAAGCGATAGGTAGCGCTCCACGTATTGTCTTTATTTGATGGCTCTATGGTTTAACCCTATGCCTACTTAAACTTTGAAACATGAAATATACGTGAGTGTTAGAGCCAAAACTGCGTTACGCGTTACACCTGCGCGGAGAAAAGCTTCGGTTAACTTTTGTATAGAACGTTATTTTTTGTTCATGCGAAACTTGATAACAGTATATTCGGAATCGATAACAGAATCGATTGCAATAGTTTTTATACCATGGTATATTTTAACTCAATAATCTTTTGCAGATCCTTAAATTATGTACACACTACACACTTACTCGTGCGTGTTACTTTCGCGATCCCAGAATGCAAGTAGGTACCCACGTCGCATAAAGCAATGGCGAGCGAGCGGCGCGCGCTGGGTGTCCTCACTCGCGCTACAATACCAAGACACCAATACCTTGAAACTTGCTGAGTTTTTATAGTTTTATATTATAACTTTTTGTATACTGATTTTTAACGAAAATATTTGAAGCCTGTGCTAGGTTTCGCATGACCAAAAATTGCAGAATAGAACCGCGTTTCGCGCCCGCGTAACGCAGTTTCGATCCCCTTACTCGACTATTAAACAGCATATTAAATAAGTGACTGGTTGAAGATAACACTAGCTAGGAAGAAGTTATAAATAATTAATATAATGGCTACTTTTTCCTACTCATAAGATTTGCAGCATCTTGTTTCAGCTATTAGCTTCAAGTTTAGTAAATAATAATGATTTAATAGTTTATATTTAACCCGAAATTATTGTAAATTTAACATGATCATTAAAAAAGAAAGATCATGATTCTTTATACACAAAATTTTTAGAATATCTTTAATTTAGTAATTAAGTCTATAATAAATATTATAAAATAATGAAATCAAGACTATGAAATGCAAAATTCTTAGAAATTATTGCGCTACTTCAAATTGTTCGTATAAAAAGCTAGGACTTACAATTTCTCTAATTTGAAACTTTACGTTATTACCATTAGTACAAATCTACTAAAATCATTGAACTATAATCGCTAAGACATTCTTGAGTTACTAGAGTTTTACAAGAAATAAGTAACTAATTTACAGTTTTATATTATGCGAGAAAAATTACTAAAACTACTATAATAAAATGACTGAACTAAAAATGGCCTATTACCCTATTGATATTTTATCTCCGTCTATTTCGTCTCACATGATTGTGAACTATCCACCTTATGATAGTTGGAACGTTATAACTTCTTTTATATGTGATGTTTTATAGTTTATATATTAAACTTAATGAACAAAATATTATGGGAAAAACTTCACCTCTGCATGATTAACAATCAATCGGAAACGATAGCGAACTATATCGGTCTACCCAGCGAAGATTGATGCGGGTTACTCATATAAATTGCAATTTAGTAGATTATAGCCATTACTCGATTGGTCAAAAGTTTCTCAATTATAACAACTGTAAGGTTATGATCCTTCTAAAGGCCATATTTGTTATATCTGTCAAGTTAGTATGCGCCGTCCAATTACAGGTGTGCCTGAAGCTATTGAAGCAAAATTAACGAACGCAAGCCGTGGCTTTACTCCGGATAAAAAAATAATACTATGCGATAGTTATAGTTATTTTGATTTTAAGTACTATTTTCCAACCTGGAAAAAGTATCTGCAGAGTTTAGCGGAAACCATAATATCAATGGGTTTCTTGTTACTTCTCAGATTTAGAAATTTGTCAAAATGTAGTACTTAGAAGAAAACAATATTTCTTAACCTTCTTCAGATATGTGTAACGTAGAGTTGCTTTCAATGTTGAGAATTATTTGAAACATAACAAAACACTAAGGATACTTGTAACAAATTAAATCTTTACTCTATGTCAACGTAAAAATTATTGAGATTCCTCTGAATTTTCAGTACTATTAACTGAATCTTGTTTTATAGAAATAAACGTTCACAGTTATTTATAATGTTATGTTTAGTCATATAGTTCGTGCGCAATATCATTGTTGTTTTTAATAAGAATAAGGGCATCAACTGTGCGCGTTTAAGTTGTTGTTATGTCCGTCTTAAAAACAGATATTTAGCAAATTCAATAACGGTGTAAATGTCTATTTGTGTAAAGGAAATTTGTACGAATTTTCAGCCTGTTTTTGTCCTTGTGATGTCAGATTATGTGACGATAGTCTAAACTAAATTTTCAACTTCTTTTTTGCGGGTCGTAGCTACCTAGGCCATTGCTTAAGTAAGTACGTATGAAAAGTAATCTTTTGAGTAACGGCGGATATAGATTAATTTTATAGTACGAACAGGTCATTAACCGAAAAAACGAACTGTATTTTTTTTTAGTCGAGTTAATTTTTAAGCAAACGTAAATATATTCAAAAGGTTCTATATTAGTTTTAAACGTCAGTATGTATGTTTTTAAGATTTCATTCCGTAGATATACATCTCGTAACCTGTATTTCATTAAATCAAGAATTAAGGCGCATCTGGTAATACCTTTAAAAATTTATTCACAAAAAGCGTACTTATATGAAAAGACTTAACGAAACTTAAAAATACAACTTACTAGATAATATCTTATATGTGTACATAAACAGACAATGAAAGCCATATCTTTAACTGTCTTATCACATTAGTTTTACCGGTCAACAGCACAGATGCATAATATTATTATTACCGCATAACAAATAATTGTTCACAGAAACCTACCCACACATAACAGTGGGTTTGACTAGATTATTATCCAGTATTAATACTCTTTAAAACATAAATACATTTTCAAATTAAAAATTAACATAATTTTACTTTAAAAATAAATTGCCAACACTTACTTAAAATTAGCTTAAAAAAATAAACACTTATGCAATACTCGGTGATAGACTCAAAAATACAATTTATAAAATTCAAATTCAAAAAGAGAAATTAATAACAATAATTAATTAAATATAACATGTCTCATTTCATTTTCCGCTTTAAATCAAGAGAAGTGAGAAATTTGATTAAAATTGAATGATTAAAACTTGAGAGAATTTTCCGAAAATATCATTTGAGTTCATCGTTACTTGAAATTCGATTGCTTATAAAATTATGTCCAGTTTCGAGATTCAAACCCTATTACTTACGTTTGGTGCTGCTTTGAGCTTGTATTAAAATCCAAATTCTGAAAAAAAGGCAAATCAATTTATTATAGAAATATTGGTTTTCTTACTTTATAATAAATAAAATCCCCAGACAATCACACCAACTACATGGCCCCAAAGTAAGCATAGCTTGTGTTATGGGATACCATATAGCGAACTAGGGGGGAACCTAGAATATAAATACATAAATAGATAAACACCCAGACACGGAACATTTTTTTATGGTTCCGTGCGGGGATCGAACCCGCAACCACTGGCGTCTGAGGCAGATAGGTTTACCCCAACGCAAAAGTGGTCGTCAACTATATTTTAACTTATATCATAATGTGCATTGTTCATTTTTTTTAATTTATTTCATACGAAAAACCGTTTCGAGGAATAAGGTTTCTGATTAATTTAGTCGATTTAAAACATTTAAAAATATTGGGGTTTAAGAGATTTTTAACAAAGAACATTTGACCTTTATTTAACCTTGATGACGTCATCAAAGGCATCAAATCGATCAAGTGTTATGCCTTAAAGCTGTTTAAAAAAAGTCAAACTAAACTCTATAGCTCTATGGTGGTTGTTTTGTTTTGTTTATATTTTAACGTAACCTCAACGTAACAAACTCAGCTTCTTTATTTTTCCCTGCGATTGATCTACTTAAGTTTAATTAACAATTAAAATTTTAAGAATAATTAATTTAATTATTTTAATTATAGATTATTTATACAAACTACAAAGAAAAGAACAGAGGAAATAAAGACGGTTAAGATTTAATTTGAATCAATGTTTGAAATGTTGGTTTGTTGTCTGTTGACAATCCATTGGGTGACAGTGACACAGCATGACTTTAGCACACAGACACAGCTAATGTTTTGTTTTACTGACTGACACATGTTTATAAAGTTAATGCCACTGATGACGTCATCACGTACTAATTTCATAAAATCAATATAAATTAAACGACACAGTTAAAAATAAAACTATTCAAATTGTTCTCTCAAAATAGGCTAAAGATTAATATAACATAATAAAGATAATAGGTTAAAAAAAGTGAACAATGCCAATTGCATGAAAGGGCGCAATCATTTAAACTTAATCAATAAATAATTTCGTTCATTAATAATTGATAAAACAACATTTGAACCGTGTTACTTTTGATTAGTAAGATTTATTTACTTGATAACTTTCCTGCAGAGATCGGAAGGTACAGAAGGCAAGCGTTACAAACCTGTCAAATTTCCCCCACCCATTTTCAACTTAATGTCGAAGACATAGAGTTTAGATTCAATTACAATTTTTTTGACAGGTTTGGGACGCTTGATCTGCTGCCATATGTACTTCCGCGTAATATTCTATGGCAGACTTTATTCACAACATGATTTCTTTAATTAGATTGATTTTGTGACCACTACACTATTGGCTGCATATTGATAAAAGTCAAAGTATCTTAAAATATAAAACTTTAAAATCTTAATATCACTAAAAGTACAAATACCCCTAATAATCCAACGAGGCGATATTTAAAGGCAAAATGGCTCAACGGATTTAAATGTCTAAATTTGGCATAGAGTTCAACCTGGAAAAGCACATAGGCTACTTTCTATCCCAGAACTCCCGCGGAATTCGAAATTGCGCGGGTGAAACCGCGCGCAACAGCTAGTCCTTTGTAAAGTATATGTAGTAGCGCAGGCCAGTTTGTATAACAAACAGTTCGCATTATAAAATCATGTAGCTGTTGTGGATTTACTTGCGGTTATGATATGAGTTACATGAAAGTAAATATCAATACAACTTTGCAGTTGAACATTAAAATCAGTAACAACACGTGTCATAAATTTTCAACCGATTTCCAAAAGGAAGAGGTTTCCAATTCGTGTGTGTGTGTTTTGTATCTTTGTTACGCGATAATTTAGTCATAATATACAAATACTATAGTTATAATATAGTTATTTCGCAAAGTTACACACGAATAATACATAAATATAAAATATTATATACATATATTCACTAACTATAATGCTTAATATATATAAATTAATTAAATACATTGTACTACAATGTGGTGTCTTTAAAAAGGAAGTACTGCTTGACCAGTCTTTTAAATGCGTCAATTGATTTGGCAGACTTATGGCGGGTTTCAATATTCAACTGACTGCTAAGCGTAACCGGTACGGGTACAAAACTGATAGGAAAAAAGTAGCGTTTCACAATATCTACTAGCTACGGGCTGTAAGTTCTCAAATTTGGCATGGGCCCTCCTTGCGTGACGTTCTTCCAAGAAAATAGGTGATATGTGATTTATAGAATATCACGCATTCGCAAATTATTTGTATGATATTTGAACTAAAGAAATATATAAACTTATTCAATTTATGTTTGCTATGTTTTGGTATTCGATAAATATATTATAGTATGTTTTTAGAGCTTTTTGTTAATAATTGCGTTAAATGGCTTACGTAAAACGAAACGCCAATCCTTCGACTAATTTTGCTATTGGTTAAAACACATTTTTATGACGTCAAAGTAAATATTTAAAAGAAAAATTATGTCATTCAATAATATTCGTCCTTTTTTTCAAAAACAGTTATAGATAAGTTAGAAAGAGAAAACTGGATTATTGATATGTTAACAGATATTTGATAGGACATTTCGTTAAATGAATAAATTGTTACGTCGTTGGCTAGATAAAATGACCTATTCTTTAATTGGTCATACGTAATGAAAACATAACTCTTATTGGCCGCAGCGGACTGCCATGCTACCTTTATATTACCTCATTGGTTTAAATTAATAACTTGTAACGTCGTCGTTGGCTAGAAATAATTACTTATTTTGTAAATGGTTAAATGTAACCTAGCAACCCATTACAGTCAAACAGTTCGTAAGCAGTGGTTTAGATGTCAAGATTTTGAATATAGAAAGGAATTTTGGTAGTGAATTCTATTGTTCGTAGGCAAAACGAACAGTTTTCATGATATTGAAACCCGCCATTAATCTCCAGTGGCAAATTGTTCCACAGTGACACAGCATGGACTGAGAAAGATTTCCCGTGAAAGTCAGTTTTATGCAGGGGTATTCAAAGCATCAAGTTATCAGCAGAACGTAATTGTCGTAGGTGCTGTGAGGTGTTCTGCCGGCCCCATACCTAAGGGAAACAGGCGTAAATTTATGAGTGTAAGTATTTACTTACCATTTAAATAGTCTCTTCATATACCCAAGTCACCATATTGTACGGACCATTTCTCGTAAGCGACCAAACTGTGCGGAGAGACGGACGCCCGGATCCTCTTCAAAGAATCCATGAAGTCTTGGAACGTTATACTGCGGACGAGCGACAGATCCAGGCATTTCACTTCTTCTGGGTCCAGTTCTGGTGGAGCAAATGGAAGTTTATTTTCAATCAAATCAATTAATTTATTTGTACGAATATAGGGAAATACATAAGATGTTTCACAATGTTTACATAAATTGAACTTGTGCTATATTCTACCATTTTTGGGTGTACATAAGTAATAAATAAATAAATAAAATCCCCTGACAATCACACCAACTACATGGCCCCAAAGCAAGCATAGCTTGTGTTATGGGATACCATGTAGCGAACTAGGGGGGGACCTAGAATATAAATACATAAATAGATAAACACCCAGACACAGAAAAAAATTGTTTTCTTGTTCCGTGCGGGAAACCAACCCGCAACCACTGGCGTCTGAGGCAGATAGGTTTACCGGTTTACCCCATCGCCAAAGTGATCGACATATATTACAGTCACTTTTAGAATTTCTATAAGTATGTCATTATACACAAATACATATCAATTTATCTATTCATTACTTTTACAGTCATTTTTACAATTTATTTATTGGTTATAATACATTTTTTTACCTATATTCCTTTTCATTGATACAATCAAGAACAGTGTAATAACATTTGTCTATTAAAAACCATTTCAGTTTATTTTTAAATGTATTGTAATTATTAATTTCTTTAATGGATTTAGGTAATCTATTAAATAAATATTTGGGGCCATCCCAAAGTAACTTTCGGCGAACAATGCGGTACTCCGAGGCGGAGAATAAATATTCTAATTGTTATTTTTGATTTTTGTTTTGTGTTTTGTGTTTTTTCTAAACGGGGATTTAACCCGTTTTTGACCTCCACTGAATGAAGATGAGGTCAAATATGACAGCACACAGGTTGAGGAAGGAATGCAAGCAGACACCCATTGAAGAACCTTTTTACCAACGAATAAGAATTTTAGTACAAACTAAAAAGTGGGAAACTCGGTAATTTCTCTCTTTGTGCACCTCCTACTTTATGTTCCAAATTCCAGCTCATTGTTAGTCATGCATGGCTATACGTTGTCTGACAGTCACTCAATCACTCAGTCAATAAAGACACAGTTTTATATACCTATATGAATAGCAACTGGGAGCGAAAGAAAAACATACAATGTACCAGCTGCTTCTCCTCCCGGGCATACTGGTAAAGTCAGTTAAAGGACAGAGGTTTTCACTGCACTTTCCATCAGTATTATACCTATAATTTTTTTCAAAAGTGACATCAGATGGTTTTATAGCCTCTGATGTTCTGCCTACCCCGTAAAGGATACAAGCGTGAAGTTATGTATGTATATATGAATAACAAACCTCGTATGGGCCCTAGCGCGGCGTCCCTGCAAAGCGCGGTAAGGTCGCTGCCGGAGTACCCGTCTGTTAGCGCGGCCAGTCTGGCGAGCTCGTCGTCGGAGACGGCGCTGGCGGCGGCGCCTCGCGACAACACGCGCCGCAGGAGGATACCGCGAGTGCGTAAGTCTGGCAGACATACGTATACGCGTTTGGGGAAACGTCTGGAAAGTAATAAATAAAAGAAATGTTTAGTGTAGGTACTATCGAACCAGTTGAATCATGACTTGTGGTGGCACAAGCTCATTTTGGCAGACCGTCTAAATGGTAGAAGGTCGAAATTCGCTTGAAGATAGATTTCCTTGGTAACTAACTTGTAATAATTTCATTCGAGACTGACATTTTCTGTGTACAGAATTTGTACAGTAGGTATCTAAAATGTCCTAAGTGCATTATACACGATAAATACAAGTTTGACACTTTCAAACGAATTATCAAGTGGACGAATTAGCAAAGTGAGTCTTGATTCAGTTGATATTGTCTTAAGTTTTCACGATTCATAATTTAAATAAAACTACTTTTTAACCGGAATAATCGCGTATAATTTATATTTTACATTTTAACTCGACGTTTCGGTGTCTTTGCAGACACATTACGCAGACACCGAAACGTCGAGTTAAAATGTAAATTATACGCGATTAATCCGGTTAAAAAGTAGTTTTATTTGATTCAGTTGGTTCGATAGTAACATACGTACGCGACTACAGTTAATGGAGGCCAGAAGGTGATTAATTTCTAGAAGGACCCTCGCGACCACCTTTTTTAGAAACATTTTTTTTTCTTCTGCTTGCATCAGGGCCAAACGCGGGATTATTCACTTTTATAACAAAAAACTGACCCGATCTTTTCCTATGAGGAAGGGAAAAGCTTAGTAACTAAAACTACTTGTTATTGGTAGTCATTATCATCATCATCACAACTCCGTGTAATGAGCCCACTGCAGGGCTATGAGTCTCTTCTCTGGGTGACAAAGAGTTATAGGCCGTAATCCACCAAGCTGGCCCAGTGCTGGGTGGTGATGTCAGAATTTTGCAGAGTGCCAAAATGGCTTCTTACAAACCCTAAACTGTAGGTATACAAGTATACAGCACCCGGGACCGACTGCGTAACGTACCCTCCAAAGCACGGAAATCGTCGTGAGAAGTAAATGATCGACGGTCACCCATCCTAATACCGGCTGCGCTTTACCTGCGATATCGTTTGATATGCACAGTAACACCGGCGCCACAACGACTTTATTAGTAGTGTTGTAAACAAAATAGGTACATTCTTTTTTATATGTAGCAATAAACATAAATATAGATATACCATATACATAGACTAGAATTTGCTTTTTCCAGTCAAATATATTCTATTATTATACAACATTATTTTTTCCATGAACTTCCAAGCTGGACTGGGAGCGAAAGAAAAACATAGGATGTGCCAGCTGCCTTTCTTCCTGGACATACTGTAAAAGTCTGTTAAGGGACAGAGGTTTTGTTAGCGTTTTTACGGGTGATGGGCTAACCCCTAGTCACTGCAATAGGCTCTATCCATCATTATAATACCTCGAAATTCGTCAAACGTGACATTAGATGGCTTGATAGCCTCTGGTGTTGTGCCTACCCCATAAGGCATATAGGCGTGAAGTTAGGTATGTATGTATTTTTTATTTATACGAAACGTGAAAACAGTTTGAATTGGGTAACAGAATCAACTGCAATAGTTTGCACGCAATCCCAGCATGCAAGTAGAGGTACCTACGTCGCATGAAGCGGTACCGAGCAAGCGCCACGCAAGATAAAATTATATTTTTTTTCATACCAATTCTTTGAAGGAAAATATTTGACCCGTGCCTTAAGTTTCGTATTTAAAACAAAATAACGTTGTATATCAAACACGATTGCGTGACTTTTTAAAACCCATACACAACTCAATTTCATTAAAGTTTTTTTTATATGTATATTATAAGAAAGAATGCTCGTGTTCCTCACTTCTAACCCTCACCTCAAAGCAGCCTCATCCAACTCCTGCGGTCGATTAGTCGCTGCCATGACGATCAGCCGGTCAGCCCCGGCCGCCGGCAAGCCGTCGAACTCAACCAGAAATTCCGTCTTCAACCGTCTAGACGCTTCGTGTTCTCCGGACGAGCGCTCGCAGAGGAGAGAGTCTACTTCGTCCACGAAGATTATTGATGGCTAAAGAAATAAATTTATGGATAAAGAAGTAAGCATGAATTAGGTTTTGATAAGAAGTTGGGTTATTGACACTGGATACGGATCAGTGGGCTTGTAAAGTATGTGAATATACGTATTAAATGTTTGTATATTATAATTCAAATGATATATTTGTGTTCTTTACAAAATTATCTTTCGTGTCTGGATTAATCTTGTAACAGAGACTAACCTCGGCATTGACCTCTATCAATTAATAGTGAGTGATGGATGAAGTACCTATTCAAAGATGATAACGGGTTAATATAAGAACTGACTTTTCATTAAAAAATGCCGGAACGGTAATATTTGTTGGCAGACTTCTAAGATGGCTGGTAGCTAGCCAGGTGAACCTAGAAAGGGTCCTACCACGGAGGAAATATATAGAGGAGCTGCCCTATCAAGTTTTTTCTAGGGACTCAAGTGAAGCCTACGCGCGGGGTGCGGGAGGAGTAAGCGGTGGGTTATGGCCAATCATAGCCAAACAGGCGATGGCATTAGTCACCTAATTAGCGAGTAGTAAAAACTAATTGAAACATAAGGTTAAAATATTCACATGATCATCAAAAAAGTTCAGCTATGCTTTACTAGGTGGCTCTAGTTTTTTAACGAAATTTCATACGTTCCAAATCTGTCAGAAAATACCGCGAAATAAAAGTATTTCTACTTGACGCTAGATAGCGCAACATTTTTTCGCGGCATAAAAATCACCTAGGCAACAAATAACAATCTGATAATTTTGGACACAAATAATTGGAAAACAAACAATTTGTAAAAAATAATTATGAATGAAATTATCTTCGTGGTAAGCTAATTTTATTTGGATTGTCAATGTAATTTTTTTATTAAAGTATAGAAAACTAAATTTTACATCGAGAAAAATTGGTGGATTTAATTTTTTATTAATATCTGCGCGTGTACATACTTCACAGAAGTCAGCGACGAACTGACGCCAGTGCCTCTAGCGAGGAATAGCTTGAACTAAATTGTCTGCTGTGGCTGTGACGTCAGGACAACCCAAATTGAAGCTGTGCAACTTTGCTTACAGCAGCTCTACTATGTATCTGCTTTGTGGGTCCTACAGCTAAGCGAGGTTTTAAATAATAGTCGCCTTTTACGACATGGTTATCATTAGGCGGTAGGACTATTCTAAGGGCCAACGCTGAGTCACGCGTACCGTATGTCCGTGTCGTACGCGTGGCAGGGACATAGCAGTTTTGTATGAACACGCACGTACACACGCGAGACAGGCACTGCATATCGGTATACATTTTTTAAATAGTACTAGTAAAATTTCAGTACCCATATTAGTGTTCTGCTTCGTCAAACACAATACCTGTACAAGTTATTAAAATCTAACTTAATCATATCAGTACCCAAATAATTTATACCGGATTAATTTCTGTAGATAATATTTTTAGTACAGAAATATTTTAACCTATTAAATTTTTGTACCGAAATGTATAGGTCAGCATATGTCCCTACGCTTTATAGGCTTCAACTAAACTATCGAACATTCTACAGTTATTTAAAAATAAAATTTTAATATCAATTTTAATATTAATACCGGAAAATTTCAGATAACTGATAAAAAAAATCAGTTATGCTACAATAATAAAAAAGGTACACGAATTAATTCAGTATGAATTCCTGTACTCTTATTTTTAAATACACCTAATTGAACGGTATGACGTCATACAGAAAAAAAATGTACAGATATTCATACCGGTATACAGTCCTTGCACGCGTGACGCAGCGTTGGCCCTAAACTGACCCTACAGATCTTACAAGGATTATCGGTAACATACATTGCCTTCTATGCCAGAGGTCCTGGGTTCGAATCCCGGCGGCGGCGAATATCGGTGTGATGAACACAGATATTAGCCGTCAAGTCATGGATGTTTATACGCTTATTTAAGTTCATTCTAATAAAAATATGTATTTATTCAATATGTATATTTATACAGGGTTTTTGGTTACCAGGCAAATTTAAATGTTAGTTTCTTTGATACAATATAAACGTACCTGCATATTTACTTTAGCGTCGCTCAGTACAAAAAAGTAGAAATATGGAACCACAAACGTTTTTGAAAATGGTCGCTGTTGATGAACATAGTTACTACGACGCGGCATTTCATGCATAATAGTACGACGTAGTACTACAAGATGTTTTGTAGTAGCGCGTAGTCGACTTTATTTTAATGGTTATTTAGAGTGACCATGTAAAAAAAAATTGGCCGATGACCACAAATAAACCCTGTATATTTCTTAAGTATATCAGTTATCTAGTATCCATAACACAAGTTCTTTAAGAAACTTAATTTGGGCTAGATAATGTTGTGTGAGTATCAGAAATATTTATTTATTTATTATTACTAGTAAAGCTGAGACATATTCAAACTTGGAGCTATATACGGACCTGCAACTCCCTGGCCACTTGGAACAGAGCTCGCACCATCTTCTCTCCGTCCCCCACGTACTTGCTGGTAAGCGTCGCGGCCGATATTGAGAAAAATGTGGCCGAACATTCCGCGGCCACGCACCGCGCCAATAAGGTTTTACCTGTTTATTAATATGCATTATTTATTTATTTTATTTATTTATTCGTTGCTATTTCAACAGCTTTTCATGAACATTATTAAAATTACAGATAGTTTATAACATTTTGCCAATAAAAGAAATACACTATTATACAAAAGAAATAAAATAAAGCGAATGAATTAATTAACAAAACTAATTATTTTAAATTTAAATTACGATAAATAAAAAAAATATGATTATAAAGAAAACAGAAAAAAAATACAAATTAAGTGATCCACAATCAATTAATGAAAAAAAAAACTAAAACAAACGAAGGGCAAATTAGATTAGAAATGATTATACAGGTATACACATTGGGTTAGTGGTGGGTGTGGAGTAGGTGAAAGTGTGTTTAGTGTGTGTGTGTGAGTTTATGTTGTCTGGGTAGGTATATTTTATACACCACTAGCTGACACGGCAAACGTTGTTTTGCCATATAAATAAAAAAAAAATAGATATTGGCCGATTCTCATAGATATCGGATAAGCACAAAAAATTTCATCAAAATCGGTCAAGCCGTTTCGGAGGAGTATGGCAACGAAAACTGTGACACGAGAATTTTATATATTAGACTAGCTGACTAGGCAAACGTTGTTTTGCCACATAAATAAAAAAAAAATTGATGTTGGCCGATTCTCATAGATACCGGATAAGCACAAAAAATTTCATCAAAATCGGTCAAGCCGTTTCGGAGGAGTATAGCAACGAAAACTGTGACACGAGAATTTTATATATTAGATTTAATTTGATAACTTCGTTTCTAAAAGAATGCCGTGACAGTTGAAATTATATTTATTATTAATCTATACTAATATATAAAGCTGAAGAGTTTGTTTTTTTGTTTGTTTGTTTGAACGCGCTAATCTCAGAAACTACAAGTGGGATTTAAAAAATTCTTTTTGCATTTGATAGCCCAACTCTTCAGGAAGGTTATAGGCTATATTTTATCCCGAAATTCCCACGGGATCAAAAGTTACGCGGGTAAAACCGCGCGCGGTGGCTAGTATGAAGTATGAAGAGCAGATTTGATTAGCGTGATGTATTTGTGAGGTTTCAGATGTACTGTTAAGTTTCGATAGCAATGGGAAATTAAGGTTTAGGGATGAGACGGTAAATAAGGTAAAGTCCAGTGCCTGCAACAAACAATTACTAACAAGAACATGGAGACATTCAGTTTGGGAAGTAGGAAGAAAATTACAAACAAAATCACTGTCTAAAAGTGTAGTCATTATCAAACATACTATTTTACCAGCTAAATTGCAGTTATCAGAGACAATTATTAGAAACAAACAGACATTGATGCAAAGCTTCATCAAAACTAATTCGTAAAAGTAGTTTTTTTAAGGATACAAAAGATTAATACTTTATCTTTTGTATCCTTAAAAAAGCTGACATTATTAACAACTGGGCCGTTTTAAGTGGATATAGTTATGTGAGATGTGTACTAGTCAACAAACATTGCGATCTTTTTAATATAATGTTAGTGCAATTTATCCCTGTGACAGACTTTCCACCTCGCCTTCAAAAGTCCTTGCTTTTGAAGGCGAGGTGGAAAGTCTGTCAGTAAACTCATTGGATATTGTTTTATTTCTAAACACTTTTCGAGATTTTGTCAAGTGCATTTCAATATGAAATCTCAATGCACGAGCTTATACAGGGTGACTGGTGGGTCATTTTCGACATTCCAGGGCATGATAGTGTAAGATCATACATGGAGAGAAAAAAAAAATTATTTACTGAGTAAACTTAACCGAAAGTTAATGAATTAATTAAGCAACGCATGGTTACATAAGCCTAATGCAATAGTAACTTAGCGGGTGGTGGTGTGCGTGTGGCGGGAACGCTACTGTGTGCGTGTTGACTGAGGCAGCGCGTCGGGTAAAGTGTAGTAAGGTCTCTTTATTTATTCACAGGGATTTGTCGTGAAAAAATTAAATACCTACTTTTATTACATAATAAGATCAGAATCGAGCTCATAGTGCTCTCCTTCAGTATCTAAAATTTGTCACCACTCAACCTGTATTTAAAACACAACACAGTATCAGCGTAGCAATGACAAACAAAATCTACAATGCTGTTTTATATAAAGAAATCTTCGATTGAAGTTGAGTTCCATCATCATCACAACTCTTTGTAGGTAATGAGCCCACTGCAGGGAATGAGTCTCTCCCCTGGGTGACGAGAAGGTTTAGGTAAAGGTGGTTAAATAAAATAAAATTGAATGTTTGTCCTCCAGGTATTTGTTTCGGAACCTTTTAGCAAATCCGATTGTACGAAACTTTGGAAGAGTTCGTGACGAATATACATACATACATACATACATAACCTCACGCCTGTCTCCCCTTGGGGTAGGCAGAGACAAGGGAACACCAATTGCTGCGATCCAAACATACCTCTTTCGCTTCTTCCACATTCATCAATCTTTTCATACATGATCGCCGGTTACGGGTACTTTTGACTAGGCCCTTTTTCAAAATGTCACCAATTTGATCGGCATACGTTCGCCTAGGCCGGCCCCTTCCAACAACACCATCCATTCTTGCTCTGTACACCTCTTTCGTAAATCTTCTTTCACTCATCCTTTCCAAATGTCCAAACCACCGTAGCATACCCTTTTCAATTTTAGTCACTACATCCTCTTTCAATCCGCATCTCTTTCTTATTTCACTGTTGCGCACCCTATCACTCAATTTCACTCCACTCATGCTTCTCAACGCTCTCATCTCCACAGCCTTAATCCTACTTTCATGTCTCTTCTGCCACACCCAAGATTCACTACCATACATAAGTGTTGGCGCCAAAACTCTTTCAAGTATGGCCAGACGAGCCTTATTCGGTATAATTTTGCTTGCCATAACCGAGTACAAGGCGCCATTAACACAATTTCCTGCTTTTACTCTCCTTTCAATATCACCTTCACACTTCCCATCTCTTGTAAACAAGGACCCTAAGTATACAAACTCTTTCACTTGTTCCACTTTTTCGTCTCCTATCATAATATTGCATTCCGTCATATCTTCATTCCTCTCCATAACCATGACTTTCGTCTATCCAACGTTCACTCTCAAACCTTTCCTTTTAAATGACTCATACATAACATTGACCATTTGTTGCAGTTCCGACGCTGACGATGCAAGTAGAACCTGGTCGTCAGCGTAAAGCAAAGTTTTGATCACTGTCTCATTCATTTCTAAGCCCCATTCAGATTCTTTCAGATCTTTCAAACAGCTATCCATGAATAGGTTGAACAGCCATGGAGACGCTACACAGCCCTGTCTAACACCGCGTTCGATGCTAAACCAGTCCGTGTAGTCATCATTCAACCTGACACAGGCACTCGAGTCCTTATATCTAGGGTCGGCAGACTAAAGCACTTAAGTCAAAAAGATAAAGTTTTCAGGAATAAAAATTTATTTATGTATTAGAAAAATTAAAACATTATTGAGTAATTTACAATATACAATTTATTTTATTTATTTTACAATTTATGTACACACAAGTTAAGATACACTATTAAGAAACATAATCAAAATAAGTACAAAGGTACAGCTTATCTCTATTGAAATCTCTTACAGCAGACCTAAGACTGGAGAGTTTGTTCAAAATGCAATCATAGTGTGTACTAATACATAACATACTACAAACTATTTAAATTCTAATAAATATATATACATACCAATACATACATATAATATTATTACAACTTTATATAGGTACTTAAAATACATACATAATACTTATTATAATAACTACATAATTCATACTATTGTTCATGTAAGTAGAGTGGATACTATAACTTACAGTAGAGAAAAGTAGTGATCTTTGACTTTATATTTGAAACTAGATATGGTTTTACACTCACGAATGACATGAGGTAATGAGTTCCACAATCTGACTGCATGGACGGAGAAAGAGTAGGAATAAAAATCGGTTTTATGAGAAGGCATTATGAGAAGAGTACGCACGTGTGCTCTACATGGCGTATCTTGAGAGTGTGAGTACAAAAACCTTTCACGCAAATAGAGAGGAGTGAGTGGATTATTAAGGATATTGAAAAGGAGACAAAGGATTCTAGTGTTTCGACGGTAGCGTATTGGAAGCCATCGAAGTTGCTTGCGATAAGCGGAGATGCGATCGAACTTCTTCAGGCCAAAGATAAAGCGAATGCAAAGATTTTGCAGGCGCTCCAACTTGTTGAGAAGTTCTTCTGTAGCATCCAAATAACAAACATCAGCATAATCAAGGATGGGCAGAATAAGTGACTGTGCAAGGGAAATTTTTGTTTTGAAAGGCAAAAAACTTTGTAAGGCTTTTAGAGAGTGCAAGGAAAAGTGGATCTTACGACTGATTTCACTGACATTCGCGTTGCATGTAAGATTAGAATCAATTATGACTCCTAAATTCTTTGCAGTGTCAGTGAAAGCAATCGTTACATTGTCCATGGTGATTGAAGGTATAGTTGAGAAATCTAGACAAGCACGAACATAACGACTGCCTATGATCATGGCTTGTGATTTCTTGGGATTAATAAGAAGACCGAATGACTTTGCCCAGTCACTTATTCTACTCAGATCTGTATTGATTGCCCTTACAGCAGAATCAAAATCAGAAATAGAAAAATGGCGGTAGATTTGCAGATCATCTGCGTAGAGATGGAATTTTGATGAAATGACTTTGGTAACTGAGTTGATAAAAATCGAAAAAAGAAGAGGAGATAAGACACCACCCTGCCATATAGTTTTTTTTTACTTCCTGAAAACTTTATCTTTTTGACTTAAGTGCTTTAGTCTGCCGACCCTAGATATAAGGATTTGAGTGCCCGTATCAAGTCACTATCCACCCTCAATATGTGATATTTATGTATTTATCTATTTTAGTAACCTTTCAATACGCATAAAAACCCACCATTTTTTAACCGACTTCAAAAAAAATTTGGTTATCAATTCGACCCGTATGTATGTACTATATCCAAAACTACCCAGTTTTCGAATATGTTTGTCTATATCAGCGTCTGAACAAATTTGCCAAAATTCAAAAGTGTATGTATGTAAGTATGTACGTATGTTTGTGTTCGCATATCTCCTGAATTACAAGTCCGATTTCAGTACTTTGTGGACCATAGAAAAGTATATATCTACCTACAATACCAATATCAGGTACCTTTATGGACTTACCTAGTTTATTCTAAAACTTAGGTTAAAAAAAAATAAGAAACAAAATGTTCTAAAAAAATTAAACCGAATTCAAAATTCAACTAAAAAGTAAAAAATAAAAACGATAACTTCTGTCTTACAAAAACTCACTTTAATATACCAACTAATTATTCTTTGAAGTCGGTGCCTGCCTGAATTAAAGTAAGAGTAATGAAATTAAAGCATACAGATCCATCGTTAAAAGGCACCGACTTCAAAAATACTTAAGAAGTTGCTATATTAAAGTGAGTTTATTTAAGACAGAAGTTATAGTTAAGTTATAAAAATGATAACTTAATTTTGAAGTCGGTTTTATTTTTTTAGAATATGTTTTGTCCCAATTTGGTCAATGATTTAGAAAAGCATACACGACAATTATATTTGTAAGATACATTTTTTTAAAGATTAAAGCTAGCTTAAATTGATGATCGTGTAAAAAATAAAATATTTCAACAATACTTGAGATAACGTTCAAGAATGGCAAGAATACTCCAAAGCTTAATAAACTTGGTCTTCTTTGATATAACTAAAGAAATACTGAAAGGTCGACGAACGTCTACAATGCATAAGAACGCCATTGGCGCTTACCAAACCGGCGATGACGCGGCTTTATAAAATTGAAAGAAATAAACGAGTGCTTTTATTAATATTTCAAGAACAAAGACCGTGTAAACTACCTTGAACTTGAAACATTTTATGATTTCAGTAATAAAACTGTCAATGATTTCTTCCGCTTTTTGTACAGAAATAATATGATAATTAGTATCAATGTAAGTTTTTACTTATAAAATGGTAAAAGAACTCTGAATCCATCTGATGGGACGTAGCATCAGGACATAAGGACGCAATTGATTCCGGAACATAGGGTCTATCTATTATACATTGCCGGTATGTATCACCCTCATAATGAATTCACCAGCTCACAGAAGCTCAAATACCTTGTGTAATGTTTTAACTAACATAATCTGCGAAATATTATTAATGCATTTTTATAAAGAGTTATCTTACCATTTCCGGGAGGCCCAAAGAGGAGTAGTCCTTTGGACGGCGACCTAAGTCCAGTGAAGAGTTCTGGCCGCAGAGAAGGTAGCACCACCATCTCTTGCAACGCTTGTTTTGCCGCCTGTAAGCGCCGTATATCAATAACCAATAAGTTAAATTGAACCAAAATAAAAAAATATAAGTAATGGCAACAACAAGGTTCCCAAAGAGTTTAGGCAATAAAAAAATCTGAAAATGTTCGTGCACACAGCATAGCGTTGCATATTTTACTTCAGACGTTGATTTTCAGTCGGATGTCACTAAGAAGTTAAACCCAATTTGATTCGTTTGACTTCATCATTATAATATATCCATATTATAATTTCAAATAGCAAATGAAACTAAACATTCAATTACTAACCTCTTGTCCTGCTATATCATCCCAGTGAACCTTAGGGCCTCCCTCGACGATTTCATCCAGTATAAGTTGAACCAGCTTCGGGTCAACTCCGCGAACTGTCAGCGTAGACTGAGGGGTCCGACTTCTGGTCGGGGTGCCCCGCTGCGAGCCGCCGCCGACAGGACGACGAACCGGGGAGCCGTTGACTGGCACCTGATACGCACCCTAGTGTAAGTGATGGAATTGTGATTAATGGTTGATGATGGTGCTTTGATGGTAGGTGAGGTGAGAAGGGGATTTGATTTATTCTAATTAATTCAAAGTAAACAAAATAGGTTCTTATCTACTCGAAGCAAAAAGAAGTAGAGTAACAAAAACTATAGTAAAGAGAAACACTGAATGTTATGTAGATCGATTAACAGGTCTCATAAAAGTTCTCTCTACAGCCCGAGATCTTTTAACCGACGCAATTTTTCGTGATTACCGAGTCGGTACTCCACGTCATTGTCGGTTAGGACATTGTATTAACTTGCCAGTGTATTATGCTAGAACCTTTGTCTAAAACTTGCTAGAACCAAACTAAAGTTTAGGTCACGTGCCGCGATTGACTCAGGCGTACGTAAAGTAAATAGCAACAAAACTTCATTTATTTCGGGGGAATTCCAGCAAACATTAAGTACCTACTTTTATTACATAATTATGAACAGAATCGAGTACAGAGTGCTCTCCTTCAGTATCTTAAATTTGTCACCAATCACACTGTATAAATGGCATTGTGTATTAATAGAGACTAACTTGTATAACAGCCGTATGCTCACGTGGCATTGAGCATTTAGCCTTTAAATTTCATGAGCTCCGAGCACAAACAAAGATGGAGAAACACTTGACGTTATATTATGTTAAAGGTATATGCCTACTTATGTTCTATTATGATAAAACTGTTTCAGTCCGTTGGATGTAATTGCACAGAGTTTGGGGAAAAGTAGCTCGTTTCGGCAAACAGATAAAGTAAACACTTGCTTGATTGCCAACGTGCGATCTGGTCCACCATATTTAACAAATTTGAGGTTTTGTTTTTATTATTGGCCAAACCCGTGAATGGCTGTAATAGGAAGTGATGGTAGTGAAGATGAGATCGAACTTGGCGCACGCGAGTTTAGAAAGGAACTTGCTCTTTATAATAGTGATAATTGATGATAAAATTACTTTAAAAGAAAAATATTGCCTGAGTTTTATTATAAATTATATTTTTATTTTATAACTAGCTGTGACCCGCGACTTCATCCGCGTGGATACCGTTTATTAGAGTTGGATAAATACTTACCTTATTCTAAACTTCGTCAAAATCGACTCAGTAGTTTAGCTGTGAAAGCGTTACCTATAGATAAACAGACAGAATTACTTACTTCAAAAACTGTTACAACAAAGCAGTGATCCGCAGTTTCACCTAGGTTTTGTGAAAAAGTATAGGTAGGTAGGTATATTACATAGATGATGCCCGCGACTTCGTCTGTATTGAATTAGTATTTCGAGTAGGTTATTTTGTTCTCCAAGGTCCTAACTATCTTTAATAACAAAAATAAAAATGAAGAATCTTCGCCCATATAATATGTATAACGCCTAACCACAAACATAGGTAGGTAACTATCTATTAGGTACATTTCAAAGGCACATAGCGTTATAAACAAATCGGGTGCCAAAGTGCCTTAAATTTTAATATTGTCTTAAGTTTTCGCGATAACTATTATGTATGACTATTAACTAAAACACTTTTTAACCGATTTTATCGCGTATATTTACATTTTAAATTTTAACAGTCGCTCGTGACCACGGGGACTGCAAAGACACCGAAACATCGAGTTAAAATGTAAAATATAAATTATACGCCATTAATCCGGTTAAAAAGTGTTTTATTTAATGCCTTCAATTTTACTTCATTCATGCAATATCTTCATTAATTATACTTAGCTTATTGTTATTCTAGGTAAAGCTAAGTAGTTTTGCGTGAAAGAATAGCAAAAATCCATCCATCCAGCCATTATCAGTGTACAATTCTACCTATAGTTATGTATGGTAGCTTTTCACTGCCAAACGGCTAAGCCAATATTAATGTAATTTGGTATAGTAGTTAACACATACATTACTTTTTATTCTGAAGAAATCTACGGTTTCTGACTTCCAAGAGGCAGAAACTATCATGAAATAAACAAAACCTTGATTTCCATTTTATCTCTGTATGTACAGAAGGCAGTAGGTACATCAAGCGTTACCAATCTGTCAATTTTTTAAACTTGAATTTGAACTCTATGCCCTCGATAATAAGTTAAAATTGGTTGGGGAAATTTGACAGGTAATGTAACGCTTGTTCCTTCTGTACCTACCTATATTAAATCGCGCAAAAGCTTGCGCTCGCCTCCCGCCTTTTTATACCCTACCGCTGCGAGCCGCGTCGAGCGCGGCAACCGTTACGCAAAAATTTTCCCTATATCATTCAGTATTCACGCGCGATGGGTTATTAGCGAATTTATGTATAAGTTTGGTGTTTCTATACCGATTTCTATGATTCTTTTTTTATTGAATAGGTAATAATGTTAATTTTTTTTAATTAGGGATGAGTGAGAGTATTATAAACGTAAGAGGAAACAAATATAATCAGAAAGCTCCGAACTGCTAAGCTTTCGGGATTTACACGTGTTATTGTGAGTCAACCATAAAATATAGACATATACTGTTGTGGGATATTTTTTATATAATTTTATGAAAAATATTTCTGTCATACATGATTTCTATGTAGCTTTAACCATTAAGGCTGCACACGCGACGGAAGCTTAAAAAATGAAGTAACTTCTCCCGTTTTTCCAACATTTCCCTTCACTGCTCTGCTCTTATTGATTGTAGCGTGATAATAAGTATACTATAACCTGCCCAGGAGTATGAAGAATAATTTTACCAAGTTTCGTTAAAATCCGTCGAGTAGTTTTGGTTTCTATAAGGAACATACAGACAGACAGACAGACAAAAATTTTACTGATTGCATTTTTGGCATCAATATCGATCACTAATCACCCCCTGATAGTTATTTTGAAAAAATATTTCATGTACAGAATTGACCTCTCTACAGATTTATTATAAGTATAGATAAAATATTATATATTTAATTATGGTTTTAGTAAATGCACTGCCGTACGGTTACTTCCAGATTTTTTTTTTGGACCATCAACAAACAAGGCTGTGAACATTGTCTCAAGATTTCAAATATCTCTAGGTACTTATAATTATTATCTAATGGTGCGTATAGATTGCTGTAATGGAACTTGTAATGTAACATTCTGCGTACTACACGTCCAAATACGCAACGTGCGCAGAATGTTACATTACTAGCGAGAAGGTAAATAGCAGCAGGCTTTTTAAATAAAGTGGTCGTCCGCCTGGAAAATCCCAATTTTCCAGTTCCAGTACCCATACTGCTACCGAGAAACGATTGCTGAGCGGCTACCTTATCACGTAAATATTAGCGATCAGCTATAATGGCGCAGTCATCACGCCATGGACGCGCGATCCATTGCTTTACATCGTATTATGTAAGCGATAGCTGTTCAATCGTTCGTTGATCGCAGAATGCATTTATTGCTACGATACTAGCGCCAAAAACAATTTGGTAGCTAAAAAAGAAACTCATAAAATGTGAAACAGATGTTTGCTTTTAAAAATTCGCAGTACCTACACATGAAAAGTATTAAAGTCAAAGGGATTTTATGCACTTTTAGTACATCGATTGTACGATAGAGGCAGCATAGTCGTCGGATTGCTATGGCTTTGTTTTTGCTGTAACGTAGGTAATACGAATTAGTTCTTTTTCAGCAAATCTTGCGCAATTCATGCCATCGCTTTGCGCTTGCAAGTTACGTGATAAGGCAGTCTTTCGATTTTTATGACACTCTTATCGTCCGACGGTATGCGAAGATGTGGGAAGTGAATTAGTCAAGAATAACAATTTTTTAACGCAAGCTAGGGATTGTGTAGCAATAATAACTTGTATGTGAGGTTTTTTTTATTTTTGGCCTTTCATAACGATGTTTATTTCGTTAACATAAAACGGTTTATTATTTAGTCAACATATTGAGACGCAACAAATCAGTTTTTATCCACAGTATAATAAAGAGAGAAAGGAAAATATTGTGTCGCAGCTCTTACACGCCAATATTCACTTAAAATCGAAGTGTAAATTATGTAAGTAAACTGTGCAACTTAAAGCCTTCAGACAATATTGCAATTACTCCGTGGATTGAGCTTAATTTGACGTCGAATCGCATCGTGACCGTGTCCGAAACTGAGTCATCCAGTGAAAGTGTTAAATTATAGTGTTTTAAGAATTTCCATTCTTGCAATGACTATCGATTTTTTTTCTTACGTTGATGTAAACTATGGATGGTATGGAGTTCTTAGAATGTTTCGGCTGTCCGATGTTAAAATCTAACCAAAGGTGTTTCGGATGCTTTTGGATAGGGTAAAATATTCGCCCTGTCACTCTCATTCGGTCACCAATTACTGTGGGATATAGGTAGATTTACATTATTTAATTAGGTATGTTTATCAATGTATGAACTGAATACAGTAGGATTAATGTCAAGGAAAGCACTGCCATGAATTTCTAAATTGCGAGTAGGTATAACCTAATTTTGTGGGTAGCCTGGTAGAAATCGCAATACGGTCGCCTATGTTATCCATAGTTGAATCTTATTAACTTATGTATGTACTTCGATTCTGATCGGTAATAAAACGTATTTATTATCACTAAAATCTGAAATAATAACTGAAAACAGTAAAATATTAAGTACGGTATACGTTTTCATGTGGGGACCCAAAACTTTTCTTGACTGATTGGATATTTTCTTGATTTCTTGATTAACTTGATACACTGTGCCATTTTATTTTACTGCATTATTAATCCTGATATTTTTTTATATGTTTAATTGTGTTTTTATTAAATTATACTTGTAAATTAAAAATCTTTATCCTGACAGCAGAGTTTTTAGGGGCATGCAAAAAAGATTGTGGACATCTGGCAAAAATATTTTTCGAAAATATAGCGTAATAATTTTATAGTTAAATTTCATATACCAACTCTTAAGAAGATATAATTATCTTCCCTGAGAACTCTAATAAGCGGATTTGTATGTCATTTTTGTAAGGGATCAACCAAAAGCTGCGCATTATTTTACTCCTAATATTTCTTGACTTACTTGATGCACTGTGCCATTTTATTATACTGCATTATTAATACTGATGTTTTATATGTTTAATTGTGTTTTTATTAAATTATAATTGTAAATTAAAAATCTTTATCCTGACGGCAGATTTAAAATTTAACTTTTGATTTAAACTTTTTTGGCATCTTTACATAAGCCGTAGTAACCGATTGGTTCAGTTGGTAATATTGCCTTAAGATTACGGTTATCTTCATAAAATTTTAAATCTTGTAGCATTTGGTACCTATTTTAAATAGATAATATCAAAATACTCTTGTTTTAAGTATTTACTTCATTAATTCCAAAGAATTCGTATCCCGTTCTTCTAATTTTGTTACACGCCCCTCGTAGTAAAGAAATGCAGGAACGCGGCAACGACCAACTGTAAATCTAGTAAATAATGGTCTAGTAACAAGGGCTACCTATACGAAAACAGACGCGTAGATGTTTATTGTATGTTATTAGGTAGGTATGCCTAATATTAACCTTAACTTACTAAGAATTTTATAAAGATTAGGAATTTTATATAAGTATGTACCTACAGTAAGTATCTGTCTCTAAATGTATTTGAAAACCACGCTCTTTTGTTAGAAGTTTTCAGTCGAAAAAAAATCTGGTAAGTAAAAAAAAGTGGCGAAGTATAACACAATCTTTGTAACCATTTTCATGTAAAGCTCTAAAAAGATAAGGATAAGATAGGAAGATAAGGAAGGTTTGTCTGAAAAAGCCTTATTCCAAAAGTACTCCATTCTTTTGTTCTAAAAAGATAAGAATCTCATACATTGATTCCCAAATTACTAATATTTATTAATTATTATTAATATTTCATAAACCATATTATTTTGTTCCCATTTTGCTCCATAGGTATTCAGATCTATCCATCCATCTACTTTGACATATAAAATACATATATTTTAATACAGTCAATCACAAAAATTCTTAAAAGAAAGATTAAAGTTAAGCACTTTGTTATAACGTCACAAACAATTACCCCAATAGCCATATGTTAAATCTTACAATGTCTCTAAATATGTTACTTACAGCCTTTATTTATACAGTGAGTGAGAGAAATCATCTTTACACTGTTTTTAAATGAATGATTTTCAAGTAGCAGTCATTAAGGCTCTACGCATTACATTTCCCAATGCTATAATCAAGGGATGCAATTTCCACTTTAATTTTGGTTGGGATTACAACCAAAGGAGAAAAAGAACATGTGGCTATCTGTAGTGCGTAATTATTTTTACGTCCTTTATCGCTTATGAAACTAAGATTTTTGCCATGAATTTAAATTAAAGCTTGTTATTTCTTGTTGGGTAGCTAACAAAACGTTGATGTTTTTAAGCACATCTGCCGAACGACTGCCATAGTATTCTTTTAGATATCCAAGAAAAAGAAACTGTAAAAAAAATTTGATTATTTGAAATTTCAATCATTTTCATAAAAAAAAAAACAAAATTCGAGTATCTCGAAAACAGTTAGTTTGGGGTAGGATTTTTCATAGTCATATCAGTTAGAAAATACGGATACTACACCCCCTTAACGGATCTAGGTCAACTTAACCAGTAATAAAATATTTTATTTAAAAAAATATATATGCAAAGCTTTTGGGACTGACTGTACGTTAGCTACCCTTTTATTAGTAAAATGCAAAATAAAAATCTGAATTATCCTTTTGATTTAAATGCGGTGGAGTACTTTGAGAAAATTTTAATATTGTCGTGGAGCAGAATGAAACCTAATTAAAAATATTATATTTTTCATGGAGTAGTTTGGGAACTCTTTTGGAGTACTTTGGGAATAAGCCCTGAAAGACCTGAAGTCAGAAAAGTCAACGATATCATATTAAAGCTTATATCCATTATAAATAAAATAAATACTTATTCACAATATATTCTTGCTTTAATATTGCTATCTTGCTATTACTCTTTGTTACCTTTATAACCTATACAAATTCGGCTCAGAGCCAATATTATTAAATTAGTTTATCTAAGACGCTTATTACCTACAGACGTCAAACTTTCATTTTACCTGTAAAAAGTTTTAAATAGTTCAAGACCACTATTTCACAAAGGTCTATCACTTTCTCTTCTACTACCAGGCCCACCCGAAACTGACATTTCACAAACTTGGCGAGGCACCCGGCTATGAAACGGTGCCAAAAACAAACTATCTGAGACTAGGCAGATAATATCGAAAACTAGTCGGCCTATTTAAATGCTGCAGCTGATGTTTTTGATCATTATGATAACTTTGTGTCATGTTAGTTTCACAAGTTATGGTGGCCATCAAGTGTAAGCCTTTAAGTGTGAGGTGACTTTCAAGGTAAGGTTTGCTTTAGGCCATTGTATACAAGTTATAGAAAGAAAGAAAGAAAGAAAGAAAGAAAGAAAGAAAGAAAGAAAGAAATAAATAAATAAAGAAAGAAAAATGTTTATTGCCAAACAACAAAGAAGAAAAAAATACAAAACATAAATATAAAGTCAAAATATTTACATTTAAAAATAAAATAAAAAAAAGATAACCTAATACTATTTGATTACTTAAAACTATTTCATGTACTGTCTGGGCAATAAGACAATGCTCAGCTTGTGCAGTTGCATAAAGGTAACTGCGCTGGTTTTCAGCATGTCCTCAAAGTAAATATATACAATTCAAATAGATATTTGTACATTTAAAGCTTATGCTGTACCCAGGACCAAGACAGCTTAACATTCACTCCGAAGAACGAAAATATTTGTGACTTAAGTTGGGCAGTAATTGTCCCCATCTTTGATTGAAGATGGGGACCCTGTTCACCTGCTAAATCGACGAAAGATGACATCATATACAAAAGTAAGACCTAGCAAATGAGAAACAGACACTTCGTCAGCATATGGCTAATGTTGAAACAAAATATCAAAACAAAAAGTACCTACTAATAACATCGTATTTGCATGCACGAAATCGTAAATCAATACAGTAACTGAATTATGAGACACACGTTAAATTTTCAATACTGAGTTTTTACAGGTCGATAGTAGACTACAGTACTGCGTACTTTTATAAAAGTCGCAGTAAGGTCCTTTTCTAAGTAGGTGGTCCGCTGATAAGACCCGCCCGACTTACTCTGCATATTGTTGTTTTGAGGTGTAAAAAATGCACAGTAAGGTTCGCTGTACTGCCTTTATTGTTTAAAAGAAAGAAAACATACCTTACAAGGATATTATCAGGCTAGCACTAACTGACCTTAACAGATGAATCTTTCAATATTGGTTTTCATGCTGCAGATGAAAGACACCAATGGCATAACAATAAAACAAAAATAAACTGCTTACTAATATTGATCTTGTACGACTCATTAAAAATCAGCTCACCGTATCAGTCTGCATTATAAGGACTCGTGATTAACGCTTAAGGCTGTGCAGCTGCGTATTAACGAAACGATTTATGTACGCAATGGCAACACATCGCGGCGGCGGCGTGTAATTCGTTCGTATACCTACTCATATACTCAGGGGTGTTATAATTATACCTTGAGTAACACTCTCACAGTCTGCAGTCTTTTATGTTCTTAGTTTTCCCAGTATAACCTCGTATATTAAAGTGAATCTATTTTATCAACCGACTTCCAAAAAGGAGGAGGTTCTCAAGTCGTCTGTATGATTTTTTTGTGCTTTTGTTACACGATATTTCGGACAATTATGAATTGATTTTGAAAACTGCTGTTTCATATGAAAGAAGATACTTCATAGTTGGTCCCGTATAAATTTCATCGAAATCGGTTAGGAACTTCCTTGAAAATTTCAAACTTTTGAAAAACTTGTATGATTTCGGAGAATGTTTACGTTGATGACGTTCTCGAGTCAGCCAAAGTTTTGACGGGAAGTCGGTTTTTTTAATGTACTGCATTCGTTTATTATCCTTTTCCTTATCAACGTTTCATATCGAATTCTCAAAAGCCATATAAAGGCATCAGTCTCATTACGTGAGACAAGCAAGTCAGTAAAGATTTCGAATAAGTATATTTCTTTCGAGCGATTGATGGCTAAGACCTCGTCAAATACTTGAGATAGCTACGATACCCAACATGGCAGCGCACCATAACTACGTGACCATATAAACGTAGATATATGAGACGAGTAGTTGGAAAAGTACCCGCGTTATTTTCTCCTGTGAACATTTGACGAGCATTCAGCAGTCGGAGAAATGTCACGATCCACAATGGTTTATTATTTATAGACTATGCTATACGTGCAAGTGACAGCAATCGAGATTTACTATTCCGTTGGGCTAAATACCATAATATGGATAGTGTTGCTGAAAATCGGCTTACAATTAATGAGAATAATGCGTGCTCAACGCTTACTAGGAAACTTTGCTGTAAGAGATCGTGTCTGCCTGACTCCGACAAGCCTTATTAATGATATTGATTTTTGGTGTTTCGTCTACCAGCTTAGGTATCTAAAGTTCCGTTTTGCCATAAAAAAAAAATACAAGAAAGTATTAATAAAGTAATGGCCATGGACAAACTTGCTACTTCACCAGCAAAATTCCTTGATGGCTTACTAATTATTTGTGATAAAAACATAAGCTGACTTTACCAGTTTTGCTTCACACAAAGTTATTCTAAAATTACAGGTCAAAAAAAAACTAAACCGTCATAAATCGATCAATAGAATCGTTATTGTGAGAACCGGAACGCCGTATCTTCCGTTCAGAAGGCAGTTATAGGAATGCTCGTGCGAATGGGATGTGGTGAGAATATATATTTTATTATGAATGAAGTGATAGACTGTGGTTAGGTGAAGTGACTATGATGAAAATCTTAAATACGGACATATAGACAAATGCAATTTTTTTGCGGGAAAATCTTGTTAACAATAGGTAAGTATTTCTTAAAAAAACTTTGTTAATCCACAGTATTGATTCTACAACAGATTACAGAGCGGATCCAACGTTAAAACTCAATCATCCATAATGTCCATGCTTTCGTATCAATAACATTAATAAAATACATTCTATGGTAAAAGTGAAGACTGTTAAAGGCACAAAGCAGATACATAGTTAAAGGCCTTAACTATAAAGTACACCCATAAAAGATAAATAAAACTTCTTTCGACCTTTAGATGAAATATGGTTAAATTTAATGAATTCAGACTTTTCAAAACTGACTCGGTTCTCACTCGCATAACTCGTTCATACTTTTGGGATATGATCTCAGTAAAAAAGGCTTACTCTAAGCCTACATAGTCCTTCATTTTGGCTCATTAATTTACTACTCAATTAAGATATGAACCTTACCGAGAGTTGTCTCTTCACAGCGGGCGGAGTGGAAGCGGGTTTGACTGGATATCTCGAGTAACCACCATTGGAACTGTTCGGCTGTGATGCTGATCTGCCCATAGACCGCGGCAGGGTTTGAGACTTCATTAGAGGCGCTCCACCACCGCCAGGGGTTCTTCGAGTCGTGGTGACTTTTCGTCCCACCACTGGAGGAAGAAAGGAGTTAAAAAATTATCGATACTGTAATGAAGGTTCTTAATTAAGGACGTTTAATCAAGAGTGATTATGGTGTCTGAAAAGGAATTGAAACTACGAGTAATACATACTAATATTATACCACACTAATGTTATACCTAAATGCGAGTCTTTGTTTCTATGTCTGTCTGCCTGTTATGTTTTCACGCCTAATACATGAGACCGATTTGAATATAAGTTGGCATGAGAATATCTGAATACCCAGGGTCCACTTATTGCATGTAAATGGCAGTAGGTATAATATAATTTTTTTTAAAATTTAAAAGGCTTTGTTGTATCTAGACAGAGTGGACAATTTAAATCGGTCAGTATGGGAAAGACCGAGATTAAAAGACCTTCGAAAAACTGTTCTTAGGAACCACGTCTTACAGTTTTGTGTTTGTGGTCCTCCCTGTATGGTTAAACTGCCATTCGATATATTGCTTCATTAAAACTGTTTTAATACCTAGCAAGAAGAGATTTGACAACCACTTTGTCGTTGGGGTAAACCTATCTGCCTCAGACGCCAGTGGTTGCGGGATCGATTCCCGCACGGAACAAGAAAATAAAAATGTTCCGTGTCTGGGTGTTTATCTATTTAAGTATTTATATTCTAAGGTCCCCCCTAGTTCGCTACATGGTATACTTGTGTTGTGCACAAGCTATGCTTACTTTGGGGCCATGTAGTTGGTGTGATTGTCTAGGGATTTTATTATTTTATAACCAAGTGAAAAAATCTATTTCATAACTGAATGGCGGACTATTGAGATGCTCTACAATACAATGCACTAATTACAATAAGTATAAGGGTCATATTATCAATGTTTACTCAGATTTTGATTCTATTTAAGTACCTATAGATTTTTTACCAGTTTTCTATGGAAATTGATAGCGTATCTATACATGAGTTATGATCAACGCTTAAAAAAGCACTCATAATACGTGGCTAACAATGATTAGCGACAATTGTATCTGGCAAACATTGTTGCATACAAAAGACAAGGACAGTATAGGCAACGCATACAGGTACGTATGTATTTCAATAAAGGTAAAATGCATTAAAATTATATCGTCTGGTTGACCTTACTTTGTTGATTTTATAAGTACTGGGTCAATAGAAGATATTAATTTAACTAGTTTGATGCAGATCCAAATGAGCTACTGATTCCCTTTAGAGACTAAAGAAAAGGAATTTATGGCCAATAAATAACTCGATATTCTAAATTTGTGAAAAATTATGGAAAAACTTTGCTTTAATTGGTAGGTAAAATACTGTTTTTGTTTGACAAGCTGTTTGCTCTACTCATCTGTAACAAAATAATATATAATTGCGTTAAAAGTTTTTGCGCTCGAAAATTAACCCTTAACTAAATTTAATGGGCACCGACCGACCCTCATACTAGCGAATATAATACCAAGACCAGTATGCACGGTTTTAACTGCGCAATATGAAATCACATAACAACTTATAATAAGCTTCCTTACGAAGTAAAATCTGCTCCCTCATTAAACTCATTCAAATATTTTTTTTTCTTTGATTGAAAATTAGAATTTTATTAAGTAGGTATTTTATTATTATTTTAGTATGCTTATTTATTTATATATGTGTTGTATATATTTTATTTAGTTACCTACGTAGGTATTTATCATTATGTATATATTGTATTATTTTTTATGTAGCATTTATATTCATAAAACTAAACATAAGCTTTATTATTGCCGATGTTTGTACAGTTTCTTTTTTTTTCAATACAACTTGGGGTTGTCTGGTAGAGATCGCTCTGAAGCGATAAGGCCGCCCCTTGTACCATTTTTAAGTTTGTGTTATCATTGTATTTTTTTTCTCCTTTTGTAATGTGTGCAGTAAAGTGTTAATAAATAAATAAACTTTTTCAGAAAGTATAGACTTTCTTAAGAAGTAGGCTATCAAATGCAAATTTGTCAATTCCGACTTTCAGAGACTAGTTCCAACAAACAATATCTTCCTTCAGCTTTATTATACGAGAAGTAATCATACAGCATTTAATAAATACTTTATCAGCACATAAAAAACTTCAGTCAGCTTACTGCTTTTTGTTGACAAGTTTGAGATTTTTAAATAATAGTTACGTTACAGAATACTTAGATGGTTATAGTTATTTATTAAGTAAGTAATTTCGTCAATGTTAATTGAAAGAAAGCAAACATGGTGTTTGTTTACTCTTTCGTAGTATGCAAACTTGTTAGTTGACGATAGTAGCGTGCAACAAATTTTTTAATTCACAACATTGTTACAATCGCACACTAGTTGGCATTTGGTGTTATTATTAGGCAGCATATCTTTTGCAATATTATATAAACAAGAATTATTTGTAGAATCATCTTCTAGCATTAAATTATATTATACTATAATGTTCGATAGTTCCTTTTTGGTACGGATTGCCAAGGTGTGGAACAATCTGTCTGCGTCTGTTTTTCCTGACCACTACAGTCCTGGAACTTTTAAGTGTCGAGTGAATAGGTTTCTCGTGGATGGACGTGTTTCAATCAGGTGGCATGGAAGACAAACGTCCTATCCTTACAATATAAAAAAAAAACTATGAAAATTTGGTCTTGTCGAGTTTTGGGGTGTTACTAGTAAATGGCTAAAAGGGGACTAGCACAGCGAGTAGTACCTCGAGCTAGTAGGTAATGTTGTAAGAAACTCGAGTTTTTTAGTCTTCATTTCGAGACTTAAGTCGTTTTTCAAGACTAGGGACTCGTTAGTCACATAGAGTCTTCTGAGACTTCCAAGTCTTCTGAGATCTTTGAGCTAGACTGAGTCATGAACTTCAGTTGGTGTATTATATTATCTAATGTTGTGTGGTGTTTGAACCAATTTTAAAGAACGTCATACTAACGTCATCCTGTCGGCACATAACCCGTGAAACTATCTACTCATCTATGTAGTCCGGTTATAACAAATGAAATGAAATTGACCTATCTCAAGTGAAAGTTATGTTGAAACATGGTGTCATTCTAATTTGGTCTTTAAGTTTTATTAAGCTGTTTTATTGCTAAAGTATATGGAGGACTTAGTCATGAGTTCATTTAAAAAGACTCAGTCTTTGAGTTATTTTTGGCAGGTCTCAAGTCTTTTCACGAGAGACTCCAAATTCTGAAGGACAGGAGCTGTTACTTTTATTTTTAAGACTCGAGTCTTGAAAAAAAGACTCAAGTTTTATTAAATAAGACTCCAAGACACGAGTCTCTTACAACTCTAAGGTTATGCATGCGGATTAGAGAATGTACAGTCTGTAACAAATTATGTATACCACCCAGTCTCCCGCACGCATACAATATGCATGCAAATTGTATGTGTGCGGGAAACTGGGTGGTATACATAATTCTGTTGCAGACTGTACCCACTGTAACCGACAAATTGACAAAGGTTCGTAGAAGCCAATAACACCAGTTCATACGCTGACAAAAATATGCGCGGGAAAGGTAAGCTTGGAATTTGTACAGTGCAAGAAATGGGCAGAATCTAACTGATTACACAGTAGATAGATTTAAAGAAGCAGAGGTCTTATGTGTATACAAATCCTAGTGCGAAATTGACAACGGACAAACAGAGCATGTCTACACTAACGCATACCGACAGTGTTGTGTTCGTCGCATAGGGAAGAAACAAAAAGCTTTCATTAGAAACAAATCATTAAATAAAACACTTTTTAACCGGATTTATCGCGTATATTTACATTTTAAATAGTATGAATCGCGAAAACTTAAGACAACAAATCAGTCTCGTGGTTACACAGACGTCACAACTTAGGTAGGTACATCAATGGTTTATCTGAGTAACTTGAATAGGACGTTTCCCAATTACTTACATAAGAATTAATGTGAAATTTATGATTTTGATATATTCATACTGAAAGTGTATTTATAACAAATCGCTAAACAGTTGCGCAGGGTAAGGTTATTCGATTGAGAACTCACCAGCGCTCACAATGTTGTTCAAATTCATATATCTGTTCCACTTCTGCAAAGCTACTAAGTCACAACTTTTTTATTTAAATTTATTCTGAGCAGAAACAAAGTTTTAATTTATAGTGTTACATGCCGCCAGGAAGCTCGAAAAACCGTAAACTAGCAGGAACTTTCTGTAGAGATTTATAACTACCTACTTTAAATTTCTAACTTTATTAAATGTGGGCGGTTTTCCTTTTTCATTAGATAACAAAAGACACTTATTTTGGTTATACTTCAAACAATAATAGAATTTTTCAATCTCGTCACCACGAGATATGTAACACAGCATTAGTATTAAAACCTTAACCTTTTCCACTAGTTTATATTATTTAATTGTTTTGCCTTTTTTACTTTAAAAACGACCAAACCTCCTTAGCGTTCACCTAACGATACTAATTTATCTAGGTACATACAATTCGAAAACGAAACCTTCAAAGTAATTTTGTGTGTTGATTTTTTAATATTTGCTCTTTATCTGAATGGGTTTTTTTTCTATCATTATGTTGTGGATGCAAGTTGTGTTCTTATAAAATTTGCAGTCGGCAAAATAGCTGACATATAAATTGGTTCCAAGCCAAGCTTCAAGTTGGCAAATTCACTTAGACTATACCAATTATTCAATGGCCTAATTTTAAATGATATTAATAGTTTTCTAATTTCTATCAATCAAGTATTTTTGCGTCTTATTCGTGAAAACTGGGGTTAAATTATCAAATCATATAAATTGGGGCAGCAGCGGTTCTATTGACGGTTTTGTAGGCGATAGGCTGACTCGCTGTCATTGCAATAGTCTCTCTTCATCGTTATAATACCTTCCAATTTTGACAAACGTGACATCAGGTGGCTTTGTAGCCTCTCGCTGGTGTTCTACCTCCCCATAAAGGATACAGGCGTGAAGTTATGTATGTATGTCATATATGTAATTTGAAAAGTAAGGAGAATAGATAGGAAAATAGCGAATCATTATCAGATATGTAGTATTTTCATATTCAGTTTAATAGTTCTAAAACCTAAATTATTTAAGAAAAATATTCGTGAAAATAAATATACACAAGCCCATAATAATAAGCTATAATAATAATAATAAGCCCATCTAAGAAGAACACGGAGTGTCAAGCCTGTCTACGGTTGTCTATGATCTTAAAGGAAATCGTTAGACAAACAGCATAAAAACAACTTGTTAGTCGTAATAATTAACATAGGTTTCAATACCGTAAGACTCCATAGGTAACTAAGAACAGAGAAATATAATTCTACTCATTAGCTGAGGAACTACGCTTGCACTATAGTTTTAAAAACTATACTAAAACAGTAAAGCTGAGGAGTTTGTTTGTTTTAACACGCTAGTCTTCGTAACTATCGTTCTGATTTGAATTTATTTTTTGTTGGTAGCCTATTCTTGAGTAAGGCCATATTTGATACAGAAACACCCACGGGATCAAAAATTTCGCAGATAAAACCGCGCGTGCTAGTCGAGAAATACATAATCCACAAAGAGATTGGTATTTATAAGTGTTATTTTTAATAAATCCCGATCGCTCCTGATCTCTTCGTACCCCTCGTGAAAGCAAAAGTCAATAAAATAGCTAGGCAGTAGTAAAACACAAGTTAATACACGCAAATAAAATACAGACGTATTAAAGACCCTTTATGAAGTCCGTTAAATATACCTCGTGAGCAGACATTTACTCGACTTAATTAACAGTTCAGTAATGCTAACGACACCATGTCCTGGCCACGATACTCATGCAAATACTTTCTCTTAAAAATGCCTTAAATTTTTTGTCCTAATTACTTTCATACAAAATAAACAAGTAATATTTTGACTTGGGCTTTCAAGAAATAAACACATAAAGAGAACGTTCTTAAGTTTTTACCAAGTTTGGTGTCAGCAAAAGTCAACGGTTTAAATACTTCCAGAACCTGTTATGATACGTCCTTAACAATACACCCTTAACTACGAAAGCCTGCATAAAAAACAAGCAATTATACACGGAATATACATAATTATTGCCGGCGTCTATCGATGGTTTTTAATATTCAAACCAATGTCAGTCACAGATTAAAAATACTGGCATGTTTTGGCATTGATATTGCAACTAGTTCTCGGATTGAAGATTAAAAAGCATCAAACGTCTGTTATTATTAAATATGAAATCAAAATAATCGATGAAGCAAACAATTACCAGAAATATTTGGGTGGGGTGAAATATGTAGGGCAACATGCAAATTTTTCGGAGACAATTGCAATAATTAGGTTGAATCAAATAGACTATTGTTATTGGTTCAACAATGTTCTTAACCAGGATGTTAGCATTCTAATGTATAGTCAAAATAATTGTCGTTTGGTGTACCGATCATAGTTGCCTTGTCGTGTCGGATTATCCTGATTTAACCTTGTTTCGTGTAATTTCATTTCCGTGCTATTTATCCCGCCATCAAAGTGTATCGACCTCTACATATATTATGGAAATAAGTCAATCTATTAACATAATGCTTTAGTTGAAATGTTTTGAACTCAATTTGTCACGGGTAATTTTAATTTTAATAAATTTGAGTTGTACTTGAGTTTAATAATTTAAATGAAACATCAAAAGCGAAAACTCCTTATCTAGTTACGTCAAATTGGTCAGATCAATGAATGTGATGTCGTCTCATATTTTATTCATATTTATTAAAAGAACATTTCATACGTTTTTATTACACTTTGACTAACGTGTCTCTTATGAGTATAAGGAGAGAATACAGCTTACTAGAGCCTTTTCAAGCCTTTTAAATAAAGTAGATAGTCGACTTTGTTACAGTTCTTTCTTATACCCGTGTACGCCATTTTGGCAGCACCTCATGAATTAATAAATTTATGACAGCTGTTCCCCGGGGATTCTACCAATTCTCAACACTGTGGGAATTTCAGTGAAAACCCTTATTTATGTATTATTCCAGATTCTGTTGTTAATATGTGCAAATTTCAATCCGTCAAATCAATTACCTAAGCGAGAAAGAGTTACAAAGATCCATCTATTTATCATCATTACCAATATTCACGTTATGAATATTATAGTTTAATTGTTTTCGAATGATTTTTGTGAAAGTTCTAATTTTACATTACCCGCAAACTATTTGCAACTAATAAAATATAAATTGGCGCGTTAAGAAAATAAAACTTTGTCAATGAAATTGTTTATTTTAAAATAATAAATTGAACTATTAATAAAGTGTTATTGTTATTATAAACTGTAAATAAATTAAGTAAATGTCATAAAAATATTCATCTTAAATAGACAGATTCAAAGAAACGGAACGTTCATTTGATAGTTTTTGACACTACTGAATCGACATTGAATCGATGAATATGAGCGGCCATCTTATAATCGGAAGTTTGTATACATTTTTTCACCAACTGATTTGATACGTCAAAGCCATCGAATGGAAGATCGAACAATTTCATTACGGCAACGTCACAAAGATTGTCAATTTTGAACTATCACAAAAACCACTTGAAAATAATTCAACTATAGTAGGATATCAATAATAATCTATGAGCAATATGAGTGTATATGATAGCTACCTTTTAGGGCCCGTTTAAGGCCATGCCTTGGAGGCGCGTTGTGCGGGGCGTCGACGTTTTTACAACATCGCCAGCTTTACTATGGAACTTACCGTTGGTTGAGAGTAAAGCCGGCAATTGTAACGAAAACGCTCGAAGCCCCGCGCGACGCTCCGCCTGTGCTTAAACGTGCCCTTAGTTTTACTGCGTGGTCTACACAACACAAGCTTACCTAAAGCTCACTTTGGTCAGCTTAAATAATTTATTTTATCTTCGCCCAGCGTGTCAATTATTCCCTTAAATTATTCCCAATATGGCCCATAATTCTTCATCATGACGACTCCCGTCGTGGTTGGGAAGGCAGGTTTGGCTAGGTGCTGTTTATGTCTGGACTAGTCTTTAGGGGATAGTCAGAAGTTCTTTATAGAGTTAAAAAAAGTCTCAAAGTGTGAAATGTTATTATGACAAAATAAAAAAGTCGCCTGCTTTGGTTTTGTTAAAAAAGGTAGTGGTAATCATGGTGACACGACACCTAGGTATCAGAAACTTTCGTGAAATCTATCCTGAGAATGTTCGTTTTCAACTGCATACAAAAACTTGTTCCTTTATCGACCAGTCTCATACTACAGCCCAAATGCATGTCACCCTACATAATTATCTGACGGGGTGACTAGTAAGTGACTAACCCGCGACGGTCGGCGCCCGATTTTTATTGACTTCTAAAACGGACAGTTTCCAAAGAAATGAGTCACATTTAAACATAGGTGCGCTCCCTTTACATGAATACTTAGTATGTTTACGCCCGTGTCGAAGAAACTTGCCGAAATTTTATAATCTATTAAACGATAGCTAAGGTCACTTTAGGTCACATTTTTTTTTAATAAATACAGACTCTGCTTTTTCCATCTTCATAGGTTAGGTTAGGTTACAAAGTTACAATTATCATCGTCCCCATTTTACCCGCATTAGGTACTTTCAACCCCTTAGGAATTTCCCAATAAAATAAAGATTTTGTATTGGAATAGATTAACAAAAACTACGCAAGTAATTGATAAATACCTTGTAGAGATATGTTACACTAGTCACCACGCGCGGTTTTACCCGCGTTACTTTTGATTCCGTGGGAATAAATAAAATATAGCCTATGACCTTCCTCAAGAGTTGGGCTATCAAATGCAAAAATATTTTTTCAAATCTCACTTGTAGATTCTAAGATTAGCGCGTTCAAACAAACAAACAAACAAAAAAACAAACTCTTCAGCTTTATATATTAGTATAGATGTATCCAATAAGAATCATGTCGTCAGGAATTTTTCATGTTGTAATTTGATTTGTAACCGAAACCAACCAATAATTGGAATCGTAAATGTCTATACCATGAAGACTACACGTTGAAAACACTCAATTAAGAGGGGCAATTTAAAAAAGTTTTAGTGTTTAACTCGAAATCGAACCGAGGTACTCTTATTACATCACTGAAGCCATCGAGCTCGATCTAATAGGGCCTGTATTACAATATTTTTTTTTTTTAGAAAAATGAATATTAATATATGAAAGCGTAACGTGTTATACCTATCTTTTACGCTTGAAAGCTTTATAAATACGTTTTTATTCAAGCTTAGCTATCAAGCTGTGGACCAGCTACAACTTTCACGTTATCATATTTTTTTATCATCACAGCCGTTTCAATAAGTCTAGTGTAAAAATACACCAAGCAATATAATCTTAATTGAGAAAACAAATACACAATTTAAATGCGTATAGAAAACTGGCATCAATCTAAGCTGTATGTAATCCGGGTATTCCGAAAAGTCACTCTGGATGACATGGCTTTAAGCCGCAATCAAATAAGCTCTCCGTTAAGCTTGTTGGTAACTACCAGAAATTTCAGGAGGGCGAACTGGCTTCTACTTATAGACTTATTTTAAAAGAACTTTATCAACAATATCTAACAAGAATTACTGAAATAACGTACTCAACTCCATTAAAACCAATCGGATAATTTCTATAAACATTAACAAGGAAACCGTATTATTGAAATGACTAGATTCACAACGGAATATTTGGCTCAAAGAAAACAATATAGAAATGTTTCTACGAACAATATTTGCATATCAATGATTAAACAACCTTCAATCACTGTTAAAAACTAGATATCTAATACATTCCCATATAAAGTTTACAAACACATTATACAGGGTGTCTCAAAACGTGACGATAAGATGGCAACATGTGAGATATATCATTTCAATTTGTGTTGCCAGCTATATCATTTCATAATCGTACATCCATTTATAGCATCCTTCGTGTGATATTATCATGACAATATAATTGTTACACGAGTACTGTGATATGTGTAACATCTAATAGTATGAGATTGAAAACATTTGGATGAAATCACGCCAATTATTTATTGGTCGGTTATTTATTGAGAAATGGTTTGATTTGAACACATTAAATAAGTAATATTTTTTTCTAATTTTTTCTTGTCTCAAATAAATGTCACCATAAATAATAGATATTGCTTCCATGTTGGACTCGTAGCGAAAAAAAAAACATAGAATGTGCCAGCTGCTTCTCTTCCCGAGCATACTGTAAGTCAGTTAAGGGACAGAGGTTTTCTTGAAGGTTTTTTTTGTGGGCGATAGGCTGAGTCACTGCAATAGTCTTTCATCGTCATTATTTTAATGCCTCCCAATTTGTCAAACGTGACATCAGATGGTTTTATAACCTCTGGTGTTCTGCCTACCCCATAAGGGATACATGCGTAAAGTTATGTACTCGTAAGTATGTAACAATAGATATTGGAAAAACAGACAAAATTCGAAGCTGGGACGAAAGGCATGGTTATTTTTTCGAAACCACAAAGGTCGTAAACATTAATATGCAGAAGTATTTTTTACTAGAGATCAATGATCATGAAAAACCCCAAAATTCCACTGAACACATGACCCTGGAGGTAAGGGTGAGGATAAACGAAGTCTGCCATCGTCAAAACCGACACGTATGAGTACCTATCTTAAGGTATAAGTACTTAACCTTTTGCGCATTTTTGTAGAGCAACTATGTTATAACTTGTGTCTATAATACGTTTTACTTACGTAATCTGTATAAGGCTAGTCAAGGCAAGGTCTGCGAACACTTCATCATGTATGAAATGACGACATAAAGTATATAACTTAGCCTAACATATGGTTTTGTAACAATAATTATCTGCTTACGCTAGATACACCTATATTTTACAATTACCTATAGGTATGTATATTTACTTTACAGTATATAAGCATGTTGAAAGTCTTATGATTCTTTTTCTCGGCAACTAAACCGCGTTTCAACTCTATCTCACCTGATGGTAAGTGAAAATGAGGTCGAAAATCACGGATTTAGGAAATATTGATGATTAAATATAACTAACATTCACTTATTCGTGTGTTTTTTTTATTTATAAGACTAAGGAATTCCCGCCGTTGCATGCCCTTCATTAGAATTTCTCCGTGACTTTTCTCTGCGTGTAACAAACATTCAGAAAACCCAAACTTTCAAACTCATCATACATTAGCAGCCGCGAGTAGTTTTACACACGTAACCTTTGATTTTGTAGGAATTTCTTGATATAATATGTAAAACTAATTTAAGTTTTAGGTAGGTAGTTTCCTAGTTTTGCGCTTTCAACAAAAGAAAAAACCATGAAATTAAACAAATAAATCATATATCTACGTAAAAGTAGAATCGTCTGCTTCCCGCAGCTTCAAAATAAATCGAAACAACCCCACTGCAGTCCAACTATTCCGTTTCCATGATAAAAATAACCCATTGTATTCAGGTTAAGTGCCACCTCAGTCAAGGGTCACCAACAACTATACATTCTTGTCATTAATGGGAAAATTGTCTCCACAATAGAAGCATGTTATTGGACCAATATTTTAACCTCTTGCCTATTAATTAATAGAGTAGATTACCCTTACTAGACAAACACGAAATTTAGAAGGCACTACAGATATTTTGACATTTACATAATAACCATAAACATTATAAAAACGTTGACACCACCAACTTTAGAATGTGGTATGGAAACGCTACTGGGATTAAACAATTGTCTAAATTTTAATTACTATTGAATATTGGCTTTCTTATAAGGAATCTGTGTCACAAATTACAATATGAGGCGGATTTTTTTGGAGGCGACAATTTTTATTTCCACCGATCAAAGCTACCTAAACAACAGAACTTCAAATAAAAAAGTTGCGCTCCTGTAATCCGTTTATTCGTTTGAGAGTTACGATGCCATCGGCAGACACAAATACACATAATATGACAAACTTTTAACACCCCTCTTCGCGTCGGGTCATCGGGTGTAAAAATAAGGAACCAGTATCATGTCACTGAACTATACAAAGAAACAGAAGCTTATCAAAAGCTCTTGGTGGATATCTAATAAGCTTATTACCGTATTTTGTAAACACAGCAAGTGTCAAGTTCTATAACTCCCCTCAAGTGACCCGGGGCATTGACACGAAAGTGAGCAGTCCATTGAACCATAACCTGATGCCATCAGGGAAATAGAAGTCAGATGGAAACGGACATGCGTGAATGTGCGTTAACGCATGATCAGCTCCGTCGAGTGCACCAGTTTACATGAAAACTACAGCCGTAACGCTATATTGCTGCACCCTGTATTATATTGCATTGCGTAACATACAATGTGGTGACAGATGAAGACAAACTGATATTTAAATAACTTACAGTTATAAGCCATAAGAATTAACCTGATTCCGACAAACTTTGGCATAGAAATCTTAAGTTTGTAGGTACATACAAACATTGTAAGCATATAAACGATTATTATTCTTTAGAACATGTTTGGAGCCGTTTTTAATAGAATAAATAACAGTTTAAGGTTGGATAGATTGATCTTTGCTACTTTTTCACTATGAAATTTATTGAGATTTTTCATAGGCATTTAGGGCAAAGCCTAAATAAGCACATAGGATTGCAGTATACTGATTTTCCCACAGCATAGATTTTTATGCGTATGACACGAAATAGTTAAATAAAGGTCTCGAGCGTCAGTTGAACATTAAATCAGTAAGCTACCAATCAAAAACCAAAAAGGCAATGCTAATCAAAAAAAAACAAAACACCCACCACCTCTTGCATGCAAAATCAAAAAAGCATTGCACCATGCATGATTACATAAAAAAAAACCTGATTTAACACCAATAAAACCTATCTTATAAAAACTGGTTAGTTTAATGCCACAAGTGAAAGTTCTCTGTTCTTTTTTTAAATATTTGTTGCAGTTAATATGTCAAACGAAGCTAAGCGTTAATGTACAGTTGGCTAGGCTCTCTACCTTCACTCGACGGCTTCGTTTGACCAGAGCCCTCTGTGTGAGCCAGTAAGGTGGTCTTGGACTTCTCCAAGGGCCTTCGCAACCTTACAGGTGACTCCGTAGGCTTTTTATCACTTCCTTCTGGTTCATTTTCAACACCCAACTTACTGAGGGCGACTAGGTTGGCTACATAATGAACAATATACAAATGAATATTTTACCACTTTAAATTAATTAAGTATCAAAAATTGTATGGAGTATACAATGTGTTTCGTTAAAAATTGGTTATAAATCGGCAGTTTTGCCTTCAAATAAAAAGAAGCAACACATGCATTACAATCAGCCAATTGGAAATAATGAAAAGGACAACATCAAAAAGCAAATTAACTAACTAATAAAAAAAATGATTGTGTTTTTCTTTTAAGATAGCATTGATGATATACAAAGAATTTGTTTGTATTGACAAAGTATTTTGTTACCTTTAATGAGTTTGTTTATCTTAAAATACAGTTTAATGTTTCTTTATTTAGAATAAACATACACAGAGTGTCCATAATGAATAATCCAAGGCAGGTAACTTAAAATTTAAACAGCCAGGTTTCAGCCTCCAGATTATTCGTGACGTACCGGGCATGTATAGGTACCGGGAATCTTTATTATCAATTAATACAGTGTGTCCCGAAAGAAATTCACTAAATACTAAGAAATCTATATTTCAAAATAAACAAACTTTGTGTTTTACGTATAACTAAACTCATAGACAGACAGAAATACAAATCTTTTTCATTTTATAAAAAAAAAACAATATCAAATGAGTTAAAACTTACCTAAGAAATGCAGTCTATCCTTAGCCATGCCTAGGTTTGTTTTCATCTTGTCGTGCAGACGCTGCGCCCTCTGCCAGGCGTCTCCGCGACCGCCCCAGCAGTCCACAGCGATGCCTCGCTCTAACTCGTAGATACCCTTCTTGTATAGTTCAATGGCAAGCTCTTTGTGACCTGCCAGTAACAAATTCTAGGTGTAACTTGTAATTAAAAAAAAAACAGGGAAATGCAAGTCAGAATAACGCAGCGAGGAGGGCGCGTTTCTAATTTTAAAATTGTAATTTTTTTTTGTGTTTTATAATGCTGGGAATATAATTTTAAAGATAAAATAATTAAAACATGACCAGGGTTTGAACCCAGATCTCCTGCATACCGTGCGGGCACTCTATTAACTGACCTACCGGATCTAGATGTTTGAATAAACTTAAGATTTAATTTAATTTTATATTATTTGGGTGGCCAACAGCTTTTACTTAAAAACTAGGTTTAACATATAATGTCGAGTAAGCCATTAACAAGCCTCCGCAGATTGATTTCTATCCATCTATCACTTCTTTGTTGGGACTGCAAGTGCTCACTTCTTATTTTAGATCAACGGGAAGTGCCCAAAAGGTGTTGATTATCTTGCGAACGTCAAAATATGCGCCACAATCGTAGCATGAACGGTCATATCTTATGACTTCGCTGACTTAATTTTTTTATTTCTTCCTCTGTATCAAGATTGCAGGCTTCATTCTTTCAAGCGATCTTTAGAAAAAGGGTCTAGCTAGACAGAGAGCAGACAGACAGACAAAAAGTACCTATTAAACGTCTTAATTTGCAACTTCGACTTCAAAAACGTACACCGAGAGGAAAATAAAACCTGGCTCAAAAACTCTTTCAGAACGCTTATGTCATAAATGCTTATTTCACAAATTAGTAGATATCAATAGGATCAAGGCATGAAAGGATACCAGCTGATCATGCGTGTCACGTGTCCCAGCCAAGTACTTTTAAATCTAAAGTTTTACATTTAATTTTAAAGTTCTTTTACATTTCAATTTTCTAATGTCATTGTTGTCTGGAAGAAATCACTCTTCAGCGATAAGACCGCTTATACAGGATTTTAACGCATCACCTCTTGTGGGCAGCCTGTCCACCTCAATCCCAACAACATTTTTTCTACGATTCTTACAAATCTTAGAAAAATAAAAATAACACAAAAAATAAAAACAAAAAAAAATTGCTCCTTACTCTACATTTTCTAAGAAGTACCTATTATTATTATGAAGCGATTTTTTACTGCGCAAGGTGCGTGGCATACTGTACGCTCAGAGTAAATAGAGTTACGCCTCTAAACAGAGGCTATAAATATTTTTTATAGACAAACTAAAACTTTAAAAACTATTAATTTATAAAAGTTGTAGAACAAATGTTGTTGTGATAGATGTGGAGAAGCAGCCTGCAAGAGGTGATGCGTTAATTAAAGTTAACCCTATATATAAATTTTATTATTTTAAGATTTATTTGTACCTTTTACCATTACATGAAGTGTAAAATAAATAAATAATTTCCTAGTGTAATTGCTATAAAAAATATAGAAGAGAATAAAATTATAAAAATCATCGTGTCGTCGTTGCGTAGCGGCGCGTATATGCCACCGGCAGGTTAAGCAATATAAAATCTTCGGTACAAGGTAAACGCCTACTATTAATTTATCTCGAAGATTTGTGTTAGAGATTACACATAGAGCCAACTGTCGCGTGGTATCAAACCGAAACCTCTTAGGCTGTAAACTGGACGGCAGCGACAGGGCCTCTCGCTGTCGCTGTTGTCCAGTTTGCAGCCTAATGGTGCGTACAGATTGCTGTAATGGAACTTGTAATGTAACATTCTGCGCACCACACGTCCAAATACGCAACGTGCGCATAATGTTACATTGCTGTAATGGAACTTGTAATGTAGGTAACATTCTGCGCACAACACGTTCAAATACGCAACGTGCGCAGAATGTTACATTACTAGCAATCTGTACGCACCATTAGAGCCAACGCTGCGTAACGCGTACCGTACGTCCGTGTCGTACGGTACGGACGTGACTTAACCTTTTACTATTTAGATTGGAATTCGAAAAACGATGTAGTACACGTGGGAGCTAGGCACAGACGTAGCAGTCTTGTATGACACGCGTGACACAGCGTTGGCCCCAAACGATTTAACCGCCTATCCCATACTACGCCAAAGAGGCTTTAAAGTCAAAGGCACAGCTCTGGGATTGAAATTTAAGATTTCTACAGCGGCATCCACATCGCCGTAGCACACTTGATCATCGTGCTACGTCGCCAAGACATTTCGCTTTATCAATATTTAAAAAGCAATGTTATGGAATCCATTTTTATTGATTGTAAAGCAGATTTAATCACATGACATAAAAAACTCTAAGGTTTTATACAATAACATCGTTTTTTAATGACCACTTTGGCGATGGGGTAAACCTATCCGCATCAGTTGCCAGTGGTTGCGGGTTCAATTCCGGCACGAAATTTTCTGGGTCTGGGTGTTTATGTTGTTATATTCTAGGTTCCCCCCTAGTTCGCTAGATGGTATCTCTAAACACAAGCTTTGCTTACTTTGAGGCCATGTACTTAGTATATTTTTAAATTTATTATATTATATTTTTTTTTTTTATATTTATTATATAATAAGGTTTATACAAAGTGCTATCGTAAACTTCATCATCACTACTCCGTGTAATGACCCCACTGCACGGCTATGAATCTCTCACCTAGGTGACGAGGAGGTTTAGGCTGTAATCCACCAAGCTGGCGCAGTGTTGGTTAGTGGATGTGAGAATTTTCACGGCTTCTGACAAACCCCAACGACTTCTGTATACAGCACCCGGGACCAACTGCTTAACGTGCCCTCCGAAGCACGGAAATCGTCGTGAGAAATACATGATCGTCACCCATCCTACTACCAGCCGCGCCGAGCGCGCTTAACCTTCGATCGTATTATATGGACAGTAACCACGGCGCCACAAAGTTAACTTAGTTGAAAGAAAAAACAATGTCTGGAAATCAACTAATTAATTTAAATGTAGGTAACAATTGGGCATCAGTGGCTGACCATAGCACCAAGATCGTCAAACGTTTTTTTTTTAAAGTGGGTGTACATACCTTAACATTGATAAACAGATTCTTAAGAAATTGTCTTAACATTTGAAATGATGAATCGAAATTACATGAAGTTCCTATTGCCTAAACTGCAACATGAAGGACATTTTAGTCTAGTTTTCAGCTAAAGCATTGGTTTGTTGACAATTGTGTATTGTCAAAAAATCAATGCTTGTTTATTGACATGAAATGAGGATCTATGTTTTCCATTATTTTAATATATATTTGTGCTGAGTCAGCCATGAATATGCTTATAGTGAAATTGTTAATACCCCTGATTTGGCTATCAATAATAAATGTGGTTGCCAAAAAGCAATTCCTGCTTTACTTTAAAGATAACAAACATAAATGATAATATGACATACGCAATGTCTCTTGAAGTTTCCTATTTCCTATGACTTTTAATCTTGGGATTCTAGGAGCCATATTTAAAACCACCCTCAATTCTAAAACCCAATATAATGGAGTGGATTTCCATACATTAAGCTGAACTTAGGGGCATTCTAAGAGTTGTGATGTTTTTTATTGCAAAATAAGCAGCATAAAATGCATCATTTCATTTTATTTATTTTTGGACACAAATTCATATGCTTTATAAAGTTCTAAACCACAGTTAACAATAACAATATGAACATTTTAAAAACTATGATTTTTTACAACACTTCTTTTTTCTATGTTATCAAAATATGTAAAGAAGCAAGAATATAATTATGATGTTCATTTACAGAATATTTACCTTCATTTTCTTCATCAATCTTCAAAGCTTTTGATATGTATTCAAAAGCTTTCCGGTGGTGATGTTTTTGTTTAGCAAGTAGTGGGTCTCCAGGGCCCACAGTATGTAAATGTGACATTTCCTCGGTAGCTATTTCAGTCGACACTACACCGTCTTTTACCACTACTTCTAAATTGCATTCACCGTTTTTACGAGGCTTGTGCAAAAAACGATGCGACGCTGAATACAAATATTTAAATATCAGAAACAGCTGATATAAAATTGATCTTAAAATATTAAATAAAATTATAATGGGAAAAGAAACAACATAAAGATTCCTTTTATGAACAGAAGGCTGCGAATCATTTCGCAACACCGAACTTTTTACTAGGTCCGCATCTGTTTTCTTCGATTTTCTGTTTGGGGATCGAGTAACTTTGCGCGATAAACGGCCACCATTAGAATCATCGCCGGAAACCATTAAGAACACCAACGTTAAATTACAGTCTATGAATTATTTCATTTAAAATAAAGGTATACATGCAATCCCACGCTTTTTCACGAGGAAACAAATAAAGATAAGAGAGCAATCGGTAAAACGCAGCCAGCACTCCGACCGACAGCAACTATTGGCAATTTATGATTTGATGGTTTGACGTTGACACTTGACATCACTGACATAAAGGTAAAATCACAGTTACTTTTACGGAAGCGTTCTTCAGAATTTTTCTGTGCTATACGGGATAATAATATGGACGGGATGGAAAATGGATAAGGGTGGCCCGTGCGTGGCGTACATAAAAAATATTTTTAAAGACATCCCGCCATTTACGGCTACCATTCTTACCATTCTACACAAAAACATGCTTTTTTGTCCAGAATAGGAGGACCCAAAAACATAAACTAAAATTTATTATTCGTTTTATCAGAATTATTTTTATTTATTTTATATATTATTATTTATTGAATAAGTTTGTACAAATCTTAATATTTAATAAAAAAGATATTTAATTTAATTCGTTCTATTTGTTTCGTCATGTCCAAGAAGGCTCTTCTGGCGCTTGACGTTGTTTATGAGGGTTACCATTCTGTAAAATCACCCAATTCTAAGGTAAAAATATAAATGCATGAACATGTTTGAAAACAAAAACTATTTATTTTGAAGAAAAAAGCTAGGTAAAAAACACGGCATTTGAGAAATAACTGAAGATCAAACATTAAAGATTATTGAATCTGATTCAGTCAATGGGCATTTTTCATTTTTTTAATTTATTTCATACGAAAAACCATTTCGAGGAATAAGGTTTCTGATTAATTTAGTCGATTTAAAACATTTAAAAATATTGGGGTTTAAGAGATTTTTAACAAAATACATTTGACCTTTATTTAACCTTGATGACGTCATCAAAGACATCAAATCGATCAAGTTTTATGCCTTAAAGCTGTTAAAAAAATTCAAACTAAACTCTATAGCTCTATTGTGGTTGTTTTGTTTTGTTTATATTTTAACGTAACCTCAACGTAACAAACTCAGCTTCTTTATTTTTCCCTGCGATTGATCTAAGTTTAATTAACAATAAAAAATTTAAGAGTAATTAATTTAATTATTTTAATTATAGATTATTTATACAAACTACAAAGAAAAGAAACAGAGGAAATAAACACAGTTAAGAATTGATTTGAATCAATGTTTGAAATGTTGGTTTGTTGTCTGTTGACAATCCATTGGGTGACAGTGACTTAGCATGACTTTAGCACACAGACACAGCTCATGGTTTTTTTTACTGACTGACACATGTTTATAAAGTTAATGCCACTGATGACGTCATCACGCACTAATTTCATAAAATCAATATAAATTAAACGACACAGTTAAAAATAAAACTATTCAAATTGTTGGGTGGCCGAGAGTCACCCTATGAAAAAGTTCACTTGATTCTGACCGAGAGTCAATTATCAAGACAAGAAGTTATCCTTGTATGTTGTCCGAGAGGCAAATGTACAAAAGTGTGATATAATGTACAAAAGAGATTTGCAATCTATCATAGTCTAATAAGTGCATTTCACTTGTTAAAGACTTTGGATAATGAAATTATCAAGTAAGTACCTATAGTAGGTATGCTATAAGTAATATGAATTTGAAGACATTTTTATTTTATTGCCTACTAGCTGTTTCACGTGGTTTTACCCACGCCATTTCAAATTGCGCAAGAATATCGAGATAAAAAGTAGCCTATTTGCTATTCCAGACTGTAAACTATCACTATGCCAAATTTCATCCAAATCAATTAAGCCGTTTTGCCGTGATAGAGGAATAAACATCCATCCATCCAAACTTTCACATTTATAATATACAAAATTTTAGTTTGCTTTTATTCGATAGATGTCGCTGTACGTCAATTAAATCGCGCAAGAAGAGTTATAAATGACAGCTATATTTACTTTGTAGACTACTATTATTCGTCCTCACTATCACAGTTAAATTATTAGTAGGATTTATTATTGTTTGACAAGTGTTATATTTTTCACTTATTCATTTATTTTGTTCTTGAAATCTAATGTTATTTTACACGCTGCCAATGCAGCAGTAAATGCACGTACTATAATGTTAAGAACTAAGACCTATTGCAATGCTTATACTAGCAAATAATGAATTTATCATATTTTTATAACATGCTTGTATGTATGTTGGCCGAGAGACAAACTCATGGATATTATACGATATAATGTACAAACCATTTTTGCAATCTAACCTCATCTAATAGGTGCACTCAAGTCTTAGAAATTCTTAGAAATTAATAAAGAAATAATTACCTACTGAACCATTTTTCAATCGAAACCACAAGTTTTTGATATGCCATATTATCCAACAGAGCCATTATTTACCGAATTATTGACCTAAAAACCGAAAGTATACAACTTAGTGATCGAGATTCTCGAAGGTCTGGGTGATTCGATCAACGAATCTCCAAATTACGGTGATGTGATACACCCGAAAGACGTAATAGCAAAACTAGTATGTGAATATTCACAACCTACTTACTATAAATTATAGGTAAATTGATAAAGGCGCCATCTTCAAACTTAATTAGGTGCAGCAATAAGTGCAATAAACAAGGCTATGATACTGCTGCTAACCAAGGACTATTACGTCAGCACTGTCAAGATTTTATCGGATGCGACAAGGATGCGACATGAATTCTTAGCGAACGATTGAGAAACGAAAAGAGCTAAAAAAAAAAGCTAATTGTATGGAGCCAATCATACATGCCATGGAAAATAGAACTTACATACAATATATCGATCAAACCAGTTGCAGAAGTGAGTGAGTTCAGGAGCCCAATTCTCGCGCCACTCGACATTTCAGTGAGATGATAAATGTCACATCACCTCAACATCGTAGGCGACTTTGATCATGTCTATCAAAAATATCGGGCGCTTAGCAAAACTCGTATTCTCGCCGGTAGTAGACTCGACACGGTATTATCATTAGGTTCATTCCATTCGTTCATTCCAAGATGTGTTAAGAATACGTTCTGCTTTCAATGAAGACCAATAGAAAATTTAATGAAATATATTTTTTTAAGCTTGTTGATCAACTTAACTGAAACCGGTGTTTTTACTGCTTGATTTAAATAATAAACCATTAAACCTTAAATATCTTATGCTATATTCCCTAAATCTTTAAAATATTACACACGCAAAATGTTTCATGTTGAACGCAGTAGTATTGATGACATCACAGTGTCATTGATGACTTTTGTGTCTAACTGATTTATTGTCAAATTGGTATTTGAATTTGAATTTTGGTACGGAAAATCAGCCATTATTACGAAAAATCATGGACGCACCGCCTCAAAAAAGAAAAGCGTACCCGAGTGTAGCTCAAAAAGCTCGCTTGGTGTGCCTGTTAGAGGCAGATCCCGAATTGCGCGGGGGGAAGTTTACTTCCTCTTTCACAATTAAAGAGTCCGTTGCGAGGTGGACAGCAATTGCGGATGAGCTGAATTCCATACCTAGAGGAAAAAAGGACTACAAGCAATGGCGGAAAGTAAGTAGTCTGTTTATGTATGATAAAAGGAAATAACGATGTACACGAAAGGACGTAAGTATGTAGATTTGTGAATCTAATAAAGAAAATACAAAATAATTTGTACAAAAATTACAATTACTATCTACATGCGTTCCATATTCACTTAATTTACCTAACTTGCATTCTGTAAGGTACTATATTACAAATTATTGAACTTAACATGTTAAACATGGTCAATATTAGTAGTGGGCAGGTACAGTAAAGTATATCCGAGTGGGAAGTTTCCAAGTAAGATTTTCTGCAATTAATTATAGTCATGAAATTCAAACATCAAATCCATATCTTTTCATGAGTTTCTTTTGTCTAGCTAAACACCTACGCTCTGAGGTCTTTTCAGGAGACAGAAAAATATGTAAAGACGACTTCACTTTATAGAATTTACCTAAATTGTTGATAAAGTAGCAAATTATCAAATATACGTTGTGATTACCTTGATTTGAAGACTGACTTTTGATATATTATTGAAGGTATATATAGGTTTCAACTTGGTTTGCAGACATGGCAAGATATGAGGGCAAAAGTGAAGAAAAGGGACGCTGAGGTAAGAAGGAGCACAAATAGGACAGGTGGTGGGTCTCCACCGCCACCTCTTACACTCGAGGAGGAGCAAGTGCTACGCACTATAAGTGAATCAGCCCGCACAGGACACAGTGACTGCCAGGAGTCACAAGTATCCTTTTTTGGTAAGTCTAGTTATTGTCTAAGGTTATGGGAATGACCAGCCAGTGAAATTACATGAACAAGTGGTCTTTCTAGCTTAAAACCCGAGGAATCTATAGTTAATGATGTCAATGGGCCTGAATGCTACTTACTTTCTGGTGACTCTTTCTTTCTTGCATAGAACCCATAATACTGCGTCCCTGCTAGTCATCTTACTTAACACATTACAATAATTGACACTTTGCTTTTTGGTTAATTTGCTTTTATATTTCAGATCTAAAATCAACTACAGAGACACCAAATGGCCATTCACATGCCGCCCCTCCTGTCTGTCATGTGGAAATTACTGGTAAGTTTGGCTTCAATAGAATGTGTTTATAGTGATCTGATAATAGTATATTATGTAACAAGTGAGCGAAGTTGCTAATTACAGTCGAGGCTGTGATTTGAGCCCGAGCCGCAGGCGAGGGCTTAATAATGAGCCGAGACTGTAAATAGCAACGCTCACGAGTTACATACGACGTTTTTCAACATACTTGTGAGTAAAAGACAGACATACGTGATCATAAAATAACAAACACACTTGATAACAAAGCTGTGAATTGTGATTGAAAAATGGCGCCGAACCTCGCGCATGCGCGTAGGTTTTTTTTTCCGTCAAATGTGTCAATGTCTGTATAGCATATACAGCCTATTTTAAGTGAAAATGTTTAATTTGGAGTGGTAAATGCAAATATTTTAATATTTTATGACAAATGATTGTAAATTGTGAATAATTTGTTTAATATACAAATTTATTTTACTAATATAAGGCGCAAACATTTAAAAATGTGTATGGATTTGAAGTGGTATAAAACCTCTTTGTTGTTTCTGAAAATATTTAGTGTATAACCCGGACCAATAAAATATGCTCTGTTTTCTCGCATGTTATTTGCACAAAGTTACAATTCAACTTTGTAGGATTCATTATATTATGCACTAGGGTATAATATATTAATGCACGCGTGAGTTATAGCCCAGTTTATTGTTCTAAACTCAATAGAATAACGCTCACTTTACGAGCAAGTGTGTTGAAAATTATGTTATAGTATTGAGAACCCATAGTGTATGACACAATGTTCTTCTTAGTTCGCATTGATATTTCAGATCCAGAATCTCCAAATTCACTACGAAATTTGGATTCAACGTCTACGCAAGGAGCTGAAAATATTAAAAAGCGACCTAAAGGGAAAATGCTAACGAAACCCAGAAGATTGCAGCGAAGCCTAGATGTTGCAGAGCTTCTTAATAAAAATTTAAAAGAAAAAAATGAAATTAAAAAAGAGTTTTACCGGCAGTTCATTGTCGAAATGAAAAAACAGTCAGAAGCATTAAGCCTTATTAGTCAGTCATTGGCTACTATGACTAATAGTATGAGAAGTGATTAGTTCTACCTAATGTTTAAGTAATATCTATACTAATATATAAAGCTGAAGAGTTTGTTTTTTTGTTTGTTTTGAACGCGCTAATCTCAGAAACTACAAGTGGGATTTGAAAAATTCTTTTTGCATTTGATAGCCCATATTTTATCCCGAAATTCCCACGGGATCAAAAGTTACGCGGGTAAAACCGCGCGCGGTGGCTAGTTAAGTAATATATTAGTAATTTTATATAATATTTTGATTTTGTTTGTTTTGTATTTTTTGTATTTATTTTTCTTCTTCTTCTTCTTTAATGTTTTCAAGGTCATCATAATAAAAGCCATACTATGATTAAAAATGTTTTATTTCTGTTTGAGGTACATTGGCATTGTGTACATAAATGGGTAAATTTAAATAAAAAAAAATTATAGATTATAGTCTGGAACGACACACAGGATACTTTTTATCGAAAAATTAAGGGGTGTACCCACCTATATGTGCAAGGTTTAGTAGTAACTTGCTCCCATTAAAGAAGCATCAATAATTTGAAATCACTGTTCATAATAATTTTGAATTATTGATGCTTGTTTAATGCGAGCACTTTGCAAAAGGAAATTGCTTCTACTGCTACTTTCAGCAATGTCGTTGTAGGGGGCCTGGGGTAACATCCCTAATTGAACTTCATCCAAAATTAAGTCAGGGTATTCAAGCTGTCTTGCAATGCACATATTGTGGAGCACTGTACATGCATTTACAATTTTAGATGCTTTACTAGGCTTATAATGAAGCACTCGGTCTTTGATTTACAAAAAAAGAAGCAATGAACTGTTCCATATTTTCAACAAAATGCTATTGTTACTGATTTGAAAACATAAATCTACAAGATCAAACAATTATATACCTACATCAATGTCATTGCCTTTCTTGATACAATGGCGGCCGTCACTTTTGTGTGTAGGTACATATCACCCAGTGAGATTTCATGTCGAGTGCTCCAGTCCACTCGTTGCATGTCGAGTGGTTTTCGTTCGACATATATCACCCATGAGATCACGAGAATAGCACTAACCGCATTCACGTGATATTTACGTCATTTTTTCGATATATATCGGGGAGTGACAAATGTCACTCGCGCGAGAATTTGGCTCCTGAGCTATTGTCAACATCTTTCGTAGTACATCATCGTCAATTTTTCCAGTCCCACTTATTTACACTGTGACTTGCATACAAGGATGCCCGATCTTTTGCTTTGAATCGATTTTTGGATCGTAATAGATTGTAACCCCATGAATCGATTCACGATCTGAATTGTATTGCGTTGAATCGATCTTAGACGATCGTACGTCCAATTTATATGTATGTATGATCGTATTTTAAAAAAAAATACATAAAGCATGCAAAACTATTTATTTAAATATAACATGCATGATACATAATCATATTGTTCATCAGGGTTTTACAGGTTAGGTACATACATGCGCATCAGATCTAACCTATTACGGTTATCCGTCAATTTTTTTCGTTTTAACTACCTTTTTGTTAAAACGATTTATATTGTCCACCGGTATCACATTTTAAATAAATGTCCAAACATTTGATTCTATTGGTGGAGACTTATTAAAACGTATTTTTAAATACTTGTTAGATTTCTTACGTTCACAAATTAATACCTAGGTACCTAAGACCTTTTTGTATCGTGACAATATAAGGAATGTATAAAGAAAATAAAAAAAAAAACAAAATAGAAAATAGAAAAGTAAAAAAAACTACAAATTAGAAAATCCGACATTTCAAAAAACAAAATACCTACTGTATTTTTTTTATTTCATATTTCATACATTACCGCTATTGATGTATCGCGCCACGAACTTTACTCATCTCATTAAATAAATGTTTACAAATATGTAATCTTACTTTGTCTGTTGTCGACATCTTTGCTTTATTAGTTAAGTGTGTGCACTCTGCAAAGTTATTAACGTTTCTTTTGGTATAAGTTTCAGTTTTGGATGATATGATTTTTTTATGCGATCTATGAGACATACGATTCGATTCTTGTGAAGGTCGCACCTATAGATGCGAAGCTGGTTATTAACGATTTTAACCACGCGGTTACACATGAATTTTTCATTATTAACGGTTAATTAACCGCATTTTATGCTTGCTACGGTTAAATACCACCGCGAGATGTCGCTAACAGATTGAACGGTGAATCGCAAGTTGTGCAATGATGCCAGCTTCGACTGGCAAAAAAAGTCGGTTGAAATTCCCTACCTCAAAAACTATTTAGCCGATTTTGATAAACTTATATTATACCCTAAGTTGAACGATACCTAGTACAACAAAAAAAGAATTAGTCAAATCGGACGTGTAGTTCCGGATATATGCGAACATAAACATAAAAACATACATACCTACACTATTGAAATTTGGCACATTTGTTCAGACGTTGATATAGACTAACATATAAGAAAACTTGGTATTTCTGAAAATATTACATACATAGGTACGAGTGGAATTGATAACCTCCTTTTTTGATGTCGGTTAACAAGAAAGGAAAGAAAAACTTTATCCTTTTTCGTTGTCACTGTCAGATATTTAACCGTTAACAACTGCATTTTATCGGTAGTTAACCATAAATTTGGTTAATTAACGGTAGCTAATGGGTTTCTTACAACTATTCACTCGCACCCCTCTGAATCGATTCCAAAAATCGAAAGATCGTATGGTGGTAAATCGATCATTAAAAAGATCAATTCAGATAGGGCGTCCCTATCCCTCCCAGCATATACCATGGAATTAATAGGTACTAGTTGTACGTAGTACCAGGCCTGGCTCACTCCGCGCGGTACATCCGTTATTTACCTACAGCGAAGCGCTCCGCCGGCGTATTTCGAATGGATCGTGTGTCACGCGCGCGCGTTGTAGATACCTACCTACCTAATAGCACTCACAGTAATTCTATTATCGAGGTCGCAAATAGTATTTAAAAATGGACATAAAAAGAAACAAATATTCAATTAGATTATGTTTGGATTTGATTATGTTCAATTTAGCAAACAAAACATAGGTAGTTATTCGTCGTAACTTTTTTTTCATTTTGTACTTTAGGTAAGTTGAAACAATATTTTTTACAAAGGTAGAATAACAGTAATACCTACATCGGTAGATTCTTAATTACAAATAAGGAGATTAATTGTTCTTCACTAGGCAACAACCCTAACAGCATAAGAAAAGATAAGAGGCATGCGATAGAAAGAGACAAAACTTCTAGGTATATAAATTTGCAGGTACGTAATGCTGTGCGAGCTGAATTCCACCGTATCGCGTCGTAGCAAGACTCGAATTTATTTAGATCTTCTTGCGGAGTAATTCTTCTGTACCAACTATTACTTATTCTGTGGTAGTACTTATTAATTCCATGGCATATACATCATACTGTCATCTACCTACCATGCTGTCATGCATAGAGCTGTCATCAGCTGTCATCAGTACTATTTAGTAATCTGTGGCTGTCATGTCATACCTCAATCACGCAATCCACATTTTAAATTGCAATATTTTTTAAAATTCAAGTGCATGCGTGTGTATTAAATGAATTGATATTTTTTGTGAAACAAGTTGGCAAATAAATATTGCATTAAACAAAGTTTTTGAACTAAAATAGTTTAAATCAAATAGGTTAGTTAAAATATAATACCTACGTACTCTAGTTTAGCGAAGTTGCTAAAGCAAAAACCTCACTTAAATATATATTTTTTCCCTTTTATTTTTAGATAATACTTTAAACATTATGTATATCCTGTTATGTATAATCCTCCATTTTTATTATCTGCTATAAAATAAATTGTATGCCGCCGCTATACATAGGTACCTATTCAGTGTTTTGAATAGTGTTATACTTCAATTCAACTATCATTTTTGTTGGTTCCATTCCATCAAATACAAGGATCTGTGACTGACCAAGTAACAGATCGCCAACTCCAAGAAAATTGCAATAAAAAATTTACGTGACAGTTTATAAGTTAGTAAAAGTGTTTATTAATGCGAATAAAATCGTGATTTTTATGTTCCTCACCAATTTAAAGTCATTCACACATTCAAATTGTGAACAAAAGTATAATGTTTTGTTTACCTATGTTTTATTCACTTAAGTAATGTTCTATCCCAGGCATAATGACGGAAGAAAAGATAAATGAGCTGTCTTTGGATGATGACGATGATATTGTAAACCCATGGAATGTTGCTGGAAAATCAAAAACTGGAATTGATTATGATAAATTGATAAGTATGTATTATTTTCACCCAATGGTAATCTATGTAGATAAATATTTATAAATTCTCAAGCTAAAAACAAGAGTGACTCTCATTTGAATCATTATACATACATATTTAAGTTATTATTAGAGTTACAACTTGGTTGTCTCTGTTGTCCTTTAATGGCGGGTTTCAATATTATGAAAACTGTTCGTTTTGCCTACGAACAATAGAATTCACTACCAAAATGCCTTTCTATATTCAAAATCTTGACATCTAAACCACTGCTTACGAACTGTTTGACTGTAATGGGTTGCTAGGTTACATTTGACCATTTACAAAATAAGTCATTTTATCTAGCCAACGACGACGTAGCAAGTTATTAATTTAAACCAATGAAGTAAAGGTAGCATGGCAGTCTGCTGCGGCCAATAAGGAGTTATGTTTTCATTACGTACGACCAATTAAAGAATAGGTCATTTTATCTAGCCAACAACGTAACAATTTATTCATTTAACGAAATGTCCTATCAAATATCTGTCAACATATCAATAATCCAGTTTTCTCTTTCTAACTTATCTATAACTGTTTTTGAAAAAAAGGACGAATATTATTGAATGACATAATTTTTCTTTTAAATATTTACTTTGACGTCATAAAAATGTGATTCAACCAATGGCAAAATTAGTCGAAGGATTGGCGTTTCGTTTTACGTAAGCAGTTAAACGAAATTATTAATAAAAAGCTCTAAAAACATACTATAATATATTTATCGAATACTAAAACATAGCAAACATAAATTGAATAAGTTTATATATTTATTTAGTTCAAATATCATACAAATAAGTTGCGAATGCGTGATATTCTATAAATCACATATCACCTATTTTCTTGGAAGAACGTCACGCAAGGAGGGCCCATGCCAAATTTGAGAACTTACAGCCCGTAGCTAGTAGATATTGTGAAACGCTACTTTTTTCCTACCAGTTTTGTACCTGTACCGGTTACGCATAGCAGTCAGTTGAATATTGAAACCCGCCATAAATATATCTTATCTTAAATACAGATGTAATTTTTTTGTAATGGTTATAATTGATCTGTTTTTTATTTTCAGAAAGATTTGGTAGCCAAAAAGTTGATTCTGAGTTAATAGATAGATTTGAGAAAGTTACTGGACAAAAAGGTATGTGTTTCTTTTATTTTTGCTTCAGAATCATTATATGGCTCTTGTTGCGATTATAGGTGGTACAACATGAATATTTCATATTTAAATTCATGTCTATCATCATCTAAAACATAATTAAACAAATCCACAAATTGAATAATTTAAGCCACTCTTTTTCAAGCAGAAAATCAAGTATTTTTTTAACTATATTCTAAAGTAGTGAAAATTATAATCTAAAACAGCATTTCCCTGTTATCTAAATATTCGTCATGATATGATATTTTTATATACCTAGAGCTGCATTTCATATCTTTATTGACTGTTTCAATATATAATAAAGTTATGTTTTATTTACAGCCCATCATCTACTGCGAAGAGGAATATTCTTTTCTCATAGAGATTTGCATACCATACTAAATTTGCATGAGCAGGGTAAAAAGTTTTACCTGTACACTGGGAGGGGTCCTTCTGCAGATAGTATGCATCTTGGACACATGATACCTTTTCTGTTTACTAAGTGAGTTCATCTATAATTCAATTTAATCCATTTTTTCAACTCTATGTGCATACATACATAGCCCCAGACTATCACACCAACCACATGGCCCCAAACTAAGCAGAGCTTGTGATATGGGATACCAGGTAGCGAACTAGAATATAAATACATATATAGATAAACGCACAGACCTGTTTTTTTTTTCTTGTTTACGAGCGGGAATTGCACCTGCAATCACTGGCGTCTGAGGCAGACAATGTTGCCCCATCGCCAAAACAGTCTTAATACTAATAAAGTTAACTTTATAGATAGGTGACAATAAATTCTTATTGACTGTTTTGATTAGCATTGGATTTCAGTATTAAATAAAAACTCTTAAGAATTAAAAGATATGTAAGAAGAGCATGGCCTTGACTGTAATTTATGATACAATATTAGTTTTATTTTAAAATTCAATATAGAAAATGCAATACTGCTTTGAAATGATTATCTAAATCAATAAATTTAATTTTCAAACTTATAACTTTCAGGTGGCTACAAGAAGTTTTCAATGCACCCCTCATCATTCAATTGACAGACGATGAAAAGTTCCTTTGGAAAGATATTAAGTTAGAAGATGTGCGGAATATGGCTTTTAGTAATGCAAAAGACATTATAGCTATGGGATTTAGTCCAGAAAATACCTTTATTTTCAATGATTTAGATTTCATTGGGTGAGTGTTTATACATACCAGCCTAAGATATGATTGATTGTTATTATACCACTTTCAATTAAATATTTCATTGTGTAATTTTTCACATTTAATATATAAATATAAAAAAAAATGATATAACATATGATAAATAAACAAGCAACCTATAATTATTCTTATGTGCTATTTTAGAAAATTATTACACTCTAATTTATTTATTTATAATTATTTCAAGATGTTTTCCATAATTTCAGACAATGCCCTGCATTTTATCAGAACATGCTGAGGATACAGAGATGTGTCACATTCAATCAAGTCAAAGGTATCTTTGGTTTTGGTGACTCGGATATAATAGGAAAGATATCTTTCCCGGCAGTAGAGGCAGCTCCGGCATTCTCCACCAGTTTTCCATTTATATTTGGAGATAAAGTCGTGAGTATTTTTAAGTTAACTCTATTCTAGAACTCAAAAATATTAATATTATAAATTTTTTGAATTCTAAATTATTTTTTTTTAATTTTATTTAAAGTGGACCATTATCCACTTTAAATAAAATTAATGTGTGGTTTCCTAGTGACCCAAATTTAAAATATGTTCTTCCAGTACTTTCTTACATCAGGCCATTTAATCGTTTCATAAAATAGCTCTTGATTTTCTTATTGAATATACTAGTCCTTTAGTTTCGACCGAATATAGAGCAATATTTGTCCGTGTAGAGTTGTCTTTGAACAGCCCTACTGCCTCCGAACAAACATGTCGTAAAAGGTGAATAAGCTGAGTGAACCCCGGTTAGTGGTAGGATCCCGTCAGGGACCACCATTCATATAAAATCTGCCACCAAATATTCCTGTGCAAGGTTGTATTAATTGCTAGAAAATATCTTAAAATGGCTGTGCAATTTTGCGCTTGTTCCACCAACATTTAATCAATTAATTTTATTGCTTTATGGCATACCAAATTCTATTTATTACTTTTGTCTTGTCTTCTAGCTACCATGTTTGGTGCCCTGCGCAATCGACCAGGATCCATATTTCCGTATGACGCGGGATGTAGCTGCAAGGTTGAAGTTGCCGAAACCGGCGCTCATTCATTCTTCCTTCTTACCAGCACTACAAGGAGCTCAGCTGAAAATGTCTGCCAGTGAACAAAACACTACTATTTATTTGAGTGATACGCCCAAACAAATTAAAAATAAGGTGGGTTTTAATTATTTTTTTGGCGTAGGATAGCTTTCAGTTTTTGTGTAAGCAATCTTATACAGGGTGATTGGTGACAAATTTTAGATATTGAAGGAGAGCACTCAGAACTTGATTCTGATCATAATTATTTAATAGAAGTAGGTACTTAATTTGCTCTAGACTTCCCATTACATAAATAAAGTGTTATTTCGCGGCACTCACAACTATGTAAGCCGCCGCATCAAAAGTAGTAAGCCGCGCACCGCCGCAAAAGTAGTATGTACTAGTGTAACCATGCGTTGCGTGATGAATTTGTTAACTATCGGTTAAGTTTACTCAGTAAATAATTCACATTTATTTTATTTTTTTATCTTTATGTGTGATCTCAAACTATCCCTTCATCGAATTTTTAAAGTGACCCAGTCACCCTGTTTAGTCACCTTGAATCATCTTTCAATCAAAAGGCGTACCTTTTTAACGAAAGCATTTATTTTATACCATATTATTTCAATAACAAACTTCAAAATCTACTAATCACGCTAACTCTTTCAATGTACATTTGAATAAGGATATGCAAACTAGACAATAACCATAGTTAATAAAGGCCTTTAACAAAATATTGTAGATGTATTATAGTTAAAGATATATTAGAATCAAAAGTAAGATTACTATAGCACATTTTAAGGATTTTTACTCAAAAAAACTCAAATATTCTTTATTTCGTAAGTATTTAAATACATTTGAAATAAGTCAAAAAAAATAAGTTTACAAACTGAATCTACCACCACTTTGAAAAGTCGATCTGCTGAGAAGAAGTGGCAAGAAACTCAACAGCAACCATCTTTTAAAAATAAGAAAAAAAAAATACACAATAACAATTTACAGCCAGGGAATCCCATCTTCTTGCATCCAGATGTCTTATAGTAAACCCTTTCACATAATACTTATCCTTAAATCTACTCAAAAACAAAAGCACATAAAAATTATTACTAAGGATGTTGCTATTAAACTACTAATTAATGTTTTCAGATAAACAAATACGCGTTTTCGGGAGGTCAAGCGACCGTCGAGGAGCACAGAGAAAAGGGAGGCAATACTGATGTGGACATATCCTACAAATACCTTTCTTACTTCTTGGAAGACGACGATCGCTTACATGAGGTAAATAAATATTAGCACCAATATGTGCTTCTTATGATAATTAGAATTATACAACGTTGATAATAGCGAGAGGCAGTAAATGAAACCAAACATACCATAAGTGCCTACTATTAAAAAGCACTTTACGAGAACAGTTACATATAAGAAAAACCCTCTCAAAGAAATTGATAATTAAGTTAAAATGTAAAGATTCTTTAAAAATATTTGGACCGACCTGCCGCCAAATGCGTTACAAAACGGCAATGATTTGAATCGCATAGCTTATATAGTCTGGCTAATAAAAAAAGAGACTGGAAAAACCTAGCGAATTAAAAAAATAAAATTGCATCATGGTAACCCCGACACTGTCCCTTACTACAGTTGGAAAGTTGCTTCTAGACAGCTGTGCCGTTATGTGCTGTAATTGTGCGCCAAATAAAAAATTAGGGGGTATTGTCGTTTTAGAAAAAAATGCAAAAAACTATCCCTGCTAGGGTAGTGCTGTTTCAGCTGGAAAATTCTAAACGAATGGTCGTAGAGAGAAACATTGTGCATGCGCGGGTACCTTATGGGTGTAGGAAATAGTGCGTTGAAGTAATAATTAGTGAGTCTTCAGGTTCCCGAGATATTCAGTTTCTTGCTGCGGTAACGTTTAGCAAAATCGTGTATCTCGTCAACCATTGAATGTGCGGCTGTAAAAAAATATGCACGACTTACTCTTGATTTGTGCTAATTGTGCGGGAAATAGCGTTATTGCTATGGTTTTTTCTCTGTCTAATATATAAAATTCTCGTGTCACAGTTTTCGTTGCCATACTCCTCCAAAACGGCTTGACCGATTTTGATGAAAATTTTTGTGCTTATCCGGTATCTATGAGAATCGGCCAACATCTATTTTTTTTTTATATGGCAAAACAACGTTTACCGGGTCAGCTAGTACCTTAATAAATTCGTAATATTTCAACCTGGTATTTTTACTCAATTTTATTTGATAAAGCGCACTAATATTTGGTTCACACCCACATAACTGTGGGTGAAACGGTATCTTGTAAATTGACGTCAAAGTAATGACGTAGTCGTTATGATATTTAGAAGAATTATTCAATAACGCATGGGCGTATACGTTTCTAACTTTTTATGGTTAATAGAGGTATTAAGTCGAACTGTACCGAGTTTACAGCAAGATTATATGTTGTCTCGTGTATTGCTCGAAATGGCTCTGTGATTATTTTTAGTTTTTTCTAAAAAGTCCGATTATCTGAAAAACTTTAATATTTTCTGAACGCTATTTCCCGCACAATTAGCACAAAGCAAGAGTAAGTCGTGCATATTTTTTTACAGCCGCACATTCAATGGTTGACGATTTTGCTAAACGTTACCGCAACAGGAAACTGAATATCTCGGGAACCTGAAGACCCACTAATTATTATTTCAGCGCACTAATTCCTACACCCATAAGGTACCTGCGCATGCAAAATGTTTCTCTCTACGACCGTTCGTTTAGAATTTTCCAGCTGGAACAGTATTACCCTAGCAAGAGTCGTTTTTTCCATGTTTTTCTAAAACGACAATACCCACTAATATTTAATTTGGCGCACAATTACAGCACATAACGACCCATTTGTGCGCCCAATTACAGCTCTCTAGAAGCAACTTTCCAACTGCAGTAACGGGCACACCCCGATAATAGTACGATATAAATGGATTAATAAACTTGATAAGTACTTGATTATTTTTTTATGTAAAATTATCGTAAAAATAAGTATTGGTACTGTCCTACTTTTTGATGAGAAGTATACTATTAAAAATGATAGGCAATTAGTATTAATCAGGTTTAAGAATAAAAGAACAAAATAAAATAATTATTTTTATTAATTGTAATCAAAATCTGAATCCTGCAATTCTAGATGGAATGAATCGTCAGAGTCACTGGTATCGCTGTTTCCTACATTGATTGTGAAACTATATTTTTTTTTACTTTTTTATTCATTTTCAAATACGAAAATTCCTAAATCTCAGTTACCAAAACCACCAACAACCGTTCGATTGACACCAGAAAAACGATTTTGATATCCATGCTAGTACTGCCATATAAAAAGTTTGCAAAAATCCCCAGTGTCTACTTTCGTTAGCCAGACTCTAGTACCTACGATCTGCAGGCGTAGCACGGTTTTCATAAGAGATAAGTCACACGACAACACATAATCTTGTCACAGTCCGGTAATAAATAAAAAATAAACAAAACGATGCCGCCATGCTATTAAATAAGAGATAGAACTTGAAAGTAGTCTTAAACATTTGTCAAGATGTGTTTGTCACGCATTCTAGATAAATTAAACTTGCCCCGTGCTGCTGTATAAGACTAAGCAATTATATCGCTCAAATTGTGATATAATCTGTGACACAAGTCTTGTCTTGACAAGCCGTGCTACGCCTGCAGGTGATCGGGAAGATACAGGGTGTTTAAATAAAACTAAGAAAAAGAAAAATTCTTGCGACTAAACTATTGCTTACATTGACCTGATTTTTCTTGTGTAGCCTGATACTGAAACTCAAAATATGTGGTTTATTAACATTGCATACACATATGTTGTAAAGTCGTCATGGCGCAGTGACTCCTGTACATATCATACAATCAGTACAAGGATGAGTGACCAACGATCTCACCGCGACTTCTTTGCTTCGGAACGCACGTTAGGCTGTCGCTCCCAGGTGCTGTTTAGTCGTATACAGTAGTCTTTAGAGTTTATAATTAGTCATTCCGGCGCCCTAAAAATTGTGACATCTACAAACCAGCCCTAGGCGTTGTGGATTGTGGCGTAAACCTCCTAATCACCCAATGGACAGACTCATGGCTCAGCTGTGGGCTATACAAATGGTTGTGTAGATAATTATAAAACTATATACTTTTTAAGATAAAGTGGTTATTGCACTCCTTAGTTTATAAACGAAATTATATGTGCTAGTAAGTGTGATGTTAGATAGGCAGGCTGTACTTGCCTGATATTTTTTCAGTTTAATTACCTAATTAATATTTTTTTATTTAATTATAATTAACTAGATTTTTCTGAACAGGGTTGTCTGGTAGAGATGATCTTTCGATGATAAGGCCGCCTATTGTGCTCGCTATCTATAAAACGGTTGTAAAATATGTATCTTTTTGTACAATGAACAATAAGTAAATATATTGTTTTTTTTTTCTATTTAATACTGCTCGACATCAGGACTTCTTTTAGGAATTTATGTTGAGATCAGAATTTACCATTTGACTATACAAATAACATAGAAGTTACAATTTAAATGATATTTTTTTATTATTATTTAATAGGTCCAAGTACATATTATATTGTTTGTGCCTGAAATTTAAACATTATTGTTCACAGATAAAAAAGAACTACGAATCAGGTGAACTATTGACTGGTGAGATCAAAAAGTTGGCGATTGACACAATCACTCCTATCATTCAAGATTACCAAGCAAGAAGAGCCCAGGTTACTGATGATGTCATGAAGCAATTCTTTATTTTGAGGAAGATTGGATAGGAATAAATGTTCTGGAAGATTCTTGAGTGTATATTACATATAAACTTTTAATTCAAAAATTTAAAAATTCCTTTTAAACATGACTTACGAATTTAGTTGTACATACAATTCTATGTATATTACCTAATATGATGCAACAAATTGATTTGACTTGGTGGCAAAATACTGGAACTTAAATTTATATTATTATACCCAACTTCATAACCATAACAAATTTGTTTGAAGCGCTAAGCGTATTCTCTTGAAAACTTGAAAATGGAATGAACTGTGTTTCAAACTGTAAGTAGGTATGTTAAGTGTTGTGAACTTAACCTATTTAAGTGAACTTTCTTTTTTTATATTCATTATTGCATTTCATAAAGATATTTTCATGAACATTTTCAGTTGTAAATTCTGCTATGTGCTATTCTGCTGTCTGATTTATTTCCACTGTTTATATTTTTGAAATAATAAAAAAAAAAATGTTGCCAATTAGCGGTCTTATCTCGGTCGATTTCTACCAGGCAACATTTGATTCTGCATAGTAGTTGTTTTAGTCTGGGTAATATTTATTATATCTGTATAATCCTATCAATGTCAAGTGAAATAGTTACAAAATGAATTTTCATTATTCAGTGACATTCTGAAATGTTCAAAGTTAAACATCAGTTTTGAAATAATGCTCTCAAAGGAATAACATTATGTAGCTAGGTACTTAAGTAAATGTTAAGAAGTAATTATTTATGTAATAAAATAAGTATTTATTTCGTTCACTGCAAGTATAGATTATAATATAATAACAAATATTATTTTACATTTTCATTTCAATATTTATTCAATTGATAAGGATAACTACCTCTCACAATATAAAAAAAAAGTTTAATAGTAAGACTATAAAGGATACTAGGATACATATATGGCAAATAATTCAATGCAGTAAAATGACAGTTCCAGTGTGGAAGAAAAAAAATAGTGATATGGTTTAAGTGAATGAATGTAATTATTTTTTAATAATAATATCGTAATGTACGATAATCAACGAATGTAGAGCATTAAAAAAACCGACTTAACGTCAAAACTTTGGCTGAGTTGAGAATGTCGTCAACGTAAACAAATCATCTCCGAAATCATAAATATTTTTTCAAAAGTTTGAAATTTTCAATGAAGTACTCAACCGATTTCGATGAAATTTTTATGGGACCAACTATGAGATATCCTCTATCCTATGAAACAATTTAAATTTCCAAAATCAATTCATAATTGTCCGAAATATCGTGTAACAAAGACACAAAAAAAACATACTGACGAATTGAGAACCTCCTCCTTTTTTGGAAGTCGGTTGAAAATAAAATATTTTGGCTCACAAGATATTTCTTTTTATATGGTTCTGTCTGCAAAGGGCAACTACTTATTCTTGAAATTTATTTTTTGACGACAAAAGAATTTTAAAAATGAACAAGTTTTCAAGTCGATTTTAGTTCTACTGTAACCATTTTAAAGCACAAGTTATGTTTGATAATTAATTATTTTCATTAAAGTGACACTACAGATAAAGTACACACTTCAGATTCAATTATTTATAAATTGCTTTAAAATTTTATGCAAATCTAATGACGAAGGCTTGTTCATTTTCAATCATTCTCGTTCAGTACTTACACTAAGAAGTTTTTAACTGTTATCATTATTTTTCTCTTTGACATTTTGAACTGTCGGTTTACTGCATTGAATTATTTACCAGGGCATAGTTACAAAATTACGATAACACAGATAAAAATCTTAAGGAGGTGCCTTAAATAATCATAAGAAGCAAGTTTGGTTTTTGTCAGCTTTATTTTTATATTTATTTGCAACTATTTGATATGTGGCTGTGAAAATAAAAATTATTTAAATTGTTTCCCCACAATCAGGTAAAGATATCATCGGTATAGACTTTTCGATCTTTGTTTTTAGATATTTTATAACCTTTGGTAAGACAGTCGACTAGAAACATTAACTAAATGCAAGTAATGAACTATAATTTAAATGTCATAAGTTATTTGCTAAAATAAGACTTAAGCAAACCATTTTATTGTATCACCAGCTTTACGAAGCCGCGGTCTACCACAGTTACTTTTATCCCTAGCACATTTTTATCAAATTAAATTATTATTAAGTTTAAACTATTTCCTAAATTATAAGTACAGTAAAAATATTTATTTTTGTTGTAAGATTGTATAATATTTGTACTTTGTATTATGGTGGGGACTTAAAGTTCATTTTATATGTGTTGCTTCATATTTTTCTATATTAGAAGATAAAAACATATCACTGTTTTCATTAACGCTAGAATTTTCTAATTCAATGTTAAAAACATCAATATTTTCGCATGAAGTCCTTAGTGTTAGTGAAAACAAATGTTAAACTTTTACACATTTTGTAGCAGAGTAATGCTATATGGGTTTCCTTGGTCATACCGATTTAGATTTGAATTGTGTTTAAAAACTGAAGCTAACATACTTCTGTTAAATGTATGTAATTTATTGCTGGCGACTGTGCGTGCTTAGCACAAAAATTGCTTAAGTGGTGGACATCACACTACATAAATAAATACCACCTACCCTTAGCCTATATTTTTTATTAAAACGAAGTAATATAACATGGTTCATTAAAGAAAGGAACTGAAAATGGCGGCGCTTATCATGTTCTCTCGCTCGCACACTAGTGCCGCCTATGCCTATACTCTATCTATAGTCTCGCGTGTACGGTCAGTAAAAAAATATTTCAGTTTTATTGTTACATTATATTTTATTAATATACAGTCTGTGGCCGCCACTTAAGTCCTTTCTTTAATGAACCAGGTTATACCAAATAACTATCGACGTTTAGCGCCCCCTAACGGAAACTCTGCAATTACTGATTAATGGTGGGTGTTGTATAAATGAAACTCGACTAAGGTCGGAACTATCGGTAGGTGCATTAAGTGTGTGAAATGTAAACTATGTGGAATAATTTTATAAACCTATAATGAAGGCTGTGCTATAAGCTACATAGCAGTTAATCAATGTTATTCAATAAATTCAGTTTTGAGCAAATAAAAAAGGTTTTTTTCTCTCAGAAGACGTCAATATCTTAACCTAAATTGTTCCATTTCTCTTGTAGGGTTCAGGAGCAAAGCCCTTTTATTACATGTTGTTTTATGTGATATGTCTGTATACGCAACAGCACCCTGCCTTTAATTCAAACTACAACTACAGTTTGACCTTCCAAATTAATTGCTGCAAAGAAATCATAAATTTTCTCCTCACTTTCCTCTCTTTCAGCCTAGTCGCATCGATTACCACAGTTAACATTAAAATCGACCTAGACAATAAAGAAATACAATATGAAACGCAGAGAAACCTTGTTACTTTTTAAAGTTATTTTTCAAGCATTATATCTGTCATTTTCTATTACTATTTTTGTAGGTAGTTACCTACTAGAACATGGTTTCCTAACCTTTTTAATATCGTTACCCCATCAGATTTTACCCCCTACGTATACAAGGTCACTGGTGACAAATTTTAGATACTGAGGGAGAGCACTAAGTATTCGATTCTGGTCGTCATCATTATGTAATAAAAGTAGGTAGGTACTTAATTTTTCACTAGAATTCCCTATAAGTAAATAAATTTTGTTACTATAGTTCGGCCGTTCAGAGAATGCGTTCCTGACACCCATCAGTTAGTCACGACTAGTGATGGGCACAGCATAACACTGAGTTCGTTACCGTTCCTCCAAAATGAAACGCCGCGTTATTTTTAAGATTATTTTCGTTTTAAATTGGCGGAATCATTTAAAATTTATATTTTAGTAATTTAAGTGGAAACCAAAAAAAGGTAATATAAATATAATAAATGTGTTTTATTTATTTTTTGTTACAAAGTTACAATCTGTATTTCTATGCAATAAAGTACATTAATAAGTTACATTCATTGAATTGAATGTGCGTACAGAATATTAACCAGACTCCGATTCGCTTGAGGAGGTAGTGTCTTCATCATCATCTTCGCCTACATGTATAATTATTTTATTATCAATAACAGAATCAATCTCGGTCAAAATGTAACATAATCAGGTTTTTAGTCTTTCAACAACCTTTGCCCAGTCACCTCTAGTGACTTCCCCGCAGGCTTCTTTTAATTCTTTTAATATTATCTTTTTCGTGCTGAATGGCGGGGAAGTATAGTGGCGGGCGGCGTAACCTTTTATTTGAGCCCAGATTAGCTCAATCGCGTTATATTGGCAATGATACGATGGAATTCTTAGAACGCGATGACCGTACTCCAGCGCCAGTTCATCGATTTCGTATCGCACATTTGCCACTTTATTTTCTTTAACTAATTTAATTAGCTCTGCTTTTAGCATCTGCATATTTGCGTCAATGCCTTTTGCTTGTAACCAACTTTTTTTGCGCATTCGGTTTGGTCATAGTTTTATTTTTTAATTTAATAAAAGTTATCTTATAGTCCATTATTTTCAAATTCTTCAAAAGAAAAACAAAACGTATTATTTCATAAAGTATACCTGTTTGAGAACAGATTACGATACTGTTATAGCCTGTTATTGTTAGCACAGCACTACAAATTTAAAGCTTTGACATAACCTTGTAATAGCGCAGTATAGATTTTGAAAAATATTGTTTACCAAGTTATTTGACACTCAGTTTGGCACAAAATTATAAAATTCATTGATTATTGATATAATAATGTTGTTTTAATGCTCATCAATTGTTAAAACGGTAAACAACCAGCAAAAACATTTTTTATCGTAACTGCAACGCCATTACAAAGTTACGTCGTCAGTTCAATCGCGATGTGTCAGGAACGCATTCTCTGAACGGCCGAACTATATTTACTTTACTGAGTCTGAGTGCGTGAACTGGCACGCGGATCGCTGCCAACGCTAGTGTAACCATGCGTTTCGTAATAAATTCTTTAACTTTCGGTTAAGTTTACTCAGTAAATAATTTATATTTATACATACATACATAAATAACTTCACGCCTGTATACCTTATGGGGTAGGCAGAACACCTACCTTTGACAAATGAGGTATTATAATGATGGAGAGAGGCTATTGCAGTGACAGAGGGTCAGCCTATCGCCCACGAAAATGCCAATAAAACCTCTGTCCCTTAACTGACTTTTACAGTATTCCCGGGAAGAGAAGCAGCTGGTACATTCTATGTTTTTCTTTCGCTCGTAGTCCAGCATAGAGGCTATTGATATTTATTTGTTATTATATTTTTTTCTCTTCATGTGTGATCTCAAACTACCTCGTCCTCGAATTTCTAAAGTGACCCCCAGTCACCCTGTAGTTAAGGTGTCACAGAGTGATATTTTCGAGAAATTATTATTTTTTATTAATTTGATTTCAGGAAAAAATCACTATTGTCACACATTTGGCCAAGGTAGAATTTTTATGCTTATGTAAGATTCTCAAGTACCTAGATGTTTGAGGCTTTTAAAATACTTACTTTGAACTGGTACTTTAAAATGTTCTTATCTATGTTTTGCTTTATTGTTATGAGGTGGTGCAGATACAAAACAAAACTTTAAAATATGTTTTTTTTTACTATCAACAAAATAAAAAACTGTCTCTCTCCAATTCGTAAGTCTTTTAAACTCAGCTGCGACATTTCTTCAGCCGCTGTTAATTCCGCTTCACATTTCGCTTGCATTCTATGTTGGTTTGGCATATATTGTTAAAGACACCCCCAATAAAAAAATCCAAGGAATTTAAGCCACCAAGGTGACCACAAGATCGGCCCAGATCGCCCAATCACCTTTTTGGAGGCCCACTATTAGATAAAGTTCGTCCAAACGTCCCGAGCGTACCTGAACTGCCAATAATAACATTATAAAAATTTATAAACTTATATGCAATTTAATACCGGAGGCAGCTTCACTGGTCGTATTACACACCATGAGCTTATTTTAAACATGTGATGTGACCGATCTTCTCTCGTCTCGTAAAGATTCCCTAGCCAGCTGTGAATGTTATGAAGGTTCAGATACCCACGACTTCTACATTGCGACACGTCACTCCATAGAACTAAATTAAAAAAAGACTAAGACTTTTTTCGCGGAAACAGCTGATCGCCTAAAATGGAAAGAAAAAATTGAGGCCTTGCCCAATTTTGGGACACCCAGGGCTAGTAATAATAATAACTGGTCCGATTGTCGGTCACACGTCACTCCATAAGACTAAATTAAAAAAAGATAATTAAGACTTTATTACGCGGAAACAGCTGATCGCCTAAAATGGAAAGAAAAAAGGGAGGCCTTTGCCCAATTTTGGGACACCCAGGGCTAGTAATAATAATTACTGGTCCGATTGTTGGGTCTTTTCCGCCGAAAGGCGTGTAGCTGTAAATAATAATAAAGTATAAATAATAATAATAATAAGACTTTATAAAAAAGGCGGAATTTTTTCTATTTTTTTTTTCCAACATTAGGTTCTTCGTTACCCTCGTGATATTGTTGTTTTACCCCTGCAGGGGTAATTACCGCCAGGTTAGGAACCCAGGTACTTGAAGAATCCTGGCGACGCGGCGACGAGACGATACCTCTGTACCTATTCGAAAAACTTTATTTGTTGGTTATTTTACTTTACCTTTTTAGCAGGGTCTTTATCAATCCGCGTTTGAACTAAATCTATGTTATGAAACAAAACTTAGAGTCTCAACATATAAATGGTTTTCTCCTAAAATACTACCGGAATACATCAAGAGCGATGATCACTACCTCGCCTGATCCTGAATGATCCGACTTATAAGCAAGCTTATTCCCAAGCGTTAAGAGTTTTTTTTACAAAATTTCAATCAATTCTATTCAAACAATAATTTACCTTTACATTTACTTAACACTATCAACGAGTCGGTAAGTAGATAACTGGCGACAGACTTAGTATGGGTATGTATGAAATTTTTTCGCTAGCCAGATGGGTCCCGATGAATGTCTGTAACAGAAAAGGTGTATTAACCAGCGCGGATTATTTGGATTTGTCGCCTTTTAAGCCTGTTATATAATAAGGTTGTTCGTCAATGTTATATCGCTGGAGAGATGTTATAAATTATTGTAGGTACTTATTGTCAAATATAGGTAGGTGGCAGTCAAAAAACATTAATGAGGCCCGCTATGTATTCGTCATTCTTATGAAAAAAAAAACGAAAGCACAACAATAGAGGCCACAAGACAAACAGCCCCATTTAGTGAAAACTACAAAAGTAATACCATAACACTTGTGTACACATATTTCTTTGATCTCATTTACATAACAATGCACCAGAGGTTTAGAACATCCAGTCTTAAGGTGTTATAGGTAGTGCGTAGTCGGGAGAAACAATTAAAACAGAATAACGTGTTAATAAGTGATATTAAAATCAAATAATAAATCTAAGTTGTTTTTCAATATGTACAGTCAACCATACAACGACGAAGCTCCGATTCCACTTATTGCAAATTGTACTGCTGTGAAAGAAATAGATGGAAACGATAAGAGAGAGACAGAAGACAAGGTTATACTGGAGATAGGACGGCAGGATGAAAAGCCTAGAGAAGAAAATACATTTTCTCATAAAAAATATGATAAGACGATTTCACACCACAGGTCCTACGTGTTAGAGCAGTGTGTCGAGCCTAGGAAGGTTACTTATTACCGCAGTAATGATTTGGAGCAGTCTTATAATGAAGGTTAGTGTGGCATCTAAATTATAGAGTCTTGGTATTGTAGAATTTGTTTTCTTATTAGAATTTATGGAAATGCGATCGTAGCAGTACCTACCCACTTTTACCTCGAATTTTTTATCATTTTGGCTTCGTCTGTTCGCTTTAGGGCGTCGAGATTATCAAATGGTTACATAACTGATATTAATCTAATTAAATAAAACTTTTTCCTTACATTTACTAAAATCTCTCCGATATCTTTAATCGTATCGTTGCCTTTCGGGTAGCTTTGACCAGCCACTTATTATTCCTAACTTCTCCAATATGACATTTAATATCTTCTTTTATTTAATATATTTACAGTATTAGGTTACTACGAGCAAGAGTACAGAGAAACCTTGCCTTTGGAGACAGCAAACTCGGAATCCTCTCTAGAATTTTCCTGTGACCACCTTGAGCCCCCGAAAAACGCCAATGATCAACAGACTATAGATTGGAAAGAAAGAGCTCTTCAACTTGAGCGAGGTGAGTAACAATTGAAACCTTTTGTTTAACTCACTGAAAGTTAAGAAGACAGCAAACAGTTGAACCTTCGTATTCGTTTTATTTCTGTTCCTTCGGTCTCCCATCAGTTTCCTGTATACCTATGTTTATTGTTCACTATACTTTCGATTCTGACTAAATTACAATTTGTGATTATTTTTGATTGAAGTAGAATGAGTCATGCTGCTCCTACACACCCAGTTTAAGAAAAAGTCGCTGGTAAGGAACGCCATAAGGATTTTACTATAAAAATATTGTTAATATTTAGTAAAAAGCTAAGTCTCGTCGTAACTTTTAAGTACTTTTATGTGTTTTCGCGCGAATTTTCAAGGAATCGTCTACTTGGCTTGCGAATTTCCCAACTAGAAACTAACAAGAAAGGTAGAGCTAGTTGCTAATAAGTAGCTATTAGGTTTAACAAGTCTGGTAATGAAATGCTTAAGAAGGCATATAAATAATATTTTACAGAATACAAAAAATCAGCATGCGACCGAGAAAGGACTAGAATGCGCGACATGAACAAAGCCTTCGACATGTTGCGTTCAAAGCTGCCGGTCACCAAGCCGTCCAAGAAGAAATATTCCAAAATCGAATGTTTAAGGTATGCACAATATTTATATTTAATTAGTTGTCCTAATCTCGATGTATATATTACCGGACAATAACAATTACCGTAAGTTGATAAATTTACTAGGAAACTTCCGTAAGATTCTAAACGAGGGATAAAATGTAATATTTTACGCTCACATTATCGCAAATTTATCAATTCGGATATTAAACTTACGGATATCCACTGGTAAGATTCTAAACGGTTCGACCATTCACAGCAGAGCTTATAATTTTATGCTTCTTTAAAATACGGAAAATAATACACTGCTCGCTGATTGGTCAAGACTCTAGCTTGTACTAATGGTTTTACTTTTAGTTACCTATCACGAATACGACTTTCTTTTCCGAATTTTAATAGTTCAAAAACGTGTCGCCTTTGGCGACCAGCCTCAGCCTAAGGGGTTGACCAATTCGGTTCTGTGTTAAGTTTCAGTCTCTCCTTAGCGCCCCTTATTCCCCCTTCAGTTCCTACATACACACTAACTACTTCTCCTCGGTACACTTGTCGTCGCACCTTATTTTACTTTTAGTAATATCTTTTATCCGGGGACGTAGATCCTACCATCTTTCCTATTTTAAGCCCCATAGCTACGTGTCAAAATAAAAGTGATCAGCCAGGGATATTACGAAATCAAAATGAATGTTATCGATATAATAATGTATATAGAAGGACAAAAAAGTAGCAAATTATAATAGTGAGAAACATACTTCGATCTTTAATACTTCGAATTATGAAAATAGTGTTATATAAATATCTGTCAAAAAAAAAAAACACTGTAATAATCGGAATAATGTTTTCTGTTTAGTAGAATATATGTAAAATAAGTATATTGATAACAAAATGATGTTAGCAAATCAATCTAGCATTTAAAAATTCTTCATTACGTTTCCGAAGTTTTGAAATTCGAACAAAAAAGTTTCGAAAGTAAGATAGGTTACCCGTTCCGACAAGGTCTTCCGCCCGGTGTATTTGTTTTTTGAAATTTAAACATGTGAAATATTCAACCAATCAAAGCTTACTTACAGCTTACACGTGAGTTCGGTAAGTTTATCTATTTGCGAAAATATGGGCGTAAAATAATTATAAAATTTATAGTATAATTATTTTACGCCCATATTCTAGGCAAATTTATAAATTTCCTAGTAAATTTATAAGTTAACGAAATTTATTATTTTCTGATGACATATAAACCTTTATAAATATAGAAATAGTGATAGAAATGCTGTTAAATAGTGCTTCATTGTTGTTGTTGTTATCGTTTATGTATTATTTTCAACCTCTCGTTTTGTTAGAAAAGTTTTTTTCTGCCAAGTTTCTTTTTAATTTTAATTCAATCCGCGTTTCACCTGATGTTAAGTCGCAATCCTTCTGGGAAAACAGTTCAACTGCGTTGTCCAATTTGTTGGACCATAGCACCGTTTAGTGTTCGGAGGTCCTGATAAATTATTCCTTTGTGCAATTTAGACTAAGAATAGTATCATTGGTATTAATTTAATGCTTTTTCAAAAACAATACAATTCAAAAGAAAAATCTAGTCATTCCTCTGCAATACAATGAGAAGCGCTCTGATTTGTTGCTGTCTACACATCTCCTAAAAAATACTCACTTTTTCAGGATCGCAATTTGTTACATAAGACACCTAGAGGGCATGCTTACAGAAGGTGTGCCAGATGATAGTTCGCTTTTTGAAGATCAAGCCACAGACGTAAGACGCCGACAAAGATTTTAGGAGCATTATTTTAAATAGTTTCCAAGACATGTCGATAAGTCGATAAAACCCGATAGCCGCAAGAAGTATCGAATTTTCAAGAAAGTGTACCAGTACCTACATAGTTAATAATTATTAAAACATATAGAACTTATAAAATAAATTACTATAAAATAAGTAGGTATTTTTGAACGTGTACTCTAATTACCTCTATTTTTACTCTGTAATAAATTAGTGATTACCGCGTCAATTGAAATATCACTACCTACTTATGTAATTTTTAAGCGTTCTATTTCATTGAATTCGTTTATTCATAATCACAGGTACGTAAATGTAATGTTACCGAAATGGATTTATTTAGCGTCGTCGATAGTACAATAAAAAATATTAAGTATACCAAACCGTGTTTTTTATAATTCGATCAGAAGCCAGCAGATCAAGCGTTACATTACCTGTCAAATTTCCCCAACCAATTTTAACTTAATGTCGAGGGCATAGAGTTCACATTCAAGTAAAAAATTTGACAGATTAGTAACGTTTGATGTGCTGCCTTCTGTACCTAATGGTTTTCAACATATACTAGAATGTCGATGGTTTTAGGTTCCATAAACCCTAAATCATTTCTGTTTCTTAAACAAGCACGAAAGTATTGTCTTGGAATTGGGGCAGCTTATAATTAAAAAGTAAAACAAAAATTTTAATGTAGGCAAGCTTTATGAACATATTTATTTGTAAAATTCAATATAATCAGCATAAAACTATATAAAGCCTTGCATCCAAGCAATTGGAAAATAAATGAGTAAACAGGAACAGTAGAATAATATTTAGACATAAAATAGACATACGTATCGCACTTGACTTATTGACAAGTTACTTGTACATTTTTACAATCAAATTAATCGAGGTCCGTAACACACATTTTTTTTGATAAATTAACAGTACTCTGCTAATTAATGGCAAATTTCAAAAATTGCAATTTTTTTTATGTCTGCATATACATACTTGAATAATTTAGTTAATAAACCTAAAAACATCACTTTTACTTCGCAGCCCAGTTAAAAAAGTACTGGGTGTGTTTTTGATTTTTTTGTGTAGTTTTCTTCTCAAAAAATAATAATCTTTTGGTTGCGTTGCTTTGCGTACGATTTCACTTATTGGCCTTATCGCGGGCCTTCTTTTCGGCGAGTTCTTCTTGTCGTTTTCTTTCCAAAGCGTTTAAGTAGTCGATGTATGAGCATTTCAGTAAGATTGGAACTTTAACGACACCTGCAAAGATACGATCGATGGATTACATTTCTATAGTCATCTTTAATTTCAACTTTACGAAGTTGGGTTGTTAAATGAGGTTTGGTATAAAGAACTTAAATCCAATGCAGTACTTCGAAAGGCATATTAAGCAGTCAGTCCCGGGTACAGTTATGGTGGGTTTCAATATTGTATCTTTAACCAAATTCCTTCTTTGTAAAGACTTCAAAGTATGGGCGTTGCCATGACAACCAAAGTCCAGATTTGTTTTTGTATGAAAAAAAAATTGGATTTTAGATAGAGATTCGATATTTAAACCCAGCTTTACTCGTCAGGGATTATTGAAAGCGAATTCACCGACAAAAGGTAGGCCCAGCTTTTTGGTTCCTCAGGACCCTACAGTTAGGGCTGAGATGCTAAGTTTTAAAAATCGTTTATAAATTGTATTGATATTGTCTAACGGTACCTAAATAATGTAAGTACCAAAGCTTGAATAAATTTAAATAAGATGAATTTCTCGAAACAAGATTGAAAATTATACAATCTTATACAAAATTGTTATATTACGAGGAAAAATGTTATATCAAGCTTATACAAATCAATTAAAAAAATAATGTAAATATTTAAAGACGGGAATTTATTTTGATGGTCCATGTATCCATTTTGAAATTAAGCCACAACTGTTCATAAAAATATTCTGTAGGTGCTTTTCGTTCCTATCCTCAAGAGTGACTTTAAAATTATACCTAGTTGAAAGAATTCTTCTTTTTTTTCATAATCAGACTAAATGTAAAAAGAAAACAGCATAATGCTCAGTTTTGGGTTGTTATTTGTTTTAAATCTATCATATCAATAACTTACCAGAGAAACAAGAGGTTATCACAGTTTTGTAAGCATTGTAAATAGGCTGTATAAAGCTTTCAGTAGAAGGCTTATACTGAAACAAAAAACAACAAATAAGTATCAAATAAATTGCACTTTAAACAGTTGGGTTCTATTAAGAAGCTATCATTTTATGTCTGTCCATCACATAACATCTCATTAATTCAATTCATTAGGTACAGTTTCAAAAGAATTTAGTTACCTACCTATTACTTTATTAGTATTAATTTAGTTACTCTTTTGTAACAGGATGTTATTAATGAAACCTTATTATTATTAACAATACCTAGTATTGATAAAACCTCGCTGATTGAGATACAAGGCTGAAGGACTGACGACAACATACCACGTTGACTTCCGTGCTTCAGAGGGCACATTGTGTTATTCAGATCTAGCTGCTATTATCGATTATCATAAGAGATAGATTCTGATGACAATGATTGGCTTTATAGACAATTATTTTAATACTAGCTGTGCCCGCGACTTCGTTCGCGTGGACAACAGAACTTATCAATGAGTTTTTTGTGTAAAGTGCTATTTGTGTAGAACGTAATTCATACGGGAATTAATATTTCTGTCCCGGCGCGGGCCCTATTTGGCTAATTACAATAGAAATACAATTATGTCTCATTAGCGGTGATTAAGAGGGTAAATGATATATTTGCTCGCGACATCTATTCTACTTTGTTACCTGTTTAGCAGTGTAAACAATAGCGAAGCTGACGTTCATTGCAAGGAATGCTCACAAAGATAATGGTAACGACAGATAGTCACCGTACGACATCAATTGAGAGCTTACATGAAATTATCAGTGAGCCCGTCCGGACTATGAACATAAAGGTTCCTTGGACTACTCACGCTAAAGCTGACCATGTGAAAAACAACTCACGCTAATATCGACGCCAGCAACGGCTAGTCTGACCTTGTGCCTTATTTATTGTCATAAATTAACATAAAGCTACTGGAAACTGTACCTACTCTCTTAACCTAAAATGGGAAATTGTTCGGAATCAAATGAATTCCAGGAATCAAAACACTTTTCTCCAGCACCAAAGCCGGTTAAAATTTCTGGCTTAATTATGTGAACACTCACGAATAATCTGCGCTTTATCTTTATTCCTAGTAATGCCACATACCGGATTTTCTGCGTGCGATCATGATCGATAGGTATCTTAAACAAAGTATGAGCTATTTTTCCTCCTGGTAACAATGTCGTTCCTACAATGCTATTCCTGCTAAGTATTCCTAATAGAATTGCGTCCAAAGAATCTTGAGCACTAAAGCAGACACGGTCAAATAACAATGTGTTCGGATGTTATATTTGAAACTCTTTTTTCCAAAGTTTCTAATAGTTCTGCAGGATTATAGTTAGTTTCTGCAGCGTACTCCGTATTAATAATTACGTTCGAAAAGCTATCAACACTGATTCACAGCTAAGCTCAATTATAAAATCTATACGGTCTACGCCTTATAATAGTAAACCTAATTATCTACCTATCTAATTTATAAAAATAAACTCAATTGGCAACGGAAAATAAAATACCTACCTACCTAAATAAACCTAGCTATATCTGATGATAACTAATCTAAACTTAATAAATAAGTTGCTTGTTTAACAGTATTTTATCGGCTACATTTTGGTGAGTGTGCGAGTGCTCTTTTTGACCAAATTGAACCCACTCCTTTTTACCAGCGGTCTACCTCCCAGAGAGAACTTCCATCCCTGTATAGTAGATTTACCAAGAAGTCGAACAAAACGCTTTGATAGTTTCTTTTTGGTTCGGATTGCCAATGTGTGGAACAATCTGCTTGCGTCTGTTTTTCCTGACCACTGCAGTCCTGGGACTTTTAAGTGTCTAGTTTTTTTTCGAGGTTTCTCGTGGATGGAATTGTACCACCATAGTCTTCATGCGCACTTTCCAACAGGTGGGATGGAAGAGAAACGTCCTATCCTAACATTAAAAAAAAAGCGAAATGCCTAAAAACGAATATCTATACGAATGACTAATCCTACCTAACATTATAATAAAATAACCTACGCTCACTACGTACAATATCACATATACTACCTATACCTACTTTAAAATTAAAATTTATACCTACGAGGGGCGTTCAATGTATTCTCGGTATAGGTATGAAAGGAAAGACAGAAAATTCTAAAAAATATATATTTTTCAAGTTAGTCCCTCAAAACCTCATTACATTTATTTGAAGAAGAACATAATTTTTCAATACCCTCTAATCAAAATATTTTTCTTCCTTGTCTGAAAAATTTTCATTAATTGCCGCCTTCAAATCTTCATCGTCAGAAAATTGCATACTTCGAAGATCTTTCTTGTTTGAGAACAAAAAGTAATCACTAGGGGCCAGGTCTGGATTTTAGGGTGGATGGCAACGGGCAACGGGCCCTGTGTGAACCGCCGCGTTGGCGTGAAGGAGCAAGACATCGGCGGTCAATTTTCCACGTCTTTCTTCTTTAATTGCCTCCTTTAAATTGCGTAAGGTTTGCATAAAATGTAGAAGTAATCTTTGACCCTTTTTTGTGTACTCAATCAGTAAAATTCCGTTTGAAACCCAAAACACTGTGGACATGAGTTTTCCAGCGGATGGGGTGACTTTGAACTTCTTGGGTGGGTCTTTTCATTTTTTATGCCACTGCATGGACTCAGGATGATAGTGATGAACCCATGTTTCATCACCGGTAACTATTCGATTGAAAACACTTTGCGGATTTCCACCACAGAGCTCTAAAAAGTCTTTACAGCCCTCAACTCGCACTTGTTTCTGAGGCGCTGTGAGCATTTACACACCCATCATTGAACTGACCATGGACAGATTTAGATGCTCACGAAGTATAGTGTGAATAGTACCCACGGATAGCTTACTTCTTTCCGATAATATTATTTCATACTTACACGAGCATCTTCAAGTGCAAGTTTTTCCACAATGCGGACATTTTCTTCAGTAGTGTCACTAACCGGCCGATCGGCATGGGGTTCGTCTTCAATGCTCTCCCTACATCGTTGAAATTCACTTGACCACTTCTGAACAGGTAACAATAAAGGAGCAGATTCTCAGTAAACAACCACCATTTTTTCGTGAATAACTTTTGAGTCTTTCCGTGTTTTGTAAGGAACCACAGCGCGATGCTCGATTTTTGTCAACATTATTGCATCAGTCATAGTAGTTACCTTCGGGGAACGATATCTTGGAAAATAATGATAATTAAATAATGTTTTATATTTTTACCCTTAAAGAGTGTATTTATCTAATGAAATCATTTAATTACCCTTATCGTTAGTACATTAGCCCGATACCGAGATTACATTTAACGGGTGGCACGACTTTGGTCAAGTCTGACATAGGTCAAATTGGTAATTCGTCAAGTCCTCTTTTCGACATATTATGAAATTTGCCAAACATGCTATTCGTCATATACATGTACAGTCGGTAACATAATACGAATTGCGAATTCCCAATAAAGTTTCTAGTACGCTGTTTATTACTAAAACTTTTTGTTCACATTCAATCCAGTCTACATACGAGTAGAATAAGATTTGCGGTATTTTTACTAATAATCAAATAAATTTCGCCGTAGTGTGCGTTCGTCCGTGTGGTTTCCCTGCTTAAAAAATCTTTAGATACATACCTACCTCCTTTAAATCTACTGGTTTATCTAGGCCGAAAATTTTAGCTAAATAGAGTATTTTATTTTGATTCATTTGTTTTCTGTCAGTTACCTGTAATGTCATTTTATTATTCTGTAAATGAAAATATTTTCTAAGGTTTATTGAGTGTGGCGGCGTGGCTGGTGGAAAATAGAAACCTTTTATTTTATTATTTAGTGATGGCTTCTACTAGTAAAGGTTCTAATTCTTTATTTACATTTATAGAAACTGAAAAAGGAAAACGTAAAATTTTACGCGCGGGACATCAGTTTCATTATAATTTCACAAACAAAAATGGTACCACAATCTGGCGTTGCATACATAGAAGTGACTGTAATGGATCCATAACTTTAAGCAGCGATGAAATATTAGTTTTGAGAGAAAGCGGCCATACTTGCAAGGCAGACTTTGATAAGAATTTGGTTGACGTGAAGATGAATAAATGTAGAGAAAGAGTAAAAAAGGAATGGAAGTCTGTAAGCACAATTTTTGAAGAAACCATGGGTGAACTTGAAAAGGAGGATAATTTCGAGAATACACCAAGCTTAAGATCAAAGCGTGATGGCTTATACAAATTAAGAAAGAAGGTGATTGGCGTACAAACGTGCAAGTTCTCAACAGTTGATACGGTTGAACTGCCAGATATTCTTACAAAAGATTTTCTGGTTTATGAAAGTAAAGATGATCTACCGAAATTATTTATATTTGCTAAGGATGAAGGTATTGAAATGGCATTAAATACAGATTTGATATTTGTTGATGGCACTTTTAAGACCGTTCCACCACCGTTTCTTCAACTTTTCTCAATACACGTAGACTTGGGCAGTACAAGAGCAAGTACCAATATTATACCTGTATTTTTTTGCCTTTTGCCAAACAAAACGGAGGAGACCTACAAGAGAGTGTTCTCGATTTTGCGTTTCCAATTCAAACTACATGTTAAATTTTTAAAGTGCGACTACGAACTAGCCGTAATTAATGCTGCAAAAAGCATTTTTCCGGATATTCTTGTCAAAGGCTGCTTCTTTCATTTTAATCAAGCAATTTATAGAAAAGCACAAGCTCTCGGAATGTTAACTGACGACAATTTAAAAAAGCATGTTAGGCTTACCACAAACTTAGCCTTACTGCCTTGTCAGTACATTCCTGAAGGATGGTTGGCAATACAAAATGTGCTACCAAACAATGATGTTAGAGCGGAACAATTTCAAAAATATTTTCTAGAGCAATGGCAAAAGAGGATTACTCAAGATATGTGGTGTTGTGCAACTGAACGCCATAGAACCACCAATGCAGTCGAAGATTGGCACCGGAGATTAGGGACAAAGGTACAAGAAAAGTATAATCTATTCATGTATATAAGTATTTTGAAAAAAGAAGCTCATTATTATTTAATAAAAATGAAAATAGAAGAAGGAAAAAAAAGGAAGACATCCGACATCGTTAAAGATGCCAAAATAGAAAAAATTATAGAGAAGTTAATTAGTGAGAAAATAGATGTATTGACTTGTTTGAAACAGTTGTGTTGGGTATGAATATAAATGTAAAGGTTAATAGATTAAATTTTGAAAATATACAATTATAATTATTCTTTTTATATTTATTTTTATCGATTGCATTAGTAAGAAAATAAACTAGTGTACTTCTATTGCTAATGACTGTACTTGATTAAGTTGACGAATAGCATGTTTGGCAAATTTCATAATAAGTATGTCGAAAAGAGGACTTGACGAATTACCAATTTGACCTATGTCAGACTTGACCAAAGTCGTGCCACCCCATTTAACGCCCCTCGTACCAACTACTTATAGAAATAAAACTAAGTAACTCTACCTTAAACTGTACTAAGTAAAACTAAAAGGAATAAGGTACGGTTTGGAATTGCTAGTAACAGTTAAAACATAGAATTTATAGAATGTTACTAAGAACGAACGCTCGCCACTTGACTTGACACTTTCAAATCAAATTTCAAAAAACCGTCCTTTTACTTACTTGTACGGTAGCGATCCGTGGCGGGCGCGCACCACACCTGTGTTGCGAACGGTGCAAGCCAAATTCAACCTTCAGCACTACAGTTACAGCATAGCTTAGAATTTAGTGAACTGCGTGTGACGTGACTACTGACAAACTTATTGTTTTCGGTTGGTACAGTAATCGGGCCTAGGGATCGAACCGCAAAATTAAGTTTGTTTTTATTGTAAATACTTTTCCGGGATAAAAAGTACCCAATGTGCCCGTAGAACTTCTCCACTTCCCTCAAATTTAGACGAAACAACCCTGCCGTCGTCCGTTTTCAACTTCGTCAGTTGGTTCTGGCCTATAGACAAATCTCTCGCGAAGACCTTAGAGCCCTTGTTTTGCTCGATAGCCGTTTCAATACGGTCTGTATTGAACCGGCGTAGGTCGCGTTTTAGGGACTTGGAGATTTGTCTATGTAGCCGCCGATACTGATAAGCATCTTCCGGTGACTGCAGGATCATTGTGCGTCTTTCTTCCATGAGTTTGAGGGTAGAGTCTGAGATTTTTCTAGTTCATTTTGCACGGCAGGTTTTAAAGAACTTAGACCCAGCCGTGGAGACAGTTTCCATATCCAGGTTAATATCCAGGTGCCCAGGATATTAAAGAATAATTATACCAAGTTTCATCGTAATCGAACAGGTATTTTTTGCGTGATGCCTGAACAAACAGACAGACAGACAGACAAACATTTTTTTAATCACATTTTTGGGGTCGGTGTCGGTCTAGTGACACCCCTAACGCCAGTAACGCCATTTTTTTTATATATTTTCTAGGTACAGAATTTTAACTTCTACAGATTTATTATAAGTATAGATTTTACTCATCAGTTCTGGATTGCCAAACGTAACAAAGTCTAAATAAAACTAACTGTATTTAGCGAAGATTGAACAAGTAGCTTATTTCTGAAACCCTTGCTAAAACTCATTCTCTATTTAAAGTTTCGCGTTGCAAATCTGAAATTTTATAATCTTACAAGCACCTACTTAGATGCATAGATAGACAATTGACATTATTTGCATATAAAATCATGATTGTGTCAGGCAGAACAGTTAATTTCAACTTATACTAGGTACTTACTTTCGTTGTAAAGAAATGAGCATCAGCTTGCCTTGGTCGATGTGTCTATGTTGTCTGTGAATGAATTCTTTTGTCTATTACCGTTTAAAATACTGTATTTTGCAACAGGCATAGGTACCTACATAGTTCAACTCCCATATTCTATCTATCTACATCTTTTTATCACACAAATACTTTTTACTCGTATATGGGCACATTAAAAGGAATACAATACTTTTAGTGTACCGTACATAGTACCAGGGTATTATCAAATTCAAGGAGGCCACTTCCGCTGCACAGTACATGAATCGATTTTATGTCATATGTGCGTATTTAATTACACAATTTATATAATGTAGGCGCAGACATTACAAATTAAAACGATTACTATGAGTTACAATAGATAACATTTATTTTTATAATAACTTTTATTGATAGTAGGTAACGTAAAACGCTTATTTTTGTCATAGATCAAAATATAATTTCTTCATCTTTCGTAAAGACATAACATTATATTCATAGTTAATTAAAAAGAGCGAGTATGATATATTCCAAATATTGATAAAACATAGATATGAATTAATCATAAAAAAAATGTGAGGAAGGTTCCATTTTTACTACATAGCACGTGTCAATAATTCGAACAAAAAGTATGTTACTTGTTTAGACTAGCTGCTCTATCAATGGAAAAAAAAAACTAGCATTGAGCGTGGGAATAAATGGTCTCCCTTGTATGTTAGTGACACGCAGCTACCAAGGAGACACGAGTTTGTAAGAGGCTTATTGGAATGCCGGCGTGTGCTTCAAAACTAAGGGTGGGATGGGTGAGAAAGTGGGAATGGTTTCCTGCAGTCGAAATATAATTTTATGACGATTTATCAAATGACGTTATAAATGTTAGAGAAAATTTAATATTTACTTAAGTTTTTTTTATATTTTGTAATTTTAAATGTATGTAACTATAAAATAAAAAAAAATTACAAATTTGTGTAAATTTTTGAATATTCGACCTTCTAACACAACCCTAGATGGGTACATGTGTGAGGAAGTATGTTTCACATCCGAATAATGATAGTGAGTGTCCGCTCAACTGATGACGTAACCAATGTTACTACGGCTACAGAACACGTCTGGAGATCTTCGATAAAAATAGAAGCTAAACAGAACCTTGTTCAGTTTAAGTTAAAGTTTAACTTACTTTGACTCTACCGCATTCATCAAAAGTAGGAGGGTGTCGAGTGTTAATACTGCGTATATATTCTTGCCATCTTCTTAGGCACTCAACAGCTTCTCTTTGACTGCCCCATACCCCTTGCGAATACGTAAAGTAAACAGTGCCTACCAGGATCCCAGCCTGTCAGAACAAATTAAGTAGAAGTTAACTCTTTCATGTTCGCTCTATTACTAATGACTGTGAAACCTAGAGGAGGTTTACAGAAAATGTCAATAGATTGTAGCGTCACTGTCTAATTGACACCCAGTGAATCAAAAGTTTCGAAATACCAAGGCTGCATAGCCATCATGAAGATCTATCGCTAGGTCTTATACATAGGTTACTTGTATTGAACAAATTTAACGGTATATTATGGCTCTCCCTAATATTAGAGCTTAAATAACTAATTTTGAAAATGTTTGTTAAGTAATAATTATTATCTGATTGATTAGCGGCTTCTTGTTCACTATTTTACTGTAGATATTGACTAGTTTTCTTGCAGGGGTACTTTGTGTATAGTACACATTTTAGTAGAGTCGCTTGATTAAGAATTAATTACAAATTATTGCTTAAAATAAATTACATTTTAATGTGAAATTGAATCTTGTTTGAAATATTTTATTAACTTACTTTTACAGCGTACATTAACTTGCCATGTGAGTAATATGGGACTTTAGGAACAGTTGGTTTTTTATTTTTCATAGCATATTCCTCTTTGCTGCACACTTTGATGCATGTCGGATGAAGCGGAGGGTCTGAAAATTACATAAAAAAGAAATAATAAATAATGACCAAGCAAATTAAGTTATCTTTAAAGCTTCAAATCTTTTAATTTTTTAAAAGAATTCAATTATCCAACGGTAAAAAGAATAAAACTTTCAAGAGTGTTAAATTAAATTAACAGCCGTGGAAAAAATATATAATTATGTAGATTACTTAAAATGTTGAATAAACATGTATTTTACTAGATTAACGTGTTTATCACCGCGTCATATTAGCCTTTTACAAAAGTTCCGTAACTTTATATGAAGTTAGTTGCCCCTGCCGAAAATGTAACGCAAAACGTGTTACATAATTTCGTAATATTCACTAGGATAGCAGATCCGCATAGAGCTTACAAACCCATATTATTTTGTTAAGGGCGCGAATTTCATTCATTGTTACATCGCCCCACCCATCGCACTTCCATTCATGCTTTTCGGTCAGGGGGTGAGAGACTTCAACGCGAATATTTGAGTGAAATAATGTAGGGCATGTATGTAACAAGTGTATTACATGTGACATATTAGCGTGGGAATTTCTAGATAAAGTATTACATTACATAAGTAATATAGTATTCCAATTTTAAAAGTATGAGTATAGATGCACGTAGATATTGTACGATTAATGAAAAACTACGTATCTCAAGCAAGTTACACTTTAGTTTACGCAACGTTTAAGACCAATAAAACTCCTGAAAACTGTTTTGAGGAAACCTATCAAGGTTTTAAATTCTACAATTACTCACTTCTATCTTTGAACAATAGGTATGGTGGATTCGTAGCTAAGACATAATAGATACAAGTGGGTCTTTTAATAAGATGACTTTTTGGGGCCCATTGACGTTGGCCCCCAATTTTTAGAAACAAATGCCACCTACTCTTATATAATAAAACTGCATTTAAGCTATGAACTCAAGCATAAAACATAATGTAAAGTATTGCTAATTTTCCAACCATAAATAGGTTTTAAATTGTTATGCCTTCTTATGCAGTAACTTTACATAAAAGTGAAAACTTCACTCGACAGTGAATTGTCACAATATCTGTACACGACTGAAGATAGCTAGTTTTAATTTGTAATATAACATACTTACTTAGTTATAAACTTAACTTTTTGTAAAATCTATAAATAGAAACAGCTTATTAATAAAGATAACTTACATTTACATTACGTATGCTTAAATATGATTTAATATTGAATAACTTGTAGAGAATGTATGTTCTGTAAGTATGATTTATAGTTATAATGATAGTAATTTACGTTTGTCTTACTTGAATGTGTTATAAGATAGCAAAATCTAGTTAGAATAGTATATTCAAATTACAGTCCACTTAATAAGAATGTATAGAATAAGTTTTTGTAAATTGATATCTTTATTTAAATAAAGAAAAGAGGCAAATAGCAGACGGAGTAAAGAGTGCCATAATTTAAGCGCGATAGGCTGAAACGCACAAAGTTACGTAAAGTAATTTCGGTACCGCGCTTAGAACTTCAAGCCGCGACTCTGGGTTCCCGCCTGGCCGAAACTGCATCGACAGAATACGACTTCAAGCCTACACGTCGAGTACACTGGTCTGATTCGAGAACGGTACTAACCTAGATTCGAACGGGACCGAGAGCCTTCAAACCTTTCGTCGCACATAGACCCGCTGAAATCGCAGAAACTACAAAGGTTAATGAGTGGCGCTGGGTACCGACGAAACTCAACGTAGCAGACGATGTGACACGAACAACGTTGACAGCCTTCAACTCTCAGCATCGCTGGTATCAAGGGCCTTCGTTCTTACACTCATCAGAGGACGAATGGCCGACTGAGGAATCAGAAAAACTCCAAAATAATCACCTTTTACCTTCAACGAGGTCAACTAAGTTTCTTTTGACTAAACAATTAGAGCGTTTAGGGATATGTTACAAGCTTCATAATGATATCTAAACGGGTAACAACACGTGCGTTACGTTTCCCCCATCAACAAGTGGGTAAGGTCAAACGCTAAAATTAACACATTTTATTAAATAAACACATTTTTAATGATTAAACGTGCTAATAAAGTCTCTGATAAGTAGCCGTCATCGACGCTGTTGTGAACTTCTGAAATCTTATCACATTGAGTAATTATAGTAAGAAGAATATTAGGGTCTGCCCTAATAAGCGCCCTTTGAAGGTTTACCACCAGTAACCCTGTATAGCATAAGTTACTTGTATTGGAAACCACATAACCACATATGCGTGATCCTGTATTACACATCTAAACAAGAGTTGATGTAATGTTTGTTTGCGAGTCAAGCTTGAATCAAACATCTAAAAGCTAAGTAAAATTACTTTTAAAATAGGTTAACTTTACCGAAAGATTGATTAGTATTGCAATCAAGCTTCTGTGGGTGCGAAGATCCTTTTTCGTACATCTGCATATTGGGCTTTGGTGGGATTGCATGTTTGGCCAAATTAATTGTACGACAGGAGTCACATCCCGCCCGTTTGGTCTTCGGCTCACAAGGACTCATTTTCTTAGACGACCAGCCGAGGTTTAGAAAAGAAAACGACAAATTTAAATGTAGGAAAACATAGAAGTTATAAAATTGTTGGCACTATTCACGGGTGACAATACATATTTGACTTTTGTCAACAAAGGGGCCTAAAAGTCTGCCAGAAAGAAAAGAGCTGTAGAGTTTGAAATTTTAGTTTTTTTTATTTATGGTTTATTTTATTATATGCCGGTTTGTTTTTTAGGCGAATATAGGCTGGCAAAAATATAATGTCGCCATAACGTAACATTATTCCGGTACCCTGAAAATTAAATCTGAAATCCTCAATGAAAGCGTCGATCCGCACTAGGTCAGTTTGGTGGTTTATATTCTACAAACTCCTCGTAATCCTGGAAAGAAATAGCCTAGGATCAATAATTTGTTAAGTATCTTATTTATGTATTAATGCTACCCAATGGGTCTGAGCGTTATACGTTATTATATTCTAAGTTCCCACCTAGTTCGCTACATGGTATCCCATATAAGTTCTGCTTAGTTTGGGGCCATGTAGATGATGTGATTGTCTGGGGATATTATTTATTTCATTTCGTTTCTTAAAGCCGAAGTAGGTACCTACGTATATTGAAGGATAATGGGTGATCATCATCTTCTTGAGCCAAAAAACAGAGGCCTCTCCCAAGATTCAGTCCTCATCTACAGCCTCTCTACCGTTTGACGTTCATTAAGTGTTTTTTGTAAACCTATAATCAATAAAACTTTTTGAATTGTTTTTTCTCGTATCTACCCCTTGTTACAACTATGGTCGCTGGAAGTGGTTTCCAAAACGTTTTGATTCACATGTATATTATCGCTTGTTTAGTACAGGATCAGTAGGTTGCTGTTAGATTGCTATAATTGAATTGAATTGATACTGTTGTAATATAGTAATAAGATATAGATAGGCTCGGATAGATATCACTATATCACCAAATGTTCTCACCTCTATCCTCTATCGGTTTAGAGATTTAACTTGCATCAGATTCTTGCATTAGATGCAGTGAGTTTGGACCAGATGCAGCATCACAATAAGTTGGAACTGTATGCAATATCAGATCTCAAAGTGACGGGATGATGTTCATGCAGGATTAATGATAGGAGAAGATATAATTAGAAAGATGAATAAACAAAATTATGTGCACAATACATATTCATTTTTAATGTTTCATATATATTTTCGTTAATTTATGAATGCTTTAAAGCTGAAGGAACCAACCCTGAAAAAATGTTTACAGCAATTATATAGATTTTATTAATTGCTTTGATTTTAAATAAAGGTATGGAAGTCGTCGTGGCGCCGTGGTTACTGTGTGTATCTTACGATATCACAGGTTAAGCAACGTTCGGCGCGGTGGGTACTTGGATGGGTGACCGCCGACCGTTCGTTTTTCACGGCGACTTCCGTGCTTCGGAGGGCACGTTAAGCTATCGGTCCCGGGTGCTGTATACTTGTATACAGTAGTCGTTAGAGTTTGTCAGAAGCCATATCGGCACCCTGAAAATTCTGACATCCACCACCCAGCACTGGGCCAACTCGGTGGATTATGGCCTAAACCTCCTCGTCACCCAGAGGAGAGACTCATGCCCTGCAGTGGGCCCATTACACGGAGTTGTGATGATGATGATGATGGAATATTTGAGAATCATCACAACTTCAGAATCAGCCCATTTAAGGGCAATGAGTTTCTTTCCAGGATTTCGAGGAGTTTGTAGGATTCACCAAACTGACCCAGTGTGGATCGAGGATTACAAAATTTATTTTCAGGGCACCGGAATGGTTTAGTTTGTACTACCGGGACCAACTGGTTAACGAGATTTCCGAAGCAAGGAAGTCGTCGTGAGACTTTGATGATGGTGATCACCCATCCTTGTACCAACCGCACCGAACGTTGCTTAATCTGTCGTAACTATGTTATGCGCAGGAGCGTCTGAGCCAGGACGACTTCTTGCTGTTATATTGTTCTGCGACCTTCTGCGATCTTGCACATAAATTCCGACTTACACTGGAGGATCAAGACGCATATCTGTGCACGAATAATGACTTGCTGGTTCCCAATCCACAGCATAAGTCTTCCTGTTTTATTCTGTTTTTTTTTTCTGTACCCACACTATCAGCATAAACATTCTTTGGAAAAAATACCCATATGAGTACCTATACTACTTGACATCTCGGGTACCATCTTAATCGAATCAAAAAGCTCATAAGATAGATTAGACTGGGAAAAAATCCTACATCGCGCTATCATAAACTATATTGCCCCTATCACCAGCTATTAAAGTTACCTATGGTAGTATGTATTTCCCCATAAAAGACGGCAGGCCCCACGGCGCCTATGGCAGGCCCTTGGCGATTGAGAACGAACACTTTGTGCCCAGAGACTAGTATTGCTTTTTTATTTCTTCCGTAAAATATTTTTTCAGAAGTATAGCAGTACACTGAAACCGGGATAAAAAATCATGTCCCAGTGGTGATTAATTGATATCAAATAATCCACATTTTCGATGGGCATTTTTTTATTTAATGTTAGATTCTACGAGACTGTGTGATTCTTTTACTATATGTATAAAAGGCCAACAAAAAAAATATGACATAAAATAACGAAATGCTCCTATCTACAGATGATAGAAAACCGCGACAAAACAGTCGGGGCTGACATTTTATGACTTCAATATCTAAACCCGGTTCTAAAACTGAGCGGACATTGAAGCTGATGTACCATAGCTGCAATCAGCGAATCCGTGTGATCCCAATGATATTTTGTAGGTTTGTAGGTTTTGTAGCCACTTTTGACGTGATTAGTTTCACAACTAGCTATCATCTAGCTATTGTTCTGGTGCGCCCACCGCTTTAATCTTACCGTGATTTTTAATTACGTACGATGTTCTTTAGGTTTTTTCGTTACCTACCTTATTTTTGGTAAATTCCGTAGTCTCATGAATTTCATTTATTTTGAATACCTAAGTATTTGAAGGTAGAGAATGGCTATGTTTTATACATAAAGCGAATAAAAGATTACTTTGGTTACTAAGATGTGTCAGTGTAAGAGTCTCGGTATGAAATAAACCAAATAAATTTTGGGTAGGTATAAATTTAACACATTTTTTTTAGATTACACCCACCACTAAGATATTCCTTACATAACATTTAAATCAAAAATAAAACTGAATTTTCAATGGATTTCTTTGATAGTAGAGGCGCATGGTGGTCACTCGTGAACGGAAGTGGCTGATATGCCCACGCACAGCTCGTCCGCGCTTGCGCAAAGTGTGTTACTTCCGCGCCGCTCTTGCCTAGCCTAGATAAATTGTACCTATTGCGAAATTTCGCCAAAATTTGAAGGTCTGGATGTATTACGACATCTTATATCCTAGAATATGTCCGGTTTAAAGGACTTTAAATTGTTCAATCATTGCAATCAACAGTTTCGAAGTACACAGGTACACAAAATTAGGTGACTGCACCTGTGGTGACTGGGTTACACTCTTTTCCTCAAACAGTAGTCGTGGGTCTCCGCAAAATGCAATCATTTGCGTGTACGAACCGTACGAACGAATATATTCGTTTTCATTGGTCTTGTATGACATTATCAATGTATGTAGGTATGTTTTGTTGTACCAATAACACAACATAATATGCTAACATTTAGGGCTAGCAGGGTGAATGAACTAAAACACTTTTTGTCGCGTCAGAGAAGTAGTCTGACCTAGTCTGATAAATATTTTTCGAAGCCGTTGCGGTGTTCGTGGTGGGTTAAGTGAGTGAACAGACGTGGAACAGACGGCTTGTACAGTAACGTTTAATAAAATGTATACACTTCGCAACTTATTCAGTTGTATACATCTTATTGAACGTGAATGTACCACGTTCAAGGTGACCCATTTTTTTTTTTATGAATTATGGATGGGACGTTTGTCTTCCATGCCACCTGATGTTAAGTGAACATGAAGACTAAGGTGTTACACGTCCATCCACGAGAAACCTATTCACTCGACGCTTAAAAGTACTAGGACTATACTGGTCGGAGAAAATAGACGCAGGCAGTTCATTCCAAACCTTGGCAACCCGTATCAAAAAGGAACTGTCAAAGCGCTTAGTTCGACTTTTCGGAATATCTACCACATACGGATGGAAGTTCTGTCTGCGTCTAGTAGTCCGATGGTAAAAGGGTGAGGGTTCAATTTGTTCAAATAGAGCACTGGCGCACTCACCAAAATGTATCCTGTAGTACACGGTTAAACACGCAACCTTACGAAAACAACCCTGTATGAAAAGAATGTTAAACCATAAAAGTACTACTATAAGGGTTTATTCGACATGAAATTCCTTAATTTTAAGTCTCTCGTCAAACATAGAGGGCTCAAAATCAGTTTTTGATAGGGAGTTGAGTTTGAAGTTCCTTTATTTGACATATGAGAGGCCTAAAACTATAGAATGTGATGACAAATAGAGCTCATAATTGGCCAACTGAATGTTGGCTAAATGTTAAATAATGGCACGTAAAGGACAGAAGGCGCGCCGCGCAGTGCTTCACGCGTTGTCGTTCTATCACCGGCTTTCCTCGAAACCAGTTGATAGTTATAATGCCGGCGATGTAGTAGAAAACGCGCGACGCCCCGCTCGACGCGCCGCATGTCCTTCAACGTGCTCTAAGGGTCTTGTGATAATGAATAAACCTGTGTAGGTTTCATCTGCTTTACCTACAAAGTGGGATAAAACTTGCCTAAATCAGGGAGCTTTATGTTTACATTCTTTGATGAACATTTTTGATAATCTATAATCTTAATTTGTGTGTATCTTCCCCCCCCCCCGGAGCCGCTGCGTCGCCCCCACATCACCGTAAATAATCTTCAGTAGGTACATAGCTTTTATTTATATATACTTTTTTACCTAATAAGGATGGCTGTTTCTCTTCCGTGACACCGGTGATAACACAGGCAGTTCATACACGTTTGAGCATTGACGAAAATGGATGAGACGTTTGTCCACCAACTCACCTGATTGAAAGTGGTATAGGTACATAAGTATTTATAAACTACCCTTAAGATTCGACTAAATATCAGTACCTTTATTTGTAGGTTTGACAGTACAAGAATACATTTTGTGAATTATATTTTTGATAGGGAGGGGCCCTACAACAAGGCTTCCTGGAACTGCCCTAGTAATGTGTGCAACAATGCATTTTTGATTTTATCGGCTACATTTTGGTGAGTGTGCGAGTGCTCTTTTTGACCAAATCGAACCCACTCCTTTTTACCACCGGACTACCAGACGCAGACAGAACTTCCATCCCTATATAGTGGATTTACCAAGAAGTCGAACAAAACGCTTCGATAGTTCCTTTTCGGTACGGATTGCCAAGGTGTGGAACAATCTGCCTGCGTCTGTTTTTCCTGACCACTACAGTCCTGGAACTTTTAAGTGTCGAGTGAATAGGTTTCTCGTGGATGGACGTGTAGCACCATAGTCTTCATGCGCACTTTCCATCAGGTGGCATGGAAGACAAACGTCCTATCCTTACAATATAAAAAAAAAACCTTGATGACAAACTCTAATAAGAATGGCCGACTAGATATGTTTAAGCAATACTATGATATAGGTATCAAATGAAAGGGTTTGCCCAGAAGATTCCAATAACATTAAAATTACAAATAACTGAAACATAAGTAAATATAATTCGAGATAGTGTAATTCATGAGCTCCGTTGAATTTAAAACTTATCTTCTTTTTAGAGCATTTCAATAAAAGCATGTTTGTTAACATCCTTACCTATTGTAAAATCGATTTATTCCGTGTAGAGTCAGATAATCTCTATCGTCCGTAAGTATATCGTGGCTTAAAGGGCGACTTATCAACTTGTGTAGAGTTGGCCGCTAAATCATCTCTTCCGCGATTATATCTTTCGGGTATTTTGTTTCTCTTAGACTTGCGTGTTCCCCACCATGACTGTAACTTACTGGGTGAAACATAGTTGGATCGCAGGGTTATTTATTTGGATATACTTCTTCATTTGAAGGCCTCAAGGATATAAATCAGCACGTAAAATTACTTATGTAAGTATTGTTCCTTTTTCACTTGGCTGAGAATTTACTTTGAAACGTCTCTACATTATTTCTTTTTATGTCTATTTTCAACTAAGTATATTTAAAATACGAAAAAATATCTATACATATAATAAAATGGTAGGAAAGTCAAAACTGTACATTGAATATTTTTTTAAAAGAATACTTGGGGTATGATCTACAATCGAAACGAAACAAAAAATATAGTTTTTAGAATTTTTGTCTGTTTGTCTGTTTGTCTTTCCGGGATAAACTCAAAAAGTACTGCATGAATTTACTTCAAATTTGGCATGAAGATAGTTAAGAAGTCGGGTCAACATATAGGCTACATATTATCACGCTAGCAGTATTATAATCGTAGGTGCGTTTGGTGCTGCATAGCGTTCACGCAGACGACGTCGCGGGCAGCAGCTAGTAATATATAAATAGATCTCGGAGCAGAACTCTAACAACAATTCTGTTATCATTTATTACAAATAATTTGCAAGGTACTTAGCATGAAAGGCTCACTTAATATCGTATATAGGTAATTTGCCTACAATTTCCTAGCTTTTACAGTTTATGTAACTTTTTTGTAGTCTAGTGCTTTAACTTGATCAAAAACAAGTATTATTGTGTACTGATATGTCTTTTGCTGGATAGTGCCATTAAAAACTCTATTACCTAGATTTGTTGTTGCTGAATAAAATTTTAAAAATATTTCATCTTAATTGGAGTAACATAAGTAGCGGAGTAGTATAATCGCATAAGATTTTGGGTAAATACTCCGAATATGATTTCTGCCATGCTGGAGTGGGAGCAAAGGAAAAACATAGAATCTGCCAGCTGCTTCTCTTCCTGTGCATATTTTAAAAGTCAGTTCACGCACAGAGGTTTTTTGTGAGCGATAGGCCGACCTCCTGTCGTTGCAGTCTCTCTCCATTATTTTAATGCCTCCAAATTTGTCTAACGTGACATCAGATGTTTTTATAACTTCTGGTGTTCTGCCCACCCCGTAAGGCTGCAAACTGGACGGCAGCGACAGCGGCGCGCTCAGTGACGCGGGGAATCTGGGCTGTTCTCGACACCAGCGGGCGCTCGAGCGATTTGTCGCGGTTATATACAAAATAAATACATTCTATCATGACACGGCAATCGCTGCCCGCGCCGCTGCCCACGCCGCTGCCCGAGCCGCTGTCGCTGTCGCTACCGTTCTGTTTGCAACCTTAGGGATACAGGCGTGAAGTTATGTTTGTAATCGCATAAGAATATGGTAAGCACTACACAGGAGAAAAGCACCCTCCCATTTTTTTCATTTCATAATTCTTAAGGCTTTTATGGACGTAAAAGGGGTCTAATGAGCTCAATTCAACATAACACTCTTTAATTTTAAGGACTCTCTCATATCAAACTCATCAGTTGCTAACGAAATCTGATTTTCTATAGTCTATGTTTGACATGATGAACACGGAGTTGTGATGATGATGTTTGACATAAGAGAGAATGTCGTATATAGCCCATTGAAGCCTAAATATGGATTACTTTATGTAATTAAAACAGTTAACTCTGCTCATTGAACTTTTATGACTAACGCTGTAATAGCACATACATAGTAAGTAATTAAATTATAATGAATAACTTTAGTACATAGTAGCCCAATGACTCTACTTTTTTATCGAATTTTTTATATAATTTATTTTTATTTTTTTTATATATTTTTTAATTTTTTATAGGCTTTCTTTTCTCCCATTCTGACTAAAAAATCTAGGGCACTGCAGATAACATTAGGTTAAATATTAAAACGTAACAGTTCCTAATAATGTATAAATTTATATACCTATACCTGTCTTTTACACTACGGGCAGTGATATATCACTAGTAGGTATGTGTAACCTTCCCAATGCAATGCATGGAATTTGTAGAAACCCGGTTGGTTAGTTATCCTAAAGGAAATATATCATAGTAGTCGATAAACGTCACGTCACAAAAGCGCGCTGAAGCTCGCGCTTTCATGAATGGCGGTGGTGGGGTAAGGATGTGGTGCGATAGCCCGTAGGAGATACTGCTTGCGGGCGCTGGAGGCTGCGTGCGTCAGTCCATTGACAGCCGGCGCAAGCGCGTCTTCCGTGCCTTGCGACAACGCGCCAAATTCAAATATCGAACTTTAACTTTTTTATTTTCGTGGTGCAAATAGATAGTGTAATTTTAATGTGCCAGTATTTTTTGGATACTTTTTGTGACAAGTTATTGGGCATGCTGCAATAGTAATGGGGCTGTGGAATTTCAGGTAAGCTTTGTTTTTTTTAAATTAAACTTATTCGAAATGTATACTTTACTTTATTTGGTAATCATATTTAAATGTAAGAAGAAAATAAATCTTATTTATTAATATTAGGAGAATTAATTAGTATTTACACCTAATAGTTTTTTCGGGATTTTTATCACACTCTACAATAATGACACCTAGCTATTTAATAAATACTTTACTACAATAATTTATTATTTTACCCATTAACGAAATTCTTTTAAGTTTTTTCAAACTTTAGGTAGGTACTATTCAAGTATAAGTACGTAAATAAACTACATAATTGCTTGAATGTAAGCTTGTCTGATAAAAGATAATCTAACTTGGAGATCAGGAGCTTACAACAGCTTCACCGGCTTAATTTAACTTAAATTCCTCTCACGTAATGAACCTTCGTAAGGAAGGAATTTAGTCGGAAACTAAATAAGGATTTTATTAAAAAGGTTTTGTTATTTCAATTTTGAGTTTACGATTCAAGGAGATCTTATTTAGATAAAAAAGAGTTTTAGGTTTTAAACTATAAATTTACTTTAAGTCGTTAAAGAAAATATTTGTACGTAATCAGACTATCGACGATAAAAAAACTTTAACAAGAGGTCAATGAACTTTAAAAGTTTTGGCAAGTTTTCTGGATCCAAGATTTACGGCCACACTCTTGATTATACGTCTTTAAATCCACGAAATTACAATTCAAACGCCGGGTTTTAACGTGCGTACGCGCCGATCGAAATCTCTCGCAAATTGATGCCATGTCATGTCAGACGAACCCGGGAGAAAAGGGGAGAGGGGAAAGCACAGCCTCACACGAACAGGCTCCCGAGAATAAGAAAAATATAAAAAAAACAAGGCGAGATTAAACCTAAGACTATTGTTCCTTTATCCACCGTACCGCCGAAGAAATTTCTGTTCCTTCATGCATAAATTCATTCCCAGGTTTTGCCCAACTTGTATAATTAAACTTCAAAGATTTAGATAAGGGACAAAACAGTTTCGTTATTAACAATCAAAACTGTGATTTGTTACGGGGTAGTAAAGCGCCTTATTATGTAGCACGCAATGTTCGATTTTCAAAGTTTTTGCAGTTCGGTAGCGTTAGGAACTGCGCGGGCGCATAATACGGTTTCTTTGAAATTTCTCTTACAATTCGGGTCCGTAGTTGTTTGTTTGCTTAGTTTTTTAACGAGGTCTGGTTGGGTAATTTTGTGAAACGTTTCTGAGCGCCTACGGTTGCGATTTTTTCCTATAAGACTAACGGTGGATTTATTATTTCTGTAGGGTAGAGACGAAGTTTTTTTACTATCCTGTTTCAAGATTTAAGATAACTAAGTATGTAACTTAGATAAAGTTAAATATAAATTAATTTAGATGAAGGCATAATGTGGAGTAAAAAGGTCAAGGGTTTCTTATAATGACTAAGCTACAAAAATGAAGATCAAGAGCTGTAGTAACAGTTAAGAGTATATGTATAAAATATTGAGATAGTGTAACTTTCCAAATAAGTTACCAATGCCGTACAAATTAGAATTAATCATCAAACTATGCAAATAAAAAAAAAAAAACCTTATAAAAGTCTTCTTTTTGACCATTTAGATCTATTGCCTGTAACAATTTTATTGATTGGTTTCCAGTTAAAAATTCAAACTAATACCTACGCGCTAGATCCCCTGAATTAATTTCATGAAATAAACGTTTTTGTTGATGCCTAATGATCGTCCAATTTATAGACTAGGATATCATAATGCTATCTTAAAACGAAGAGTTTCCTAAGTTTTATAATGTTTTAGTAGATTTATTAGTGTATTTAGTTTTTTTTTTACCTAATAATTAATATTATCTTACACATTAGTGATTATCACTTTTTGAAAACCTTTTAAGTGTTATGACATTTTGCACTAAATTATAAAATGTAAGATTATCTTGTGAATTTCTTAATTAATCGAATTTGAGCTTCATTTCAAGTACAAAAAAGCTAGACTGGAAACGAATTTATGAAAAAATATTTCAATATTCTAATAAAAGTACAATCTCCCGAAATATAAATCTCTAGTGTAAACGGTGTCGTATATTCCTAGAATCGTACGTAAGCGACTGAGCTGAGCTTGTATGAGTACGCTGTTGTATCGGATCGTAATTCTCTGTATGTGCGAGTGTTGTAGTCTGGCCAGACAGACCAGAAGGTTACAAGTCTAGTGCTTACAGACCTCTACGTAATTGCTGCTAGCCTAGTACATATAGGTACAACACTGAGTCTGGATACTAGATTGAAATATTTATTGTCATTTTATTATTTTTTGTATATTTTTTTTAGGTTCTATCTCGTCCTTCACAGGTTTAAAAAACGCCAATTTTTTTTTTTACTTCTATCATTAATTATCATAATGATGATCATCACAGAACACACAGACTTCTCACTGAATCTTATTTTTTTTTTTTAAAGATTCAAACTAGTTTTAAGCATACAAAATACGTCATATAAATCCTCCCGTGCTTTTCGGTTTACGCCATAATTTGAGCTTTTCTGTCGTTATCCAGTACAAGAACCAAACATTCCCAAAACAATGGACTGCCAACAATCATGGTTAACGAGCAGAGAACTGCGGGTCTCGAACCCGGGACCGGCTATGCGCGGAACCGCTTCATTATTGTTGAGCGAATGTCCGCATGCCTGTATACACGTTCTGCACCCTTGTTTTGTTTCAAAGTAACGGTAACGGTTATAGAGTTAACATTAAAACACGTGTTTGATCGATTTTTTTACTGTTAATAGGTAAAAAATGCTGTAAAAATGGCAAAGGCTTGAAAAAAGAGATTCTTACATTGACTCTTTGGAGTTTCGTTCGATGTCATAGCTTACATATATTTAAGTAATTGATGTTTTACAAAAGCGTAACGAATTTTTAAAAGCACGTGCTGGATTTTTATACTTTTACAAAAAACGAATCGATTATTAATAAAGTTAGTCTTTAAATAAAATCGTCGTGAATCGTGGTCATCTATGTCCAGCGCGGTGGACGTCTACTGGCTGTTATTGATGATGAACTAAACACCTAAATATTAATGCGACAGTTCATTGCCTTTGAGACATACATACGAGACACTAGTAACTTACTTTAAAATAACTATTTTCTGAACTCCACATTATCAACGTATCACATAGTTCCGTTCAAAAAACACCCAGTAGAAAAAAGTCCACAGATAAAATTTATCATTAATTAGACCAAATAATTTTAGGATTCACTGAATCAATTAGCCCTCGAAACTTTTTACTCACTTTTAAAATGGAATACATTAATTACGATCGTCTGAGCAGGCCATTCATAAAATTCTCAACAAACACTTCATTGTACGAGCAGGGTTGAGACAAACAGTCATACAAATAGACATGAGAATGTCCCATGGAAGCTATCTCCTTAGCACGCAGGGTTGCCAGCCGGGCTGCACGTGTGGCTTCAAGGGGGTACCCATATGCACTTGCAGGGCTGTCACTAATGAAAAAAGAAAAACAAAAACTGCATAAAGACTCTGATTCGGCAATGCATCATCTTTCGTTTTTGTGAAATGAGATTTATATGTGGTTAATATTGTCATCGTCTGGTTAAGAGTGTGTTATTAATAAGTCTTTTTGTAAGGGTTTCGTATCATAATTTATTAATGTGTTATTTGGTATCGATCTATATATAAGGATGTAGCAAATTTGACCCATAAAATAGGATATTTTTTGACCGGACTAATTACATTTTAGCTCAACTTTTGTCTTTAGCTCAACGGTGTCTTTACAAACAACCTCGTGAACACGGTGTTTTGTAAAAGTTTTATTTGATTTTATCAAGCGTGATAACTTAAAACAATACCAAAGTTGACTATTTTTTTTATTCATGAAGTCCAAAGAATCTTTACTTTCAGTTCCATTTTCATAATTTGTATGTTACTGCTATTTAGTTATATGTGTTATATTCTATGTGTTATATGTAAAAATGTTTCTCTATTGTCTCTTTTTAAGCCGGCTTAATCATATGATGTATATGGCTTATAAAATAAATAAGAATAAAAAAAAAAGTCCAAAGAATAAATTTTATTTACAACGTCATAAAGTGATTTACTTAAATATTTACAATTTGACACAAGCGCGTTTATTAGTACGGACACCGTGGATGTTTTAATTACTCATGTCTTAATATTTTGACTTGTACTGACATATTTATTAAAACTACCTTTTATATGCAGCATGTTTAGTAAAAAGTGTAGAAGTAACTTTTTACCAATAAACTTCTTTGATTGTATACTATACTATGAATTAAACTTCATAAAATGAAGCTAGAGTAGCCCTGACTCTGAGTTATTTATTACTGTAAGCAAGCACTAAATCACCCACAGTGCATCCGTAGGATGTTCCATTCTCTTCTCCCGATTGTACAATAAAGGTACATTTTCTTCGCGCATTTTGTTGAAAAGTCTTGTTACTTACTTGATCCCTTCCTGGGTTATAGGCTCCTGGTAATTTCGTGGCCGTTCAGGGGAACTGACCCGACATGAATCCCCTAAGTTAAGGGTTAACACAACTGCGCAGATTTTATACGTCGATGCATTTCGTATTAAGTTAACTTTAGTTTTCTTGGCAGCAAAGAGGTTTTTTTTCTTGAAAAAAGTATGAGGAGAACCAAAAAGGTTTACATACCTTTTTGCATTTCGTCTAAAAGGCATTTAAATCCTAGAGAGTCTGAAGTCTGAACTCACATTATTTATTTTCAAAGGATAAAATGATTTTTCTTCTCTAATAAACAAATTCACTGACAGAGACTAGGAATCAAATTATATTATTAAATTACAACATTTGTTATTCCAACTAGTAAAGTAATATTACTAGATTTCTGTATTTACTTTCGCTACCGCCGCGGGTTCATTCAATGGTCATAAATTTTCCCGCCAAGCCAAGTAAAATACGACATTTTACTCTCTACCATTACAGCGCATGCGTTTTGTTGGAACTATAACTAAAATACACAGCCTCCCTGTAAAATTAACTAGGAACTAAAGAAAATAACCCTATTTTCCCCATGGTAAGTTTATCTTTAATGGCAAAGGATAATTTTTAACTTGCAATATCTATCGCTGACAGGTTAGTATTAGCATGGAACCTTCGGGAGCAAATTGCACCTTTTCTCACACTTGTTAGGGGTTCGATTTATGGCGGTAGCCTTAGAAATCTATTATAAAATATTTCGACCTGTATCTTGGAATAATGATTAAATGTAAGTTATCTGTTCGCAATATTGAATGAGAAAGTAAAAGCTTACAGTAGACTTACGATTGGGCACTACCATTCTTAAATTAAGTACCTACTACATATTCTACCATACCAATTTCCATAAATACGAATAAAGAATTAAGTTCAATATTTTATTTGTGGCAACTTATATATAATAGAGAATAAAATAACTTAAGTATTCGCAGGTATTATATGGGTGGTATTATAAAAAAATGTATTTCAATTATTTAAATAATTGTGCATTACGTTTCGTTAGTATTGTGACACCGCACCGTGTAAGTTTTTAAACTCTAGAGTTGAAAAGACCGAAAACACAAAACAAACTTGAAACGAGGAAAACATACTTTATTGCTCTTGCTTGATGGAGAGTTGGTCTTTCGTATTACCAAATATTAATAAAAAGGGGAATATTAAGTAATACTTTACACCTCATCAATTGCAGGATTTTTTTATTAAAATATAGTTAAGAGTCTTTTGTGAATTTGTTTAATCAAACCAGTATTATAATATACCATAGAAAATAACTTTATTATTCTTTTGCCTCGATTAAAAATAGATTGCAGACCTATCTGTTTCTTGTAAATTACCATATAAATACCGATTAAATAAAAGTCACATAGTTAGTGAAGATTTAAGCACCCACTTAATGATAAAGATCAAAAATATGCCCACTAGCTTACAAAAAAACTGCTATAATCAAAGTAAACTGCCTTGAAAGGGCACGGGTACTAGTCCAATTACTTTTATCTTTTTGTATTTGAGATGTACTTTCTGAGTTCATCTTGTAAGAAGCATCTCTCGTGTGTATATGGTAGCCTGGTAGATTTTGTACGTCAGTTACAAGGTCCTTCGGGAACCGCAATTTTCAAGGACCTCAAGATTGTGAAAGGACTCGGGAGAAGTGGAACGGGCGAGACCTTATGAGCGCAGGGTACGGATAACCAGAATACGAATTGTAATGGATTTTTTTTGTTTCTTTTTTTTGTTTGTATTTTGAGAACATCACTGTTGTGAACATACGCGTATTGTTTTTAAAATTGTCTTTTAACCAATGTTTAAAATATTTATTAACGCGAAGCTCTACGATGGTGTGAGAAAAAATATTTAGGTTTATTCAATGACTGAAAGAAATGTTAATACTCGGTAGCGATAATGTAATAAATAACCGGGTTGGTTACCAATGCATTGACAGAAGATGAGATTTTAGACAAAAAATTAGAAAAAAAAGTATCTTTATGATTGATGATGGATTGATGACGCCAAAGTTTTCTATTTTATGTCTTTTTAGTCACTGATATTTTGTATGAACCTTTACTATAGTTAAGAAGTTTTCACATTCATAAGCATGCATGCCTATACAAGCGCCTGTGAAAGTGTCGCCGCGTAAACAGTAATTCAACAATGTAAAGTGGCAGAGTATTATGCATTTGCTACAAGCATAACTGTTTTGTGTGCGTTCTCGTTTTTTGAGCAATAGTAAAGTTGACGTGAAAAATAAAGGAAATATTTCGTTTTGGTCTTAACATTTTTTGTTTGACTTTGTTATTCCTTATTGTAGTGTACTTGTAGTATTTAATTTTACTTTTGCATGTTGTATTTTTGGCTAAATTAGGTACGGGTGATTGTATGGGTGATGAAGATTTATTATGTGATTATTAATTATAATAATCTCTAATTAAATTTAAGATTATGAATCGCGAAAACTCTTATCTACTACATAAATATGGCCAACCACTCACTGTTTTCACTAGTTGAATGTTATCATTTCGTTATTTATCAAATGAAATTGGGTTTGAAAAGATTTTGTACAGCATGACAAAATAAACTTATTACCCGTTTGAAAAATCAGTCATGAGCAATTTTGTTATACATTCAAGTAATATTTGTACATAAGTACTTAATTTATGTGTAAATCTTGCTTTTTATTTTTTTATCTACAGAAATTTATACTCCTAGCGGCTCAGCTCGAAACTTTAGAATAAATAAATTGATGTTACACCATAAAAAATAAACCTAATCATTTATTACTCATAAAACGAACATAATGAACGATTATAAGCAAATGGAAAGCCCAAGAATGTCCTATCTGTATTTAATGTAAAATAGTCATAAAATTCTCCGCATGATCAATGAATGCTCTGTCCCTTTTCTTTTTGTCGCTCCATCCCTTATGTCTGGCGAGGCTCTGCCGAGGTATGTTTGCCTGGTGATTGCCGGGCGATGGAGCGCCGCACGCCTTCACCGCGCATACATGCGCACTTCCGTGGGGACTTGCGCCAATCAGACACGCTTTACATCATCTATCTTTAGCATTCTATTAATAAACCTTAGCCTGTAGATAAGAAATACTTTGGTCACTTTGGAATATTTGAAATTGGAAACACAATACCTACATTGATTGATCAATTATTCCTTCTTAATAAATTAGATATTTGTACATACTTGCGTCTGTTACGACAATATCAAACTTAATTATTCATAACGTCAATTTTGATTTGATTTTATAAAAAATAGTCTGGACAGATATGTTGCATACCTATTCATTGATTCTGATTTCATTAGTACATATCCGCGTTTTGCGGTTTGACCATGGTTTGACTCGTTATATCTTGTAAGTATCTTCTAATAACAGATAGAGTTAGTAGCACTACGAAAGCTCCTTTACAAATTTTTAATTTACATTCAGAACCTGTTACTTAACCATTGAAGTTAATTAATATAAACTATACCGTGTGTAAAATGATGTCTTATTTAGTGCTTTTTACTAGACGCTCAATGGGACCATATTTAACAAACTATGGTTTCTAAAATGTATGGAACAAAACTTTACAATCTTTTCTTTTACATTTAGTAACATAATTATAAATTTCATAATTTGCCTATTATAATAAGGGCATTCCCATTTGCCTCATATAGGTCTCTGTAGGTGCAGGAAGTAGGAGAGATAGGACAAGACAATAAGTGCGCCATAGATTGCGTTGACCCGCAGTCACACTTGTCATCCGTGCAGAAGCCCCATCTAGTCCTAAGTTCCTTGCACCTACCAACACCTGACCGAAGTCTATTTAAAGACTTCCATGTGGCCCAGGGTTGGACCACCCATTTTGCTATTAAAGTGTAAGTTCCCTTGTCTATGCTTACCCCAAAAGGCGTGAAGTTATGTACTTCCTATGCATATGTGTAAAGAGTAAGTAAATCCTTTTCAAACTAATTATAATAATATGTATTAAGTCACCGATAAAAAAGCGTTTTAAAATATCTACATCTCACGGCTGTACAAAATAAACTCATGGAGTAAAACAGGCAAAACAACACCCTAGCTTTATTAAAACTGTATTGTGCCAGAGCGAGAGAGTGCGAGGGAGCTTTTCATGCTGAAAACCGACAAACCTGTTGGTCTCCTATGTTTTCCTAGTAACAAAGTGACTTTTTCTTCTGATTCCGTGTCAGCCTTCTTCTTCTCTACTAATGAATATTTAAAATTTGATAGTCTCTTCTATATCGCAATGGTTTAATAAATAAATTTTAATGTTTGTTTCATAACATTGTTTAGGATTATTATCAAATTTTACTTTATTTCAGTACTAGATAGTTACATCGTTAATTTGAACGTATAACAATTACTAAAACTTAAAGACGTTTTTTACGAAAAGCGTTTTCTTCTTTTTTTCCTGTAGCTATTCAATTGCTGCCAAAATTTGGTCTCATTTTCGATATAAGAAAATGAAATTAAAGAAATTAAATGAAATTAACAATATCCGAGCAGGTATCTATCAAATTCTTTCTTGACTCACATACAATTTTGGAATCGCCCGACCTGCATTATGTAACTAAAATTATTTATTACGAGTAATAGAAATCAACGAAATAATTCGATATTTTTTTTGGGTCTAAAATATATGTTGTATTTGTAGTTACAAAATGTTACTGGATCTTGTTCATGAAATGAGATACATTGCTATATTGTAACAGATAGGTATCTTACTTACTTAAAAATGCTTTACGGGTAGACTTTGATAGTACGAGTAGAAATATACCTACATTTTAAATCTATGTAAAGGCCCCAGTACACAATGGCCGATGATGAACCATTCTTCGCAATGAACAACTGTAGGCCACGATCACTTGGTGTTCACACAATTGCGCATGGCTCATTGCTGTCTGGCCAAACACTTGCGATGGACGTGGAAGTAGTAACGGCCGCAGCTATTTATTTATATACTACTTACAGGTATTACAAAAGTGTGTACCGTCACAAAGTAATAAAAAAATGGCGCAAAAGGCGATGGTGGATTCCAATTATCCATGGCATCATACCATACCATACCAGCGATGGTTCACAATTATCCATCATTATTTTTTTCAAATCGATGCATTAGTTTCTAACTCTATTCAATGCAAAGAAATAAAAAATATGATATTTTCCCTTTTTTATAATAATAGTAAGTAGGTTCTAGATAATTTTTGTCAACACAAATTATATTATTAACATTATTGTTCTTATCCTTGTGCAATGTATTATTTGAGTCCCAAATTGCGGGCTCAGGTCGATATAATTCAATAAACTTGAAAGTCTTTTCATTACTCCACGACAATGATTTTAGGCCATCAAAAATGGTAGCATAACACAACGTAAAGGCCCCAGTACACAATGGCCGATGATGAACCATTATTGGCAATGAACAACTGTAGGCCACGATCACTTGGTTTTCACACAATGGCGCATGGCTCATTGCTGTCTGGCCAAACACTTGCGATGCACGTAGAAGTAGTTACGGCCGCAGCTATTTATTTATATACTACTATAATGAAAATCTCCAGAATATCTATACAACTTCACTTTTATTTCCAACTCTTATCAATAGCACAACTTCGTAAGTAACTTTTTAGACAAATATTCAAATCGATCGCTCGAACTGAAGTGACTGACTTATTTCGAAGATCCAAATTCCGTTCTCAGCCCCACCACGCGACCGTCATTCAACCGTTCGCGCAGTGTGGCCAACTTCAAAAATATAAATTAACCAAAATTATGACAAAATCATGACACTACTTACAAGTATTACAAAAGTGTGTACCGTCACAAAGTAATAAAAAAAAATGGCGCAAACGGCGATGGTGGATTCCAATTCCACCAAATCCACCATATCCCTTTTTTATAATAATAGTAAGTAGGTTCTAGATAATTTTTGTCATCACAAATTATATTATAAAAATTATTGTATTAACATTATTGTTATTATCCTTGTGCAATGTATTATTTGAGTCCCAAATTGCGGGCTCAGATCGATATAATTCAATAAACTTGAAAGTCTCTTCATTACTCCACGACAATGACATTTTAGGCCATCAAAAATGGTAGCATAACACAACGTAAAAGTGCACTATCCCGGTTTGCGGTTGGTGACAAACTAAACAATGGGCGATTGTGTGAACACTACAGGCCACGCCACGCCACGATCCCTTTGAAGTGTGCCCAAAAAACCGACAACATCCCGATCGCGCGCCACTAATGACAACTGACCGCCATTGCTTACCATTACTCCCTGTACACAATGGCGATGGCCTCGAGTGGGCTATCACGCGCCATTGTGTACTGGGGCCTTAAAAGTGCACTATCCCGGTTTGCGGTTGGTGACAAACTAAACAATGGGCGATTGTGTGAACACTACAGGCCACGCCACGCCACGATCCCTTTGAAGTGTGCCCAAAAAACCGACAACATCCCGATCGCGCGCCACTAATGACAACTGACCGCCATTGCTTACCATTACTCCCTGTACACAATGGCGATGGCCTCGAGTGGGCCATCACGCGCCATTGTGTACTGGAGCCTTAATAAAGAAAGTAGCAATTATAAGAAACATTTAATTTTAATTAACATTGAAGAGAACTAATAAACGTTAATTGCAAAAAAAATACAAGTCCTTTCTTATAGTTATATAATAATACACCAAGTGTGAATTATTATATGTGCTTTGCTGTGTGTATACAATTTTTGGGACCGACCAACTTAAAAAATATTTATAAAACTCCAATGATTCACACTCAACTCGTTTAAATACCGCTATCGTTTTATCATAATGAATAGTTATTTATAAATACAGTAAAAATCATAAAAGTGCCGAAAACACTGTTACTTGGTCACGTCACGTCCTTTGACTCACATCCTTTGTAAAGCAACAGTCTACTCTTTATTGTAATGTAATATAAACTTTGTGACGAACAGACTGACAAGAGCGCATTGTTCCAACCTTGTTTGTATTTCCGCCGACATCATGAAATTATTCAAAACTTTTAAGTTTGCAGAATTAGTTTTGATATGACGATGACAATATTTGGATTATGGCGAGAAATGTTTGAATTATTCATACACATAAAAAACAAAATAAAAATTTTGAAAAACCCACGACGCGACGGTTAAAACGTTATTGAAAAAGAATAAAATAATTTAAAATCCCCCGACTGAAATGATTTATGTGACGAGAGATAATTAACGTGAAAAGCTTTTTTAAAAGTTCACTTGATCTCACACAGAGTCGGTCATATTATGAACAACATACTATTCGTATTCATAGCACTTCCTTACGCTTACCTATTCGGTTCTCGAAGATGTAGATGTCGCAATAACATAGGTATTCAACTCCATGGGGCTGCCATTAAAAGAATTCGTTTTGTAGTTTTATATTGAAATTTAAAATATTGATGGCAGCCCTCGACGGATTTTCTTGCTCTTCTTATAAAGTTCATAGGGAGTTGAATACCTATGTTATTGCGACATCTACATCTTCGAGAACCGAATAGGTAAGCGTAGGGAAGTGCTATGAATACGAATAGTATGTTGTTCATAATATGACCGACTCTGTGTGAGATCAAGTGAACTTTTAAAAAAGCTTTTCACGTTAATTATCTCTCGTCACATAAATCATTTCAGTCGGGGGATTTTAAATTATTTTATTCTTTTTCAATAACGTTTTAACCGTCGCGTCGTGGGTTTTTCAAAATTTTTATTTAGTTTTTTATTTCAAACTTTTTAAAGAGCATAATATAGGTACCATACATTACATTACACAACACCTCGTTCCTCATCAGCCCTCTAATGTCCCCACCACCGCTGGAAAACCCATGTAGTTTATTTAAATACATAGTGAAGTATTACTGATGAGTTGTTACCGATAAACCTATTTAAGAACATTATACCAATCAAATCCAAAGCGATAATTGAAAACGGCATTCAAATCGGACCCATGGTTTGCAAACAAATATTTACTGCAGCGCCCCCTGGTGAGTTGTTACCGCTACACCTATCTAAGAACATGCACCAATCAAATCCAAAGCTATTACTGAAAACCGCATTAAAATCGGACCAGTGGTTCTGGAGATAAATGGTAACATTGGTTTGCACAAACACCCTCTCACCCCAAACGCATATACCGTCTCCGTTCCGTCGTGGGTAAAAAGGCAACAAAAAGCTTTTATGCCTCGTAATTTAGAACAAAAATTTAGGTTAATAAGTATTAATAAAATAGTAAATAATAAGTTTATCACTATTAAGTTAAATAAGAAACACCTTTTTCAACACAAACTTACTTCTATGAATATTCTAAGCAAACCCTACGCGATAAAAGCTAATAAGTTGTTATGTAAAAGTTATAAAGTATGAAAATGCTGCGATGCGCAAACTGATTTGGCGTCAAAAACCATCAAACTAAAATTGTCTGCTGTAATGAAATGAAGCTACAATACTGTTTCATGCTATATGTAAACCAGTTTTCTGCTTCCTGAAACTCATAGCTTACGCAACATAACCCCAGCACAATATTAGCAATGTTATCTTTACACGACTTTTATAGCAACGATGTTTTACGGCCATATGTCCATCTGTCAAAACAGGGAGTCGTCGGTCGTTACGCAAACTTCACAAAAGGGCTATCTTGAGTTCACCTAAATTCCCAAGCGGTGAGCTCTAAACAGCATAAAATTGTTTCCGAAAACAGAGAGAAGGGCAACTTACTAATTGACTCACAATTGGACAAGTTAGTTGCACAAATAAAATTAACGTTGTAAGTTGCTTGGCGATTGTTGCTGCAACGGGATATTGAATTCGGTGTTGTACCGTTATTGAAAACGTAAGTCAATGTTTTCAAGCGTAATTTGAAATCGTTTGGGTATGGTTTCATAATATTATGCTTGCCATAAATTTAATGTAAGTATGTTTAATAATTTAAACTTTTAATAATATTTGTAAGATTTGGTAATACAGTTAATAAGTTCTTAACGAAATTTTGCAATGCAAAGAGACAGTAATGTCATTCTCTATATATAATAATATTTGGTTGTTGAAGAAGCGAAAGAGGTATGTCTGGATCGCAGCAATTGGTGTTCCCTTGTCTCTGCCTACCCCAAAGGGAGACAGGCGTGAGGTTATGTGTGTATGTATGTTTGGTCATAGCATGATGTTATACTTATCTGAAATTCAGCTAAAGCTCGGAAAAGTGTCAAAGATCACAGAAATATTTCGTATAAAGCTATTTTTAAGGTTGGAAAACATCAAAAAGTTAAGTGAGACCTCTCTCAATTAACAAACATTCTAACGGCATCTTGTCGAAGTCAAAGATAAGAGATAGTTCCTTATTATGTATGTGCTTAAATAGTCTCAGTATTGTCTTTCCTATCAAATCGATAAGAGAGTAAATCTAAAGATGTATTAAATTCAAAGATAGACCAAAGCTACTAATATCTGAGTGTGTGTATTTAGATTAGACATTTGTCTTAGATTAATGCGCCTGGTGCTTGTACTTCGAGGTTGCACTTTCTCCGAGTGGTGACCCTACTTTAAAAGGTACACGATGAATTATGGGAGGGCATCGTGCTTTGAGAGAAATTAGGGTTGCCGCGTTTACTTTTATTTATAGTTGTGCAAGTCGATAAACTAAAATTGTATTTCTAGAATATGATTATGGAAGTAGAACTCAGTCAAGTTGGTAATATTGTTTGGTTGTGATTTTGATGGTGGTAAAATATTTTGATGACTATTTAAAACGTACCTAAACACAAAATTATAATTAAAAGTATAAACATACCCAAAAACATTTTATTTTACAAATATAGGTTACTAATTAATCTTGACCAAAAAAATTATGAACAGTTAATAACTATAATTTGAATCAGGCGCTCAATATACAAACCCTTAGGTATTTTTTCGCACAAATAGGAGTCGAAAAACGCGCACCACCGTATCCATCCCATAGAGAGTTAGTAGATGCCTTACCATAGACCTGACTAGAACAGATAAAATTGGCATATTTTAATTTCCTTTTATTCTTATATAAGTAGGTATTCAGTCCCTTTATTTAAATCACACCAACAAACTCTACTACACTTTGCTAAATTTAATACTAAGTATATACCTATGTTATTTTTCTTTTGTAAAGCTGCTAAAAGATTATCAGTACCTAAGTAAAATTATTGTTATTCATAACCCTATGTAATACACTAATGATAAACTACTGAGCACGCAGTGTTAGGCACTTAGCAACAGTATGACCCATCCTGAAACTGTGCTCAATAAGTAATTTAAACTATTACATCATCATAGAATAAATTCCGGAATAAAACAAACATTCCCACATTTGATGATAAAGCATGTCGAACATTACTCAACTTATGTAAAATAACAGACGTATTAAACAAATAAAGAAGGACGTCTTTATTAATAAGATTTCACGGAGACTTAATAAATGTAGACCGACATAGAAATAGAAATCCTTCCTTGCATACATTTTCTTACATACAGCGGTTTATCATATCAATTACATACAGTATTTTAAAAAACTGTGCACTAGATCTAAGGCATAAAATTTTAGTTCCTTTACTACTGGCAAAATTGTCTGAGTAGCCAGTTTTCACTACTGTAAAAAGGCATCGATAATCTCTATGAAATCCATATTAATAAAAAATCATTGTAGAAGGGTAAAAATAATCATGTTGTTTCTTTGCAAAACCACCAACTACGTTGTTTCCTACGGTACAGTACGCCACAGTATCGGGTTGCCCACCGTTATATATCGGGACATCGATAGTTATTCGCTTCACTAGCTTGTCAGCCTTCGGTCATAAATATGCGCTATATTCGATTAGTATTTGGATAAAAAAAAAGCGAATAAGGTTTTTTTAAGTTATATGTTAAACATTTTCAGTGACAAATTCATCATATTTAGAAGTGGAATGCCAGTAGTTGCAATGCATTAAAAAAATAAAATAAAAGAAAACTTCCAATATCAGAGGACTTCATGAGAAAAGGAATTCTTCCATCACTTTAATGCTTCAATTTACTACCACTAAAACTAGAGGATCGTCTGTGTGCTTTTCAATATATTTGATAATGTTCTCATTACCACTTTTACGTAGAGTTGTTCCGATACTTCCTTGCCATGTAGAGCACATACCTATACTCACTTTTCTACATATTGCTATTCATAAAACCAATATTTCTTAAAGAACTTCGAATTATAATTCAAACTACTTAATTATCATCTTTAAATTATAAGCACCTTGACTTTTGAAAATCGCTTAATCTTTTCTTTATCGAATCCAGATCTATAAATATAACCTTCCCATGCCCAATCTTTCATTAAAATCCTTCCCGAAACATTCAGTTCTGTGTGGTCCCGTTCTCCATTCCATAATCAAATTACAGCCTACCTACTTATTTTTTATTTTATTTCCTTAAAACTCATGTTATCATAACTGACCGATTTTGTGAGTCGTAAAAGCGGCGCCTGCGGGTTCAATACGGATATCCATAGTTTGTTTGTTATATTAGGGCTTTAGAGACGTTTATGGACAAAAAATAAGGTTAAACTCCTATTAATAGACCTTTGGGCTTTCAGCAGCTTATTGATCGCTAATATGAGCTTATTTCAGCTCATAAGACCAGTCGGTCGGGTATCAAATAATAATATATATTATTATTATTATTTTAAATATTATGGTTGATATTGTTTACCGTACAGATTAATCAGGGTCAGAAATGACACGTTTTTCTTCACACATTTCTGGGGCAATTTTAAGGTGGAAAAAATAGATTAATAATATAATAATAGTAAAATAGATTAATAGATTTATATATTGATAGCGATATCTATCGATATAAATTTCAGTTCTTTAATTTTATATTTATAATAGGTGAAGTTAATAGTAAGTTTAAGTTGAATCAATTTTTTGTTAAGTAAGGCCTGGCTCGAAATAAAACAAACAACATCTAACATTACGAACTCTTCAGTCCTGATGAACACATTAAAGTTCGAATTAATTATAGTTCATTTTAATATTTTAATTTTGAAGTCAATAACGGTGATGGATTTTCGCAGAAAAGTAGCTCGCCGAGCACATACATACCAGAATAAATAAACAAATTGGTCACGTAGCCTTGAATAACAGATGCACCCACATGTTCGTTATGAAAAAATGGTCTATTGTGTTTTTTTATCTGAGATCCAGAAATCATAAGATGTGCCTTGTTAGATTTAAAAAGCTATCAAAATTGCATCTTTTTCAAAACAGAATTCGTTTATTAAAATCTAGGTTATGACTTGGGATTTAAATTTTAGGTTGGCATAACACTTATCTCTTTAGCTGACTGGCTACCAGCGGCTACCCTTCATAAAAAATCTGCCGTCGAATATCACGCTCGCCGTGATCTGTGCTGGCAATGTTTTGTAGAGCTAATTCCCTCTTAACTTCCGATCCACTTACGATCACGCGAGATTGAGTTTAATGTTACTAAGCCTGGGTTAGTCAAAGATAAAAAAATCAACGATAACTTTTGACCACATTACTTTCGTATTGTCAAAATAGTTCATTCTTAGATATAGATAGACCTTCGGTATTTAAAAGCTGCAAGTTTATCTTAAATCATCGTAATTTCCTTCACACACAATAAGGGAAATGCAACGGCGCATTCGTGAAATAAGTGATACGTTTTACTGAAGTCGAAGCGGCTCTCTCGACACTGACGTCCACAAATAGAAACAGTCCATATTCAGTCTGCTTCCTCCTTGTACTTAGAATAATACTCATCTAACACGCTACAAATAAAAGACAATATTAAAACGATGTGCAGACAAAACTAACCCTTATTGCTAAACTAGAAGATGTGGTCGATATCAACCACAAATTTTAATTTTATTCGGAACGTGTTAACGGCACATAAAGACCCTTATTAAAATATATAAACTTTTAGAACAATTAGTTGGTACTCAGAGGTTTAAAATCAAAAAAATATACCCAAATGCTTTGTGAGTTCCTCGCATGCATATTCTACATCGATCGCCAGAGAGGTAAAATTTACTCGTAAAGTAAATACCTTTCGGAATGGCAAGTACCATCTTTGTTTTATTGGCGGGCGTCGATCTCAGGGTCTAAAGAATATAAAACAAGCCCCAATGGCTTCTGTACTTTAACGACTGCGCTATAAAATGCCCTCTTTTGTACGTGCGTGATACCTTTTGACAATGTTACATTCCATCAGTGTTATACAAAGAATCAGTCCCTTCCTTCCACCTTCAATACAATCGCTACCATCAGATACGATGATAGATAATATGGGTATATTTTGTAGCTGAACGTCCTCACTCAATTTAAATTAGACCCTAATTGGTTCGAAATTCAAAATCTGTTTTAAATTAAGGCATGGCTTAGTTCCTAGGAACTTCGTTAGTTTTTTTTCGGTGCCTTTTGCGGTAGTTTTTTTTCTATGAACATGAGTCGCACTAATGGCGTGCGCCTGCGACGCCGTGGGACTGTTAGCAAACTTTTGATGTGCTTTTAATTGACCGATGAAAAATAAGCTTAATGTTCTGTGACGATGAGAAATATATATATTTTTTATTTCATATTTTTTTCTTATGTGACATGTGTGTTTATCGCAGATAGAATAATAACTTTAACGTTTTTTCCTGATGGTTCAAACGTTAACATCGAAAATAAAGGACACAAAGGTTATTCAAATTAATATCGTAAGCTAAGCGATACCACACCTAAGTCTTTATAAAGTTAAAAGAAAAAGCAGCCGTCTAGCAACCCTCATAAGTGTTGTCCCACATTTAGACCTCATTTATCCTATAGAGTGTGTAGAGTTCTAGGTCTAGGTCGATCCAAGAAGGGCTAAAATTTACAAAAAAGGACTTTGCAGTCTGAAAAGTCCAAAAAGGCATTGAAATGCCGAGTTCAAATGTACAGATACTAAAATTAAATACATAACGAATAAGAACGTCTTTCAGTATGTAGGTAAGTACCTAATAAAGCTCCTAGAAGACATCACTTCTCAATATAGCCACACCATCATAATGGGAGATTTTAACACCTGTCTGTTAAAAAACGACCATCGAGCTATTAAGCTCAAATCAACTGTGCAATCCAGTAATCTTCAATTAGCCCCTTTGAATGCTACGCATTTCTTTCCTAACTGTGCTCCATCACTTTTAGATTTGATAATCGTTTCTTCTCTCAATCATATTGCCAAACATGGCCAGCACACTGCTGATGCTTTCTCGTTCCATGACCTTTTGTATTTATCATATAAGATCCGTTCTCCTAAAATCAAGCCCCGAGTCCTCCTTCGACGTAATTTTGCTGGTATGGATAAAGATAAACTCTGTGCGGATGCAGCTACAATAGATTGGTCATCTATCGAACGCTTAACAAGTGTAAGTGAACAGGTAGATTTGTTGAATAACTTTCTGATAGATCTTTACGACCGCCACGCTCCAATTCGACCTGTAAAAGTAAAGCATCTGCCTGCTCCTTGGCTTACTGATGAAATAAAAATTCTCATTAAGAAAAAGAACTCTGCACGCTCGAAATACAAAATAGATCCGAGTAATAAGAATCAACAGCGATATAAAACTATTAGGAATCTCTGCAATAAGATGTGTAGGGATGCACAACGCCGCCACATTCATAATTCAGTTCAAAATGAAACTCCAGGAAAAGTCTGGAAATTTCTAAAGACATTGGGCATTGGCAAGTCTCCTGCATGTATTAATCCTAAAATAGATTTAAATGCCCTGAATAAGCATTTTTCCTCAAGTACTCTAATGGATAGATCAGATAAATATCAAACCATTCAACATCTTTCATCTTTGCCATGTCCAGATTATCCTAAATTTCAGTTTAGTCAATTTTCGGTTTGTGATGTAAAGAAAAATATCCTATCCATGACTTCCAATGCCGTAGGACATGACAGCATTAGTCGTGCTATGATTATTCCTTTACTCGACATTATTTCCCCTGTTATTGCGAAAATATTTAATTACTCTATTTCCTCGGCCACTTTCCCTGATTCCTGGAAAAACTCCAATGTAGTTCCTTTACCTAAAAAGTGCAACCCTGAATCCTTTTCCGACTTTCGTCCGATATCTATTCTTCCTTTCCTTTCGAAGGTCCTAGAACGCCTTATCCACCATCAGCTCCAACTTTTCCTAAACAACAATAAACTGTTGAATCCCTTACAATCCGGATTCCGTCCTGGTCATAGCACGGTTACTGCCCTTGTAAAAATAACTGATGATGTGCGAGTTAACATGGAAAACAAACAGTTAACCTTGTTAACCCTGCTCGATTTTAGTAACGCTTTTAATACGGTGGATTTTGATATTCTTCTTGGTGTTTTACATTCGCTTAACATATCTCCGACGACAATTGACTGGTTTCGTAGTTATCTACAAGGACGCTGGCAAAGAATACGCTTAGAGGATTGTGTATCCGATTGGTGTACCACTAATGCTGGTGTCCCTCAAGGCGGCGTGCTATCTCCTCTTTTATTTTCTATTTTTATAAATTCTATCACAAATTCCTTAGCTTCTTCCTACCACTTATTTGCAGATGATCTCCAGATATATACTCAAGCTCACCCTAATCACATTCACATGGCAATCCATACGATGAACAGCGACTTGAATAAAATATTGGAATGGAGTCAACATTACGGCATAAAAGTAAACCCAGTCAAAACTCAAACCATATTGATAGGTAGTCCGAAACTGCTAGGTAAAATTAATGTAAATTCGCTACCACATATTGAATTTGACGGTGTGCATATTCCTTATGCCAATATAGTTAAAAACCTTGGTGTATATTTTGACACTACCTTGTCATGGAAACACCATGTTGATACTGTGCGCAGAAAGATGTTCGCTGCAGCTGGATCATTAAGGCGTCTACAGAACTTTTTACCCATACCAACAAAAATTGCGTTAGCACAGTCTCTTCTCCTCCCAATACTGGATTATGCCGATGTCAGCTATCTCGATTTGTCCGAGGAGCAACTTGATAAACTTGAGCGCCTTCAAAATTTGTGCATACGGTTCATATTTTCATTACGAAAATACGACCACATTTCAGAATTTCGCGATAAGCTCAAGTGGCTTCCGATTCGCCTTCGCAGGAATACACACGTTCTTTCTCTCCTTTATAAAACACTCTTCAACCCATGCCTACCAGAGTACTTAAGGAGGTGCTTTAGGTTTCGACACGAAGGTCACGACCGAAACCTACGGTCTTGTAACAACTTGTTGCTATCCACACCACAACACTCTTCGGAAGCATTTCACAGGTCATTTACCGTCCGCGCAGCATGCTTGTGGAACTCTGTACCTCCATCTATACTTTCAGCTAAAACTATCCACTCGTTCAAACGCAATCTGAAAGAGTTCTATTTACGCCAACTACGTCATTAACGCATTGAAATACTTTTCCTGCATTAAACAATTATCTATTTTTTTTAAGCTATTGCATAGATTCTATCGCGGGCCTTGAGCGTGGGGACCGAATCCAGAAATTCCGTAACGAAAAAATCTGCGCTTTTATGCGGGCTTTAATAAACAATCAGCGCCATCTATCGAGAGGCATCCATTCTAGGCAACATGACAATTTTTAGAGTTGACAGGTAAATAAACAATAGTTGGCTTTCATAACAAATCCTTTATTTCGCTAATCTGAGCAAATCGATGAGTGGTCGAGTGGTAACGTCAAAAGGTCAAGAGTTACGAGTTCAAGCCCTGATAAATCGCATTGACATGAATCCTTTTTTTATGTTTTCTTTTCTCCTTTTAAAATTGTAAATACATTTTTTTTTAAGTTTTTTATATTGGAAGCTTACTTTGTTCTAAGAGGATTAAATAAAAGAAAAGGCAGTTCCAAACTAATTGATTGAATGACTAAGTTAAACAGAAATGATGACACCAATCAATTAGTATTTTTTATAATTAGTCAATTATAAAAAAAAAAAAAAAAAAAACCAAAATACGACATTAAAAAATTTGACAAATGTAAAAAGATTATATTGAATAATGAAAACCTGAAATGTATAATTAATAAAATAATGAAAACCTAACCTGAAATTGTAAATTAATTTATCACATAGAATGCGAAAATATTTCGACTCAAAGGTTTTATAATACCTTAACAGCTGAGCACAAAAAAAAACTGATAATTTTTTCCCGATCAAGAGTTACGAGTTCAAGCCCTGATAATCGCATTGACATGAATTCTTTTTTATGTTTTTCTTTTCTCCTTTTAAAATTATAAATATTTTTTTTTAAGTTTTTTATATTGGAAACTTACTTGTTTTAAGAGGATTAAATCAAAGATTTAAATCCAATCTTTGGATTAAATAAAATAAAAGGCAGTTACAAACAAATTGATTGATTGACTAAGTAAACAGAAATGATGACACCAAAAAACGACATTAAAAAATTTAACAAATGTAAAAAGAATATATTGAATAGGTAATGAAAACCTGACATGTACAAATTGTAAATTAATTTATCACAAAGAATGCGAAAATATTTCGACTCAAAGGTTTTATAATACCTTAACAGCTGAGCACAAAAAAATGGCAGTGCATTAAATGTATACGGAAGTGCTCCAAGCCAAGAAAAAAAAGATAAAGCTAAAAATAAGCCGGGTACATCAAATAGCCAGATAAGTACCGTCACTACTAGGAGGAAAAAGGCTTAAAACCTCCGGCAGCCAAGTCGCCTAGCATCACGCACACACATTCATGTGAATCCCTGGATCACAATTTGTCTCTATACCCGGCGCGGCGAACCTTGATCCCTATGACACTAACAGTAATTTTCACAACATAACCTTGTAGTGCCGTCACCGTTACATTAGAATCGTATTGGAGGCTTCTAAAAATGGCATTTATTTATTTTACGTAGCTATATTCCAATAAAATGATATTCCGTTGGAATTACAACAATTCATAACATTTGCAAGAAATTATCTCGAATAATCAAAGAATTAGTAACTTTTGCACAACGTAAACGTAAAGTGTGATTGAGATTGAGATAATTTCTTGCAAATGAATTGTTATAATTCCAACGGAATATCATTTTATTGGAATATAGCTACGTAAAATAAATAAATGCCATTTTTAGAAGCCTCCAATACGATTCTAATGTAACGGTGACGGCACTACAAGGTTATGTTGTGGAAATTACTGTCAGTGTCATAGGGATCAAGGTTCGCTGCGCCGACTATAGACACTATTGATCTTGAGTCTTGACACAGCTTCAAAAAGTTTTAATTTATCGAAGTGCAGACCAAACTTGAAATAATTAATTTACAGAGGCAGTTTGAAAGCACGTACATGGAAATGGAGAATATTATAATTGAAAACATTGGCTTAAAAAAAGAAGTTAGTCAATTATCTCGACAAGTGCACTTACTCAAAAATATGGGCACCAAAACGCTTGAAACTAAAAACTCTACGAAACAAAACAAAAAGACAAAAAAGTCGTCGGCAGACAATAGCTAATACACACAATGAAAACGTAGAGTAATTACAATCATTGCCACCATCACCATCGTACTCACTATCATCACCATTGAAGGAGAGTAACAAGGATTGTCTACGAGTGGAACCGGAGTCCTCACTACTAAAAACAAAAAAAAATCTCCAGGCAGTGGAAGAGGATAAGGTATTGGTGACATCTAAGAAAAATAGACATGAAGAACACAGAATCTTTGTAATTGGTGGACAGCAATGTAAAGGTAACAGATTAGTAAGATCAAGATTTAATAATCCTTACGAAAAATATGAAGTTATATCTTTTACTATACCTTACGCAAGCACTGAAGAAATATTGACGATGCTTAAGAACCAAAGAAAGAAAAGGACAAAATAATAAATTATTATTATTATTAATCATTTACTAAGTATCATATTAAGAATAAACATTCAAAGGTTAAAAAAATATACATTCAAGTGCAGATTATAAATATAATTCAACTACTACTCAGGGTGTAACTAAAAAGGGATCAATTCCGTAATACTTTTTAAAAATGACTGAAAATAAAATAGACATAAGAATTGGACATTCAAATGCAAACTATAAATCTCATCCGAATACTACTCAGGATATAATTAAAAAGGGGACGATTTCGTTCTACTTTCTTAAAAAGACAAAAAATAACTTGGAAAATAATGAATTAAATTTTTTTCGTAAATAAAGTAAATTTAAATAATAATAATGGTAGCAACTCAAATCAACTAAAAATATTTCAACAAAATATTGCGGGTCTTTTGTCTAAAACTAACTTGTTGGAAATTACCTTAAATGAATTACGGAAAAATCACAATATGCCGAATGTGCCTACTTTGAGACTTTTGTTAAATTTAACAATAGTAATTTATATATGCATGCCCTAAAAAGGTAAAATATGTATGACCTATTTTTTTAATTTTAAGTCCTAAATCTGTACCATATTTTATGCAAATAAATGATTGATTGATTGATTCATAACTTAACATGCGGGCTTTAATAAAAAATCAGCGCCATCTACTAGGAACTTGTGGACTTCATATCAGATCAAACATTACTGCATTAATAAGTAAATAAATAATTATAATTTCATAAGTTGATAAAAAATGCTATGCAATAGCTTTACCGCGGCAGTCTCCGAGTGCCACACGTCTTTTTTTTATATAAATTGATATATATATGTATTTGTGTATATATATGTATATATATTTTATTATATAGGTATATATAATTTATATTTATTTAAGTTTATTTTTTATTATATTGATAATTTATATTTTATACTATTAATTATGTAATGTATACGATTAACGTTTTACCGTCAAAATACTCTGCCCAAAGATTTCTGTTTATTTTTCTTTTATGTTGTTTCTTTTTGTAAATTTAATTCTAAATGGATTCCTTTTGTTGGTTGCCTGGTAGAAATCGCTTGTAGCGATAAGGCCGCCTCATTGTCATTATCTGTATTATTTATAGTAATTGTAAAATTGTATTTTATTTGGCAATAAAGAGTATTATTATTATAATATAATCATCGGAGAAAACTTAACATTTAATTAAAAAAGGTCGTTTTTTTAAGTTTATCAAAGTCTTTAAATTAAATTTTAAAATTCTGTCAAACAATGGCGCTCTTTTTTATGAAGAGCCACTTCTTCCAGGGACAGTCCCCCAAATCATGAAAAGATGACCTCCTTAAAAGAGAAGAAGCTCGAAAAGATACACGTGATTAAAAATTTTGTTGTGAGCCCCCCCCCAAAATTTCAGTGTGCGACCGCGCTTGACTTCTTCTTTAGATGTGCATGTTATAACTTTTGTTTCTTTGATGATAGCATAAAAAGACTTTGAAGTTACTTTTTCTAGTATTCTTAGTTTCAAATTATAGAGATAACAAGGGCACTATATCAACATAACGTCTAACATTAGGTACTGTAGCGACCTTTCCGGGATCGACAGGTAGAGGCGTTACTTTCGAATTACTAAATTTATAAAAGAAACAGCTAGAATGCGTGAGACTTAAACATTTATTGTTATAATTTTTTTTGGACGCTCACTGGGGAATGACATTCAAAATATCAGTCTACTTGACATCCTGAAGGTTCTTAATTTCAAATTAATTATTATGCTATCAAAATATTTCCAGCCAATGGAATTCAACGAGTTCGAGTCCGAATTCCACAGAACTTACTTATTAACTTTGCTTTGCTGAACACACAATATTTTATCTGCTTGTAGTACTGTACTCAACTCTCTGCGATTATTGAAAATATTACGTTGCACGTAATTATTTTAATTAAAAGTGACCGTTAACTTTTTGTGCCTAATGATTATTTGATTTGTGGGATATAAACCCTTTTCTTAGAATCACTTCATCATTAGAAAATTGTAGTTTTCTCTTTGTGAAGCTTACGTACTTTATACTCCGTAGAACTTGTCATATAATATAACACTATAGACTAAAGATAGCATTGTTTTTCAATTTTAGAAATAAACTTAATTCATGCGGTTTTATAGTTAGAGAATAAGAGAATTTAGTTACAGAATAAAGTCCTGAAATTATACATTTATACACCTTCGCAAACATGTGACATGTATTTAAATATTAGTCTGAAAGATGAATAACAGATCTTTGCAATGGTTGTAAGTATATTATTTGAATAAAACAAAATTGTAATGTATTATGTGACTTTACATCTGTTTTCCTAATGCTGATCAGGAATAGCGAATAAGGAAAACGAATGTTTTTCCTCTGAGATTTTTCCTAATATACTAATACTAGCTGTTGCGCGCGGTTTTACCCGCGTGAATATCGAGATAAAAATAGCCGAGTAGCCTATTTGCTATTCCAGATTGTAAGCTATCACTAGGCCAAGTTTCATCCAAATCCATTGAATTGTTTTGCCGTGATAGAGGAACAAACATCCAGACATGCATACATCCATCCATCCAAACTTTCACATTTATAATATACAAAAATTTAGTTTGCTATTCGATAGATGTTGCTGTAAGTCGATTAAGTCGCGAAAGAAGAGTTATAAATGACTAAGCCATATTTACTTAGTAGACTACTTTTATTCAACCTCACTTTTAAAATTATAATATTAGTAGTTTATGCTAGTTAAACTTTTCTCTGGGAAAACGTACTTCAAATCTTTCTTTTTCCGCGGGTGATGGAGAGTTTGCGCAGTTGAAACAGAGAATATGAAACGCAATGATGACGTAACAGTCTCTCCGAGTTACTAGGAAAGCATAAATTGATTGTAGTAGTCACCCGGGCCAGTCGGTACTATGCGAAGGGGATGGAGTTTCTCTTTCGCTCTAGAGCGAAATTACGAAACAGATTATGGCGTTGAAAAGCGACAAGTAATGTGACGTTGTTCAATTTTTGTTCTGAACTTTTATTATGTACAGATGTGACGACGAATCGATTAGCACGATAACCTTGACAATGAATATACCAGCAAATTAATCCTTAATTGGAAAGTGATAGTTTTTAACTTAAATGCTCTCTGATAGAAGTACTTAAAACGGGAAATGGCCAAACTTTGTACTACAGTGGATTGTATGTTTATGGCTTTAACGGGCTAATCTCAAGTCTACCTTCGCTTTACTTCCAGTCCGTTCTATTTCTTTGATAGCCTAACCTTTGAGGATACATTCTATCACATTCACGGGATCATGGTTACTCGGGTAATACCGTGCCAAAAAAGTTTTAATCGGTTTTGTTCGTGTTAACTATGTAACACATTATAATTATATATTTTGGGGTCTTTTGATACTTAGATTTAGCCTTCTTAGCTTTAGAATAATTAATAGTGAAAACTAAGCAAATACCAAAGCTCTATCTTCAAGGCGTTTTTAATAATGATGAACTATGAGAATATTGAGAACTATGCAGGGCGAAACGTTAGTGGTCAAGCGTATTGAAAAATAATTCCGAGTATCAAAATTATAATTTCCCGAAAAAAAATTAAATCTATATCTATATCGTACGAGGTTTAAAATAAAATGCCGAAATTTTATCTAATTTTATGAATTGTCACCATTACAAATATACGTCATTTAAAAAACATACCTACTTATCACTCATAGATAATTAAGTTTGTAGGTACTTTTCTTTATTACCTTATTAGATGGAAGGATTGTGAAGGTTTTTTTTACAGTTTTTTTTGTTGTAGGCAACACCACAAATTTTTAAAAGCTACATGTAAATAGAAATCAAGTTGCCTATTTTTAACAATCACGATAAATCTTTTTCGTTTAGAATTTAATTAAGATTATTATTTAACCCTCTGCTTATCGTAAAAAATGTCATTAATCAAAATAACCAGTCCTCAGACGGCACAGGCGAGGGATTGTAGACAAGGACAGCAATATAAAAAGGGATAGTGAAGCATTCCTTAGGGAATCACCTGATACCGCATTCCTGATGAAAAGGAAAACGTTTATTTATTTTTTAAACGCTTTCGTCGAATGCGTTTTATCCGAAGCTAATTAAATCCCATTTCTTTTACAAATTATAAATTGATTGAGGCGTAAAATTCAATTAGTCCTTTCAAATCGAGTTTAAAAGTATTACATTGTTTTGAATATTTAATATTGGTATTTAAAATTGATGTAGAGACATCTGTGTACAGTTTGTTGACACATTTAACAGTTACGTACATGCACTATTTAGGCTGTGAAACGAAAAAGTGGAAAGCACGTTATTTACATAAAACCTTATGCAGGTAAAGAATAATAGCCATAAAAGGGTGCTAATTCAACATCGAATTTTGTTTACATTTCTGTACTTTTATTAGCACAATTACACACCTACCTATTACACCTACCGCTGTTTATCGTATTTTAATTAAACAATATGAGTGTATGAATAAAAGTACATAAGATAATTTAATAAACATTGCATTAAATTGCAGTTATACATGATGGAGAACGCATTTCATGCATGATTGTGCTCAAATGTCCCAATTATCGTTTATTCAAATAGTGCGTGCGGTCAAGCGTAGTCAATGCATTTTATAATGCCGTGATTGAATTGCGGGGTCGTCGGATAATGTATTTTAAATCTTGTTTGTATGTGGTGTCCGCGCTGATAGTCCATTGCGTTTATGTACGTAACGTATTCTCATTTTACAAAAAAATAAGTGCTCTATTGCCTACACGATACGTATTATCTCCCTTTTCATCCGCTATATAAGTACAAAACAACCCCTATCTTACACGTGCCACGCGCCCTTTTTTATCGAGTTTTGTCCTAAAATGGAAAACAACTACCAGGTTTTCAGAAAAGTAAAAGCAGTATTCCCCCTAAGAAGCGCAGAATCTAATTTCTATTCGCAAAATGCATTTGTTATCTGTCTCTGTCTTACTCGAAGCGAGTAGGTGGTTGCGTTCACACTGTAAAGAAGAGGGTTGATTCGTATAGCCTCGTTTCGATGTGCGGCAGCCGGCAACGGTTTAGGGGAGACGAGTCCTTTCAACCCCTTTGACATGCGATGCGTATGTGGCTATTGGCGCTTATATTGTGGCGCGTATACCGTCTCACACGGAGTCACACGTGAACCAGAACCTTCTTGGAGCTGCTGTTTTCCCAGTACATGAGTATGTGTAGAGATTAGAATTTGCTAAGCAAACGCTGGTTTTTTTTTCTAATACCACACCACATGTGAGGTTAGGTAATATTAAAAAATAATTAAGGATGCAAATAGTAAGGATGATTCCTCAATTAGAGCGTGTCGTCGTAAGCAATGGGAATATTGGTCACATAAGGAATATGTTGCCTATGAAAGAGATAGATACAGGGACAACTTCGTCTGTCTTCTTTACTCGTATATGGTCGTATGGAATAGGTGGCTTGGATTGGCGGCTTAGCCAGACATGTTTCTATGAAATAAAAGCATTATAATGCACTTGACAGTTTGGAATGGGGGTCATGTCAACAATGGTTCGTGTGCAGGGCTAGCGGTAAGATGGACACAAGTGTCCACAGTATGCACATGAGTGCTCCATCTGGACAAACATTTACTCAAGGTCACTGGACCGGTTGGGTTTTCGTGTGTGATTTACTGTTTCGCATGTTTAATTTGTGGTTAACCGTACTATGTTTATCTCATAATCATTTTTGTTTATTCACGAGAAAATATTCCCAAATAACTGACTACGTATTTGTTTTCGTTAATTTCTGTTATCAAGTACTCATCTGTGTTGGTCCATTCATTGATAGTTATTTTACTTGCAATTTTCTATCACTTTTATTAATACTTAGAGGAGTAGAAACGAATTTTGCTTAATATAAAATAAAATTGTTTATTGGTTTTGTTTAATTGAAAAGCTTGGAATGATAGCGGACAGATTACAATTTGTGCTTACATTAAGCTTCACAATTTTCTGAGTAAACTTGGCTGACATTGAATCTCCTTTGTTCCAGGTAACCCTGAGCGCTGACCCCGTACCTGACAACTCCTCCCCGGGATTATCCCGGTGTGTGGGCCCTTTTTACGATTCTCGGAGGAGGACCACTATGTATATTGACTATTATTATAGAAATCTTCCGCTTTCGTCGTCAAATCGGTTCTTTAGTAAGATAAGCATAAATATGTTTCGATTGTTATTGAATATCGTAAACGTCTATAAGCTCAGAATGTTTTACTATAGAAAGTATGACTTTCTAGTTTTATTAATAGATTATTTATAGAAGTTAGTATCAAAATGCTTGCCCCTTCAGGAGCCCGGGACTTAATTATTATCACTGCGTACTTTTACCATAGTTTGGTTTTTCCTGGCTCTAGTTACCTACTAAGTAATTTATTAAATCAATAGGTATGTACAAAATTTTCGTATTGAAAAATGCAAGTAATGTTTCATCAATTTTCTATTTATATTTGGAAAATGAAACGACTTGATGAGTAAATCTAATGCGTCATGAAACATTGCGTAATAGATAAAAGTATATCAAGCAACAACATTGTACTATCACCATGGAACATACGATGATGACGATTTGAGACCCTGACCAAATATTTGAATTCAATAAAACTATTTAATTGTCAATGATACGCACGCATAAAGCACACATTGTTTCGATATGGAGCGGACTTCCACGCGATAGGCCTTCCGCCGCCCACGCCCGGCCGCCGGCCACCGCCGCCCGCCGCCCGGCGACCGCTCAGGGCCAGCCGGCAGACATTTGCAATGTCCGTCAAAGAATAGGGTAGCAGGAAATCGATGGCGGTGGATTTTTCTCCCTTGGACTTGAAAATATTTGACGAATGAAAATCTGCACAACACTTACCTCCTTTTTATGCTTATAATCAAAAATCCAATTTTGTTGATCTAAGTTTGGAATTACATCAAAACAAAGCGCAGGCTAGTCATATGGTATTATTTATTTTACCCAGTGGCATCAACAAAGATCAGAAGAATATTTGAAATATTTCTTATATTTGAAATGGGAACTCATTCCCTTGATTTTGCAAGCATGTAGTTTAGCTGATAACTATGTGAATTAAACACCCGAAACAAACATAAGGTTACCTTACCGCTGTTTGGTAATCCGCTAACGATCCCATAGTTTTATTAATGAGACAACTACTTAGGTACCTACCATATTTTGGTTTCACTTTAATGCAGGTAAAGAAAGGTTTGCTGACAAAATGCAAACATAATATGAAAACGAAATACGACTGCATAATGACAATTGCAATAAAACCCAAGAGAAATTAGCTATTAAATCGACTCCATAAAATCAGTCTAAAGCTTGTGTCACTAGTTTCTATTTTAACTAAGTAATTGCTCTTTCAATATGAAATTGCTTAGAAGATTTAACTTCATCAGATTACCATCGGTATTTTTAATTCTGATAAATATTCGTACAAGTCAGGATTGAAAACCTTTCCAAAAAAAGTAGGTAGGTATCTAAAGTAGCAATATTTAAATTTTGTCCTTTTTTAGGGTAGGCATCTTAGCCAAACAGCCGTATCAAAACTAAAGTTTAAAAAGAAAAAAATACAATGTTTTTTTTTACTATTGAAGTGGCACAAATCATTTCCGACAACAAAAGCGGATGCTACTGGCATTCTACAGATAATAAAGAGCGTCAATTAAGTAGGTGATGGAAAAAAATATTGTTTGATCTTTTTATAGAGACCCTTCCGATCCTGATGGGCTTCTGAGAAGGAAATGCTCCTTGCTTTCTGATCCTTAAAATAAAACTATAAGTCACTATCATTTAGGATTATGAGTGAGTTGTTTGAAAAGGGTTGAAATGTTTTTATTTTATGATTTTATGGTAATTTTTGGTGATATATTAAATTGATTTGAATAGAGCAGATTATTAGTTAGAGAAGAAATGTTAAGTTACATTTTGTGGAATTGATAAGGAGTCTTATATTATGACGAGCTTTTTCCCGCAACTTCGTTCGCCCATAAATAGAAAAGTCTTATTCTTCACGTTCTCGTGGGAATTTAGGGAATTCCTTCCATAATACAAACAGACACTTATTGAGGAACCTTTATACCAAATATCACATCCGTGCACTCAAGGAGTAAGATTATTTGATACGAATTAAAACACCATATATTTCCCGTTACCGTGGGAATTTCGGGAATTCCTTTCATACTACAACTAGCCACTTTTTGAAGAACCTTTATGCCAAGTATCACATCCGTGCACTCAAGGAATAAGATTTTTCATACAAACTAAAAAGTCCTATATTTCCCGTTCCCGTGGGAATTTCGGGAATCCCTTCCTTAGTGCACCCCAAAAGAATGTATGTTTCAAATTTCAGCTCTTTACGCCCAGTAGTTACGGCTGTACGTTGTCTGTCAGTCACTCAGTCAGTAACGGAACAGTTTTATATATTGATACTAGCTGAGCCGGCAAACGTTGTTTTGCCATATAAATAAAAAAAAATAGATGTTGGCCGATTCTCATAGATACCGGATAAGCACAAAAAATTTCATCAAAATCGGTCAAGCCGTTTCGGAGGAGTATGGCAACGAAAACTGTGACACGAGAATTTTATATATTAGATTGATTGATTAATTTGATTGTAGTACCTACAATATAAAATAATTAATTCCGTTGAGCAACAACAATCAAACCAATGCGGCAAAGGAACACTAAATAGACAGCTGTTTTATCTTGACTAATTACTTAAACTGTAGAGATTTTTGACCGCGCTCATCTCGGATATTAAAGACCGCGTCAAACATCAGGTTGGCGCAGGTTTTTTTATAAGTAATACCTACACCTGCGTCAGGCGTCTCGCAACAACTTCAGAGGGAACTAGATGTGTGGCGTGATCGATACTTACCGACCAGCCAGATTTGAAAATTCGGTATCTATCAAAACTTACGCGTGTGTTGCTCGTAAATGCTGTCCCTCGTCCCAATATTTCGGAAACTAGATATAGGTACTTTATTAAAGTCATATTATGATATTTTGAACAGTCATAGATTACCTAAGAAAACTTAAGAAAAGGCGACTTATTTTGAGCCACCCTGCATAAAATCATTTCTCAGTACTTTTTACAGTTTTTTTTTTCAGTATTAATTTACTTGTGCGGTCACATCATTTTAATAATTGTATGCATACAATGTTTATGTTCTAATAAAGTTATTTTTATTTATTTTCATGAAATCTAGATGATTGAAAACTAAAAACCTGTGAATGAGTCGGTTAGAAAAATTAAGAAATAGCTAGGTATTTCGGCGTGTATATCGTTGAACCAAATTTCACACATGCAGTTCCTATCATCTCTGTTAAACGGAGCTTAAGTAAACACGGTTTGTTAGCCTGGCATTTCCGTGAACTCTGTAGAACATCAAACGCGAATCGAAGTTATTTGCTTTTCTACTAAAACTAATTGTTTAAACGTGTTATAGGCTAATTACCTGCCAAATGGTATTCTGTTTGAATTGTTCTTTTTGAAGGTGAGTCGTGTCTTTTTTACGACATAGGTATGCCTTCAAATAACCTATTGTATCTACATTTAACGCTCTATGTTTAAAAAAAAGATCTGATTTAATTAAAAAAGTTATCCTCTTTTTCATTTCAATCTATCCGAAGTCTTTAAGTAAGTATTTGCTTTTAATTCTTCAAGAACAAAAACGAATGTTAACTGTATTAGAATTTAAAAAGATATACTTATCCAAAAATATTTAGACATTTTTAGACTTAAATATTGTATCAGCCATTAACAATCGTTTTTCGAATCAATATTTATAGAACCCCTTCTCAAAACAAAACTATTCATTTCTACTTTCGGATGTTTTCCTTTTTGTCAAGTAGGATGTCTTAATGTGTCTTAATGAATGCAAGTGGTGTATAAAATCACACCTAGAAGGGTCAGTTGTTGCAGATATTGAATTTCTTTCGGTGTTTTTTACGAAAAATCTCGTTTCTGACTAAAAATAACGTGTTGCTACCCAAGAAGACATTACCGATTTGTATGCGAAATAAAAAAGATAAGATCGAAACATTTATGAATTCTGTGTCTACTTTAGTTCAATAGGTAAAGAAGGACTTCTTTTTTTGAGAGCGATCTTAAGTTATGAAATACGTATAAAATTCTCCCTCTTGGCCCTAACTTAAGAGCTGTTTATAAATAGGTTCCTACAAAAAGGATTGACAGTGAAAGACAGATCTCACTTAGGGTGTTACCACACTTTGATAACTACTATTTGTCGACCCTTTCGACCTTATTATTTACTAAACCTTACTATTTAGAGCAAAATCGTCCTTTTGAATAGACCTTAAAAGTGACCAAAATTTTTCGTATAAGTAGGTATTTAGTGTGTGACACCTATACCAATTAGAGATATAGTTGCTTACCTATGGAGAGAATGATTGGATTTTGATCTTGATGTGTCTTCTTGATTTATGGTCCCGTTGCTGTTGACGTAGGAGTAGGTATCTAAACTATAAGAGTACCTACCTGTGCTATTTTTGGCGCTCTCGTAAAAATGGCATATAGGCATTTGGAGGATTTTTATTTTAAAATTTGAATATTTCTGGTATGGATTTTTATTACTTAACTTATTTATATTCCGTTTAAAAACAGACAATAAACGATATGGCTTCAAGGATTCCGATAACCAAGCAATATAATTTCACAAACTTTCGTTTCGACGATGACGCAATAATTGAATATTTGTATATTAAAGTACTTATTATACAGGGTTCATTTGTAGTCATCGGCCAAATTTTTTTAACACAATGAGTATCATTTATAGAAACGATTTTTGCAAAAAAAGTATTTTTTTTTTTACAAAGAAATAAATATACCTATCCGCTAACATATTAAGCAAACCATGGTAAATTAACGTAGTATTATCAATGAAATGCCGCTTTGTAATAGGTATGTTAATAGCGACTCTTTTTTTAAAGTTTGTGGTCCAATATCTACTTTTTTGTACTAAGCGACGATAAAAAAAATATGCAGGTACGTTTATATCGTATCAAAGATAATAACAATTAAATTTGGCTGGTGACTACAAATCAACCCTGAATGCATGAATTATGTGTATTTTAATTATTTTGACATCTGGAATGTACGTAACTATTAATAATTAATTAATAATTAAATGATTACTTGTTTGTTAACTTAATAATTAAACAATTAACAAGTAGTCAGCGCGTTCAAATATTCCCATTGCATGCATTGTGAACTCTATGCAGAGAACCGAGTTATAAAACTGTGTCTTGCTTTAATCGAGTTTAGGAAATACTTGTGATTAATACTCATTGATTATCACCGAGTTTATCAAAAAAGAAGCGTGATGTAAGTATTCAATATCTCTACATTCTACAATCAATAAACACGCATGTCAGTACACAATTTAACTCCACATTTTTCGAACAACGTGGCCATTCTCTAGTGCTCGGTTAACAAGTTATTTTATTTGAGGTAGACAAAGTGATTTTTTTATTTAGATAATAGGTATGACACTTGTGTCTTCCATGTCACCTTGAACATGAAGATTAAGGTCCGAAATTGGCGCGGTTTCGTACAAAAACGCCCGCGCTACGGAGCACACCACGCCCGCGTAACGCAATCTTGGCTTGTCCCTAAAGTGTGTAGTGGACGTGGTCAAGAGAAACAGAAACGGGCAGTTCATCAAAATAGTACCTACTGCCGGCAAAATAGTTGCCCAGCGCCGAGGCGTCTGCGCATCGCGGAAGCGATATCGCGGTATTTCTGTCACACACCGGACGTCGACTAATTACCCGATCAACTTCCGCCAATTGCCATGTTACACTATATTGTTACATTTACACTCATGTTGTAAACTAATTGAAATCAATTTACAAAGATTGAATTACCTTCCGAGATCAGATACGCGGTGGACATGGCGCAGGTTGCATGGTTCTTTAGTCTTTGATTGTTGCTCGTAATCGTAGTTTTTTTTAATTTGCAACTAAACTCGAGATTGAACTCAAGTTAGACTAGTGGCGGTAGGTACCAGATGCTGTATAGTATTTAGTACCTATTCTGTATTAAATAGAATTTGTACTAAGCCGTTTTAATTGATATCACTACAGGTTACCAACATTAGTGTATTTTCTGGCTGGCAAGTAGGTTGGGACTGTTAACTTCCAAGCTGGCTCAGAGGTTAATGTATTGTAATTGTTCGTATTGTCACGTAGGGCCGGCTTTGAATAGTCCTACCGCCCTTGGCATGTCGTAAAAGTGCATCCTAAAAGACGACTAATCCAAATGATCCTGTTCGTTGAAAAGACTCGTTCAGAGTTTATCTGACCAGCGACCACCTCAAATATCACTCCTCCGGCGGGGATATGTTCCGAAAATATTTTATGAAGAACCAGTTCCTTTATAAACCTATGTACCTATCCTATGACCATTATGAAAAGGTAAATTTATTTTTTGGACTTTAAACACGTATGTATGTACTTTGGGAAATCCTCTACTGGCCCTACAGATATAATTGTTAACGTATGCGTGTTAAACGCTTTACAATTTTCCATCAATTTACGATTACACATAGAATACGTGATAAAAGAAGGTTGACTACGGTTTTTATACCATAATGATAGAGCACGGCGAGGCGCTTTGATAAATTTTCTATAGCTATTATTGCTTATTAACTGATGAGACCTAAGTGAATTTGCGGTCTTTGCATTTCTGAAGTGTGGAATTGAAAATATAGATATTATAAGGTAACTACGTAGGTGAATTTAAGTAAGATAATATGTCATATATGATATGCATGGTAGTAAAAAGTGGTAGACCTCTCCTTCTCGATACTCTTATTAAAAAACCGGTAACGTATCTTCAATCGTAGATACTTACTTTTTTTTACACATCTTCAACCTCACAATATGCAATCAATATGTTTAGAATGAGTGAAAATAAATTATTTATTGTTAACAATAATTTTAAGGGTATATCCTACAGGGAGCTATCGTTTGGGACTTTAAAATGCACTGAGCCGCCAGTAGCCATCATCAAAATGTTGGAATTTTAATTATCATCTTCCACCTGTCCGAATCTGCTGCGTGTAAAAATTAGGCCAAAGTAAACTCAAGGCATGTGTGATAAGGGTAATAATGCATTGCGCAATGAGTTTTAAGAACACCTGCGTTGTATTAAAAAACCTCTGGTTTTCAATGATCCGTGACCGCAGGGTGATGCGGTGATCAACGACGCGACAGTTTCACGGGGAACCAGGCAATCATAACAGGATAAGTAATTTATAATACATGGTGTCCGCTAATGTATAACCACATTTGGACGCCTTGATATTAAAGTTGTTTTCTTATTTTTTTTTAAATATAAAAGTGCTATGGCTTATCGATAAAAGCCTAGTGACTACGGTGTGTGATTAAGAAACGTCTAGTTAAATGTGTGTTTTTTAAATTGTATTAAAGATATTATGATTAAACCCTTTAAAATACGTATAAAAAGTCTCTATAATAAGTATATCGCGAAAACTGACATAGCTTTATGAAATTCCTATTACTAAATCAATACTTGATAAGAACTTTCATTTAGTTTACTGCACTTGATTGCTGCGAACTTTAGGAAAAAGTTTTGTTTTGGACCATATTTGCCAAAAAGCCTTTGCCCAGCTGTGCAACAATATTTGCAATCAGAAAATGGAATAATGCTAGATTGTTCACTATTGTTTGCTATTAGTATCTACTCGTAGACTTTTAAAATATAACTGGTAGTGGGACTTCTAAAGTCAACTTGACCTGCTTGGATTAAAACGTAGGTTAGTATTTTATTTTTTTTGAAGTCGTCGTGGCGCCGTGGTTACTGTGTGTATCATACGATGTCACAGATTAAGCAACGTTTGGTGCGGTCGGTGCTTGGATGGGTGACCGCTGACCATTCATTTTCTCACGGCGACTTCCGTGCTTCGGAGGGCACGTTAAGCAGTCGGTCCTGGGTGCTGTATACTTGTATACAGTAGTCGTTAGGGTTTGTCAGAAGCCATCTTGGCGCCCTGAAAATTCTGACATCCACCAACCAGCACTGGGCCAGCTTGGTGGATTATGGCCTATACCTCCTCCTCACCCAGGGGAGAGACTCATGCCCTGCAGTGGGCTCATTATAAAGAGTTGTGATGATGATGATGATAGTATTTTTAGATATCTATACTCTGGTAAATAATTCAATGCAGTAAACTGACAGATCGAAATGTCAAGTAGAAAAATAATGATAAGTACCTGTTAAAAACTTCGTAGTGTAAGTACCTACTGAATGAGAATGATTGAAAACGAACGAGTATTTGTCATTCGTTTTGCATAAAATTTTAAAGAAATTTATAAATAATTGAATTTGAGGTGTGTACTAAGTATATCTTTAAAGTAACTTTATTGAAAATAACGAATTACCAAATATACCTTGTGCTTTAAAACGGTTACAAAAGAAGTAAAAGCAATTTGATAACTTCTTACTTTTTAAATTCGTTTTGTTGTAAAAATGAAATTTCAAGAATAGTTGCCCTTCGCTAACAGCACCATAAAAAAGAAAAATCTTGTGAGCCAAATATTTTTTTTCCATACATTACGATATTATAATTGAAAAAATAATAACATTCATTCACTTAAGCCACATCTCTATTTTCTGTCTTCCCGAAAGTGGGCACACTGGAACTGTCATTTTACTGCATTGAATTATTTGCCAGGGTATAGCAGGGTATAGGTATAGCTTAAGTGCAGCCGGTGGGAGTTTGCGTTCATTACAACTGTCAAAATCATAGCTTTTTTAACTTTCGAATCGGAAATAAACTTTATTCAGTGGACATAAGGAGCTGTCAGGAATGCATTCTCGCAACGGCCGCACTATACTGATTTAGCGAGTAGCAGCTCTGCGCCTTTATCGTTTGTGGTTGTAAGCCAAGTCTTCAATCTCCATACTAGTATATCGAGCCTTCTTCTGGAGTTTGCTAATTTAAGAATAAAATGATTTGGTGTAATTAAAAAAAAATTAAAGAAAAAACCATACCTATCTAGTAATTCTTCAATTTCTTTACTATTATTAAAAGAATGAAAACTGCCTAAATTGTAGGCAACGCCGAGCTCCCAAAACCTGATACTAAAATACAAATGAGCACTCGCAACATTATCATCTAGCATTAGTGTTGCCAATTATTATAATGAGCGTCGTAAAACCCCATTTTCCGGCTAACCATTTGTTTACTTTATCACTAAAGTGCATCTAATCTTATTGTAATTCAATAAATAACGCAGTAAACATTGATTTGTTACATCAAGTTATCAGCGAATAAATGATTTTTAGTCTAATCTTTTCGCTGTGCACGAATTGCAGGTAAATCCAACTTTGATAGGCTTCCTAATGACAAGCGTATCATTTGGATTTATGACATTGACGTTTATCTCAAATGTTACTCGGTCAATCGATTTGAAGGAGCTATTTTAAACGCTTTAAATAAAATCATTACATTTTGACAAAGATTCTATAAGGAAGGTATGTAAACGCTGTATGATAATTTGACGATTTTTATTCCGCAGAAACGAGCAATTCGTAAGGTTAAAAATCGGTTCAAGAGTTGAGGATATATAATTTATCATAATAAATAATAGAATAAAATCGATTAAAAAAATTGGTAACTTCAACTTTTATACTTAAAAATAATAGCCGTTCATTATCATATTTTTTTAGTTTAAACCTTATGCTGATTCCTGCTCTTACGGAACCTTTTTGAATAAATTTTCAAATTAAAGACTGTTTTTATCGAAGTAATTTACGCCACATTCACTTCGGCATATCAACCCACAACCTCACCTGTATAATTTCAGAAGCAACTGACTCAAACCACGTGCCATTGAATGGAGCCCTATATAAATAAACACTAGTAACCAGGGCGCATGCGTCAATCACCTTCACCAATATATCCTGAACCTGTTTGAATACTCCTGTTTTGAAGCGCACCTCACTGGTTATGCAAATTAGAGACCTTTATTAAATGGACGCCAAGCAGACGCTTACACTCCCAGCAACAATAGACAAGGGTAAGGGATGGAGCGAGTTGTACTTATAGCAAGGTCTCGTTTCCACCGATGCGGTTAAAGGGACCGCGGATCAACCTGTTTTACCTTTACAGGTTAAGGTAGAGTCAGGTGGGACGCATGCGTCAGGTGCGGCTAATATCGAATCTGCTGCGTTGTCGTGTTACCCTGGTACTAGGCTGGCAGTTTGCCACAGGTAAGCTTGAAAATGCAGGTGAAAAGGACCCCACGTGTCGCCCTGGAGCCCTTTAGGTCATCAGGTCACTGATTGGCTAACCTTGCTAAATTTTAAAGGTAGGTATCGTCTCGAGTATAAAGGTTGCAAATCAAATGAGTCGTTGTTGAAAAACCATCTCTTTTGCCATTACGCTTAGCACATTTTTTAATGCTTTTTTATTTTTTTAGTGCTATTTTTTAACGTTTTATAAAGTTTTGTATTATTTACCTTTCGTTCAAAGGAAATAGTCAATGTTGCTATGATGATAATGACCGAATAAAAAAGCGCTATAAAGTTTTAATGTAAAACTTCATCGTCTTACTAAGCGGGTTCGATGTCCGCGCCCCGTCATCATCTGTAACTATAACAGAAGCGATACTAATTAATTAACGCTATGAACTGTGCCTAGACTGTATCATTCGTGACAAATCCAGACTTTTCGCATTTTACCACGCTATTTCGGAATGATGCAGCATTTTAACTAAACCTATTTTTAACGCTGCACTTGACTAAGTTTGCCATGCAAAAAAAAATACTACAGTTTTTATATCTTTGGTTTATGTATCGTGACAAACTTAGATTCAAGTAATATAATGCATCCATGCTGAAATAGGAGCAGAGCAAAAGAAAAACATAGAAATTACCAGCTTCTTCTCTTCCCGGGCTGCAATAGACTCCTCTATCTATCATTATCAAAGTCAAACGTGACATCAGATGGTCTTATAACCTCTGGTGTAACCTGAAGTTATGTACGTCAGTTAAAGGAAGTTTTTCACTTATCTGGTTACAAGATATATATTTTTTTATTTAAACCCTATATTTAAATATCGGATTTCAGGAATTACAACTAGATTATCTCTTTTAAACATAAAAAAAAACACACAAACTAACTCTCATCTCATAATATCAGTAACTTTTTTCTTACGATAAGTTCTTTGCAAGCTTCCATACAATCATTTTATGCATCAATCAACATTCCATTTCATATTACATTAATTTTGCTCATAATATTCACTTACGTCTGAGCCGACTTACAACTATGTTGTAATTGTGAATTCCAAAAAAATAGACCTAAAGTTATCAAGCTCATGATATGAAAGCCTCAGTTTTAAACTCTACTTCACAATTGATTTTTTGGCAATATACGAGTACATCGGATCTATGAAATTATTCAGAAAACTTGCATAACGTCCCTAACCTCAAACTCAATCCCAACCTCAGACATTTTGGATATAAACTGTTCCGTGTGATCTTAGCACTTGTTTTTAGAGACAACTAACTCAATTCGACTTATTATATCGTTTAGCAGATGACACCATGTTAAACAAGTGACCCATATAACTTTAGAAATAAGCGCCTACAATTGGGTTTATCACTATTTCGGGTATTGTTTTATTAATTCAGTATTTAAGAAGACCTCATTCTCAAGATTATGAAGGATACATTTCAATTTATTTTATTTGGAACTTTGAAATCATGAAGATCGGTTATTTTTGCAAGCTCTAATGAAAATTAAAATGATAAGAAAACTAGCTTAGAAGATATCGTTTGTGAATCTATTGTCTTGCCCTAATAGAAGTGGCGATTTAGGTACTTCAAGCATTATAAATAATAGCAAACAAAACAAAAACCATTTTTTGTCCTACTATACAATATAGATGGATCTTCTTAAATAAAACCGTAGTCAGTTGACAAAATAGCGTCTTTTATTTGAAATCAGAGGTTTTTTTTATATAGTTACTGGCTGTAATTCCCGACTCCGCTCGACTTTGGTTTGGCTGATTTCATGAAATACTGAGACTTTTTTGGGGTTGATTTTTTATTGGTGATATTTTTTACCTATTTGACATATCTACGACGTGCGCAATAAGAGCTTCTTCGTACTCCTCGGTAAAAGTTGGAACAAATCTTCCTTTTTTGAGTGGTAGAACTATTTCTCCCCCTTTTTTTAATTTTTTTACGTAATCGAACAATGTACTTTTCGGCACACTGTACACTTCAGATGCCTTTCTCAAGGAAAATGACTTTGACATCACCTTATCGAGGGCTTTTTTTAATACTTTATGTTTAGGGGTCTCCTCATGTCTCAGTTTGGGTTTACCCATGTTGAATCTGAAAAAAACAAACACAAAAATAAAAACTTCAACACGATGAAAAGTGCTGTAAAACTGTCCGGTTCTAGGAAACTTTGAGAGTGTCCGAACTTAGGGACTCTTAGGTACATACAAGAAAGTTTGTCATTCACTATATGTGTTGTTAAACTAAAAAAAACGCATGACTTACATAAAATTAATACATAAGCAGTAGTAATTAATAATAATGAATATCATTCCATACTTTAAATAACGTTTACAAGAGCCAAAAAAATACATAAAACAAAAATTTCACTAACCTCAAAATTCGCACCACGTTCCACGACGAACGAATCGACACTGACTGTTGCCACGCCCTCCCCGCACTTCAGTTACGGAAGACTTCATATACGCGGCACAAACAAAAATTTGGCGCCTTTTTTTACACTGGTTTGAATACTGGCCGGCTTTACGAGCCGTCCGTACTTAGGGGACTTCCCCCTACTTCAAGCATTATAAATAATAGCAAACAAAACAAAAACCATTTTTTGTCCTACTATACAATATAGATGGATCTTCTTAAATAAAACCGTAGTCAGTTGACAAAATAGCGTCTTTTATTTGAAATCAGAGGTTTTTTTTATATAGTTACTGGCTGTAATTCCCGACTCCGCTCGACTTTGGTTTGGCTGATTTCATGAAATACTGAGACTTTTTTGGGGTTGATTTTTTATTGGTGACTAAACGTGATAGAAAAAAGGCACCCTACATGTAACCCTGGGTTATCAACTGATTTGCGGCATTTAGTTATCTTAAATCCTTGATATACTTACTTGAGTTTACATATATTTTTTTTAATCATTTCCTCCTCTCTCCCTCACCCGTTACAGTTTTGGAGGAGCACAAAAGAAAGATGAAGGAACGAGGTACGAATGGTAGAATAGCTAAAACCGGTTAGGTAACAGAATCATGGACTTAATTGTAATCACTAGATTTCGGATAACAATCCTAGACACAATTCGCAGACTGTGTGCGTGATGTCAGCGCACACATGGTGACTGATTGAGTGCATCATCATGTCTTCACGGAACATTAGTCAGGTCATACGCCGCCGCCGCCGTTGCCCGGCGCAGGCGCACCCTAGACTCGATTGAGCTGTTACTGACGTTAGATAATAATTTGTATGTAAGTGTGTATTTTGACAGATTTAACTTTGAGTAGAATAATAAATAAAAAGTTTTCGACTCTATCAAGGAAAGTAACGTTATAGATTCCCGATTTATGATTTGCATAAATAAGACGAATCAATATTATAAACCTCACAAACTGAAAATTAACTTAAAATTTTAAGTTTATTCAATAAAATTCAGTTCTCATAAACATTTATTAAAATAAATCAAATACATATCTGTATTCATCTCATAGGTACCTAGACATGCACCCCTCCTACGGGATCTTTGGATAAGAAGGCAAAAATGCACCAAGACTTTAAAAGTACACAGACTAATTATTAAATATTCTTTGTCATAAACTGTTTTAAAAAGAGAGTTTCGCTACAGTTTACCAATACATTTTCAAAAGTGCAAAGTTTTGTTAATAAGCACAGATATTGCCACTAAGCAAAATGTGTATCTATCATTTCGTATTTTTTAAACTGTTTATTTAAAAACATTTACTTCTATTTATAGAAAATATTTTTTTACAGTCATTTCAAATTTATTCAGTGTGTAAAACTAATTCTGAGGTAATATTTAATCACGTAGGTACCACGTTTTTGGACAATCTCTTGCATGTAGATTATTTGTGGACAAAGGCAAACAAATTAGTATCGTCAAGTTTGCATTTAGTGCTTGTAAAGTTCCTACAAATGGCTTTTCTCAGCGGCAATATAACTTCACTTATTTTAATCACCGCAACCACGAGCCAGCTCAGTCCTGAGTTACAGTTTGAAACGGCAGTAACAACCATTTGGGATTCAGTTTAATTTAGACCTCATTCACAACATAGATAAGAAAGAATATGATGGAAAAGCTGTAGCATACAGACTTAAGACGAAAGTAGCTCTATACAGGGTTAATTTAAATAAAAACATCACCTCTTGTAAAACAAATAGTGGAATTTATGTGCAGAGGTTGCCTGGAAGAGGAGATGCGCTTATTTATATTAACCCTGTATAGAGCACTGCCGAAACAAAGTGGTGATATTTATATAGATTGCCTTGATATGAAGATGGATTATAATATAATACAACATAACACACTTCATTGCTAGAATCAAAGCAAACAGGTTCACAGCTTTCAACATAGTATACAAAAGAAAATTGGATTCAAGATAATATAGGCGGCCTTATCACACATGATCTGTAACGAACTTTCAAGCAACTTTTCAGGGACTACAGTCAGGTAAACTTAAGTATTTGCATTGATAAAGCGACCAATCGGCACTTTTGTCTAAGAATTTATCCTTTTGAGAGCTAACCCTTCACTGGTAGTATTATTTAAAACAGAAGCCATCCAAAAAGGAACATGAACTCGGCAGCGCTTCACTGCTTACTTGGGTTACTAATTATCGTTCGGAGAGTTGCCGTTCACCATCATGAAGATTCGAAACATCTGGAGTGTTGTATGCTATTTTAGATGTGAATGTTTCATTGCATTCTTTTGTCTTTGTGCAAAACAATAGGTGTTATAATCTGTATTTATAACCTTATTTCTTACCAAATAGTGGAAAATTATTTTATTGTTAATTTTTAGACATTTTTTCACTTAAATAACTGAACCCTGAGAAAGACTGAAAATAAAACTAAACACATTGAAATGTATTAATGATGTTGATGGACAAAGTATTTTGCGACTGCAAGAGTACAGTAGAGTTGGGAAAAATCCGACTGGCCCCGCATGGTTGTAGAATCCCATCAGGGTCCACCTGGCTAGCGACCACCCCTCATAATAAAATAAATCTAGCGATAAATATCACCGCTACCGCGATTATGTGTTCCGGCAAATTTTTTTTGAAGAACCAGGTTCGAAGTAAGCACTTGTGCTGTCATCTTCGACCCCATATGCACTTACCATCAGGTGAGAATAATTCACCAATAAAAAAACACTCATTTCACAACGAAATATAAATGAGTTTTTAAGAACCCCAGGCCTCGCAATTTTGTCTTCTTCTTTAGAAAACCCTCGTCATGGTCATAGGCTTTTGCAATAATCAAAATACCAAAACTTTCACGATTCATCTGAACAAGCGCTTTCATTAGCCTATTTAAAGTATTTAGATCTAACTGACCGCGGTGCTCTGTTAAGCATCCTTATATGGTTTTCCCATATTTCTTTAGCTAACCTTGTAATAAGCGAAGCTGTCGAGGAACTCAAGTGAGCTTTACATCCTGTCCAACCATCAACTTGTTTATGCGAGCAGTAAAATCTTTCTTTGAACTGCACGAGGCGTGAAACCTCGCAGCTTTATGGTATTTCAGAAGCAAATTGCAAGACGACTGTACATATTAATTCTGAGTTGTATCCGTAATGCGAAGTTCCATTTTGTCGTAGCGATACCTCATTTACATATTGAACTTTACTAGGAGAGGGTTTAACAAGAATAAAAAAGATAGCTATAAATATTGCGTTTTATTAATCCTGAACCTCCTTTATGAGAGCATTCAATGTTACCGAGTAAACTATTACTAGTAATTTTCTACCCACTTTACAAAGTAGGCGTCTCTCAACTCGACTGTGTTTTGTTCAACATGTTCGTCAATAGTAAATCGATTCTATTGATTACTAGCTGCTGCCCGCGACGTCGTCTGCGTGAACGCTATGCAGCACCAAACGCACCTACGATTATAACACTGCTAGCGTGATAATATGTAGCCTATATGTTGACCCGACTTCTTAACTATCTTCATGCCAAATTTGAAGTAAATCCATGCAGTACTTTTTGAGTTTATCCCGGAAAGACAAACAGACAAACAGACAAAAATTCTAAAAACTATATTTTTTGTTTCTGTTTCGATTGTAGATCATACCCCAAGTATTCTTTTAAAAAAATATTCAATGTACAGTTTTGACTTTCATACCATTTTATTATATGTATAGATTATTTCTTTTAGTAGATCCTACTGTAAATTCCATCTATAGATAAGCGGTCGAAAACAGTATAGTAAGTAAATTAAGAGAAGCGCTATTACTAAGCCGAACCTACTAAGCGGACTAAAAGGACACCTCTTCCCTATTTTATTTTTAAAATAATGTGCCACATTATGAACCAACTCGATACATGTCTAGTTTTGCGTGACAACACAAAAAAGCGCCGATTACCTACGGCCAGCTGAATGAAAACAATGCAAGTACCTACTTAGACATCGTTATTCATTTTTATTAATTATTTCACCCAATCGTTTATAAGTTTCTAGATTATTCAGGCATTATAAATAGAACATCTAGACACTTAGCTAACAAATCTGTTCCATACAAAATCAATATACATTGTTAGTTTATGTTTCGATGTGCGTTGAAAGAAAGACGTGAACCAGTGGGTGGGATGTAAGCGATGGGCCAGACGGCAGGATTTTTATATACCTACTCTATAAATTTATTGTTGTTCTACTTTTTGGTTTCATTGATATATTCACTTGATTGATTTATGTTTATCTACTTATAAGCTTACTTTTTATATGATTTCAATATTTTAAACTCGAAAACGTTCAAAGATATTAATTGAAAGTTTACATCGCTCATTTTATTTTGTACTTGGTTAGTTATACGTGGATTAGTAATCGTGGTTCTATTGCAAGAAATAAAACCTTTTTTTTAATTTTTTCTCCCGTCCAAAATTATATTGAAGGAAAAATTAAATTATGTTATATTAAACATATCACAGCTTAGCTCCAAACGAAAACATTTTTAACCATGGAACTAGGTACCTAAATAACGGTAGAATATTTAAATTAAATTTAAATATTCTACTTAATTTCTACTTATAAGTAGGTATCTTTTTTTTATTTAATCACATCCACGAACGACGTTTTATGACGCCTTCCGTTCGAACGGTTTTACTCATTTTGATTTTGTAGTACCTACTGTCATTTAAAGCGAGTTATAATCGCAGTCACAGTATGATGATATACATCATTTTCTTGCTATAAAAGACCGCAAACGAGCTCTAAACCCCTATATTCTAATGTACTAACTATATTTACTAGCGTTAATCCCTGTAAGTGGTAAGTAGTATCCGGGATCGCAGACAACACGAATTATAGATTGTAGAAGTTATAATATGCTGCTGATCCTAAAGCTGGAATAGAATATATATCGTCGTGGGATAGCTACTTTCTCACTAAGGATTTTATTTACCACACCGATCGATTGTGTGGGTGTGGTCACACCCTAAATGATTTTTGTTTGAATCCAAAGCCACTAGAAATACAATTTCATCTAGATATAAGTTTTCTTACAATTTGAAGGATGGTAAAACTCAACCATGTAACTATGAACAGCAAATATATTATTAAGTACCGGAAAATGTTTACGCAGAAAGAAGTCGTTGTCCATTTTATACCATCGCCTACGCTTTTACCAGATTAGTTTTACTGGAGGTAAACTGTAGCAATGTAAGTAGCTGTTTATGCATTTTATACCTTATCATGAAGATGTAAGATGTTAATATGAATTTAATGGCCACTAACGAAGTCCAGACTATATTTAGTCTGTAAATCAAACTATCCTTAATTTCAGCTTGTTCCAAATTTATAAAACAAACACTGTTAAATTTATTTTAAAGACAATTGGTCTTAATCAAATGGTTAGAATGAATTATTTTATATCATGACCACATGCGGTGTGTGGTCCGGTTTCAACGAAACGAACTGCGCTGCGACTGAGTCCACTAAATGGGCTGGAGAGAATTAAGAAATTTAAAATTAAAGCGTCCATCACGGGTCAATTTAAGTTGATGGAATCCATCTTTTTTAATGTTTTCGAACAAATTGAAATACCTTACTAATTATTAGACACGGCTTTGCCTCTACTTGTCTCTTTTTGTATTTGGTTTCGTTGGCCTAGGTAGTAGTTTTGAACAAATGAAATACTTACTTATTTTTAATACTAGCAGTTTCGTACGGTTTTACGTGCAACTTTGATCCCGTGCGAGTTTCTAGATAAAACCTAGCGTTCCTTTAGAATAAGGCTATCAAATGTAAAAACTTTTTAATCAGACCAGTATTTACAGGGATCGCGCGTTCAATCAAACAAACTAACTCTTCAGCTTTATTATATTAATGTACCTAGATAGGTTTTCCTTATCCTACAGCATAGCAATTACACGCTAAATAGAAATGCTCGTTATTTATAGTTTTACAGCAGGCCCTATGTTGATGTAGAGTCATCGTGTCTTTAGAATTGCTATTATTTTCGCACATTCTACAAACAAATCTGGTTTTTTCACAAGCTATAAACTTTTTATTTACTTACTAGATGTTCATCTGTTTAATACATTAGCGAACTGCTATTTTTAGTATTCAGTTACTGAGTAGCATGGTAATGCTAGTTGTTGGTAAGTCTGCTGTGCAGTTTGCAAGTAAGTCTTATTAAAAGGGAAAAAAGCCTAGATTCGAGTTTAAGTTAATAGTGTAGTAATTTAGCAGGCAGACTGTTTGGCGGCGATCGGAAGTCTTACGCATGGTTGGCATGTAAATAATTGAGTTTGCATTTTTGATCATAATAAATAACTGTGTAACATTCTTTTGAATTATGGAGTAGGGTCAATAGAATTCAAAAAAAAATATCTATTGACTTTGGCTTGATTCGATTGTGATGTAAAATAGCTACTGATGGACGGTTAAGACATTCTGTAAGGAATGTTTTTATTCAACATTTAGTTATATTTACATAAAGTATGTTGGAGTTGGTGTTGTTCTTGTTTTTTACAACTTTTTGCAATATTTATGTACATACTTAATGGCGTACCCACCCGTTTTGCGCGGTTTTACCTTTGTTCCTTCTGATTCCATGGGAATTTCTGGATAAAATATAGCTTACATATATAATATCGTCTTAAGTTTTCAATAATAGAATAGAATAGAATATCTTTTTTAAGTAACATAATTAAACTTACAAATAACTCATGACTAAACAGTGCATACTTATACAATCATAAATAAGTACCTTAAATAAAAACAAAAGGCGACGACTCAGCCTAATGCTTTGCTAGGAAGCTAGCAAAGCGCTGATTTTCAGCCGCTGCCTGGGAGTAGGTAGATACAGACTCATTCTTATATTTATGTTCTTAATTAATGTTCATAAATAAGAGTAGGTAAAAACGCCACATACACATTATGAAGCCAGCAGAGTAATTTAAAATGTAAATATATATAGAAACAAACAAGCAATAAAACATAAATAACAGAAAAGCCCGCAAATAATGGAATGAATAACCGGATTTTATTTGAAACTAATAATAAATAAATACTAATAAAAAAAAGTATTAACTTTAGATTTTAACAACAGATATTTATAACAGATATAAATATAAGTTTTATGTGTTTATACATTGAGTTGATGTTTAAATATGTATATTCTATATTTTTCCTTGAAATTAGCGCGGAGCTTAGAATCGTGAATAGATGGTGGTATATTATTCCAGCATTTGCTTGACTGATATCTGAAGCTACCACGGAATGCTGCAGTTCGATGCTCAGGGGCAGAAAGTGGATTTGTACATGACCGGTGGGGCTTGAGTCCAGACGACATCAAACATGAGACAAGCCAGAAGAAGTTGTCGACGAGCCCTCATTTTGAGAATATTGTGTCTTTTTAATTTCAACAAATTTAAAGGAGCTACCCTTCTTTCTATTAAATTCATAATAAGTGAGTTGTGATATAGATGGAAAAATAAAGGGGGGAATTTCAAAAAATTATCGCTTATTAAATTTAGTTCGTTAAGCTGTAATGTTAGTTCAAAGGACCTAGTTTTCAAACCATTGAAAGCGGTGTTTTTCAAATTTTTCCACAAAAGCTTAGGATTATTAAGGTTCCTATTAATATTACAAGTAAAATATGCTCTCTTTTCAGCGTATATTGCTGAGTTTGCAAGTTTTTTTTATTGTTTTATATTCGCTTTTGTTTGTCTCTATTGGAGATTTGCGATACTTTAAGTATGCTCTGCCACGGAGATGCATAATATATCGTACATTGCTTGTGAGCCAGGGTTTTTCTTTTTCGTGAACTATTATCGAATTGCACGGTGCATACTTATCAATAAGGTTTAATATTAATTCGTTTAAAATGCCAACCATTTCGTCTACGTCGTCCATCTTTTTCACGATTCATAATTAAAAAAAAAACGTTTCGGTGTCTTCGCAGAGCCTGTGGTCACGAGCGACTGCGGTTTCAGGCGTCAGATTGATAGTGGAAAAAGTAATATACATCATCTCCATCTATTTCTCAGTCTTCGAGCGAAACGTTCAGGGTTAACACAAAATGAGCTGACAGTGTCTTGAGTTTCAGGTCATGCTGTTTGTTTTAATAAGTTTGTTTTGTTTTATTAAATTATCCGCGATCAATCCGGTTAAAAAGTAGTTTTATTTAGCTTACATATATTCCTCAAGGATAAGGCTATCGTCTGCTTAAAGATTTTCTCAAATCCTACTGATAGTTACAGACATTAACGCGTTCAACCAAACAAAAGAACTCTGTAATTATCTCTGTAATTAATGAATTTTTTTCCATTTTTATATCTAATTTTATCTGTTTAGCGTTTATTTTTAGTTATTAAACACTGGAAAACAATGCAGTTTTGTATTGATTTTGTGTAAAAAGGCAGAACCTTAAATCACAGCGCAATATACGCTGGGGATTTTAAGAAATACAAGGTACTGGTTGCGGTTGCGGCATGTGCTGCAATGCTGAAAATTTTGTGATTTAAACCTATTACTTATGTATTTGCCTCTAAATTAAATGGAGGATTATTTTTGTATGTTGATGACTTACGTACTAAAAGCTTCTACAATATATTAAAGACAAACAATTTTTCAAATTCCAATGGTTTTTCACAAATGTAAAAACATACAGAGTTGTAATAACCGAATGAATGACTATGCCACTTTGTATATTTTTAGAACAATGTATACTTACTTATAGAAAATTTCAACGGCAAACTTATAGAATTGCGGGCTGAATATATATCACATAATTAGCGATATCATTCATTGTTCCTCAAATGAAGTGTATGACTATTATTTAATACATGTTAATACAATGATAGTGGAAAAGTGACACGGCTTTTTGAATATAATTATTTAAATAGGTATGGCGTCAATCGAATTACATGTAAACGAACTTTGGAAGAAATGGATAGGTAATATACCTGATAAACATGGTCAGGTGATAATTTTAATGTCTTTTTGCGGCATTTTTCTATAATAGTTTTGTTGTGTTTTCTTTTAGGTTTACATACGTAAAAGAAAAAGAAAAAAAGCTCTTAACTGAATTTTGTCCGTTAATTTTGTAAGTAATTTATAAGAACTATATTTTGAAGAAAAAACACAGTTTTATACTCATGAAGAAGGGTTATTAAAAATAAATAGGTAAGAAGAGGTTAAAGGTACGCCGAGAGGTCAAAACGTGGGACCTTTATCTGCCTCAGGAACCGAATCCTCATCGACAACAAATAAAGCTAGTTTCAAGTCACTGTCGATAATTAGCTTGTAATATTCTACAGCTTGTAATATTTGGGCTCAGTTGGGAATACCGAAGTCTTTCGTGAGCTTACTCCGCGGGTCGTGGGGTGTGGTACAATCTCAAAATAAAGCAGGGTTCTAAAAAATCTAATTTTTATAATAAATATCAAAAATCCGAATTTTTATATAGGTATATCAGATATATATATATCCCGGCTAAGAAAAAGCAGCGAATTTCATTATGTTATATAAGCTTAATTTTTAAAAAGGAAGTTGTAAAATAAAATAAGTATCAAATTATTCTTACATTTATTATTTAAAAAAACTTTTAACAAGTAACAAAAGAATAAGTTTGTGTCGATTTGAGAAATATTTTTTCAATTAACAATTTACCCAACTTTAAATGTGTTTAAAGTTGTCTTTGTTAGTTCCACTTAACGCACTAGATGGCATTGATTGTCTTTTAAATCGCGCATAAACTGAAATATATAAAATTATGTATACTTACTTGTTTTAAGGTTTGTGTTCTCAAATAAAGAAAGTAGTTTCACATAATATACATACGTATGAGTGGTTTCATTAGTGGTGTAATCACTATAATTTGTCCTTCAAGCTGCATTGTCAATAAGTGAAGGATCAAGGAAGGAAGTGACTGATAAATTTGGACCTAGAGTAAAATCTTTGTAATATTAAAATAATTTTAAAGAAAAAGGTGCTAGAAATATTTTACGCTTATTTGGAATTTTCATTTTCACAAGCGTCATTTATCTCTGAAGCAACAGCACAACTCCTCAATTTAGATGGTACTCACGTAATTGGCAAAATCACAGGAATCTTAAACTCTTCAGTGGTCACTACAAAATCTATGGCTACTTTAAATATCCACTGCAAATATGAAACCTCCACTCAAATTCAAGTCAATGCATTCGTCTTAGGAAAACTCACATCTTTGCGACTTTCTAGAGAATTTCCACTCGACACCTGGTCTATCCCTAAAGATCTTGCATTGGTGTAATTTTAGGTGCCGGAGTGCACGCACAGATTATTCTCGAAGGTTTTCGCAAAAATCACAACTTTATATTTCACAAACTGATGCCAAGCACAACATAATAGTTACTCAAAATAAATTAGAATTGGATCAGTTATCAAGAAATTTTTGGGAAATAGAAGAACCAGAAACACACAAAAGAGAACTCACACAGCTGGAAGTCACATGTAAAGAGCACTTCAAAACAACTCACACTAGAAATGATGACGGTCGATACATTGTCCGTTTACCCTTTAAGGAGAAAACTCCTACAAACCTTGGTGATGCCAAAGGTATTGCTGTCAGTCACTTACTACAAATGGAAAGGCAATTCACACGTAACGCTGACTTCAAAGAAGGTAACCACAAATTTATAAAGGAATATGAACAACAAGGCCATAATATGCATAAAGTTCCTGATAACGAGAAAAGCGCAAATCACACCTACTTCTTACCTCACCGACCGACACGAAAATGGCTTTTCGGACGAGTTCTTCAGAAGCATCCTGGGCCAGATGGCATAACACGTGTAGTAACACTAAAGGATAATGGCAAATACTCTTAACGACCTGTATATTGGGAAACAATATAAGTTATTCTAAATTTTAGTTTAGTTTAGTTTTTCGCTACGTGTTGCCAGGGTAAACATAATTCTCCAAAATTTTTAGTTCAGAAGACAAGAAAAAAACAATTGATATATGTCAAGATAAAAATCAAAGGATATCCGCTGATATATATCGGCGAACCCTGAAATAAAGTATTACTGAAGTTTTATAGAAAAAAATACTACATGAAATCGTCTGGGAATCTCGAACCAAGATCTCCCGCATTCCGGGCGGGAACTCTAGAAATTATATTTATTCTTAAAAAATTGCTGTTGTTGTTTGCGTAGGGTAATTTAACCGCTACACTGGACATCTAAGCTTGTCCACGCAATTATGTGTCCACCTGGTTAGCCACAATCCCGTTTATGAAGCCTGCTACCAGCCACCGTCCGCAGTAGACGTTCACCGCTGGACACGGTTCTCCACGTTGCTCGGTCCCGTGACGCCTTTATCTAGCGTTTACCGGCGACTTTGAAAACACTAAATATCATCATCCTATAAATATCAAAGTCTTTAAGCTGGTTATCCATACGTAAAGACCTACTCTCGTCTTCTCTCCCTCTAATTTCTTGTCTCTAACTAAGTCGTGGCTTGCCGATTTTGCACTGAGACAAGACGTTGGGATTCAAAATATTTTGTCTGCTTGCTACGAACAATCATCAACACGAGCAATGAGATGTCCAATCCTCGAGAAATTGGTTTTTTGGCATTTAATAAACACATTCTATCGAGAAATCTCTACAAACCGCGCGATGCGCTAGTATGGTTTAAAAAAAACCGAACTTATTATTCGGCACCTTCTTTTGGTAAGCTTTCATCCTCCTAATTGCACCAAAACCTAAATGTCGGCCTGCCAGCCTTGAAATAAACTGCAGAATGAGGGAGACGCAAACGTTTTTAAGGGAATGATGAAGTCTATACTCATAAAAATAAATCGTATGTAGTAACTATGACGCGGTATTTTAGAAGAATAGCAATAAGTAGATACCTAGCTGTCATAAAACTAAGGCACTGTGTCACGAAATATGAATTCGCCGTGTCTATGAATTCACAGCTTATATTTAAAAAAAAAATACTAATGTTATACCAACGCTTTTAACTTGAGCCGCCTTAAAATGTAGATTTTATCACACAACCCAGCACGAAAAGTTCCTACTCCTGAGCCCTCTATCGATAAATCCTATCGACACTATATCCGATAAAGATGAGAAAGAAGTGTTATCCTTCCCTAAATTCCTATTTACATACCATTACGCCTTATAATTGGGATTTTAATGTGTTATTTGATGCTTAGGCTTGATAAAAATGACAGCTTATTAAGATTTAGTCACGTTGTTATGCGGGGTCTGTTATTTATATCTTCTTTTTCAGATAACCTTAAGCTACTTTCTCATATACACTAGGCATCTAATTTCTCACACTCATAATATAGTGCCACCACAGGCCCATGGCGAAGTCCTTATATCTGGACCTAAGGCGATTCACACACTGTCGACGCACATATGCACTGGACGCTCCTATGTATGCGCGTACTTGCGGGAATTTACACAACAGTTTTTTAGTATGAGGCTGTTATATTATATTTATTTATATTAAATATATTTATTTTGTTTGACCTATTGTTTTCTCTTTTGTTTCAGATCACTGCTGTTAGCAGTAATTGTTCTTTGTAATAGTATATCATGGACAGCATCACGACATCATTACACACATAATGTAAGTAAACTAAATTAAGTTCGAAGGTGGCAAGCAAATCTGCTCCTTAAAACTGATGATGCACTCATGACGAGTCAGGCTGCGGTTAGGATTGCCAACTTTTTTTCTAAAAAAAAACAGTACCTATTTTGAAAAATAAACAGTAGTAGGTACTTAATTTACTTAATATTTTGACACATATTTTTAGAACTTTAGTCTAGCTCATAAAGTATTTAGTATTTTATGCTTGTTTAACAGTAGAAAGTATAATGTAGTGAAAAACAGTACAATACTAATAAAGCAGTATGGTTGGTAATCCTAGCTGCGATTCCACTGGAGATGAAGAAGGTAGCTTAGTGGTGCTGATTGAGCTAGTGGAACAATGATGTTTCCACCAGAGATTTGCGAGGTAACTTTCTGTGTGGTGCAAAGACACGTAGGTAGCTTTATAAAAATCTGTTAGGGTGGCATTGATTTTGGGATTATAAATCTAAAACTCTATCATTTCAATCAAATTCAATCATCATCAGCCGGGAGCCTGCACAAATGCCTCCTCAAGTTTCTCCACGTAGGTAGCTCACTCGGTCCCGGCCATTCATCGTAAATATAAATTGAATATTTAATCTCAGTCCTAAATGCTGTATTTTTTAAGCACTGCAATGAATGAGTCTAGCCGCGACGACACTTAACTCCAAGTCCATTTTCTGTAAAAAAACTGTTTCGTTAATGATATACACTATACAAAGGTAGACAGACATCAACTTCAAACGAGGCTACGTGATAAAAACGTGTAAAAATATTTTATGATTAGGTACTAAAGCGGTAGTATAAAAAAACCTCTTTTTTACTTGATAAAAAGTTATGGAAAAACAAAAAACCTAAATGTAAAAAAATTGAAATTATGTGGACATACTTATTGAAAAAAACAACCCAAGACCTTCCCTATAGACTTCTACACCAAGAGGAACATTTAACAGCAAACCCCCACAAGTCAGTGGTTCAAGTTCGATCGTTGACCGTGATCGTGAACGCGCGCACGCGCATCTGTTCTCATCAGCTCTCATTGTACCGCACATTACGACAACGATCAATCGAGCCGTAAGCCCAAAACCTCGTAAATTATCATCAACTCATACACAGCCTGGTATCAGTTTATGACGAATTTAATTGACTTGATAAATGTAGAGCTCACTTTTAATAGTTGCTCTAAAAGTGGGCATAACGACAGCATAGTCTTTGTTAAAAAAAACTGCTAGTAAATCTCAATTAAAGCACAAATTCCTTCTTTATGTGATATACCTAACAACAATTTATGTCACTGAAGCTGTTGCCTTTCAGTTCTTGAAATTACTTGTTACGAAATCAAACTGAGCGGCACTTAGGAACAAAATTTTCATTATCAATATGTATTTTTTATTAAAAGAAAAAGTATACCATCCTTAATTCGAAAGATACTTTGTTAAAAATTGTATTTTTCCTAATGCAACTTTTCACTATTTATGTTCTTGCTTGTATTTACTTATTTTTTCTTTGGTACTTGCAATTTTTATAATAAAGTATTCAAGCATAACACGAGACTTTTCTGAACAAATCGTTACTTCGTCAAAAACAACGGCTACGGGCTGCTAATGAAACGCTTAATGAAAAACATATTTAATCGCACTTTGAAAATATTTTGATTTGCTGCCCATTCAGAATCCAAGTGTTTGGTTAAATGTTGCATGTGGATTCAGATTTTAATTTTGAATTAAATTATTGACATAAGGACAGGTGCTCTTCTGCATAAACATGCAGACGGCAGACAGACGTACTCGTGTTCGTAGAGGTAAACATGAGTACAAAGACGGGTAAATGTCGTCATGTCTCGTGCTTTCATCAACAGTCAGTGAGGTACAGACGTTTCCCTTGGACGTTGATTTGACGTAGGTTTGTAACATGTTCCTAATGGGATTTGGCTGTGGGATTTAGTTCATAACATTTTATAATAATAATAGTTTCTCAAACTACTCGTACGAGTGGGCTGTGGGATTTAGTTCATAACATTTTATAATAATAATCATTTTGTTTTCAAGCCGAACTTTATAAGCGTATAAATGGAAAAATTTCAATCGAAAATACAGTTGTTTTAAGATAATGGGGATTCAAACTAATATTCATATTATTCTCTTGGTAGCTGCATAGTTTATTGTACCTACTATACAAAGCAACATCCATGATTTGCACCTGCTATTTGATTTGATGATTTGGTTAGGTATACTAGTGATTTAAGATTAAAACACATAAGCTACAAATGGGAAAATTGTGCAGGAACGCATAAGTATAAAATATTAAATCAATGAATAAAATTAATAAAAAAAAAAACTCTCATAGGAAAATCCAAACACATCCAAACAAGCTTCCCATGCTTGTGTAGAAAGCTTAAAATGTTTATGAAGCAATGCACTGTGCAATACAATGTTCATCTATAAAGCCATTTCTCTGCCTCGAATTTTTATTCAAATTTGATCCATATCTCAATAGATATAAGATTAGCATTTTTACAAAACCGTCCAATCAATATTTACTTGATGCTTGCATAATTGAAAGGTGGGAATTTTATAAACCCATCACTCATGCGCATGCCGTAGTAAAGATCTAATCAAAAAACATTTTATAACGGCTCCTCAAGTTATGCAATTTAAAACGTTTCTTGGTGCAGTAAGTACCTACATAATATTTACTGGTACGTTTTTCGGTCAATACTAGATAAATATAAAACGATGTGCAAGTTTCCAATAGTTTCTAGTTACCTGGTAAGTTTGTTGATTTTTGCGAATATACACTGGACCCACATATTCTACACAAACTCTCGCCAACCCAAACATTTTTCAGTCTATCAGGACAGGATTACACAAAAACCTCTAAAGAAAATATCTTTTATACAAGTTCTCCAATGACATACGGAGTGACATACTAGGTGTTAAATTTATTATGGTTTGGTGTATTTTGCTGATAAGATTTGGAGACTGGGACTCTGCTATCGTGCTATCTCGGGAGTTTACTAGTAAATAAATAGAGTAAAGTAGGACTACATGTAGTAAGGGTAATATGTACATAGTTCTTAAGCGAGCTAATAATCAGTTTATGATTTGGAGACAGTAAAAGCACAATATAAAAAATGATACAGTAGGACGACGCCTTTGATCTTGTGGAAAATGCCGACAACGTCTAGACGGCGCTAGGATGCCAGGGTTGTCACAAGAAAACAATATTTATAAAATGAAACTGACAGTAATTTCCACAACACAACCTTGTAGTGCCGTCACCGTTACATTAGAATCGTATTGGAGGCTTTTAAAAATGGAATTTATTTATTTTACGTATCTTTATTCCAGTACAACGATATTCCGTTGGAATTATAACAATTCATAACATTTACAAGAAATTATCTCAATCACACTTTGCGTTTATTTATACGAGATGAAGACTTGCAATCTCTCGCAGCACACATCCTATGCACCATTAGACATAAAAAAAATAAAAAAATAGACACGCGTTAGCCCTAAATAATTTGTCCCGAACTACTAACATTATTTTGTTTGCAGTTCGGGCTCGGCATTCCCGCCTCTCGCCCCTCACACCCCGCACGATTGCCCTGTCTAAACGTCTTCGTAGGACGACTGTATGGTTTTTTAGACTGTGGTAAAAGTGAAGCTATCCTAGAGCCCAAAGTCGAGTCTGGAAAGCTCAGATAACGTCAATGTCATAATTGATCTTGAGTTGTAAACTGTGTATTCATAGTATTCAGTGTATCAGTATATTCATTTACAAGCCATCACTAAAAAAATTATTTCTAATCTATACTTATGATAAATCTGTAGAAGTAAAAAATCTGTACATTGAAAATGTCAAAAAAAATGGCAGGGGTGTTACTAGACCGACAATGAACCCAAAAATGTGATTAAAAAAATTTTTGTCTGTACGTCTGTATGTTTGTTCAGGCATCACGCAAAAACTACCAGTTCGATTACGATGAAACTTGGTATAATTATTCTTTAATATCCTGGGCACCACACTGGGTACTTTTTATCCCGGAAAAGTATATACAGTAAAAAACAAACTAAATTTTGCGGTTCGATCCCGAGACCCGATTACTGTACCAACCGCAAATAATAAGTTTGTTGTCGATTACGTCACACGCAGTTCACTAAAAGTTATGCAGTAAATAAATGTAGTGCTGAAGGATGAATATAAGCATTAACCGACGATCGAACTTGGCACGGGCCGGACAGCGGACTTGGTATGGCGTACCAAATGCGCTGGTCACACCAGACGGCCGGAATCCGGATCTCGCAGTAACCGCGTGGCTTGTACACAGTTCAGACGTCATGCCTCCGACGTTATCCAATATTACAAAATTAACTCTCATATTCCCTATTTTTTTTTACATCATTTGCTGTGATACTTTTATCAAATCTTGAATAACAATTCCGAAGAATCTCAAGAGCCTGATTAAGAGCATCTCTGTTGCAATAAAATTCATGTGATGTATCCCACAAGCATGGAAAGTCTTTATATAGTGCCAAAACATCGACAAGAACTTCGCGTTCTGTTAAAATTTCCGCCATATTCATGTTAGTTTGTCTTCCCTACAAATACCTAAATTCTATTACTACTAGCGCTACGTGCCGGGCACTACAGGAACTTTTTGTATTTTTTGCTGCGTTCGATATCGATATATCTATAGTACCAAGGATCGTATCTATAGTATGGTATTCAACCAATCAAGTGTTAGGTTTCGTTATTTTTAATCTGTTATCAATCACTTCATGTTCATTTTATTTCAATCTGTTTAATGTCACATCACTAAACCCTTCTACTAGTTTTCGGAACTAGCGCTAGGCTCCCATTGGCTGAGTGTTTTGGCGGTCGATGATTGGCCCTCGGGCACCTGTTTTCGCTGGGCCAATCAGAGACTTCGCTCCGTCAGGACCGCGGCTCGGAAGCGTAGGAGAAGTCCGGAGCATTCATTCCGGCTCGAGGCATCATTGAAGAAAGTTGTAAAAGTTATCAAGTTCAATTATTTTTGTAAAACTATTTCCTAAGTATAAGTCACTATAGTGTAATGCAGAATAAATATATTGTATTGTCAAGAATTGTTTAACTTGAGTATCCTGACTGCAGACCCTAAGAAGCGAAGAATAGTCGAGTGATCTTACAGTTCAGAAGCGGGTAAAACAACCAAAATAGCATGTCGCAGACACCTGACGGACGGAGGCTTTCGACTCCGAGCCGTAGACAAGACTCCTCGGCTATGCGGAACCGGAGCAGCCGTGTACGCAGTCGAAGCCCCAGCCATCGTCGTTCAGATACGGACGTCGGGCTAGAACGTCAGCGGCTTCAAATGTTGGAGGCAGAAGTAAGGCGGGAACGGGAACGCGTTCGGGTCGCCGAAAACCAGCACAACGAGAGCCGAGGCAGCCGTCATCGTAGCACCTCGTCGGCGCAGCGGCGTCGGGTTGACGTGCAACGGCCTGAGCGACGAGACCAGCGCAACGAGAGCCGAGGCAGCCGTCATCGCAGCACCTCGTCGGCGCAGCAGCGTCGGGTTGACGTGCAACGGCCTGAGCGACGAGACCAGCGCAACGAGAGCCGAGGCAGCCGTCATCGCAGCACCTCGTCGGCGCAGCGGCGTCGGGATGACGTGCAACGGCCTGAGCGACGAGACCAGCACAACGAGAGCCGAGGCAGCCGTCATCGCAGCACCTCGTCGGCGCAGTGGCGTCGGGATGACGTGCAACGGCCTGAGCGACGAGACCAGCGCTCGCCGTCGCAGTGTAGCCACGAACCACGAACTGAAAGGTCACGTAGCCCGTCTATATCTAAGAGATATTTAGTTAATATTTTAAAAAACTTTAAGGATAGTTTGGAATTACCGTCTGTACATCAGAGCGTACCGCCTTCAGTGCCGAGACTTGATTACAATAATATTCTGCCTAACTTTGACCCCGCTACTAAAAGCCAGCGGATGGATATGTGGTTAAAGAAGGTGAACGAGTGCGCTTTGGTGTACGGATGGGACGAACGAACCACTACTCACTTTGCTATGCAAAGATTACAAGGTCTGGCCAAGACGTGGTATGAAAGTTTGAATACCATCTTGTTTACTTGGCCAGAGTGGCAAGAAAAGTTACTAAGCGCATTTCCGTGCGAACACAACTATGGTCAGACCTTGGAAAACATGATAAAAAGAAAAAGTATTTATAGTGAATCTATAGAAGTTTATTTTTATGAGAAGCTTAGTCTTATAAATCAGTGTGAAATTGTAGGCACCCGTGCCGTAGAATGTATTATACACGGGATTACAGACAAAACACTTAAATCGGGAGCTCTGGCACTTCGTTGCACGCATCCTGATCAATTGCTCAAATATTTAATTAGTAATGTGAATTACAACCTTCCCAATACTGACCGTTTTCAGACTAGGGGTAGGGCTTTTGGAAATAACCATGCAGATGGCTCTAAGTCCTCAGTCAAACCTAGTTACTCCACTGGTTGTTTTAATTGTAAAGAAAAGGGACATAGTTTTTTGCACTGCACTAAGCCGTTAATAAAATGCACGTATTGCAACAAGGTTGGACACACAGCGGAGAAGTGTTTTAATAAAATCGAGAACAAAGCCACAAATGCTAATGCTGCAGTGCAGAAAACTATGAGGATCGATTTCATTAATGACACAAATGAGTGCTTGAGAACCACGAGTCCTGGTTCAAAATTTATAAAAGAAGTGATGGTCAACGATTTAAAATTCAAGGCGTTCATAGATTTTGGCAGCGACGTCACACTAATTAGAGAGTCTACAGTTAAGGAGTTGGGTGTAACACATGACAATACCCCAACATTCATGAAAGGATTCGGGAATAATGTAGTTCAATCGCTGGGTAATTTGACTCTGACCATGATCGTTGATGGGGTAGAAGCTAGTGTTCTTTGCAAGGTAGTTAGTGACCACTTGTTAGAGGTACCTGTGCTCTTGGGACAGACATTCACGGAGCAGTCGCATATACTTGTATATAAGGATAAAAATTGTTTGAATTTCTTTAATATTGAGAGTGAACTACCTTGTAATGAGCTTACCGATGATACTTTGTTGAAATTCTCTCCGACAAGCGATATGTACATTTATGGTACAGTGACAGTTAAGGTTACAACTATACCAGCATTTGATGGTTATGTTTTACTGAAAGATCAGGTTTCAGGGCGGCCTAATGAGCAGTATTTCATTGTTGGGGGCCTTTATCGTTCAGTTAAGGGGTGTATTTGTGTGTTGGTCATACCATGTTTAAATTTTTGTCGAATTTCGTCTAAGTTTGTGTTTTTGCGTGCTGAACGAGTTGACGTTGTAAAGAGGGTTTCTGATGCAGTACACAGGGAATCAAGAAGCATCCATAGAATCGATGAAAGTCAGGTGCATGTCGGTGATAATGTTTCCGAAGAAGATAGGCAAGCTCTATTAGTCATGCTTAGGAAATATGAGCATTGTTTTGCAACCTCATTGAATAATCTGGGGTGCACAAAGGTCACAGAAATGAACATAGAGCTTAATTGTGGGAAGCCTGTCGTTTATCGTCCATACAGGTTATCGCATCATGAGCGGGAGAAAGTGCGGACCATGGTCGATGAAATGTTAGATGCCGGCGTTATCAGGGAGTCCGTTTCTGATTACGCTAGCCCTATTTTACTAGTGCGAAAGAAGGATGGTTCATCTAGGTTATGTGTCGATTATCGTATGCTGAACTCCGTGACTGTTAAGGAGAGGTACCCAATGCCCATTATCGAGGATGAGATAGCTCGTCTTGCTGGGCAGTCATGTTTCATCATCCTCGACCTTGCTTCTGGTTATTATCAAGTGCCAATTTCGGAGAAGAGCAGACATCTGACATCCTTTGTTACGCCGGACGGCCAATACGAATTCAACCGTATGCCGTTTGGCCTAGCAAATGCTCCGGCCGTATTTCAGCGTATGATGAATACAATTTTAGGTTCTGCTCGGTTTAGTAAGGCTACAGCGTATATTGATGACGTTCTAATCTTTGGAAGAGACCCTACACAATGCTTAGAACGTCTTGATGAAATATTGCAAATGTTGGAAAGAGCCAACCTTACTTTGAATTTGTCGAAGTGCCAGTTTTTACAGGACAATGTGGACTACTTGGGCTACGAGATTAGTGCAAATGGCATTAGACCAGGCGAAAAGAAGATACGTAGCGTGATCGATTTTCCACGACCAGTAAACGTACATAATGTCAGGCAATTTTTAGGCCTTTCGAGCTATTTTCGTAAGTTCATTGAGAATTTTGCACAGATTTCATTTCTCTTAAGTAAGTTGCTAAAAAAAGATGTAACTTGGGAATGGAATGATGAGCAAGATAGGGCATTCGAGGCGCTAAAGAACATTTTAAGTAAAAGGCCAGTGTTAGCTATATATGATCCTTCCGCTGAATTAGAATTGCACACTGATGCGAGCAGATTGGGAATCGGAGGAATTCTTTTACAGCGATCGCAAGCTTGTGAAGGCCTACATCCAGTAGCGTATTATAGCCGACAGACGTCGCCCGAAGAGAAAAACTTCCATTCTTACGAGTTAGAAACGCTTGCGGTGGTTTGTTCTCTCCGTAAGTTTAGGGTTTATCTCCTAGGGAGAGAGTTTAAAATAGTCACTGATTGCAGCGCTTTGCGCTCAACGTTCTCAAAGCGGGATTTAATACCAAGGATAGCGCGGTGGTGGCTGACATTGCAAGAATTTGATTGCAGCGTCGAATACAGGCCTGGAGTTAAGATGAGTCACGTCGATGCGTTATCTCGGAACCCGGTCGAACCTTCCGAAGTTATCGATGATCAGTTTTTTCCATCGATAATGACTATCAGCAGTGAGGATTGGCTGCAAACACTTCAACTTGGAGATTCAGAATTACGTAGAATAATAGATATCTTAGAAAGTGGACTAGATGAAAAGGGCCTTCAGTACATAAAACAAAATTATATTATTAAAGATAACAGGCTATTTCGCTATTTAGAGGGTGACTTGGAGAAGCTTAGATGGGTGGTCCCGAAGGGAGCAAGGTGGCAAGTCTGTAAATTGAACCATGATGACATTGGACATTTTGGAATAGAAAAGACGTTGGATAGGATAAAAAACAAATATTGGTTCCCTAAAATGTCCAAGTTCGTTAAGAAGTATGTAGGAGCCTGCATAGAGTGTGCATATAGCAAAAATAATACGAATACTCGTGAAGGATTGTTACACCCTATAACAAAGGTGGAGGTTCCTTTCCACACTCTCCATATAGATCATCTTGGACCCTTCGTAAAATCCAACAGAGGATTCACTCACTTAATTGTGATAGTGGATGCGTTTACAAAATTCTGTTTTCTTAGGTCTGTGAGAAATACCAATACCCAAAATGTAATTAGGGCCCTAGAAGATGTTTTCAGTACATTTAGGAACCCTGATCGTCTTATAAGCGATCGAGGTAGCTGTTTCACCTCCCATACATTCAAGCGATTTTGTTTGGATAAGGGGATAAAGCATGTCTTAAACGCGGTAGCGAGCCCTAGATCAAATGGTCAAGTTGAACGGTATAATCGCACGATTCTCGATTCTCTTAAAACACTGAGCGTTATGCATAGTGAAAAGCAATGGGACAATCATATAGGTAAAATACAATGGGGACTTAACAACACTATTCATAAAACTATAGGGCGGACTCCTTCTGAGGTCATGTTTGGAGCCTGTATGAATAGGGAGACCAATCCTATGCTTAATGAAGTAATAGTTTCCACCCGTTGTGATGATGAATTATTACACATTCGTGACCAAGTTAAGGCCAGGATCGAAGCCGAGCAGAGCAAACAAAAAGATAGTTATGATAGAGGCAGGAAACCTGCTCGTATTTATGCTGAAGGTGAACTTGTAAAAATAATAAAGACAAGCTTTAATAATAATGGCCAAAGCAAGAAACTTATGCCATCGTTCATAGGACCATACCGAGTTAGCAAAGTTTTAGGTAGGGACCGCTATGTCGTAGCACCGATACCAAGAATAGAAGGTACAATCAATAAACACCCAACAACAGTTGCGGCGGACCGCATGAAACCTTGGATTCATGTGACCGCTCTAGAGGTTAATGATAACGAAGGTTATAGCTCTGAAAGCGATCATGATGAAACAGATAGCATTCGAGGATAGAATGTAACTTGTTCACATTTAATATGATATTAATTTAGAGTTTATTATGAACAGAATTTTCTATTGTTACGGAACAAGCACGCGAGAATCGATTGGTTCGCGGCTTGATCCAACTAGTGTCAAAGTCCTACGGCTGCCTACTGAGCATTAATCGATCGGCTCTTTCAGGCGTCGCTAGGTATCCTGATTAATTGATTGTTCAGGAGATTTAGGGCACCCTGATTAATCGATCGTTCAGGGGTTTAATTAGTTCACGATATAATCGATCGATCGTGATACTAATCGAAGATAATTTAATATGTATGCATATTTTTACTAAATTTAGTTTGATGTAAAAGGTTGACTGCTGATTTATTTAGTACAAACAAATTGTTGTAATTAATGTTGCATTTATATGAATAGGTACTTCTAATTAATTATGTAATATTTTGTCATGTCATTAAATTAACGTATTTGGTTTCAAACTATTGTAAGTTATAATTGTAATACTTAACTATTAATATATCATACTTATACATCTAATTATTGTAATACTTAAGTAAAATTAATCTTGTAAGTTGTCAAGAACCGAATGTTAGGTTACCACCTGGTGCCGTGTGCAGGGTCGCACACGGTGTCAGGACGGACGATTGTTAGGTTTCGTTATTTTTAATCTGTTATCAATCACTTCATGTTCATTTTATTTCAATCTGTTTAATGTCACATCACTAAACCCTTCTACTAGTTTTCGGAACTAGCGCTAGGCTCCCATTGGCTGAGTGTTTTGGCGGTCGATGATTGGCCCTCGGGCACCTGTTTTCGCTGGGCCAATCAGAGACTTCGCTCCGTCAGGACCGCGGCTCGGAAGCGTAGGAGAAGTCCGGAGCATTCATTCCGGCTCGAGGCATCATTGAAGAAAGTTGTAAAAGTTATCAAGTTCAATTATTTTTGTAAAACTATTTCCTAAGTATAAGTCACTATAGTGTAATGCAGAATAAATATATTGTATTGTCAAGAATTGTTTAACTTGAGTATCCTGACTGCAGACCCTAAGAAGCGAAGAATAGTCGAGTGATCTTACACAAGTGTTTGCGATCGTTGCATTTGCTTAGTTTTCTGTGTGTTTTTAGTTGCTTAATTCTTTTGTTAGTGTTTTCTACAAAGTACGTTGAGTAGAGTGTTCACTCCTCGCGTTCTTACGATCTCGAATTGAAGATTTTACTTTTGTGAAGTGATATTTTAACGTAGGAAACTGACTTTCTAGTGAGATAAGAAAAGGAACTGCATTCATTTTTAATGACTGGTGCAAGGAGGTGAACAATTTGTGTAGCAAAAGCATTGAGTTTGACGAAGACGACCCGAACAAATCTATGGCCTACAATTATTATATCAAACACAAATATAAAAATTAAAAAAATAATTAAGAAGAAATAAATAATTGTCTGAGATGCATATTTTTTATTACTCCCAATTCCCATAGCATCATGCTTTGTGCAGTTTATTTCAACTTATTAGTATTGCGCAGTTTAAATTTGACTTGTTACTCGAATCAAATATAATTGCGCAATAGTAATAACTTGAACTAAGTACGAATTTCTGAAAATATGAAAGTGGCGCGGTACGGCCGGGCTGCATTCTAGGGTTGCTTTGGTCAAAAAGGTTCCTAGAGTGGATACTGTATGGCGCTAAAGTGCAAAAACCGCGAGACGGTCATCTATACTTTAGTACTTATATTCATCTATGCTCCAGAAGGTTTCGATAGCAACTGCCGTGCCGGTTTGTCCGGTCCGAGCGTACAGTCGCGCGGATTTGGTACGGAGCAGACCAAGTTCGACGGGCAAACCATCATCGGACCGAGCGAACACGAAATAATAATAATAATGTTCGGCAGACAACTCTCCAGACGAACGGATATGGTATGGAGCGTACCGAATCCACTGTCCGGCCCGTACCAAGTTCGAACGTCTCTTAATACATTATGGCTTGCACCGTTCGCAACACACGTGTGGTGCGCGGCCGCCCCGGATCGCTACCGTATAAGTTTAAGGACGGTTTACGAAATTTGATTTGAACGTGTCAAGTAAAGTGGCGAGCGTTTGTTCTACAAATTCTATGTTTTAACTGTTACTTGCAATTCTAAACCCTGCTTTTCAGTGTGACATTTTTATTCCTTTTAGTTTTTACTGAGTACCTACAGTTTAATGTTGAGTTATTTACTTTTATTTCTATAAGTCGTAGGTATAGATTTTAATTTTAAAGTTTATGTAGTATATGTGATATTGTGCATGGTGACCGTAGGTTATTTTATTATACTGTTAGGTAGGATTAGTTATTCGTATAACTATAACTTTTTAAGGATTTAGATTATTTATTGAGTTTAGATTAGTTATCATCAGAAATAACTTTATTTAGTAAGTAGATAGGTATTATATTCTCTGTTATTGAGTTTATTTTTTAAATTAGGTAGATACTTAGGTTTAATTTTATAAAGCGTAGACCGTATAGATTTTATAATTGAGCTTAGCCGTAAATCAGTGTTGATATCTATTCGAACGTATCAATAGGGAGTACGCTGCAGAAACTAACTATAATCCTGCAGGACTATTAGAAACTTTGGAAAACAGAGTTTCAAATATGACATCCGAGCAAAAATTGTTATTTGACTGTGTCTGCCTTAGCGTTAATAATAGTTTGGGAGCAATTCTATTAGGATTAGCAGGAATACCAGGAGGTAAAACAGCTCATCGGTACTATGTTTCCAATACATATAGATCTTGATCGCACAGAAACTCGCATGGCATTACTAGGAATAGTGAAAAAGTGCAGATTTTTCGTGACACAAAAATTATGGCAGAAATTATAACCGGCTTATGTGCCGGGGAAAGTGTTTTGATTCCTAAAGTTCATTTGATTCCGAACAATTTTCCATTTCAGTTTAAGAGAGTAGGTAGAGTTTCCAGTAGCTTTACGCTATGACAATAAATAAGGCACAAGGTCAGACTTTGGCGTTGTTGGCGTCGATCTTAGTTGTTTAGTTGTGAGTTGTTTTTCACATGGTCAGCTTTAGCGAGAGTAGTCCAAGGAACCTTTATGATCATATGACGGACGGGCTCACTGCTAATGTCGTGTATGCTAAAGCTCTTAATTGATGTCGTACGGTGACTATCTGCCGTTACCATTATCTTTTCGAGCATTCGATGCAATGAACGTCAGCTTTGCTATCGGTTATCTTGCTAAACAGGTATCAAACTAGAAATCTAATACAAAAAACTTACAGAACGCGGGCGATGCCGCGAACAAAGATATCAACCCTCTTAATCCACGCTACTGAGATACAATTTATTGGCTTTCTATTGTAATTAGCCACAAGCAGCCCGCGCCGGGACAGAAGTATCAAGACTCGATAAATTACGTTCTACACAAATAGCACTTTACACAAAAAACTCATTGATAAGTTTCGTCGTCCACGCGAAAAATTTAATAAGCTACTAGCGGGCACATCTAGTAGCTTATAAAATGTGACTAAAATAAATATCACTGCAGTGATGTGTTCCGGCAATGTTTTATGAAAAGCCAGTTCTTTCCTAAGCCCGTTTCCTTTCATCTTCGTTCTCATCTTCACTTACCATCAAGTAAGATAAAGGTCAAACGAAGAAAGAAAAATCTGCTCTCTAAGCTAAGCTTTCGACAGTTTGATTAAGTATAACAATGTTCTTTCATAGGTACTTGGCCATCGGAGTCGGCACAGAAGACAAGGCGCCGGGCTGTTTCTGCCAGCTTCATACGTGATCCCTGGGGGGGAGGGGTCAGGGGCGTGGGGGGACTGGGGCGAGGTATCAGCCTGTTCACGGTCCTGTGGGGGGGGCGTTGCTAGTCAGAAGAGGATATGTTTGCAGTTCAGGTGAGCTATGTTTTTGGTTTATTGTATTGAAATTTTTAAAATGATGTTTGGATGCACTATAAGTCCATTAATTTTATTTTATTTTATTCTCTTAGAAAAACTTACAGTTAAACTATAGCATAGATAGGAAAAGTGGAAGACTATCTTATTAAAGGGATGTTATAGCTAAACTAATTCTGCAAATAGGGATACTATATTCCTTGTCAGCTTGAATTCCTGAATGAAGGGTGGTCACTAACTCTTTATATAAAATTTGCCACTAAATATCCCCGTTCTGGCCTTGATGTATTTCGGAAATATGTTATGAAAAGCCAGTCACCATCGACCTCAGCTTAACCTACCATACGCTCTAATAAAAAAAGGCATAGATGTAATCTGCGTATATTACTGTTGACAGTCAAGATGGCCGACCGCTGTGCACGGGCGGCGACACGAAGTACTTCTCGTGTGAGACGCAGGACTGTCCAGCAGGCTCACCGGACTTCCGGTCGCAGCAGTGCTCCGAGTTCGACAATCAGTCCTTCAGGGGAAACACATACAAGTAAGGTTATTAATATTAAGGAATGTATTAAGGAATCTTTGATATGTTGAGTTAAATGTAATCTTGATGGACCTTAAGGTTCACTTTCCGTTAGGTGTCATGTCGGACAAACGTCTTATCCTTATCATGCAAAAAAAAGATCTTAATTAATGCAGCATTTTAGCACTACTTTTAATATATGATGCCGATAAAAAAATATACTGTAAACGACGATTCCTTTCCTTTATGGAAGCTTTGTTTCTTTTTATAGCTTCAATACAATTGAATACTAAGTAATTAGCTGCCTGCATAAAATTTCATAATTGATAGAAACTTGACAATACTGAATTATGTGAAATTCAAAATAATAGTATCTTAAAGATCTCGAATAATTAGGTATGGTATGACATAAGACAAAAATAAATAAAATCTATACTAATATATAAAGCTGAAGAGTTTTTTTTTGTTTCTTTGTTTGAACGCGCTAATCTCAGAAAATACAAGTGGGATTTGAAAAATGATTTTTACATTTGATAGCCCAACTCTTGAGGAAGGTTATAGGCTATATTTTATCCCGAAATTCCCACGGGATCAAAAGTTACGTGGGTAAAACCGCGCGCGGTGGCTAGTTATGAACAAAATTAAAATCGCAGTTAAACGCGTGACGCAGCGTTGGCCCTAAGATTGTGCTAGGCGAAGATTAAGTGTCTATTTCAACTAATAGCTTTAAAACTAAACTAAGTTTTCAATAATAATTCGAATTTGGAATAAAACAGATGGGTGCCGTACACCAAGGCGCCGAACCCCTGCGAGCTGAACTGCATGCCGCGCGGCGAGAGGTTCTACTACCGCCACAAGCAGCAGGTCATCGACGGCACCAGGTGCAACGACGAGTCCTTCGACGTTTGTGTCAACGGCACTTGTCAGGTAGGAGTGCCATACGTGCAATAAAAATGCAAACCAAATATGAAAGAAACTACTTTACCCGTAATCAATAAGTGTGCTTTTTCATTCAAAGCCCTGTACGCTTTGGAATTATGTTAAGGCACTATGAAATAATTCAAAGATGTACGATTGTTAATTGTTGCTAGTTAAGAGTTTCATTATATTTCTCCAAATAACTTTATAATAATAACTTTCCGTGGTAGATATGCATTTAATAAAGCAATCTTTTGAAATGGTTTGTTTGATGTTTCAGCCGGTCGGTTGTGATGTGATGCTTGGTTCCTATGCTCGGGAAGATAAGTGTCGTGAATGTCGAGGCAACGGCACTAATTGTCATACAGCTACGGGAATCATTGACACACAGGACTTAAGAAAAGGTACTTATTGCATACATTGTAATAAATATAATAAAAAAGAGTATCTAGTTCAATTTTATTTAAAAGTTCTTATTTGTAAAGGATTACGGTTGGGTTAAAACGTTATGTAAATAATGCTGAACTTTATTTTTACATAGAGCTTTCATGTTCCAAACAAAGCATTGTACCGTTGTATGAAAATTGTGGAAAATAAATAAGGATACAAATATTGAAGGCCACTTTATGAAATAAGTATAAACTTACTAATACAATATCACCCGTACCCATAACAACCATATATGACAATCATCAGTAATGGAAAAGATATCGAACTCACAACCTCTATCTAATCAACTGCCGGTATAGCCCTTACGTGATCAATAACCTCTATATTTAATTGTATTTGCAGGTTACAACGACGTCCTGTTGATTCCTGAAGGTGCTACAACGATATTCATTAAAGAAATCAGAGCATCGAATAACTATCTTGGTAAGTTCTTTTTTGTAGCCTTTGTATATAATTTCATTAATCAACTGATACGTTCAAGTTAAATTTTTAAGTGAAATTTCGGGCACGCTTTTGATACTGTTGTCAATTAAACGACAACAAAGTAAGCTTTAATTCTTACGAAGTAAAAACATGTCTTAAAATATGCAAATCAAGACTTTTCAAAGGATAATAGGCCGACAGACTCACACGCTGCTTAAAGATTCGACGGTTTAGAATTCATTTATTTCATAAGTGCACTACAAATACTAGTTACGCAAAAAAATGTGATTTTCCTCTCCAATTCATCAACCATAAATTAAGTCGTTTAATTTTTCTTTCAGCTCTTCGGGGTAAGCAAAGCAATGTCTACTACTTGAATGGAGATTACCACATTGACTTTCCAAGAAGTTTGATGATTGCCGGAGCACTTTGGCATTATGAAAGGAGTCAGCAAGGATTTGCGGCTCCGGATAAACTTCGCTGCTTAGGCCCCACCACTGAGCCGTTATATCTTTCAGTAAGAGATTGTGTATAGTAAAATTCTAATAATAAAGATCAAAAAGAGATAATAGATTACGAATCTATGTAGATCTTTTTTATTGGAAAAACTATTAATTCCGAGCAAAAATACATCCTTGCCAAGTTGCCGTTAGTGCCATCTGTGCACTAACGATCCCCATATCACAATGCTGGAATTGATATTTGTCGTAATTTTTCATTGCAGCTCCTCCTTCAAGACGATAATGTTGGAATTGAATATGAGTATAGTATTCCAACCGCAATGGCTCCCCCACCAAATCAAGAATATAACTGGGTTCACGAAGAATTTACACCATGCAGTGCTACATGTGGAGGAGGTAATATTTGATGTTGAGTGACTTTAAACCAGACAACAATTCCATACTTTCATTGGATTAATTCAAATAAATTTATTTTAAAGGATTTCAAACACGGGAAGTATCCTGTCGCTCTCGCGAGGAGTTGGATGTAGTGGATGAAAGTCTTTGTGATGATGGGTTGAAACCGCCTACGAATCAAACCTGCAATACCCAAGCTTGTGATGCTAAGTGGGTTGAAGGACCATGGACTGCATGCTCTAAGCCTTGTGGAGAAGGTGGGACTAGATCGAGATCAGTGCATTGTGAAAAGATTATTACAAATGGGTAAGTTGGGTTTTCTTCAGAAATTTATGGAAAATACTTTATACTGAAAAGCTTCTTAATGTTTCATGTCTTCTTTTAGATATCCGTCTGTTGTGCCTGATAAAGAGTGTTTTGATCGCCTTGGACCAAAGCCGGAGCTTTATCAAGAATGCAATAAAAATGCTTTATGTCCAACTTGGTTCACTGGCCCGTGGAAACCTGTAAGTATAACTGCGACAAGAAAATTTATTTACCGGGTACTGTGAGTAACTTAATGTTTGTTTTCAGTGTGATAAACTTTGCGGTGAAGGAAAACAAACACGACAAGTGGTTTGTCACCAAAGGAATTCAGGAAGGGTCGAAGTCCTCAGTGATGATGCCTGCGCCGACGAGAAGCCACAAACTGAGCAACCTTGTATATTACGCCACTGTGATGGTGTCGATTGGGTTTTGTCGGATTGGTCTGGGGTGTGTAGCATATGTGTTAATTTATGTTTATTATATATTCAGAATAAGATGTTTGTAAAAAAATATGTACCAAAATCTAAGATATACTTTTTTTCAGTGTATTTTTCATATATTTCAGTAATTATTGTTTATTTTTCAATGATATGTCTTTTTTCAGTGTGATAGTTGCTTATCAAAAGTTCGTACGCGAGTAGCAGAATGCGCTACTAAAGATCATCAAGTAGTAAATGCATCACTATGTGCATACCATCCAACACCAGTTTTGGAAGAACCATGTGATCAGGGCAAACTGCCACCTTGCACTGTTCAGTGGTATGCTACGCAATGGAGTAATGTAAGATTATTGTTTTTTTTTTACCAAATTGGAATTGTGTTTGCGGTAACAGCTGTTTAGCTTTTTACAATTAAATTATTTTCAGTGTTCTGTTGAATGCGGCAAAGGCGTACAGCAGCGTAGAGTATTTTGTGGATTATTCAATGGCGAATCTGTAATTAAAGTAGACGATGTCCGGTGCGAAAACGAAACGAAATATAAGACCTCAAAGCCGTGTGAAATTCCTACTGAAAAATGTCCAGCTAAATGGTTCGCTGGGCCATGGTCAGAGGTTTGTTGATATTTGCATAATTTGTGGCAGTCGAATTTAATATAAAACATTGAAATGTATTAACTCTTTCTATAAATTTTAGTGTACTAAAGAATGTGGTGGTGGTGACCAATTCAGGAAAGTCATGTGCCTTAAAGGTGGCAAGGAAGCCAAAAACTGCGATGAAGAGTCTATACTAGACCAAACGCAAAGCTGTAATACAGAACCTTGTGATATTGGTATGGTTTTAATTGTTGGGTTCAACTTGAACAATTATTTTTAAAGTTCTCACTTTAATTTATATTTCTGCCTATTTCAGATGAAACTCTTCCTGTAAATATTACTGCTACAACAGTCATGGATGAAGATGAGGACTATGAAGATTGTGAAGAAGAAGATGTTATTTCAGAAGATGAAGGTTCAGAAGAAGTTGGAGCAGAAGAAAGCAGCTTTACGGTAAAAAAAATATAATTTGTGTGTAGTTGACATAAACATAAAACTAAGCTAATACAAATTAAAATGTTTTAGGACGAAGATATGATGTTCAGCGATGAGCCAACATCAACAACAGGTACCATTTTTTATAAAATATAGGATAAATTTGTAAACAAAATTATTTTCACAATTTTCTATAAAAACACTAGTTTTTTCTTCCTAAAAACTTTTGATTAACGAATTTAAGCTCCTTTTTACTTTCAGTTGAAGGTTCTGGTTTTGGGTCAACATCATTTACCGAGATTGAGTCAGAATTTACCACTGATACAGGTTCAGGTTCTGGTTAGTATATTTTATTAATTATAATGTATATGAAAAGTTTATTTTATTACATTAATATTACGTTTTACAGAGCCAACAATAGAAACTATTGCTACTGATGAAGGTTCAGGTACAGAAGTTACAGAGACTGTTGGCACGGAAGAGACATTGATTACCGATACCACGGGATCTACAGAGGAAACCGGTTCTACTGTAACTGAAGAGACGGCCTCGACGTTTACGGAAGAAACTGGGTCTACTGAATCTACAGGTACAGAAGTAACAACAGAGGTCTCTGCAGAATCAACAACAGAACAGACTGGGTCGACGGAAACAGGATCCACAGAAATAACGGGATCGAGTTCAACAGATGCCACCGAAACAGGGGCTTCAAGTACTGAATTTGGCTCAAGTAAGTACTAAATATTTATTACTATAATTGAATAATGGTTTTATATAGTTGGTTAATATAATTATTAGCTTTATCATTGTCTTTTTTCCAATAAAAAAAATTGATTTTCAAGAAAACGACACTGCATATTGTATAAAAAATAAAAATATAAAATCTTCAAAATTACCAAGTCTTTACAACATTCTTCTACTATAACTTGGTATACAAAAATATATTATTTTTACAGGTACAACAGATTCTAGCACAATTATTTCTACAACGTCTGATGAAGATGCGTCCTCAAGTACGTATAACTTTTGTTGTTTTTTTTATGAGTTGTGCCTTATTATTTCCATCTTATTTATTCCCACGAAAGCTTTAAGAGTTCAGAGATTATCCGGTACTTCATCTTTTTCCATCATTTAACCATCTGCAGTTGAAAGCTAAAGTCTATCCTAAAGGTGGGTACTGATCACTGTTACACGGCGGCGTAACGATAAAACAGCGATTGTTCGTGTAGTCAGTCCGGGAAACAAGGCGCATCCGTCAAGCAATAACCCAAAGCTTAAAACACGGCATGATGTTACTCGCTAGCTGCGAATGTTAAATTACGCCGTATAACACCTCTCAGTACCAGTATAAGAGCCGTCATTGCAATAATATGGCCCTAAATTAATATTTTTTTCAGGTACGACGGATTCTAGCACCGAGCTTTCTACAACGCCCGAAGAAGACTTATCTTCAACGACAGACGAGTCCTCAAGTATGTATTGGGTTTTCTGCAGTTTGTGCCATATTATAGATTTTGAGGAAAATAAGAAGCTCAAAGAGTTTAAATAGTATATTTACAGTATATTCCAAAATGAAAACAGAGTATATTGTAGTTGATATTTTGCTCAAGGAAAGTAACTCAAAACCTTTACACCTAAACCTTACTCCGTGTAACGGTGCTTTGTGTTTAATATAGTAGGCAGTTTTAATGACCTTGGTTTATAATATACAGTGATTAAACAAGTCGAATTTTTCTCCAGGTAAATCTTCAGATCGAACCACTATTCCAACAACAACTGAAGATGACTACAACGAAGACTACTCTTCGACGACAGTTGATTCTTCCAGTACTTTTGGTAATTATTTATATTTTTATCCAAGAGATATTAGTAAGTCTGAGTACGTCCAAATATACCCTTGGTACGATTTTTACCTTAGTCAGCGCGGCTATCTGAATACAATGCTGACAGTATATTTATGCTTTAGCTGTATATGCCTCTTTTTTCAGTCTCTAGACTTATTATGTGTTATTAAAACATTGAACATTTTAGGATCAACGACAGAAAGTGGATCAACAGAAACTGGGTCCACAGAAACCACTGAAAGTAGCAGTAGTGAACAAAGCAGCGAGCCAACTGATGTCACTGAAACTGGTAGCACTGAAACTACAGAAACAGGAAGTACTGATAGTAGTACAGAAACAACAGAAACTGGTAGTACTGAAACTGGTAGTACAGAAACTACGGAAACCGGTAGTACAGAAACTACGGAAACCGGTAGTACAGAACCTACGGAAACTGGTAGTACAGAAACAACAGAGACTGGAAGTACTGAGACAACTGAAACCGGTAGTACGGAAACAACTGAATCTGGTACTGAATTTACTGGAAGTACGGAAACTGAAGGTAAGTTATTTAGTCAATGTTTTTATTATAAGATACTTCATGTTTAGCTGCTAACTTAGCATAGCATTTATAATCCAATAAATTACTTTCAGAAACTGAAATCACCTCTGAAAGTTCCTCTACAACTGAAGAAAATGAGACGAGTAAGTCGAATAAATATTTCTAAAAATTTTTAATTAACTGCTACAGTGATAGTAAAAGAAAATATATTTTTCAGCCCCGTGGGACTGGAGTACAACCTTGGACATATATACTAAGAAACCGAAATGTAGGCCCAGGAAAAAGGCACCCAAATGCATTAAAAGTAAATTTGGTTGCTGTCCAGATAACAAAACTGCAGCCGGAGGACCATTTGATGAAGGTTTGATAACTCAAGGAAATATTTACTAGTTTATCAAATTGTATTCTTTTTCTAAATTTAATAACACGAATAAAATAAATCGCGTAAAAATACCTTGTAACTTTACTTTTAGGCTGTCCTAAGATACAACCGACCTGTGATAAAACTAAACATGGATGTTGTCCTGACGGCGTGTCACCTGCAAGTGGTCCTAATAATAAAGGATGCCCTATTCCGCCTTGCAACGAAACACTCTTTGGATGCTGTAAATCTGATAACACTACCGCGGCTGAAGGAAACGATCAAGAGGGATGCCCACCGCCGCCACCACCCTGCAAATCATCAAAGTAGGAATAAAAACCTTCTAAAGGAATGAAACTATTTTCTTCATTTATGTTTTTTCATATTTAATGACATGTCCTTTTATTTTATTTAGGTATGGTTGCTGCAAAGATGGTAAAACCCAAGCGAAGGGCAAAAAGAGTAAAGGATGCCCTGAGACAGGTATTAAATGGAAAACAATGATTTTATTGTACTAAACTTCTTTGTTTTTGGCTAAAATTGTAGAAAATAACTTTAAAACTATTTATTTCAGAACCAAAAAAAGCTAGTAAAAGCTGTGCTGAATCAGCATTTGGATGCTGTTTTGATAATAAGACTGAAGCTAAAGGACCTAATGAAGAGGGATGTCCATGTGACGTCACTGAGTTTGGTTGCTGTCCAGACGGTGTGGCCCCGGGTAATAAGTAAACTTATATTTATTATGCTGTAAAATCTATTATATAGTATAAATATAACTTTTGAAATTATTTTTATTCCGCAAATGCTGCCCTCCAGACACTAATGTGCAGTAACAGAAAAATACTGAAATTAGTGCAATTTTATTTTCCACATTTTTATAACCTTAAATGCCGGTTTTCTCGAAATCAGTTTTTTGCCATTACTGCACTTTAGTGTCTGGAAGATGGAAAAAGGAATTTTCTCAAATATGAAAAAAATACAGGGTTAGGTTTACAATAACTGGTTAAACTTACAGTATAGTATATGGAATGTTTCACATTAATCTAAAAAAATAATTACTTATTGCCCATATTATTGCTTTATCTTGATCGTGATGGTTATTGCAAAGATAGTGAGCAATACATCGAGTAAAACGTTATATCTTATGTTTTAGCTCGTAGTGCACAGATGGAAGGATGTGTCATGTCATGTAACACCTCAGCCTTTGGGTGCTGCCCTGATAAGGAAACCCCTGCACATGGTCCAGATTACGAAGGCTGCTGTCTTCAGTATCCATTCGGATGCTGTCCAGATAATTATAGACCAGCAGAAGGACCGCATCTTGAAGGTACTATTTGTATTTGAATCCATAATTTTGTATATGTATATCTTTACATTACAGGGATGAACTTTATAAATTCATGTAAAATGTTTAAAAAAATCGTGCTATTTTGCTTGACCGTATTAATTACAAGTTGAGTTGTGAATATTTACCATTGTCGTTTTTTATAGGATGTGGCTGTCAAAACGCTCATTACGGATGCTGTCCTGATAATGTTACAATTGCCCGAGGACCCGATAACAAAGGTTGTGGCTGTGAATTCACAGCACACGGATGCTGTCCTGATAGGTAAGCTTATTGAATTCTTGCTATTTAAATATATATATTTGCATGCTATAAGTGTTTTAATATTAGTGTTTGTACAGGAAATAAGTGTTGTAATAGATTTTTCATATACCTACAGGGTTAATTTTAATTAACGCATCACCTCTTGCGGCCTCAGCCTCATCAGCCTCTCTACATCAATCCTAACAAAATTCGTTTTACGACTTTTTAAAAATCTTGATAAATAACACAAAAAATAAAAACAAAAAAAAATCTTTATTCTACATTTTAAGAAGTACATACCTTTTATTATTATGAAGCGATATTGCACTGCGCAAGGTGCGTGGCATGCCTACGCTCAGAGTAAATAGAGTTACGCCTCTAAACAGAGGCTATAAATATTTTTTGTATGGGAAAACTAAAATTTTAAAAACTATTAATTTTAAAAAGTTGTAGAATAAATGTTGTTGGGATTGATGTGGAGAGGCTGCGCGCAAGAGGTGATGCGCTAATTAAAATGAGCCCTGTATAGGTAACTTTTTAGTTTATATTTGTATTTACAAATTGAGCGTAACTCTAACTTACCTGTTATGTTGAAAACCTTCAGACATACCGAAGCTGCTGGCCCAGACTTTGAAGGCTGCGGGTGTCATACTTATCAATTCGGTTGCTGTCCTGATGGCTCTACTATCGCTACTGGGCCCAACTTGCAAGGATGTGACTGTCAACAATCCAAATTTGGATGTTGTGGAGACAAACAAACTGCAGCTTCAGGACCTGATCAGCAAGGCTGTGACTGCTCTAGCAGCCAGTATGGATGCTGCCCTGATGGTCAGACGAATGCAAAAGGAGAGAAGTTCTTGGGATGCACTGATGTTCCTGAAAATAGGCAAGGTGCGTTCGGTTATTTTTCTAATGTTTATATTTTTCTTTCTTTCTATTAAATACTTCAATATCACTTCAACAGTAATCGTAGATTGCTAAACTTCGATCTCCTACAAATCAACAAATCAAAACTTTGAAAATAGTAGTACCACACTACTACATACGTAGGAGATGAGATAGAATAAAAAAAATTACACTTCGCAGATTTGTCATTAACTATCACAAAATACTTCCGAATCACACTAGTAAACTTCTTAGTAGACATTATTTTTTATCTAGTGGTGTAATATGTAGTTATCATTGTGTATAAATAAATAAATAAATAAACACCTTGGAATATTTTTTCTAACGCATTCTTTTGCACCGGTGTTGTATATTCATATTCGATTACAGCCTCATGCGCCCTACCGACTGATCGAGGTCCATGTCGCAACTACACAGTATATTGGTTCTATGACAACGAGTACGGTGGCTGCTCAAGATTCTGGTATGGAGGATGTGAAGGAAATGGAAACAGATTTGCTAGCAAGGAAGAGTGCGAGGATATCTGTGTACAACCTCCACCGAAAGGTAAATCCTTAATTCTCTCAAACTTTGACTACGAGCTTCCATGAATAGTCGTTTTTTTAATGAAATTTTATTAATATTTAATCATGTATTTTTAGACGCTTGTAAACTACCCAAAGTCAAAGGAGCGTGCAAGAGCTACTTATTGCGTTGGTACTACGACACTGAGCGTGAACAATGTCAACAGTTTGTCTATGGTGGTTGTTTGGGCAATGCTAATAACTTTGAGACAAGAGAACTTTGCCAGGGACAATGTGAACCAGAAAGGTCTGACGGTAAGTGCATGTTTTCATTATGAAAAAAATATCTGTGTCGTTGTGGCTAGATGGCAATGTGCTCAGTTAAAAGAAGGTGTGAAATAGTGATCTTAGATTATATTTATGTCTTATAAATAAAAAAATTTGTGCTTCGGAGAGCACTTTACGGCTCTAGTGGATGATAACCCTTATTTTGGCGCTTTAAAAGTCCTGATAACTACTATAAAACATTGAATTTTCCCATCGGTACCCTACTCAGAGACTCGAGCCTCGAAGTGGCGTCGATAAGAAGATATAAATATGACGACATCCAACTTTTAAAACAGAGTAAAACCTTGGTTATATTTAAATAATAAGTAGCCCTTCCACCGTAGAAGGTGACTAATTCGAGCGCCTCTGCTTATTTTTATTTTATTTAATCACCATTTTCACAACTCATTGCATTAGCGCACTGCATGCACGGCCTTGAGCGCCTCCTCTGGGTAACGAGGAAGTATAGGCCATAAACTCCTTAAATGACTCCTAACAAACCCGAACGATTATTGTTAGAGCTGAAAGTCATCGAGAAATATGAAAAATCGGCGATATCGAATGATATACACAGGGGCCACAGCACCACGACAACTTTATTTATCAATATTTATTTTAATGTTCCGTATAACCGCATCCGCGTTCGCGGATGTCCGCCGAGAAAAAAAAACGGTATTCGTATCCGTATTCATTACTTTTCACGCGGATCTTTTATGGATCTTTTCTTTACTAATTTTCAATTTAGAGGATGAAATGATGTACGTAGGAGATGAGATAGAATAAAAAAAATACACTTCGCACATTCGTCATTTACTAACACAAAATACTTCCAAATCAAACTAGTAAACTTCTTAGTAGACATTGTTTTATTATTTTACCAAAACCACGATGTGTACGCGGCCCAGTGTCAGTCGGCCAGTGCCTAAACTATGAACAAAACAAAAGTAATACCCGCGCGACGCAAGTCGAAACATGTCCTGCATGTCACTCGCGCCTATACCGATTGCATAAGAAAATAAAGATTCGTGTCCGTATCCGCGGATCTACATTTTCAGCGAACACTAACACCTCTATCAATACCATTATAGTTTATGTTTACATAAAACAGTAAACAAAAAATACAGTTTTATAGTATATTGAGCTGCCAAAAAAATCAAGCATCTAATAACGTTTAACAGACTCCTGCAAGCTGTCGATCGAGCGCGGCTCCTGCGCCGGTAACTTCCGTCGCTGGGGCTTCAACCCGCAGGCGGGCCGCTGCGAGCAGTTCATCTGGGGAGGCTGCGAGGGCAACAACAACCGCTTCGGCTCCGAGGCCGCTTGTGTGCAGAAGTGTGACCCGCCTGGCCGTCTGAAGCGTAAGCAAATCTATCGTTGTGGTGGAGGAATAACGTAGAAACTTAGATCAGAATGTATATCTGAATGCGTGTCTTAGACTAATTATTTCTTAGCATGCACTTTCCTAGCTATCTTTTTTCTTATTTGGTCTAGATTAATCAAGCCTTATGAGGCTCTCACGAACAGCAGTTATATGACAATATTTACGGATATGTGGTACGAATAACATAATATGTTGCCTATGAAAGTATCACTTTTTATCAATTTGACTCTGATATTTAAAGTCATGGGTGTAAACTGATGGAATTACTATTTAATTTGACTTTTATTTTCTGACACTCAAATAATGAGCTACGTCTAGTGCTTTTTTGTATTAAATGTTAAATTAATTTATGCCACATGACGATAAAACTACGTACAACTTAAAAAAAGTTAAATGACAAAATTACAGCGTTCTTTAACAACATATAACTGCTGTTGGGGAGCTTAAGTAGTTAATGTAAATAATTTGAATGAAAATAAAGTGGTGGTAGAATGCACAAAAGTAGAAATTACTATTAATAAATATAAATTTTGTAGAATAGATTCACAAAACTAATTTACAAACGCACATTTCTCCATTGACAAAACTTATTAAGTACAGTAAAAAGAGCATTAATTTGCCTAGTTAGCTTATATGGAAACGTCAATGGAGATATTGCCTACTAACCAGTCTTGCACATACAGCACAATGCACTGAGCCGCAAGAGACAGGCAACTGCACCAGCAAGTTGCCCGCCTGGTCTTTCAGCCAATCGGAGAACAGGTGTCTGCCCTTCTATTACTCTGGTTGTGGTGGAAATGATAACCGCTTTGACACTGAAGAATATTGTAGTGATACGTGTCCCAGCGCCTTCGGTACGTATTAATAATAGTCTGCACATTAAAGAACTTTGTAATCGGATTTTATTGCGTTCAATTATTTTGACACATTTTGGTGCCTTTTTAGAAATTGTTCCGACGACATTACAGAATCCGGTTATAAGGAGTTGGAATGAAATAAGAAAACGTCAAAACTTTTTAAAGCTTCGATCCATTATAAAAAATCTTTAAAGAGAAATTTAAACATCCCAACCGTGTGACACAATTGGCTGGTACATTTCCCAATCCTTTTACAATTAATGTCAACAACAATTTATTCTCTAAATTGTTATATATCTACATTTTAGGCTACATAGTTTTACTAAATGACCGAAGTTTTAATGAATCCTGATGTTTTGTTATTTGTGTCGTTTGCATTTTGTTTTTATGCTTAAGAGTGGTATTATGGTTGTAGTGTGGTCTGGTTGTGATGTGGTGTGGTGTTTTTTGTTACACTGATGTAAATAAAGAAACAAAACTAATAAACCGAAATTAAATTTAAAATTTTTAAAGTCTCGGCTAAAAAGAAAGGATCAGCAATGAGTTTTTTGGAGTCATGGCTCAGTGATGCAATATTAAATGCTACCTGTCAATTCATGACAATTTGCCCAAAAGCTACCTTTTTCGACGGTTCGAGTATTTGTTTGTCGACTTTCATAAAACAACAATTATGGATGATAAAAGAGTACTTAATTCAGAATAGTTTTATCTTGTGTGTTGTAACTAACGCATAATAAGAACTTCATCACTAATTCTTTCTGCAAATAACGATTGTTAAAGGTCTCAGAAAATATATTAAATAAAATCACCCGACCAGGACTCGAAGCTAGGACTCCCGCTTGCCGGACGCAAGTCGCGTGATGATTTTATTTAGTGTCCACGTAGGGTCGGCTTAGAGTACAATATCACCCCTGGATAAGCGTGTCATAAAAGGCGACTAATCCGTGTGACCACCGCTTGGTGGTAGAATCCCGTCAGGGTCCGACTATCTAACGACCACCCTTCATATAAAATCTTCCCCCAAATATTCCTTGGCCTTTGTCCTTTCAGGTTTGAAGGTCGCGGGCTCATTCTTTAATAAAAGAACTATATTTTTTCAGATCTTTAACAATAATTAAGTATTATTGCAAAAACCATAAAAAATATTAAAAAAAGATTGTGTATGTTTTCAGTGCACGACGTTTGTACTCTACCTGCCACAATAGGAGACTGTGCTAACTACAGAGAGAAATGGTACTACGATACTTCTCATAAGAGGCGAGTAAAAAAAGCTTTTTGTCTTTTTTAAATAGCGAGGGCGAAAAGGCACGATAGCTCTTGTCAATAATACTATGTATTAATATATGTCCCCATCTCCGCTTCGCGCAGGTTTCTTGTAAGTAAATACCTGCGCAAACGCCTTGCAACTACATTAGAGGGGACTAGATGTGAAACATTCGCACATCCGTCGAGCAAGGCTATAGACGCAAATTCGTAAATTGCAGTTTTATTATAAAAAAATAAGTGTGTTACTATCATCTTATATTGATAACGTCCTACATCTTAAAATATACTAGTATCTAACCAATTTTTTAATGATAAGCGATACTGCCTAGTGAACCAAAATGTGATATACTTAACAATATTAATCTCTCTATCTCAGATGCCGTCAATTCTACTATGGAGGCTGCGGCGGCAACGGCAACAACTTCAACACAGAACGCGAGTGCGACAGTCGATGCTCGGAGCAAGCGATTACTACCACTGCGCAACCAGCTGCGCCTGCGCCGTTCGATCAAGGTATTACAACCAAACTCGCAATTGATCTCAATCGCTCCTGATGGTAAATGAAGATGAGATGAACGATGACAGCATTCGGGCTTAGAAAGGAATTGGCTCTTCATAACACATTGCCGCAATATGTCACTGGCGAGGATATTTGGCGGCAGAATTTATATGAAGAGCGGTCGCTTGCCAGACGAACTCTGAGGAGTCCTCTCAGTCTTTGCTGCCCGCATCCAGCGTTTGCCGCCACTTCCAGAGACGTCTGCCTACGCTGCGTCTCTTAGTACGTGGTTGCCAATTGCCACTCGACAACCTTACTTCTGCAATGGCAATGTGCTCTACCCATGGCCACTTTGGCTTAATTAAGAGGTGGTAGAGCTATTCTAAACGACCATACGCGGCTTGAGTTTTTAGTAGGATTTAGAAGCGTTTAGTAGGGGTTAGAGTTTAGAATGGCTTTAAAAAATGAAATAACAGTAGATCAAGGGCATAGGAAGCCGGCGGAAAAAAATCTTTAAATAAATTTGCCTATACCTTTTATAAGTTGCTTATCGCTTCCTTCGTTTTCTCAGCTTACTGTTTCTTGGAGCGTGACGCTGGACCTTGCAACGTGATGGAGCAACAATGGGCATACGACTCGTCGCTCGGATCTTGTGTCTCCTTCGAATACGGAGGCTGCGGCGGCAACCGGAATAGGTTCCCTACTATTCAGCACTGCCAGTACTATTGTGAAAATATCCAGGGTGAGTACTAAATATCTATAGGTTAGGTACAATACCACAGACTATCAGCAATGTATCAGTGATATTTTTTTTTGTTTAATGAATGTTTATGGACTTAGATTAATATTTTGGACCATTTTTTCATATGTTTTTACCAAAAGTTTCGATGCCTCTTGAAGATTCTGAAGTCGCCACGGTTCTTGATATATAAATTCACGGTTTTTCAAATTTTAAAAACTTGTATTATTGCTTTTCAGATATCTGCCAGCTGCCGATGCGCGCTGGTCCTTGTGACGCCTCTTTGATGCGTTGGTTCTACGATGCTGGATCTGACTCTTGCAGCCAGTTCACCTACGGCGGCTGTGAGGGCAATGGCAATAGGTAAAAAGATCACACCATGTACAAGTAAAATACTCTGATATCTCTTTTTTAGTGTCTCTGAATCCGCATTTAACTTTAATCTTACCTGATGTTAAGAAACGAGGAGATCAAAGGTCATGCCTATGAAGGTTAAAAGCACACAGATTTACAGATTCTACATGTATTTTTTTATAAATACAATATAATACGAGGCACATGAGAAACAATATGACGGTTTTCTTAAAACAAAAACATTTTCATAGATTTGAATCCCGTGAGGATTGCGAACGGCGCTGCAGAACTGGAACTGGACAAGAACCTACCACCCCCACTGCAACAACGACGACAGTAGCCCCTGTGAGTATATTGTATTTCAAACAGTTACCAACTTTTATCGCATGAAAAACTAATTGAAAACATCGGAGCGAACTTATCCCTAACATCAAGCTGCACGGGTTGGTTTAATAGAATTGTGCTTTCACAGAGTGCACGAGATTAATTTATACGTCTTTTTACTTATAATTGAGATAGATACATCCTATTTTCTATTATAAATACTTTAAGAGTATTTAATCGTCATAAATTGACGTCATACATAGATCATCAGGCCGTTAACCAAACTTCGGGTCATATCTGACTCAGTAAACCAATGAAGCAAATCAATTAAGTAATGTTCTGTCAATTCAGGTGGAACGACTTCCAACAGAATGCTACGTATCACCATCTTTGGAAGACTGTACCGGAGCAGGTCCAGTGTGGTATCTGGATCCGGCGTCTGGTCAGTGTACACGCCACGACAACCAGCCCCGTGGACCGTACTGCAGACACACAGGAGTCTTCCCCTCTCTGGAATTCTGCGAACGAGCCTGTGGTACCTTCAGGAATTTGGGTCAGTAGCTTTTTCTAAATAGTGACTACTGACTAATCACGCCTTTGGGCTAAATTGATGCCGATATTAAAGCACGAAATTAAAGAACGGAAGCATATATAATATTTTTAAGATTTGCATTCATAATGCTCAACTATTCTTATCAACTGAAAAAATGTGATAAATAAAAATTACCCGACCAGGGCTCGAACCTGGGACCTCTCGTTTGCCGGACGAGTGCTCTTCCACTGAGCTACCGGGGCCTGGTGGTACGCCGCGAAATTAATTATCACATTTTTGTTTTTATATTTTATTGCTAACGTAGCTCCATCTAATGGTATACCTAGCTCTGCAGCCAAGACCACCCGAGACCAATTTCTTTTCAGAAATTGTGAATCCCTGTTAAAGTGAAGCATTGCAATGTTTTAATAATATTTTTAAGTTTTTGCATTTATAATGCTCAACTATTCTTAAATAACTGAAAATATGTGATAAATAAAAATTACCCGACCAGGACTCGAACCTGGGACCTCTCGTTTGCTGGACGAGTGCTCTTTTTATTTATCACATTTTTTCAGTTATTTATACATTTTTACAAAGTGCAATCGCATGGTTAGGTTAGTATAAGGTTAGTTCGCACATATAACATTGACAAGAGATGAATTAAGTATGGAAAACAGGGTCCTGGTATAATAGTTTGAAGGGCCGGGCCACAACAATATATAAACTCGCCATACTATTATTTTTTACTTTAGTAGCCGACAATGTATGTAACTTTAATATTTGCTTTTTTTCTACAGACGTATGTCGCTATGGAGTGGATCCAGGTCCATGTGAGATCTTTGAACCAAAATTCTATTTCGACGCACTAACGCAAGCGTGCAAGCCATTTAACTATGGAGGATGTCACGGTGGACCTAACAGATTCTCATCTCAGTACGAATGCGAACAGATTTGCAGGCCTGAAACCGGTAATACACAAACTCTTTATAGAAATTATAAGGCTTTTAAATGAGTCGTGATTTTAAGAGTAACTTTAGCGGATAGGTGTAAAGCATTAATATCTAGAACAATCACTGTCTTCTGTGGACCAATGGTTAAAAATTCATGTGTGGGCGGGAGATTGTTTGTCAATCCAGCTCATGTTTTTATACTCGTACTAGCTGTTGCGCGCGGTTTTACCCGCGCAATTTCGATTCCCGCGGGATTTTCGGGATAAAAAGTAGCCTATACGGATTCGGAAGAATCCCTCTAAGTAATGGTAAAAGAAATTTTGAAATCGGTTCAGTAGTTTTTGAGCCTATTCAATACAAACATACAAAAATACAAAGGTTTCCTCTTTATAATATTGATATAGATATAGATTTACTAATATGTTCCTAATAATGCAAACTATATTATGCTTTCTTTATGATCATAAAGAAAAGTCTGTAATATAGGTAATACCTAAATTTTTTTATATTTTTTTTATGAATTTGAATTATAGACCTTGAACTATCTCATAATTAACCACAAAAAACTTTTTAGGAACCAAAAGTTTGTGGTTGTTGCATTTTCTTATTTGAGGTTGATTAGACATCTGACAAAAATATGACTCCTTTACTATAATAGCTTGTTCTCGTGAGATTTTATGCATATTATATTGAAACTTACTGGTGTATTCAACAGACCCATGCAGGCAGTCGCCAGAACCTGGTAATTGCCTCGGCAGCATAATTTCCTGGTACTACGACGCCAACAGAGACCAGTGCAACGAGTTCGTATACACCGGTTGCAACGGCAATAACAATAGGTAAGCCTCTACTTTGAATTATGTAAAAGGTAAGTAGAAGTACGATCTTATTAAAAAGTGGAATCATAGTGCGACAAGGGTTATAATTTCCTGCACGACCATTGACTGACTAGGACACACACTTTTATTTTAGAGTCCTGTGAGTTTACGTAATGAGCATCTGAACACAAGCATTTAAAATTGAAGTCGGTAAATTATTATTTTATAGCGACCTCTAAGTCTAAGAAGTTTGTTTCGAACTCAGGGTAATGCATCCATTTTTGACGCCAACTTTACTTTGTTTAACTTACTGTGTGGTTGTTAATAACTAAGTACTGAGGTTATCTACTATTAGAGTTTCTTAAATAGAAAACTGATGCAGAGTGCCTATAAGTGTGCATTTTTTGTGTATAGAAAGTACTTAAAATATTATACTTTTTATCCCTAGGTTCGCCACAAGACAAGAGTGTGAAGGCCAGTGCGTACGTGTGCCTGCGCAAACAACGACTACGATCGCACCATTGACGCCAGCCCAGGTATTTCATCAACACCTACTTTTACTACACTAACCATGAAACTTATTTTTGTTACAACGAAGACTATAATTTTTGTATATTTTCTAGCAACTTGATGTGGAATGCCAGGCACCACCTTCACTTTCTCCTTGCGGAGCTAATATCTCCGTGTTCTACTACGATACCGCAACTAGCAGCTGTATGCCAAGTGAAATCGGAGGATGCAGATACGCCAACAGCTTCAGGACTGAAGAAGAGTGCGAGAGACGTTGCGGTGCATTCAGAGGACTTGGTGCGGTTCATTTCTTATTGATATTTATTATAATTTAACACAACCTGTGTAGGTTAAAGCAGGTTAGATCTTTATTATCACTATGGCAACAAGTACGATGGTAGTAGATAAATATACGTTTGTAGATATATTAACAACAGCACCATCCTGCTTATTGCTAAACGCTAAAACTTTGCAATTCGTAACCATTCCGTCGGGAAAGGCAGTGAAATCACTGGCACCAGAACTTAGCATTTTATCTTTCATAGTTATTCTGAAGCTGCAGATGCCTTTGGGCGTGTTCACGGTGAAATCTTAGCAAATGCCAGTTTTGCTTTATCATCACATAATAACCTATGGAAGAAATGGTGTGGTTTATAGCTTGACTCCAATTTTTTTATGTACAAAGTTGAAAAAAATCATGTTTTAGCTTAGCTTTTCAGCTGTAGCATTATTCACCTACAAATCGGACATCTTTTACTGATGTATTAGCTTAGATTTAGGGAGCGCAAGAAAAACATAGAATGTGCCATCTACTTCTGCATACTGTAAAAGTTTTTTCTGAACCTCTGTCACTGCAATCATATCTCTCCACCTTTATAATGCCTCCAGATTTGTCAAACGTGACATCAGATGGTTTTATAACCTCTGGTGTTCTGCCTGCCTCATAAGGGATACAGCCGTGAAGTTATGTATTTATTAATGTATGCATTGTTGAAATTCATTCTCGGATATAAGGTATTTTAATTTAAAAAACATTGACAGATCCTTGCCGTTATCCGTTGGATCCTGGACCATGCCGTGCTTCGGTACCCAAAGTTTACTACGATGCCAGCACTGGCAGATGCACGCAATATGTCTTTGGTGGTTGCAACGGCGGCCCTAACAGATTCTCTACCATCGATGAATGTGATGAAGTCTGTGGTGATAATGCACCAGGTTAGTTGGATAGAATTAATTCATTAATAATTCCTCTAGCTCCTTTTACTTGCCCTATTGATATCTAACAACTACGCTAACAAAAATATCACTGACATATCATGATACACGTAGTACTGCAACTTTGCATCACCAAACGAGCATAATCTGGCTTCATTTCAAAGTTTTTGGACATGTAAAATGTAAGCCTACATACTGTTTGGGTGACATTCTTCTAGATTTGCTGATTTGCGACTTTGGTATGCAAAGGTTCTTTGTCTTGTGCTTCGATCAAAAATCGAAGCGAGGCTCTTAGACGGGGTTTAACATTGGTGGTGGTGGTAGAGCCTTCCTGCCTGATGCCGGTGTCGTCGGGCGGCGAGTGCGACGCGTGGACCCGGCGCTGGCACTACAGCATCTCCACCGGGGACTGTGTTGTCTTCTCCTACGCCGGATGCGGAGGCAACGAAAACAACTTTGTTTCCTACGAACAATGCGCACAATCTTGCATCAGAACTAGAAATGGTACTGCGATCTTTGTTAATTTCTAAGTAGATAAGGTATTGAGTTTGATTTCAATCCCATCTTTTATCTAATTTAAAGGACGTCAAATATGCATTCATTTTCTATTTAAGTTATCTTAGAGTTGTTTATTTTTTGCTGTTAGCTTTCATATGTATGTTGTTAAGGGGATAGATAGAAATGGATTGGTACTCAATACAATCAAACGCGTTGGTTTTATATATGTACACTGTTGCTTACTACACGGATGCTACTATTTTCTAAAATACCTGCGTCTTTTTCTCTTTCTGATTACCAATACTCGATAAGCTCGATAAGACATTGAAAGAAAACGACTGACATTGGCGTATTATACACTTATGCAATTATGCATATTATCTAATAGTTAAATGTATAAAAACTGAAGGTAAGGATATTATTTAAAACTCCCACTTTCGAGAATGCCAAGTTAAATCGGTACCAATGTAGAAGTCGAAGTCGTTTTTTATTAGGTCTGTACGTTTTTAAAGCCGAATGGGAAAATAGAAATCTGGATTTTGTGGTTACGATCGAGGGTTGAGATTTAATACAAAAATTCTCTATTAGTAAAATACATGTGTATCTTACAGTGAATATCATATCATAGGCTTAATAGTGATTTTTTTACTTTCACTCCTTGAGAGAAGAATAGATAAATGGCCGATAGATTAGGGCATCGGCCATTATCAACAAGAGAATAAGGCTCGTATTAACAATGTATGTATTTTTTGACAGTTCTCTATGGAAACGTTCAACATTGCTTTCATAATAAAAGCCGATGATAATCACTCTCAACTCCAAGAGCAGTACCGCTTAGCGTATTAAATTAGCCACCTTAAAATTGGCTCCAGAGTTGATAGTCTTTTATTAATAGGCAGACGCCTTAATTTTTAACCGTCTCTCGCATAGATCTTGGCAACGAAGTGCTGCCTGACTGCGACCGTTTCAACGCGGAATGCGCGGCGCTACGCTGCGAGTACTCGGTTCAGCGCACGCGCACGGCGGACGGCTGCGAGCGCTGCTCGTGCGTGCAGGTCGAGGTGGACTGCCGCCCGCTGGCGCTTGAATGTGACAACTTAAAGTGCAACTATGGCATGCAGAGAGTGAAGGGCACGGATGGATGTGAGAGGTAAGGTTTTTGTTATTGTAATGATGTACAAAAAGTTAAGGATACTCGTTCTAGTCTTTCTCTAATCTCAGAGTCTTTCTCATATCGGTGACCTGCGTTTCACCTGGTTCTCATCTGATGATAAGTGGAGATAGTGATGAAACGGGTCTATAAATGGATTTGGCTATTCATAAAACGTGGCAATATTATATGAAGGGTTGTCGCTAGCCAGGGGAACCCCTTCTTACCACGTACAGCGATCGCTCGTCTTAGTACCCTTAAGCGACACGCTCTTTGTACTTTACACCATTATATTTTCAAAAATACATACATACCTACTCCGATTGAATAATATTTTAATTGTAACATTCCGCAACAGATGCCACTGCACGCAACACCCGTGCGCCACACAGCAGTGTGGACCAGGCGAGCGCTGCGTCATCGCGTCCGGATACGTCGACGAGATCACACAGGAGCGCAAGTACATCGCTGACTGCCGCGTTGGTGAGTACACTTTTTGATTTTATGGCACTTTTTTTTATTTTTAACACTTCGTACAGCGGTTGGAAATGCGGTTCCATAAGGAAGTAACCTCTCTTCACGCAGGCGTTTTTATATAGAACCACGCCCGTTTAACGCAAGTTGAGGCCGCATTAGTTCTTCTAATATTATGCATTCTGATTAAAATCCCGATGATTTTAAATGATGGACCCTGCCAGATCAAGGTTGTTCACCCCAGGTTGGAAGTTGTAGCAAAATTAGGTACTGCGATATTTGGTCTATTTAACCGATTCGGTTGGGTATTTCTCAGAAGACACAATTTTTAATGTCTTTGAGTATATATTTGTAACTAACCAACATAAATGCATGTATTTTTTTTTGGTGCAGTTACTTATTTATAGTAACTATAGTTACTTATTTATTATTTTATTAATAAAATTGTCTTAAAACATATTTTACGCAGATTTCAGTAAAGGCAACGTTCATTTGCGGTTCTGGAGAATAACACAAAATGAAACTTACATCTTTGAAAAGCTCGTTTAATCGAGGTTTAGAATACAGCTAAATGAAAATTCAAATCATCCCCGTTTATTTTTTTTTTCAAATACAAAGTGATTGATAGGTACTCATATTCCCTCTTAGTTGTGTTTACTTTATACAAGCGAAATGTATAAAGTATACCCACCTTTTTATTTTATTTTAATCATTTAAGCCTTTTTCAGTAAAAAGCATTGTTATTCAATTCTTTTTCCCAGGAGATATTCGTTTATTTTTTGTATTTTTAATAATTGTACTTTATCGGAACGCATGGCTAAATGAGCGGTTATCCATCACCATCTTTTAAGGCTGTTTGTAAAAAAAGCATCAGTTAGTTAATTGACAGTTGACATTGTTGAAGTCAAGAGCAGTCGCTTGTCATTTGTCATTAACTTTTAAAATAAAATAAATAAAAGCATTCTTTCTTAAGCTCGTTAGAGTAATACTTTTCTATGATCATAAGCCGTACATAACTTAAGAAAGAATGAAATAAATTATTATGATAAAAACCAAGGTTGGGAATAAGTATGCTCATAATATTGTGGTTTAAACACTCATCAACGAACTGCTGCTGAGTTGATTTCGCAACTTGCGATCGATGAAAACAATCAATGGCATTGTCAACAACGTCAAACTTGACATTTGCTGTCAATTTGACATTGACGATGGGACTGATGATGTTCCTACAAATGTTTCGGTGTATTAGTTTTAAAATTATTTTCAATATGATTTTATATGAATCGGAGATGCAATTTAATTTTAATTTAGATTTCTCTTTAATAAAATAATATAATCTAACTTGTTCAATTAATTTTTTACTATGTTATTTCCCAGAACCGCAATGTAGGGCTTCGATGGTACTCGCCTTTACTATAAAGACCTGCAAGATCTGGGTTCAAGATCTGAAAAGAGTCACTAAAACGCCCGGAACAAGTAAAAACGCTATAAAAGATGATAACAGATCAAAAGTACATAATGAACCACAAAAAAATACAGCTTCTTGTCGAAACTTGTGCTACAAGATTCAACAAATTTTGATTCATCTAGACATAGAATTTTTAAACATCGATATCTCAAAAACTTCCATTGCAAAACGCGTCCCTCATCAAAATATATGCTGTGTGGTATATCTATTTTCATATAAACATGTGCAATAGACATGAAACTGAAATATAATTTCGGCCAGATGAATCAGTCATAGAATGAAATTTTGGAGAAATACCCGGTTGATATAGTCAGAGGGAAATTTTACGCATTTTCAATCTTATGTCGACTGTTATCGCTGCTCATTTGATGACTTAGCAGTTGAATTGGCACAGCTTCTTATTTTCATTTTATTTTATATTTTATTATCTTTCTGCATGATCCCTAATTTTTTGTTTTAACATAACAAATACTTCACACAGTAACCAAACCCGGCTCTTGTCCTGTTGGCGAGCTGAGCGTGACGGAGGGACAATGTCGTCGCGAATGTAACGACGACGCCGACTGCAGCGACAACAGCAAATGCTGCTTCAGCGGCTGCAACCAGCTGTGCGTTCCGCCGGCCAGTGACCCAAGACCTACCACGCCATCTCCCGGTCAGTGCTCTCAACTACTGTTGTAAATGATTAAATGCTCTTATACTGAAGTTTGTAGGAGCGGCAAAATAATTGTTCTTTGAAATTCTAAAGTAGTCCTTGTGCGCGTTCTTTAATTCTAAAGGGAATGTTACCTGCGAAGAAACTACAATTAACAAAATTCTATTTATCCTGTCACACAGTTTTTGACATTGCTATCATCTCAATGTTAAAGTGACGTGGCGTTTCTACTTAATTGATGAGTATTACCGATTTAGGATATAGATTTTTTTACTTTTAAGTATAGCTACATATTAGATAATAAGTATAGCCAATTAGCTGTGGATAGAGCTCTGAAACGCATTTTTGATATTCTCTAAGCTTACTCTACAAATCTCTCAGTCTAATGCTATTTAATAATATACATAATCCATTCTGAGATAACGATACTAAACAGATCATTTTTTTCATTTAGAGCTCCCTCAAGCGCCACAAGCAAATTCAGCAGAAACACAACCAGAGGTGACGTCCTCCGAGGGAGGAACTGCGACTCTCCGGTGCCTGTTCCATGGAAACCCACCGCCTAAGATCACTTGGCGACGTGGAGAAATCACGGTAAGTCAATGGTACCCAGAGGAACACCAGGAATCAGAGATAATAAATACTCAGTCGCTGAACTGTGAGAGTATAGGTACCTAGCGGAGGGTTGTATAATAATACGTTTTAATATTATCAATATATATAAAACTGTTCCGTTACTGACTGAGTGACTGAGGTACTGAGGTACTGAGTGACTGAGTGACTGACAGACAACGTACAGCCGTAACTACTGGGCGTAGAGAGCTGAAATTTGGAACATACATTCTTTAGCGGACGTAGGGGTGCGCTAAGGAAGGAATTCCCGAAATTCCCACGGGAACGGGAAATATAGGACTTTTATCTTATTCCTTGAGTGCACCGATGTGAAACTTGGTGTAAAGGTTACTCAATGTGTGTCTGGTTGTGTTATGAAAGGAATTCCCGAAATTCCCACGGGAACAGGAAATATATGATGTTTTAGTTTGTATGAAAAAATTACATTCCTTGAGTGCACGGATGTGATACTTGATATAAAGGTTCCTCAATAAGTGTCTGTTTGTATTATGGAAGGAATTCCCGAAATTCCCACGGGAAGGGGTTGGACTTTTTAGTTTGGATGAAAAATCTTATTCCTTGAGTGTACGGATGTGATACTTGGCATGAAGGTTCTTCAAAGAGTGACTGGTTGTGCTACGAAAAATATTCCCAAAATTCCCACGGGCACGGGAAAAATATGATTTTTAGTTTGTATGAAAAAAACTTATTCCTTGAGTGCATGGGCGTGATACTTGGTATAAAGGTTCTTTCAGTGGGTGTCTGGTGTATAGTTTCTGAAATTTCCACGAGAAGGGTAGTTAAGCGCATACGAAGTTGCGGGATAAAGCTAGTACCTTATATTCTTAATTCAATGTTTACAATGAAATAAGTTGTCAGTTCAAACTTGAATATCTATTACCACAGCATTTTGTAGTCAAGTTAAAAAAAGTTTAGACAAAAAATTACAGATAAATAAAACATAATTGAAGGAGCTATAAAGCGAAAAAAGTTGTATGTCTAAAATCATATCAGCTATGTTTATCTTTTTCTTCCTTTTAATTACCTAATTATTTTTATAAGCTCTAAGTAAAAGTTTGCAGTTTTAAAGTACAAATATTCTGTCTTTATTTCAGATCAGGTGTAAAGTCTTCTCTTTTTCTATTGTTACATTTTATTTTTCTTACAGATTGATGGTAGTGTGGGTCGCTACCGACTTTCTTCAGACGGAGCTCTGGAAATAGTATCCCTCTATAGAAACGACTCTGGTGTGTACATTTGTGTCGCGGATAATGGATTGGGTGTCGCTAGACAAGAAATACATTTGCAAGTAAACGGTAAGTCTGAAGTAAAAGCTTTTTGTAGTAACCGATTTTGCGTATTTAGAAAATTAACAATATATGGTATTATAACTACTCGTAGAAGCTTTTGAAGTAAAAATGTAGAAGGTATTGCAACCAAGTATGTGATTTTACATAACACTGTAGATAACACTGTTACTAATTTATTTTGTTTCTTTCTTTTGCGATCTAAAAATGCTCTGAAAAATTCGAATCTTATAGACATAAATCAATGAAATGTATTGTTATCGCGTCCGGAAATATTTACAATCAATTATGTTGACACATCTGTGTTTATTACAAACGATAATGAGTTGTAGGAAACTGTGATGATTTATCTGTGAAAGGAAGCTATTTACAGCGTTGATAACGTCAGCTCTATAATAAATGAGTAAATAAATAATTTTAAAAGAAATGCGAGATTTTGTAGTTTTGTACCTGTAGCGTTGTTTAATAATTATGATTGTTTTTAATTCAAGATTATTGTTTATCATCTTATTACTTTGTCTTAGTGGACAGATGTTGACCCTTTATCAAATTAAAATATTATGTAGAACAAACAGATATGAGTCTAATACAAAGCTTCCATTGTTGTTATCATACAACATACATTATAACGAAATAAATATGAGAATCTACAAAGACTTCCTTTTTGACCAAAGATTAGGGAAAAGTTATGAATTTAGGGTGATTTAGGTACACCATATTTCCTTACTCTGATAATTATTTGAAGTTCATAGTAGTTTGTATTTAATATTAAATTAGGGAACATTATAATAAATAAAAAGCAAGCGAAGATTCAGATTCTATCTAATTAACAATAATTGTCTCATTGCGCGGGTAATATTTATAAATAAAACTCGTGCAATTAGAAAACTAAGGTTAGATGTCAGTCAGAACGGACAATAACACACTGCGCATTGTGACACATAATAAAAACATATGTTTATCTACTCTCGCCTAAAACACTCCGTTAATGCTTATTGTTCCGACTAAAGATAATGCTAAAGTTTCTAATCTAAGTATCTTCAAAGTTTAGAGTTTAAATAATATCACACGAGTAGATAGGTACATCATTAGCACCGCCGAGCCAGTATTCGCGAGTGTGTCGGCCATGTTGCGCGTGAGTGTCGTGGCGGTGTCGCTGCTGCTAGCGTGCGGCGGCGCAGAAGGTGTTTACTTCTAACAATCACTTTCTAGTCTAGTATCAATGGAGTGCTTTTGGTTTAATACATTTTAGAAAAAAAATTGTTTTATCATCTTAATGTCTTCATAATGCTTACACTATCTGAAATATATAAACCCAAAGCACTTCTGTAACTTCATTTGTATTTTGTCCTTCATTTACCGCTTAGTAGTATTAACCATCGAGTTTGTGAATGCCTGACTAACAGAAGCATTCACGAATTCGAGTAGAATTAGGTTTAACAATGGGGTGGTGGTGTAGATCCGGTGGAAGGTCCAGCGGGTATTTCGGGCGAGCCAAATGCTGTGATGACGGGATCTCTGGGTCAGCCGATGTATGTGCGATGCCTGGCCTACGGCTGGCCTACTCCAGCGATCTATTGGTACCGCGGTCTCACTGGCGACATGGTACCATACAGCAGTTCACTATATGAAGCAAGAGATAGCACGCTATTGATTCGCGCCCTGACTCTCGAAACATTGGGAGAATACGCTTGCCAAGCGTATAATGGAATTGGAAAAGCTGCATCGTGGAGTGTGGTGGTGCGGGCATGGGCTCCTGAAGGCGTTTCCTACGATAGCCCCTACTTAGTACCACGAGATGAACTGATCGTAGTGACCCCACGAGTGCAAACTACTGTGACATCTTCTACGCAAACGCCACAAACTGAGTTACCCGTGTACACTGGTAAGATAAAGAAAACTGTTCATTTATTTTCTCTCATATAAACAAATAAATCAGTGTTGCATGTTGCTTTGTTTATTTTGCATGGTATTTGTTGCACGGTAAAGGTATTTCATATTTAGTTTTCGTATTACTACTACTATCGAGAAATTATGTAAGTAATTATTTACGCTAAGTATATAAATTTATTTTTGATTGAAAACCATCGGCCTGGGTTCAAATACCAACTCAGTCAGTTCGGGCAACATACTTTTCTAAGTTGGTTCGGGTCGGGGTGTACAAAAGTATACCTGCTAATATTTTTTATGTTTTTTCATTTAAAATGCTCAATGATTCTTAAATAACTGAAAAAATGAGCTAAATAAAAATCACCCGACCAGGACACGAACCTGGGACCTCTCGTTTGCCGGACGAGTGCTCTTCCACTGAGCTACCGGGGCCTGGCGGTACGCATCGAAATTACTTAGCACATTTTTGTTTTTACATTATATTGCTAACGTAGCTTCATCTAATTAGCTTTGCAGCTAAGACCACCCGAGGCCAATTCAAAATTTTCAGAAATTGTGAATCCCAGTTAAAGTGAAGCATTGCAATGTTTAATAATATTTATTTGTTTTTGCATTTAAAATACTCAATTACTCTTAAATAAATAAAAAAATGTGCTAAATAAAAATCTCCCGACAGTTTTTAAGTATAGGTACCTAGTATGGTCTTTATATTAAAAGTTTATTTGAGCATACTTTATTTGATGTTGTATCAGTTTGGGTAATTTATTTATCTAGTCTTAATTATCCTTCCATCAAATGACTCAAAAGAATTTAATAACTCTAAGGACAAAATAATTCCAAAATCCTATCTAAGTTCACAAATGGCTTATTCAGGATATCCGTATCAAAAACTTAGTTGGTTAGTTCCTTGCTTCGTACCACTGATATCGCTTAAGTTCCCGGTAAAGATAATGATTTATGGCTCAATACAAAGTTTTATGTAAATGGACTACCTATAGATATTTGATCCATTATAAATGTGCGAATTGAGATCTCTCGCTGGAACTGCCCTAGTATTGTGCGAAACAGAAGATTGCAATGGGTAGAGACTCCTTACACTTTTTTCTACTAGAGGGTAATAGTGTTTTATCAGCTTAACAATAGTTACGCCCTCCATGCCACTAGCACTTAAAATATGTTAAGTATTTAACTTAATTCGAATTGAGTTTTGTCTGATCAATTTAACTATCCATTTGAATTATCGATAACCCTCAGTATCGGTAATTGCGTAAGAAATCTTACAAGCTAGAGATTACAGACCTTTGATGTATTAAATTATGATATGTCCAGTTTAATTTGTCTAATTACTAAAGCACAATTTGTCAATAGATTCTAACTTCAGTTTACAAAAATCTTTCAGTACCGGTTTCAACTCGCATTGCCTCGGATGTAAGCACTGTAGCAGCTGGTTCTGAACTAAACCTGCCATGCGAAGTAGACGGCTACCCGTACCCCGTGGTGCACTGGACCAAGGATGGAGTAGTGCTGGAGCCGAATGACACACAACGCGTGCAAGTCACAGGTACCTATATCCAGGGTTACGTCTTACAAAATAAGTTTTTAAAAGAAACAACGAGGTTTATTCCACAGCTTGGTATACAGGGTTAATTTAAATCAGCGCATCACCTCTTGCAAGCGGCCTCTCTACATCAAACCTAACAGCAGTTTATTATTGGAGCATCGTCGTAAGGTTGCTTGTTTGACAGTATTTTATCGGCTACATTTTGGTGAGTGTGCGAGTGCTCTTTTTGACCAAATTGAACCCACCCCTTTTTACCACCGGACTACCAGACGCAGACAGAACTTCCATCCCTATGTAGTGGATTTACCAAGAAGTCGAACAAAACGCTTCGATGGTTCCTTTTTGGTACGGATTGCCAAGGAGTGGAACAATCTGCCTGCGTCTGTTTTTCCTGACCACTACAGTCCTGGAACTTTTAAGTGTCGAGTGAATAGGTTTCTCGTGGATGGACGTGTAACACCATAGTCTTCATGCGCACTTTCCATCAGGTGGCATGGAAGACAAACGTCCTATCCTTACAATATAAAAAAAAAAAGTTGTTCTACGACGTTTTACAAATCTTGATATCGCAAAAAGAAAAATAAAAGTGAAATAAATGTTGTCTGCCCGCTGCACGTAGCGATATTTTGGGCCATATTGTTGGGATCGATGTGGAGAGGCAGCTTGCAAAACTAATTAAAATTGCGCTAATTAAAATTAAAATTAATCATGTACTCGTATAATATTGAGACAAGAAACTTACAACGAGATATTTTAACAAAAATCAAACTTATATAGCTGTATTTATATACCACTCGTTCTTAATTTGTTATTTCGTAATTGATACCTATATGTTTAACTTGACTGCGATACATTGAAAATACTTTATCTAATAGTTTATAGGACTTTGTAGGAGAATCATGGTGATAAACTGTCATTGCTTTTTTTAAGATACGTAAAACCTTCAAGCCTGCGTTTATAACAATGTTAAACTATCTCATTTGAGATGTGCCCAGGTTGGTGTATTATAATAACTATGCTTCTATCCAACAGACGCGAGGCTCACAATCTCAGCGGTGACATCTAATGACAGTGGAGTGTACGGCTGCCATGCCAGGAACTCTTACAGCTCACATTATTCTACGGTGCAGATAGAAGTCAGAGGTCAGTAGAACCCAAATTTAAAACACGACTCGGTACCTTGAGTACAATTTGGCTTCATAGTAGCCACCAAAAATATGTATTTAAAAGGTTAAACTTTTTTGGGTAATTTTTGTGTGGTGGCGTCCTTCGACTGGATGCCTTAAGAATCAACAAAGGTAATTTATAACCCATTCGCGTAAATTGCTACCAAATTCGGTTACTAGCCAAGAATGACTGAAAAAAATATGCTAAATAATATCATCTGGTCAGGTAATATTTTTTTTTATTATTAAATGCAAAAACTGAAAAATATTACTAGCCAATAAAGATCTGTATGGCAACTCCACATGAAAAACCATGGGATCCATGAAAGGGATCTCTGTCTAATCATGGACGTAAAATAGCTACAATAATGACCTAAGGAGTATGAGTAATAGTAGATTATGCATCAAGGGGATAAAGCAGTGTATTATGTCACTGGCATCATATTGAATCCTGAGCGAAGTGAAGGATTCTGTAGATAATTCCCGAACGCAGTGAGGGAATTAAGATGTTAATTCCCGAACGAAGTGAGGGAATTATGGTAAGAATCCTGAATGAAGCGAGGGATTCAAGACTGCCCAAGACTAAGACACTGTTATCCCCGAGGAGCATACTCTACTTTATACACCACCTTTTAAGATAATTAGGTAATGAAACGCAGGAATTAAATCAAGTACTTAGGTATTTAATAATTTAGAAATTAAAGATAATATTAGATACAATTGACCAGTTATGTAAAGATAAAGTGATATTTCTATTTGGTATATTCATTGTTTTCTGTTGTCCTCAACATTGAATAAACAGTTCATAGGCTGCTAGGTTTCTTTGTAGCAGACAACTGTTGAAAATATACTAAAAGCAATGACTCCGAAATAATTTTCACAGCTTTTTTAGTTTTCCAAGCAAAGAAATCTTCGTAAAATTTCATGTACAAATGCTTCGATTTACACGGCAAAATATTATCGACGATACTATTTGCTTCATTTCTAATATCTTCTGGTGTTAAATCGTCACTCGAGCTCGACATATTTTATTTATTCGAATACTATTGAAATAAAAAATCTAAAATTTTCTTTTCAAAAACCGCGCAATTTTATTTCTTATTGTCTTTTTCAAAAGGCAAAAGAAACCGTCGCATACAGGTACTTTACGAGGGTTTTTAATTTTTCCTTGGTAGTCGTTCCAAATGCATTGTACACAAACTTATACAGCCAAATTTAAAGTCCATATATTTTTTAATTAGGCAAAGCAACTAGTCATACAGCCATGTCCATGTAGGTATTATTAAATTTCGCTCCAATTGACATTCCAAAATCAAATGACATTATAATCCTTAGGATTAAAGTTTTGTTTATTCCCTGTAAGATACCTTTTTTAATCTTAAGGGATTAATATCTTGTTTTAGGTGGAGTTTATCTCATACATAATGCGAATTTTAAACAAAGGTGGTGTATAAAGTTCTTTTATATAGTATGACTTATAATGATTAAAAAGCTGTATGGATAATGTGCACCCAAAGCATGTTGTATCGTTCCTCATGCACTGCCAGTCTATGTAGTTTTTTTTAATCAAAATAATTAAAAAATGATAAACGTAAGCTACGGCATACCTACACCTATTATAATTGAAAAATATCTTATTATAATTGAAACTTCTTCATCTGCTGTTGTTCAAATTTTCTCTGTTTTGATCCCAAATTCCAAACTACTGCATATACTTAATTTCTATCATTAAAATAAATGATTCATAAAATGCTTCCATGCTGGACTAGGAGCAAAGGAAAAACATAGAACTTGCCATCTGCTTCTCTTCCCGGGCATAGGTACGTACTGTAAAAGTCAGTTAAGGGACAAAGGATCTCCTGTCACTGCAATAGTCTCTCTTAATCATTATAATGCCTTAAAATTCGTCAAACGTGAAAATGGTTTTATATAACCTCTGTTGTTCTGCCTACCCCATAAGGCATACAGGCGTGAAGTTATATATTTTTCTATGTAAAATACTGCACATTATTTTCACATAAGTCGTGCCATCTCGCATTAAGCAAAGCAGAGCTAATAAAGTACAGTAAAATAAATAAAATGAAAAATGTTAATAAGCGAAGCCCAATCGTACCTATTATCTATTAGAAACTTAGCACTTATGTCCTTTATGATTTGTGATGAGCTATATGATCGAGTTTTTCGAGAAAAATAAATGAAAGTCTAAACCACTTAAAAAGATAAAGTACTTATTAGAAATATTGTTAAGAGATACTTATTTTCGTTTCAGGCATGTTCATCCCACCAACTTGCACGGACAATCAATACTTCGCTAAATGCGATCTCATCGTTAAGAGCAGATTCTGCGCGCACAAATACTATTCTAGGTAAGTTTCGGCAGAACAATAATAAAAAAAGAACATCATTTTTTATAATCCCCGAACAGTCGTGGTGCAACGAGTTATAATGATTATTATACAAGATGTTCTTTTTGATATCCCATAACTTTGAGGTTTTGTTCCTTACTAAAAAATAATACTTTTTGAAGAATATATGGTTCAAAAGTGCATACTTTCCAAGATATCATCAATCTTCTTATAATATTTTCATAAATTATCACCCTTGTAAAATCTCTTTAACATTCATTCAATATACGCGTGTCACTGAAGCCATACAATAATCAATAAAAACATTTTGAACGTTAAGGAACGTTGCATACAATGTACAACGCTAAACGTTGCGAACTGTACCTGTGCATAGTGATAAAAAAGGGATAGAAAATGTCACGTTTTCATAATTCGCATAAAGGTGTTTTATATAAGATTTTTAAAGTTTTTACTTAATTGAATTATTTTGTATGAAAAATAAAAACATAAAAAAATAAAAATTGAAAATTATTTACATGTTATTTGATTCTATTACATGGTCCCTAGAGTTACGAGAAATCAAGCGGAACACCTTGTATAGATATGAAAGTGATAAACATCCAGTCGCGGAAAGGCTTATTTCTTGTTTGATGCGGGGATCGAACCCTTTAAAGTCACTTAGCAGCGGCCTACGCTAAAGCGCCCAGAAGGACGACAAATATACAACGTGTAACATGATGAAGAGATTGTATGTTTGCTGATGTAGTTCCCTTAAGGGAATTGTATGTTTGCTGATGTAGTTTATAAGTAACAGTAACATAAATTTGCTAAACTTACGGTTCGGCCGAAAAACAAGTTCAAAGTCTAGATCAAAATATCTAAGTGTCAACCCTAAAACAGCTGTTAGCTTTTGATGAAATCTATTCGATAACAGATGGCGTGAAAATAAAGTAATAGATAACTAAGACAGATACCTACTACAAAGTTCAGCCGGTGCGGGAAAGGTCATAAGGTCACTGACTGCGGCTTCTTAGAGGGCCGCCAGACTGTTGAAAACACGTTGAAAACCAATGTTTCCAACCAAGGTTAAGGAAGGTTAAGTTGTTGTCAAACAATTCCGAGTCATCCACACTGTTACAAACGGTGGTTTCCAACAAGGAGACAAACAAGAACACAAGCCAAGGTCACGCCAGGCCACGCCCCTTAATCGTCAGTGTGCTCTGATCTCTCGCGTTGGCAACATCTTCGCGATGGCAGTTTTGTATGCAATTGAGGATACAAAGAAGGAAAGGTTGAAACGCAGGATAAAAAGCCTCAAAACTCGCGTCATTTCTAGTTATAGTTACATAGTAAAATATACAATAACAAGCGTACACACTGTCCTAAAAACAGACATACATCTACATAGATAACGCAAATGCATATCCTTTGCGTGTCCGAACCCTGACCAAGCGTCAAGGTTGGTCGCATCTAGATTTAATATGTTTTGTAATATGCGTGTATGTATGTCTGTTAGAAAATCGAGTCCACAATATCAATATCGTTCTTAATAATCGATTTCATGGGCGCTATCGGTGTCTCTGAATTTTTTTGTATTTTCCAGTAATAAATATCAGCTGTGACGTCACAATAGGTCTTAAAAATCGGCACGCTTGGTTCGAATACAAATCGTGGCACTTGCGTTGTCTATGTAGATGTATGTCTGTGATTCTAAACACCGCCGTTTCCAACCCGCCAAGGTCATGTAATTTGGTTGTCAACAGCCGTATTCACTGTTGGAAACACGTTGTAAACTAGCAAGGTCACCTTGGTTTGATGTTTTGTTTCCAACAGTGTATTTGGGCTTCTTTTGCAAAGTTTTAAACTGATAGCTCCTTATTTCTGCGAAAAGAGAAAACTTTTATATCTTTTGCATTATTATAGAACACGAGTATAAATGAATAAGTATTGTTTCTTCAAGTTCTGCCCCTAAAGCATAACCTCAAGCTGTCAGCAACAGCTTTAATGTGAGTGTTGATAGGAATGATTAAACAGTTTTTATCAACTCTCCGAATGGTAATATTTTCAAATACAGCAAAACAGAAAATATAAAGTAAAATCGAATAAAAATACATTGAATATTAAATTTCAACTTGCTTCTTCGCAATAATAACAAAAGAATCTTCTAATATCGTGATTAAAAAAATAACATTAGAAATCGTCTATAGTGGAATCGCCCATCTGTAGTTTATGACTACGCAGCAAGTAATAAAAAAGTTTCCATCTAATTGTATGTAGTCATAAAATGTAGATTAATCTTCAATTTTACTCACAGATATGATATTTTAATTAATTGAAATATTCAAAAAATATATATAATTTTGCGAAATTCACAAAATTGACACCCACTTATCATTCCTAATCTGCTAATAAAATATAATTGACTATTATAGGCGGACCCTGTATAACGTGTATTGGCGAATAGCGTTAGATAAGGAAATCAGTGACATATCAAACTCCTGACTATGAGTACTTATTCTTCTCTTTCCCACAGTTTCTGCTGCAAGTCTTGCGTGGAAGCTGGCCAGCTGAATCCACTGGAGCTGAGGATGCAAGCTGATCAATCGTGGCAATACAAGAAGAAGTAATCGTTTCGGTTCCTCTCCAGGAATCCTAAAGTTTAATGATGTTTAATTGAACCAAGTTAACTTATATAGAAATAAACTTTACGAAAAAAAACGGTGTAAAGTGACGTTTTTCACCACGGTACAAAAATAGTATTTTTCTGAATAAAATAAGGCGCATGAAAAGATGGATTGTCAATATTTTGATTTAATTATAAACGAAAGCCAATAGTAAGAAATATGTTTTTTTAGGTATATTTAATTGGCGGTATTTCTTATATTAGATGACGATAAAAAGGTTATTAATACTAATTGAACTAGCTTACCTTTTTTAATGTAGTTGATAGGAAGATTCGTTTTTTTCGGCTGACCGGTCAAGGACCTTGGTCCGTGTAAGAGGTTTTTCTTTTCATAAAATGCCGTCTGTTTCAAGATTTTTTACACTTACAGCAGGGAGAAGCAACGATCCCCTATGTGCACCTTTACTTAGTTCAAATGTTTATAGAAAAAGTAAGATTTTAAAATCAGTTTCTCGAATTAAAAAAATAATTTTATTATCTACTTTAGATTGCATCTAAAGGAACAATTGTAGTGCGAGTGCCATAGAACATAATTTTAGTTGGTAGGTGATGCGTCTTCATCATTCTATAGTTATTAAATGTTAGTTGTTGCAATTGTATCTAACAATTTAACTGCGCCTAAATACCCATTGATTTTTAGGTTTAGTTAGCCAAGAAAATATAGATTTATGTAAATAAAACGTTATAGGATCTTCATCTGTGATGAAGATTATAAAATAATTAAAATAATCTTAATTATTCTGCTTCCGTTATGTGAAAACGCAATTTTTATTACTTAGGCTCATAAACATAAAAAGAGTTAGTAACTTTTAGTGGGATAAGCAATCACTATTTATTGATAAGCGGTAGTTAGTATTTACCTACTAAGGCTAAAGCGAGGTTACGATTTAGAAATAACTGTTCAGTCATAATAAGATCAATAAAGTGTTATTTTTGTAATTTGTAAAATGATGATGTAAATAGACAAACTATTGAACAAAATAAATCTTCGAAGATTATATAAGTTTCTTATTTCGACCCCTAACCATGTTTCTAATGCAATAATAAGGGTGACTTTGATCACGTTAAGTTTGACACGCAATTTCTGAGACTTGCTTTACCTGCGTCACAGTCCGAAGTTATCGAAAAATATTTGACAAGGATGTCTAAAAAGTATACTATACCCGGCGTGGCGAACCTTGATCCCTATGACACCAACATAACCTTGTAGTGCCGTCACCATTACATTAGAATCATATTGGAGGCTTCTAAAAATGGCATTTATTTATTATACGTAGCTAAGTATGTTCCAATAAAATGATATTCCCTTGGAATTATAACAATTCAAAACATTTGCGAGAAATTATCTCAATCACACTTTACGTTTACGTTCTGTAAAAGTTGCTTTGAAACGCTACGAAGTAACTTTTGCAGAACGTAAACGTAAAGTGTGATTGAGATAATTTCTTGCAAATGTTATGAATTGTTATAATTCCAACGGAATATCATTTTATATATTACATTTTATACGTAAAATAAATAAATGCCATTTTCAGAAGCCTCTAATACGATTCTAATATAACGGTGACGGAACTACAAGGTTATGTTGTGGAAATTACTGTCAGTGTCATAGGGATCAAGGTTCGCCGCGCCGGGTATACGTAGTATATTAGGCAAATGTTACCGCTCCGGCGGTGATGTGTTCCAGCAATATTTAATAAAGAGCCAATTCTTTAACAAACCTGTGTGCTTTCATTTTTGACCCCATCTTCATGAACCATCAGGTGAGATTGCGGAGAAACGCGGGCTTAGTCATTAATAAAATAAATAATGAAGTAAGTACCTATATTAATAAGGAATTATCTATTTTTTGTTATAAACTTTAGGTTAGTACCTATTTTATACATGTCAGAGCGCGGAAATACATTAAAACAGAAAAAAGGCCGAATGTAATTTCATTAGACCTACCTATTTCCATTTTGTCTTTCTAATACATGGGCTTGTTCTTTTTCTATGTCTCGTCCGTAACGTAACCACTTAGGTAGGTATCTAATTTGTTGTTTTATTTTCACAATGCAGTCGCATAGTTTACCAAACTCAACCAGGATCTGATCCGATCAACAGCACAGCTGTGTGGCTAGTTCCTTGTCATCCTCGAAATTGTCGACGGCTGCGACGCGTGGTACCTGCCTGCTATTATAGGTAGTGGCGTTGTACTGTGCAATCGACACAGCAGGAAGCTTTGTAGTTACCAGAAGGATATGATTATGGAGTTGGAACTGTTTGGCAAGTCAAAGTTGTTTGTTGTTTGTTTTTTTTTTGTTTCATACTTTTTCAGAAAGATTTTTCCTCGAAGTAGACTTTTGACCCAAGCCAGTGACTCATTTGAATCTGCATAGGATAATATATCTTGACGTATTGTGGAAATATCAGGCGGTATTACAGATTTTTATCAAATCTATACAGATAGTATTCCTGCAGTGGTCCTAAAACACTGCGCAGCTGAGTTGTCTCCCGTTTTGACGCGTCTCTATCGATTTTCTTTGGAATCCGGTAAGGTCCCCAAATCCTGGAAGCTTGCTAACGTACAGTCAGTACCGAAGAAGGGAAGCCGTGCCGATCCTGTCAATTATCGATAAATTTCAATCACCTCCATACTTTTCAAAGTCATGGAACGTGTATTGAACAGTCGACTCATGGCATACCTCGAGACCAACGAGCTTCTAAGCGATAGTCAATATAGTTTCCGCAACGGACGCTCAACCGGCGAACTTCTCGTGTATGCCACTCACTTATGGAGTGAGGCCTTGGAGGGTCATGGTGAAGCAATAGCTGTATCCTTAGACATTTCCAGGGCCTTTGACAGCGTCTGACATGATGGTCTCATAGGTAAGCTTCCAGCATACCGATTACCGATTGGGCTCTGCGACTGGATATCTGATTTTATCTGATTTATATCTGATTTCTCCGATCAAATGGCAATTACTGCCGGGGTACCTCAGGGATCTGTTCTCTCTGCAACATTATTCCATTGAATTTGTTGCAGAGAGAACAGATCCATTTGAATCACAGAGAGAACAGACGCATTGAATTTGACCAAATTCGACTCACCCCAATTAGATACTTTCCGTAAGGTCAAATCAACGCGCTCAATCATTGACTTTCTTAAACTCTGGATTTCACGGGGGCTCGCTCGCGCATTGGATAGTATCTCTCTAAAACAGTGCTGTCATCAGCATAACCAATAATGACCGGTGTTAAAAGGTCCAAAACTCAGGCGTGTCTATTCTCCGCAAAAAAGAGCATGCATGGAGTACCTATTGCAGTCATCTTTGGGATGGTTCAGTCAAATATCACCTAGAAGCGCTGAACTCGGTTGACTGAAGAGCCCGTAAACTAATAAACAACGTCGACCTTACAACCAAAACTTAGAGCATTGTCGTAAGGTTGTTTAACTAGGGCTTTTACCATCGGACTCCTAGACGCAGACAGAACTTCCATCTTCCTTTTCGATACGGTTCTCCAAGGTTTGGAATGAACTGCCTGCGTATATTTTCCCTGACCGGTTTAGTCCTAGTACTTCTAAGCGTCGAGTGAATAGGTTTCTCATGGATGGACGTTCACTTAACATCAGGTGTCATGGAAGACAAACGTCGCATATGGATATGGACTTTATAAAAAAGACCAAGGCTATTCATATAGGTAGTATATTTTTTTGTTTACAGGGTTATTTTTTATTGGACCCGCATCTATTTAGGGGTTATATAGTGAGTTATTTTACAGTACTTAAGTGACTTTTACAGGAGACGCATTTTATTTGTAAAGTTTTGGTTTAACTTTGGAAGAGAATAGTGCTTGTATGACATGCACTCCTCTGATGTTATTTTAGGTTTTTAGGTTTCATATAAGGAAATCGTTAATCATTTACATGATAACGGCAAAAACTTTATCACTAAAAGAAGTAAAAAATAGGCGTCTAAGTATAGTACAGATCGTTTACTATACTTATTGTTTGCATAATTGCATATTGTTTGGGCTATCCAACAAGGTTTAATACTTAGACATGAACTATTTGAGGGTAAATGCTGCTTGCAAAATGTAGGGACAGTCTTGGAAATAATGAGGTTGTTATGAAAATAAAGTTTCCAAGAGGCAGATCGCCTTTTTCAACCGATTCCAAAAAAAGGAGGAGGTTCTCAAATCGTCTGTATGTTTTTAAGCTATTGCATAGCTTCTAGCGCGGGCCTTGAGCGAGGGGACCGAATCCAGAAATCCCGTAACGAAAAAACCTTACACCCCCCACTCCGACTGGCACAGCGGTGATACTTTGATTTCATAACTTTACATGCGGGCTTTAATAAACAATCAGCGCCATCTACTAGGAACTTGTGGAACTTCATATTAGATCAAACATTACTGCATTAATAAAATAAATAAATAATTATAATTGCATAAGTTTATAAAAAAAAATGCTATGAAATAGCTTTACCGCGGCAGTCTCCGAGTGCCACAAGTCTTGTGAACCGATTTTGATGATTCTTAAATCATGTGATAGAGGATGCTTCACAGTTGGTTCCATATAAATTTCATCGAAATCGATTGAGTACTTCATGATTTTTTTAAATATGTATGAATACGGAGATCTTTTACCTTGACGACCAAAGTTTTGACGTGAAGTCAGTTTTTTTATGCTCTGCATTCGTTGGTTTTCTATGGCATGAAATGACGTATAATAATGGGGGAATAGATCTGCCGTAAGATATTCCAAGGCATCTTGTAATTGCACAATTGGCGACTCATCCTCTTTGTTCAAGTCCAGTCTCTGTATAGAACCAGTCTAACTAAGCCACCAGTAAATACTATGGAATAAATCGGGCAGTCTACCGCTTGGATAACGTCGCGTGAGTTCTTGACGTGCTGTTCGGGATTCTCTTTCTCTAAACCCGTAACACGTCATGATTGGGTCAATTTAAACAAGTCGATTTTTTTTTATAAAGCACTAATAAAATAAACTTCGTTATTTTTTCATGCCACCAATATGATAAAACTGTCCACCAAAATTTTAAAACTTCGGTATCTACCTACCAAATTACTAATTGAGAAAAAATCTTCATAAAAAAGGTACAGATATTACATACATACATACATAACCTCACGCCTGTCTCCCTTTGGGGTAGGCAGAGACAAGGGAACAGATATATTGAATGTAGGAAATCTTTGTTATAATAAGGTTTCAAGTGATAAGAGCTTTAGTTACTTTAATTATTTTTAGAAGTGAAAGTGAGTAAAATATGGGATACCATCAGTTGAATTCCACCAAAATGAAAAAGCATTCACCATAATGATAAAAATGTACACCAAAATGAGATTCAAACCACCGTGGTGACATTTCTAATCATTATGGTGAAAAATCCAACACAATGACAAAATTTTTCCCACCAAATTCATCAAAATGAGAACACCAGAATGAGGTTCCAGACAAATTTATTGCTTTGATTATTTTTGTTTTACTATCCCTTTTCGGTGTTGTAATTTGTTACATTTTCTTGTTTTCTCTATATTTTTTTTATCAATTTCTTAACATTTCTTAACAACTCACCGAATTATTTAACTACATATCTTTCTGTTTCGCTACCCGTAAAAAAGATATCAGAAATCCCAGTAGGTAAGGCCATTATCTCCAACAGATGGTTTCCATACTCGAATCAACATATTTTCTGTGCAGCAACGTCATATTCTGGTGCAGGCTTTAAGTTTCCACTTATGATACCACCTCCTGGCTATTTTTCTTATATACCTACCTTTTACTGACTTATATTTTTACATAGATTTACATGATTTGTATTTTTCCTTTTTGTAACTTTCTTGGCCTTTTAATTAATCTTAAATACTTTTCGAACTTGTTATACTAATTATATTTTTACTACCTGTTGGCCGCGACTTCGTCCGCGTGGGTACTGGCTATCGGATATAATAGATATGTAATAGATAAGCTTTAGAATGAAGTGAATGCATATTTTTAGTTATTTTTGTAATAATTTAATATTTAATCCCACTTTTGGTTGATTCTGATGGCGGGCAAAGTAATGTGGATTTCTAGCCAACATTGCCCACATTGATTTTTGACGCAAAAATCTAATTTATCTACATTCTAATAAAACCCACTTCAAGGATTTGAGTAATGATGGCATTTGCTGCAGAAATCTAACCATTTTCTTTAAATCTCACATAGCAAACCGAATGGGCAATGTTACCAAAGGATATTTTCACTTTTCCATACAAACCTAAATTCACGATTTCTGAATGCTTGGGTTGTCACATTTGAATAAAATCCCTAAAATGTTTTATTTTTATACGTGTTATGAAAAAAAGAACTCATTTAAAAAAAACAAGTAAAACAAGTTTAGTAACTTTTGTAGTTCTATAGATCAGACAGCTGGGCATTCCGCTCTTGAATATATGACTTCGAGAATTTTTCTTCAAGTATTCATGAACCAACTTTAGGTCTATCTTAGTAAGTGGGGAGAAAAAATCACCAGATACTTGCTAAACTTTAAAATTTTTATTTCTTTGTGTTTCGAATGCCTCGCATGCATGTCTCAACATGACCTCGGAGTAATTTTTATATATTCTAGACCCTAATTGTACGTCTAAGTTTCCTCTATCAAATTCTGGATTTAATTTTCTTTTTCTGAAATATAAACAAAATAGATACAATAAAAATTATGGGCCAGCTAGGTACCTAACAAAAAAACGAACAGTCAGGAGAAAATCTGTTTCTTTATTTATCAATTTTTTTTTGTTAAACTAATCAATTATTTATTTCACCTCAATTATTTTAATTTATTTGTTTACTAAGAAAGACATGCCAAAAGCATTTAATATTGGCTCCACGCCCGGGACTTGGTTCACTTGGAATATGAAACTCAGGTACCTTTTACATAGTAGTTCCAGGAAATACTTCCTTCATCCATACTCGCATTCATGACTTCCCTTTTTACAATAAGTTACCAACTCTTAGTAATCTAATTGACCGAATGTAAGTAGTAAGTTTATTAATTATCTATACTAATATTACAAATCTAAAGAGTTTGTTTGTTTGTTTGAACGCGTCAATCTTAGAAACTACGAGTCCAAATTGAAAAAATCTTTTTGTGTTGAATAGTCCGTTTATTGAGGGAAGGCTGCAAGCTATAAAACATTATGATGTGACCAGAAGGAGCGAAAAAACCATTTTAAAAGTTTCCGATACGTACGCTACATAAACAGTAAATGATAGGCCAATATAATTTAACGAAAGCAAAGCCGCGGGCAGAGCTAGTATATTATACAGTGTGTAAATTGTGACAGCCCTAGGCTTTTTTAGTCAGCGGGCAATGTTGGCTTTCAAAGGTTGGAACATTTCAGGGTAACATTGCCCATCATCATATCTTTTAATTAAAACAATATTCAGTATTGAAACCATTACCAAATCACTTAGCACATTGTCTTTTATAACGTACAATGAAAGAAACTTACCTGAGTCTTCCCCATCATACACAATTCACTTTTATAATTCCACAATTTTTTGCCCGCAAAAACACTGTCCTCGTTTGACACGCTCCAACAAATTACTGAGTGAACTTTACGACAAACATCTTACACGGTGATGCTATAATTATAGTGTATTTTCTAATATCGTAATAAATTTTACCTTATTACTGATACATTTTCACACCTTAACGGAATAGTTTAAAAATTGCGTTTCGGGCAAAGATACCCTAGGAGGCAAAGTTGGCATATTTCACGGTATGTATGCCTCTCGTATGTGGCGCCGCCGCCCCTCCAGCAGTCTCATCAATATCCTCCTTGAAGTTCAAACTTACTTACACTATTCTAAATTTCGTCAAAATCGATTCAGTAGTTAAGCTGTGAAAGCGTTACTGATAGAGAAACAGACAGAGTTACTTTAAAAACTGTTACAACAAAGCTAGGTGAAACTGTGAAACTGTGATCTGCAGTTTCACCTAGGTATTTTGAAAAAGACCTACAAAAAATAAAATTGAAAAAGTACCTAAACAAAAAGTAAATATCAAACAGGAATACTTACGAAAGGCACACATAAAAGTAACTGGGGTCATGCTCGTTTGTCTTACCTACAATTACCAACATTCTATTACTACTAGCGCTATGCGCCGGCCATTACTGGAACTTTTTTTGTTGCTGCGTTTGAAATCGATATACATACATATCTATAGTACCAGGTATCGTATCAGGCAGCGTACCTATTCAACCAATCAAGTTTTTGCGCTCGTTTCATTTGCTTATTTTGCTGTGTATGTTTTGTCTCTGAATTCTTTTGTTAGTGTTTTCTGCAAAGTATGTTTAGTAGAGTATTCACTCCTCGCATCCTTACGATCTCGAACCGAAGATTATACTTTTGTGAAGTGATATTTTTACATAAAATACTGACTTTCTAGTGAGATAGTGAGTTAAGAAAAGGAGTTGCATTGATTTTGAATGACTGGTGCAAGGAGATGAACAATTTGTTGTGCGGCAAAAGCAATGAGTTTGACGAAGACGACCCGAACAAATCTATGGCATGTTATTATTATATCAAAAACAAATATAAAAATAAAAAATGAAGTAAGAAAAAATAAATAATTGTCTTAGATGCATATTTTTATTACTTACTCCCAACTCCCATAGCATCATGCTTTGTGCAGTTTGTTTCATCTTATTAGTACTGCGCAGTTTTAATTTGACTCGTTAATTATGTAATTAAACGAATCAAATTAAAATTGATAAATTATATTAAATTTGAAATTGAATAAATTAATCTTAATATTTGAAAGTGACGCGGTAAGGCAGGGCTGTATTCTAGTGTTGCTTTGGTCAAAAAATACTGTATGGCGCTAAAGTGCAAAAACCGCGAGACGGTCCTCTATACTTTAGTACTTCATCTATACAAAATAAACGCCAAAGTGTATATATATCCCTTAAACGTAAGAAATTGTAAAAAGGCTTTAATATTATATTATGTAACAAGTGAGTGAAGTTGCTAATTACAGTCGAGGCTTAATAATGAGCCGAGACTGTAATTAGCAACGCTCACGAGTTACATACGACGTTTTTCAACACACTTGTGAGTAAAAGACAGACATACGTGATCATAAAATAACAAACACACTTGATAACAAAGCTGTGAATTGTGATTGAAAAATGGCGCCGAACCTCGCGCATGCGCGTAGGTTTTTTTTTTCCGTCAAATGTGTCAATGTCTGTATAGCATATACAGCCTATTTTAAGTGAAAATGTTTAATTTGGAGTGGTAAATGCAAATATTTTAATATTTTATGACAAATGATTGTAAATTGTGAATAATTTGTTTAATACACAAATTTATTTTACTAATATAAGGCGCAAACATTTAAAAATGTATATGGATTTGAAGTGGTATAAAACCTCTTTGTTGTTTCTGAAAATATTTAGTGTATAACCCGGACCAATAAAATATGCTCTGTTTTCTCGCATGTTATTTGCACAAAGGTACAATTCAACTTTGTAGGATTCATTATATTATGCACTAGGGTATAATATATTATGCACGCGTGACTTATAGCCCAGTTTATAGTTCTAAACTCAATAGAATAACGCTCACTTTACGAGCAAGTGTGTTGAAAAAACAGTTCTCCAGGAATTGTCGTACGATGAAACCGAGATGCTACTGGCTGTCATAAGTTAATTTTTGATAATGTTTGCATAAATGTGTAATTATAAATGAAATAATTATGTAGGTAAATCTCTTAAATTTAAAATTGTCACAATTTCCTATTTTATTTTTATTTCTTAAGAATATTTAAATAGATTCTACTATGTTTGTATAAGTATAAGATCCATATTTTATTTTATTTTATTGAAGTTATATGTAATTTGAATGATTTTTAAATTTTATTTTAGCACGCTCCAGCCTGAAAAACAGGATTATCCTAGTTCAGGCACCAATGTTCTATCCTTCCTTGTATATTTAAACCAATATTTGTAATTTATGCTTTTCTGAAATTAACATTTTTATTTTATTTTATTTATGATTGGGGTATATATGTATAAGGGTAGGTTTATAGGTAGGTAGGTATATTACATAGACTGTGCCCGCGACTTCGTCTGCATTGAATAAGTATTTCGAGTAAGTTATTTTTTTCTCCAAAGTCCTATCTATCTTTAAAAACAAAAATAAAAATGAAGAATCTTCACCGTTCTTTTTCCTGAGTTATACATGTTATATGGATATTAGGAGTCCGAACCACAAACATAAATATCTATCTATTTCATTACAAAGGCACATTGCGTTATAAACAAATTGCTAGTGCCTTGAATTAGTTTTTTAATTCACACAATATCTTCATTAATTATAGCTTATAAATGTTATCCTAGGTAAAGCTATATTACTGCAAAGTTTCATAAAAATCCATTCGGTAATTTTTGCGTGAAAGAGTAGTAAAAATCCATCCATCCAGCCATTAGGTATCAGTGTATATAATGTACCTACCTATATGTTTGGCTGTTTTTCACGGTCTAACAGCTTAGCCAATGTTAATGTGATTTGGTAGGTATGGTAGTTCATAAGTCCTGTGTTAACACAAATGCTACTTTTGTTCCGAAGAAATCTACGGTTTCTGACTTCCAAGATCACGAAATAAAGAAAACCTAAACGATATTGAGTTCCATTATTTTAAGTTTAACTTTATTACAATACAATATATCTCTGTATGTACCTACCTACCTACATTATATCGCGCAAGAAGGCCTTATAAAAGTAGGTAAAGTAGGTAAACCGAAGTTACCTAATAAAAAAAACTCAATAACGGAAAATAAAATACCTTCCATTCTAAATGAACCTATATTTGATGATAACTAATCTAAACTAAATAATTAAGCAAAATTCCTAAAAACTATCTACGAATGACTAATCCTACGTAACAGTATCATAAAATAACCTATGGTCACAACGTACAATATCACATAATTATACTACCTCTACTTTAAAATTAAAATCTATACCTGCGACTTATAGAAATAAAACTAAATAAATCTACCTTAAACTGTACTTAGTAAAAACTAAAAGGAATAAAAAGGCCGCATTGAAAAGCACGGCTTAGAATCGCAAGTAAGTAGCAGTTAAAACTTACAATTTAACACGTTCGCTGACAGTACGTCGTTAGACGGGAAATTAAAATCATGCATTACTGCAGTACGTCAAGTGACGGGATATTGTTTTTGAGGGATACCGACACTACGTCGTTCGACGAGAAGTTTTGATATAAGTAATAAAGAGATTAGTACCCACTGTCGTATTATGAAGAACTCATATTTTATACTGCCGTAACACAAGTATTTTATGTTAAGTTTTTAACTGCCATCTCAGTCGCGCACACACACACACGCAAACCGCTCACACATAAGTACTACGTCGACCGGCGTGAGCGCGCGCGTAGTTTCTAGAACAATTAGTGCGCCCGGTGCTATTCTGTGAACACCATGTATTTACGCCACTCCAAACGTAAGTAAATTTTACGAAACATAGAGTTTGCTTCTTATTTGTTGTATGATTGTGACGATTAGTGTGCATTTTTACAATTTTGTTATATTTTAGTACTTAGTTATTTCTGTACCTATTATAAATAATGTGAATTCATTGAGTGACTAGTTAAAATAATATTATTATTGAAAGGTTATAAACGTGAAATTTACCTCTCAATAACTTTTGTTATTGTTGTAGACGTCTGGAAAACAATCCGAGAAACGTCCAAGAATACGTTTGTTTGATGACTTCTCATATAACTCCGAAACGGAGCCAGATCCCGATCCTTTCGAGGACAATGATGGTGATTTTGGTTCTGACACCAACTATGAACCACAAAAAATAAACGAAGATGGCGGCGCCTCTAGTTCGTCAGAAGAGTTATTTATTTGAGGATTCGACGCACGTCTGGAGGCCCCGTCGCTTCATCAGATACAATCTAACGTTTCAAATGAAAGTTATGATTTTGAACGGGACGATAGATCTACTGAACATACTGAACCTATATCAGAATCAAGGGAACACTCCCCGTCCCTCCTTACAGCTGAGGCCGATAATGATGTAGATTCAGCACGAGAGCAGACTCGCCAAAGATCCCCAGATCTAGAAGAACAGCCGTAGGCACATACAATATGAAATTCCTGATTTTGAATTCGATGCAGATTCACAAGGCATAAAATTCGAGATTAGCTCTCAGACTAGCGTTGAGCAAGTTTTCAATAAAGTTTTTCCGAAAGAATTAATTGTGTATGTTGTTCAGTGTACCAATAAATATGGCACAGCTTTGTGCAATTCAAATAAACCATCTACGAGACATTTCCGCTTTCAAAATTTTCGCCATACTACCGTTAAAGAAATGAAAAAGTTTCGTGGTCTTTCATTATTGCTCTCGACGTAGTGTCGCATTTAGACAGACAAACTGAGTTCAATTTGGCGCTACGTCGAGGGACGTTCACGTTGTACGACGTAGTGTCGTATTTAAGCAGACAAACACCGGGGCACCATGTCACTACGTCGTGACACGTTTATCATTTAGTATGGAAAATTCATATTGTGGGATTCAAGTAAGTGGTTACTGTCAGTGAACGTGTTAATAAGAACGAACGCTCGCCACTTGACACGTTCAAATCAAATTTCAAAAAACCGTCCTTATGTTATACGCACCACGCGTGTGTTACGAAGGTCGCAAGCCAAATTCAACCTTTCAGCACTACATTCACAGCATAACTTAGAACTTAGTGAACTGCGTGTGACGTAACCTACGACAACCTTATTATTTGCGGATGGTACATTACTCGAGTCTAGGGATCGAACCGCAAAATTAAGTTTTTTTTTCATTTTTTATACTTTTCCGGGATAAAAAGTATCCAGTATGGTGCCCAGGACATTATAGAATAATTACATATACCAAGTTTAATCATAACTGAATATATAGTTTTTGCGTGATGCCTGAACAAACAGACAGACAGACAAAAAATGTTTTAATCACATTTTTGGGTTCGGTGTCGGTCTAGTAACACCATTTATTTTTTTGATATTTTCAATGTACAGAATTTTTACTCTACAGATTTATTATAAGTATAGATTTGTGTATTGGATATTTTTGTAACAGATTCATCACCAGTCAAGTCAACCAATAATAACTGTTGGTGAATCTTATGTTATAAAATGAGAGATTAGGACCAATTCTTTAAAAAGGCGTTGTGCAGCAAATGTAACTAAAGAACTCAGCGCTTGTTGTCCATGCGGGAGCATGCTCGTCTAACTAGAGCTAATGAAACTGAAGAAGAGCGGGAAAACAAACTAGTTCAGATACGACAGGCTGCAGCAAATAGACGAAAAGTAGATGCCAAAAATTTTTGCAAAAGGTTAATGTTATGTCACCTTAAAATGAGTGAAATCCCTGGAAGACATGGTTTTATGTGATATTGACTCAAAAAATAACTAAATCAATATCACGATGACAGAGCCTCATCCAAAATTACTAGAATGAGAAATGTGCCTTTGCATAAGATTAAAATAAATGATAAATGAAGTGAAGAAAAAACCGTATCAAAATCGATTTGGCCAAACGTGAGGTAATTGCGGAAAAACTACATACATACGGATCAAACTGAGAACTTCCTTTTTTGAAGTCGGTTAATCAAATGAAGAACCATCAACGCCATCCATAATTGGCGCAGTAATCGCGACACAAACATACAGACGTATTGAAAACCTTGTAGTGTGTGACGCACCTCCTCGTTATGTATTGTGTTTTAATAGTAATATACTGTGTACTTTCAACATTAAAATACGTGTCTTATTTGGCTCCCTCGTCCCACATTGCATGGCGACCCTGCCAGTGCTGCTTTGCGGCAGCGCTGCGCGGATGGAACAAAGAAACTTTTAATGCAAACATTAAAAACATTAGTGTCTTCAAAATTTCCTACCCTTAAAGACTAAGATCTCACTGGCGCAAACACTCATTCAACCCATCATTGACTACGCAGATGCCTGTTGTCTAGATGCCACAAAAAATATTTTAAATAAATTGGAATGCTTGCAGAATTTGTGTATACGTTTTATTTTCGGGTTGAAAAAGTTCGACCATGTTACCGAATTTCGTAAAAAACTACAGTGGCTCCCGATCCGTTTACGTAGAAATACCCGTATCCTCTGTCTTCTTTTTAATGTACTGTATAACCCATCCTCCCCTGTTTATTTATGTGAGTGGTTCACTTTTTCTAATTCTAAACATGCGCTTTGTAGAGCACATAAGCGTATACTCCTAGTAATGAAGTCACATGGAACTGATTTCTTTGCATATTCGTTTACTGTCCATGCTGTCAGATTTTGGAATTCCTTACCCTACGAAATCCGTGAGTCGAAATCACTACATATTTTTAAAAGAAGAGTTAGAGAACATCAATCAATATATATAAAACTGTTCCGTTACTGACTGAGTGACTGAGGTACTGAGTGACTGACAGACAACGTACAGCCGTAACTACTGGGCGTAGAGATCTAAAGAATGTAGGGATGCACTAAGAAAGGAATTCCCGAAATTCCCACGGGAACGGAAAATATAGGACTTTTTAGTTTGTATGAAAAATCTTATTCCTTGAGTGCACCGATGTGAAACTTGGTGTAAAGGTTTTTCAAGGTGTGTCTGGTTGTGTTATGAAAGGAATTCCCGAAATTCCCACGGGAACGGGAAATATATGATGTTTTAGTTTTTATGAAAAAATCCCATCCCTTGAGTGCACGGATATGATACTTGATATTATAGAGGCTCCTCAATCTTCCACGGGAAGGGGTTGGACTTTTTAGTTTGTATGAAAAATCTTATTCCTTGAGTGTACGGATGTGATACTTGGCATGAAGTTTCTACAAAGAGTGACTGGTTGTGCTACGAAAAAAAATCCCAAAATTCCCACGGGCACGGGAAATATATGATTTTTAGTTTGTATGAAAAAAACTTATTCCTTGAGTGCACCGGTGTGATACTTGGTGTAAAGGTTCTTTCAGTGGGTGTCTGGTTGTATAGTTTCTGAAATTTCCACGAGAAGGGTAGTTAAGCACATACGAATTTGCGGTATAAAGCTAGTTATCTCTATTTAGATATCTTGTATGTCTTGAATGTAATATATCTTTTCTATGTTAGTATTTAGTACGCACTTAATTTTTTTTTTATCTTTCTCATTTCCCAGACTCAAGCTTGCTGGTAGAAACTTTTAGAAATAAGCTTTGCCTTTGTCCTTGTTGTCAATTTAATTGTTTGTCTGTTTAAGTTTTCCTTGTGTGTACATAAATTATTAAATAAATAAAAAAATCAACTTAATTTTTTCTATAAGTAAAAAAAAATCGCAATGAATCCCGCAAGGATTTGAAGAATATGACTTCATCAAAAATTCACAAAAATTATGAAAATTGATAAATATTTCTGTAAATATTTTTTTGGAGTCGGTTAATACAAAGGACGACCACTTTGGTGATGGGGTAACACTGTCTGCCTCAGATGCTAGTGGTTGCGGGTTCGATTCCCATACAATACAAATATTCGTGTGCATATAACATGTTTGTTTGTATTGGTCTGGGTGTATGATATGTATGAACCATGTATTTACGAAAAAAAAATGTAGGTATGAATATGTTTATCCGTTGTTTAGTACCTAATAGCACAGAATAAGTAATAGTTGGTACAGAAGAATTACTCCGCAAGAAGATCTAAATAAATTCGAGTCTACGACGCGATACGGTGGAATTCAGCTCGCACAGCATTACGTACTGCAAATTTATATACCTAGAAGTTTTGTCTCTTTCTATCGCATGCCTCTTATCTTTTCTTATGCTGTTAGGGTTGCTGCCTAGTAAAGAATAATTAATCTCCTTATTTGTAATTAAGAATCTACCGATGTAGGGTATTACTGTTATTCTACCTTTGTAAAAAATATTGTTTCAACTTACCTAAAGTACAAAATGAAAAAAAGTTACTACGAATAATTAGTAATACTACCTATGTTTTGTTTGCTAAATTGAACATAATCAAATCTAAACATAATCTAATTGAATATTTGTTTCTTTTTATGTCCATTTTTAAATACTATTTGCGACCTCGATCATAGAATTACTGTGACTGCTATTAGGTAGGTAGGTATCAACAACGTCCCGACGGGCGCGCGCGTGACACACGATCCATTCGAAATACGCCGGCGGAGCGCTTCGCTGTAGGTAAATAACGGATGTGCCGCGCGGAGTGAGCCAGGCCTGCTAATAGCTAGTAATAATAGCAGGTTAAGAATGATGCGGCGTGGGTCTAAGTTTAGCAAAGATTTCTTTTTAATTACCTACCTACTTTAATAAATTAAAATTTATAAATTCTTCTTAGTGTGTAACATTATAGTTTAATCTACAGGAAAATCACTTCACCAAAACCATAATCTTACGCGGTTAGTACCTGCCTACCACGCTAGTTTGTCTTCCATACAAATACCAAAATACTATTACTACTAGCGCTACGCGCCGGGCACTACTGGAACTTTTTGTATTTTTTTCTGCGTTCGATATCGATATATCTATAGTACCAGGCAGCGTATTTATAGTATAGTATTCAACCAATCAAATTTTTGCACTCGTTGCATTTGCTTATTTTTCTGTGTGTTTTTTGTCGCTGAATTCTTTTGTTAGTGTTTTCTACAAAGTACGTTGAGTGGAGTGTTCACCCCTCGCGTTTTTACGATCTCAAATCAAAGATTTTACTTTTGTGAAGTGATATTTTTTACATAGGATGCTGACTTTCTAGTGGAGATAGTGAGTTAAGAAAAGGAATTGCATTGATTTTGAATGACTGGTGCAAGGAGGTGAACAATTTGTGTGGCAAAAGCATTGAGTTTGACGAAAACGACCCGAATAAATCTATGGCCTATAATTATTATATCAAACACAAATAATAAAGAAAAAATAAATAATTGTCTGAGATGCATATTTTTTTTTTACCCCCAACTTGCATAGCATCATGCTTTGTGCAGTTTATTTCAACTTATTAGTATTGCGCAGTTTGCACAATAGTAATAACTGGTACTACGAATTTCTGAAAATTTGAAAGTGGCGGTACGGCCGGGCTGCATTCTAGGGTTGTTTTGGTCAAAAAGGTTCCTAGAGTGGATACTGTGTGGCGCTAAAGTGCAAAAACCGCGAGACGGTCATCTATACTTTAGTACTTATATTCATCTATGCTGCCTACGCATCCGAGCCAAGTATTTGACTGTATAGCACGAAATCAGCTGATAATACGTCACACATTATTAGGTTATAAGGTGATACTAATTTCCTATCACATGTACAGGCTTTAGTTGGACTGTCAATGGAGAGGAAAAAGAACGAAAAGCTCTAAATAGATGTCGCTTCATACGCTTGACCCTAACAAACTGTCAACAAAAGAACAAGTTGTTATCGCAATGGCCTGTTCAGTGTTCTTTTTTGTTAAAAATGTATATAATAATAAATAAAACACTTTATAACCGGATTTATCGCGTATATTTACATTTTAAATTTTGACTCGACGTTTCGGTGTCTTTTCAGACCCCGTGGTCACGAGCGACTGAGGTGTCAAGCGTCGGATTGATAGATTGAAAAAAGTTATACATCATCATCTCCATCTGTTTCTCAGTCTTCGAGCGTAGCGTTCGGGATTGACACAAAACGAGCTGACAGTATCTTGAGTTACAGGTCGTGCAGCTTGCTGGATGTTAGGTTTAATGTTTTTCAGGATAGGGTCCCATGTCGGTGATAGTTTCCAACCATCTTCTCTATTGAAATTAGGGTGTTTTTTAATTTCAATCGCTTCTCTGATCATTCTAGGAATGTAATGCTTCTCTCTAGATAAAATTTTCACAGAGTCAAACCTTAAGTAGTGGTTGGGCTTGTCCATGGAATGCTCACAAACTGCAGACTTTGAAGCTCTTCGATTTTTAATATCAGCTATGTGTTCTTTTACGCGGGTTGATACGTTTCTTTTGGTTTGACCAATGTAGGAAAGCCCACAGCCGCAGTCAATCTTGTAAACACCTGGGTCTTGTAAAGGGATGCTGCATTTAACTGAGCGAAGATGTTGACTTATTTTTGAATTAGGTTTAAATACTGTTTTTATTGAAGCGCGCCTAAGAATGTTTGAGATTTTATCTGTGACACCCTTTACAAAAGTTAGAAATGCAGGTTTGCGTTCGACTGTCTGAGGCTTCACGTGGTCACTGCGGCGGCGACGAGGTGGTTTGAGGCCGTTTTCACGAAGCACCTTGACAACATGTTTCAGTTCATCATCAATGTGCTGAGGATCGCAGATTCCATGTGCTCTCTGAAACAAAGAGGAGCCTACGGCGAGTAATTGGCTCGGGTGGTGGTGGGACTTTCCATTTAAATAGCGGTCAGTATGGGTGGGTTTCCTATAAACTGTGTGACTGAGTGTACCATTTGGATTTCTTTTAATTAAAACATCAAGAAAGGCTAACTTATTATCCTGTTCTAATTCCATAGTGAATTGTATTTTAGTATTAAGGGAATTAAGATGGTTTAGAAAAGCAGTTACTTTATGTTGAGGTAAGATTGTATATGTATCGTCAACGTACCTCTTGTAGATCTTCGGCACGACGGGTGCCATGTGGAGAGCACGCTCCTCAAAGTCTTCCATGTAGATGTCAGCAACTACAGGTGACACTGGGGAGCCCATAGCAACACCATCAATTTGTAGATAAAACTCATTATTCCACATAAAGTAGCCCGATGTAAGGCATAATTCTAATAATTCTGCATATTCAACAGGCAAATCTGATTCAGTTAGCTTTTTCTTGACAATTTCAATGCAGTCTTTGACAGGTAGTGATGTAAACAAAGACTTAACATCAAAACTAACCATGGTTTCATTGTTTGCAATTTTGAGATGTTTTAAATCACTAACAAATTGGTAAGAATCCTTTACATATGCTGCTGTTTTGCCTCTCAATTGTGAGAGTACACCTGCTATATGTTGAGCAAGCTTGTAAGTTGGTGTGTCTATTTGGCTCACAATAGGTCTTAGTGGTACATCAGTTTTATGCACTTTAGGTAGCCCATACAGTTTTGGGGGTTTTACACAAGCTGGGATTAATTTATTCACATCTAAATTTAACCATTCTTTGTGTTTTTGTATTAATTCGGAAGTTTTCTTCATAATTCTAGAAGTAGGGTCATAGTTTACTTTTTTATAAGTTAATTCATCCGACAAAAGGTTAGTAATTTTTGTGTTATATTCAGATGTGTCCATCACAGCAGTGGCGTTTCCTTTATCTGCACGAAGGACAGTTAACTCTTCATTGTTGCGTAAGTTCTTTAATGCAAGTCGTTCTTCTCTAGCAAGATTCGGTTTCGGCAATTTACATCGCCTCAAAACGCCAGAAATATCTTGACGAATACTTTCGGCGTCTTCCTTAGAGATTTTATTCTGAAAGAGACAGTCTTCTACTTTGCAGATAATCTCCTCTGTTGGTATTTTTGATGGAACCGGTGCGTAATTTAATCCCTTGCTTAAAAGTTTTATTGTATTTGAATCTAAGGTTTGTTTTGACACATTAACTACTGCCTTTTCCTTTTGTTGTGATGGACACATCTGAATATAACACAAAAATTACTAACCTTTTGTCGGATGAATTAACTTATAAAAAAGTAAACTATGACCCTACTTCTAGAATTATGAAGAAAACTTCCGAATTAATACAAAAACACAAAGAATGGTTAAATTTAGATGTGAATAAATTAATCCCAGCTTGTGTAAAACCCCCAAAACTGTATGGGCTACCTAAAGTGCATAAAACTGATGTACCACTAAGACCTATTGTGAGCCAAATAGACACACCAACTTACAAGCTTGCTCAACATATAGCAGGTGTACTCTCACAATTGAGAGGCAAAACAGCAGCATATGTAAAGGATTCTTACCAATTTGTTAGTGATTTAAAACATCTCAAAATTGCAAACAATGAAACCATGGTTAGTTTTGATGTTAAGTCTTTGTTTACATCACTACCTGTCAAAGACTGCATTGAAATTGTCAAGAAAAAGCTAACTGAATCAGATTTGCCTGTTGAATATGCAGAATTATTAGAATTATGCCTTACATCGGGCTACTTTATGTGGAATAATGAGTTTTATCTACAAATTGATGGTGTTGCTATGGGCTCCCCAGTGTCACCTGTAGTTGCTGACATCTACATGGAAGACTTTGAGGAGCGTGCTCTCCACATGGCACCCGTCGTGCCGAAGATCTACAAGAGGTACGTTGACGATACATATACAATCTTACCTCAACATAAAGTAACTGCTTTTCTAAACCATCTTAATTCCCTTAATACTAAAATACAATTCACTATGGAATTAGAACAGGATAATAAGTTAGCCTTTCTTGATGTTTTAATTAAAAGAAATCCAAATGGTACACTCAGTCACACAGTTTATAGGAAACCCACCCATACTGACCGCTATTTAAATGGAAAGTCCCACCACCACCCGAGCCAATTACTCGCCGTAGGCTCCTCTTTGTTTCAGAGAGCACATGGAATCTGCGATCCTCAGCACATTGATGATGAACTGAAACATGTTGTCAAGGTGCTTCGTGAAAACGGCCTCAAACCACCTCGTCGCCGCCGCAGTGACCACGTGAAGCCTCAGACAGTCGAACGCAAACCTGCATTTCTAACTTTTGTAAAGGGTGTCACAGATAAAATCTCAAACATTCTTAGGCGCGCTTCAATAAAAACAGTATTTAAACCTAATTCAAAAATAAGTCAACATCTTCGCTCAGTTAAATGCAGCATCCCTTTACAAGACCCAGGTGTTTACAAGATTGACTGCGGCTGTGGGCTTTCCTACATTGGTCAAACCAAAAGAAACGTATCAACCCGCGTAAAAGAACACATAGCTGATATTAAAAATCGAAGAGCTTCAAAGTCTGCAGTTTGTGAGCATTCCATGGACAAGCCCAACCACTACTTAAGGTTTGACTCTGTGAAAATTTTATCTAGAGAGAAGCATTACATTCCTAGAATGATCAGAGAAGCGATTGAAATTAAAAAATACCCTAATTTCAATAGAGAAGATGGTTGGAAACTATCACCGACATGGGACCCTATCCTGAAAAACATTAAACCTAACATCCAGCAAGCTGCACGACCTGTAACTCAAGATACTGTCAGCTCGTTTTGTGTCAATCCCGAACGCTACGCTCGAAGACTGAGAAACAGATGGAGATGATGATGTATAACTTTTTTCAATCTATCAATCCGACGCTTGACACCTCAGTCGCTCGTGACCACGGGGTCTGAAAAGACACCGAAACGTCGAGTCAAAATTTAAAATGTAAATATACGCGATAAATCCGGTTATAAAGTGTTTTATTTAATAGTATGAATCGCGAAAACTTAAGACAATATTATGTATATAATAATTTGTTTTTCTGTATCAAAATATCGAAAATGAGGTCCGTAAAATGTATAACTTCCACAAAAGTTTAAACCAAGTTCATCCAAAACCAAAGCAAGTCAATTCAATTCAATTCAATTCAATTTTTTGGTTATAATGGCAACCAGCCGTCGTTACTAAGCGACGTACTATTACTGCCAGTATCACGTGATGAGAAATACACGGTATTACAAGTAAGGTCCAGTTTGCATGGCAAAAATGTGAGGCGCGACGAGGGCAGGACGTTGAATTACCTACGACAAAAAAGACAACACAGTTAGTACCACAACCAACAGACAAAATGATTAAACCCATGGATATTAGTAACATACAGATGAAATAGAACATTTAACTAACTACTTATTTACAGGGATATTTTACACTGAAGGATATATTTACAAAGGATCTTAAGGATTAATGGGTCGTTATAGGAGAGTAGGGTCTTCATGCAGGTCGGTCTGGGAAGATGAGGGGGCAGGATATCGTAGAGGGACATAGGGAGGAGGGGACAATTAAAAAATATGTGGTCGACTGAACCAGGCTCCAGGCCACAATTACACAATGGGGAATCACGGATTGCAATCCTGTACAAATGTACTGGAGTGCAACAGTGACCCAACCGAAGTCTGCTGATGATGGAAGTGACTTTTTTAGGCATCTTTTTGAGAATGCAAAACCACGGCTTAGTTGTAATTGTGGGCTGGATGTCCCCATAATATTTGCCGACAGCACTGCGAGACTTCTCCCATTCTTTACTCCATTCTTCAAACATTCGTGGTTTCGCCAACAGGCAGAGATCTTGGGCAAAGCATCTGTAGTGTTCAAGGGAGCCGGATACAATGGAGTCCTTAGCGAAGCGGTCAACAGTAGAGTTTCCCTCTATACCCGAATGACCGGGTATCCAAGCCAGAGTAACACTGATGCCCTGAAGGTTACAAAGGCGTAGGAGATGTTTGATTTGTAGGATGGGAGGGAACTTGGAGCCAAGACGGAAGGAATTACTTCTAAGTGCCTGGAGACAGCTAAGGGAGTCAGTTAGTACCAGCGAGTTGTTCAGTCTGTGGTCTAGAATATATCTAACTGCCTCCAGGAGAGCTATAGACTCGCCAGTAAAAACCGTGGTATGGGGAGGACACTTAAATGAGAGGAGGACAAAGAATTTAGGAATCCACACAGCTGCCCCCACACAACCCCGAAAGGAGAGCTTGGAGGCATCCGTATAGACGAGGGTCCAGTCACACCACTGACTATTGATGATGCTTTGAAATATGACATTTGCATTAGGGTCATTCTTAGCAACACCAAAGTCAATCAGTACCGGAGGAGAGAAAACAAGGGATTCGTAAGGAAAGGTATACAGGAATTGGGTTTCACACTGGAAAATTGGAGTATTGGAGAGGAGTAAAGACGAGCGGCTGGATAGTAGACGGGGGGGTATTCTATGGCGAAAATATGGGGAGTTGGGAAGGGAATTCTGGAGGGAGGGAAGGATATCATGGAGTGGATGGGAGGAGAGCTGGAGAGTTCTTGCCACAAATCTATCAGACAGGAATTGTCTGCGAAGGTGGAAAGGGGGCTCAACACATTCAACTCTCATAGCGTTGGCAGGTGATGATTTCATTGCCCCGATGATGATGCGCATCGACTTGTTTTGTATTTTGGTAATGATGTCAAGTCCTGACTTATTGCAGGGTTCCAAAAGAAAAGACCCATAGTCGATGACGCTTCTCACCAAGGCATTGTACAAGAGTTTTTGGGTGTACGGGTGGGAACCCCACCAAACGCCAGAGAGACATCTTAAAAGATTGATGTTTGCCTCACATTTTCTCGCAACATAGTTGAGGTGGCCAGAACCTGATAGCCTTGTGTCAAGAATAACTCCAAGGAACTTGGTCTCCTGGACAATTGGGATTGGATGACCAAGGAATGAAATAGAAGGAGAGGAGTATTGTCTTTTCCTAGTAAAGACTAAGACACTACTCTTGGAGGAGGAGAGGGAAAGATTATGGGAGTGGAGCCAGTTGCCTAGGTAGGATAGAGCAATAGTGAGGGGGTTGGAAGCAGCCTCAATTACTCTTACCCGTAGGTATAGAGCAATATCATCGGCATATTGGAGGATATTACAGAAAGGAGTAACCGACCTGTCCAGGTCCGAGGTGTAAATGCTGTACAGTAAAGGGCTAAGAACAGAGCCCTGAGGGAGGCCCTGCCAGACTGTACGTGCTGGAAAATGAGCATGTTCATGACGGACCTGGACATGACGACCAGTGAGGAGGTTATAGGTAAAGTATGTCAGTCTTTCCGGGATACTCAGCTGTAGCATTTTCTGCCTGAGTAGGGGAAGATGGACATTATCATAGGCAGACGAGACATCCAAAAACACCCCCACCACCGATTCATTATCAGACAAAGCTGATCTTAAACCGGCGATGAAAATGCTCAGGCTGTCCATCGTACTATAACCTTTCCTAAAACCAAATTGGGTGGGACTAAGAAGCGAATGGTTTTCAACAAACCATTCGAGACGGAGCTTAATCAGATGTTCGGTAATTTTAAGGAGAGTAGAGGCCATTGCAACTGGACGGAATGAGTTTGGGTCGGAGGGGTCTTTTCCAGGTTTGAGAATGGGAATAACTAAATGCTGTTTCCAGGAGGGGGGGATATCACCAGTTATGAAAATAATATTTATGATATTAAGGAGAACCTCCCGGAAATGGGAACCAGCTTTAGCTATGAAGGAGTAAGGGATACCATCCAGGCCAGGACTAGAGTCCTTGAGGTTTGAGAGTATGAGGTTGAATTCCTGGATAGTAAAAGGACTGTCTAAGGGATTGGATGAGGAAAGGGATGGATAGGGGCTTGGGAACTGCTCATGCTGAGGAACATAAGGTGGAGCAATTCTGTCAAAGAAGGGATCAAGCCATAGGGAAGGATTGGATGACGAGGGAGAAGGAGGGATGTCAGAGGAACCACGGAAGCGCTTAAGGGATCTCCAGACAATTGAGGAAGGGGAACGTGGGCTCAGGCTTTCACAGAAAGAGCGCCATGATGCTCGCTTCTTTTTTTTAAACAGCCTTCTGGCTTTAGCACAGACTTGCTTGTAATGTAAGAAGTTAGCGAGGGTCATTGACGCACAGTAAGTTCTTTCTGCTACTTTCCTAACACAAACCATGTCAGTGCACTCCGAGTCCCACCAACATTTGGGATCAGGATTTTTGGAGGGGATATTTGAATTTGCCGCTGTAAGGATGCAGGATAATAAGGAGTCGTAACAAACTTGGATATTGTCTGGAGTTGGGGAGGGGATGGATGAAGATATGGCGTTCGTGGATTCAGCATAGCTGACCCAGTCAGCCTTATCAGTCTTATGGCGGAGTAAGGGAGGTAGTTTTTTGGGAATAGGAACAGAGATGGGAATAGAAAGGATAATAGGAAAGTGATCGCTGCCATGGAGGGAATCGGCTCGGTACCAGGAAGTGGAAATGCTAAGAGCAGGGGAACAGATAGAGACATCCACCGCACCATCCCGTCGATTTGGGCCCGCTATACGTGTAGGGCGTCCATCATTCAAGACACATAAACTCATGTCATCAATGATGTCCGCCAAACACCTACCAGGAATATCATCCGGGGTGGCGCAGTGAAGACCCCATAAACTGTGGTGGCAATTAAGGTCTCCTAGGATAATGATGGGATGGGGAATTAAGGAAATGAGGGAGTGGAACTCATTGAGGAGGGAGACTGAAGGATCGGATATGTAAGCAGAAACTAGGGAAAAGTTAAGGAAAGTAACTGCTACTATATTGATGTTAAAGGAGTGGGATGGGAGTTGGATAAGGGAATAGGAGAGTGAGCGTTTCACAAACAAAGCTGCGCCACCATGACCATCCGGCCTGTCGTCTCTGAGGCATGCAAATCCAGACAGCCGGAACCGACTACCCGGAACAAACCATGTCTCAGAAACCGCAATAGCCAGAGGATCATATTGACGTACCAAGTCTGTTAGCTCGTGCGATTTGGGACGGAGGCTCCTACTGTTCCACTGGAGCAGATTCGCCATTTTGAAGGGTTTAAGGAGAGGGTAAAGTTTGGTAGCAACGTTGGACGGTAGTGGGCAGTCATCAAGTGGGGAAATAAGGCTCATGATTGTGGAAACAAGTGCATCTAAAAGATTACTGCTTGGGGAGGCATATGGGTTATCTAATGCACTACCCCTGGAGGAAGATGATGGAATAGAAATTAATTCCTGATGAGCTGCCCTGTCATAGCCAGGGGACAGTGGGGATCGTGGTTTAGGGTAGGAAAAGGTAGTTTTTTTGTATGAGATGGATGAAGAACTTTTAGAGACGTCGGCGTAGGATTTGCGGGAGGGAGGGAATCGAGCTGATGCCTCCAGGTAGGAAATGTTATCTTGGGACATAGCAATTTTGATAACTTTCTGTCGGGAATGTTCAGGACAGGATTTATCAGTGGCCAGGTGTGGGCCTGAACACTGGGGACAGGAGGGGGTATCCGTTGGAGCTGAGCAGGAATCACCTGGGTGGGGTTGAGAGCAGCGGAAGCACTTGGGTGAGGAGCGGCATTGAGTTTTGACATGCCCAAATCTGCAACAATTTAGGCATTGGATTGTAGGGAGGATGTACTGTTCTACAGGCAAAGAAGTGTTATAGATAAGGACTCTCTCTGGTAGAGTTTGACCCGAAAAGGTTAAAACCACTGAGCCCGTTGGGACCCAAGATGGGCCATTAGGGCTGACAACTTTGCGGTTTAGTCGACGAGCCTTCAAAATAACGCTTGAGTTAAGAGAAGAGGAAGAAATACCATCAACCAACTCCTCCATAGACCATGTGGTAGGGACACTACGGATAAGGCCCATTCTCGTCACATTATAGGTGGGAATGGAGGGAACATATTGGGAGGATAGCAGATGAGGATTTTTCATGAAATCATTGGCTGCAGCAGCTGTTGTAAATTCAACCGAAACACGGTTGCGGCCAATGCTTTTTACTCCATCGCATTTAATATACTTGAAATTGGAAGTGGATAGAAAGCGACCAAAGTTTAGGGAGTTAAGTGAAGTACCAGCTGAGGGATGTGATTCGGAACGGGAAACGTGTACGACGAATGGGCCTTTATCCACATTAGAGTAGGTTTTGTTCTCAAGAAGGCTAGGATGAACAAAGAGAGATTGGATAGAAGGTGCGGAAGAGGCGGGGTCCAGGATTGTTTTTTTGGGGTTCGATGGAGATTCAGAGACATCAGTGTTACGCTTTCTATTTTGAGAACTGCTTATCGATGAAACATCTACTGTGTCATCAGAATTTCGCGCTATCACCGGGTCAGGAGGATCAGGCGGGATGTTGTCCACCTCCATCCTGTGTAATAATGTTAAAAAACACTTACCACGCCAGGACTAACTAAAAACACACACAATACGGCACAAAAGACAACACAAAAGCACTAGATAACTCAAAATACTTTGAGGAAAACACTATAAATATGCGAAATAATCAAAACACGTGTATGACGCAACAACGCTAACTTGACAGTCAAAGCAAGTCAATATCCTCGGAGAAACTGTGGTCTATGCATTTTTTATAAAACTTATGACTACCCTATGTATGATACATTTTTAATTTTTGTATATCATTATAAAATTAACTTTTACTATGGTATATTTTGACAGTTATTATCAGTTAGGGTCAAGCTTAATCAGCACCTCTTGTGGAATAAGTAGACAGTTTTCTTCTACATTTGTAAATAGGTTACGAAAATGACTGTTTCACAATTTTTTGTTAAATTAAAAATGAAATCAAAATAAAGCTTTCATGATTGAGCTGTTTGACATATGTCTGGCTTACAAAAGTAGAGCATTGAACAAAAGTCGACGTAAATATATTACCAGTTTTCATGGTGCTATTTTTTTTAAATTCGCTAGGTTTTCCAGTCTCTACTTTCATTAGGTAGACTACTTAGGTATACAATTAATTTAATGTTAGAATGGCGTGTTTAAAAACTAGAACCACTATTATTTACAGTGTAGGTATGTACAAAAATAACTTACACGTTGCGTCCTGTCGCTGATATAAATACCGTTGCCGTATAATACGGTTACCGTATAAACTAATAATTAGTTACCGATAACATTAGATCCAATCGTAATACTAGACAGGCCGCGTCTTTCCATTCTATACAACGCCAGAACGCAGCCATAGGAAACTACTCGCGTAGGTATATATTGTAATGCTGTTTTTAAATCTGTTATTACAATGCATACACGAATTTTGCGTACTGATCGTGTATAGTTTGTATCGTGGATGCTCACGTCTTCGTTCCCGACTATACTACACCACTTACACTTGACAAGAGTGTTAAAAGTTAAGTTTTTTTTTATATTCAGTAATATATGGAATTATATTTAAACTTTATTAGATAGGATTAAATCGCACCGGAAGACGGAGTCGGTACGGTTAGGTGCGACGACGAGCGCAGCGAGGAGGAGCATGTTAGGTTGCATATACTTAGTAATATACGTGCGCGAGCCGAGCGAGAGGTGCCGCGATAGCGGCCGGCGAAGCGCCATAAACCTGGTCAGCTATCTGACATGCTTATCAGAAAATAATAAGATAACTACTTACCACGAGTACTATGCTGTAATACAAAATTACTAATAGTTAGGTTAGCTTAGGTTAGGTTAGGATTAGTCCGTATGGGTACTGGCGCTGTACATTATGGAACAAGATATACTTTTACGTTACTATTTATTTATTTATTTATTTATTTTTGGCTCACCAGTAATAAGTACACTGTTACATAAATACAAAATATAAGAAATACAAAAAAAAATCAAGTGCCTTATTTTTTAAGGTAAGCACAGCATCAACAGTTATAGCGTGCACTTTGTAAAGGTACACTTTGAAAGTTTAGTAATAATAAAGGTTAGAAAAAATATAGTATAGTATAAAAAATCCGAAACAAATTAACAGTTTAAAAGTAAATAATATATCAAAACATCGAAAGAAGGAAATTATACATAAAAGTGACATTTATAAACATAAGTTGTACCACTTAAGTACTTAAAACAGTTTTTCTAAGTACTCTTAACTTTACAAAATTTATATCGAACAAGTTCTTATAATTATCATGTTTTAAAAATAACCTGTGCAAAGAGTAATGAGACATAAGATTTGTACGAGCTTTGCGACAGAAAAAGAACTTAACATTTTTATTGGACGATCTAGGAATACGCCTAGGAACATAAATATCAAGTTTTGCTAACAGCTGAGGGCAATCAATACGTCCTGTAATAATCTTTTGAAGAAACACCATATCCAACATATCTCTGCGTTTCTCTAAAGAAAACATATTAAAATATTTTAGTCTGTCCTGGTACGATCTAAGATTTTTGGTCATATTACTGGCATATGATAAATGTCTAGTGAAAGTCCTCTGCAATCGTTCAATTCGATCTACGTGTTTTCTGTAAGTGGGTGACCATACTACACTACAGTATTCAAGGTGACTACGAACTAAAGAATTGAATAAGACTTTTTTCGTTGTAATATTTTTAAAATTTTTAGATTCTCTTAGTACGAAACCTAGCATTCTGGAAGCCTTCAATACACATTCATCTATATGCTGAACAAAACCAAGCTTTTGGTCTATTTTGATACCAAGGTCTCGTATACAAGTTAGTTCTTCTAATATAATATTGTTTAGGCTGTATTGAGTGAGGATAATTTTTTTATTTCTAGTAAATTTTATATGTTTACATTTAATTTCATTTAAAAATAGTTTATTTTTTATGCACCAGTTTTGCAGTCGATCTAAGTCTTCTTGAAGTAGGTGAGCATCTTCGATATTACCAATTTTTTTGGTTATCTTTAAGTCGTCTGCAAACATATAGATATCGGAGTTCAAGAAACAGCTTTCAATGTCATTAATAAAAATGAGAAAAAGGTACGGGCCTAAATGGGATCCTTGTGGAATTCCTGATGTAGCCATATAATAGTCAGAACAAGAGCCATTCAATACTACTTTTTGAAATCTCCCCGTAAGATACGATCCAAACCAACCCAGAAGGGGATCTGACACTCCAAAAAGTTTAAGTTTATTTATTATTAATTTATGATCTAAAGTGTCAAAGGCCTTCCTAAAGTCGGTGTAGATCGCATCTACCTGAACACCTTCGTCTACTGCTCTAGAAAGACTGTCAACAAAAGAAAACAGATTGGTTGCTGTCGATTTAGCTCTTAAAAAACCATGTTGGTAGATACTTAACATCTGTTGTATTTGACGAAAGAGCAAAGGACATATGAGAATTTCAAATACTTTGGCTGTAATTGATAAACTTGCTATAGGCCTGTAATTAGTTACTAAATTCTTAGAACCATTTTTATGGACTGGGATACCTAATTTTAGTTTCCTTCCAAAAAGTTGGAAACACTCCAGTTTGTAAAGACTTATTAAATATTGCTGTGAGTGGCTTTGACAGTATGTTTGCATTTTTGGAAAGAAAGATGGGGGGAAGGTTATCTGGTCCAGCACCTTTATTTAAATCTAGGCTTTTTAATGCTTTGCATACTTGATCTCTTGATATAAATATGTTATTTAGGATTGAATTACTTAAACACATGTTAGCGGTGCTAGGGTCGGCCTCAACACCGCCAACGACGTTATTATAGACACCAGAAAAATGATTTGAAAATAAGTTACAACAAGGTCACTTGAGGTTGTGTTGCCGTCGGTCATCGTTTCAGGGTAGTTACTGGAGCTGCCACGTTTTAGCTTAATGTAAGACCAGAAATATTTTGGGTTTTTAATAATAGAACATTCCAATTTACGGGTATAATGATTATAGCAATAAAGAGCCAATTTATCACATATTTTATTCAGTAATTTTACTATTAGTTCATCCATAGGATTTCCATATTTCTTAAAACGAATCCTAATACGTTCTTTTTCTTTTAATCGTTTGATGAGTGACTTTGAAAACCAATAAGGATACCTAGACTTCTTGATAGTGATATAAGGTACATTTTTGTGTACGATATCCTGAATAATTTTATAAAATTTCTCAACCATCTCATCCACATGTGCAATAGAGTCTAATTCCTTATGCCAATCTATGTCATTGAGAGCCATTTGTATAGCTGTATAGTCTGCTTTATAAAAGTTATATTTAGATTTCTGAACAAAATTGATATGTGAGTACTTAGGAAAAGTTATTTCACACAGAAATGGCGGGTGATGAGGAACAATATTTGATAATATATCAAAAGGTGTGACAACAGCAATTTCATCTACATTTGATAAGATGAGGTCTAAAATTCTGTGGTTTTCATTCAAAAAATGATTGTATTGCTTCAAGTCATTGAAGAGAATAAACTCCCAAATAACTTGCTCTATGATAGTATTCATATGTTGTGGTGATGTTATAATACTAGAGCTGGCATCAATCCAATTAATCGATTTTATATTAAAATCTCCAAAAATAAAATATTTACTAAAATTTACTAACACTTTACTAGTATTGTCGACAAAGTGCTCAAGAACATTCAACTTTAGTGGTGAAGGTAAGTAGACTGCACACAAAGCTATATCTTGTGATTTACCTTCAGAAGGTAAACTAATACTGACCCATAAATCTTCGCATTGACTCTCATAACTAGGTAATCTTTGTGATCTAAATTTCGTAGAAACTGTCACTAGTACTCCACCGCCTTCAAGTTTACTGTTCAGATTATTTACTGACCGGTCTCGTCTGTACAAAATATATCTACTGTCAGTAATTTCCGAGTCCAATACGCCCTCGACTGGCCAGGTTTCCGTAAATACAATCACATCATAATTACAACTAGCAAACTTACAATATATGTCTTTTAATTTGGATTTGATACCTTGGACATTTTGGTAATATATCTTAAGCTTATCGAATTTAATGATAATAATAACTAAATCATGTACAGTTTAACCTTAAAAACTATTAAAAATCTATTCTAATCTATCTAAAGTCTCTAAGTTTTTAATAAACTTAAAATCAGATCCTTCCGATTTACGCATAAATATTTTTCCATTTCTTATCCATACATAATTATAACCTAACTCCTTTCCTTTTTTCCTCGCAGCTGCGTGAAGTGCTTTATAAGTCGGAGACAAATGCTCAACTATATATATAGTCTCCTTTTTACCTCCGACTCCAATGAGACTGCTGTTCAGTTTGTCTTTTAGATCCTTATTTTTGTTAAATTTTATTACACCAGCAAGAAAAGTATCGCGTACTCGAGGACTGCTGAATTGTACCACAATAGATTTAGGACGACTTGATGAGGGATTTTGCTTAGCAACTCGGATAACATTAAGAATTTGGTCCTCGGAAATATGAGACAAAGTAGCCTTGCTTATATCTAACACAGTTGACAACAGGTTTTCATTTTTTAATTCTGGAAGGCACTGAATTTCAACATTACAGGCTTGCGACTGCTGCTCCATTATATTAACTTTCATGTTCAGTTCCTTCACAGATGTTTTGAGCTTGACATTTTCCTTTTCGAGATCGTTTATCTGACTGAATTTTGCCTGTACGTCAGTTTTAATCTGTTCATATTGGTCGCTTATAAACGTCAGTGAATCCTTGAAATTAACGATTTCCTCTTTTATAGATTTAAGCTCTTTGTTGATAAAATTCACCAACGTTTCCTGTAACTGTTTTGACAGAATGCCAATTTCTCGCTTAATAATTAAACTTACTTCATGAGATGTGGCAGCAGAGTTCACGGAAATATCCTCAGGATCAGCTGCAGCAGCATTCACAAACTTCTTACGGTAGGTTACATTTTGCTCTTTACGGTTTTTGCCCGATGAGTCAGAACAGGAGCGCACTGGAGTATTATCAGCGTTACCTTTATGGGTTTGACAGACAGGGCACTTCCAGGTAGGTATATCGGTAATGGTCAGCGGTGTATCCAATACTGACGATAAACAAACGCCATGATATGGTTTTTTACACTTCGAACATTTAACATAAACGTCTTCTTCAGCAATAATACCTCTGCAACATTCGCAATCCATATTTGATAGTTTTTATCTTTTCAATAATAATGCTTATTAATATTGAATCAGCGCAGCAACAAAGGCCCCAAAGTAAATTCTTGATTCGAATAAACAGCACAGTAATAAAGGCCCGACAAAACTAGCTGCCGCGTACCTCGCGAGACAAAAGGCGTAAGCGCCGTGGAAATCGCGTCGCTTACGCGTTCTCTTCAACAGCGCTTGATTTTTAGGTCCGACCGGCAAATTTTTAGGTGTTATTTGGTAATTTTATAGTAAAATAGGCACTTCAAAACAACACTTTATCACCAACACTTTACAGAATGTTTGACATAGTACTTTTTAAAAAAAAAAATTTTCTACACACGTACAATTAGAGTATAAAACTTAATTATTTGAAGAGCACCAAACAAAATACGCACGCGCGGTAGTTGCGGGATGAATGTATTCAAATATATCTATTTTCACCGGAATTGTTTCACGCTATTTTAAGCAAGTTAAATCCCTTCATGAAGTCAAAATGGACTGACTACGCTACGAAAGATTCCTCTCAAAGACCTAAATTAGAAATTCTTGCTGATTTCCTAAAGTTCGAATTAGATATTCGTTTTGGTTTATCTCCAAATGAATAAATTTCTCCAAAATTGCCTTCAACATCCTTTGATAAACATAAATATGTCAATGAATATACAACGATATATAATGAATATTCAATATACTACGAAGTATACACGAATATTTGCGTACTGCTCTTGTATGGATTGCAAGAACTTAACAAAAAAGTTATTTCCAATGTATACGCGAGCAGTTTCCTATTTTGTCTTCCATACAAATACCAAAATACTATTACTACTAGCGCTACGCGCCGGGCACTACTGGAACTTTTTGTATTTTTTTCTGCGTTCGATATCGATATATCTATAGTACCAGGCAGCGTATTTATAGTATAGTATTCAACCACTCAAATTTTTGCACTCGTTGCATTTGCTTATTTTTCTGTGTGTTTTTTGTCGCTGAATTCTTTTGTTAGTGTTTTCTACAAAGTACGTTGAGTGGAGTGTTCACCCCTCGCGTTTTTACGATCTCAAATCAAAGATTTTACTTTTGTGAAGTGATATTTTTTACATAGGATGCTGACTTTCTAGTGGAGATAGTGAGTTAAGAAAAGGAATTGCATTGATTTTGAATGACTGGTGCAAGGAGGTGAACAATTTGTGTGGCAAAAGCATTGAGTTTGACGAAAACGACCCGAATAAATCTATGGCCTATAATTATTATATCAAACACAAATAATAAAGAAAAAATAAATAATTGTCTGAGATGCATATTTTTTTTTTACCCCCAACTTGCATAGCATCATGCTTTGTGCAGTTTATTTCAACTTATTAGTATTGCGCAGTTTGCACAATAGTAATAACTGGTACTACGAATTTCTGAAAATTTGAAAGTGGCGGTACGGCCGGGCTGCATTCTAGGGTTGTTTTGGTCAAAAAGGTTCCTAGAGTGGATACTGTGTGGCGCTAAAGTGCAAAAACCGCGAGACGGTCATCTATACTTTAGTACTTATATTCATCTATGTTTCCTATGGCTGCGTTCTAGCCCTGTACAGAATGGAAAGACGCAGACAGACAGGTCACAGGTCTATTGAGCTATCGCCCACACCTTTAATTTTAATGTAGTTTTCGTTATACTATAGGGTATTAACCAGGGGACTATTTAACAAAAATGACAATCCGACAAATTTTTCACTTTTTGACAAATGAGTCGAATTGTCGCGACAAGTGGCGTTTAATAAAGATGACAATTAAGTCCAAATGCGGCAGGCAAATACTGATAAAATTTTGAGGCTGCAAAACTGCGGCATTTGTCAGGTTTACCTGTCGAGTCCAAATTAGTCGTTGGTCGGAATTAGTGACCAATTTGTCCAAACAATTGACAAATTGGTCACTAATTCCGACATATTTGTCACAACACAATATTGAGACATATTATGAGACAGCATGAGGGAAATTTAAAAAAAAGTACCTAGAACAATTTAACTTAAAAATACCTGGAACCTGTCGCTTGCGCCATTCAGTCAGTTAAGAATAATTGAGCGCTATTAAATGCAAAACTTAACAAACTATAATTAATTTAGCTTTGGTTTTCGAGATTAAATTTTGTTTTATATGCTTTCTGAAATGGATGCCCAAATAACAATGGGGAGTTTTCTGACAGCTCATAAAAATTAGTTCAAAAAACCTCTATAGATGGCACTTTTAAAAAGCCATATCTACAAAAACAGAGAGGTTTTATTTTGGAAATTCAGTCCCATTTTATTCTATTAGTATTACACGGTAGTTTTGGATGCTCGAATCCGTTCTATTAATATTCCACCATTTAAATTGAAACAAAAGTTTATTCTTGGTTTAAATTAGCAACGTCGTTATTGTCGTGCAGTTTTCACTAAAAGAAGATGAATATATGGTGCAACGTTAAAAACCAACCAAAATACCAGAGTACATAAAATTGGTAAAATAAAATAGTTTTGAATTTTATTGCTTCCAAACGGTACGTGATAAAAAAGTGTCAAAAAATTATATTTTCGTGTATAGCATGCTTTATCTGTACAAAATTATTTCACACTGGCCACTTTTTCTATGGGATGTGTGTGTGACATTAAAAAAAACAATTTACAAATGGCGTTTACGTAGAATAGACAGACAGATGTATTCACGGCCACGATGGGCGATGATTCTTTGATATTACGAGAAGATGGGTACATTCGTATGAACTTTCCTGTTACTTCTTTAACGTATCATAGCAATTTAAACATAATTTTGGTGAAGACTGATATTGGTGGTTTGCATGTTTTGGACGTCAACTCTGGTGTGATACTTCAGTCTTTTTGTTTAGACGAGGGTATGTATTATTTTTAACTTACTAGCTCTTACTAGAACTATTTATTTATGAATCCTATATAAGAGCCTATTTTATCACATTCCCTTGTAATGGTCTATCATAATATAAATTTCTGTTTCTTGTCCTACATTGTTTGACAGTTCTCTATAAACATTTCAGCTACTTGTGAGTTTGTTAGATAAGAATTATTTTGTTTTAGATGAAGGAGATACTTTGGGAGTAGAATATGCAACAGGCTCTGATAGAGTGTTTGTCTGGAACGATGCGGGTATCGGCGCCAGGACTGATTATAATGGAGTGCTGCTTTTACACACTGTTTTACAAAGACCATTGCCATCATCCCAACCTGACAAGCCTCTACGGATTGAGCTAGTACTTTCTGAGGTTTGTAAAATCGTGCATAATTTATGTGTAAAATATTATTAAACACAATACAATTGCCTTTTACCATTGAGTGTTTTTCTTAATTTCAACACTATAATAGTTATTACAATGAAAAATATGAAAACAAAAGATTGAAATAAATATTAATACCAAAATTTTACTTAAATACTATAAAATTAGTAGTTATTGAAATGTTAACAAAGTTAAACAGTACTCTCTTTGTGAAAATTAACAAAATAAAACTAATCCTTGCTTAAATATTATGTTTCTAAGTTAAAATATATTTAAATCAAAAACAAAATAAATAAAGTTTTTTGTTATGAGTCAATGAATATTTTTGAATTGAATAATAGTATGCTTAAAAACAAGTGGTTAATTGCTATTGAGTTCAACATTGAGCTGTTGTTTACTATTATTAAATTTAAATTATTATGAAGTTTTATATTCATCATAAAGTTATCAAACAATGATACAATATAGAGTAATAGTGACAAAATATTTACAATGAACAAACTATTAATAATGGTCATAATACTTTCTCAGTTTGAGTAAAAAAGCTATAAAATTGTACATTTCCGCAACAGTATTTTTTTTTTCTAGGCTGTCTTACTCTACCAGTGCCTCCAAAGTTTAGACCAAAGTTTAGACACACACTCCATAGAAGGCCTCATTGAGTTCATTGCGGAATTAAAGAATGCAATTGATACTGTTCCTGTCAGGAAAGGCGTAAAGGCCCAAAAGGTTTGTTTGAATTTAAAACTAAATATCAGACTTTCTTTTTATTACATGTTCATAATTTTAAATAATGACTTAATGTTGATTAATTTATAGTGGAGCACAGTAATTATCCGGTTACCACAATCTATACTCCGAAGTGTTACAACTGGAGTAGTCCAAGAACTCAAAGGTCAAAGTCGGAGAATACCTGCACTGGCTATTGCTTCAGCAGTAGGACACAGAGCTAATGAATTAGTTCCATGCTTAAGAGATGAGGAGTCCCGGGCACTTATGTACTCTGAAGCAGAGCGAAAAGAAACATTCAAAAGATGGCCTCATATGGATTACAAGTGAGTTCTATTAAAACTGCTACGACACACTAATATAAAATGGGTTCAGAGTCATATTTAAATGAAATTTAGATAATAATTTTTTTTTGTACATTTTAATAATGATTTAGGTAATTAAAATAAAAAAAAATACAATAATTGTCTGATAGTTAATTAGAAGTTAAATTCGAATTTTTAAGGCTGTACTTTATATAACTGTAGCTTCTGTGAATTGTTTGCCCTTTGAAATAGATTTCAATAAAATGTTGAGCCAACAAAATTTGTATCATACAAGACTAAATATATTATTCACAGGTTGTAAAATATATTCATCTAAATTTAGTACACAAGGTATTTGTTTAATTTTGAATCTATCAGATTATAAGATTAGGATTTATAAGATTAGGTTCCTCAAATTAATTAGAATTATATCTATAATTATATATAATATGGAAATATTGTGCTTAAACTCATTGAAGGTAACAGTCGAACGGAAATCTGAAGCCCTTAAATGACAAACATTCACATGTTGCGGAATATATTATACTAAACTTAATGTAAACTTATTTCAATAAAAACTTAAAAGCTCATTGAAGACATTAAAACAAATCAATTGAACTTGAATCATTGGCCACCTAGACTGTGACAAATTGAAGTAAAGTGTACAGTGTTATCAAATATTATCTGTTTTAATAGATGGGCGCTGCCTGCACGGATGGCTCAAGCTGGCTTCTACCACCAACCTTCCCCTAGTGGAGATGATCGTGCGATGTGTTTCACTTGCATGGTTTGTCTGGTATGTTGGGAGAAGTCTGATGAGCCATGGGTAGAGCATGAACGACATTCACCAAATTGCCTATTTGTTAGAGGGGAATATACTCACAATGTGCCTATATCTGTAAGTAAAAGTAAATCATATTTTGTAAGTACATACCCCAAATTGTTTATGTTTACCATTTCAAAATAAAGTCCAGTAACTTTATAGAATTAGTGCATATCTAGTGGTGCAAATTAATATTTCAGTATGTGTGTAAGTAAAAAAAAATTAATAGGTAGTTTTGAATTCCAGACTTGGTTTTAAGTCATTGAACATTCAAGTGTTAAGAAACTTTTTTGTACCCGTAATTTTTAATTTATAATGTGTGTTGTTAGGATTAAAGATTTTTTTAAACTTTGTTCGTAGGTAACAAATGCAACAGCTGCAGCAGTGCCTTGTTTAGGTGTAACTATTGTTTCAAAAGGTAACACTGGAGAATTTATTGCAACCGGCACTGCAGATGGAAAAGTTAACATTTGGAGATTTGATTGTGGACTCAAGTTAGCTAAATTCATACATCTATCACCATATGACTCTATATTTAGTGGAATTTTAGCAACTGATAGTAACAAAGTATGGTCTGCAAGCTTAGAAAAAGATTCATGTGAGTAATTTCTTATCCCATGTTCATAATTTTATACTTGAATTTATAATATCAACAACTTTATTATGATTTCAGCTACATACAGCATAGAGTTAACAGCAATGTCTTTTGTTGGATTGCACTCTCAACAGGAACAATACCCCCAAACCCAAACTTCTGAGAATATTGAAAAAGATACAATCAGTAGTAAATCTAAATCAGCTCTCATTTGTGCTGTTACTGTCACAAGAACCTCTACCCCCACGCAACCAACACCCATTAGTGAAGATTCAAATAAGGCACTTTTTGATTTCGGTGAAGATAAGTCGGACACCATAGTTCAAACTATGAATGACCAAAATGAAGCTAAAAATAATTTAGCATCCAGTAATAAAATGTTATTCCTTCTGACATATGATATACATAGTTCACTTGCTGGTTCAATAACGACTGTTGTACATACTTCAAATAGTAGTGGTAATTCTAAACCAGGAGGCAGCAAAAAATGCTGCACAGTTGCTCGGACTGATGATGCAAACATTTATGACGAATCATACTTCCAGTATTCTGATGATGACACAGAACTTCCTCAGTGCACAAACAACATTATAGATGAACAAATGAGCAATGTCATAAATTTGAATGCTTCATCAAGTAAAGAAGATAGTAAGAGCGGGTGGGACTCGAAAAACTTATTCACAAAACAATTCAAAGTGTTACCTCTTCCTCCTACTGCACTATTACCTGAACTACCTGAGTCTGGTCAAGGTAGCATGCTTGATAACATTGGCAAAATCTCACAATTAAAGAGTTGGAAGAGTGGCCATTTAGATTCTGGTACAAAATTAGCTGATCAAACAGATTCTGCAATGTCACATGCCAACCCCATAACTCATTACCTTAACATGAATGGACCTTTAGAAATTTCAAACCTGAAGTGGATTGAAGGAGGTGATGGTACTGAAAAAATAAAAGTGACTTCATTCAATGGTAAATCCGGAACCCAAACTACCATAACTAATAGCAATAATGATGGTTTTGATAGTGACCCTCCTCAAGAGGAAGTTATATCTCAAGGAATAGCTATCCAGTGTCTCAGTATTCCAGCAAATTTGGATTTAGGAAATGATTCCAAAGTGACTCATATTCTGCCAACTGAAGATAAAGAACATCTATTAGTAGTCATTTCTACCATAGATCCTGAGACAATTAAAAATATGCACACTGAAAAAGAAGTAGATACTAAAATGGATATAGATGAAATAATCAATACTGAGAAACGTGTACAAATGGACAATAAAGCATACTTACTACTATTTAAAATCAGCAGTAAGACTTCTGTGTGCACTATTGAAGACATCCCAGTTTCCGTTAAGGAACTGCTTTATCATGAAAGTCCAGTTGATTTGTGCTTGCTTCCTGCAGATAAACAAGAACAATTCTCTGTAGCAGTGGTTGGAGTTGATGGATCCTTAAGACTTTATTCTCTACCTGATTTCAAGGTGACATCAGAAAAACAAGTGCCGAAGGGACAATTTACTTCAGTTGTATACTGTGCTTCTGTTGAACGCCTCAGTGTTTCTACCAAACATGGAATGATTTATTTTTATGCTTTGAACAATGGCGAGAAAGACTCAACAGGAGATCTTGATGAGGATGACTTTGCAAATTTAGACTTTGACATGTTGCAGAAAGCTCCACGGGATGAAGTTTGCGGACCAACTCCTGCACCAATCATTATCGCTAACAAGACTGAATTAGATATGAGTGATCTAGAAACTTTAATGTCTTTAACAGGTTCTTATGGTACGAACACTACAGTTCCATACAGTGCAGTAGTGCCAGGTTTTTGGTGCGAATTATCTCCCGCACAACGCTCACGATCTGATAACCAAAACAATAAAACCTGGAGACTACAAAACACATCATCGACTTGGGACGAACATGTATTGGAAATAACTTTACCATATAGTGTTCCATTAGCTCATATAGAATTCGGATTTACACTGCAGATACCAACCTCAACCAACTTACCAGTTATTCAAGTTACACTCTTAAAACAAAACCTTCATGGTATTGGCTACAAAAAAGATGCAACATTTGGTCAGAGATCAGATTCTCCAGTATATTATCCTGTAGATTCTGAAATGTCATCGAATATGGATAACCCAGTAAATACAGAAGAATATTTACAAGCTCATAATGCGGAAATTTTAGCTGGACCCTTACTATTATCTTCAGGATTAGATTTAACCCAGCAATCTGGAACTCTTATTTTAACGAGTCCGCGATTATATCGAGCTCGAGGAAGAACATTCTTAATTCACATCAAAACCTCTTTTGACCCAGCTAAAGATATGAACAAGGGACCATCTAAATCTGGAGAGAGCAGTAGTAGCAATAGTTCAAAAAAATCTGGTTTCATAGGTTGTGATTGGTTGCATCAAATTTCTTTGACAGTCCGCTCCAGCCAATACACTGATGTTCCCATGGAGCGACAGCAACGAATAGCTATGCTAGAATCCAATACTTTCTTAAACACGCTTTGTGAAGTGTCGGTCAGTAAAAGCAACTTAGAAAAGCGAAAACTTGCTCTTGACTTGTTGATGTGGGTCTTGTCTGTTCGACTTCAAAGATTACGCGCCGAACAGGCTGGGATGAAGGAATCATTAGGCGCTATTGAGAGCCAGCAAATTGAATGCGTAAATATTATCGAGAAATATACGGATGCCCTGATCAGACATTGTATTCTATGTGCCAACAGAAGCGTCGCCAAGAAATGTGTCAAAATTTTACTTATCACTGGAGAGTAAGTATCTCAACTTTGTCTTTGTAATTTGCTTTCATAATAATTATCTTATTATATATTTGCCGATTAATTTATAAATTTTGTTAACAGGGGAGTAAAACAGTTACCTCGACCATGGAAATCGACGTTCGAGCATACGATCAAAGCAGCTGTCGCTGAATGTATATCCTTAGTGGGAGCGTGTGAATCTCCAGGCGCCTTGCGTTGGTTGATAGCACTAGCTCAGCACACTGGTGGAGCAAGGGAGTTAGTAGCTAGGGGATTGGATTTATTAGAAACTTGTGCAAAATGTTTGACTCCACGAAGTTCACCGTATCAACGTGTCTTGGCCAATAGGTTTGTGATCATAAAATACTATCTACAGTACCTGTCTTCGCTCCTTTTCTTTATGGCTCTTGAGATGATATTTTCGTTTAGTAGCCTATAGTGAGCCCCAAGAACTACTAAGTTTTTCTGCAAAGTGCTCAAAATCTGATAAGTAGTTTAAAACATTACACCCAAAGACGTTCCTTTTTATAAGAGGTAGATATAATTTTTGCAAAGCCTTTTCCCTCTGTACCCATGTCCCCATGTTCTTTGCATTTCTTTTATATTTATCGCTCATATGTAGCTTCTTCAGATTTCCCAATAGTCCAATTATAACTTAAATATAACGACGCTATCAGGTTCGGTCTGTACGGGCTCCCGTTCGAGAGTAACATTTTCGCGACTGAGCCGCCGGAGCTCGGGCGCGGATCTTCCGTCCCTCTCACGTACGCAAGCGTCCTCGCAGGAGACACGGCGGTGCCGCCAGCGCCGAAACAAGACCACCAGCTCAAGGAACTGCTTAATTTGAATGATGCAGGTCAGTTGTTATGAGATTACTTTACTAAAGTCTACTGCTAGACTAATTTAGCGATCATAGTGTCGTAGTAGCAATAACGTCCTTTTGCCTGCTACTGCCTTACCTCTAGTTAATGTTTCTTTAACCCACTTTTACTTCGGCCATTTGAAGAGAGGTGTTACTTTTGTAAAGTGGTGCTAATAATTTGGTATGGTGGTGACCATATCACTATTATTAGCAGTAACAATTTACAGATTCCTGAATTGCAATCATGACACAAAACATCATAAAATGACAGAATACACAATTCCCATTATTATCTTATTTAGTACTTACATAGTTGCTTTGTATGAAAGCCTGCATTTTGGCACAGACTTCGAGTTTGAATCGCTACACAATGATTGTTACATCAAACTATCATTAGATTCTGTCTATGTTTCCGTGAAGATTAATGCTCGAAAATTTAATAAATTTAGGACAAGGCTATCCAACTTTAAATGAAATGAAATTATATTTATTTGAAAGATTTTTCACAATATAAGGTCTTACAAAAGGGTTGTGTCTAGAAAAAATGCTCCTCATTACGCACACATACTATTAGATTTAATTTATATGTGAGACAACATATTTTACCGTCATACTCACTATATTTTAACCAACAGAAACGGACAGCAAAACGCCGATCTCACCAAACGCTTGGTGGGCTCAGAACAACGGTGTTGGCGTTTTCGGGGCCGGGCTGAGTGAGGCCATGGCATTGCATGTTTCTTGTCACGTGGCCTCGGATGGTACTAAGCTAGAGCTTAGCGGAGCGGGCCAACGTCCACCAGTCGTTAATGCCTTGCCTACGCACGCACAACAGGTAAGATTACAAAACTCTGCGAAAATTTTATCAGCTTAGCAATACGACTATAATTATTTAAAAAAACAGACGCTCAGAGAGCACCGACTTTTTATCAATATATTTTTGATTTTATCTATTGTATTGTTGATATTTTTTATTTATTTAACCAGAAACAGAATAAATTATGAAAGAAAATGATGACGGATGTATTTTAAATACCTAAAGCGTCACAAGCACAACAGCTCGTACTGTGAAAGCTATGTTCTGGAAGTTAGTAAAATGGAAACTAATAACACACAATTGAAAATGCTTTGGTATTTATTATATTAGTAGGTAGAAGTAATAACCATTATCAGTATTTAATAAAATGGTTAGGCCCCGCACTTGAGAGTGCAATAATGTCGTATTTTTCAAGCTTTATATTTTTTCGGGCACGTTGAGGTATTGTTTGTTTGTACATATATCAGGAAATATAAATCTGTTGTCTTTAACTGGTTGTTTTTAAAGTATAGAAATCTAAAGCTTAAATTGTTTTGACATGTTATTTGGGATACTAAAGATTCAAAATAATATGAATAATGATTGCCTTATTGTGGGCTACTGACCACAATGAACTATTCTAAACAAAAAAAGTAGTACCTTTGTATCTACATTTTGTGTCGTCCGTTAAACAATACCCAGTCTTGAATTTGTGTGTACAATGTAGTACTTTAATTTTAGCTTTGGACAGTTGTGAAAGAAGGTCAGATGAAACAAACTTCGCAAGACCCGGACTCGCTACAAGACGTTGAAAGTTCCTTGATGGATTGCGATCCGCAAGAGAAACTGGAGTTTAGCGAAGAGAAGTTCTTCAAGGTAACATTAGTTGTGATATATGTGGACCTGACTTTGTTCAAGTCGTAGTGACCTTCGCCTTCGTTAAATCGGCTTTTCCCTGTTCGTAATTGTTCAATTGCACAACTCCAGCTAGTTGTCGAGATATTCAAATGCCTGAATTTGGTGTGTTTTTGCAGGAACAAGAGCAATGTGCAATATCGTGGGCTACTTTAGTGTCTCGTCCTCCGCAACACACCCTGGTTGTTGATAGAATGCACTCGGGTGCAAGGCGGTACATTGTTTTGGACTTAGGACATACTGTCAGATTAACAGATGTGGTAAGTATTATGACATCTTTACACATTACAAAAACTTGGAAATAGGTATATGTACTATTGTATCGTACTTAATTATTTTATAAATATGATAGATACACAACGATTTCTTAATAAGAATAGTAAAGTAATTTTATTTTTTCCCACAGATAATTCCTTCTTGCTCGGACTTAGTGACTCTATGCATAGATATTTGGGTAACAAGTGAAGAAACAGACAGCGTGAAGCTTGCCTACGCCACAGATATAGCAACGAAACATTTGGTCCTCACTGATATGCAGCCCAAGCCTTTGTGTCGCTATATGAAGGTAGGTTTTGTCAAATTGTCTTTTTATCATAATCCTTACATAATGAGTCGGTGATGATGATGTGGTTTGGTTCGTAAACCACATAGAGCCCAGTGTTGGTTAGTGTTTGTGAGAAATTTCTGGGAACTGAACTAAACATGTGATAAAGCAGCGACAGTGTAACGTTCCTTCACCGAACGGTACCGCTACGACGAATATTACATAATATTTATTTTTTATGTCTGCTTCCATGCTGGACTGGGAGCGATAGAAAAACATAGAATGTACCAGCTGCTTCTCTTCCCGGGCATACTGTAAAAGTCAGTTAACGGATAGAGGTTTTATTGGCATTTTTGCGGGCGATAGGCTGACTCCTTGTCCCTGCAATAGCCTTTCTCCATCATTATAATACCTCATTTGTCAAACGTGACATCAGATGGTCTAGCCTCTGGTGTTCTGCGGTGTTCTGACACAGGCGTGAAGTTATGTATGTATGTGTATGTAGTTTTTATGTCTTAAGGCGAGGATGCAGCGTTTTTACACTTCTTGAATATATATAAACCCACTAAGAAGTACATATTGTGCCTGAAAAAAGTCACAAAAAATGAACACATGACTAAACAATGTGTAAAGGTAGAAAGAAACATGATTTATGAATGACTAGACAAAAAAAGTCCCAAACATGACAATAAAAAACGGATATTGCTAAGAAATGCCATAATGGATTCATGTAAAAGTTACATAAAAACATAAAGCGTATTTCTCTTAACCGATCGTTACAGAAAAACTTTTAAATAGTTATATTATTGAAAAATATACCAAATAAGCGTATTTGCGCTTGCTCACGTCTGCGAAGTTCGCTAGCGATGTCTGTGCGGGGATTAAGTTGCGTTTGAATATCTACACATCGCGCTACAATGGGGCCTTAAATATAATTCTTTATTTTTATTTCTTGCAGATAACTACTATAGGACGATACGGAATGTCAGCTATGAAGTGCAAGATTTCCTTGGGCTGGTTCTATGGTGAAATTGCCGACTTAAAAAGCGTTTCGGCATCACAGCGAGCGCTCATTGCTTTGAGAGAAGATCTCTCCTGTCGGTTCAAGTAAGATTAATTAATATGTAAATGTATCGTTTACGAATGTATAAGCTTGTAAAATACTTTTAATATTTATATACAGGGTTGATTAATGGTCACCGGCCAAATTTTTTTACACAATAAATATCATTTATAGACACGATTTTTGCAAAAAAAGTACGTATATTTTTTTTACAAAGAAATAAATATAACCGCTCACATATTTAGCAAACCATGGTCAGTCTAAATTACCATTAAAATAAAGACAACTACGCGCCAATACAAAACATCTCGTAGTACTACGTCGTAATATTTTCAACGAAATGCCGCGTCGTAGTAGCTATGTCCATCAACAGCGACTATTTGCAAAAAAGTTTGTGGTACTATATTTTTGAAATAAAATAAATATGAAGGTACGTTTATATCGTATGAAAGAAACAAACATTTAAATTTGGCTGGTGACTACAAATCAACCCTGTATAACTCAAAAATTGTATGTATCAGGCGTATTCTCTTAACCCAGTGCTAATCTTTTGTGTAATATACATATAAGGTATGTGAATAGAGAGCATGACGTACCCTATATTTTACCAATACTTTTTCATTGCAGGTTATCTACTGGAAAGCTAATTGAGTTACTTAACCCATACTTAGATCTCTATAACGCAAATGCCGCTCATATGATGGCATATCTCAATCTTAACAACGAAAGTGACCCCAAAGTACTAGCAACCTACCAGGAATGCATAGAACTGCAACAGGAGATGCATACTTGTAACAATATTCTAAGACGACTAGAGAATAAGCCAGATAGTAATGAAAAGGCGCTGGATATGATTATGAAAGGCGAACTGTCTCCGGAACATTTGTTACAACGAGCGTCTACCGATAAGTTGCGAGTTATTAGTGAAAACATCGTCGACATGTTACTGTATTTCCTGTTCCAAGTTCCAGATGTGGTAAGTACTATTATTCTTAAGATACTATTATTGAGTCTTTGAGTGTAGATTGGTGATGGGCAATAATAAGTAAATGTCAACTTAAAATTAAATAGGGACCTAACTTCAATGGAGCTTTCATAGTTTAAAATAACTTGCTTTTATCAAAAAAAAAAAACATTATGGAAAGAAAATCTATACAGCTATAAATTGCTAATTTGGAAAGGTAACATCTAGTGCACTTTACTTTAATACCTTTAAATTTTACTTTAATTATATTTTGATGGCCTCTATTGAGAGAGCTCCTAGTTTCGAGTCCCAGCTGCACCAGTCAGGGACATAGACCTTTATTTCTGCTGTATGGTTACCAAATCGCAAGCTTATTATTTTTATTTATTGTTAGTTAACTTTTGATCCATTTACCAAAAATAAACTTTCCAGCAACACGAGGAAGTGAGCCTAGAATGGTGCGAGACGGTGACGCCGTTGCTATGGCAATGGAGCGTGGTGGGGGCGACGGCACTAGCCACGCTACTAGCGCGGCTGTGCGGCGGCGCGGTGTGGTGGGGGCCGCATATCGCGGATACGTTACACGCCGCCGCCGACGCCTTGCACCCGCCGCCTTACCCGCTCGACAGGTCAGTTACACTGCAAGTGATCCTAGAATGTGTGACACTTATAGTGATAGTAAGAAAAACATGGAATGTGCCAGCTGATTTTCTTCCCAGGCATACTGTAATGAGGGACAGGGGTTTTATTGGCGCTTTGTGGGCGATAGGCTGACCAATAGTCTCTCTCCACCATTATAACATTATAATATATCCAAATTAGTCAAAGGTGGTTTTATAGCCTCTAGTGTTCTGCCTACCCCATAAGGGATACAGGCGTGAGTATCTATGATAGTGAGTTATAGACATCGTTGTAATGGAACGCGACAACGCAGTCATCGCGCGAGTAGGCGATGCGACCATCGTGGAACAATAAGATCGCGCGACCACATCACGCGAATGTCAATTAAGACGCCTATACCATATCAGTATGATTGATCGCTGATTCGTACGACTGGAGAGCGCGTCAAGACGTTATTATCGCGTAGTCTCGTCCTATTATATGCCATACCGTATTGTTTGTCGTATTGTTGACTTGCATACTAATATAATCTTTTAGGGATGATTGTTACTATTAAATGTCGCTATGCTGCAATAAATTAACTTTAATTTATTACAGTATAGTATTTTATACCAAGAGTTCGTAAACAATGTTTTCATGTCTTATTATGGAAATGGTGTAATACATTATTAAAACATACATACATACATAACCTCACGCCTGTCTCCCTTTGGGGTAGGCAGAGACAAGGGAACACCAATTGCTGCGATCCAGACATACCTCTTTCGCTTCTTCCACGTTCATCAACCTTTTCATACATGATCGCCGGTTACGGGTACTTTTGACTAGGGCCTTTTTCAAAATGTCTCCAATTTGATCGGCATACGTTCGCCTAGGCCGGCCCCTTCCAACAACACCATCCATTCTTGTTCTGTACACCTCTTTCGTAAATCTACTTTCACTCATCCTTTCCAAATGCCCAAACCACCGTAGCATACTCTTTTCAATCTTAGTCACTACATCCTCTTTCAATCCGCATCTCTTTCTTATTTCACTGTTGCGCACCCTATCACTCAATTTCACTCCACACATGCTTCTCAACGCTCTCATCTCCACAGCATTAATCCTGCTTTCATGTCTCTTCTGCCACACCCAAGATTCACTACCATACATAAGTGTTGGCGCCAAGACTCCTTCAAGTATGGCCAGACGAGCTTTATTCGGTATAATTTTGCTAGCCATAAACGAGTACAAGGCGCCATTAACACAATTTCCTGCTTTTACTCTCCTTTCAATATCACCTTCACACTTCCCATCTCTTGTAAACAAGAATCCCAAGTATACAAACTCTTTCCCTTGTTCTACTTTTTCGTCTCCTATCATAATATTGCATTCCGTCATATCTTCATTCCTCTCCATAACCATAACTTTCGTCTTTCCGACATTCACTCTCATACCTTTTCTTTTAAACGACTCAAGCATCACAGTGACCATTTGTTGCAATTCCGACGCTGACGATGCAAGTAGAACCTGGTCGTCGGCGTAAAGCAGAGTTTTGATCACTGTCTCATTCATTTTTAAACCCCATTCAGACTCTTTCAGATCTTTCAAACAGCTATCCATGAATAGGTTGAACAGCCATGGAGATGCTACACAACCCTGTCTAACACCGCGATCGATGCTAAACCATTCTGTGTAGTCATCATTCAACCTGACACAGGCACTCGAGTCCTTATATAAGGATTTGAGTGCCCGTATCAAGTCACTGTCCACCCCAAACTCTGATAGAGTTGACCAAAGTTCATTCCTCATCACACTGTCATACGCCTTTTCTAAGTCAATGAAGCAGCAGAAAACCTTTCGGTGTTTAGCCAGAACCTTCTCGGTTACTGATCTTAAGGCAAAGACTTGATCCGTGCATCCCATCTCCTTTCGAAATCCCGCTTGCACATCCCAGATCTTGCTTTCTGTTTCATTCATCACTCTTTCGATTAATATCTTTGTATACATTTTGCCTGCAATACTCAAAAGGCTAATGCCACGGAAGTTTTTGCATTCCTGCTGTGACCCCTTTTCCTTTATAAAGTGGCACAATAACGGCCTTGCACGTCTGTTGCAGTCGCCTGGAACACGGCCAGACCGCCAACACTTATTAAAAAGATGGTACAACAGGTTTGCAGTGACACTTTCACCCGCCTTGAGCATTTCGGCATCTATTCGATCATACCCTGCCGCTTTACTCAATTTCAAACCTGCCATTGCTTTCATAACTTCTTCCGTACTTATGTCACTTTCACGATTGGTCACACCACTCGAAGGTACTTAGGCCTACTTTCCAAAACATCACTCGCACTTCGTTCAAATAAATTCTCGAAATATTCTTTCCACTGATTCATAATATCTTCATGCTCACTAACAATATTCCCATCCTGATCTCTTAACACGCCCACTTTCGAGTCTCCAACCTGCCCTCGGGCTCTTCTGACTAAGTGCCAGAACAGTTTGGAATTGGCTCGAAAGTTTTCCGAGAATTTGCTATCTTACATTCTTCTTCTTTCACAGTCTTTCTTAATCTATCATACTTTTCTTTCGCTACTCTTTCATCATCATTCAAGTCATCTCGTATTCCATTTCTGCCCTCACAGCTAGTAGATCTAGCCACGCTTTCTTCTTTTCTAGAACAAAACCTCTCACTTCGTCATCCCACCACTCGTTCTTATCTCTTCTCACATTCTTCTTCACGCTTACCCCACATATTTGGGTGGCCGTTTCTACCATACCATTTTTAAATCTACTCCAATATTCCTCTATCTCCCAGTCTTCATCATTAAATAGCTGTCCCAACCTTTCTTTCAATTCTAGCTTATATTTCTCACGGACAGTCTCTTCTTGCAAATTTTCGACTTTCACTCTTTTCCTTCCAGACATACGTGCCCGTGGGCTTCCGACATTTACTCCACGGTACACTCTCGTATCCTTGACTTTCGTTCTCAACCGTTCATCCACAATTACAAAGTCAATCATGCTTCTCTCAGACTGTCTCTGCCATGTATACATATGAATCATTTTGTGCCTAAACATAGTGTTAGTCACCACAAGCTTTCTCTCCAAACATACATCTAACAGACTAGTGCCATTTTCATTTATCCTTTCATCACCAAAATTACCTAACACCCTTTCATACCCATCACGCTTTACTCCCACCCAGCCATTACAATCGCCTAACATAACAATTCTTTCATTATCTTCACACCTTCAGCACATCTCTAACATTATCCCAAAACTCTTCCCTGACTGCCTGAGGCTTGGACATATCTGACGCATACAGACACAGGATAAAAATCCTGGTCAAGCCTACTTTCAGTCTCAGCCACAGGAGCCTGGGACTCACATACTCATAACCTTTCACACAATCACTCATTCTTTCTGATAAAAGAATGCCCACACCTTGGCTTCCTCTCTCAAACTCTTCTACTCCCGTCCAGTAAGCAGAGAGTCGGCCATGCGTGGACATTCCACAGCCTTTCTTTTTCGACTCACTCACACCTAGCACATCAATTTTCCTGGTATTCATCACCACGCATACTTCGTCAATCTTATCGTCTATTCCTCCGCAAACATTCATCGTCGCAAAAAGGCATTCCCCTGCCCTCTTTTTGCCTGCTGGGGAACATAAGACATATAAAATAAATGGCAATTTATTGTTGATCAAGAAAGAAAGAAACGAAAACATCATTTGAATAATGAATTTCTATTTTCATTACAAATACAATATTTTATACCTTTAGCTTGTTTGTATAATTTTAACATAGTTTTTAAATTAACATTCATCTTATCCAGGGTCCTCGTACTAGTAATGTACATGAGCCGCAAGAGCGTGTTCTCGCACACCTCCCCCGACACTGGAGTGACTCACGCTCTGACAACAAGAGTCGTGCAACTCTTACAGAAGAGAAAAGAGAAGCCAGCGTTGTTGGCGGCCATGTTGACGGCGCTGTCATGTGTGCTTGATGCCGTGGTTGCCAGCATGCCTAATAAAAACTCTGCTAGTAGTAACAGGTATGTTGTTAGTTATAATTCGTTTTGAATAGTTATGCTAAATTTGTATTGTCGTTAAAAATAGCTGTATTATATTTGTAATTTTTGTATTTTTTTTTCTGGGGTCTTTATATTTGGTGGTATATAAGAAGTTTGTTCGCTAGTTAGGCGAACCTTGAAGGGTCGTTAGACCAAGCGGGAGTAGCTCGAACTAATATCATTAAAAGACATATTTATCTAGGGCTGGCAGGGCTTTTCTAAGCTTTTCTGCGCGGCAAAAACGATATTATAACAACATTAAGACAATTAAGATTGATTATTTTGCAAATGGCTCTTTTTGTAATAAAAAGTGTATATCTTAAAAAATAAGAAAACTACCTATTCTCTTTTCGGTTTTCCAATCCGATCACACGTCATCGCCAATGTATTTATAAAGTACATTTTAACTCTTCACACTCGTTCTTAAGCTAATTCTAATTCTAACCTTCCCTGGTTACACAGATGGGAGTGGGTGCGTGGCGGGCGGTCCACAGTGCCGACCCCGGACAGCGAAAGCCGCGCCGCGCGCCGCAAGCTGCACAAGAAGCTATTCCAGCACATGCACGAGCTGGATGCCGCTAGACGGCAGCTGGATGACTTGCAGGTTGGTTAGCAATAATAGGAAATGTGATAATATATCCATTGTTCAATAACGGATGCTTCAATATCTCTACATCATCTAAAAGTGACGTCTGTCTGTCTTTATTTTAGGGATAATATTCGAAACTACAGAACGGGTTTTGACCTGTTTAATTCGATATGAGAGTAGTTCTCGGCGCTAACTATATGCTAACATCCCGATACCTACAAGCCGAGTTATCACGGTATTGCCAACGAAGTCGGTAAAAAATATCGATTGTAAAACAATTCAACTGCAAACAGACTCTACCTGAGCCAGTATTAAAATAAGATACGCCACTACTGATTACGGTGTCTGAAAATATCGACACCATACATAATTACAGACGTAGACACCCATTCAATAACAACTTTTATTTACTAAAGACACAAACTTGATTGAATTTAATACTTATATTGTATTCCACAGCGTACTCGAACGGAGAACAAAAACCGTGCTGTCGGCGGTCTTGTGAGTGGAGCTTTAGCCGCGGGAGCTGCGCAGGCGCTTTGTGCGCATGTGTTGTGCGCGCGATGCGAAAGACACGCCTTGTTATTGTGCGCTAAGGTACGTTTCACTTATGAAATTAAACTGTGGTCTGTATTATGAAAGCTTTCTAGAGCGTTGATGTGATTAGCTAACTGCAGGTTTCTATGCCATAGCTAATAGATCCTTTCCACTTTAGAAGCAAAACCTATTTGTATGAACATCTTTTTTACAATTTATATCACAATTTTGACGTGAAAAGACAGTTAAATTGTAGTCTGCACAATAATACCTCAACCTGCTCTGATACGCTATAAGCAAGTTTAACTAAAATCACATCCTAACAAAGAGTTTTGTTGAAACTTAAACTGGCTCTCCCTTACTAGGTATATTATGTATAATATAAAAGATTTTCCGTAGCTTGGATTGGACGTCTCTTAAAGTACTATTTTCGAAAGAGGGCAGGGCTGTCCGTTATGACACGGTTATGTTAATAATTTACATTTAAAATTCAAAAATTAACTCTGATAATTAATTCTTGCAAGAAAAATTTCAAGGATTAATAAGCATTTCTTTTCGTCGTTTTAAAATAGTTTCCACTTCTCCCCGGCAGGTGATAGGTCGTCTTTGCGCAGTTACCGGCAGCGCGTTATTAGACCCGCCCAGTATACTGGGCATTGCCAAGCTGTGCGTCGGCGTCGAGCCCTGGCCTAGGCACGCTCTCACTTCACTGTTACAGGTAATATCTAACAGCAGAACATGGTTGACTGGTACAGATCGCTCCAGAGCGATAAGACCACCTTTTTGTACCTTTTATTCCATGTTGCTTGTTTCCCATTTGTGTTATCGTACCTACCAAAAAGATTAAGTAAATAAATAAATAGATACTCGCAAGATACTACTACAAGAAGGAACGACGAGACAGATTCTGTCTCGTCGTTCTTACTCTAATTGTATACTTTCAGGGACTGCATATCGGTATATTTTTTTTAAATGGTACCAGTAAAATTTCAGTACCCTGATTAGTGTACTGCTTTATCAATCACAATACCTGTACAAGTTATTAAACTCTAACTTAATTATATCAGTACCCAAATAATGTATACCGGACTAATTTCTGAAGATGTTTTTAGTACAGAAATATTTTAACCTATTTAATCTCTGTACCGAAATGTATAAGTCAGCATATCTCCCTACGCTTCATAGTCTTGCAACTAAACTATCGAACATTCTACAGTTATTTAAAAATAAAATATTAATATTAATACCGGAAAATTTCAGTTAACTGAAAAAAAATCAGTGTTACAATAATAAAAAAGGTACACGAATTATTTCAGTATGAATTCCTGTACTATTATTTTTGAATACATTTAATTTAACAGTATGACGTCATACAGAAAAAAACTGTATAGAAATTCATACCAGTATGCAGTCCTTGTACTTACCGTCGATTGACAACGTCGGTAAATAATTAAGAATAACAATAAATTCAACATTTATCACTGTTTATATGATGACTGAGTTCAAATTAGACCTGATACGGCGTACCAAAGTATGCCTGCAGCATTCTGCTTGTCTTATTTCATGGACTAAACTCACTTCAAACTTTCGACTGTTTATGAGTGTGACACTCGACACTCCATAATTGATGTCTTTATACATATTTACGGGAAACATAAAGCAAGCTGCAACAAGTGACCAACATCCATCTTTCCTTTCCCAGGACATAGTAGAAAACGAGACATCAGAATCGCAGCCAGAGTCTCCAACGACCAGTTCCGGTTCCGATTCGCTGACAGCACCAAGAAGTTCCCGCAGAAAGACTGCCACGCTCTGGCCACCGCCCAGTGGTAAAGCGCCTAGGATGTGGAACTATAAAGCGCCTTGTGTCGCAGGTGAGATAGTGTGATCGTGTAGAAGTAAAGTACATTTTTGATACAGGATTTGCCGAGGCAATTAATACAAGATAGATGTCAAATAGAATCACGAGTCAGATTGAAACTTTTTTTGGTTAAACGCGTGGTAACGCGATAAAAATGAACGTTTACTGAATCGATGAAATTTAACATGAAATATAAATGGTGTAGGAATGTTCAATATTATTACTAATAGAGCATTGTTGTTGAGAAAAAACGGTTCCAATCTTTTAGTCAAAAGTTTCATTCTTTAGTGTTAGTTATTTATTAACCTGAGTCGCACTGTCGTGGCTACGAACAGTTGCTAAGCTAAGGAGTAGTTTTATTGTACAACCTTTTTAATTGAATTTGAATGAAATACAAAAATTCTATCCTTTGATTATTTCTAATTAAAAAAAAAATACAAACGTCTACAACAAGCTTTTGATAATGATAAATTTAAAATTATAATATTGAGTGTGCATGTGCTTTCTCGTATATTTGAAAAACACTTCAACAATATTCTAACTCTTTTTCAGACATGCTAGCTGACAGCTTCGGCCTACCCAAAAACACGGACATGAGTAAAGTCAGCAAGCTGCTCTCTCCGTCTTCACCAAGTAAGACTTCGAATACTGGATGGAATTTATAAGAAACACGTATATTTCGATTAAAAAGTTAAATATTCCTTTTTAGAGATCATCTCTAGCAGTGAACTGGAGAAGCCGCTGGGGTTGGAGTCTGATGACTCGGATAATGAGGATAAAGCTGAACAGCACGGGTGGATCATGGCGGCTGTTAAGACTAAGGAAACGAAGAGCAAGGCACCTAGTGCGGAGGAGAACACTACTGTTAGGTGAATATAGGAAACGTTCATTCCGACTTCTTCTTTTTGAAGTGCCTCTTTATTATAGTTGTCAATCAAACTCCTGAACCTCTCCATGTCCCTGGCTGGAGTGAAATTTGTTTCACAGATTTTGACTTTGATCAGAATTTGTTCATGACTTTTAACTTCTTTTAATTTTTGGTAGCTAGGCTTACGTATATAATAATGAAGATTTGATGTGATAAAGAAACTGATTTTTTTATAATAATTGATTGAATCAGGCGTTCAATTGCGGAAATCCATCACAACTATTATTTAAATAGCATCCAATAGCAACTCCAAAGCACTAATGATGTCGGATTTGCGTGCGTTAGTGCACAGCTGCTTTCGCTCACAAAAAGTTTTGTTGTTGAGAAAGATAAAGATATTTTTAGTTTATATTAAGGTACCCCATACAGTTAAAAAAATGCATTCTTATATGTCAACTCATATTGTTAATTACGTAGTAAATTTGAAGTTGTTTGCAAACAAACATCTATGTTTTCTTAACATGATAATAAAACACCTCAATATCTTAAATAAATGAACTGGGATTCACAATTTCTGTAAAGAAATTGGTCTCATGTGGTCTTAGTTGCAAAGCTATACCATAAGATGGAGCTATGTTAGCAATATAACGTAAAAACAAAAAATGTGGTAAGTAATTTCGAAGCGTACCGCCAGGCCCGGGTAGCTCAGTGGAAGAGCACTCGTCCGGCAAACGAGAGGTCCCAGGTTCGAGTCCTGGTCGGGTAATTTTAATTCATCACATTTTTCATTTATTTAAGAATAATTGAGCATTTGAAATGCTAAAACTTAAAAACATTATCACCTTAATATCTCTATACTTATAAGCGTATTGAATCCCAGCTCAAGCAATATATCGTGGTGCATCGACGCGCGACTGGCCAGCGGTCCGGCGGCGGCCGGCGAAGTGCTCGCCCGGCGGGTGCTGGCGGCCGGCGCGACGGCTCTCCCGGCGGCCGTGACGGCGCCGCCGCCGCCGCCGCGCCTGCCGCCGCCGCCGCCGCCACCTCCGCCGACGGCACCGGTGCACGTGACCTTGCAAGACGTGTTTACGCATTTGGCGTTGGAGCTGCCCAACCAGGTATGTATGCTTGGGACTTCTAAGGCTCTTAAGGAGTAATGGAACTAGTAGTATTAACTCATTATAAGAGTAACAAAAGTCTTATATTACGACCGGGAAAAGGTTATAAAGCAAGACACGATTACACAGTAAATGACAATTTATTTATAAAAAGAATGAGCACATATACTAAATTAAATGTTATATCTTACTAATCTTACTTTTATCAAGCACGTCTAATTTAATCTATGAGGCTTTTTATTCAGGGTCCGATTCGATTTTTTTATTCTCAAATGTAGGTCTCTCTGCATTAGAGACTTTAAACACTGCGGTGGAATATGACCACTGATTTATATATAAGTTGGGGATAAGAGGCCCGCAGCTGCAAGTTAAATGATAGAAAAAAAAGTTGAATGGAGCCTAGTCTGTAAAATTAAAAAGAATGCTAACTTTGAATCATAGATTTATCAATTTGAATTTAATATCAATTGGTCCCTGACAGAGTTGGAATTGCAATTTTTCGACACACATACATTTTAAACAGACACCCAAACACGCGTTTACGTGACTTATATTCAGCGATTTTTCTAATATAATTTTTTAAAAGTATACAGATAATTGTCTTACTTCTAATTCATTTCAGACCGACTGCAACTACCTTGAAAATATGGTATCATTATGGCTCACGCTAAGTGGGTCGGTGAGCGGTACGGGATCGACTCCAGGCGTTGACGCACCGAGAATACGTGTCGCACCCGACACCGTTACTGCTATACTACACTCTCTTTGCACGTATGTATTATTTGATTAAGTCTGTTCAAAGATAGAATTAAACATGGAAAAACTCTTTAAACAGTGGTAATAGGAACAAATTATAAATCACTCAAACTGACCACCAACTTGAATACAAATCTAAAATATATTCACTGTGGTGCTACTTTACGGCCTAAATGTATTTCTATTATAAATACATTTTTACAGGGTGTTTGGTTGCTAGGTGCAAAGGTTGAAGGAAAAGAAATGTACAAAAAAATACCTCGTTTATCACTTCCTTTTAACCTTTGAACCTAGCCACCAAACGCCCTGCATAAAAAGCATTCAAGAACTATTTCGCTTAGCACAAGATAGGAATAAGTTTCTTTGACGGCCATCCTCCAGTAGCTGAGAGGCATCTGAAGAAGAAGAAGACATTATTATATTATTATCAATGACTTAGCGTAATAATCGGCCATTGTATATCATTTATGACTTACTTTCTAGATTAAGAAACTATGAAGTACCTACCTTACAAAAACGCCTTTTTTCTTCTGTAGATTGGAAAATATAAACCTTCGTTGCTGGGTACTGTCCATGCAAGCGATAGCCCAAATGGCCATTCTGTCCATTCAGGGCGAAAGCGGGACTCATACCATCGGTCGCTTGATCCTGGAGAGCGAATACTTTGTGCCGACTATTGTGAAGTTTGTCACTATGAATATCAATGGAGACACGGGCGTTACGCCGTTTGAACCTTATTTGGTGAGTTGAATTTATTTTTATTAGAAAATGATTTAGTATTGGAATAGCATTGGCAATCCTTCTTTGGGCTGTAAGAAAAAAAAGAGCCTATGATAAAATTAAATATCTTTTAGATTATATTATAAAGTTGCAGCAGTATTTCAGATATTTTGGTGTTTTAAAGAACCAGAAGGTTTATTTGTTGACAGGTTAATCTATGCAGTTATTTAAAACTGTTCAGCTTTTTTCAGGACCTTTAATGAATATTTTTTAGACAACTCAACTTTTAGTTTTTCCCACCATGTAATAATCATATTTCTGGGCTATAACATGAAAAAAGTGTCAAACTTTTTTACAAAAAAAATCTAAAACCTATTCCATATTTATGATCTGTTGAAGCTTTTTGTTATGATTGCTTGCCATTAGGAAGATTGCTATTTTTGAATTTGAAAGGTTATTTTCAATATGTAGGTCAATACAACTGTTTACAAATCATCATATGCGGCCAATAGAGGTCTACTGCAGGATATAGGCCTCCCCCAAGGTTTTCCACGTCGCTCGGTCCCGCGCCGCCCTCATCCAGCGTTTACCGGCGACTTCGTACAGATAGTCGGTCCATCACTTTAGCTTTGCAATCCTGCTGGCTTTGGTTCGCCTGCGAATCTCCTCATTCCTGATTCAATCCCGCAGGGAAACTCCGAGCAAAGCCCTTTCCATTGCCCGCTGAGCAGTACCGACCAGTAAACTTTTTTCAGTTCACAAATGGTCGATTTTAATTTTTCACATTGAAATCAAACATTTTTTACTTGACTAATCGCGTTTATTTTATATTTTAATTCGACCTTGCGGTGTCCAAAATCCCGTAGTCACAAGCGATTGACAGTCGGTTTAAAACGTGTTTTAATTACGATTATGAATCACGAAAACTAGCTGTGTAAGGTAGGATTAAGTAGGTAAGAATTTACCAACCTCCCCTGGATAATCGCGAAAACTAGCCGTGGCTTAGAGTTGCCCTACCGCCCATTGATAATCGCGATGTTCCGGCATTTTTTTAATTAAAAGCTACTCTCTTCCTAAAAGTTCATCTTCTTCGACCTCATCTGCACTTACCGTCAGGTTAGATTGAGGTCATACGCAGGGTCAGTCTTTAATAAAAAAAAAAGACGTGTGGCACTCGGAGACTGCCGCGGTAAAGCTATTGTATAGCATTTTTTATCAACTTATACAATAATTATAATTATTTATTTATTTTATTAATGCAGTAATGTTTGATCTAATATGAAGTTCCACAAGTTCCTAGTAGATGGCGCTGATTGTTTATTAAAGCCCGCATGTAAAGTTATGAAATCAAAGTATCACCGCTGTGCCGGTGGGAGTGGGGGGTGTTAGGTTTTTTCGTTACGGAATTTCTGGATTCGGTCCCCACGCTCAAAGCCCGCGATAGAAGCTATGCAATACTATGAAGTGACTCTCTTTACCTTCTTTTTAAAAATGTAATGTTGTTCCGTCAGGGTGGAGCAACAGGGCCGGGTAACCGCGCTTGCAGCGTGTTGCAGCTGGTACTGGGCCGCGTGTTCGGCGCGCGCGTGGCTGCCGTGGCCGCGGCCGCGCTGCGCTGCGTGGAGGCGGCCTGCGCGCGCGCCGCGCCCGTCAGCGAGCTGCACGCCGCCCTGCTGCGCTGCGCCGCGCCGCTGGCGCCCGCGCTGCGCCTCACGCCCGCGCTGCTGGCCGCCGTGCGCCGCACCTTCACGCACGCAGGTGTGTAGCGCCGCCTCATCCACTAGAAACACGGATGGAATACAGACGGACTGTCACGCAACTGGCTTTTCTTCTTGAAAAACTCAGAGCTGCCGAGTCTCTGTAAGGGACCGCGCCATGGTGTTTGTTCCAAGCCATCGTCATCACGCCCGCAGGTTACTCTGTTGAGACAACGTAGATTGCAGCTTGCAATGCCTTCTTGGAGGACTTGCATGCCGCCACCCGCCGCGCCTCTTTCGCTTACTCGCGGTGGCGCCCCCGGCAGTAGCGGTTGCACTTCCGTCGTGGGCTCCCCAAATGACCACCAGTACCTTACAGTGGTGCGGATACCACGCCTGGACGACGGCTACCTCAGCCGCATATGAAGCGGCAAATCTCAGACCCCGTTACGTAATTACGTACCTAACAGCTATGGATGTATCGTAACCACAAAGCAGATACATAGTAGAGCTGCTGTAAGCAAAGTTGCACAGCTTCAATTTGGGTTGTCCTGACGTCACAGCCTTTAGTTCAAACTATTCCTCGCTAGAGGCACTGGCGTCAGTTCGTCGCTGACTTCTGTGAAGTATGTACACGCGTAGATATTAAAAAGAAATTAAATCCTCCATTGTTTCTCGATGTAAAATTTAGTTTTCTATACTTTTATAAAGGAATTACATTGACAATCCAGTGGATCGAATACAGATGGATTGTCACGCGACTGGCTTTTCTTCTTGAAAAACTCCACGGAGGAAATATATAGAGGAGCTGTCCTATCCAGTTTTTTCTAGGGACTCAAGTGAAGACTACGCGCGGGGTGCGGGAGGGGCAAGCGGTGGGTTATGGCCAATCATAGCCAAACAGGCGATGGCATTAGTCACCTAGTAGCGATTAGTAAAAACCGGTTAAAAAATAAGGTTAAAATATTCACATGATCATCAAAAAAGTTCAGCTATACTTTACTAGGTGGCTCTAGTTTTTTAACGAAATTTTATACGTTCCAAATCTGTCAGAAAAAAACACGAAATAAAAGTATTTCTACTTGACGCTAGATAGCGCAACATTTTTTCGCGGCATAAAAAATCACCTAGGCAACAAATAACAATCTGGAATTTTGGACACAAATAATGGAAAACAAACAATTTGTAAAAAATAATTATAAATGAAATTATCTTCGTGGTAAGTTAATTTTATTTGGACTGACAATGTAATTCCTTTATAAAAGTATAGAAAACTAAATTTTACATCGAGAAACAATGGAGGATATAATTTTTTTTAAATATCTACGCTTGTACATACTTCACAGAAGTCAGCGACAAACTGACGTCAGTGCCTCTAGCGAGGAATAGCTTGAACTAAAGGCTGTGACGTCAGGACAACCCAAATTGAAGCTGTGCAGCTTTGCTTACAGCAGCTCTACTATATATCTGCTTTGTGAAAAACTCAGAGCTGTCGAGTCTCTGTAAGGGACCGCGCCGAACCATCGTCATCACGCCCGCAGGGGACTCTGTTGAGACGACGTAGATTGCAACTCGCAATGCCTTCTTGATTGACTTGCAAGCCGCCACCCGCCGCACCTATTTCGGTTGCACTTCCATCGTGGGCTCCCCAAATGACCACCAGTACCTTACAGTGGTGCGGATACCACGCCTGGACGACGGCTACCTCAGCCGCATATGAAGCGGCAAATCTCAGACCCCTCTCGTACTTACGTACTAATTGCTATGATGTATCGTAACAATATTCAGGCATTTCAACTCAATGTACGGTCAAGTTCAGTGTGACCGGGAACCGATTTATTCATAAGAAGTTTTATATTAAAATGCTTACTTCATATCTCAATATTGTCTTTTCACAGAATTAACTACAATCTATCTAAGATGTTTAATCATTGGCAGCAGACTATTAAAATCGTGTAACACAAAATTTCCATCATTTATAATAATCAAACAGTCTTCAGTAAAATCTAACAAAGTACCTTATTCTAGCGTCTCAATGTTCGCACTGGGTCCGCGAGTCATCCGGTCGAAGCGCCGGCGAGGCTGCTCGAGCGAGACGGTCTGCGCCGGCGCAGCTACTGCACTATTGTAGGAGATTACTGCAAGTTTCTTTACCGGTAAGTTGTTTTCTATATCGTACAATGGCATTGAAGTGTGACATGCTTGTTCATGGTGTGGGCATTCATTTTAATATACTTCTGAATTTGAACAAATATACACCTACAGTGGAATCCGTTTATAATGACATCGAAGGGAAATAAAAAACAAGTCATACTAAACGGACGTCATACAAAGCATAGTATACGACATCATATTCCTAAAATAAGTAAATAAATAGGTACTGCAAGAATAAATAAACTAAAATAAATAAAATTAATAGAAAGGAATAAAATGGAGATAAATCAAAGAAGGTCTACGCTCTGAGACTCGAATCAAAAAAGCCTTTCACGCGCCGAAAGTTTTTATAACGTGACTCTCCCGAACACTGCCAAAGGTGTTAGAAATCATATGGTCGGTCACTATAAGCGGACAAAATTTGATAAAAAAGGTTCACAATAAGCGATATATCACTATAGGCGAAGTCATTATATCCGACTTAGCTATTAAAACCAAACTGCACTGTGTAAACACGTCATAATAAGCGGTTGGTCAATATAAACGGAATCATAATAAACGGATTCTACTGTATTTAATTTAAAATACGCAATCCCCATTTAGAATCGCTATGCATTTATAATGTATACTTTAGGTGCTAACTACTAAGTTGATATAACAATTGAATTTTAAGGTCATTCAATAAACTGTTTTCTTGTAATACACTCGTATCATGCATGCCTCATATAATAATAGGAAGGGGAGGCAAATGAAATATGTCTAGTCTATACCGAAACATACAGTACCTACATTGAAATAATTCTTCAAGCGCGTTCAAAACTGCAGGATCATCATTTCTTATTTGATAGCATTTTTTTTTATCGTGGTAATGTTTATTGTAGCCTTCGACCGAAGATAGTCAGACAGACGAGAGCAAAGCTCAACACTCAGCGGCTGATGCTACGAATATTGAAGATGAGAAAAAGCAAATGGCAGGCAAATCACCTTGTGTTGCTGACCATAGTAAGTTACCACAACAGTTACCACAACAATCAATACTTTTTCTGTTTTTCGTATTTTGCAAGGTTTAAAACAAAAATAATGAGCCTCATGTTACTTTATTTTTTTGTCAGAAACGAATGAATTTTAAATTCTTATAGCTTACTCATTTTTATTTATTTACAGTTATTCAACAGGCCGACATTATGGAGAAATTATACAAAGCATTATCGCTTTGTGACGGTCTGAATGCTTCTACTGTAAATAGTTCAGGTAAAAACAACTTTAAAATATTTATAGGAATTTCTGGGATTTTCTCCTTGCGTACTTCTAATTCGATAGCCGTTTTCTATAGGTATTTTTGTAATTTTCACAGGTTTAATATCAGATGCCAGTGACAATTTCGTCCTGAAGGATGAAGTTTTCTGCTTATTGGCATACATGGCAGAAGTAGCCACAGACCCTTCACAGATGCTGCCTACGTTGATGGATCTTCTAAGTAAGAAGTTTTGTATTGTATTTTCCATAGACACTGTCTGAAGAGTTAGTTAATTGTTTGTGTGCGAAAGTTCGTGCGTCCTTACCATTTAAATTCTTCACAGACACGAAAAAAATGCTAGTAGTAAATCTATAAACGTCCAAGCTATTTTTATTAATTCAAATTTAAATAATTCGAAAATAAATTATCTCTGCAGTTTATTTTTGTCACTCCTTCATTCTAAAATAAGAAGTATAGAATAAGTGTAATTTAATACTGTAATCATTTAAACCAAAATTATTTAATTATAGACTGTTATTTCAATAAAAAGACATGCAAAGATGGTTTACTTAACTACTTACTGATAGTTTATCAAACAGCCTTCCTGTTTTTTAACACTAAGTCCAAGAAAAAGTTTTAGAAATAATTAATTTTTAATTAAACCTATACTAATGTACCATGACTTGGCAGGACGAGACTGCATCCAAATGTCGCAAGCTCTCCAGCAATTAACCGTGCAACTGCTGGATAAACCTGAAGTTCTGGCCGCCTGGATATCCATGGGTGGAGTGCAGCTTTGTGTTGACAAGCTATTACAGTGTCAACAGGTATGAGGGGGGTATACATTACATTTTTCCATGACAAAATATTTTATTCATAACTTAAGCTAATTTCTTGGACAATTATTTGTATCACACGAAAAATAAGGTTTTTGAAACAATTTGAGTCCTGTTTTGTGTAAGAAAAGGCCGTAAGTCTCACCACTGACATGTCAACCTGGGTGGAAAGCTGATTGAAATATCGAGATTTTTTGCCCAATGACGAGTTCGAAAGTATTTAGATCATTTATATGTTTATTTCACAACAGATTCAGAAACACACGTTTTTTAATAAGATTGGTCTCTATACTACTGCAACTCTTTTTTAACTTAATTTATTTACATAAAAATGCCATTGAAATTCTTGCTCAATAAAAAAAAAGCTTTTTGAAAAGAATTCTGTGTCCCATATCTGATGGAAAAGGTTGAAGTGACATTAACATCGTATTCATGTAATTTTTTTTTGTTATTGTATTGTAAATTGAATTTAAAAAAATATTGTTTTTAATTTAATTTCAGAGTGGCCCAAGTCCCAACCAAGGCCTCGTAGCGTCTCTGATGAACTACCTGAAAACTCCTCAAATCATCAACTTATCTACGTCAGGGAATAAAAAGAGCCAACCTGCTGTCGTCGAACCTACCGACGGACTTATCAATATTGCACCACTCTGTAAGTAAATATTGTGGGAAGCACACCTACCTTATTATATTTTTTTAATGTATGAACTGAAAATCTAAAAATGAAAAAGTCTTACCTAGATACTTAGCTATTTAAGTGGTATGCTTACCTATCAGAAATACTAGTAGTAGCATCTTCTGTGAAGAGGTGCCTACCGTCAATCGTCCTATTTTAAATACCATAATTATCATCAATATATATAAAACTGTTCCGTTACTGACTGAGTGACTGAGGTACTGAGTGACTGAGGTACTGAGTGACTGAGTGACTGACAGACAACGTACAGCCGTAACTACTGGGCGTAGAGAGCTGAAATTTGGAACATACATTCTTTAGAGGATGAAGGGGTGCACTAAGGAAGGAATTTCCGAAATTCCCACGGGAACGGGAATTATTGGACTTTTCAGTTTGTATGAAAAATCTTATTCCTTGAGTGCACGGATATGATACTTGGCATAAAAGTTCTTCAAAATGAGACTGGTGGTGTTATGAAAGGAATTCCCGAAATTCCCACGGGAACGGGAAATATATGATGTTTTAGTCTGTAAAATCTTATTCTTTCAGTGCACGGATGTGATACTTGGTATAAAGATTCCTCTAGAAGTGTCTGTTTGTATAATGGAAGGAATTCCCGGAATTCCCACGGGAACGGAAAATTCCCGAAAAAAAAAACTATTATGCGTTAAAAAATTTTATGTTTAAAAAGAGTTTATGCGTGTACGAAGTCGCGGGCAAACGCTCGTTATTACATAAATATAAACATAATTATATTGTGGATAAAGGAAAGTGACATTATAGGAGCAATCAACTTGTCCATCTCAAGGCTTAGGTTATCAACGTTACAAATCCGTCCATGCGTCCGGATTCCAATTACCATTAGGTAGTTTATCCAGTTTTCATTTTCCGACGACTTTATCAAGCCTCTTATCCCCTTTACTAATCTTATGTACTTCCTTGAAATATCGTCTAAAATCTCAGTCTACCGTAGTCCCCAAGATACTAAAACTCCGAGTTAAAACGTAAATTATACGCTATGAATCCGCTTTAAAAATAATTTTCCTTAATCTTATCATCTTTCCCCAGGCACAGTATCGTGCAATAATCCATCCGCCCAATCAGCGGACGTCCTCCTCGGCGGCGGCGGCGGCGCTTGCGCAGCGAGACGGGTGCGCGCCGCCGCTTGGACTTACCACTTCTTCGGGTGTGATGATGATGCGGCTTTGGCCTTGACCTTGAAGCTGCCGTATGCGGCTAGGCTTCATGAGCTTCAGCTGCAGCCGCATTTGACGAGTTTAGCCAGTGAGTTTTGACGTGACGTCTGATTTATTTGTCAAAAGTTTGTTTTGTAAATTTTTCTTGATAGGTGTTTTGGAAATTGTATTAATTCAGCGTAGTTATTTGAGTCTAATATAAAGATATGACCCCATAGACCAAGGCCTCAGCGTTTCTGTCTGCAGCAACTACATTTCGAAATACACATTTTTAACTTGAATGTGTAGAATATGAATGCTATTTCAAAACTTTTTCAATCATACTATAACTATATTTCTTAGGTACGAAAATCGTAAACCAACAAACCGCCTAAATCTAACCTCCATTCTCTCAACAGCGTGTCCCGGCGCAGTAGAAATCGAAGCCGGCTGCGGCGGCACCGTAGCTCCTCTCGGGCCTCCGCAAAACACCGCCGGCGCTACACAGATCCGCCTCGTAGCCGCGCGGGCGCCCGTAGTCACTACGGTGCTAGTGCGGTTATACCGGCCTAGGGATTCGGCTAATATGGGACTGCTGCAGTTGAGGTTGCTGGTGCATGCTACGGGAGCTACGGATAGACGACAGGCGCATTGGACGCCGGTAATTGTTTTATTTGTTATGTTGTGTAAGATGTTTCGGGATTAAAATCTTTTAAAAGTCACTTATTAAAAAAAGTCTTGATTTTTTACAGTGACGTCAAAGATCCTTAGGTTTTTCTGTCGCTAAAAACTACTCCTTTACAAATTTTGTGTCAATTAAAAAGTGTAACCTGCAGTATAACCAAAACAGATAATGGCATTCTTACAGACACAAATTGGTCATAGCACCTAACTTATACTTTGACAGATAAATTCAAGTTCCATAAATGTTATTTGAACTAAATCTTTAAAAAAAAATCCGACCGTAAACACATTCACTGTTCTGCTACTGCAGTCTACTATGTTGTAGTTACTCTCCAAAAAAACGACTATCTCCTACTGTTAAATTATTTCTTCAAAATTTTCCATATCCAGGTAATGGCAGCATCCTCCCGCTCACCAGTAGGCGCGATGCGTCTTGCGAACGCGCTGTACGCAGACTGCTCGCGCACACTGAGCGCATGCGTGGCGGCAGGCGGCGCGCACGCGTCCCGCGCGCTGCTGTCGGCCGCGGCCGCGCATGCGCCGCTGAGGAAGCCGCTCGTGAGGACGCTGCTCACCGCGCCGCCCGGTGAGATATATGCCCAACTGTCAAATCGAATCTTTGTTCGCTGTAGGTAAAAAGTTGTTGAACGTCAAACGGTAGATGAGGGTGGCGCGGGACCGGGCGATATGAAGAATCCTGGGAGAGGCCTGCGTGTGTCTCTCGGCTCATGACGATTATGATCGCCCAATATTCTTCTATATATCTACTTCGGCTTTAAAAAACGAAATGAAATTAGAATCATAGGTACACCGAGAGGAAAAAAGCCGGCGGAAAAATCTCTCGGAACTCTTTTGTCAAAAGTGCTCATTATAGGTACAATTTGGCAGAAATACAACTCTGCTATGACATAAATACACGAACAGAAGACATTTATTTGTGCTTGCTAATGTCATGTCAAAGCTACTTACAGGGTGATTTACATTTTATATTTGGAAATAACCTGTGGATGTATCATGAGGTTTAAATAACATAAATGTACCTATTTCCCTCTAACGCTAACAAATTAATTGTCCCTTATTGTTGTATGACAAGTTATTTAGTGTTTTTAGTGAAATTTATAAAGACTGTACAATTCACACAGCCCTGGATTGATTGTACTTGCTAATGTTTTTATACTTTCCTGCCAAATGTACACGTATGCAGATGACATGTGTCTTAAATATGCTTCAAAAAATATTAATGATATTAGAAATAAGATTCAACAAGACTTTGAAAATGTAAATAAATGGGCTCATGATAATGGAATAATCATTAATCTATCAAAAACAAAGTGTCTGCATTTATACCCTCCTTATAATCAAGCTGCAAAAGGTATTCAATACACTGACATTGGTATACAGGGTCATAGTTATGATTGTTGGAAAATTCAAATAAATGAAATTTGTACTAATTTGTCAGGAAAGTTTTACCATCTCCAGTATGTACTTGACAAAAGACCCTGTATATTGTATATAAGACATTAGTGGATTCACTTATAAATTATGGAGTAAGTGGATTATGGCAGAACTTTTAGATACAAAATATAAAAAACTTAAACTTAAAATATTAAAGTTTTTGGTTAGTAAAAATAAAAAAGAAAGTTTATTTATTTATTTAATCACTCTTATTTACAACTATCATGACAGATTTTTACTACTAATGCGAAGGTGTAGCTTTTTAACAGTAACATAACGTATATAATCCAGACATAATCCAGGCACGCATAGACATAAGCAGTTCAGTACTGTACAGCTCAGTTTTACCTTTAAATTGTCAGAAAGATTACAATAAGCTTTTTCCTATGTGTAAGGTATCGCAAATAGAATATAAGACTCAATTTATGTTAGCTATTGAACAATATCTTAGTCATGAATACAAACTAATACTAATAGGTATAATACAAAAAATATGAGGGATGACAAACTCATGCAACCAACTGCTAAAAACTATTATGGGGAGAGATGTACTGCATATTTAGTTCCTAAAATATATAATCAAATTGATATTCTTAGAAATAAATATTGTCGTGTACGGGGCGAGTATTGCGGTGATTAAATGTTATTGTATAAAAAACTGTTCAAATGTTTATTAATTATTTATTTAATGTAAAACTGTTAAAAATGTTAAATAATATAAAATATAAATGTTATGTAAAATGTTAGAATGCACCCGGGTGTGACGCTAGTTGTACACTGAAATTATATTGATATAAAGTTATTAACATAGGTAATTAAGTAGGTCGATGCCTACGTCAAACAATATTGCAAAGTAAGTAAATGTTCGGTAATTCACCGAACATATTCCGGGGCACCAAAAGTGAAATGATTAGAAGGGAAGAGGGTTAGTAAATGTAACGTTGTGAAAATGTTTTACAAGATGATAAAGCAAAATTTGTTAGTACTATGAACTTAATTAAATATTTTAGTGTCCCTAGATAAAAACACTGAGCACGTTTGTTTGTAACTTCACTCTTATTTATATTGATAAATATGACAAGCACTAGGCTTTCACTTAGCCGTAATAACACGCGCGAAAGGACACTATCTTTATTTATTCGACACTGCACTCTTTTTTATAATACTATAAATACGAGGAGCACTAGAGTTAGACTGATGGTCAACCATGTTTATTCTCACACTTGGTTATGCAGTATTGTGTTGATGCGCGGGGCCAGGCTGCGCGGCGGCGGGCTGCAGCTCGCCGGGCGCCGCGATGCGGGCCCCGCGCTCGCGCCGCCGCCGGCACCGCCGCAGCAGCAGCGCGCCCGCCACCAGCGCCGCCACGCCAGCCAGGCCGTAGCTCACTGCATACTGGTGGATGTCATGACTGGATAGGTTCCACCCATCCTCTGCTTGACTGCTCTTCATGTCCTCTATCCTTTTATGTAGAGTTCTCAAGGACGATTGCATTCCAGAGGAATCTGTTATGTTTTCCCAAGGGTCTATGGGTATGAAGCTGTTGATGATGAAGTTAAGTTGATCAATCTTTGGTACATAGATGTTTGCACTCAACTGTAGCTCGTTTTCTGTATTTTTTGGTATATTTAGTGTGAAATCTGGACCTTTCAGTAAGCATCCCGGAGTTACAGAGATGATGCCGGCTTTACTCAAGCGTTCCGATTGTATATGATTGTCGCAGATCACCTTAACAGCGCAAGTGTTACAACAATGGTACAGGTACAGTGTAGGATTGTTTAAAGGTATTATTTTGTTTTCGCAGCTGGACAAGGTTACCTTACATTTCTTAGTGTTACGATCAATCACACAAAAGTTATTTTCAGTATTAAGATAGTAAATAGGTTTTTTCAAATTACAATACAGCATATCTTCTTGTTTTATACATAGCGACAGGTCTTGTGATGAGAATTTTATATAGGCGTCCCTTCTCAAATCGGTGGCTATGTAGTTTGCTGACGGTATCACTTCTATTATAATATTATCCCTTTGTTGCGGTACAGACTGTAGTTGATAAAGTTTATATTGTTCTCGACTTATCAGTGGAAATGATATTTTAAATAAGAAATATTGATTAGTAAGTCTTGATTTTATATTTAATAATGGATACAAATTATGTATGTTCTGGTTGGATACCGGCAGTTTTGTATCGTCAGCTAAATTTCCTGCTATGAGATTGAGTTCTCTTTGAAGTTGTTGTGGAGTTAAAAGATGTATATTAAAGTGACCCCTGTTTGTTAACATATCTAGCAATGTATCTTGTGATCCTTTTAGATTATTCAGTAGATTAGTGGCTGTCAACGCTGAAATTGTGAATTCTTGAAGTATGGAAATATTACTGATATCCCGTTGTACGATGTTTGATAATTTATCTAATGAATTTAAATGTTTGTTTATGATTTTATGTTGCTTAGTCATGATTTCTTCTGTTCTTTTCAATAAATTATATTCTGACTCTACTAAGGAAGTCTGATTTTTAAGTAAATTTCTTAAATGATGTTCGTTGTTTTTTATTAATTCAATGTCTTGAGTATACTTTTCTGCAAAACTCTCGTCTAATACTCCGAATAGCGAATTTGCAAGGTAGCCAACTCCATTGATAAGGCCTCGTCTCTGTCTCGAGCGCTTAGTTGTTTGATGCGTCATCAAAAGTTTATTATAATGCTCCAGTTCATTGTACTCGTGAAACAGCTGATTGACTATTGTATTACACTGGCTACTACTGTTTATACTATGGCACGATATGTTTAAATATGTTGTTAATTTGTTAAGAGCTTGAATTCCTTCCCAGTACGGAGACATATTATAATAAACAATCATAGTCCACGAGTCCTTGATAAGGCTAACTTGGGAAATAGGGTCAAAGTACAGCGATTGATTGCCAGGTAGTTTTGTTACCGAGTAGGTCCCGTTTACGTTGCCTATCATGGTCATAAAAAACGTTAGCGCCATTATGATATATGATACACTTCCGAGTCGGCGGCGTGTTCTATGTTTAGGTATATTTGTTTTTGTTTGTTGATGTTCCTTATCTTGTTTAATGGTTTCTTGATCTATTGATTCTAGCGGCAGAACTGAAAGTTTTATCACCGGTCGTTTGATAATTCCATTTTTTGTTTTTATATTTACTACTCGAACGCGGCCATCGCTTCCCGGAAATAACTCGATGACTCTTCCCATGGGCCATTTTCCAGCTGGGACGTTGTCTTCATGGATCATAACTAAATCACCCACTTTCAAATTTGTTTTAGATTTAAGCCATTTCTCTCTAGTTGTTAGTAGAGTAAGGTACTGCGTTTTCCATGTTTTCCAAATTTGTTTTAAGATGTTATTTGTTAAGTGCCATCTTGTCCTTGCGTCCTCTTTCGTTTCGATGACTGTTAATCCAGCTCTACCGTGTAAAAAGTGGGCCGGTGTTAGGTAATCTAGGTCTTCGATATTTTCAGTAACGGAACATAAAGGTCTAGAGTTCATGAAAGCTTCTATTTGCGAAAGTATAGTTGTGAACTCCTCAAACGTGAGTTTTTGTTCACCCACTACTCTTTTTAGATGGTATTTTAAACTTTGAACTGCTCTCTCCCATAAACCTCCTGCACTCGGCCATGATGGCGCGTTGAAATGCCATTCAATGTTCATTTCCGCTACCTCCAACATCAAATTATTGTTAAAAACTTGCTGCAGCTCTTCGTACTCTTCTTGCAGCATCCGATTGGCACCAACAAAGTTTGTTCCTTGGTCACTATACAGGTGACGCGGGGCTCCCTTTCTAGCGGCCATTCTACGAAGTGCAGCTAGAAAAGCTGAGCTGGTTAGGTCTGATACCAGCTCAAGATGTACGGCCTTGGTTACCATACACACAAACACCGCTACGTAACCTTTAAGAGTTCTGACGCCCCGGCCCTTGTTGGCTTTGGTCTCAAAGAAGCCAGTATAGTCCACTCCGGTATGGTAAAAAGGAGCGGCTTGGTTAATCCTGGCGGCGGGCAGATCTCCCATCATTTGACCTTGTTTTCGGGACTCGTGTTTTCTACAAGTCACACAGTTTCGTAGCCTTGCCTTTGTCGCACTGTATCCACTTGTTATCCAGTACTGTTGCCTTAGAGTAGTCAGGGTGAGTCGAGGACCACCGTGAAATGTTAGTTCATGAGCTTCGAGTATAAGTAGCTCCGCCAAGCGACTTTTATGCGGGATGATCTTAGGATGTTTCATCTCGATGTTCATGTTTGCGTTTCTCAAACGACCTCCAACTCTAAGAAAACCGTCTTTATCTATGAATGGATTTAAATTTAATAATGTACTGTTTGTAATAAAATTATTTTTCTTCAACGTTTCAATTTCAAGTCCAAATTCCTTACTTTGTATGTATTTAATTATAGTTGATTTTGCTTTTCGCAACTCGTACAATGTTAGGTACGATGGTAATTGTTTACGTTGCGATCGAGGTGTCAATGCTCTTAGTACCCATGCTAAGACGCGTGTTATTTTTATAAATGAATTGCTGAGCTGTAATAATTCATCTATAAGGCTATTGTTATTTTGAATAATATTTGTAAGTTTTAAAATTTTAGTTTCTTCCTTTGTTTCGAGTATGATCTGTTTTGGGATGTTTGTAATGTTAAAAGTAGGCAGCCATAGAGGGCCATTCCACCAAAGGGGAAGGTTAATTAATTGGGATGGTGTTAACCCTCGACTCGCCGAATCCGCGGGATTCTCGCTCGATTTCACATAGTGCCATAGTTCTGCTGACATTACTTGTTTAATAAGGTTTATTCTATTCGCTACAAATGGTTTAAGGCGCGCAGAGTCTCCTTTTAGCCAGCCTAATACAACCATAGAATCACACCATCCGTAGATTTCTAAATTGCAAGTCAGGCTCTGTTTTATTTTTTCGATTAACCTCGAAAGTAGGTATGCACCGCACAGTTCAGCTCGCGGTAGAGTTAGGGCTTTTTTATGGGGTACTAGTTTGGATTTTGCTGCAACTAGAGTTGTTTTTTGTTGACCCTTAGACCTTGCGTAAACTACACAAGCATATGCGTTTATAGATGCATCGCAAAATCCATGAATTTCGATTATGTCATCTTGTTCAGATAAAATCCACCGTGGTATTATACAGCTGTTTATGGAGTCTATATTTAATGTTATTTTTGACCACTCTCGTCGAATTTCATCTGATACTTCGTCGTCCCACTGCAGATTATCTCTCCATAATCGTTGGAAAATTAATTTTAATTTTGTTGAAATAGGGGTCAGCCAACCTAAAGGGTCAAACAATTTTGAGATTTCCGATAACAATAGTCGTTTTGTTAATTTTGATGTTTCTTTAGAAATCTTGCACTTGTAGGTAAAATGATCTTGTTTAGCGTTCCAGCATAAACCTAATGTTTTTGAAAGGTCATCGGTTTCGAATTCGATAATCATATGATCATCGTGTTCCTTAATGTTATCTAATAATAGTGGTTGATTGGTGGCCCACTTTCTTAGGTTGAAACCGCCTAATTTTAAAAGGTCGATCATATCTCGTATTAATTGTTTGCCATGGTCTATGGTGTAGCTTCCGTACAACAGATCGTCCATGTAAAAAGCTTCCTCAAGGACACGTGCCGCCTGCGGATATTTATGTTTTTCTTCTGAGGCTAACCTTTTCAAGGTCATCATAGCAAGAAATGGGGCTGCTTTAGTTCCGTATGTTACGGTGGTTAATTGAAAAACTTTGATAGGTTCATCCCGGGACCCCCGCCAAATGATTTTTTGAAATTGCTGATCGTTAATTTCCAAATTAATATTTCTATACATTTTCGCAATGTCAGCGGTAAATGCATAGGGAAACTGTCGCCACTGTAATAATAATGATTGGAGGTTCTTTTGTAGATTCGGGCCCTTCCTCATAATGTCATTCAGACTCCATTTTGTTGAGGTTTGCGCGGATGCATTAAACACGACTCTTAATTTAGTTGTTTCTGAGTCCTCGCGCAGGACTCCATGATGTGGTAAAAAACATTCCAAGGTCGCCGAATCTGTTGTGACTTGTTTCATGTGGTTTAACTGTTCATACTCTTTCATAAAAGCTTTATATTGTTGCGCTAATTCAAGTTGTTTTTCAAATTTGCGCTCTAAATTTGAAAATTGCGCAACAGCCATGGGCTTTGAGGCACCCAGCTTATGCTTCAAATGTTCCTTAAGGGGCAGTTTTACTTCGTAACGACCATCCTTGTTCCTTTTTGTTGTTGTTAGGTAGAAATCTATGCATTGTTGATCTTCTAATGATAAATTTGAGGGCTCACTTATTTCCTCGACCTCCCAAAATCTTTTTATCTCGTCTATGTTATTAATAACAACGCTGCATTGATAATGAGTCATCTCTGCGTTACCACATAAGAGCCACCCTAAATGTGACTGTTGAGCTATAGGCTGTTGAATGTTCTCACCCTTTATTATGCCGCCTATAATTATGTTAGCATAAATGTCAGCTCCTAGCAATAAATCCACAGGACGACTTTTATAGTATTCAGGATCCGCTAGGTTTATATTTTTCAGGTACGACCATGATAGTTCAGGGAAGGATCTGTTAGGTAAGCTCTTAATTAAATTATTCATTATAAGGACGTCTGTTTCGATTTCAAAATTCTCATAAATCGAAGATAATTCGATACTAATGACTCCTTTACAATAGTTCTCCCTTTGGCCTACTCCAAATATAACACCTTTGCAGCGCTTCCTTTCTAAACCTAACAATTGTGCAGCCCTTTCTGTTATGAGTGAAATTTGCGAGCCTTGATCGACTAAGGCTCGCATGTTAAGGTAAGATCCATCGGCCGATTTTACCCTTATCATCGCAGTAGCCAATAAAATCTCGGAATTTTGATTTTGTGATGCATGTGACGTTCCAGTCACGTTTTGTTGCTCCGGTAAATGTTGTTGAACTCTATTAAAATAATTAGCTGATCTTACAAAGGCCTCATGTAAAATTGTATTATGCGGCGCTTGGCATTTACGGCATGTTAGGGTCGATGTGCATTTATTGCCGTTATGAGTAAATAGGCAATTTGTACATAGTTTTAGTTTGTGGGCTGTTTTTAATTTTTGTTCGTCACTCATAATTAAATATTTTTTGCAACTGTAGATTCCATGTTGGTTGCTACACAGCGGACACTTGATAATTGACACCTGCATTGATTTCGCAATTGGCCTGTTTCCGTAGCTTTTCGTTAAATTATTTGGATAATTATTTCTTATGTTAAATGATGGTTGCTGATGATTTGATTGATTCGTAGGTTTAAATAATGAAGTATCTTGTTTGCGACGAGAGGTTTCTAGGGTGGTGAATTTCATCTCCAAAAACTCTAAAAATTCTTTAAGAGTCGGCAGCTCCTTGGAATTTTTCAATGACGCAATGTATTCGGTGTATGAGTCATTGTCTAATTTTTGACCTAAAATATGCACAATTATAGGATCCCACGTTGATATATCAACCCCTAGATTTTTAATGGCATTGAGACATTCTATGGTGGTGTCATGCATCCTTTTAATTTGAGACAGAGCTTGTTGTTGGATAGTCGGGAGCCCTAACAGGGTGTTCATATGTGAAGAAAATATTAACTTCTTATTGTCGTACCGATGAGTTAATATATCCCAGCATACTAAATAGTTGTCCGTGCTAATTTGCAGATGTTGTATAAGTTTCTCGGCTTCCCCACGGACGAGACTCTTTAAATGTTGCATTTTTTGAACTTTTGATAAGGACATGTTGTTGTGGATAACTTCTGTAAATAAGTCCTTAAACGGTACCCACTGGTTATAATTCCCATTAAAGACTGGTATTTCTAACTGAGGTGTAGACTTTTCTCTATGGGCAACAGATCCGATTTTGGTGAATAGGGCTCTCTTTAAATTGTTATATTTTCTCTCGTACCGATCGTACATGCTTGCATATTTTTCATTCTCACCGTCTGTTTCACTCTCAATTTCCCAGTGCAAAGCATCAATTGCAAACCATCTCATTTTCAATGTTGTGAGAGCGTCCTCAAACTCCCACTTCTCTGTTATGAACTCTACCTCAATGTTAGCTGATGTTCTCAGAAAGGCTTTAAAATTGGCATACTGCTTACGTAGCAAATCGTCAACTTTATTTGTTGGTCCTCTGCCTTGAAGCTGGATTGTTGGTTCCTCAATATGTTCTCTCTGGCTGGGTCCAGCGTCTTCAAAGACCTCTTCTCTTGCTACCATCGGTGTTCTAGGCTGTGTGGGCTCTTTATCGACCTTCGGTGTCCTAGCAGCTTGCCCATACATTAGGTGGTATTGTTCGGTGATGAGCGCTTTAGTTGCCTCATACGATTTTCTTATTCTTTCGAATTCTTGGTGAGCGAAGTAAGGATGAGATTGAGCAATTTCCATGCCCAGACGATCATGGTTGAATTCGACTTCTTTCCAATAACCTTCCAATGTTTCTAGCCGTCTTTTAAAGTACTCGACTGTTTTCCTTTCTGAACTGTCCTTTCTGGTGTTAATACCGAGTTTTACGATACTTTCACACAAAACTGTTTGTAAATCTGCCAGCTCCGCCATTGTTTTCTTTAGTTAAAAGTATTTAAAATAAAAGTTGCGAGGTGATAATAAAGAAATGAAAGACTTCCCTGTTTTTCTGCTACTCCTCCAATGTTAAATATCACTGCAATCCAAATCACACGCACACTACACAGTTTATTGTTAAAGATATTCACTACCTCGCCAAAGGAATAACGCGATCGCGAGGTCTCTCGAAGGACCAAAAAATTATGTCGTGTACGGGGCGAGTATTGCGGTGATTAAATGTTATTGTATAAAAAACTGTTCAAATGTTTATTAATTATTTATTTAATGTAAAACTGTTAAAAATGTTAAATAATATAAAATATAAATGTTATGTAAAATGTTAGAATGCACCCGGGTGTGACGCTAGTTGTACACTGAAATTATATTGATATAAAGTTATTAACATAGGTAATTAAGTAGGTCGATGCCTACGTCAAACAATATTGCAAAGTAAGTAAATGTTCGGTAATTCACCGAACAAATATAAAGAAAAAAAGAGCAAAGCTGTAATTAAAAATAACTTAAAGAAATATTTTTTGCAATCATAATAAACTAAGCCTTTAAAAAATATATATTGTTAAGTACTATGAAAATAAATATACCTACATATAAGTTATTATCATATTATGTAAAAGTATTATCAAGTTTATAAAATGTTTAAAAGTATTGATTATCTTTAAACTTAGTTTGGTAAAACCTAATAAAATAACAATAGTTATCAGACTGTGTAAAATTGATGTATTTGATATTAAGATGTATGTTAAATACAAGTGATATAATTTGAAATTGAGTGCTTGTTCGCCAACAAACTACTTCGTAGCTTGGCGACATTTTGTGTTCTGTAACTACTTGTATATATTGGTTTGAAAATAAATTAAAAAAGAAAAATAAAAAGATTACCCAAATCTCATCAATAGTATTCAGACCTTAATTCGATACACAAAGGGATAACGGAATGTTCCAAACAAATATACTTAAGAAAAAACACAAATAAAATAACTCTAATCTTCCACAGCGTTCCAAATGCCAACAAACAAGCACGCAGTAGGCAGCACGGACCCCGTTTGCTCTCTACTCAAGCAACTTTGCACGCGGTGCCCCACCGACAGCGTGGACGCCTTTATAGAGTGGCTGGCCACGGCCCGTGCCGAGCCTAGCACGCAGCACTTGAATACGTTGGCTGAGGTAATACTACTTAGCTATAATGTACAGTCCAATTCAAAAGTGGAGGTATAATGCCAATTGCAACAATGGTTATAATTTTATACACGACCATAGACGCACACTGACATATAAGATCTCTGTCAGTTTTAAAAGAACCTAATCATAAGCTTTTAAAATTTATTTCGGTAAATCATTATTTTATGGCGACCTCTCTGGAAATTTGTTTCGAATTTAGCGTAAACTATGCCTCCATTTTTGACCTCAATAATGCACGTAAATATTTGTGACTGGATTTTTAGTCAAAAAAGCTTGTATCACAAAACCGTGTCTAAATTATAATCACGCAAGATGTTGCTCCCACTAAGAAATACTTAATTGGGGCTTATCTTATTGAACTGAAAATATATTTCCTAATGTTTTCAATTATTTTCATTTTATCATTATGGAAAGATACGCCGACTCCTTTGACAGCGACGTATCTGGTGATGACAAGAATGAATCACATGAATTAGACTTGTTGAAATTCTGTTTCAATTGTTTTCGTCTATGAATTTTTACCATACGCTGTAGTTTGAACCACTGATAAAATAGTAAGTTGTATTGTTTCTTTTCAGGTTCTATGGTCACTAAAGGAAGAACATCTTTTAGACCATTTACTTTTGGAATCTCTTATAACTGAAGAATTATTCGAATTTGTATACAAATGGACAGGAGAAGTTACTGACAATAGTCTCGTGAAGAAAGCTCTTGATTCAAGTAAGTTATGTTACTGACAAAATTTTATCATTGAGACACGGATGTCTATATCCTGGTTTGTAATCGTCTCTTACGACTTCCATTAAAATCTTGCTGTGATGGTATTCAAAATGATGTTCAACGTCACCTTTGTATGTTGTATTTTTAAATTTAAAATAGATTGGTAATAAAAAAAAAACTAAGGGGCTTCCTTCCATGCTGGACAGGGAGCGAAAGAAAAACATAGTATGTACCTCTTCCCGGGCATACTGTAAAAGTCAGTTAAGGGATAGAGGTTTTATTGGCGTTTTTGTGGGCGATAAGCTGACTCCCCGTCACTCTCCATCATTATAATACCTCCTTTCAAATGTGACACCAGATGATTTTATAGCCCCTGTTGTTCTGCCTACCCCATGAGGGATACAAGCGTGACGTTATGTATTAATGTAACTAAGGAGCTCAATTTTAATCAATCAAGACTTCACTGTCAACTTATATCAAGTGAATTTGAAAAATAAAATTTAAATAACAATCTTCTCTTTCAGTTCTATGCTCGATGTGCTTTATCCGACCCCATTTGTACAGAAGATTATTACACCATATGAACATACCTGTAGACACGGACGCCACGTAAGTGCTTTTTAGTAAATTATCAATGCCCAAATACAACATTTATTAAACACAACAATAAAATAGAAAAAAAGCTTCAATTACATATATCTCTTCGATAATCATTCCTCTAAGATGCTCTTCAAGGTTTGGGAAAACTGCTTATAAAAAAACTAAGTAAAACATAAATGAATTACTTAACTATTTAGGCATCAGCAAATTTAAAAATAACATGCAAAAATTGTCGCAAAATCCAAGTTTGTCATGTCATTTGCCACTTGCCAACAGGGAGAGTAATTTCTTTTTCGGCGAGTGAGGATCGCTTTGCTTACTGTTGACACGCGTGTTACGCCCACGTTACGCCTACTTAACATCTAAGTTTTTTTTCTGTATATCGTGTCCAAATTAGTAGATGCTATACAAGATGTTTGACACTAAGGTATTATTATTACATAGGTACTTTAATTTCTTCTATACTTCTTTATTGAGAAAATATGCTTGATTATCGCTTGAAAAAACTTTAATAATAAGGCCTGCGGCTTGTATTATAAAAGCTTGGTGGTAGGATCCCTTCTGGGTCCGCCTGGCTAGCGACCACCCTTTATATAAAGTCTGCCGCCAAATGTTACCGCTCCGGCGGTAATGTGTTCCGGCAATATTGTATAAAGAGCCAGTTCCTTCCTAAGCCCGTGTGCTTTCATCTTCGACCTCATCGTCACTTACCATCAGGTGAGATTGAGGTCAAACGCGGGTTTAGTCACTTATAAAAAAAAAAAAAGCTTTCTAAGATTTGAATAAACTTAATAGCTTATAATTTTTAACAGTTTTCTATGGAGGATGGCCAGGTAATCTATTAAATTGATTCATGATTAACGTGACCATACGTCCCGCCTTCAGAAAGTCTCTCTCGGTGTTCAACATAGTCCCACTTTTGCAAACAGAACAAACAATAAATTATAATGTATTTTTCCCGTCCGAAATATGAGGCACGGTCCGATATTTTAAAACAAGCCGACAATTACAAAGATACGGTTAAGAAATCACAATATTACTGAAGCTTAATAAGTCGTGCCTACATAACAGTGTTTAGTGCTTTTGATTATTTTGTGTATTCAATGTTCTATACTAAAAAGTTATGAAAAAATTGTATTTAATTCCCCTGATATCCTGCTCTGACAATAAAAATGGTCGCAGTAGTCATGATCGAGCTTTAAACAAACTTTCAGAATACTTACCTACGAAACATTTACCTTCTAGCATGGAATGCCTCACCGACGACACTAAAGTGCACGGTCTAAGTGCGGGTGCGGCGTCTAGCGGGCCGGGGTGGGTGTGGCAGGTGGCGCCGGCGCAGCTCGTGACGGCAGCCGCCGCCGCCGCGTCGCCACACGCCGCGAGAATGCTGCTAGCTAGTAGTTTGCCGACTGCTGCCGCTGCTGCTCTAGCAGGTACCTCACACATAATATTATTAAGTTCTTTACATTTAATAATGCTTAATTATTCTCAAATAACTGTAAAAAATATGCTAAATAAAAAAAACCGACCAGGACTCGAACCTGGGACCTCAAGTTTGCCGGACGAATGCTCTTCCACTGAGCTACCGGGCTCTGGCGACTCGCCATCGAATTTACTTTTCATATTCTGTTTTTTATGTTATATTGCTAACGTAGCTCCATCTAATGGTATAGCTTTGCTAAACCACCCGAAGGGTCTCAGTTAAAGTGAAGCATTGCAATGTTTAATGTTATTACGTTTATTGAATTTAATAATGCTCAATTATTGTTAAATAACTGAATAGTTGGTGAGGCTAATAATAAGCTTCAGCTGCACTTGTAGGTAAGCTTCATAGTAAGTGAAGCTAATAATAAAGTTACGCGCACACTATGCCGGCCGCAACGCAGCGCAAAAATCTTCGTGCGTGCCTCTCGTACATTTTATACTAAGTATCGCATACTGTGCTTGGGGCCCAGGGCGCCGCATTTTTCCGCGCTGCGACTCGTCATAGTTTGCTATAGCAAAGCGGACTAGTCAAGACAAAAGCATGTCTAGATGTAGACTGTACTCAAAATATCTCATTACCCGTAAAGGGTCAAGACAAACTTGACCTTATGTTTAAAGACTTAATTCCTAAAACATCTTAACAACTTCAACATTCACTCTTCTCAATAATTTAGTTCTTAAAATAACTTCTTAAATAACTTTGATATTTTTTTACAGAATTTGGGCAAGCAAAATACGATGAAATCAAAGCATATAATATGTCATGTGAAGATGAACTCATGACGGATACTATTCGTGATCCAAAAATTGGTGAGTTTTCTAATTAATCAATTTTAATTTGTTTTAAAATTAGTTTAGTTGGTAGTGTGTTAGTGTTTAATCGTCCGACTTTACTGAATATTTTTTGACGATACACGACATTTTCTTAGATATCTGCTGTATTCAAGCTTTGAAATATTTACAATGATATTCAAGAAGTATTATCTATGAGCGCTGAGTTAACTGAATGGGTTCTGTCGAAATAATAAAAAGTTAAAGTAAGACAAATTAAAGTAAAGCTTCTTTACTTAAGAGAAAATTAAAACTGCCCATATTAATAAAATGCTGAAATGAATATGTTTATCGACTGAAATAGTGTTTCGAGGCCGCTATTGATTTTTCAATGTTGTCAATGTATCATACTTTTATAGTGCGTGTATTTGTGCATATCTAAATACCTGTCTCGAAATTAAATGTTTGCCTCTGTGTCCCACAGATACTGAATCGGAGATAGCGTCGCTAGAGCAGGCGGTGGCTCTCGTGAAGTTTATTGGAATGGTGTGTCGCTGTCGAGCGGGGCAACTATGGGGAGGCACGGCTTGTTGGCGATCGCTACTGCTAGCTCTGTGTGCCGTGCGGCCTCCGCACAGGTAAGCTACAAAACTCTTCGTAACATATATAGGAGGGGCAATTCAGCTTATTTACCTCTCATCAAGATGACATTGGGATATTATTGCGATCTCCTAAGCTTCAGAATGGTACTCCTGTAACACGTTTTTAACCCGTACCGCGCCAGAGCCCTATACCCAAAAGTGCCTCGAGCGCCAACGGTTTTTACGATCACAATTTTTTTGAGTTTAGGCGTGCGAAAATCTCTATTTTATGGATATATACCTAAAATTTATCACACAAACTATACATCATTGTTTTCCTTATTAAATTTCCTATCTTAATAATTATAAGTGATTGTATTTTAATGCTTACTTGATTCCGTAATCACACAGTTTTCTTTCACATCACATTTTTCACTTCATTCACATCGAAAATAACGAAAATAACGAAAACTTAGTTAGTACTTCAATCAACACATTTTTTAGTGTTTACAAACTCAACTTTACTTTTAAACCCCATCAAAACTATAAAAAACCAATTTTATAAACCGAGTAAACAAATGTTTACCGCCGTTGAACTTGTGCCGGCCAATATGACACAATTCTAAATTTTTTTTTATTAATGGAGTTTGTTCGGATATACCACTTTTTTGTCTTTAATATTTACTATATGAACCTATGAACCGAATAAAATTAAAACAAGGTGTATCCGAATTCAAAAACATAGACAAACCAGACGATTTTTACGTAGAATTCCTTATGGGCCAACGCTGGCCCGGATGGCGCGTCGCGTCCTAAGTGCTTATGACCACACGCTGGCCCATAAGGCGCGTGACGGGTTAAACGTCAAAAGCCAATCGGAATGATTTTCTTAACTGAATGCCAAATTTTGTTCAATTCAAAATAGCATTGTGATTTCTGGATAAACCTAGTTTCAATATTCAATCAAATGGCCGATGTAACCTTTAAAACTCTTCATAGATTAAATCAGGATAACGCTCAAACAAAGTGCTACTTACTTAAACTGAACATACTCAATCAATAAATCTAATAAAATTCGTCGGCCAAGTTATACCCTTATTCACAAAATAAACTCGTAACGTATTTCATTTTATGACTATTTATCGATTGCAGGTCATGGCAAGAAGAACGGATATGGTCAGATCTTGAAGAAAGCACTATTCGAATGCTAATGGAAGCGACTACGTGCAATCCACCTCAACAGCGAATACTTGCGACCACTCTTCACTCTGTGCTTTTGGAAACTCCTGCGCCGGGTAAGTTGACTTATAATTTTATACAGTATGTACACTATCGTTAAAACAACGATAAGGATTGTGAATGCTCCTTACAATCACACTTTTGTATACTTTTACCCTTTCCCGACCGAGCATAAAAAGAAAAGCTTCTCTATTAGTAACGGATTGCTAGTGTATCGGATGATTCCTTACCAGTGATAAAAATGTGATACAACATGAGAAACAGAATTATTTAGACTTTCGCGAAGCATGTTCAATGACAGGCAAGTTTTTAAATTCGCTGAGATTAAACGCGTGATTTTAGACCTTGCGTGTCGTAAGAAGCTACTAATTCGCATGCTCCTGTAAAACCTTTCATGATCAGTCGGGCTAGCGAAAGAAATATCTTATTTCCGTTAGTGATATATTCCGGCAATAATGTTTAAGTTATTAGGACCAAAATTGCGTAACAAGGACGCCGACGCGAGTCCGTCACGTCGGAGCAAGGGCGCGTTGTACTTTTGTATGAATTCGCGCGTACACTCCCGGTCTTGTCGTGCAATTTTGGCCTTTACGTTTTAATATTCATTTTGGACTTTTACGACAGTATTCACGGTGGCGATTGTGTGTAACATGTTGATTTTATATTTCAGAGGCGGCCGGTCTAACCGGGTTCAGTCGCTCGCTGCTGCTGCGACTCGTGGTGGCATCAGAGCGAGTGATGGTGGAGGTGACGTGGAGCCACCTGTCGGGCGGCACGCGCCGCATGATGGCGCCACTGCACGCCGCGTGCGGACAGGTGCTGCGCGAGTGCACGCCGCCCGGTGAGTGCGGGGCGCGGGGCGGGGGCGGGGCGGCCAGCGGGCGCGCTGCGAGTCACGTGGCGTTATGCCCTTTAAATTTTAATTGAAATGATGCTTTGGACCCTATGACTAGGGACGCAACATCGCTCATAAAAAACATCGATATTTTGAAAAGTGAAACATCGATGTTAGAAATATCGACGTTTATGAACGATATATCGATATTTTGATCGATGGTTTTTTAGCAGAAATGAGACACTACTTAATTCGTTTTAACATTTATTTTTAAAGAATTATAATTTTCAATCTTAGCAGAAAACAAGTCGGTATTTATTTTTTTAACAAAGAATTTAAAAATAATAATTTTGACAACCTGGTGCCTTGTAAGCGGTTTCTCTGCTGGGTTATTGTAGGCTACAATAACCCACTTACTTAATACTCAATTGAGTTATCTATCACACTTAACAATAAGTTCACTTCTTTTTCTTAAATTGTGATCTCTGATATAGTGAACGTCAAATAAAATACAGTAAACAATGGCATGGCCGTCAATGTGGGCGAGCGCAGCAAAAGCAACTGCTTCGTTTTGCGCACGTTTGTATTGCAGAGCGAACGAACGAGCGAGACACTAATAGAATAACCTACGCTTCCGACTAAGAGGTATATATGTTTGTGTGTGTAGCTGACATCGTTCATAAAACATCGTTCATGAAGAACGATACCTATGACGGCAGTTTAGGTCTCTATTCAGTGTATAAAAGTCAGTTGTGTAGCTTAGAAGCCATAAGCGGAAAATTGGACTAATGTGAACAGCCCGGCTACCTGTTACTTAGAGATTTGATATTTCATGTGTCAAGGCTTTATAATCGTATTCATTTAATGCATAAGACATTACATTTTATATCGACGTTTTTGTACTTCCAATGTATCTCCTGTCAATTCTATATCTGCGCTGAATTGGTCAAAGTTCTCAGGTTTATTCATGTTTTCTAGTATTATTTCACCTGGAACCCTGCTCGTGAGTTTGCGAATGCAATTCTGTTGCCACTCGAACATTGTCCACAGCTGCCGTAAACGTATATTCAAACACCTTGCTTAAAACTACGTATGTAAGAACTTTACTTAGTTACTCAACCATACATTAATCTCCGCAGTGCCTCTAATGGAAGACACTCCGAAACCGTTCAGCATGCCTTCATCATCAGGCGGCTCAGTACTCCGCAGCGCTTCAGACACGGCAATAATGACCGTCGCAGAAGCCTGGGAGCTGTCGCTCGCCGCCGCCAGTGCGTCTAAAGATAAGCGAGTCAAGGATGTTAAGAATACTTCGTTGAAACACCATAATACGAAGAAGAGGCATAGTAAACAGACGAATGATGCTTCGCTGCTGACTGTTACTGATGGTGAGTTGCTGTTGAATATGTTTTTGATTTATTTAAGTGGGCTTTTTTTTAGAAAATATCTATCTACTCCAAATATTTTTTTTCTCGAATTACATATCTTTTGATTAGTTGACTGCAAAAAAAAAAAACATCAGCGTAAAAACTTTTAACTGTTTTTCTTGTTGTATCAAAAATATTCGTAAATCTGAATAAAACCGCAAATATATCAATAAAATTTTTCTTTTCAGAGCTTCTAGAAACATCAGTCCGGGTACAAGTACCGGGACTCGAAGGGTTCATCCCACCCAGCACAACTTTGGCCCAACTTTGCGCCGCTGTGCCACACACATTCGGACCACGATTGACGCTCATATTACATCTCAATACTAATGGTGGTGAGTTTACCTATACAAAAAGTTGTTTTAATTATTTATTTAAAAAACACTTAATCTACATAACATAAGATCACGCCTGTCTGCCTTTGGGGTAAGCAGAGAATGGGGAACGCCAACTGCTCCGATTCAGAAATACCTCTTTCGCTTCCTCCACGTTCATTAATCGTTTCATACATCATCAACATTTACACCCAACTATCTCAAATTTTAAGTAAGCACCACGATTCATTTTGATTTATGTTTTAATAATTACATCGAATTCATTTAATTATAATGTAATTAGAAAATATTTTTGAAAAGGATTTCATCAAGTTATGGAAAAAGACTTAAGTACTTTTTTCAAGTTTTTCAACTTTAAACACAACACATAATATTATATTTTAATTATGACCAAATCAGCGTTTAATCTCAGTCTCTCTGATGTTTATTGACGATGAGATCACTAAAATTTATAGGAATCACGTTTTCGCTTATTGTAACCTAAGTTTAATCTTACTTAACGTTTTTGTTTCTTATTAATAATTCACTCATAGAATAGTCGTCATAATTTACGTATCTTTTAAGTGAAATAAATACAGTACAGTCAAGTGTTCTCGATTTATTCTAAAAAAACATTATTTAATTGAAGTTATCGCGCTTTAATTTTTAATTTTACCACGTGATCTTTAATAAAATACAACCACCATACAAGGTTTCCAATGATACTCAACACTCACCTATCAATAAATCAACAGAAGCCCACGGCGGCCCAAGTTGGGAAGGAGGAGGCTCGTCCAACGCGACCGCGGGCGGCGCATCCATCATATTAATAATCCATTCATAGAATAGTCTGTCATAATTTACGGATCTTCTAAGTGAAATAAATACAATACAGTCAAGTTTTCTCGATTTATTCTAAAAAAAAAAACTATTGAATCTGATTTGTCGCGCTTTCATTTTTAATTTTACCACGTAATCTTTAATAAAATACAACCACCATACAAGGTTTCCAATGATACTTAACACTCAACTATCAACAACTCAACAGAAGCCCACGGTGGCCCAAGTTGGGAAGGAGGAGGCTCGTCCAACGCGACCGCCGGCGGCGCATCCAACACACTGCGCGAGTTCGGAGCTTGCGGGGGCCTGGCGCTGGTGGCGGCGCGGTTGCCCCGCCCGCACGCGCCGCCGCCCGCCGCGCCCGTCACCGCGCCGCCGCCCGACGCTGACTGGGTTAAACTTGATGATGCTTATGAGGTGAGCCGATTGTTTGTACTGCCTGTTTCTGAAAAACTATAAAAGTTAGGTTGAAAATGTAGTTCACGAATACAGGTGAAAATTGTTCACGAACAGTTTTAGATCCAGTTTAAAACAGTCCAGAGTATTGTAGATTTTCTGACATGTTCTTTTACATACATACATAACTTCACGCCTGTATCCCTTATGGGGGATGCAGAACACCAGTGGTTATAAGACCATCTGATGTCACGTTTGACAAATGAGGTATAATAATGATGGAGAGAGGCTATTGCAGTGACAGGGGGTCAGCCTATCGCCCACAAAAATGCCAATAAAACCTCTGTCCCTTAACTGACTTTTACAGTATGCCCGGGAAGAGAAGCAGCTGGTACATTCTATGTTTTTTGTTCACTCCCAGTCCAGCATGGAAGCAACATGTTCTTTTTTTGAGAAATATTGAAAAATAATCATGCATCAATTCCTTTTTTTTAACCTATTTTTCTGTATAATGTGATGACAAAGGTTTTTGCACCGTAAATATTGGCACTTTTTTTAACCTTATTCTGCTCTGGTCAAAAACGATGTTCCTTAAAACCTGGCTAACCCTAGGACAGACCTTGGTCTATTGGGGTTGCCTTAGTTCCCACCTTAATTGCAACTGTAAGCGCTTACCTGAGTATTTATCTAGTGGTGTAAGTGTGTGATTATTATTGTGTATAAATAAATAAATAAAAATAAAGAAATACAATCTGTGTCGCGTAGGAACGACCATAAATTAGCGTTTCCAAAATGAAGGCTGGCTAAAAGCACCAAATCATGTCAATACGTATTTATAATAAAATACCAAAGTCAATTCAATCCCTAACGTTTAATAAATTTAAAAGAACTATCAAAGAAACATTATGCAAAAAAGGCTACTATAGACTCAAAGATTATTTATTGATTGGATTGATGTCTCCACAGTTTATTTCCAAATATAAAACATTAATCACTATGTATGCAGCTTGGCTGCGACATGATATTGGCAAGCACGAATAGCTGTCTTCTGTTTGTTTGTTCATGTCATAGCAGAGCTGTATTTCTGCCAAATGTACCTATAATAAGCACTTTTTACAAAAGACTGCCGAGAGTTTTTTTTCCACCGGCTTTTTTCCTCTCGGTCTACCTAGGGTTCTACTTTCATTTCGTTTTTTAAAGCCGAAGAAGTAGTAGTAGACAACACCAAGACATTGGTGCATAATGGGCGATCATTAGATGCACACTTCTCGACGGAGGCCTCCCCCAGGATTCGTCATGTCATCCGGACCCGCGCCGCCCTCATCCAGCGTTTGACGTTCGTAAAGTGTATAAAATTACCTACTACGAATAATAAGTTTTCATTTTCATTTAGGAGGTGGTAGAAGGCGGCGCGACGTCGGGCGGCAGCAGCGGCGAGGAGGGCGGCTGCGTGGGCGTGCCCGGGCACGCGCTCGTGGCACTGCGGCTGCTGCTGAAGCTGGCGGGGTACGCCGCCGCGCTGCTGGACGCCGGCCCCCGCGCCGTGCAGCTGCTGCGTCTGCTGCTGGGCGCCGCGCGCGACGACGACGGCCGTGAGTACCCACCGCCTGCAGCTGTGCGCCTGCAGCAGTGCGCCAATACGACGACGACGACTTCACTATAGTTGAATTGTTTTCAAGTGGTTTTTGTGACAGTTCAAAATTGACAATCTTTGTGACGTTGCCGTAATGAAATTGTTCGATCTTCCATTCGATGGCCTTGACGTATCGAATCAGTTGGTGAAAATCACAAAGCAGATACATAGTAGAGCTGCTGTAAGCAAAGTTGCACAGCTTCAATTTGGGTTGTCCTGACGTCACAGCCTTTAGTTCAAGCTATTCCTCGCTAGAGGCACTAGCGTCAGTTCGTCGCTGACTTCTGTGAAGTACGCGTAGATATTAAAAAAAATTAAATTACATTGTTTCTCGATGTAAAATTTAGTTTTCTATACTTTTATAAAGGAATTACATCGACTATCCAAATAAAGTTATTTTCCCTGACCAGTATAGTCCTAGCACTTTTAAGCGTCGAGTGAATAGGTTTCTCGTGGATGGACGTGTACCACCTTAGTCTTCATGTTCATTTAACATCAGGTGTCATGGAAGACAAACGTCCCATGCATATTTTATAAAAAAAAAAAAAAAAAGTTAACTTACCACGAAGATAATTTAATTCATAATTATTTTTTACAAATTGTTTTCCAATTATTTGTGTCCGAAATTCCAGATTGTTATTTGTTGCCTAGGTGATTTTTATGCCGCGAAAAAAGGTTGCGCTATCTAGCGTCAAGTAGAAATACTTTTATTTCGCGGTTTTTTCTGACAGATTTGGAACGTATGAAATTTTGTAAAAAAAACTAGAGCCACCTAGTAAAGTATAGCTGAACTTTCTGATGATCATGTGAATATTTTAACTTTATGTTTCAACCGGTTTTTACTACTCGCTACTAGGTGACTAATGCCATCGCCTGTTTGGCTATGATTGGCCATAACCCACCGCTTGCCCCTCCCGCACCCCGCGCGTAGGCTTCACTTGAGTTCCAAGAAAAAACTGGATAGGGCAGCTCCTCTATATATTTCCTCCGTGGTGAAAATAATGTATACAAACTTCCGATTACAAGATGGCCGCTCATATTCATCGATTCAATGTCGATTCAGTAGTGTCAATCACTATCAACTGAACGTTCCGTTTCTTTGAATCTGTTTATTTAAGATGAATATTTTTATGACATTTACTTAATTTATTTACAGTTAATAATAACAATTACACTTTATTAATAGTTCAATTTATAATTTTAAAATAAACAATTTTATTGACATAGTTTTTATTTTCATAACGCGCCAATTTATATTTTATTAGTTGTAAATAGTTTGCGCGTAATGGAAAATGAGAACTGTCACGAAAACCATTCGAAAACAATTCAACTATAATAATAATATAAATAAATAAATATTTCTGACACTCACACATCATTATCTAGCCCAAATTAAGTTTCTTAAAGAACTTGTGCTATGGATACTAGATAACTGATAGACTTAAGAAATATATAAACATACATATTGAATAAATACATATTTTTTATTAGAATAAACTTAAATAAACATATAAACATCCATGACTTGACGACTAATATCTGTGTTCATCACACAAATATCCGCCGCCGCCGGGATTCGAACCCAGGACCTCTGGCATAGAAGGCAATGTATGTTACCGCTACACCAGCCGGTCGTCACTACAACACTGCTGAGTTCTACTTGCTTTTCCAATGAAGAAGCAAATTTTTCAAATGTTTCTATTATTCGTTGTTATTCATTCATAATATTATTTCCTTCGCCGGAATACTCACATCCTATCTGTAGTTGACCGTATTCTGTATGATAAAGCTATACCTGATTATTTGAAAAATCGCATAAACTATCGCTTCAAAAATAATGATCGTAACTTGCGCTCTTATACTATCTCCTTCTAGCAACACCATCACATACATCCACATTTTTGGGCAAATCGTTTCTTGTCAGATCGGTGTCATTATGGAACGAACTACCGTTAGAGATCCGCGTAGCTCGCAATCCGTACAGCTTTAAAAGAATACATTACCTTGTGAAACATTGTTCATCTTAGCTCTCTCATTGTACATATATTTTGATTATCAGTGTGTATATAATGTCATATGTGAGTATATATGTGTATGTATAAATGTAATATTATAATGTATGTGTATGTATTATTAGAATTGATATGCATTATTGATACGTAGGTATGTCTTATGTAATTATTTGTATGAAGTCTATTTTATAGCCTGTGGAAGATATCGCTCTACAGCGATAAAGCCGCCTTTGTGCCAATATGAAATTTAAATGTACCTTTTTATTTTCTTTATTTTTTATGGTGTTGGTATAAAATAAAGAGTTTATTATATATGTAAGATTACTTAACAATAGTAAAACTAGGTTTATACCATACCTACTCTAAAAAGCTTATTTTATTCACGCAAAACAGTGAATAAAAAGTCCTTTTATTCACTCTTTTGTTTTTATTCACTGTTTTTGTGTATTCACGCAAAACAGTGAAAAAAAAAGGCCTTTTATTCACTGTTTTGTTTTTATTCACTGTTTTGATGTTTGATAATGATAATTATAAGAAAATTACACTTAATTTCATTCATTGCTCTAATTTTAATGTCCATTTCAGTTAATGTAACATTTCTTATTTCTTGATTAAATTTCTATTTTCTCTTAATTTTTTTTTTCTCGTAGTCATGGTATAAAAAAGTATAGTATGCAACTCCTGAATAAAGTACGAATTTATATCGAGGGCCATGATTCATCTACGGCCCTCGCTTTAAATCCGTCCTTTATTCACTAGTTGCATAATATACTTTTCAACACACTTGCTCGTAAAGTGAGCGTTATTCTATTGAGTTTAGAACTATAAACTGGGCTATAAGTCACGCGTGCATTAATATATTATACCCTAGTGCATAATATAATGAATCCTACAAAGTTGAATTGTAACTTTGTGCAAATAACATGCGAGAAAACAGAGCATATTTTATTGGTCCGGGTTATACACTAAATATTTTCAGAAACAACAAAGAGGTTTTATACCACTTCAAATCCATATACATTTTTAAATGTTTGCGCCTTATATTAGTAAAATAAATTTGTAACAAATTATTCACAATTTACAATCATTTGTCATAAAATATTAAAATATTTGCATTTACCACTCCAAATTAAACATTTTCACTTAAAATAGGCTGTATATGCTATACATACATTGACACATTTGACGGAAAAAAAAACCTACGCGCATGCGCGAGGTTCGGCGCCATTTTTCAATCACAATTCACAGCTTTGTTATCAAGTGTGTTTGTTATTTTATGATCACGTATGTCTGTCTTTTGTTTTTGCGTGTCCGAACCCCAACCAAATGTCAAGGTTGGTCGCCTCTAGATTTAATATGTATTGTAATATGCGTGTATGTATGTCTGTTAGAAAATCGAGTCAAGAATATCAATATCGGTCTTAATAATCGATTTCATCGGCGGTATCGGTGTCTCTGAATCTTTTTGTATTTTCCAGTAATAAATATCAGCTGTGACGTCACAATAGGTCTTAAAAAGTCGGCACGCTTGGTTCGAATACAAATCGTGGCACTTGCGTTGTCTATGTAGATGTATGTCTGTGATTCTAAACACCGCCGTTTCCAACCCGCCAAGGTCATGTAATTTGGTTGTCAACAGCCATCTTCACTGTTGGAAACACGTTGTAAACTAGCAAGGTCACCTTGGTTTGATGTTTTGTTTCCAACAGTCTATTTGGGCCTTAAGCCCTCGCCTGCGGCGCGGGCTCAAATCACAGCCTCGACTGTAATTAGCAACTTCACTCACTTGTTACATAATATACTATTTTTCTTTTCTTTATTTTTATGGTGTTGGTGTAAAATAAAGAGTTTATTATTATTATAGATGTAAGATTGGCTAACAATAGTAAAACTAGGTTTATCCGTCCCGCAGGCAACATCAGCGTGTGCGGGTCGGGCGGGTCGCTGGGCACGCTGCCGTTCCGCGTGGTGGCGCGGCTGCTGGAGGCGGCGGAGGTGGACGGCGCGGCGCTGCGGCGCCAGCTGCTGCAGCGCGGCGCCGTGTCGCTGCTGCTGCACAGCCTGGCGCTGCTCACGCGCCACCAGCACCACCAGGTACCTCCCCCGCCCTGCCTCACTAGTTCCGCGTGGTGGCGCGGCTGCTGGAGGCGGCGGAGGTGGACGGCGCGGCGCTGCGGCGCCAGCTGCTGCAGCGCGGCGCCGTGTCGCTGCTGCTGCACAGCCTGGCGCTGCTCACGCGCCACCAGCACCACCAGGTACCTCCCCCGCCCTGCCTCACTAGTTCCGCGTGGTGGCGCGGCTGCTGGAGGCGGCGGAGGTGGACGGCGCGGCGCTGCGGCGCCAGCTGCTGCAGCGCGGCGCCGTGTCGCTGCTGCTGCACAGCCTGGCGCTGCTCACGCGCCACCAGCACCACCAGGTACCTCCCCCGCCCTGCCTCACTAGTTCCGCGTGGTGGCGCGGCTGCTGGAGGCGGCGGAGGTGGACGGCGCGGCGCTGCGGCGCCAGCTGCTGCAGCGCGGCGCCGTGTCGCTGCTGCTGCACAGCCTGGCGCTGCTCACGCGCCACCAGCACCACCAGGTACCTCCCCCGCCCTGCCTCACTAGTTCCGCGTGGTGGCGCGGCTGCTGGAGGCGGCGGAGGTGGACGGCGCGGCGCTGCGGCGCCAGCTGCTGCAGCGCGGCGCCGTGTCGCTGCTGCTGCACAGCCTGGCGCTGCTCACGCGCCACCAGCACCACCAGGTACCTCCCCCGCCCTGCCTCACTAGTTCCGCGTGGTGGCGCGGCTGCTGGAGGCGGCGGAGGTGGACGGCGCGGCGCTGCGGCGCCAGCTGCTGCAGCGCGGCGCCGTGTCGCTGCTGCTGCACAGCCTGGCGCTGCTCACGCGCCACCAGCACCACCAGGTACCTCCCCCGCCCTGCCTCACTAGTTCCGCGTGGTGGCGCGGCTGCTGGAGGCGGCGGAGGTGGACGGCGCGGCGCTGCGGCGCCAGCTGCTGCAGCGCGGCGCCGTGTCGCTGCTGCTGCACAGCCTGGCGCTGCTCACGCGCCACCAGCACCACCAGGTACCTCCCCCGCCCTGCCTCACTAGTTCCGCGTGGTGGCGCGGCTGCTGGAGGCGGCGGAGGTGGACGGCGCGGCGCTGCGGCGCCAGCTGCTGCAGCGCGGCGCCGTGTCGCTGCTGCTGCACAGCCTGGCGCTGCTCACGCGCCACCAGCACCACCAGGTACCTCCCCCGCCCTGCCTCACTAGTTCCGCGTGGTGGCGCGGCTGCTGGAGGCGGCGGAGGTGGACGGCGCGGCGCTGCGGCGCCAGCTGCTGCAGCGCGGCGCCGTGTCGCTGCTGCTGCACAGCCTGGCGCTGCTCACGCGCCACCAGCACCACCAGGTACCTCCCCCGCCCTGCCTCACTAGTTCCGCGTGGTGGCGCGGCTGCTGGAGGCGGCGGAGGTGGACGGCGCGGCGCTGCGGCGCCAGCTGCTGCAGCGCGGCGCCGTGTCGCTGCTGCTGCACAGCCTGGCGCTGCTCACGCGCCACCAGCACCACCAGGTACCTCCCCCGCCCTGCCTCACTAGTTCCGCGTGGTGGCGCGGCTGCTGGAGGCGGCGGAGGTGGACGGCGCGGCGCTGCGGCGCCAGCTGCTGCAGCGCGGCGCCGTGTCGCTGCTGCTGCACAGCCTGGCGCTGCTCACGCGCCACCAGCACCACCAGGTACCTCCCCCGCCCTGCCTCACTAGTTCCGCGTGGTGGCGCGGCTGCTGGAGGCGGCGGAGGTGGACGGCGCGGCGCTGCGGCGCCAGCTGCTGCAGCGCGGCGCCGTGTCGCTGCTGCTGCACAGCCTGGCGCTGCTCACGCGCCACCAGCACCACCAGGTACCTCCCCCGCCCTGCCTCACTAGTTCCGCGTGGTGGCGCGGCTGCTGGAGGCGGCGGAGGTGGACGGCGCGGCGCTGCGGCGCCAGCTGCTGCAGCGCGGCGCCGTGTCGCTGCTGCTGCACAGCCTGGCGCTGCTCACGCGCCACCAGCACCACCAGGTACCTCCCCCGCCCTGCCTCACTAGTTCCGCGTGGTGGCGCGGCTGCTGGAGGCGGCGGAGGTGGACGGCGCGGCGCTGCGGCGCCAGCTGCTGCAGCGCGGCGCCGTGTCGCTGCTGCTGCACAGCCTGGCGCTGCTCACGCGCCACCAGCACCACCAGGTACCTCCCCCGCCCTGCCTCACTAGTTCCGCGTGGTGGCGCGGCTGCTGGAGGCGGCGGAGGTGGACGGCGCGGCGCTGCGGCGCCAGCTGCTGCAGCGCGGCGCCGTGTCGCTGCTGCTGCACAGCCTGGCGCTGCTCACGCGCCACCAGCACCACCAGGTACCTCCCCCGCCCTGCCTCACTAGTTCCGCGTGGTGGCGCGGCTGCTGGAGGCGGCGGAGGTGGACGGCGCGGCGCTGCGGCGCCAGCTGCTGCAGCGCGGCGCCGTGTCGCTGCTGCTGCACAGCCTGGCGCTGCTCACGCGCCACCAGCACCACCAGGTACCTCCCCCGCCCTGCCTCACTAGTTCCGCGTGGTGGCGCGGCTGCTGGAGGCGGCGGAGGTGGACGGCGCGGCGCTGCGGCGCCAGCTGCTGCAGCGCGGCGCCGTGTCGCTGCTGCTGCACAGCCTGGCGCTGCTCACGCGCCACCAGCACCACCAGGTACCTCCCCCGCCCTGCCTCGCGTGACACCCAGCCGGCCGTTGCTCTAGAGGAGTCACACACACACTTGTTGCGTAACATCAAATGACATTACGATTCAGGTTATACAGGGTGATTGGTGGCAGATTTTACCAAAGATTTAAATCCATAGATTTGCCCGTACGTGTCTTAAGATTGTCATTTTTACTCACACAAGCACGGCGCGTCCACGTCAACAAACGTCATAGAATAAGATCAGATGTAACTTACGCTGAAAATACTAAAAGGATAACAGAGTAATAAAAATAAAGACAAATATTTATAAATCGTTTATTTATTAAAAACATACCTAAAGGATTGTTAACTTAACCTGCAAAAAGCAGTTCTATTGTTTGTGTTTATTTTTTTAATCTAATAAATGAAGTCTTACATTTATACAGGAATACTGGTTAAGTCGACCTAGATCCTTTAAGGGCGTATAGAACCCGTCTTGTCTAACTTATTTCACTACAAAACAACGCCAAACCTAACCGTTTTTGAGATAAACGACTTTTAATTTTTTTATAAAACTTGCCGAATTTTGCCATTAAATGTCGTATTTTAAAATTGGTGCACTTTAATATTATCACTATTTGATTCTCAAATGCAGATTAAGATTTTCAATGATCTGAGTAACCAAAATTCTACGTAAGATTACTTACTACATAGTTCTGAGCGATTGAAAGTTGAAATAATCAAAAATTTTTAATAGGTTTACTTTTCTTTTAAGAATACCTAAATAAAATTGTATGGAAGATGTTCAGCGGAAGTGCTTAAAAACATCTACGTCTTGTCAACTACTCAACAAGGTATAACAATCTAGGCTTTTATTTACATTCATAGAAAAAATCTTAGTTTCATAATCGATACTGGACGTAAAAATAATTAGGCTGATTGAGCTAAATTTATTTTTTAGCCCTGGAAAGTAAAATATAATAAAAAGTAAGATTATAAAAAAAAAATTACTATCGTTGCACATTACTATTCACGTTCAACGCGACCGCCTTTGTTTTGGATACATTTTCGCATTATTCAGTGAAGCCTAGTTTTTACTGCAGCAGTGGTCAAATTTCTTCGCATTTCATTTGCCGCGTTGATTATCCTGTTTCTATCCATCAGCAGATGCCATTGGATGTGGCTCACCGTATACGAGGCTTTCATGTGCCTCCACACATAAAAATCATGGAGGTTAGGTCGGGACTTCTGGCTGGCCAAGGTGAAGAAATTCCTCGTCATATCTCGTTCCCTCACACTCCTTCGAAAATTTTCAGGGCAGCCATCATATTGGAACCATATGTCCATAATAAGGTTCAGAGACAAATCTTCCATGAAAAATTTTCTCCTCTCAGGAAGTTTTCGTAGTGCTCATTATAAATTATCAGTAAAAAATAGGGTCTAATCAAATGTTTGGAAATGATTACCTTGTTATACCTTGTTGGTTAGCTGACAAAACGAAGAAGTTTTTAATTAAAAAATATTAATTAAAACCGTTATGATTTAAAATATGTTAATATAATGACCCAATATATTTACATTAAATAGTCAAAAAATACGACGGCTTTGTAAAGTAAAATAAAAACTTCAAAGGTTTTCTATTATGATTTTAATAGGTTAAATAAAGTATTGAGTTGATCTTTTATTTAGTATATTCTGATTATTTGCTCTTTGGCGGCCGGCCGCTTCCTTGCCTGACAAAATCGAGAAATGCATTAAATAATATAATAATTACTAACGCATGAAAATTAATACCTTTATTCTTGTTTGTATTGCGAATTGTATTTTTATACCCCCGAAATGAACAAGTCAGTATAATTAAGTCTTTATGTAAATATATTAAGCAAAATAATCTATGTGAACGTGCACGACAAGCGCTCGTTAGAAACTGTCAAGACTTGTGCATGCACCTCTTTCAGTAATGACAATATTTCGTCAGTTCTTTGTACTGAAAGGGCGCATCTATGGATTTAAATCTTTGGATTTTACATACTGAAGGTGTTCTATTTCTATTAAGTCATTCATAAAAAAGTTAGGTAATTATTGTCAATGCGTACGCCGCACGCACACAAACATAATAGTATTTTATCTATAAGAAACTCATTCGTATTATTTTACATTCAGTTGGCAATAAACCATCGAAGGGTGACGTGTGTTTTATTTGACGAGTTACTTAAAGCCATTCTGAACCTTATTCATAAGAACAAAAAGAACAGAAGGAGAGTACTCTGTACTCGATCATATTTATACATACTTATATTTATACATATATGTACATGATCATAATTATTTAATATTTATTTCACTACAATTCCCTATAAATAAATAAAGTTTTGCTACTTTTTATTTTACTTACGCCTGAATCAATCGCGGCACGTGACCTGACACGCGGATCGCTACCAACGCTAGTGTAACCAGGCATTGCATAATCAATTCATCAACTTTCGGGTAATAATAAAAAAAATCTTTTTATTATATTTTTTCTCTTCATGTATGATCTCAAACTATCACGTCCTCGAATTTCAAAAGTGACCCACCAGTCACCCTGTATACAGCGTTATTTTTTGTTAACTCGAAACCTAACACATAGGTCAAATTTTATCGTTCAAAGATTCGGTCTACAATTATAACATTATCTTCTGGTGCCTGAATTTTGCCGTGCAAGCGTAATCACTCGATCGCTACCCGTTCATGCAACCAAGGTACTTTTTTGCATCCTGGCATCGCGAATGCCACGTAATATACTAGTAAGATTCGCGCGAGAATGATAGTTTGAACTGATTCCAGGTTTCTTATAAACAAAAAATAACGTAGTATAGTATTTTTTTAATTTGTCATTTGTTTATTTTGTATTTCGAAACGACATCTTACTGTGTTAGGTTTGTTTTTTTTTTTTTGTTATTGTTTGATATAGGTTTAAATTGTATCTCTCAATTTTTAAACTCCATTTGTGGTTCAATATTTTATTTCTTTCGCATACCCCAAAATAAACCCAACGGAACAAACCCATTGACCCGTTACCTTAATTCCAGAACTCAAACAACGCCGGCGGCGTATCCGTAGAAGAGAAAGGCCAGCTGTACTGGGCAAAAGGCACCGGGTTCGGCACCGGCAGCACCCAGCAGTCGTGGAACGTGGAGCAGGCGCTCGTCAGGCAGCGGACCGAGGAGGAACACGTCACTGTGTTGCTGCAGGTAAACACTGCAGCTATACTGGCCGTATAGATAGCGGCTTCGAATAGCCCTAGCGCCTCTGGATAAGCGTGTCGTAAAACCTTGGGGGTAGGATCCCGTTAGGGACCGACTGGCTAGCGACCACCCTTCATATGAAATTAGCCGCCAAATATTACCGTTCCGGTGGCGGTAATATGTTCCGGCAATATTTTATGAAGAGACATCTTCACTTAGCTCGTGTGCTTCCATCTTATCAGGTGGAATTGAGGTCAAACGCGGGCTTAGTCTATAAAAAAGGGATATTTATGTATTTATGTACACTTTATTGTATTGTTACAAAAATGGGAAATACACAACATGGAACAAAAGGTACAAAAGGCTGTCTTATCGCTCTAGAGCGATCTCTACCAGACAATCTTTATGATAAACTACTAAACCTTTAGGATAAACTATCGTAAACACGCACGCCCCTCCACAGCTTACTAGACTAAACGCACGTTTAGGTGACTTCACGGTGTGACGTGGATTCCTTATTGCTGTATGCACAGCAATAAAGTATTGCAATAAGTATTTATTTATTTACACTTCAGTTTATAAAGGTACAGTAAAAGAAAAAAGAACACTTACATTAAACATAAAAACTTGGCGGTCTTATCGCTGAGTAGCGATTTCTACCAAACAACCATGTATTAGCGCTCCCACAATAAACACCATTGACATTCCAATTATCAAAGCTTGGTGAAGGGGTGTTTATTGTTTAAATGGTTTATCTCTACTAGTGCTAGCGGACACTAGATAGGATACAGTGTGATTAGTGACATCGGGACTTAATATCGAATGTCTCAGGGCTAGCAATAGGGAAATAGGAAGAAAGGATAATTATGAGCAGGTATTAAATTAAATTTACATACATACATACATAACTTCACGACTTTATCCCGTATGGGGTAGGCAGAACACCAGAGGTTATAAAAACCATCTGATGTCACGTTTGACAAATTTGAAGGCATTATAATAGTGGAGAGAGACTATTGCAGTGAGAGACTAGTCAGCCTATCGCCCACAAAAAAGCCTCCCATAACACCTCGGTCCCTTAACTGACTTTTACAGTATGCCCGGGAAGAGAAGCAGCTGGCACATTCTATGTTTTTCTTTCGCTCCCAGTCCAGCATAGAAGCAACAAATTAAATTTATTAATTGATTTTGAAATCTAAAGCTGACAATGATATTTTGATCTACACGCAATAGATAAAAGTAAGAACCTACAAGACAATTTTCTTGTATGCTATTAAATTAAGTTAGTTAAGAATTTTCCGCTTAACTCAGTAGGTGGAGAGGATTTTAAATGTAATATTTAAAAAATATTTACCTAATTTCAGTTTAAAAATTAATTAAATATAACCTTCATATTTTTTGATTATTTTTTTCTTTTTCCTCCTCAGGTATTAGCCTCATACATAAACCCCGGCGAGAAATGGCCTCCCGAGGAAGGGGCGGTGATGCCCCCCGAGCCCGAGGGAGATAAGGAGGGGGGAGACGAGGAGCCCCACGACATGCCCTCGGAGTTCATTGAACTTATAGCCAATAGCTGCCTCGTTCCTGCTATCTGTTCCTATTTGAGGAATGATTCAGGTATGTAGTTGTAAGTTTTCATTCCAGTGAAAAATTGGAGAGAGTAATTAAATCTATGTGAATCTAATGTCCAAATACTTAACGAACTTTTAAAACTTTTAAATATTTTGGGTTACTGCAAATCATCGTCATCATCACAACTAAAACATCACTAATTTAAAGTTAAATTTAAAAATGAAGAAATAAAGGCTATCAAAATTCGTTTTACTCGTACATGACGTATTATGCTTTTCTTCAAAAGTTTGTGTCAAATCAATTTTATACCAACGCTATATTTTGAGAGAAATGGATATGATTTTGTTTTGTTACTTTGAAAATTCCTCATTTAGTGTTGCGTAATCGTTACGATGACATGTGGTTAAGAAACCAGCCGTTATATGCATTTTACGTTGATTCTGAACGGAAGATTCCATAATTCGTTAAAAATAATTCCGTTTCAGAAATTGACTGAGGTTATGTTCCATTTTGCTAAGCTCCCGTGCCCATTCTGCTGCTGACATTTGAATGTTGGTCCTATAATTATCTTTCTTATAATTAATTTTACGTGTTCTATCAGCATAAGAATTAGCATTAATTAAACCTAATAAGATTTTCTTTTTTTTTTTCTTTTACTCGCGTTGTAGATTATTATCTTACTGCTTTAATGAATTGTGCAAAGTGCAAGGAAACCGTTACTGACTTTGTTCTTTGTGGCAAGTGTGATGGCCGTTATCACTTTGGTTGCGCTGGAGTATCCCGCGTCCAGTTACCGAAGAATGGGGCATGAGAAAAAAATGCTTGGCGATGTATTTCTTGCCGCGCTCAACCCACGGACTCCGCAAGTTACGTTTCATTAGCTGACGTTTTAATGGAAATTAATAATCTACGTGCGGATCTTAATATTATGAAAACCGATCCGAATGAAATTAAATCCGATGTAAGCTGCATTAAAAATTGTTTCCAAGAACTGGACGTGAAGTGGAGCGACATGGAGCTCAGCAGTGCTAGCACGGATCTTTTGTCGATCGTAAGTTTACGAATGCTCGTATAGTATGGAGACGGTTTTGCAAGCAATAATTGAAATCTATCCATTGCCGCACAGTCAGCTTAAATAAATGTGTTCCTTGTTAATTTTGAATGTTTGTTAACAGGTTCTACTCTTAAATAACTGTAAAATAAAAAATTACATTGTTACTAAAAACTTGCAACCGACTCCATACTATACGAGCATTCGTAAACTTACGATCGACAAAAGATCCGTGCTAGCACTGCTGATTCGTGGATCTTGAGGGTAGACTTAACAGCTTTGAAGAAAAAGTTTCCAGCGTAACTGATCTACAAAAAGATTTGAAAAAAGCACGGGAAACTATCCCACACTCAAGCAGGATAATAATATGCATGATCAATTCTCCAGATTAAATAATGTCGAAATATCTGGAATATCAATCTGAACGGGCATTAATTAATGTTATGCCCGCACGCAGCGAATAGTCACTGCTTTAAATATTTACGGGAGATAAAAAATTATAAAAGAACTTAACCAAACACGTGCGTAGATTTTGTCGAGGAATAAATATAATACGGAGGGAATGAGGATAATAGATAAGGAATTGGACGGGAAGAATATTAGTTATACTTATTTTCACTTTAACTACACAACGATACTTTTCTTCAAACAAATCGTTGCACAAAATCTTCACAGAAACCGGACAACAAAAAAAACAATATCTTTACATTCGAGGCGCCAAGTCACAAGAGTGGTCAACCGCAATATCTGACGTTTTGACGTCTGTCAAAAAACAATTCGTCTTCACTCAACCAAAATCACAGAGCAGTGCCACCTTTGGGTAACTGGCGCGAACATCCCCCCGCCCCGGACAGTAACAAACGGTAACAACGTAATGGTGAAAATCTTAATTCAATTCTGAACGACATTTGTTCTGTGGTGGGTAGCCTATGTGAAACCTTTTCTACACAACTGTTTGATATTTATACTATCCATTCGCTATGCTGGAACTGAATACCTTAACTATTTACTACCAAAACACTAGGGGTTTACGCACTAAGTTACACAGTTTTTCATCTAATATATTACTAAATGATTATGATGTAATAGTTTTAACTAAGACCCTGGCTCACGCCCGATTTTAATGACTGCGAATATTTTTATTACAAATACGACGTTTATCGAAGAGATCGCGTAATGAGTGACGGGAGGGGCTCCGGTAGCGGTGGCGTACTGATAGCGGTGCGGCGGGGCTTGTGCGCGCGCCGCAACGACGGCTTGTGCACTGACTGAGAGCGGTCTGAGACGCTGTGGGTCAGCCTGGAGCTGCCAGCGGCCGCGGCGCGAGTGCACGGCCCTCGCGACCCTCGCGCCCCGGCCCGCATAACTGAATTAAGCCCCTATTATGAATAAATAAAAAAAAAAAAAATAATAATGCTTCACAGTGCGAGTTGTTACTATCCGCACGGTAATAATCATACCGAAAAACTTCAAACCTTTTGCGATAATACGTCCGAATTTATTTTGAATAATCCTTCTTATTACTTTTTGATACTTTTGGAGACTTTAATATTTCCAACGCGACTTGGTATTGCGATGATAATTCTACGTTTAAATTAATTACAAACTCTGACTTGAAAGCTACTTCACTTGCAGATTTTATGAGATTTTATGAGATTGTCGAATGTTTTTCAGCACAATAACTGCACTATAGTTCGGCCGTTCAGAGAATGCGTTCCTGACACATCGCGATTGAACTGACGACGTAACTTTGTAATGGCGTTGCAGTTACGATAAAAAATATTTTTGCTGGTTGTTTACCGTTTTAACAATTGATGAGCATTAAAACAACATTATTATATCAATAATCAATGAATTTTATAATTTTGTGCCAAACTGAGTGTCAAATAACTTGGTAAACAATATTTTTCAAAATCTTTACTGCGCTATTACAAGGTTATGTCAAAGCTTTATATTTGTAGTGCTGTGCTAATAATAACAGTATCGTAATCTGTTCTTAAACAGGTATACTTTATGAAATAATACGTTTCGTTTTTCTTTTTAAGAATTTGAAAATAATGGACTATAAGATAACAAAGGTTGTTGAAAGACTAAAAACCTGATAATGGAACATTTTGACCGAGATATTAGGATTGAAACTGTTATTGATAATAAAATAATTATACATGTAGGCGAAGATGATGATGAAGAAACTACCTCCTCAAGCGAATCGGAGTCTGAGTAATATTCTGTACGCACATTCAATTCAATATACTTTATTGCATAGAAATACAGATTGTAACAAAAAATAAATAAAACAATTTTATTTAATTAATATTACCTTTTCTTGGTTTCCACTTAAATTACTAAAATACAAATTTTAAATAATTCCGCCAATTTAAAACCGAAAATAATCTTAAAAATAACGCGGCGTTTCATTTTGGAGGAACGGTAACGAACTCAGTGTTATGTTGTGCCCATCACTAGTCGTGACTAACTGACAGGTGTCAGGAACGCATTCTCTGAACGGCCGAACTATAATTGTAACAACCGCGTTCTTGATTTGGTTCTAAGTAACGGTGACTGTTCCGTGACGAGTTGCCCAAACCCACTAACTATAGAAGACGCCCACCATAAATCTTTGTGCATAAATTTCATTTTACCAACTACTCCGTATTAAAAAAAAATGAACATCTTAAATTTATTTATGAGTGCGGGAATAATGGCTGTTGATTGGTCGACGGAACTGTCCCATCTTAATACGGAGGAGTCAGTAACTTATTTCTATAATATTTTGTATGACATAATGGATAAATATATACCTTAAAAACTAGTTAAGTAACAATGATTATTCAAAACATTAAAAAATTAATTCACCTGCCCATGATTTAGAGGATTTATTTTAAAATACCGCGAGCATCCTCACGCTCATTAGATACCTTTCACATTCCCGCCTATCATACGAACTACGCTATAAATTCCTTCTTCAGGCGGTCCTGCCATTATTACAACACCTTTCTTAAAACATTCGATATATTTTCACGAAACTTGAGAACATACAGAATAGATTTAGCAAAAAAGATATTCGGTTAAATATTTGGTTATTTGTTTTTGTTATTGGTTGTGGTATGTTTTGTTTGGGTTGTGGCTTACCAATAAAAAAATGTTATTTAGTAAGGTTATGAATGTTAGTGTATATTGTATTTGTTATGGTACTATAGGTCTATTTGTGTTATAGCTTGTATTATTTTTTCGTTGAAGTGAAAAGAAGTGTATCAACCCGCGTTAAAGAACACATAGCTGACATCAAAAACCGAAGAGTAACCAAGTCTGCAGTTGGTGAGCATTCCATAGACAAGCCCAACCGCTACTTAAAGTTTGACTCTGTGAAAGTTCTATCTAGGGAGAAACCTTATATACCTAGAAAGATCAGAGAAGCCATTGAAATTTAAAAACACCCTAATTTCAACAGAGAAGATGGTTGGAAACTATCACCAGCATGGGACCCTATTCTCAAAGATATTAAATCAAACATCCAACAAACAGCACGACCTGAAACTCAAAACACTGACAGCTCTTTTTGTGTTAACCCTGAAAGCTACGCTCGAAGACTGAGAAATAGATGGAGATGATGTATAACTTTTTCCACTATCAATCTGACGCCTGAAACCGCAGTCGCTCGTGGCACGGGGTCTGCAAAGACACCGAAACATCGAGTTAAAATGTAAAATATAAATTATACGCGATTAATCCGGTTCATCATCATCATCATCATCACAACTCTTTGTAATGAGCCCACTGCAGGGTATGAGTCTCTCCCCTGGGTGATGAGGAGGTTTTAGGCCATAATCCACCAAGCTGGCCCAGTGCTGGGTGGTGGATGTCAGAATTTTCAGGGTGCCGAAACGGCTTCTGACAAACCCTAACGACTACTGTATACAAGTATACAGCACCCGGGACCGACAGCTTAACGTGCCCTCCGAAGCACGGAAGTCGCCGTGAGAAATGAATGGTCGGCGGTCACCCATCCAAGTACCGACCGCGCCGAACGTTGCTTAAACTGTGATATCGTATGATGCACACAGTAACCTCGGCGCCACGACGACTACATCTGACGACTAATCCGGTTAAAAAGTGAAAACTTAAGATAATATTAATTATTTATTTATTTTATTAATGCAGTAATGTTTGATCTAATATGAAGTTCCACAAGTTCCTAGTAGATGGCGCTGATTTTTTATTAAAGCCCGCATGTTAAGTTATGAAATCAAATTATCACCGCTGTGCCGGTCGGAGTGGGGGGTTTTAGGTTTTTTTCGTTACGAAATTTCTGGATTCGGTCCCCACGCTCAAGGCCCGCGATAGAAGCTATGCAATAGCTTAAAAAAATTGTAACTTTTACTTTTTAGCCCTATTGTCCTTTGTTTTTAAGGTGGTTGGATTTCCATACAAAAAACAATTGGTATTCACTGATACAGGATATGGTTTAAAGATTTAATTATGAGTTCCACAAACTATTTTCTAGTTGAATTTGTCGCTAGATGAACAAAAAACATACCGTTCATTTAGAAATCACAAATAAATCAACTGAAAATTTTCATCTAAAATGCGAATGTGTGTGTGAAAATAACACGATAAGCGACGTTGCCACTCCATGCAATCACCAACAGAGACGACGCTCGGGACAGTTGCTCGTGTGCTATGTTGCCGTTCTTACTTTCTTTACTACTGTCTGTTCGCTCGCGCTCGCTCATTCAATTGGACGTAGTTTAGCAATAAGGATTCAACCCACAAAAAAGTCAAAAACCCACTAAGTATGCAGAACAAGCAACAGAGTATAATGCTATGGTTTAGTAAGAAAAATATAAAAAATGACATTACAAAAACTGTTACGATACCATCCCACATATATGGCCAGTCACAAAAAACTATTATCAAAAAGAATCCATTCCGCTTGGATCTTTTAGAATATAAAATTTTACTTCATGCTTTTTGCGATTCAAAATGACAAAAAAGATCTAAGCTGTATGGATAATTTTTGATAATTGAACTTATTTTCTATAATTATTCTTTCCAGTTTATCAAAAAGGATCCAAACTGTGTGGATCATTTTTGATAATTCAACTTATTTGCTTTAATTCTTTTAAAATTTATCAAAAAAGAGCCAAGCTATATGGATTATTTTTAATAATTGTTTTTTTTTTTATAAACAAACCTGCTTACTGTAAGCAGATATAAGTAGTCATTCATAATTCTAATGCTTTTAGGTATAAATTCTTAATGTAAGTACCTAATAACATTATCTCTGTTAATATATACTGTTAAACTATATTAAAAAAGGTCTTTCACAAGATCGAGTTATATCAAGCTGGAAATCATCGTAATATATAAATAATAAAAACTATTCGAGTTTCATCTTAAATCCCTAACCTATAGTAAAAATTTTTGATTAAATATATATAGAATTGTTTAGTAAATAACTGTAATTAAATTATTTTGTAAACATTGGATCACTTGAGTTAAACTGAATAAGTGCTATGAACAAAGCGAATTAGGATCCAAAGACATTTTTACCCAAAAAAATCATTTTTTAGTCAGTAAATTCTAAAAATGTTGCTTGTATTTAAAAATTCAACAACCAATCCTAAAAGTTAACAATTAAAATTACAATAATATTCTGTCGTCTATTTACAAACATGATTTGTTCCTAAACTTTGAATATCTCAAAACATAGTCAGTGTGGGATGGATCGTTATTGCTAAACTACGTCCAATTCAACGTGAGTCATTCAATCAGTCACTCTACAGCTTACTTTGTTTTATTATTCATTCATTGCAAATAATATCAACATCGCGTCTTTACTCATATTTGTAGTTTATTTATTTCTGAATTACTTGTGCATTTACTTTGTCGTTGATTACAAAACGCCAATTAGTTGTGAAAATAAATAAAATGGAAGGAACTTCAAAGGCACTTTACAGAAGACACAAATATTCCGGCCCAACGAAATCTAGAAAAAGGGTTAGAGCTAAACTAGAGAAACTAGTTTACTTTTATAAAAACTCTATATTGCCAGAAATAATACTAAGGCGAATACCAAAGGGAGCTAAATGTATCGATCTAGAATAAGTTTGCATGAAATAAAAACCCATTAGACCTCTTGTGTATCTTTCGATTTTTATCATTGACTTGACTTCTAATCGCAATAATCCTGCTTCCTATCCTATTTATAAACACCTAATTTATTTATTACAATATAAATAAAATTGCCTACTGAAAAATATTCAATATTTTGTAACTGAACCATGAATTGCATAAACAATAAACCATAATTCACTTTGTAACTGAACAATAACTCCGAAACGTACACGCTTCCCTACCTACATAATTAGCTGATATCTATGAACAAAAGGTAAAGGTCTTCACATTTTCTGACCATCTGTGTGTATGTAAACAAAAAATAAGAAATGTTTGTGAAATAAAAGAAATCTTTGTGTCTTTGGCGGCCGACTTCGGTCGCAATATCTGCATGGGATTTCTAGGAATTTGTTACAAATGATTACATTCGCTACAACCAAGGTCGTAACAAATGAAATCCACTGTAACTTCTTGGTTACAGTGTAACTACTGTATATCTGATCACCCTGTAGAGTTTCACCAGCGTTTTACAAATCTACCTGTATAAATACACATCCAAGACCCAGAGCCAGAACATATTTATTTTTAATTCTTGTCCGTGCGGTGATCTAACCCTCGACCTCACTATCTTGCAGCTAGCACTTTAGGCATTGCGCCACGGATGTCGTCCGTCAACATCTATGTATTTTTTTTATATGTGACTAAACCCGCATTTGACCTCAACCTCACCTGATGGTAAGTAACGATGAGGTCGAAGATGAAAGCACACGGGTTTAGGAAGGAACTGGCTCTTTATAAATTATTGCCGGAACACAAGCGGGAGACACTCGGAACAGTTGCAATTTTAGGTACCCGCCTAGTTGGCTATTCATAATATGATAATCCATAACACAAACATTGCTTTCTTTGGCGCCATGGATTACTACTCTGGGTATTTATTATACCAATACCATAGACGGAAACAAAATATTGTACACCAGAATTTCACAGACTCCTTTTGTATTTATTTGAAATCGAGTAAAAATATACTATATTATAGACATATTTTTTATCTCAACAAAAAAAAGAAATTCGGTGCTCGAACTGAGAACTCGCGACTTAGAATCTGGGCCTAAATATAACAAACTAAATATCAAACACTCGCTACGAGGAGGTTGCGCTCTCTGTCGCACTTGTGGGAGTTTCTTCTGTGCATGTGTGCGTTATCCTTACACAACGTAAAGAAACATTTAATTGAATTAGTTGGATAGTACAATACAATAAATCGTGTGAATTATTTTTTGGAAATTCTATATTCATATAAAGATGTCGCGGTTCATTTTTAAAGTCAGAAAATTGGAAAGCTGATTTCACAAATAAATAAAAACCAGAAATTTGTGGATCTAGCGCCATCTAGCGGGACTTTAGCTTTTTGTAGGCTCATCCAACCACCTTAAATCGATCGTTCCAACATTCCCAGCCCTTGTCTTAATATGTATAATGACAAAGGAACGTTTTCCGCAGTGCTGGACATGTCGCGGCACATCCCGCTGTACGTGCAGGCGGTGCGCTGCGCGCGCGCGCTGCACGCGCTGCGGTCGGCGCGCCTGCGCACGCTGCTGCGGCCGCTGCCCGCGCTGCTGCGCTGCATGGCGCGCACCACCGCCGCCTACGCCGCCAAGCTCAGGTACTGCTGCTTATTTGAAACTGCTGAGTGTCGACAGCATTAGCCGTGTACTGACTGAGTAAGACCTTGTTCACACGAAGAAGAATCATGGTTTTTTACGAATTGGTTTTTTGTTATCACGATTCGATAATTTTATTGACAGAAGCAATGCTTTTTAAATATTCATGTTCACACGCTTCACGGATACGCCTTAAGAAAATCACGAATAATTTTTATGATTATGACGGACCCGCTGTTGCGGTCGCGCCTCTCCCGCCTGCTCGCGCCCGATTTACATATTAGACGAATCGCGAAAAAACACGATTCCGTGTTCTATGTGAACGCCATCCGTCATGACGTATCGTAGTTTTTGACGAATTGTCAAGGACGTATCCTATGGAAATGCACCGTAAGACTACGTCCTACGTAAGCTACTCAACACGAACGCGATTGCGAAGCAATCCGATGTAAATTCAATGCGTTGCGGTGTGACGCGCCGACTCTGTTTTACGTGCGCGCGAATCTTCCGACACATAACAGCCCGTTCACACATAGTCTCCGTATGTACAGTATCCGTTTTAATGGATACCACTCAAGAATGTGCTTTGTTCACACACAGGCACCGTATAACGTTCAACGTTTCCGTCATTACTGGATACCTATTCGCAGTATACGTGCGCGTACAAACTTGTTTGTTTAGCTGCACCGTGCCTCAACTCCCTCACAGTATTGGCGATAGCTTTCTGAATGCACGGCCTCATGACTGTAGGTATAAACTAAAAGTATAGGTCGTGTTAGACACGTGTAGTTTCTATCACGATTGTTTTTCTCACGTTGCACTGTTTGATCTCACGTTGAACTGAAAGCTCGATGGTGAGGCGGTGCCACGCGTGGCTACCTCGCATATTAAGCTTTCACAAACAAGGCGGGCAAGCGCTACGCAGCATATGTCCGAGACTGCCTCGTGAAGCTGCTCTCTCAGTCAGTACGTGGCTTTTGGCGCTGATACATACAGTACATGAGTAACAAGGCTGATCACAGCAAGACATCAGGTTTGCTGTGATCAGCTATAAGCTTCAATTGTTCTCCGTGAGTATGCCCCGTCACTGTCCTTTTACCTCAATTAACGTAAGTCAAATTGTACTTCACTTTATACTGAAGTGGACATGTCGTCGGTACGTTTTAACAATAAGAAAATTTATGACCCGTTTCAATAACTTATCAAAGAGTTAAATTAACAATAAAGATAGAAATTCGTTCTTGTGTCAAATCCTTGAGCTCGAAATAGTATAAGATTTTTTACCTTTAGTACCTACCGGTCAATAGACCAAAGCAATACGCTATCATGAAAGTTGTCAAATAAAATAATGGACTTGAAAAAATATTTGAACACGCAAGTTGAAAGTTACATTGCAGCGATCACCGTAGTCACGACCATTGTCAAAGAGAGAGTTGAAAACCTTTGCATAAATCTTAAAGGGTACATCCCAGTGTCCATACATTGCCTGGCTTTTATGCCCATCGTATAAAGTTGATTCTTTTATTATTTTTAGATAGTATAATAAGCTGAGAAATGAATGTCACTATTGATTTCGTGTTAAGAAACACAAGTACCATGTAATCACAAAGCAGTAACAAAGGAATAAAAATCTTTTAGCCGGCCGTTGCTATTAGGCCACTGCCATTGTCAGTTCGACAGTTGGCATTTACTTGTGTCGTTGATTATGGGAAGAACGCAGTCTGTCAAGTTCAAAAATTATAGAAAAATATATATCCACTCAAAAATATTTGGATTTACTACTTTTTTATACTTATGGTTTAATATTTACACTATTTTTACTTGTTCACAACGTTTTTGTATTTTTAATTTCATATCAACATGATGATAAACTTATTAACTTTGCTCTTTTTTGGTCGCAGTAGATAACTACATAATCAATACAATATTTAATTTACTTGGATTTACCGATTACACAACAAAACTTACGCAATATTCATTAAATGAATTAACATTTATGGATTTAATCTTTTGATTATTTTTATAGTTTGGGCTTAAATGCCAGGACTAAAATTTGCCTTTCTTATTTTATTTCAGGATGAGCAAAAAGACGATATTTGGAAAGATGACGTATAGCCAAAGATTTAGTTCATCGAGTAATTCAGAATTATCGGAAGAAGACGAAGGGTTAGCGTCATTAATAGCGGATATCCAGGTAAGAAATTATAAAAATTATAAATTTATATTTAACAGTAAATAATTTCAAAAACAACGCCATTTTCATTTGTACTTTCTCATTGTTGATTTAAAAAGTACAGACTTGCTTAAAAATGCGCAATATCTTAGTTATATTGTTTCAGTCATTGCTGTGTTCAAAATCATAAAGATAAATATATTTTTATCATATCCTTAGGGAATGTCCCTAGGCAGAAAATCATAAACCTTCTTTCAATTAAAGAAATGCAATACTATTGAGAATTATTATTCCCAACAGGCGACTTCTGCGTTATTATGGCGAGTGGACGGAGAGCCAGAAAGTTTGGGCGCCGGGCGAGCGCTCGGCGGCGCTTCCAGGGAACAACGATATATGCAACTCATGCGACAAGTGCAGTTCGGTATGTAGTGTGGACATAATTATATGATAATTAAAAATTAATTTCAGCATTTGTCATGTAAAAAAGACTTGAATATCAAGAGGTTATTTCAATTGGACATAGCTTATATTGAAGTTATGTGTTTTGATATATTTTTTTAGGATATCAAATTGTCTAAGGTCATACAGTCACAACCATTACAAATCTAATATTTTATAAAACTCAATTATATCATTATTGAATGATAATATTAGTGACTTAAGCTCTTATATATTATGATATTATATTTTAATATACAAAAGCGTTGTTTACGATAGCTTAGTTTTCATAATTGAGCAACAATAGTTTTATCACGCTCATAGTATCGCCTACACTTTATGAACAACTGATTGCAATTAATCTCAATGATATTGTTTCTAAATATACACTTCGATAACACAAAACCATAACTCAACCACATCTACATACTCAAACCCTTATTCTCCATAAAACAGAAACCTTCGAGATGATAGCAGAATGCCCAGAAGGCGGATGGCGGTTCACCGTTCCCTACCACTTCGAGAGCTGCGTGCGGGCAGCGGGCGAACGCGCGGCGCCCGCGCGGATGAAACGCCTGGCACAGGAAGCCGCCACGCTCGCCACCAGCCTGCCGCTGTCGTATTCCAGCTCCGTGTTTGTGAGGACGGACGCGGACCGACTTGATGTTATGAAGGTACGTGGAGTCTACTTCATTGATATAACTACATAAGAATAAGACGAATTTATTTATACCATACCTACGCTAAAAAGCTTATTTTATTCACGCAAAACAGTGAATAAAAAGGCCTTTTATTCACTGTTTTGTTTTTATTCACTGTTTTGGTGTTTGATAATGATAATTATAAGAAAATTAAGTGTCATTGCTCTAATTTTAATGTCCATTTCAATTAGTGTAACATTTCTTATTTCGTGATTAAATTTCTATTTTCGCTTAAATTATGTTTTTTTCTCGTAGTCATGGTATAAAGTATAGTATGCAACTCCTGAATAAAATACGAATTTATATCGAGGGCCATGAATCACTCGCCTCGCTCAGGATTCTAACATCATCTTAAATCACTCGCTACGCTCGTGATTAAATCGTTAGAATCCTTCACGCTCGTGACTCATCTACGGCCCTCGCTTTAAATCCGTTCTTTATTCACTAGTTGCATAATATACTATTATTCAGAAAAGACACGTTTATGTGAAGTCTCTGAACTCTAAACTAATGGGGGTCAGCGTCCTCTCCCATTTTAATTACTTACAACTATATACAGTATTAATATAAAGTTACTTTTTTTTAACAATATAACTATTCAGCATAATAATTGAACGCTGTTTTTAGTAATAAAGAGCAACTCCTTGAAATAAATTAACTATTTGTGCCGATTTGATTAATTTTTAGTTCTTAGGTTTTATGTTTAATTTCTGTATAAAAAAAAAATAACGTAAAACAGTTTATGATAGGTTATTTTTTTAATTTTATTTAGATTTATAAACATGTCTATTCTTGTACAAGAACAATGGGTTTGTGGGCGATTTATGTATTTTACTGTATCCTGAATGTACTGCTGAATGGCAAATGGGAAATTTTATTTGTCTAGATAAAATGTTATCGAGACTGATTTTAATTATTGCACACCGTACAATGTCTTATTTTTAAGGTAATTAATTCTTTACAAAACTAAAACTTAAACTTTATGATGCTGACGTAAGTACAGTCAGCATCATAAAGTTCGTAGCAGCAAAGACTACCAAATATTAAGTAGCATCTAAAGTAGGTATAAACATGAGCACGGCCAAATTGCTCAAAATTTTCAGGCCATCCACCGTCCTTAAATATATCGGAGCACACAGACGCCAAATAGTTCGTTACATGCAAGTCGCCGCTGAGATCGTAGCAACCAAACCCCCTTTAATATTATGGCAACCAAAGCGTTAAAAAGTATAGAACAAACTAGGCAAAAGGGACTGTATTACATGAGTCATATATAAGTTTTTAAACTGACATGGTCTTTAACATTTAAATGAACTTTAGAAACGAAATATCGAGAGCTCAAAGTAAGTGAAAAACATGGTAAATATCCCGTTGTTAAAGTTAATTTAAATGCGTCATATGGTTCAATATTGAAGTTCTTTGTCTTTGTTTTTTGATTTCGATTTTCTCTACAAGTATTTTATTGAAAATATTCGTATTATGACTTCTCGTACGCACTGATAAAATAATAGCCAAAATAGTAAAAGAAACTGGTTCTATTTTAACTTTTTGTCGTAACATTTTCAGAAAATTACCTACAATAAAACAATGCACTATGAAATTAGTAAGTAGTCTATTTTGGTAGGTAGGTGATAATAAAAATGCTTTTTATTTCATTCTATGAAAACGATACGCAAAGTAATGTTTGTTTTGTTTTTCGATCAATGGATCACCAGTGTCGTTGCAAGATGAAGATTTCTGCAGAGACTGCAAACCAGTGCCGTTTTATACTTTAAAGCGCTACCTCTTTGCTATTATTATGTTCAGCTTCGGTAAATAATTAATGTTCTTCTGTGTGATAAAAATCAAAAAATATTCTTAAACACGGCTATGTGTATCATATTTTTAATATGACTCAAAATACATTTTAAATGTTACCTCCACTGGTTTTCATAAAATTAAAAACACAAATCCACAAAAAGTGATTTCATTTCTGAAACAACAAGATTATTATCATGCCAGTAGCTAAAGCCACGCTGAAACCTACACAAATTTATGAAAAAATATATAAAATAGTTCACACCATTTCGAAGTTTGCAAGATTTGTCGAGGCAATCAAGAAGTTAGCTACACAACCGCTGAGCCAAATCTACTTCTGTAAGAGAGAGCGAATTAAGCTTTCAGGTTTTCTACGCAACGAAATCATTCAATAAATTCATGAGGGTGACAATGTGACAGACAAGAAACTCTACTCACGGAACTTCATTATCAGAGAATTTTCATTACTTTGTACGTATATTTAAATGCACTTGAAATAAGTTAAATGATTTAGGTACAAATTAAAATGAATCTACCACCAATTTACAAGTTTGATAATTTATATTTCTATTATTCATTATTTATTTTTATTTAGTTATAATAATTTTTGGAAATTTATTTACACAGCGCTGTCTAGCCCAAACTACAAATTATATTATAACAACGAATTACATTTTTTCTCGTAAACACATAAATATAATTCATACGTACATAAGTTTCTCGTAGTTAATTTGAAATTTTTTTGAGAAACTAGCTGTTGCCCGCGACTTCGACTACGTTAATATCGGTTATCAGATCTGGATGAATAATATTATAATATCCTCCTTGAAGTTCAAACTTACATTATTCTAAATTTCGTCAAAATTGATTCAGTAGTTAAGCTGTGAAAGCGTTACAAAAACTGTAACAACAAAGCAGCTGTTCACCTAGGTTTTGTAACAAAGACCTACAAAAAAATAGAAAAAGTAACCTAAAAAAATTAAATATCAAACAGTAATAATACCTACGAAAGGCACACGGGGTAAAAGTAATTGGTTATGTATAAGGGTAGGCTTATAGATAGGTAGGTAAATTACATATATGGTGGCCGCGACTTCGTCTGCATTGAATTATTTTTTCGTATGTCATTTTCTTCTCCAAGGTCCTATCTGTCTGCAATAACAAAAATTTAAAATGGTGAATCTTCTCCCATATAATACGAATAACTCCTTAGGTATCACAAATATAACTAGCTATTACATTAAAAAGGCACATTGCGTTATAAACAAATCGCTAGTGCCATGATCTTATAAAATCCAAATAATATCTTCATCAATTATAGCTTATATGTTATTCTAGGCATAGCTAAATTACTGTAAAGATTCATAAAAATCCATTCGGCATTATTTGCGTAAAAGAGTAAAAAAATTCACCCATCCCGCCATTATTAGTGTATAATGTGTGTCTAACTATATGTTTAGCTGTTTTCCACGGTCAAACGGCTTAGCCAATTTTAATGTAATTTGGTATGGTAATTCATAAAGCCCTGGGTTAACACATACAATACTTTTTATTCTGAAGAAATCTAAGGTTTCTGTCTTCCAAGAGGCAGAAACGATCATGAATAAAGAAAACCTAAACGATATTGAGTTCCATTATTTTAAGTTTATTTTCGTTTAGTCCACGAACAGTAGAATTAGCTACCAATGTTCAACGTCTTGTCATTGAAATTACTACTACACTTATATCTAAGTACCATTCGTTTGTCGTAACTTTTACCCATGTAAAATATTGAAACCCAGCATTATTTAATTTCGACGACAATTTAGTTACGGATTAGTCGCTTTTTACGACGATAAGCGTGTCGTAAAAAGCGACTAATCCGAGTGAGCCCCGCTTGGTGGTAGCCTGACTGTCTCGCCTGACAAAAATTTTCTGCTTAATATCACCACTGTAGTGGCGATGCGTCCTGGAAACATCTTATTAAGAGCCATTTCTATCATAAACCCGCTTGCTATCATCTTCGACCTCATTTACACTTACCATCAGGTAAGAATGAGTCACCGATTTGAAAAAAAGTAGGTATTTTTCAGTTAGGTACTTATTTTTAATTTTTGAGTATTTTTAAAAGTAGTTAAGTACTTAGATTTTTTATTTTTGGGAATAGAAAGTTATTACGCAGAAATTAAACTTGTAGTTAGTTTGACTCCGAACCGTTACGCAAAGGTGGATCTTTCACATAAATTTTATTTCCAAGTAAAATGATAAAATTTAGTTATAGTCATAGGCACCCAGAGTATTCGGTAGGTATCTCGCAGGATTAACAGGGCAAGTGGCCGCGAATTACTCGCTCGCCCGCCCGCGTCTTTCCGTACATAGGTGCCTACCAATTTTATTGCGGATTTATTTTAAAATTACGTTAGCTCCTAAGATGTTAATCGAAATCAAGTGATGTTAAAGACAATTTTGTTCAAAATTAAATACTTACGATAAATTGCATAAGGATTAATACTATATTGATAAAACTCTCAATTTATCAATATAGTACATTAATTTAGGACGCGATTTATAACCATAAAAATGGTTATTGTGAGTCAATCTTAAAAGATAGGTATATGCTGTCGCGGATTTTTGTAATAACTTTTATAGAGGAACAATTCCGTAATACATTGTTTTTGCGCAACTCAAACTGTTTACGCAGCGTACGTAATGGAAGCCCTCAAAATTGAATAGTTTTCCCCGTTTTCGCAACATTTTCCTTTGATACTTACTTTGATACAGATACATAGCCTTCTTCGATACATGGACTATGGAACACAAAAATATTTTTTCAATTCGAACCAGTAGTATCTGAGATTAGCGCGTTCAACCAAACAAACAAACTGGTCAGCTTTATAATGTTAGTATAGATTTAGTCCTATTAAACTTTGCTGCTACATACCAACTATCTTTCGGATTTATAATTTATTATAATATTACCCATACTTTATAAGCCCCCATTACTTTTACCAGGAGCATTTCATTAAATTTCCTATTCCCATGTTTATTTTTAGTATAGTTCGGTATTTTTTCTGGCTATCTGAACACTTTCACCTCAAAACTAATAATGCCACATTTCTATATCAAAAAAACGACAGTACGAGCTGCTTCTCTTCCTGGGCATTCTGTAAAAGTCATTTAAGGAATAGAGGTTTTATTGGCGTTTTTGTGGCGATAGGCTGATCCCCTGTCACTGCAATATTCTTTCTCCATCATATGGTTTTATAGCCGTTGGTGTTCTGCCTATCCCATAAGCGATACAGGCGTGAAGATATGTATGTATGTATGTTCGTTTAGTCTATAAACAGTAGAATTAGATACCAGGCGTGCCTATAAAGCGTATCAATATTTAACGTCTTGTTATTGAAATTAGGTAATCCTTACTATTCTTATACCTACCTACCATTCGTTTGTCGTAGCTATTACTCCTCTAAAATATTGAAACCAAGCCTTAATTGATTTTAATTTAGTTATTATCCCTAGAATAACCCTACCGCCCCGAATAGGGTGGCATAAAAAGCAACTTATCCGAGTGAGCCCCACTTGGTGGTAGCTTGACTGTCTCGCCTCCGTTTACGCAGCGTTCGCAATGGAAGCTCTCAAAATAAAAATAAAATCCCCCGTTTTCGCAACATTTTCCTTTGTAACTTCGCCCCTATTAGTCACAGCGTGATGTTGATAGCCTTATAGCCTTCCTCGATAAATGGACTATCGAACAAAACAACAGAATTTTTCAATTTGTACCAATAATTCCTGAGATTAGCGCGTTCAACCAAACAAACTCTTCAGCTTTATAATAATATTATAGACTAGCAACCGCGCGCGGTTTCACCCGCGTAACTTTTGATCCCGTGGGAATTTCGGGATAAAATATACCCTATGGCCTTCCTCAAGAGTTGGGCTATCAAATGCAAAAAGAATTTTTCAAATCCCACTTGTATTTTCTGAGATTAGCGCTTTCAAACAAATAAACTCTTCAGCTTTATATATTAGTACTAGCTTTATCCCGCAACTTCGTATGCGCTTAACTAGGTACCTTTCTCGTGAAAATTTCAGAAACCATACAACCAGACACCCACTGCAAAGAACCTTTATACCAAGTATCACACCCATGCACTCAAGGAATAAGTTTTTTTCATACAAACTAAAAATCATATATTTCCCGTGCCCGTGGGGATTTCGGGAATTTTTTTCGTAGCACAACCAGTCACTCTTTGAAGAACCTTCATGCCAAGTATCACATCCGTACACTCAAGGAATAAGATTTTTCATACAAACTAAAAATTCCAACCCCTTCCCGTGGGAATTTCGGGAATTCCTTCCATAATACAAACAGACACTTAATGAGGAACCTTTATATCAAGTATCACATCCGTGCACTCAAGGGATGGGATTTTTTATACCAACTAAAACATCATATATTTCCCGTTCCCGTGGGAATTTCGGGAATTTCTTTCATAACACAACCAGACACATATTGAAAAACTTTTACACAACCTTTACATACCGAAAAAGTTTCACATCGGTGCACTCAAGGAATAAGATTTTACATACAAACTAAAAACTCCTATATTTCCCGTTCCCGTGGGAATTTCAGGAATTCCTTCCTTAGTGCACCCCTACATTCCCTAAAGAATGTATGTTCCAAATTTCAGCTCTCTACGCCCAGTAGTTACGGCTGTACGTTGTCTGTCAGTCACACAGTGCTATGGTCACTCAGTCAGTAACGGAACAGTTTTATATATATTGATTGATTGATGATAGATATTGAAATCTTGATCTTTAAAATAAAATCGAAATCATAATACCACTTTTCAAATTATATTGACAACGAACTTGAACTATATGGCGCATGTAATAAATTCTATTGTCCTAGTTTGTTCCACACTTTTTGACGCTTTGGTTGCTATAATATTAACGGCGGTTTGGTAGCTGTGATCTTAGCGGCGACTTGCATAATGAACTGTGTGGCGTTTGTGTGCTCCGGTATATTTGAGGTCGGATGGCCTGAACAATTGAACCCTAAGTGGGTGTGTTTATGTTTATGACTATTTCAGATGCTTCTTAGTATTTAGTAGTATGGCTGCTACACACTGAATGATGCTGACTGTAAATCGTTTTGTTTGCAGTAAATATAAACGATTATCCCCAACAGGTCCTGATAATCGGTCCATCCGACACTCCATACGCGAACGGCTGCTTCATCCTAGACGTGTACTTCCCCGCGGAGTACCCCGCGGTGCCCATGCTCATCAACCTGGAGACCACCGGGCGCCGCTCCGTGCGCTTCAACCCCAACCTGTACAACGACGGCAAGGTGTGCCTGTCCGTGCTCAACACGTGGCACGGCCGCCCCGAGGAGAAGTGGAACGCGCACACGTCCAGCTTCCTGCAGGTACTGTCACTGTCACCGCCCCGTGCGCTTCAACCCCAACCTGTACAACGACGGCAAGGTGTGCCTGTCCGTGCTCAACACGTGGCACGGCCGCCCCGAGGAGAAGTGGAACGCGCACACGTCCAGCTTCCTGCAGGTACTGTCACTGTCACCGCCCCGTGCGCTTCAACCCCAACCTGTACAACGACGGCAAGGTGTGCCTGTCCGTGCTCAACACGTGGCACGGCCGCCCCGAGGAGAAGTGGAACGCGCACACGTCCAGCTTCCTGCAGGTACTGTCACTGTCACCGCCCCGTGCGCTTCAACCCCAACCTGTACAACGACGGCAAGGTGTGCCTGTCCGTGCTCAACACGTGGCACGGCCGCCCCGAGGAGAAGTGGAACGCGCACACGTCCAGCTTCCTGCAGGTACTGTCACTGTCACCGCCCCGTGCGCTTCAACCCCAACCTGTACAACGACGGCAAGGTGTGCCTGTCCGTGCTCAACACGTGGCACGGCCGCCCCGAGGAGAAGTGGAACGCGCACACGTCCAGCTTCCTGCAGGTACTGTCACTGTCACCGCCCCGTGCGCTTCAACCCCAACCTGTACAACGACGGCAAGGTGTGCCTGTCCGTGCTCAACACGTGGCACGGCCGCCCCGAGGAGAAGTGGAACGCGCACACGTCCAGCTTCCTGCAGGTACTGTCACTGTCACCGCCCCGTGCGCTTCAACCCCAACCTGTACAACGACGGCAAGGTGTGCCTGTCCGTGCTCAACACGTGGCACGGCCGCCCCGAGGAGAAGTGGAACGCGCACACGTCCAGCTTCCTGCAGGTACTGTCACTGTCACCGCCCCGTGCGCTTCAACCCCAACCTGTACAACGACGGCAAGGTGTGCCTGTCCGTGCTCAACACGTGGCACGGCCGCCCCGAGGAGAAGTGGAACGCGCACACGTCCAGCTTCCTGCAGGTACTGTCACTGTCACCGCCCCGTGCGCTTCAACCCCAACCTGTACAACGACGGCAAGGTGTGCCTGTCCGTGCTCAACACGTGGCACGGCCGCCCCGAGGAGAAGTGGAACGCGCACACGTCCAGCTTCCTGCAGGTACTGTCACTGTCACCGCCCCGTGCGCTTCAACCCCAACCTGTACAACGACGGCAAGGTGTGCCTGTCCGTGCTCAACACGTGGCACGGCCGCCCCGAGGAGAAGTGGAACGCGCACACGTCCAGCTTCCTGCAGGTACTGTCACTGTCACCGCCCCGTGCGCTTCAACCCCAACCTGTACAACGACGGCAAGGTGTGCCTGTCCGTGCTCAACACGTGGCACGGCCGCCCCGAGGAGAAGTGGAACGCGCACACGTCCAGCTTCCTGCAGGTACTGTCACTGTCACCGCCCCGTGCGCTTCAACCCCAACCTGTACAACGACGGCAAGGTGTGCCTGTCCGTGCTCAACACGTGGCACGGCCGCCCCGAGGAGAAGTGGAACGCGCACACGTCCAGCTTCCTGCAGGTACTGTCACTGTCACCGCCCCGTGCGCTTCAACCCCAACCTGTACAACGACGGCAAGGTGTGCCTGTCCGTGCTCAACACGTGGCACGGCCGCCCCGAGGAGAAGTGGAACGCGCACACGTCCAGCTTCCTGCAGGTACTGTCACTGTCACCGCCCCGTGCGCTTCAACCCCAACCTGTACAACGACGGCAAGGTGTGCCTGTCCGTGCTCAACACGTGGCACGGCCGCCCCGAGGAGAAGTGGAACGCGCACACGTCCAGCTTCCTGCAGGTACTGTCACTGTCACCGCCCCGTGCGCTTCAACCCCAACCTGTACAACGACGGCAAGGTGTGCCTGTCCGTGCTCAACACGTGGCACGGCCGCCCCGAGGAGAAGTGGAACGCGCACACGTCCAGCTTCCTGCAGGTACTGTCACTGTCACCGCCCCGTGCGCTTCAACCCCAACCTGTACAACGACGGCAAGGTGTGCCTGTCCGTGCTCAACACGTGGCACGGCCGCCCCGAGGAGAAGTGGAACGCGCACACGTCCAGCTTCCTGCAGGTACTGTCACTGTCACCGCCCCGTGCGCTTCAACCCCAACCTGTACAACGACGGCAAGGTGTGCCTGTCCGTGCTCAACACGTGGCACGGCCGCCCCGAGGAGAAGTGGAACGCGCACACGTCCAGCTTCCTGCAGGTACTGTCACTGTCACCGCCCCGTGCGCTTCAACCCCAACCTGTACAACGACGGCAAGGTGTGCCTGTCCGTGCTCAACACGTGGCACGGCCGCCCCGAGGAGAAGTGGAACGCGCACACGTCCAGCTTCCTGCAGGTACTGTCACTGTCACCGCCCCGTGCGCTTCAACCCCAACCTGTACAACGACGGCAAGGTGTGCCTGTCCGTGCTCAACACGTGGCACGGCCGCCCCGAGGAGAAGTGGAACGCGCACACGTCCAGCTTCCTGCAGGTACTGTCACTGTCACCGCCCCGTGCGCTTCAACCCCAACCTGTACAACGACGGCAAGGTGTGCCTGTCCGTGCTCAACACGTGGCACGGCCGCCCCGAGGAGAAGTGGAACGCGCACACGTCCAGCTTCCTGCAGGTACTGTCACTGTCACCGCCCCGTGCGCTTCAACCCCAACCTGTACAACGACGGCAAGGTGTGCCTGTCCGTGCTCAACACGTGGCACGGCCGCCCCGAGGAGAAGTGGAACGCGCACACGTCCAGCTTCCTGCAGGTACTGTCACTGTCACCGCCCCGTGCGCTTCAACCCCAACCTGTACAACGACGGCAAGGTGTGCCTGTCCGTGCTCAACACGTGGCACGGCCGCCCCGAGGAGAAGTGGAACGCGCACACGTCCAGCTTCCTGCAGGTACTGTCACTGTCACCGCCCCGTGCGCTTCAACCCCAACCTGTACAACGACGGCAAGGTGTGCCTGTCCGTGCTCAACACGTGGCACGGCCGCCCCGAGGAGAAGTGGAACGCGCACACGTCCAGCTTCCTGCAGGTACTGTCACTGTCACCGCCCCGTGCGCTTCAACCCCAACCTGTACAACGACGGCAAGGTGTGCCTGTCCGTGCTCAACACGTGGCACGGCCGCCCCGAGGAGAAGTGGAACGCGCACACGTCCAGCTTCCTGCAGGTACTGTCACTGTCACCGCCCCGTGCGCTTCAACCCCAACTTGCCGTCGTTGTTCAAAATACAACGACGGCAAGGTGTGCCTGTCTGCACAAGAAAGGCATTACATGACATTACATTACAGAAATGAACTGATGGGGTGCGTAATTTCATGTTAAATTTATGTCTGTATAGGATTGGCTTAGTCTACTGACCCTTGATAAAAAGTAAAAGGCCACTATACCGAGTGACACTTGCTAAGAGTTAGAACTCCTTTAGGTTTCGCCTGGTTAGCAGACACCGTTCACATAACATCTGCCAGTGCAGCGGCGATGAGGTCCGGCAATTTTATTCAAATCAAATCATTAATTGCTTCATAGTATCGTACATATAAGTTTTTACATAATAATTTTTAGTTCTACATACTATGCTGTCCATCAGCATGCAATATTATTGTTAGTATACAATTTAAAAGTACTTATTATTCTTAATGTCACATCGTATTATTATATTCAATTTATTACAATATTAGTTATGTCAGGATATTTTTATTTACATTTGTAAAATGCCTCTAAGGAATAAAAACATTAATTATGAAGAGCTATTTCATGTCAAATCCCGTGTGCTGTAATCTTTAACTGTATCGCCACTTACCAGTAGGTGAGATTGAGGTAAAAAGCGGGTATAGTCACAGATAAAAAAAGGTTATTTTAATTATGTTTATTCTTGTTTTAATTTGAATATTGTAAAGCACCTCTCTCTTCTCAACTATTATCCTAATACCCAAATAAATAAAAATCTAAACCAAACAAACCATCTATTCCAGGTGCTAGTATCAATCCAGTCTCTGATCCTAGTCCCGGAGCCATACTTCAACGAGCCCGGCTACGAGCAGTCCCGCGGCACGCGCGTAGGCTCGTGCGCGTCACTGGAATATAACTCTAATATCTATCAGGCTACGGTCCGCTGGGCCATGCTGGACCATTTGCGAGCGCCGCCGCCGCCTTTCCAACAGGTTAGTAAAGACTGATTCAATTTAAGAGGGAACAAAGGGAAACACACATAAACACACAACCTCATGCCTGTCTCCCTTTGGGGTGGGCAGAGATAAGGGAAAACCAATTGTTACGAACTATATTACTGAAGAATATTGTGTTGAAGCAACTATAGCTATCTTTTGTTTTACAACTTGACAAAATTAAAAGTACTGTGAATAATATAGCTGAGACTTTAAGATTCGTTAATACTACTATGTTTCCAATGTATCAACGTAAGCATCTGCAAGTTACTTAGAATGACCAGATTCAGGTTTATGTCAGATTTTTGATTTTATAACAGAAGATCAAATATAAAAATATTCTAACTCATTCCTAATACTTTGTGACCAGGTGATACAGACACACTTTTGGATGAAACGCAACGAAATTATGCAGACCGTAGCCAACTGGATTACGGAGCTTGAGAACCAGACCGGCGACGAACGAACACAACGCAGTATTCAACTCAACCTCACAGCACTGAAGGTAAACATTTATAAGTATAGATTAAAATGGTTATTGGGGATTTCAAATCTGTACAAGACTAAATAGCATATATTTAGGATAGTACATATATTATGTTGACACATGTCATGTACCTATTAACGTTATTTTTCAACCGACTTCCAAAATGAGGATGTTCTCAATTCGTGTGTATGTCTTAATTGTTTTTTGTATGTTTGTTACATGATTATTTTGTCAGTTATGAATCGATTTTGATGACGAGTATTTCATATGGTAGAGGATACTTGAGAAGGAGTCCTATATAAATTTAATCAAAAAATTTAAAACTTTTTGAAAAATATATATTTTTTTACATATGTTTGAAACGGAGCTTTTGTAGGTAGATGACCTTATACTTCAGCAATAATTATTACAATGATAAAATGTTGTTGAAATTGCATTCGTTATTATCTATACAAGATGTTCTTTTTGATATCCCATAGCTTTGAGGTTTTGTTCCTTACTAAAAAATAATACTTTTTGCCAAAAGAATATGTGGTTTAAAAGTGCATACTTTCCGAGATATCATCATCATCTTAATTAGTCCAGTCAATAAATGACCCAAAATGATGTGTAGAGTGCGGGGGATGAGCGGGGGGCAGGAGGGGGGGTAAAGGTACGTATTTTGGGTTTTTCGCTTATATCTCGAAAACGGTGCATCGGAGAGAAATATTTTCAATTAATAAAATGAAGTTCCTAAAATTATCTAAAACTTTTATATCATATGTTTTTTTCTAATTCCTAACCGTTTTCGAGCTATACCCTCGGAAAAAGTTGAAATTTACAAAAAAAAAACAATTTACGTCAAAATCTTCTTAAACATTGCATGATATTGTCTAAACCTATTCATAAACGAAAAGTATGAATAGGAAAAAAATTGTAGATTTTTAAATTCCCTTTAAGAATATATATACATGTGCTGATTAATGTCCAACCCGCCTAAAGTTACAGCTATTTTAAAATTTGTATAGCATTTTAAGTTATCGCGCAAGGATCGGGCATAGCCAATATCTTCTGTCAGCTCATCGATAAAAGTTCACGATGAAAGGGTAGTAGTTGACCCAACATTGCTCTTTCAGCGGATATGTATAAGCTAACGATCAGATAAGGATTTGATGACATATTTTGAGTATGAGTTGGTCCCATTTCCCTTAGCACTGTTCAACGAAAGTGGCATGAGAAAGACAAACAAATCAGTGCTGTACAACTTATTTGAGCCAACCAAGAAAGATATTCTTCTGCCTCAAATGAACATTGTAGTCGATGGAGGATTTCTACTCCACAGAGTTATTTGGCCAAAAGATGCATCGGTTGTGACTATTTGTAATATCACCTACGTCGACCACCATTATCTTGGGACTACTCGCACTGTTGTGTTTGATGGGTACGCAAATACAGCCAATAGCACTAAATCACAAGAACAAATGCGTCGTTACAGACTAAAAAGGTCAAGAGATAAAGCTGCGGGAGAAAGGGATACATACTCTTCAGGCTACCGATAACGCTAACATGCTAATCGTGAAGACTGCTGTTGAACAATCCACTCACAACTCTGTGGCTGTCGTTGGTGAGGATGTAGACCTTGCTGTCCTGTTGATTGCTTCCACTCCTGCGACCAGAGGTTCTTCTGAAAACTATACTTTGCCGCTGCACCAAGGATTGTGTAATTGGAAAATGTGGCTGCCGAAAAGCGATGCTCACTTGTTCTGAAGCGTGTATCCACTGTCAAGGGAAGTGCCTGAACAGTGTGATTGTTGACGATGAGGACGATGAAGACGATGTAGAGACCATTCAGCAAGAGCTACGCGCTACTGAGGAAGAAGATGCCATGGAAGAACAATCATTGCCTGGGCCCTCAAGTTCAAAGAGGATGAAAATTTGATTATTTTTAAAGTCGAGAGTAAAACATTAGGAATATATTGAGAACAATGGGGTTTACAATTATTATTGTATTGGTGTAACGAAACTATCTGTAGAATAAAGTGTGAAAGTCATCATCATTATTTTTTCTACTTTATTTAATAACTTGCTTATAAGTGGCCATATATTATGTTATAAGATGAACGAACAAAGGTTGTGGGTCAAGAATATGATATACAAACTAATTTTCTGCAAATTGCAAAATGCTATACAAGTTTTAAAATAGCTGTAACTTTAGGCGGGTTGGACATTAATCAGCACATGTATATATATTCTAAAAGGGAATTTAAAAATCTACAACTTCTTTCCTATTCATACTTTTCGTGAATGAATGGGTTTATGGCGGGTTTCAATATTCAACTGACTGCTATGCGTAACCGGTACAGGTACAAAACTGGTAGGAAAAAAGTAGCGTTTCACAATATCTACCAGCTACGGGCTGTAAGTTCTCAAATTTGGCATGGGCCCTCCTTGCGTGACGTTCTTCCAAGAAAATAGGTGATATGTGATTTATAGAATATCACGCATTCGCAAATTATTTGTATGATATTTAAACTAAATAAATATATAAACTTATTCAATTTATGTTTGCTATGTTTGAGTATTCGATAAATATATTATAGTATGTTTTTAGAGCTTTTTATTAATAATTGCGTTTAACTGCTTACGTAAAACGAAACGCCAATCCTTCGACTAATTTTGCCGTTGGTTGAATCACATTTTTATGACGTCAAAGTAAATATTTAAAAGAAAAATTATGTAATTCTATAATATTCGTCCTCTTTTTCAAAAACAGTTATAGATAAGTTAGAAAGAGAAAACTGGATTATTGATATGTTGACAGATATTTGATAGGACATTTCGTTAAATGAATAAATTGTTACGTCGTTGGCTAGATAAAATGACCTATTCTTTAATTGGTCATACCTAATGAAAACATAACTCCTTATTGGCCGCAGCAGCATGCCATGCTACCTTTGCCTCATTGGTTTAAATTAATAACTTGTCACGTCGTCGTTGGCTAGATATAATGACTTATTTTGTAAATGGTCAAATGTAACCTAGCAACCCATTACAGTCAAACAGTTCGTAAGCAGTGGTTTAGATGTCAAGATTTTGAATATAGAAAGGCATTTTGGTAGTGAATTCTATTGTTCGTAGGCAAAACGAACAGTTTTCATAATATTGAAACCCGCCATTAGACAATATGATGCAATGTTTATGAATATTTTGACGTAAATTGTTTTTTTTTTTGTAAATTTCAACTTTTTCCGAGGGTATAGCTCGAAAACGGTTAGGAATTAGAAAAAAACATATGATATAAAAGTTTTAGATAATTTTAGGAACTTCATTTTATTAACTGAAAATATTTCTCTCCGATGCACCGTTTTCGAGATATAAGCGAAAAACCCAAAATTCGTACCTTTACCCCCCCTCCTGCCCCCCGCTCATCACTTAGGAGTCAGGACTTTTGGTATGTTAACAACCTAAGCCCCCTGATCAAGTTTCTGAAGGAATCGCATAGTTACCTGCTCACGCACTCTACACCTCATTCCTTGACTGGACTAAATATAAAGAGTTCATAAATTATAACCCTTGTAAAATCTCTTTAACGTTTTGTTGTTTATTGTATGGCTTAAGTGACGCGTGTCACTTAAGCCATACAATAAACAACAAAAACATTTTAAACATTGAGGAACGTTGCATACAGTGTACAACGCAAAGCTGATTGTGCCTGCGCATAGCGATAAAAAGAGATAGAAAATGCCACGTTGTCATATTTCGCATAAAGTTGTTTGAAAAAAACTAAATTAAAAATTTATTCACATGTTATTTGATTCTATTACGTGGTCCCATTAATATCCTAAAGTTATGGGAAATCAAGCGGAGCACCTTGCATGGTATTTTTGAAACTAGCTGTAAGCTGTCCATAATCTAAATACGCAAAGCATCAACCCAGCTCAGTACATGTCTAATCGATGATCGCCTGAAGTAACAAATTTATATTTTATAACAGCGTCACTACGTAAAGCTGCAAGAGGAGCTCGGCAAGCTGCCGGTGCCGCCGGGCTGCGAGGACCTGGACGAGCCCTTCCAGCTGCCGGCCGCGCCCGCCGCCGCGCCGCCCGCGCCGCCCCCGCTCGCCTCCCCCCCCGACCACGACCACGACATGGAGAAGATCGTCTCGCACGTGCTCGACTGAGGCGACCCCGCCCGCCCCGGCCCCCGCCCGCCCGCCCACACTTCAAGGAGCGTCGACCGACCTGTACCTTACAGCGGATCATACACTAAGCAGATGCGTATTAAAACTTTCCTTAACTGAAAGCACCACTCAATAAACGTACGAGACGATAAATTCACTTGAAATTCTGCCTAAATGAGTTTGTTTTAAGGGCCATATTTGTGTACCGGCAGATGTTACCTGCCGATATCTTTGTAATTTGCTAGCATGTGTCTATATATGTCGCTGCAAATAGATGCGAATGTATATTAGCGGCGCTGTGTGTGTCAATTCATACGAATTGTACACAAAACGATTTCTGAACAGATGTCGATATTTTACCGCATCTGCGTAGTGCGTGATCCGCTTACTTAATTTTTACTACACCCCTTTTTTTCGTTTTTGTAGATCTATATTTATAAAACTGCACCGAAATAGCGACGAGTTTTATTTTTTGTCTAGTTTATTAACCATGTATTGTGATACTAATGGGCGCCTGCTCTGATTAAGTTCGATGTAAATGTACGGGCCGATATTGTAATATTTATACACGAGATTATGTACTGATGTATATTTGAGGAAGCTCACTCGCCTACCGAGTGCCCGTAGAATGCGATGCTTATACGCTTCTGTGTAAGTGACCAAGTTGACGAAGTGATGGTACATGTATGTTAATATCTACAGTGTTGTGTAAAAATTCAGAATTTGATACTTTGCGCGAGAACGGTGAACGTCGCCGATTTAATCGTACATATCTGAATGCTCACGAATTCATAGGCGAAGTGATATTTGTAGACAATGTGTATATTATAATTTCTTGTATATACCTATTTTACCTTTTGTTTTCTTTTTTATTATAAGAATATATTATTATTGTATACGTATATGGAAATATATAGCTCTTTAAGGGCGTTGATACATACTTTATAGTAATTATTTAAAGGCCCGTGAGCCGAACTTGCCACTGATGTATACAGCTGTAGTCTATGGGTTCGCAAATTCATTTGTACAAGGACTAGGAACCTGCGGCACCACTAGTTGATAAACTATTAGATCGCCTAGGATAATTGGCAATCTAACAGATACCTGCTGGATAGACTGTCCGGAAGTGTATCAACAAGTGGTACAACGGGCTCATTAGTCAAAGGAATTACTACCAGTTACTTGTAGTTGTGGATAAATGTCGTTTTTCTCGTTGTTTAGATCGTATGCTTTTTGAATTCTACTTCCTGGAGTATTAAGTTCCTGTATGCAAATTAGATGCGATTTTAATCTAAATGTAACTATATAGTTTCTAGTTCCATTATTAGTTTACTAACTTATTAGCTAGGAGAGTAAACTATCGCTTCCGTTAAGTATAGTCTAAGCAAAGGTAATAACTTTGCAAGTGAGCTTTCGAACCCATCCGTCACTGGCATTTTAGCACAGTTTTAAAAAACGCAGAAAATTTGACGTGTTTGTGTTTGTACAAATGTTAGATCCGTGTTAGTTGTAGATGACTACCGTTATATGATAAATGTACTGCTTTATTTATTGAGGAACTGACAATAAAATGTATCGATTACCGTGTGCGCGCGCACCGGACAGAGGATCAAACATAGGAGGAAATTGTATCGTGGATGTAAATACTAATCAATGCTAGATCTCTGAGGATGTTTCTCACTGTACTTTCATTGCCAGGTAAGGTCGTTAGGACATTTCTTGTTATATTTGACTGTGAATTTCGGAATGTAAATAAAAATTTATGTTATCGGATTCTTTGGTTTTATTTAAAAGAAGCTTTTTAAAAAATAACATTTATTCCGATCTGTTACCTTGAAGAATTCACCCTCGCGTAAATTCAGGGAAACGTATGTTCTAAAATTTCCATTTTTTACCTAGCATAAGGTAATTTTTAGGACATATGTTTGTCGGAGTTTACCTCAGGGTGAAATCATCAAGGTAACAGATCGGAATTACCGACCGGCTGCCTTATCACGTAAATATTAGCGATCAGCTATAATGGCGCAGTCATCACGCCATGGACGCGCGATCCATTGCTTTACATCGTATTATGTAAGCGATAGCTGTTCAATCGTTCCTTGATCGCAGAATGCATTTATTGCCACGATAAACAATTTGGTAGGTAGCTAAAAAGCAACTAATAAAATGTGAAACAGATTTTAAAAATTCTTTTTTAAAAAAGCTTTTAAAAATTCGCAGACAAGTACGCACGAAAAGTATGAAAGTCAATGGGATTATCTGCACTTTTAGTACATCGATTGTACGATAGAGGCAGCACAGTCTTCGGATTGCTATGGCTTTGTTTTTGCTGTAACGTAATACGAATTAGTTCTTTTTTAGCAAATCTTGCTCAATTCATGCCATCGCTTTACTCTTACAAGTTACGTGATAAGGCAGCGGATCAATCTATCGATCGGAGTCATCGAACGACTGGTTTGGTAGCTTTATGGCGGGTTTCAATATTCAACTGACTGCTATGCGTAACCGGTACAGGTACAAAACTGGTAGAAAAAAAGTAGCGTTTCACAATATCTACTAGCTACGGGCTGTAAGTTCTCAAATTTGGCATGGGCCCTCCTTGCGTGACGTTCTTCCAAGAAAATAGGTGATATGTGATTTATAGAATATTACGCATTCGCAACTTATTTGTATGATATTTGAACTAAATAAATTTATAAACTTATTCAATTTATGTTTGCTATGTTTTAGTATTCGATAAATATATTATAGTATGTTTTTAGAGCTTTTTATTAATTATTGAGTTTAACTGCTTACGTAAAACGAAACGCCAATCCTTCCACTAATTTTGCCATTGGTTGAATCACATTTTTATGACGTCAAAGTAAATATTTAAGAGAAAAATTATGTAATTCAATAATATTCGTCCTTTTTTTCAAAAACAGTTATAGATAAGTTAGAAAGAGAAAACTGGATTATTGATATGTTGACAGATATTTGATAGGACATTTCGTTAAATGAATAAATTGTTACGTCGTTGGCTAGATAAAATGACCTATTCTTTAATTGGTCATACATAATGAAAACATAACTCCTTATTGGCCGCAGCAGACTGCCATGCTACCTTTACCTCATTGGTTTAAATTAATAACTTGTTACGTCGTCGTTGGCTAGATATAATGACTTATTTTGTAAATGGTCAAATGTAACCTAGCAACCCATTACAGTCAAACAGTTCGTAAGCAGTGGTTTAGATGTCAAGATTTTGAATATAGAAAGGCATTTTGGTAGTGAATTCTATTGTTCGTAGGCAAAACGAACAGTTTTCATAATATTGAAACCCGCCATTAATTGATCGACGGATACCATTCGACTAACCAATCGATCGACGTTGATCGAGAAACCCCGACTATATTCCATCAGCTTGATTGACGTCGACTAATCAATTCTACCATCGATCGATTGGTCTAGTAACACCCTTCGGTAGTAAGTAACCGAAAGAAAAAACTGAAGGCACTAAAATTTTAGACACCGAGAAATAAATACAGAGTGACTGATGACAAATTTTAGATATTGAAGGAGAGAACTCTGTATTCGATTCTGATCATGATTATGTAACTTAATTTTTCACCAGAATTCCCTATAAATAAATAGTTTTCTACGGTCGACGACAGTTCGTGAAGCCGTATCTATAACTTTTCGCAACTTGTTTTTCACATGAAACTATCAGAGCCCGACAATTTTAAATTCGTTCGCTTTCATTATATTGGTGGGGTTATGGTTCTTTTATTCCATAAAACAGCCTGGTTTTCTTCTGATTATACTTAGTAATGGCCCAAACAGGCCTTGTGTGAAGTATCTTGATATCTAACTGGACGGCAGCAATGTGTCAGGCTTTACAAAGAGGATGGTTTGCCCTTATACTCACATTTGCTTCCTGTAGTAAGAGGCGTGCCACAGGGCTCTATATTGGGACCTTTGCTGTTCGTAATCTACACAACTGACATTGTCAACCATATTAAAAACTGTAACTTTCACCTGTATGCTGATGATACACAGCTTTATACGTCTTTTCATCCTGATCAAACACACTTCGCTGTACAACAACTTAATAGTGATCTCAATAGAGTAGCTTTATGGTCAAAACACAACGCTTTAGTATTAAATCCACACAAATCCAAGTATATGATCTTAGGATCTAATAAACAAATCGAAAAAGTACTGAATATTAATTTCTCTATAAGTATTGACGGAAAAATGATATCCATGGTTAATGAAGCTCGCAACCTGGGAATGATTTGGGATAATCGATTAAGTTTTAATAAATATATTTCAGAATTGGTAAAATCTTGCTTTTATCGCCTTAAAGTGATGTACACGATTCGTGAATATTTAAGCACAGAACTTAGAACCATTGTCTGTGAAACTCTTGTTTTATCCAAGCTAAACTATGGTAGCGTCGTGTTTGGTCCACTAGCAACAGCTTTGTCTAGGAAAATGCTACAAAGAGTACAAAATGCGTGTTATAGGTATTGTTATAGGATTCCGTATAGAGCTCATATAACACCCTACTTGAACAATTCCCAAATCCTCAACATTAACACACGTAGAAATTTAAATTTTGCCACTTTAGTTCACTCTGTGGTGACGCGGGGTGTACCTAAGTATCTATTTGATAAACTTGTTTGGTCTTCTGAAGATAATGCCTACAACACAAGAGCATCTCGGCATCGACTAAAGACGCAAGGGCACCAAACTGCGGCGTTTCGTGGAAGTTTCCGTTACTTGGCAACTAAGTGCTGGAACGATATTCCCCCACCTCTACAACGACCACTATCTAAAAATACTTTTAAAAAACATTATAAATTATTTTTATTGTCTCATCAAGAATGTTTATAAAACGTAGTGGAAACTTCTAACTTTTTCTATCTAAATTTATTAATATTTTTTTTTGTGTTTCACGTTTTCCTGGCTTTTTATTTTTTGATTATATTTAATTTTTAATACATATTATATACCTACCTGTATGATATTTTATGCTGATGAATAAGCAGTTTAGGTTAGACTCGCAGGCAGCGTCTGAAAATCAGCGCTTTGCTATACAGGGTGACTGGTACCAAACCCGCCATAGCAAATTAGCATATAGAGGAGGTCATTTGCTAATTATTGGACCTTACTTTCCCTAACTAAAGTTTTATACTTTAGGAGATATGTCAATTTTTATACATTATTGAGATTTTTCCAAAATTTGACCTTAAAGCATTCGTAACTTTATTTTTCGTCATTAGTTTAGAGTTTTTTTATTATTTCTTGGTAGTCATTAACATTTAAAAAGTGAATAAAATACGTCGGAACTTCCCTCAAACTAGGGTTAAAAAATAAGACGCTTATGCTTTTAAAAAAAATCAATAAAGAAAAATTACTTTGCGATCAAATTCAACCGGAAATAATAAAAAAACTACGGCGTTTTAATAATTTATTCTACTCTAAATTAGTTCTCTAGTTTGTCACCTTACCTTACTAAATTTGCAACGGAAAGTTTGATTCGCTAAACATCGGTAGGATTTTCAGGTCAACCAGTCATTTTGATCAAAAATAGTGAAGGTCCCAACGACAGGATAAAGCTAATTTAGCAAAGTAGTTTTTGCAAATTTATGAGTAGGTATTAGATAATAGAAATTGAGTGCTTAGTGTACTTAATTTTTTTTTTTACTTTTACCATGTAAAGCAAGAAATCAGGAAAAGATATCGAGCATCAAAAGAAAAATTTAAATAGAGTTAAAACTAAAAATTCTGCTCGAATTGCTGCCCGCGATTTCTGATACATGCCCGATATCTTTTCCTAATTTCCGTGGTGGTAAGACTGAGTCTAATTTCTTGTTTCATAACAGAAAATGCATTATTAATTTTTTGAATTAACTCATCTTTTGTGGTTACTTCTTCATTGTAGACCAACTCTTTGGCCCGGCCCCAAACGTAGAAATCGAGAGGTGTCAAGTCTGGCGACCGAGCTGGCCATTCAATTGGCCCACCTCTACCGATCCATGAATCGGGGAATGAACTATTTAAAAGTTCTCGGACGTCCAGCCTGAAATGCGCCGGGCACCCATCGTGTTGAAACACAATGGGCGTGTCGTCGGTTATTCCATCCAACAGCAGATCAGGCAAGACGTCCCTTAAAAATTCTAAATAATTTCCCCCATTTAAAATGTCTGGTAGGAAATAGGGTCCAAAGATATTACGACCAATAACGCAGGCCCACACATTAACAGAAAATTTCCGCTGGACCGATGTAACCCTCTTTTTATGGGGGTTATCATGGGACCAGTGGTGCAGATTGTGGAAATTGGTGATGCCTTCTCGGGTGAACTGTGACTCGTCGGTCCAAAGGATACGCTCCAGAAATGTTGGGTCGTCGACATCGGTGTGAAGAACGAGGCGACAGAAATTCAACCTCCTTTCGTAGTCGCCATTTTCAAGCCCTGCCAACACTCCATTTGTTAATTATTTACGTAAATGTTATTCTAAAGACAAAATTTGATTTGGATTATGTTACATCGAAGCTCGTCGTAATATTAATAATTTCTTTAATTCTAAAGATAACACTGGTCGCTTTAGTGTAAGTAGGTACATAAATAAACTCAAAATTACCTTGAACTGGCGTGTAATGATACGGGTGTTGATGGTCCCCATGCATCACTGACCAGACTTTCCACTGGCTGACGCCCAAAGCGGCAGCTACCACTCTGGTGCTAGTCGTGGGATCTTCTTCAAAAGCTGCCAAAATCTGCTGATCAATTTCAACAGGTAATTGTCGCACAGCTGCTTGGGGTACCCTGACGTTCAAGTTACCCGTTTCTCTAAACCGACGATATGTGGTAGGAAATGTGTCACGGTCAGGTAAGCGTCTATTTGGATATCGCTCCTGGTAAATTCGCCGCGCTTTGCGGGCGTTACTGTGTGCAGCACCATACGCCAGCAGCATGTCGGCGTATTCTTCCCTTGTGTATCCCGGCATTTTAAAACGAAATGTCTTATTTATTTATACCTGTGTCTACTCAACTATTTGTGAAAGCACACGAAACGGAAAGGAAAAGCATATATGACAACAACTTAAATGTCATAGAGATGGGTCCGACCTCATCTTTTTCATTTGACGTCTAAAAGTCATTGAAACTGTCATTGCAAATGAAGAGAGTTGGTCTACAATGAAGAAGTAACTACAAAAGATGAGTTAATTCAAAAAATTAATAATGCGTTTTCTGTTATGAAAGAAGAAATTAGGCTCAGTCTTACCACCACAGAAATTAGGAAAAGATATCGGGCATGTATCAGAAATTGCGGGCAGCAATTCGAGCAGAATTTTTAGTTTCAACTCTATTTAAATTTTTCTTTTGATGCTCGATATCTTTTCCTGATTTCTTGCTTTACATGGTAAAAGTAAAAAAAAAAATTAAGTACACTAAGCACTCAATTTCTATTATCTAATACCTACTCATAAATTTGCAAAAACTACTTTGCTAAATTAGCTTTATCCTGTCGTTGGGACCTTCACTATTTTTGATCAAAATGACTGGTTGACCTGAAAATCCTACCGATGTTTAGCGAATCAAACTTTCCGTTGCAAATTTAGTACCGTTGGTAAGGTGACGAACTAGAGAACTAATTTAGAGTAGAATAAATTATTAAAACGCCGTAGTTTTTTTATTATTTCCGGTTGAATTTGATCGCAAAGTAATTTTTCTTTGTTGATTTTTTTTAAAAGCATAAGCGTCTTATTTTTTAACCCTAGTTTGAGGGAAGTTCCGACGTATTTTATTCACAAATGTTAATGACTACCAAGAAATAATAAAAAAACTCTAAACTAATGACGAAAAATAAAGTTACGAATGCTTTAAGGTCAAATTTTGGAAAAATCTCAATAATGTATAAAAATTGACATATCTCCTAAAGTATAAAACTTTAGTTAGGGAAAGTAAGGTCCAATAATTAGCAAATGACCTCCTCTATATGCTAATTTGCTATGGCGGGTTTGGTACCAGTCACCCTGTATATGTAGTAAAGCATTAAGCTGGGGCGTCGCCTTTTGTTAATTAGTTATAATAATTTTATTTCTTTTTATTCTAAGATTATTTTTTTTTGTGAAATTTAGTTTATAAGCTAATTGTAAAATTGTGTAACTGAACAACAATAAAGATTATTCTATTCTATATAATGCAACTATTACGACCAAGTTTTACAATACTTATAACATTACTTGAAAAATCAAAATTCTGACCTTTGTCAGTGGTCGCGCTCCTATAACTTAGTGTTGCTTGTAAACTACACTTTTTAGAATCTACACATACTAGACATTTTTTTTGCATTTAAAATGCTGAATTACTCTTAAATAAATGAAAAAATGTGTTTTAATGAAAATCACCCGACCTGGACTCGAACCTAGGACCTCTCGTTTGCCGGACGAGTGCTCTCCCACTGAGCTACCGGAGCCTGGCGGTACGCCTCGAATACTCGAATTAATTATTTAACACTTTTTTCATTTATTTAAGTTTTTAAGATTATGTGCAGCTTATAGCTCCATACCTTTTTTGTCACAGTAGGTAGATGATCAAAGTTAACACTATAAAAAATGTTGAAAAAAAATTGTCTTAAACCAACAATTTTGATTATGTTTTAGTTAGAACACATAAAACTGTATCAAACACAATTCTTCAGGAATATAATTCAGTAAAAAATACCTAAATTGGATGTAATGGTAGCGAAATGAACGAAAAAAGTAGGGAAATTCATGAAAAATTATTAGTCTTCGCCATTTTGATATGGCTAAGTATCCTGCCAAAAAGATACGATTTTACAGTCTCACATCCGGACCAACTCCAGATAATGGATTATCAATTAATTACGACAGACCTTGTATAAACCTACCTATGATAGCGCCGTGCGTATTTTGCTTCGTATTGAGTCAATTTACTTATTCTTAATCCATTATACTACTTTTTTTCAAATATGTAGGTAATAATCATCAAAACTAAAAAAACTCAGAAAAATAACTAATTATACAAGGCTACGAAGAACTGCTAATGCTGAAACCACCGGGTGGGTAAAGATACTTTTTCAAGATGCCCGTAGATTGGTGGCTCAAATATTAATGTCTTCGCATTTTTTAAGAAAATTCCAAACATTTTTTAATATAGTTTATTGACATTTAACTAAAGTATGTATGTTCCATTTTGTTCGATAACCTTTTGCCATCTTGTAGGTAGTCTCTACAAGATGGCAAAAGGTTCTTCATCTTGTCCCATTGCTATAAAAATTTTGGGACCTCTCATCAAAATACCGCGACAAGTGGATTTGGCAGTCCTCTCGTGATGTTAACCTAACACTGCCTAAAGAATTCTGAATAGACCGAAACAGGTGGAAATCTGAAGGTGCAAGGTCAGGACTATACGGCGGATGCATTAACACCTCCCAGCCAAACTCTCTTAATTTTTGCTGGGTGGCTATAGATGTGTGAGGTCTAGCGTTATCATGATGAAACACCACACCCCTTCTGTTGATCAGTTCCGGCCGCTTTCTCTCAACTTCTTGTTTTAATCTCATAAGTTGTTCGCAGTAGAGTTCAGAATCGATAGTCCTGCCTGGTGGTAACAGCTCATAATGAATAATGCCCTTCCAATCCCACCACACACACAACATCACCTTATTGCGAGTTAACCCGGGTTTCGCCACAGTCTGTGAAGCCTGACCGGCCTTTGACCACGACCTTTTTCGCACGTTCTTGTCGTACGTGATCCACTTTTCATCACCAGTTATCAGCGTCTCGAAAATGATTCGGTTTCGTTACGTCGTAATAAAGAATCACAAATGAGTACACGGTACATTAGGTTTCTTTCAGTGAGCTCGTGAGGTACCCAAATATCGAGCTTTTTTGTGTACCCAGCTTTTTTCAAATGCGCCAAAACTGTTTTGTGTTCAATTCCAAGTTCTTCAGCTACGTCGTAACTACTGATATATCGATCTTGCTCCACTTTTTCAAAAATGGCATCCATTTTACCCGTAATAGGGCGACCAGAGCGAGGTGCATCTTTGACATTAAAATTTCCGGATTGAAAACGCTTAAACCAAATTTGTGCTACTCTCACAGACACTGCACTAGGTCCATAAACATCGTAAATTTTTTTCGCGGCTTGCGTTGCATTTTTACCTTTTTTGTAGTAAAATTTTAAAATGTATCGAATTTCTTCATTAGATTCACTCATCTTGACAGTACGAAAAACAAATGAAAATCACACATTTTCCTAATTTGAATTTGGAATTATGTTCTTTAAAATTTTAACTTTCAATGATACCAAAACCAGCCAGATACAAATACTATAGCCAAAGAGATTTTATAACAAGTTCACACATACTATAAAGCGAAAAGACTTTTTCCCCAACCTATTTATTATAATCCAAGAGAAACTGGCTTTGCGAATTGGCTCCCATTCGTCCAACAGAGTGAACTTATCATGGCGTTGAATTCAGTCAGTCTGCGGATGCCACGTCAAAGTTCAAAAGATCGAACACGTTATGGTATAAGTTGAGGCTCAATCTTGTATTTGTGATGCCTTCACTTTGTATCCATTATTCTGAAGAATATAATGAACTAGTAATCAGGGACCGGAACCGCTTACCCTTAAAGAGGTTTTTGATTGGGTTTTTCATAGACTTGTTTTAAAAAACCCTATGAATTTGGTAACCGTATCGAAGACTTAACCCTAATTTAAGGCTTACCTTATCAATAGAGTTAGCTCCATGTAAGCAGTAAGCCTATCGAAAACCCTATTGAAGGTTACCGATTCAATAGGGTTTTAAAACCGGCAGGCAAATTTAATCTCTAAGAATATCAAATTATCAAAAATATCACCATCTATTCAATCTCGCACTTCGAATTATACTTCCGAATTCAACAGCATGCGCGGAAAAGAGATAGAAATAGGCAACCCTATCACAGGGTAAGCGCATCCGAAAGTAGTTAACTTTATTCAAAGTGTTACCACGTCGATAGGCTTACCATATCAATAGGGTTACACTTCCATATGGTAAGATTTTGATAGGGTTACCCTATCAATAGGCTTAATCAAATAAAGGGGTTTTCCGGTCCCTGCTAGTAATAAGGCTGTCGTGGATGGTGATAGGAGTCCGCATGATGATATCGGTCCGTGTGAGTCGATCTTCTATACACCCAATGGCTGAGTGAACCGTCTTCGTCAACCTTCAGCAGAACGGTATAGAAATGACAATACTTTCGCAGATTCCATAGTTAAAAAATTATACCTGGCTAGTTCATAACTAAGTTTAAACATCAATGCGAATGTAAGCGTAGATGATTAATTCTGCAATTTATAATCTTTTTGGCATTCCTTTTAGGCGTTTTGCTTCCGAGACTAATTGAAAGTTAGACGCTCCACTTAGTAGACGTTGTTTTGACTAGGCGCATTAGTTGCATTGTTAACATTCATTTTAGGCATTTTGCTCCTTAGACGAATTAAAAGTTAGACATTTCGATCAAAAAGCATTTTACTGCGTATTTTTAAAACAAGAATCGCTGTTTTTACAGTTCCAGTCAAGAATGAAGAAAACGTTGCACGGAAAGTTTAATGAATTATTATAAGCCTTAAAAATCGGTTCAAAAAATCATTCGAAGTTATATTCGTATGAATCGCAATAAGAGTGCACCCTTAAAAGATCTTATTATTTTCTTAATCTCACTCTTTATCACTCAATAATCACTCTTTCCGGGCGGTTTCATTTCAACAGCAACGTTGGCCTTTTTTATGAGGTGATTACAGAGCGGAACTAGAGTTTGGTAAAGGAATTTCAAATTAAACAATTCTTCTGTATCAATATGTAAATATATTTCAAAATAGTATATAAGAATAAATTAGTAAAAAGTATAAAAATTAGGTAGATTTCACATTCCTTAAAATTAATTGGACGGTTTATTCAGTCTCAATGTTTTCGAGATAAGTATTTTATACAAGAACTGTAACTTGTAACTTTTATAAATAATTAAATACTATGAAATGTAAAAATAAATTACTTATCCATTATATTATTATCATTCATTACAAATTAACATAGAATATTGTAACAAAAACCACAACCAAAAACAATATCCAAAATAAAAGTAACAAAATTTGTACTAGAAGACCAAACAGATCTATAAAAAACAAGTAAAAAAAATGTTCTGAAACTGTATGAGTATATAAACTTAACATCTCTATTATAAACTTGAGTAGTAGCCAAAATAGGCCTATAAAAATGACTGTCATATACCTATATCTAGCCTTGCGTAAGGTTAAGGCCTCATATTTCAATCGTCAAATAAAAGTTATCTCACGAATAAAGTATTGCTCGGCAGAATAGTATTGTTTTATGATTGTATGACAACGTGATGACAACGACGTAAATTGAGTCGAACTTTAGACCAGCTTAAAGATGTCGAGTAACACTTTATTCATTACATAACTTTTATATGAGCATTGAAAAATCACGTCTTAATTAAATAAACATAAGTTTGCTATACAAGAAGTTGCTTCATTATAAATGTGATGATTAGAACTCCCAAGAATCAAGCCACTTTAGGCCACTCATTGTAGAATTTGGTTCATGTGCTAAAGGCCCCTTCATGCCATAAGCCAAAGGAGAAAACAGATAGAAGCTATAAACTGTCGTTGAGAGAATAAGTCCAAGGGCACTTTGATATAATGCCCTCCCCAATTCTTGACTGAAGAAGTTTCTTATGCTGTTGAGGAGATACTCAGTCAGGACACCTGAAAAAAATATTAGAAATATCACGAAAAACTTAAATAAGTACCCAATTAGTTTAGCATAAAGTGACACATTTTCGACTTTGCCACGATTTATATGAATACGATTTTTTAAATGATTTGCGGATATATGAATTTGTTATTATCAGGTCTAGATAAATCCATCCACCACGCTAACCATAAAGAATTTTAAACTCAAAATACAAATATTAAAAATGGCAACTCTGACAGAAATTTAATCAGGTACAAAATTAAAAACATATTGGAAAACCGGATAAAATTGCATTTCTTATTGATTATTTGATTTGAAAAGTCAAATAAGCGTACGCTATGATAATGAAACAAACTATAAATCACCTACAAAAAAGTTAATTTTCTTATTATCGTTATCGGAGTTAATTTGTTGTAGTTTCGATCAAGCTTAATAAACATATTGGCTGCCAAGTTTCATAACACCTTAATTGAATAATTAATTGAATTGGACGCGTAACTACAAAGCACATAAGATTTGAAAATGAAATTTGTAAACTCGATTGGTAGTTTTATTTATAGAGATTTAGTTGATTCCATACACTAAGTATGTGGTTATACTAATTATGCCAACTAATAGCGTGTATTGGCTGGCCCTGCTAGGAATCTTACCTAATACTATCTTGACACGGAAACACACACATTTATCTATAGTAATATATAAAGCTGAAGAGTTTGTTTGTTTGTTTGAACGCGCTAATCTCAGAAACTACAAGTGGGATTTGAAAAATTCTTTTTGCATTTGATAGCCTAACTTTTGAGGAAGGTTATAGGTTATATTTTATCCCGAAATTCCCACGGGATCAAAAGTTACGCGGGTAAAACCGCGCGCGGTGGCTAGTTCTAATATAAAGTAGGTAATAACCTGTAAGCATGGAACTGAAGACTAGCGCTGGGAAGTAGTGGTGGAAGTAGAGGACACGGCCCATCGCCCAAAACGGCACATAATGGAGGGCCCAGCCGATGAACGACCACATTGACGCTTTTAAGAGAGTTCGCTCGCTCTCATCTGAAACAGAAACATGTCACCTTCTTACCATATTCTGCATGTTTTTAATTTTTTTTACGCAATAAGTATCCTTTATAGAAAATACTTTTTCATAAAAAATATTAAATAAAATTATATATTCACTCTAAATAACGAATTAAAATAAAGACGACTACGCGCTACTAAAAAACATCTTGTAGCACTACGACGTAGTATTATCAATGAAAAGCCATCGTCGTAGAGGCTATGTTCATCAACAGCGACTATATTATGTAAAAAAGTTTGTGGTGCAATAATTTATTTTTTTGTTTCTGTGCGATACTGAAATAAATATGCGGGTAAGTTTATATCGTATCAAAGAAAATAACATTTAAATTTGGCTGATGACTAAAAAACAATCCTGTATGTACAACAAATGTATCAATTTGTGAGGATGTATGAATATCTCATTCACATCCATATGTTTGTTTCATGAATTTCGAATTGATGAAAGTTCGTAAACAGGAAGATCCTGAATCTTTATCCCTCTAATGTTATGCTCCCGGCCGCGGTAGCTAGTATTAAATCTATACTCATAAAATAAAGCTAAAGAAATTGTAGATTTGATTGAATGTGTTTATCTCTGAAACTTAGATCCGATTAAGATGTTTGAAATATTTTTCCATTGACTATTTAATAATGATAAACATATTATTTATACATCGATCCTGTTATGATATATATCCATTACTGTGGATTATTGTGACGTGACAAGATCTGTATAAGTTTGTGAGTATGAAGGGAGTATGGACGCATTTTACTTTTTCACGCAAAAGTTCCGTCTCGATGAAACTTTTGCGCGGTTTTATTCGTAAAACTCCTAATTTATGCTAAAAATGGATAAAATATGATGTATTAATGAAGATTTGTGATGAATTGATGAGTGGTGAATTTTAAAACAGGTCCAGTAAGTTTTGAGTTTAGTCGAACTAATTATAGTTTTATCAGAATAAAGAAAATTTAACAAAAGAGAAACTGCACTAGTGTTTAATATTTTTTTTAAATATACTATTTCTATACCATGTAACGTAAATTATTTAAGTGTGTGTATGAGTTCAAGAAAATCGGAAGATCACTTTTCATTTTAACATTATACTTTCGAGTATCCCTAATATGTAAATTATGTGCTGCAGGTAAATATGTTTTTTTCAAGTTCCAACTAACCTGGCAAAGGAAGTCCAAAAGCTTCGGCTCTCTTTTCTCTGACTGAGTTTATGACAAACACAACAAAGAAAACCGCCAAAAACAGGAGGTTCGCCCACCAAACAACTGGGTTTCCAAGGAGATAAATTCGATGAGAGCTGCCAGAGAAAAATTGACCCTGCAATGAGAAGATAAAGCTCATGTAACTTCAGCTTTGTAGGGTCGAAAATAAGCCTTATAAGCTATAAACGAGTCGTACTGTGCGATTCAAATGAGAATAGGAGCGTCAATGACCTTTATCTGTCAAAAGTCACTCGAAAATTAAGGTCTGCAAAGTATTCTTTTTTTCAATAAAAATAGTAACTATTTGTTCCATTTTGTTTATCAGAAATAAATTCGTTTTTAAATTTTATTTACGCGCGTAAGTAAATAATTTTTGTATCTAATGGTAAATAAATTCTACATTAAATAATATTTTTTCGTTTACTCTATCTTACCATTTGACAGCTATGACGTCACAATATGGCGCTAAGTCGTTCCTATTCTCATGTGTAACGCATTGTAAAAGGCGAATTATCCGAGCAATAGCTGTTCATAGAAAGTTTACCGCAAAACATCAGCTATCCGGCGTTGGTAATGTTCTTTCCTAGGCCCGTGTGCTGTCATCTCCGACCTCATCTTCACTTACCATCAGGTGAGGTTGAGGTCACATACGGGCTTAGTCTATTATTTAAAAAAAGTGTTCTAAAAAAGATTCTCCGTGTGATCTTTTATTTTTTTATTTATTTATTCTTCATTGCACGCAATAACAAAAGGAAAAATACAATGAAAGAAAATTAGTTTTGAAAGGCGCAACAGGCAGCCTTATCGCTATAAAGCGATTTCTACCAGGCAACCTTACAATTGTTTGAAAAAATTTATTGAGACATCATTAGATAATTACAGAACACATGTTCTATTTTTATTAACTACTTATTAAAATAATAAATAAACCTGCACCTTTATTAATTATATAACTGATAAAGCTACATCTTCAACCTCATCTTAACGTACAGAAGGCAGCAGATCAAGTTTTACATTACCTGTCATATTTCCCCAACCAATTTTAACTTTAGGTCGAGGGCATAGAGTTCAGATTCAAGTTTTTTGACAGATTTGTAACGCTTGGTCTGCTGCCTTCTGTACCATTAAAAGATTAGGATCAAACGCACGTCAAGTCACGGTAAATTATATCACCTTTGCGTTATTAACACGTAACAAAAACTAACAATCCATTTAGTGAAAGAAAAGCATGACCGATTGATTACATTGAAAAGTAATCACGCCTGATTTCACGATTAATTTAAGTTGGTTTACCCTTGATTAAAACTGTGCATAACCGAAATGGAAACGTGGTTTACCCTGTAATTGATTGGCCACTGCCACGGTTGTGACGTCACCTCTCCTTCTTTAGGCTTGAGTCCGGCGTTACCTTGAAACATGACTGCGTGGGATTCGAGAAAGCGCTCGATGAAGCCTGATGCGTATGCTTCGAAGCTTACTTTGGGTACTAGAAACAAATATTTAAGTATTGTAATTGACGGAAGAATAATTCGGATCTCAAAATATAAATCCTATTCATAGTTGGCTTTCTTACAACCAATGCTTTCATAAATAGTTTTAAATGAATGAAACGTTAAATTTCGTAACTTGCACTTGTGAAATTATTAAGATTACATAATAGTTCGAAATAGATTAGTGATCGATGACTTGCCGCGCCTACAACTATATTTGAATCAGTTTTACGCTATGTGTGTACAAATATTCAATGCTTTACCTAGCCGATTTAAATTATTGTCGACAAATAAATTGAAAACCGACTTGTCAAAGTGGTTAAAAGAAAAATGTTTTTACTCACTTAACGAATATTTTCAATGTAAATCGTAAATTTGTAATAACCTGAATTGCAAGGTTTTTTTAAATCTTAAAGAATAAATTTCTTATTTGATCAATTCAATTTATATAACTTATCATTTAAATTTATTGATTACTTTTTTCTCTTGTTAAAATAATATTGCATGCTGATTACCAGTTTTGTATGTGGGACATTAATTATAAATTTTAAACTATTTTTTACCATACATTAAAAAATAAATGAATAATAAATCAATAAATGAATTTGAATTTGAATTTGTAATTTACATAGGTGGCTACAAATACACTGTAGATCGACGGTTTGACAATCAAGAATCTTAATTCGAGAAAGTAGATTTAGGCACGGCATTAAACATAAGTGGAATTTCAGATTACAAACAGAAGACTACAATTTCAATATTACTTTCAAAGGATATATTATTTAAAGTCTAATATTTAATTACTTACGTTCATCGAAAACATTGTCCTCGACATTCCACAGTGCATTTTTGTCTCGCAAGTTAGGATTGCAGGCCACCTCTTGTTGCTCAAATCCCCACTTCGGCAATTGTTTCCCCGTAGTGGTCAGAACACAGGCCTGTTGGTAAAGTTATTCTTAACAAGTTATCCAATAGTACAAACTAGTATTTAATAATAAATAAATAAATAGATTTGCAAAACCAATCAACCCACAAATTTTATGAAAACACGAGTATTTATTAAAAATGCATTGGTTCGTATTAGTGAAACAATGTAAATTTTTAATAACCTGTTTAGTTAGAACTATTACTTATAAAAAGGCGAATTCCACGTAAAATATTTATTAAAATTATAAAGGGTAACTCAAAGTATAAATTTAAGCGCTTTGCTAAGTTTTATGTGTTGTAACCGCGGAGGAAATATATAGAGGAGCTGCCCTGTCCAGTTTTCTCTAGGGACTCAAGTGAAGCCTACGCGCGGGGTGCGGGAGGGGTAAGCGATTGGTTATGGCCAAACATAGCCAAACAGGCGATGGCATTAGTCACCTAGTAGCGAGTAGTAAAAACCGGTTGAAACATAAGGTAAAATATTCACATGATCATCAAAAAAGTTCAGCTATGCTTTACTAGGTGGCTCTAGTTTTTTAACGAAATTTCATACGTTCCAAATCTGTCACAAAAACCCGCGAAATAAAAGTATTTCTACTTGACGCTAGATAGCGAAACCTTTTTTCGCGGCATAAAAATCACCTAGGCAACAAATAACAATCTCGAATTGTGGACACAAATAATTGCAAAACAAACAATTTGTAAAAAAATAATTATAAATGAAATTATCTTCGTGGTGAGTTAATTTTATTTGGATTGTCAATGTAATTCCTTCATAAAAGTATAGAAAACTAAATTTTACATCGAGAAACAATGGAGGATTTTTTTTTTTTTAATATCTACGCGTGTACATACTTCACAGAAGTCAGCGACGAACTGACGCCAGTGCCTCTAACGAGGAATAGCTTGAACTAAAGGCTGTGACGTCAGGACAACCCAAATTGAAGCTGTGCAACTTTGCTTACAGCAGCTCTACTATGTATCTGCTTTGTGGTTGTAACCATAAGCAATTTACATATTATGTTGTTTTTTATGTGTCTTTTATTATAGTAATTGATTTTTACAGAGACTGAGGTAACAAACTTGCATAACGCGTTAGTTACGTTAAAATAAATCTATTTGTATCTATCTATGAAGACTTTTTTTTTTAATTATGTATACACCGTGTAACATAATGAAAGAGATAATACTTAAGGGGATTGTATGTTTGGTGATGTAGTTTATAAGTAACAGTAACATAAATTTGTTATCCTTACATTTCGGCCGAAAAATAAGTTCAAAATTTAGATCAAAATATCTAAGTGTCAACCCTAAAAACAGCTGTTAGCTTTTGATGAAATCTATTCGATAACAGATGGCGTAAAAATAAAGTGATGGGTAACTAAGATAGATACTACAAAAGTGACCCACCAGTCACCATGTATAATATAACTCTTAGTAGTTTTCTCATTTTCTATTATTTATTTCCCTATAGGAACTAACAAAAAATATACTAAGGCAACATTTTACAAATCGACTGAAATTTTGCTACATTCTAAAATATCTCGGTGTATAATAAATGTGATACCAACCTGCAAATAATGTACGAACATAATTTTACTGCGAACTGTCAGCACCTCTTCGCCGTCCTTCCCGCCGGATATCACGACTTTCCAAACATCGTTCGCGTCTCCTATGCCATCCTAAAGAAACGTTATTTAAATAAATTTACCATATTTTTTATTTCTTAGAGATTCTGATATTTCACCGCTGTTGCAAGCGCTATGATCACGGCGATACGTGATAATTTAAAAACTTCAATGTGTTTTGTTCATGTAAAACTAACAAAAAAAGTTGTAAGTATTACATGGGTAAACGAACTCTTATTTCACCGCAATCTCAACAGATTTCAAGTGATGATGAGGTAGAAAATGAAGCTTACAGGGTTAAGAAAGAATTGGCTCTTTATAAAACTTATGGCAGGGCGATGATATTTGGCAGAAAACTTTAAATGAAATTGTCATTTTTTCATCTTCTAGCATAACATAATCAAGTGAATTGCTCATCAAGTATTAGACTTATCTATTTGAGGTGACAACGGTTTTGATTTTGAAGACAGTTTAGAGGACCAGTAAAATTACTATTTTTAGCAGCCTTAGGTCGGCAACGCAACAACGTATCGAATCTGTAAATTCATGCCCTCTAATGGCGGGTTTCAATATTCAACTGACTGCTATGCGTAACCGGTACAGGTACAAAACTGGTAGGAAAAAAGTAGCGTTTCACAATATCTATTAGCTACGGGCTGTAAGTTCTCAAATTTGGCATGGGCCCTCCTTGCGTGACGTTCTTCCAAGAAAATAGGTGATATGTGATTTATAGAATATCACGCATTCGCAAATTATTTGTATGATATTTGAACTAAAGAAATATATAAACTTATTCAATTTATGTTTGCTATGTTTTAGTATTTGATAAATATATCATAGTATGTTTTTAGAGCTTTTTATTAATAATTGCGTTTAACTGCTTACGTAAAACGAAACGCTAATCCTTCGACTAATTTTGCCATTGGTTGAATCACATTTTTTATGACGTCAAAGTAAATATTTAAAAGAAAAATTATCTCATTCAATAATATTCGTCCTTTTTTTCAAAAACAGTTATAGATAAGTTAGAAAGAGAAAACTGGATTATTGATATGTTGACAGATATTTGATAGGATATTTCGTTAAATGAATAAATTTTTACGTCGTTGGCTAGATAAAATGACCTATTCTTTAATTGGTCATACTTAATGAAAACATAAGTCTTATTGGCCACAGCAGACTGCCATGCTACCTTTACCTCATTGGTTTAAATTAGTAACTTGTTACGTCGTCGTTGGCTAGATATAATGACTTATTTTGTAAATGGCCAAATGTAACCTAACAACCCATTACAGTCAAACAGTTCGTAAGCAGTGGTTTAGATGTCAAGATTTTGAATATAGAAAGGGATTTTGGTAGTGATTTCTATTGTTCGTAGGCAAAACGAACAGTTTTCATAATATTGAAACCCGCCATATATCATCAGAAATCACTTATCATCAGGTTAGAAAAAAAAATATTGAAGTCAACAACTTTATAGCTAGAAGACAACAGATAATTTTGAGAAGGGTATCAGAAACCAACAGCAGCTTCGTCTTTTTTGATCACGACTTTCTAACAGATGCAGCAACTTTCAGTGTAATTTTAAATATATTATAGTTGAATTGTTTTCGAATGATTTTCGTGACAGTTCTCATTTTCTATTACGCGCAAACTATTTACAACTAATAAAATATGAATTGGCGCGTTAAGAAAATAAAATCCTATGTCATTAAAATTTTTTATTTAAAAAATATGAATTTAACTATTAATGAAATGTAATTGTTATTATTAACTGTAAATAAATTAATGAAATGTCATAAAAATATTCATCTTAAATACACAGATTCAAAGAAACGGAACGTTCAGTTGATAGTGATCGACACTACTGAATCGACATTGAATCGATGAATATGAGCGGCCATCTTGTAATCGGAAGTTTGTATAAATTTTTTTCACCAACTGATTCGATACGTCAAAGTCATCGAATGGAAGATCGACCAATTTCATTACGGCAACGTCACAAAGATTGTCAATTTTGAACTGTCACAAAAACCACTTGAAAAGAATTCAACTATAGTTAGTTAGTCAGTATAGGTACATTTTGGTGAGTACGCGAGTGCCCTTTTTCAACATAATGAACCCATTCCTTTTTACCACCGAACTACCAGACGTAGACAGAACTTTCATCCATAACTAGTGGATATACCAAAAAGTGTTCGATAGTTCCTTTATGGTACGGATTGCCAAGGCGTAGAACGAACTACCAGCGTCTGCTTTTCCTGACAACTCAGTCCTGGTACTTTTAAGTGTTAAGTGAATAGGTATTTCATAAATAGACGTTAACCAACTTGTTCTCGTGTTCAATTTCCACCAGGTGGCATGAAAGACAAACGTCTCATCCTTTCTATGTAAAAAAAGGTTTTATTCCATTTTCTGGCTAGTTCCAAATGAAAAACTTGTGAGGAACTTTTTTGTAACACCTTCACGCGTCACTTAGAAAGAATCGGGTCAATGCGGTTAGTTTTAAGGTACTCAGTTTATAAAACTAAACAATCACTTACCTCTCCATACCCCGTAACCTGCAGAAACTTGGTAGTAACAGGCGCCTTCTCTCTGTGCGAGTGTAGATTCCTGCCGGTCTGCGCATGCGTCAACCGGACTAGGTCCCCGCTGCGCACGAGTGTCAGACTGTCAACCTGCTCGCGGTCGTACGGCTTGATGAGCCAGCGGTTGTTCTCGTCTTTGTGCGTGTATGTGGTTATCTGGTGGGTTTTGAAGTCTTAAATTTGGTAGTATATCAATTTGTTAGTTATGTGTATGTGTATTTTTGTTTTGTTTCTGCACATGAACTATTATTGTATAGTCAACTGCAGAATCCCGTGCTGTAGGATTGAACTATTGAAATTACGTTTAAGCAATTCTGCGAGCAAGCTAAACTTCAGGTCATGCAAATAATTAGTAAACTTTTGAGTAACTCTGCAAGGAGGTAAGCAGTTGGTTATTTTTTTATTCTCACGAATTAAAGTCACGAGTCAAAAAATATTTTTTCATATTTGACTGGTAGTTTTAGATTTTAGGGCGATGAAACACACAAACTCCTCAGCTTTATTCTATTAACTAGCTGTTTCGCGCGGTTTTACTCGCGCAATTTCAATTACAGACTATCACTATGACTAATTTCATTGAGCCGTTCTGCCGTGATTGAGAAACAAATGTCCATTCATACATCCAAAAGATTAATGCAGTTCTAATACTCCACAAGACTAGATCTTTATAAATTCGATAGCTTATTGAATTGATTCTGAAGAAACTAGCACGTTAATTTCCGAAAAAATTGATTCTCTTTGCTTTTGTAAGTAATATTGAGTGTTTTAATCATGATTCCAGTATAATTTTTATTGCAATTGCTACGAAATTATTACATACATACCTACATAACGTCACGCCTGCATCCCAAATGGGGTAGGCAGAACAACAGAGGCTATAAAGCCATCTGATGTCACGTTTGACAAATTTGGGGGCATTATAATGATGGAGAGAGACTTGCAGTGATAGGGGGTCAGCCTATCACCCACAAAAACGTCAAAAAAACCTCCGTCCCTTAACTGACTTTTACAGTATGCCCGGGAAGAGAAACAGCTGGCACATTCTATGTTTTTCTGTCGCTCCCAGTCCAGCATGGAAGGTACGAAATTATTAATCAAATTAATTAGTTTTATAACCTATCAAGTAGGTGCTAAGATTTTTAGTAAATGTTTTATAAGAATTGGATGAGCGTCATGTCCACGCACCATCACATTCATATAATTATGATGGAATGTGATGGTGATATTATGGATCTTTGAATCCGTATTCCCATACTTTTGAACTCACAACTTTTACAATTCCTTACCACGCTATAGCGAACTTCTATTACTTACTTCTATTAGTCGAACTCGTGAACACCTCGGTATTCCATACTTCGCGACGGTGAACTTTCGCACTAAAGTATGTCGAAGTCCTATACATTCGAACTAGCAAAATTCGGGATTTTGTCTTTCTATGTTTCGTAGCGGAGTCAAGTGCCGCATAGCGCTGTATTTACATACAGGGTTATTTTTTAGTCACTAGCCAAATTTAAATTGATACGTAATAAACGTACACGGTACCTGCATATTTATTTGAGTAACGACCAGTAGAAAAAAAATAAAGATATAGTACCACAAACTCTTTCACAAATAGTCGCTGTTGATGAACACAGCTACAACGACGCGCCATTTCATTGATAGATAATACTACGACGACGTAGTCCTACAAGATGCTTTGTAGTAGCGCGTAGTCGTCTTTACTATTAGTATTCATTCATTTTTTAGAGTGATCATGCTTTGCTTAATATGTTACCGAATATATTAATTTCCTTGTAAAAAAATTCTTACATTTTTTGCAAAAATCGTTTCTATAAATTATACTAATTGCGTAAAAAAAATAGCCAGTGATTAATAAACAGGCCTCTATGTCCAACACCTAGTATTGTACAAACCTGCTGCTGCTTCGCTCCCACGCCAGACGGATACAAATGATGATGAGAGTGCAGATAGCCGCCACCAGTGCGGTGGTTTTTCAATGTCAGCACCGCTCCGTAGGCCACCAAGCGAGGGGCGCTGGCGTTGTGCAAGCTATTGCCCTCCAAACGCGCTTGGAAACCGGACGAATAGAACCCGTCGCCGTTACCGCTGTTAATCAGTATTTGGATATTATTATGTAGATGTTATAGTGGAAGACGAGTAAGAACTTCGACAGAATTTGTTGTGCAAAAGGGTAAATAGACGGCTAATGTTAGAGCTTGGCGGGTTCGATACTTATACTTATTCGATCGATGCTTATATGTATAGTTTCTATTCTTATATTCGTGCAAATCAATCATCAAATGTGTTCAGTAGTTTCAAAGATCACAGCGCACAGACACAGACAGACGTTTTCTTTTTAGGTGTAGAGATTGTTTATTTACTTATTGTGCACGAGATTAAAATCTTGGGCTTATTGTAAATTGAATATAATGTGTTTATGATAGCTTGTGTGTTATTTTAAGGTTTTACTGCGGTTAGAAATAAAAGTATCATAAGTTTTAAAATAATGTTCTTCAACTTTTTTTTGTGTCTGTTACACGATATTTCGGACAATCATGAATTGATTTTGAAAATTGTTGTTTCATATGATAGAGGATAGGTACTTCATAGTTGATCCCATTTAAATTTCATCGAAATCGGTTGAGTACTTCAATGAAAATTTCAAACTTTTGAAAAAATATGAATGTTTACGTTGATGACATTCTCAACTCAGCCAAAGTTTTGACGTGAAGTCGGGTTTTTTAATGCTCTGCATTCGTTGATTATTTTCTTTCATGATTTAGTACCTATCGTGCAACATGTGTTTGCACTATGTTGCGTTAGATCAGTGATCAGTCTACGTAGCGCTCTGACTATGTACTGCTCTACGCAACTAAATTTGGCTTCAAGAATGCAGTAACTTACTATCGTAGTTCAAATTGAATACCTATTGGCAACACACTTCTCTTCACAATTTGGAGCCTAGCAATTGAGCGGGTGGAGTAACTTGTCTCCCTAAATATCTTTGAAATAGCTAATGATATAAAAAATAAGCAACATAGATAAGTACAATAACGTATATATTACCTTTTACTCAAAACGGTAAGATGAATCCAAAAGAAGAATACATAGAGTACCGTCGGCCAAACGATCAAGGTTATCGTCCTTGCAATCAAATGCTTTATCGTCAGACTCTGTCAAAACCAAAGGAAAACAATGTTAACTTTTCACTACAATAAAAATTTGAGCCATGCTATTTAGAATAGAATATAATTGCGTAACAAACTGCATAATTTCGATCCCGTACAAAACGAAGTTTACGTTAACGCGATGGTATATGTGAAAAAATCGCACTAGGCAAGGACAGTATACCGGTATGAATATCTGTACATTTTTTTTCTGTATGACGTCATACCGTTAAATTAGGTGTATTTAAAAATAACAGTACAGGAATTCATACTGAAATAATTCTTGTACCTTTTTTATTATTGTAGCATAACTGATTTTTTTTTCAGTTAACTGAAATTTTCCGGTATTAATATTAATATTGATATTAAAATTTTATTTTTAAATAACTGTAGAATGTTCGATAGTTTAGTTGAAGCCTATGAAGCGTAGGTACATATGCTGACCTATACATTTCGGTACAGAAGTTAAATAAGTTAAAATATTTCTGTACTTAAAACCTCTATTTATTTATTTTTATTTATTTATTTATTTTTAAGAAAACCAACAGCGTTATTACACATTATATCTTAATCTAGTACTTATAACTAAGGAAGGCGAATTACAGGTTTCCCTTTAATTACAATAAAGGACAGACGTGATCTTTTTAAATATTTGCGCAAATAAAATGAAAAGTTAAACAGATACATAAAAAAATGTCATACATATAAAAAGATATTCTACACAATATTACATACAAATAATTACATATAAAGATAATTGAATAGTTTTATTACATAAACATACCTATTATAATAAAATTACACATCAATTTACTTACTAATAATTATTATGCATGATCAGGGCAAGAAGTCGATTTTAGAATGTCTTTTGCTTTATTTTTAATTGTATTTTTGGACTCGGTAAAGAGATCTATTTCATAAAATATATTATTATAAGTTCGAGGTAATCGGGAAATCGGGGCATTACGAGCATAGTTCGTAGATGTTTGGGGAGCAACAAATAGAGGCAAGATCCGGCGGCGTGCACGACGGGCTTGTGCATTATACCTAATGCCATCCACCAGTTCTACGCAATCCACATTACCCTTCACAATGTCAGAAAGAAAACACAGATCTATCAATTTACGTCGGTCATCAAGTGTTAGCAAATTGAACCTTTTACATCTTTCCTCGTAGGTGTCAGGTAACGATTTTGAGAAACGATAATTTAAGTGCTTTACGAATTTTTTCTGAAGACGTTCTAGTCGGTTCGAATAGATGGCGTACTGAGGATTCCATATTGGACTAGCATATTCAATAATACTTCGAACGTAAGCGTTATATACAGTTTTTACCGTATTGATGTTCGTGAATGGCTTGCAGGTTCGCATTACAAATCCTAGATTTTTATAACCCTTGTCCACTATTTTGTCTATGTGATCCCGAAGAAGCATCTTTTCGTCAAAATGCACGCCTAAATCTCGAATTAGTGTAACTTTGCGAATCGGGACGCCATTGAAGTTATAAGGGTAAGCTACAGGTCTGGTTTTGCGAGTAAAAGTGATATGTTCACATTTGTTAATGTTGACCGTTATTTTATTTTTTGTGTAGTATTCAGATAACCTGTCTAAATCCGCCTGCATCTTCACACAATCGTTTATGTCATGAATTTTCATAAAAATCTTTTTGTCGTCAGCGTACATTAAATGTCTAGCTGAGGTAAAGCAGGACGTGATATCTGACACATAAATATTATAAAATAACGGTCCTAAATGTGACCCCTGGGGTATTCCCGTTGGAATATCAATAAAATCAGACCTGTACCCTCCCATGACTACAGCCTGAGAACGATTGCTAAGATAGGATTTGATCCATCTCAGAAGGTCACCGTGTATTCCTACCCCATATAGCTTGTGAATGAGGATGACGTGATCCACACGGTCGAATGCTTTTTCGAAATCTGTGTAGATCACGTCAATTTGTCCTCCCTTTTCCATGTTAGATAAAACATAATTAGTAAAACACGCTAGATTGGTAACAGTGGAGCGACGCCGTAAAAATCCGTGTTGGGAATCAGGCAGTTCATTGCATACAACCGGGTATATTACATCGAATACGATTTTTTCAAAAACTTTACCGATTGTATTCAGTATTGAAATACCTCGGTAATTTTCGATGCTCGATTTGGTACCTTTTTTATGGATAGGCACTATATGTGCTTTTTTCCATACGTCAGGAAATACACCTTCTTTTAATGATTTATTGAATATAATACATATCGGAAAACTTAGTGACTCAGCGCAATTTTGCCAGAAAAATGGTGGTACTCCATCACAACCAGCCCCCTTAGTGGGATCCAGAAGCTTCAAATGTTTTTTAACCGTTCCCACAGATATACACATTTTATTTATGGTATCGATGGTCACGTTATTAGGACTTATATTTATACTTTCCGTCGATGGTGTACCAAAAACGCTTCTGAAGTATTCGTTAAAGGCGTTACATATTTCTTCACCCTCAGTAAGATTTTTGCCATCGTATTTAAATGTTTTAGGATAACTCGAACCACCTCGCATCGATTTTATGTAAGTCCAGATGGTTTTAGGTTGCTTAGAAATAGATTGTTCGGCTAATTTGGTGAAATTATCAAAACATTTTTCTTGAATACGCTGTTGCCTTTTACGTAAAAGCGCAAATTCATCGTAGTCAAGTCGGTTATGAAATTTCTTCCATCTTTTGTGAGCTTTAGATTTTTCTTTAATGATTTTTATTAAAGCCTGACTGTACCAGACTGGGTAGTTACGACTACCTTTGGCTTTCTTGTACGGAATGTATTCTTCTATCGTTTTGTTGACCATATCATAGAAAATACTTACTGCTTGCTCAGTTGAACATGGTTCTAAAGTAGCTTGCCAGTCAATGGCTTGAAATTTTTCATTTACTACACTATAATCACACTTTTTAAAATTATGCTTAGGCCTAACTGCTTCCACTAGAGGTGTGATTGTAAGATCCAGGACCCTCAATAAGAGGGCTGGATGAGCTCGGTCGAGGTTAACTAATGGCGATGAACAATGATCAACTTCTAGGGGAAGGTTTGAAAAAACTAGGTCCAGTGTATTTCCGGCATAATTCTTAACAGTATTATATTGTCTTAATCCGAGGAAGCTCAAGTCATCAGTCAGCTTTATTGCAGCGTTTTGTACCTCTGCTGTGCCTGTATTGATATGCGTAGGCCCAATTACGTTCCACGATATACAAGGTAGATTAAAGTCTCCAATAAGCAAAACGTTATTTCGAGGAGAATCCATTAAATACTTTGTAGCATCTAGTACAGAATCTACATTGCGAGGAATAAGGTTGTGCTCGGGTGGTATGTAAACAGCAGTGATGCTCAAGCCAGCTGAAGCGGCGAGCGCGCGCGCCGGCACACACACCGTTAACATTTCAATCCACGAAGGCTGCTCGGGTATAGTGGTCTGTGACGCTCCTAGTTCAGTACGTATCAGTATCATGACTCCACCACCTGTTTTTTTACCGCTCAAAGTTAGGTCTCGGTCGTAACGAAAAACATCATAACGAGAGTCACATAATTCCCTGTCAAAAATCCCAGAGTGCAGCCAAGTTTCGGTAATCACGATAATGTCATAATCATTACATAATATTTGCTGTCTTAACTGTAAACATTTGGTACGTAGGCCGCGCACATTTTGATAGAATATATTTAAATCACGATTAGGGTTTGTATCAGTCATTATTAATAGATATTATTACGTCTAGTATGTCTTTCAAGCGGTTAAATTTATATTTAATTTTGATATGTATATTCAATAAGTTCAGTTTGTGCGAGATAGTCCTACGTGTAAAAAGTAATATGACGTTCAGTGAATTCCTTTTTCTTTGTAAATAAAACGATATGATATTATTTAGGTCCCGACTATGTTGTATTAAATAAGAAGTGATAATAATTCTATGTGCATTAAAATTAAATTGATTAAAGCATAAAATAACACTAAAGTTAATTAATAAATCATTTTCCAATGTATGTATTTCCATTGCACACAAGATAGTGCTACCTGATAGCAACCATGTATCATTAGGCAGCTTTGCATCTATTTCATAGATAAAGTACAATTCATTCCATCCTGAAAATAAAGTCCAAATAAAATAATCTAAGTTTGAAAAATTCATCATTTTAATAAATATGTATGTAATTAATTTCAATTCGCAGGTTGTATTGTAAAAACTATTTCGAATAAATAAGATAAAATAATACAATTTTAAATTCAATTTCAAAAATAAATATTCATTCGACCTCCATGCATGTAAGACGGAAATAAGAAAATAGATTAATTCATTTGTGTTTAATACACTATTATTCTGAACAAAATAATAAAATAAATACCTCTGGATATGTAATATTTTTCTATAATCTAAATAAAATAATCGTTCAAATATAATGAGACCATTTGGCCAAATAAGTGCATCTCTTGTACACCTGAGTAAAGTAGTAATAAATAGGTTTATAAAATTAAAATACTCCGTAGTTAATTTAGCCAAGAAATATCTCTCTAAAATTTCTGTCTCCGTCGCATTAAACACATAGCGTAAGCACAAACATGTTTCGATTCTCAATATCGTACTACAAGCAAAGGTATAAATAATATTTGGTAATGAAACAAAAACACAGCGAGTAAAACAAACCGCAAAAGCAACCAAGATCGACAAAAGTGTATTGTGAGGGTAATTTGGAAGTGATGCACAAGCGACCTTGATCGTGTAAACGAAACAGATAGTTTTGTTCATAATTTGCTCACGTAGTAACGCAGGTGCGATATAATATAATACATTCGAAATATTTAAGTAGTGTTTTGCATAAAAATAAATAAATACCGATAAAGAATATGACATTATATCTTTAATTATGATACGTTTTCGGAAATGAATACACAATACTAACAAATGTAGGCTTCTAAATGTCTTGTTTTTTGCCTTAGTCCGGCCATTGTAATTATGTTTTAGATGTGACAAACATAATAGGTTGACATAGATATAACAAATAATAAATTTAGCTATGTACTTTTGATTACACATTTGGTCGATAGCAGAAATAGTAACAACAACTCGCACATACAATAAGCGGGTGACTACTACTACATTCAGTGTCCCGTTGTTTGCCATAGAGCTAGTAAGTGCGATAGAATTGGCAAATATTATTCTCGACTTTAACACAAAATGTATATGATTACTTTTTTGAATTGAAAATGGTTTGGAATAAATTACTGGAATGAGAATAAAAAAAAATAAAAAGTACAATTGATTATAAATAAAATTAAAAATTAAAATGAGCAACCTGGTAGTAGCGTAGGTAGTCCATTCACTAGTTACTTTAAAGCACGAGTTTTTCTTGTAAGATCCTCTTCGTCGAATATTTGAAGTGCTGGAGAAGTGTCGTTTAGCCGCATAAATATCCTGCCGTTTTTTACCCAGACATATTGGTATTCCTTTTTCTTTGCTTGCTCTTTGCATTCTTTAAGAAGTTGTTTATTGAAGGGTGTCAGGTGCTCGTTAATATAAATTGGTTTAGGCTCACCTGCAATCCCAATGTCTTTCGTAGTTAGGCGTCGTTTGCGTCCAAGTGATATCATATTGTCCTTTATGAGCCTGGTCTTCATTTTAGCGACAACTACTCTCGGGCGATTTGCTAACTTTAGTTTGGGAGAAACGCGGTTCACTTGTAGAATGTCACTTGCCGAGATGTCGAGTCCAATATTGTTGCTGATACTAAGGATAACATTACTTAAATTCTCTAGATTGTTTTCAGGTATACCTACAATTTCAATATTCAGCAACCTATCCCTTTGCTCATTTGTGTTTATTAGTGAGGTGATTTGTTTGTTTCGAGCTTTCAAATTTTGTATTTCTGACTGTAGTTGATTTATATTCTTAGCCGCTGAAGAGAAAGATTCCACTTTATTATTTAGTTGGTCATGTAGATCAGATGTGAACTGTGAAGATTTCTGTAGATCAATAATTTCTTTTTTCATTTCTAAATGCTGATTATCCAACTTTTCAATACGCTTTTTGATTTCACTATTTTCTTTCCTCATAATCTTTATTTCCTCCTTTAACTCCGTACAATCCTCTTTTACACCATTAAGGGTTTCATTAATCTGAACTAAACTAATTCCAACTTCTCTTTTCATACTATCCATTTTCGATAAAATGTTTTCCGAAAATAGCTTAAGCGATTCGCTAATTTCGTGATCATTCTTTCTTTTCCGTGCCGTGATGTTTGATAAATCCGGATCAGAGTTATGACATTTGCTTGAAGTCGACGGCGATGATGCGGGTGGAGAATGTTGCATTTTCATATAGAGTTACTTCTTTACCTCAATAGGTCTATGGACGTGGTGAAGTAGACAGAGAGCGTCTATGTCCGAATGTAAACGAACTTAACCGAGCGATGCGCAAGGACAGTTCCGGACGTAATCACTGCACATAGAATGTTAATAGAAAATCAACTCTGTATCACTATAATCTTAAGGTATAATTTTGAATAGTAAGAAAAAAATAAAATTTGGTTATATTTAGTTAAAAATCAGAGACACGTCCGTCACACACAGGCGCGTGCGTGCTTGCTCTACAGAAATTAATCCGGTATACATTATTTGGGTACTGATATAATTAATTTAGATTAATAACTTGTACAGTTATTGTGTTTGATGAAGCAGTACACTTATAAGGGTACTGAAATTTTACTATTTAAAAATTTTATACCGATATGCAGTCCCCGTGCTAAAGTGATTTATTGCTCACCACAGGCTTATTCAAATCTCCCAGTATATTCCAAAGGTCGGCAATGGTCCTTAAGCCAACAAATAGCACGACGAACAGTCCGACAAACTTCACTGACATCGTGCAAGACAACGCAGATCCGAGGAATACTTGCCAGCTCAGCATGCGAACAGAATATGGCTCAAAACCTTCCTCAGTTAGCGAATGAACCTTATGAATAAAGAAATAAAATATATTTTTCTTGGGTACACACAAAATAAAAATAAATACTATTGGTTATTATTAGTTAACTCTTAAATAATGTAAGTCTGCTGCGATTAAGTGAAAACAGAAATGCATATCATGTTTAGCATAACGGCAAAACTAAGCTTTAGAATTTTGAATTTTGCTCCTAATATTTATTTCCTAAAAATTTTAGATCGAAAAAAAGCAAGTTTTAAATTATCAAATTTCGTTTAGTCGAAACATAACAAAATAGAATCTCATTAAAAGTCTCAGTGACTCTGCTGCCTAAAGTTTGCCTTTGATTGACAATAGCATTTTAACCCTTTACCCGCCAGACTTTATATCAGTTGACGTGCTCCCAGCGCCAAGCACAGTAAATCTAAAAATAAATACCTACAACAAATAGGGATGTTCAATGGTAGATCGATATACCCGTCCCAACTTCGCACGCTTCAAATTCAATCTTTATAGTTGATAGTGAAAGCTGTTTAAGCTTGAAGGGGTAGCAGACAAATAGATAGAAAGAGGAACTTTGATATAAATTTCTAATAGCATGTATTTCGGTAAACAAATGAAATAAAGATGGTTTAAAAAAATTTAAAGATTTATTGATTTCCGCACAATATATTAGTCCAGAGATGAATATTTTTATGACTCTACACTGTGATGAAGTTTACATTTTTTAATGTAGTTACATCACATTTATCGATAACACGTACATAATAACTAATGCGTAAAGCCAACCCTAATGGAAAATTCTACAAGGTGGCACTCGTTTATGACGTCAGAAGCGGTCGTCTATTTCCGACCGTGGCGCGCTGGGTGTACTAGCAAAGTTCGTTCCTAAACATGCACGCTTGGGATGGGAATTATCAACTTAGTCACTGACATTTTTATACTTATTTAAAAGAAAATTAACATATTTATTTCCTATAGTAACAATTGCTTTAATTGTTTTAATATATTTGTCAAAAAATAGTCAGTGTTAACAGAAATATTTTCACTTAAGTGGATTTTCGTAGCAGTAAATCTTTGCTTATGTCCCGTCCCTATGGTCTGATATATCCGACAATGGCGCTGGACATCAATGCGATTTTCAGTAATTTATCTAACTTCTGACATATTTTTAAGGTTTTCTAATTTATTTATTTATTTATTCTCATTCTTAAGTCTCAAGTGTAAATGATTACTTGAATAACCATTTACCAAAAAATAACATTGTTTTAACATAATACAGCGTATGAAACGAATGGTGGTATATATACGACCTTGGCGCAATGGACTCGGAAATATCCGACCGTGGCGGTTAGAGGGTTAAAGAGCCAGTTTATTCGTTATTCCGCGGCTTTACTTTTTTCTTGAGCAAATAGTCCTTACCTTAAAAGCTCCATAAACTGAACAACTCATAAAGAACAGGAGTATTGGATCGAGCAAAATATATCTGTTCAAAGTTAAAAATCCAACATCTGAAAGGAGAAAGGAAATAAAATTTATTATTATTATAACATTTTTAAGTGGCCCTTTTTTATATGTTTTAATTAAATACTACTTACCGCAAAGTAAAAGCAGAGTTCCAATTATTGTTGAATCTAAAGATTTGGTCATTTCCCAAATGGTTAAAAATGTCAGAGGTATGATCAACGCCCCTAAAGTCGTACAGAACTGAAATAGACGAAGAAATAGGTCGATTATTGAAATTTCACGTATTTATATTATTAAAGAGGTGCAGCTACATAAATTAAATACCCAGTTGAGATAAAAAAGCATTTTTCCGAAACAAATTGGATATAAACTCAGTAGAAACATTGAAAATAAGAATGTAATCGTTAACTTTTCTTAGCCTAAAGTTTTTGGGTATTCAGAACAATAAGTTACACAGTTTTGTTGACTTACAATTCGCATGCCTTCATATCTAGCACCTTCATATTTGTCTCCTGGCTTATCGAAGGGAAATGTTCCGTCGTAGCCAGACATCTTTCCTGACAGAGCTATTAGCATCTGTAAAATAAAAAAACAATAAGTAAGTCGAATGAAAGATAAACATAGAATGTGCCAGCTGCTTCTCTTCTCAGGCATACTGTAAAAGTCAGTTAAGGGACAGAGGTTTTATTGGAGATTTGTTTTGGGGGCGATAGGTTGACCCCCTGTCACTGTAAGAGTCTCTTTGCATCATTATAATGCTTCCAAATTTGTCATACGTGACATCAGATAGTTTTATAACGTCTAGTGTTCTGCCAACCCCATAAGGGATACAGGCGTGAAGTTATGTATGTATGTATGTATTCAATTCAATTCAATTCAAACACTTTATTGCCATTTGCATAGAATGGGATACTTATAAAAATACAGTATTAACATTAAATGTACAATTTGGGCGGCCTTATCACTTCAAAGTGATCTCTTCCAGGCAACCTTATCTTAAAATAAATTAAAAAGAAACGTAAACATGGCATTATTATTTTATAAATGGTACTAATTAAAGTATATAAATAGGTGTAATAATATAATATGAAATACATATATATAAAATAAAAACATTAATTTAAAAATAGATATATAAGTAGAAAGAATTACTTTGTATTAACATAGATTCTATATAAAATGAGATAAGTTTGAGAGATAGAAGTTTTTTAAATGATATTTAAAAGAAGCTATTGTTTTAGCGTGGTGGAGAGAAGATGGTAATGAGTTCCAAAGAGATATTGCTTTCACCGTGAACGACTGCTGATAAAGGTGGGAACTGTGACGGGGAGTTGCCAGCAAGTCGTTGCTGGCAGACCGCAAGTTACGTTCATGGTGTTGATGGCGAAAACTAAAGCGTTCTTTAAGATAAATTGGGTATGTATTTGGGTAAACTTCGATTAAAATCGAAAAACGATATACGGGCGTGTAGTGCACGCAAGAGCTAGCTACGTCTGTAGCAGTTTTGTATGAATACGCAGCTTCGGCCCTGAAACCTATATCTCAGCAACAGTGAATTGCTATGAGCAACGCATATTGTAACTTTCTAATGCAAACTCTACCGCATTGCTATCTCCGCACGGTATAAGTTACTGAACTGAATTTAAATAACATAATACTAATTCTAGCTTTATCTACATCGCTAATATGTAGAAAAATCTATTTTTTTTCTAATAAGTACAGTCGGACAAACAGATAGTTGATCCCCCTAAATAGTTCAAATAACGCCAGAGGTTTCAAAATGAAATTGTAATGTAATTCACAGATTTGGGCGCCACGCTATCTATCAGTATTTGTGAATATGATAGATGGCGTTGCACCCAAACCTGTGAATTACATTTCAAAACCTCTGGTGTTGTTTGAACTATTTAGGGGGGTCAACTATCTGCTTGGCCGATTGTACTAGTAGCACTACTAACTTACCTTGCCTAAAGGTGGGTGAACATCAAAGAAGAAGGTCCTGTTGATATACCAACTAGCCATTTTGCCAAAATGAGTTTCATCCCAACTGTAAAAAAGAAAAAAATGGAGTAACTCTAAGGGATGGTCATGGTAAAAAACATTTCTTTGTGCCAGAATTTGACACAAGTAGGTAATTAAAAAATGTCAAACGCTTTTGTTACTACCTGATGGATGAATCTCTACAAGAATGTAAAACAAACAATATAGCTTTCGTATTTATTACTCACCACACATGGTCCGGTTCCAACACCTTATAAAATCTTGTAGCAAATGTAGCTGCGCAAATAATACCAAATGCAAACCACCATCTGAGAAACAAAATTTATTTTATTAACTGTGGTTCTAAATATCGACAGTAAAAAGTGAACCTGCTGTAACCCACAAAATGCAACATGCTTAAAAGGGCCCAAAACCATTTTTCGAAAAATACTGAATGAAATGAAGGGTTTTTTACCATCAATATACTTCATTTAACTTATTCTAATTGTCCTACCCAAGAATTACCCTGTGCCGATTACTATTGATTTAAGTACAATAGCATAATCATACATGGAAGAATACCTATTTGAGTTGATATTTGTTTATTGAGTTTTGGTACCATTTCGTTTTTATGAGGTGGGTGACTTATTGGATTTCTGATTTGCCTTACAATCAAAGCCTTATATTGAAATCATTTGGTTATTGCCTATACCCTATCAAATAATTCAATGCAGTAAAATTACAGTTTCAGTGTGGCCACACATCGCAGTGTGTGATGTGTGCGAAAATAACAAATAAATTTCTTATTAAAATAAACTCATTAAATAATATTAATATAATAAACTCATTAATATATTGTAAAATAAAAATAAAATAAATAAAATATCATAAAATATTTTGACTGACAATATTATTTATACTTTCATTTTGTCATTTCTAGAGTGGGGATGCTTTACGTCACTTACTTTTTCATTGCCTTTAAACAATAGCAAAAACTAATTTTACTTTCTATTGTAACGATATTGAAGCACTGAGTATGTTTGGTAATTTATTATTTTCATTAAAGTAAACACCTCAATTAAACACCTCAATTTAAACGAACAATCTAAACGAACGAAAAAGTACCATTAAATTTGAATCATTCTGACTCAGTACCTCATAAATATATAAATATTTCTGACACTCACACAACATTATCTAGCCCAAATTAAGTTTCTTAAAGAACTTGTGTTATGGATACTAGATAACTGATATACTAAAGAAATATATACACATACATATTGAATAAATACATATTTTTTATTAGAATAAACTTAAATAAACATATAAACATCCATGACTTGACGACTCATATCTGTGTTCATCACACAAATATCCGCCGACGCCGCCTGGATTCGAACCCAGGACCTCTGGCATAGAAGGCAATGTATGTTACCTTTTTTTAAAATCTTCGTTGTGTACCGCTACACCAGCAGACGACTGGCTGGTGTAGCGGTACACAACGAAGATTTTAACTGATATCATTAATTATCTTTTTGACATTTCAAAATGTCAGTTTACTGCATTGAATTATTTGCCAGGGTATATATAGGTTACTTTTACCACATTTTCAGATCTATGTTTTCAAAACTTGTCTTGTACTCATTATTGAAAAAATAAAGATGAAAAACTAAATCCCAACTACTAAAAACACACTCTAAGAAGTATGAAACAAGACAATAGTCTCCACTGAGAATGTAGGTGCTGAAATATTTATGTATTTTATATTTCATACTGATAGAGATATATTGAAAGGGCAGATGTGATCATACAGTAATGCACGATTTATTAAATAAAAAATGGTCAAATTTTTCGGTAGGCCATTTGTCTGTAAATAAATTCAATGAATTAAGTCATTGTTTGAGACTGGTGCTGAATTTTATACACATTATAATTCAATCACAGTGAGTTTGCAAATATGCGCATAAAAATGTTTTAAAAAAAATATAAACTTAGTTCACCCAAAGAAGGTGGTTTTCTTTTATTTCTAACTTAGGCACCCTGCATTATGAATTCAATGATTGCTAACAATATTGAATTTAAAGTGTGAAAACTGGAACAATTTGCTGTGAGATTGAGGTCAAATGCAGGCTTAGTCTTAAATAAAAAGACAAGACAAGCACAAGAGATACAGGGTGGTTATATTATCTATTTAAACAATCATTATAACCAAAAGTAAAAGTGTTCTTGATAATTGAATAGATAAGTGTGTAAAATTAGAGCAACAACAAGTTTTTCCAAGGTAACAAATTGTGCATTGAGTATTCACTTGATGCCAATTTCCATAAAGTGAATACAGTTTTCATTAGCCATCTTCCAAAACTTGAAAAATCCAAACAACGACATGTTTTTGTCAGTATTTGTTAAATACTGATAAATGTGAAGATACTGTGTTCGAGTTTAAAGTGGGATTTTAAATGAGATATGAGCAGGGCTAATCACGATGTGCCTTTCTTTAAAACCCACAAACTGGCTCTATTCATATAGTACCATAATATTTTAGGCACATGAAATACTTTGAAAATAAGTCATCTATGAGTTGGCAAAAGTATACATTGATTGGCTTACATTTTATTATTGGGATTTGTTGGAGATTTCATCTTATTTCATTATATTGATCGATTGAGTGTATGTCTCTTTTCATTCAAGATTTAATCGAAATCATACAGGAGGATTAAATAAATACGATAATATAAAAATAAAGTCAGTCACCGACCGAACATGAACTAACGGAACAAACAATCAAAACATTATGATTGAGAGCATTGATAGCTCAGCTAGCGTTGCGATTGACACTGACATTCAAATTTGCCTAACGTCATAGGCACGTCATATTTAAATAAATTATTTTGTAGGCGCGGGACCGAGTGACGACGACCTTGGTGGAAGGAGGCCTATATATACATATATCCAGCAGTGGACGTCTACTGGCTGTTGCTGATGATCATTTAGGTATTGTAAAGTTTCTATTAGGGAAACAAACTGCAAATCAATTTGTTATAGAGGGCAGTGTAACTATCCTTCCATTTTGTGTAGGGGGAACTGTACAATGTGTTAATTTTATACTTGATCAAACGAAATGTGCGGATATAACATTAAAAATTATCGACAAAACGCGAAAAAAAAAATTTTTTTTGTACACCATTTTGAAATTAAAGCCAATGAAAATTTTTTTTTTATTCAATTCCCATTTTTCGTTGTAAATTGTTTTCCTTACTAAGTAGACCATGGATTTTTTTTAATTAGTCTTATTTTGAAGGAAAAGCCGTGAACTAGTAATAAAAATTTAAAAAGATCACAATATCAAGCCGGAAAGTTGTAAAAACATTAATTTATTTTTATTTTTTCATAAAAAAAATGTTTTTTTTTAAATGTTTTACCTTTTACTCCGAAACTAGCACGTCAAGGTAACTTTTTTAGCATGTTTTATTAAATTTCATAACATACCCTACAAGTTCACCAAAATAACATAGATGCTATCTCTCTTCGTTGTTAAGATAGGTACCATCCGAATTAAGTAGGTAATTTTAACAAAATTAAATAAGTACTTCGATTACATCAATAGTGCAATAAAAAACACAATTAAACTAAATCATTTATTTAAATCAAATTTTCAAAGTGTCCACCATTCTCACCCATGCAAACAATGGCACGCATTGCCACACTACGTACAGTTTTTTTTAAAACATTGCGTTTTTCTCTTATTTCATAAGCTGCAGGCATTATTTTTTGCAAAAGCTCTTCTCGCGTTGCAACTGGAGTACTGTACACCATCTGCTTCATATGACCCCACAGATAAAAATCAAGTGGTGTCAAATCTGGGCTGCGCGGCGGCCATGCCACTGGTCCGCCTCGTCCATCTAGTTCCATAACGTTCATTAACGTACTCACGTACGATTGTGCTGAAGTGAGCTGGAGCGCCGTCATGTTGGAACCACATCCTTCTCCGTGTTGAAGATCCACATCTCCTGGAACGATGCTGGTCGAACTGCTAAAGGGTTTTCTAAGAGAAAACCTTAAGAAGAGAAAAACGCAATGTTTTAAAAAAAACTGTGCGTAGTGTGGAAATGCGTGCCATTGTTTGCATGGATGAGAATGGTGGACACTTTGAAAACTTGATTTAAATAAATGATTTAGTTTAATTGTGTTTTTATTGCACTATTGATGTAATCCAAGTACTTATTTCATTTTGTTAAAATTACCTACTTAATTCGGATAGTACCTATCTTAACAACGAAGAGAGATAGCACCTATGTTATTTTGGTGAACTTGTAGGGTATGTTATGAAATTTAATAAAACATGCTAAAAAAGTTACCTTGACGTGCTAGTTTCGGAGTAAAAGGTAAAAAATTTAAAAAAAAAACATTTTTTTATGAAAAAATAAAAATGAATTAATGTTTTTACAACTTTCCGGCTTGATATTGTGATCTTTTTTAATTTTTATTACTAGTTCATGGCTTTACCTTCAAAATAACACTAATTTAAAAAAAATCAATGGTCTACTTAGTTAGGAAAAAAATTAACAACGAAAAATGAGAATTGAATAAAAAAAAAATTTTCATTGGCTTTAATTTCTAAATGGTGTACGAAAAAAAATTTTTTTTTCGCGTTTGGTCGATAATTTTTAATGTTATATCCGCACATTTCGTTTGATCAAGTATAAAATTAACACATTGTATAGTTACAAAGAAAAGAAATACCTCATTCACTTTTTAAAGGTGTATTCCGAAAATTGAAACTCAGTTCCAATTAGTTACAAGAAATAAAAGGCACAAAGGATTATTTTCAAAGAACCGCAATTAACTTTTCACATGAAACTGGTAAGTTCTGTTTAATGTTTAAAGTGGATAGTTTAGGTTAATTTAAACTAAGTTAGTGTGCCATCTGAAAGTGAACACACAAATATTTTTGTAGTGAGAAATAAATTTTTAGGACATTTATTTCTGACTACAAAAATATTTTTTATTTCTTTATACATAGGTACATAACTTCACTCCTGCCTGTATCCCTTTTGGGATAGGCAGAACAACAGGCAGAGGCTATAAAACCACACACGTATGACTTTGGATTCTAAGGCCGGCGCCAGACTTAGCTTCAAATGTTTGAACAAATGTTTGCACAAATGTGTGGCGCTGGACTTTGCATATTTATTCAACGTTTGCACAAAGCTTTGCACTTTGCCATCCGGTGTCGGTCTTTTTCCACACATCAAAGCGTTCAAAGTTGAATGTGTGCAAATGTTTGCGTGGCCTGCCACACTTGTTCAGTATCCAGTTGCTCGAGCGTTGTCGAGCGGGACGGTTGTGTGCATGTTACACTGCATGCGGCGATATGATGGACTGGGGCAGCGACTGCGTTCTGGAATTTGTAGAGTTGTTACAGGGGCAACTATGTACAAGGAACCCGAAAATAACAAATAAAAAAAATATAATTACATGCACACAAATAATACAGGCTAACTGAGTCTACAAAATCGTTGTCCATCTTGTTTGTTGTCTACTAGCATACTGTGGAGAAAAGTGTTTGCGAAGCAAGTCTGGCAGGTTACGTCAATATGTGTTCAAATGACTTTGCAAAGTCGTCAAAGATTTGTGCAAATCTTTGAAGCTAAGTGTAGCGCCCGGGTAATGATGGAGAGAGACTATTACAGTGATAGGGTGTCATGCCCGGTAAGCGAAGCAGCTAGCGCATTTTATGTTTTTCTTTCGCTCCTCTCCTCTCTCTCGTTTTTTTTTGTTTGTTTGTTTGTTTGAACGCGCTAATCTCAGAAACTACAAGTGGGATTTGAAAAATTCTTTTTGCATTTGATAGCCCAACTCTTGAGGAAGGTTATAGGCTCAAAAGTTACGCGGGTAAAACCGCGCGCGGTGGCTAGTATTAAATAAAAATTAAAAAAATATGCGCACAGATTAAATAAAGTACGAATAGGTAATGCACAGCAAATGTTGATACACTGTAATCAAATACGTGTATTATAAATACGGGTAGTAGCTACTAAGAAATGTTAGGTAGTACTAATAAATATTGATTGCTAACCAAGGAATGGATGTGGCACAAAATGATAAGATATAAGGGTTTTTGTAATACGATAAAATAATAAACACATGGGTGTTTATTATTTTATTAAATGTGGACATTGTTTTTCACTAGGGACTCCTCCCTCAGAAAATAGATTTCCAATCATCATCACAACCACTCTTTGTAATGAGTCCACTGAAGGGTATGAGTCTCTCCCCTGGGCGATGAGGAGGTTTTAGGCCATAATCCACCAAGCTGGCCCAGTGCTGGGTGGTGGATGTCATAATTTTCAGGGTGCCGATACGGCTTCTGACAAACCCTAACGACTACTGTATACAAGTATACTGCACCCGGGACTGACTGCTTAACGTGCCCTCCGAAGCACGGAAGTAGTGAGACATGAATGGTCGGCGGTCACCCATCCAAGTACCGACCGCGCCGAACGTTGCTTAAACTGTGATATCGTATGATACACACAGTAACCTCGGCGCCGCCACGACGACTTCTCCGATATACCTTATTAATTCAAGATGTCCGTAATACAAGATTATTCGAGCTTCTTAATATAAACGTTTTTTTTATTACCTGCATTTTATTGTGAAGGATAAAGGATGACTGACTGTATGAGTATGTCACTCATTTTTCCATTATTTTTGTGTTAAAAATTTGTATCGTGCTAAAAAGGATTCATAGTAGTAAAAGAAACATCGTATTATAGTAAACTTTTTGTGAAACAGAAAAAGACAATAATGGGCCTACAATTTAATTTAGAAATGTTCCTCAAAGAGATAAAAAGGGTTACCTATCCGCGTATAGACTCTACCGCATTTCAGGCAAATTCCACATCGCTAAAGACTTTAATAGAAAATATTTGGCTTTATTTCTTGTTCAGGCATATCTGAAAAAAAAATTCAGCAAAGAAAGCGTAGTTGCCGTAGTTCTTCCAGAACACAAAAGAAATCCACACCAAGCAAAAGACGCAAGATATGAAAATCGTATAGTACGATTTGGATCTGTGTGCCAGGCGAAATAAAATACTCGACACGTGAGAAAGGAGATACCAATATTAGCTAAAATTCTTTGCACATTTAAGAGTCGATTTAAATTTTCGTGGAGGTCGTTCTACATTGTAGAAAATTATGTACCCAGTAGGTTTTCATTTTAAAAGATGTAGATCAAAAAGAAAGTTACTAATGGAACGGCATGAAACTGTAGCCTGGAGATACCTTACAAGTTACAATGTAGAAATAAAATCCCGTTGAAAGTAGACCTGTTGTGTTCATGGATCTTTTACGCATCCTATAGGTGCAGTTAATAAAGGCTGGCAAATAGAAAATGAAGGTATTTTATAAACGACTCTGTTGGTGCATGATGGATCATTATTAACGCTGGTAGGGAAATGGGACTTATAACAAACGCCCAATTAATATCAAGACGAACAACTAAATATTTTATGAATGACGACACAGTGGACGCGTCAAGAGGCAAAAAATATTGTCAATCTATTGAAGAGGCGTTTCAATCACTGATTATAATGAGTCTGACAGAATCTGACAGCAGTTCCGAAGACTCCAGTTTATCTGATTGTAATTATTCAACATTGGATCCTTCTCATTCAAAATAAATATATTCGAATTGCAGTAGTTTGATGATAAAATTTAAATTTTTATATTTAAATTAAAAAGACAAAATGTAAATTAATTTTTTGTGTAGGTACCTATAATTAACTCACTTTAACTTTCTTGTGAATATTTAATTTCTATTTTTGTCCACCTTTAAAAACTTTTAAATGTCTTCCTAATTCTGTTTCAACAAGGTATAATAAGTTGCTGTAAAATTTCCAAATATTTTAAAATAGAACTAAATATTACGCTCAAATATGAAATAATATTGTGTACCTACTAGACGTGCAAAAATGTAGGTGCATACATTATTATTAGTGACACTAACGGTATTTTCTAATAGGCAACCCAAGACTATTTTTTTTTTTTTATAGGTGACTAAACCCGCGTTTGACCTCAATCTCACCTGATGGTAAGTGATGATGAGGTCGAAGATGAAAGTACACGGGTTTAGGAAGGAACTGGCTCTTTATACAATATTGCCGGAACACATTACCGCCGGAGCGGTACTAACATTTGGCGGCAGACTTTATATAAAGGGTGTTCGCTAGCCAGGCGAACCCAGAAGGGATCCTACCACCAAGCAAAAATGACAGCCAACCAGCAGCTGGAGGTAAACCAGCTGTGAACGCACTGTACATTTCAATCAATCAATATATATAAAACTGTTCCGTTACTGACTGAGTGACTGAGGTAATGAGTGACTGAGTGACTGACAGACAACGTACAGCCGTAACTACTGGGCGTAGAGAGATGAAATTTGGAACATACATTTTTTAGGGGATGTAGGGATGCACTAAGGAAGGAATTCCCGAAATTCCCACGGGAACGGGAAGTATAGGACTTTTTAGTTTGTATGAAAAATCTTATTCCTTGAGTGCACCGATGTGAAACTTGGCGTAAAGGTTTTTCAATGTGTGTCTGGTTGTGTTATGAAAGGAATTTCCGAAATTCCCACGGGAACGGGAAATATATGATGCTTTAGTTTGTATGAAAAATCCCATCCCTTGAGTGCACGGATGTGATACTTGATATAAAGGCTCCTCAATAAGTGTCTGTTTGTCCAACCACTTCCCACGGGAAGTGGTTGGATTTTTTTGTTTGTATGAAAAATTTTATTCCTTGAGTGTACGGATGTGATACTTGGCATGAAGGTTCTTCAAAGAATGACTGGTTGTGCTACGAAAAAAGTTCCTGAAATTCCCACGGGCACGGGAAATATATGATTTTTAGTTTTTATGAAAAAAACTTATTCCTTGAGTGCATGGGTGTGATACTTGGTATAAAGGTTCTTTCAGTTGGTGTCTGGTTATATTGTTTCTGAAATTTCCAAGAGAAGGGTAGTTAAGTGCATACGAAGTTGCGGGATAAAGCTAGTTTTAAATAAATGTTTAATATACTGTACAGTCGAATTGAAAAGGGGAGGCATTGTGGCACATTGCAATAAGGGTTAGTATTCCCTGTAGGACCATTGACTGACACACACACACTTTAAAGAGCGCCTAATACCTATAATGAGCACTTTTTGCAAAAAAGTGCCGAGGGTTTTTTTTCCGCCGGCTTTTTCCCTCTTAGTCTATCTAGGGTTATACTTTCACTAGCTGTTGCCCGCGACTTCGTCCGCGTGAATACCGGTTATCGGAGTTGGGTAATAGTATATTATGTAACAAGTGAGCAACGCTCACGAGTTACATACGACGTTTTTCAACACACTTGTGAGTAAAAGACAGACATACGTGATCATAAAATAACAAACACACTTGATAACAAAGCTGTGAATTGTGATTGAAAAATGGCGCCGAACCTCGCGCATGCGCGTAGGTTTTTTTTTCCGTCAAATGTGTCAATGTCTGTATAGCATATACAGCCTATTTTAAGTGAAAATATTTAATTTGGAGTGGTAAATGCAAATATTTTAATATTTTATGACAAATGATTGTAAATTGTGAATAATTTGTTTAATATACAAATTTATTTTACTTATATAATGCGCAAACATTTAAAAATGTATATGGATTTGAAGTGGTATAAAACCTCTTTGTTGTTTCTGAAAATATTTAGTGTATAACCCGGACCAATAAAATATGCTCTGTTTATAAAAAAATTTGTAAATTTGCACAAAGTTACAATTCAACTTTGTAGGATTCATTATATTATGCACTAGGGTATAATATATTAATGCACGCGTGACTTATAGCCCAGTTTATAGTTCTAAACTCAATAGAATAACGCTCACTTTACGAGCAAGTGTGTTGAAAATAATATTGTAGTTCCTCTTTGAAGTTCAAACTCACACTATTCTAAATTTCGTCAAAATCGATTGATAGTTTAGCTATGAAAGCGTTGCTGATAGAGAACAGACAGAGTTACCTACCTACTTTAAAAACTGTTGCAAAAAAGCTGTGGTCCGCAGTTTCACCTTCCATGCTGGTCTGAGAGCAACAGATAATCATAATCATATATAGGTATGGTTTTATAGCCTCTGGTGTTCTGCCTACCCCTAAGCGATACAGCCTTAAATTACGTATGTTTCATTTAGTGTACGAACAGTATAATTATCTACCACGCGTACCTACCTTAAAGCGTTTTAATATTCATCATCTTGTCATTGAAATTAATTCTTATTATTCTTATACTTATCTACCATTCGTTTGACGTACCTTTTACCTACTCATTTAAAATGTAGAAACCAAGCATTAGTTTATTTTGACGGAAATTAAGTCATTACCCCTAATTAACTCCTAGAATAACCCTACCGCCCCTGGATAAACGTGTCGTAAATAGCGACTAATCCGAGTGAGTCCCGCTTGGTGTTAGCCTGACTGAATGTCGCCAAATAACACGACTGCAGCGGAGATGCGTCCCGAAAACATTTTATGAAGAGCCAGTTCTAACATACACTTGTTTGCTATTATCTTCAACCTCATTTACACTTACCATCAAAAGAGAATGAGGTTAAACTCGGGGTAAGTCACCTATTTGAAAAAAAAATAGTAGGTTAAACTAATTTGGTGGTTCATTCAGATAAATCTTACTTCCAAGTGAAATAATAAAAGTTCAGGGTATATGATCATAAGCACCCAGATTTCGGTGGGTATCTTGAAGAATCAAAAGCGCGAGTGGCCACCAAATCACTCACTCGCCCACCCGCGTCTTCGCGAACATAGTTAACTATTTTATTAAGGAGTAATTTTCGGATTAGGATATTTCCTAAGATATTGCTTGAAATCAATTAATTTCAAAGTCAGTTTTGTTCACAATTAAATATTTATGATAAATAACGTACTAAATTGGATATGGATTAATACTATATTGATAAAAATCCATCGCAAATTAATACAGTAATTTCAAACGCGATTTATAACCATAAAAAAGATTATTGTTAGTCAATCTTAAAAGATAGATATATGCTGTCGCGGACTTTTATTTAGAACTTTTAAAGAGGAACAATCCCGTTATAGGTAGGTAGGTAAATTGTTTTTGCATAACTTATAACGTTCGCAATGGAAGCTGTCAAAAGAAAATGATTCTCCCCGTTTTCGCAACATATTCCTTTGTAACTTCGCTCCTATTAGTCACTGCGAGATGTTTTATAGCCTGTAGCCTTCCTCGATAAACGGACTATTGAACACAAAAATATTTTTTTAATTCGGCCAATAGTTCCTGAGATTAGCGCAATCAACCAAACAAATAAACAAACATACAAACAAACAAACAAACATTAGTATAGATTTCGTTTTTGTAAATCCAAAAAAGTAAGTAATCCTTAGTAGTAGACAACACTAAGACATTCGTGGATAATGGGAGATCATTATCTTCACGAACCGAGAGAACACTGCTGGACGGAGGACTCTTCCAGGATTTTTTTTCATGTCGCCCGGACCCGCGACGCCTTCATCCAGCGTTTAACCTTTACAAAGTGTATAAGCAGACCTTCTAATCAAAAGCGTTTGAAATTCAAATCTGTAAATTATTATTTTATATCGACATCTCTGTCTAAGAACTTTGTTTCGAATTTAGCGTAAACTAAACTTCCTTTTTTAACTTGGACTATACATAGGTTCTGATAGGTATAAGGTAATGGAACCAGTCATCGACAGTATAAGAGTAATTTTGTCATTCTTAGGCCATTATTTATACACTTTAACTATTTATGAATGCAAATGAGGTTTAAGATATTAAAAAACTAATGGTAAATCAGTATCTTTATTTAAATTAGTAATAAGTTAATTCATTGAAAATATATTTCAGGAAATTCAGGACTATTTCAGATCACCAATTATCGACAGGCATAGACTAGTGAATAACACCCAGTCATGGACGACCCTAGTCATGGACATCCAATTATGGACATCATGGTTTATGATTGGCATTAAGTATTTGTTGTAATATAGGTATAGTTAGTTTTACTTTGAATAATCAACGAATGTGACAAAGATAGTTTGTAATTTAACTTTTATAAAAATCAACAATTTTTCATTAGAAATCTATTAGTAACGAAAAATACAAATAAACACTATACAAAATAAAAGTATCAAAAACATACAAAGAAATACTTGTATATCAAATAGCTCTACAATATAGGGAAGTAGTCCAGTAGCCTCCTAGTACCTTGTTAGTTTTTCACATCCAAACAGTCTTTATATAACTCTTACAGTAACTTTTGGCTATCAGGTAAAAATCTTACAAAAAACAACCCTAAGGTAAATAAAAACACAAAAAAAAAAAACAAAATCTCAAAACTTATCATAGCAACATTTGGCTTTTGGTTTAAAAATCTTACAATAAAACCTTCAGGTAAATAAAAGTAAAAACAAAAAAAACTAAGTTTTGATGTCTCCCAAAACTAAGTCAGCAATTATTCCGTAAAATATATTCGTTTACTAATAACTAATATCTTTATAAAGCAGTCTTAATAGTTTCTAAGAGTCTTAAGAATTAAAGATTATTTGTTTACTTCAAGAAATATATAAGGTAAATATTTCTCCATCTCCTTAATCTTATAAAAACCTCTTTTGTTCGTTAAAATTGGGTTTTCTATGTGTTCCACTATATTTGTACTTTTGTACCAAATTTTGTCTGGAGTATCGGGCCAACGAAATGAATTACCTTTCGATAGAACCATGGTGCTAATTTCATATTGGCCTTGATGTATATTATCAATCACACCAGGAAAATATGCTCCTTCATATCTTACTATAACATACTGTTTAAGTTGGTAACTTTTATTTGACGAGCGTAAATTACTCAAGGGAACTTCTTCATCTGATCCAGACTCGGATGATTCAATGGTATTTTTCTGACTGTTCTTGCTTTCATTGAAACCATCTTCACATTTACTTGTACCTGGCTGGTCAAGCTGTCGATATTCTTCTATTTCACCGTACTCATCAAGAAACTCATCATCACATTCACTTTCCTGATAATCTATATCTGTTTCCGTTTCATCAGAAGACGAAGTCAGTGTCACTTGTCTCTTCTTCACTATTTTCTTTGTAGCTTTCTTACTCTTTTTTGTTTTCTCTATATTACTTTGCTTCTTTTGAATCGATTGTTCCTTTAACACCTTTTTTTCTTCTCTGGCTTTTATTCGCTTCTCCTTTTCTTCTTGTTTTAGTTTTTTGTCATTCTCTTTTTTTTTCATGTAGGCTATCCATGCATTACTAGTAACAGCTGACGGTAGACGTTCTTTTATGCGTCGTTTTTTTGTTTCAGGTTCTGGCCAAAACAAGGCACGTTTGAATGGAGACGGAATGACCAAGTTCTTTTGTAAGATTGATGTTGATGGGTTAATAGGTGCTTGAACATTTTTAGCTGGTGTACTATAGTCTGCTGCGTTGGAATTATTTGTGAAAAGAGTCGTTGAAGTAGTTTTACTTGGTGTGATATAAGCTGTCTGATGAGCGGTTATAACTGCTTCTGATCCTTGTGTGTCAGGTTGTTGTGGTGGCTTTTCGTGTTGGCCGGATTCATCAAAACAAACTTGTCTTGTTTCGCTAGTTGCTTCTGGACTAGTAATTGACTGTTCTATTAGTTGTGGATTGGAATGAGCGGTTATAACTTCTGATACATGTGTGGTCATGCTTTGTTGAAAAATATTATGCTATAGATGTTCATTAGGTATTTCAGGTCCTTGTGGTGGTTTTTCTCGTGAGCCGGAATCCTCAATACAAACTTGTCTTGTTTCGTTAGTTTCTTCTGAACTTGTAATTGACTCTATTTGTGGATTAGAATTCTGAATCGGATCTCTTCCATCTGCACATGCTGCTGTTGGCGAATTGTCTAAAACTGTGGTTTTATTTTTTGACCAAATAATATACAATGACAAATCTTCATTTGGTAGCAAATTTTCGACATCATTCCTGTGCGACCAGTACATTTGGTTAAATAATGTTAATTTATCTTGTGAGAATATCCCTGTAATTTCTGATTCTAATATCTCTACAAATTTGGACTGTTCGGTTAAGTTTGTTTCTTCGGGTGGCATACGTTTTTCGGCACTAATTTTGGTCATATCGACATACTCAGGACCAAAAGGATAAAGACCACTTTTGCGGAATCCATTTTTTATTGTAACTGGAGACACTTTTTCTATAGCCACTAATAAATTCGGAGCGAAATTAGCCTTATTTAGCCGTTGCCCTGAGTTATCAGTCTTCCATTTGGCTACTTGATTCTTCCAGTAGGTTTTTAGGGGTTTGAAGACGGCAACGTCCATCGGCTGTAGCAAATGTGTCGAATTGGGATGAAGTGCTATGATTTCTATTCCATTGTCTTTACAAAATTCTGCTAAGTGTAAAGTCATGTGATACCTGTGACCGTCTAGGAAAAATATTATGGGTTTCGGCACCTTTTTTGTTTCTAGCCAAGGGTTGAAAACGTTCGTTATATATTCATAAAAGGTTCGCGAGGTCATCCATCCCGTCTCAGATCGACCAATACCCCATTCACCTGGGACACTGTTTGATATTAACGGAGGTATTCGTTCGTACGGAAAAATTACCATCGGTGGAGCCAAAACCCCCGCAGCGTTTGCCGTCATCAAGACGGTTAAGTTTTCCTTCTCATCGCCTGATCTGCTATATACGTTTTTTTCGCCTTTTCGGACTAAAACAGAACCCGCTTTTGGCTGTAAAAAAAATGCACTCTCATCTGTGTTGAAAATGCGGCTGGGATCATTTAATGCTTCTAATAATCCTCTACTCTCCAAATAGGCTTTGTTTGTTGCAAACCACTGCACAATTTCATCTTCGGTGACGTCATCCCTGGATTTAGTCAAATTTTGAGAGAAGCGTTGTGAAATTTCGGGGTGCCGCTTTAAAAAAGAATGGAACCATTTTTTTCCGGGTCGGTTATTTACAAAGGGGCATTTTTGAAGGTTTTTTTTAGAAATAATCTTTTGAACGCTATCCAAGAGATGGTCCCTTGTAACAGGAAAATGATGATCGGCCATATAAAATATCCATTTCTTTAATAGGTTTTCTTCTTCACTTGTTAGAATAGTAGCTGGTCCTAACCTACAAATCTCGGGAGTTTTGCCAGTTATTTTATTGTGCAGTGTTATTCTAGGGACACCGTATAAGGACGCAGCCGTTGCAACTGAAAGCCCCTGCTTGACCTTTTGGATGGCATTGGACATTTGTTCTGCAGTGTAGTTTCTAATCGGAGCCATTCTGAAGCAATAAAACCTTTTCTTACAGACCTACAGGGATTAAGTTTGATGTTTTTACAAAACAGCGCTCTGACAGTCATTGTATAATTCTAATCGCTTTATAAACCTATACCTAATAATAATAATAATCATTTCTACAATATTTTTTTTACAAACAAAATGATTTAATAATATTAATTTGATAGTACCCAGTGATGGACATCCAAATAACAACACGATTGCCAGTTATGGACACCCAATTATCGACGTGCTATTTCTTATTTTCAAAATGCATCATTGCATTACGTAAAAAATCAATCATTCGATTTTTTTATGAACTTTCGGTAATATTACTAGAACATTAATCAAAAATAAATTCAAAATTCCTCATTATGTTCATGACTGGGTCGAGGCAGATTTATTTACCCAATGATGAACATTGCTTTAATGGTGTACTACTATATTCCTTTTGTAACATTTCAAGGTGTAGGATAACATTAAATGTATTAATAAATCACAAAATACAGAGTTATTCAACATAAAAACTACAACGGCTTTTACATTAATTAATTGTTAAACTTACTTGAGCTACGATGCTTAGAATAAAAGCAGATATTTTCTGAAATTCTCGGGACCACGTATTTGCACATAGTTTATTTGAATAACATGGCCGACAGCTGTCAAAAACAAAATAGACGTTGCACCGGATTGGTTTGGCACGTTCACAAAGTGTTGCCATTTAATAAAAAATTATCACCTTTTGTAGATTTGGCCGATTCAAAGGTAACATGTCGATGACTGGTGCACAGTCGATGACTGGTTCCATTACCTTACAAGACAAATTGTGACAAGCTCGCACTTGACTTGTTGTTTTAATTCTGTAGAGAAAATGTCAAGATTGACAGTGACCGATTTTGTCAATGTCAAATGTCTGTTTATAAGTCAAACAAACAAAGTCAGTCAACAAAAGAAACTTAATCATAAATACAAGCTTGAGTGTATTTTAATTTTTATAACAGTTTACTAGTTATCGAGTTAGACGGTTGTCGTCACGCGTTTGAGTGTAAAATCTTTTATTGATTGAAGCGACGTATATAATTTATACAAATCGACATTCAATTCTAAGATCTTTCGTGATGACTACGTGAATGTGCAATATGTATCGTCCTGTGCTTATCGTTTTTAGCGTTTTATTTTATATTACATCAAATGTTAATTGTGAAATCAATATAGAAAAACGAGATGAGCTGCTCAATGCTTTCATTGATCATTTAAAAAACTTAACTGAACAGCAATATGTTTATGAAGAAGGATTCATAACCAGTGTCAATAAAGAGGTAATAATGTTTAGGCTGTTACGCGATTTTTATAGTGTTGACTTAGTTTATTTAGGTTCAATTTCTGATGTCAAGATCTGAGAGAGGTTATCAATTCAGTTGAACTTCCATTATCACAACAGTTATTTTTATACACTTCAAGAATTATGTTATTTACTATTCATTATTCATTGCAATCATACTTCTGCAATAAAATTCGTGATTCATTAGCACATTGTAACATCAGGGTCAATTGATATTGACCACTGCATGTTTTATGATAAATTCATAAGTACTATGTTTAGAACTTACCCAGTTGCTTCCATCTATTAATACTAATTAAATTATTGATAATATAACTACTTCTCTGTTATTCTTTTTGCATTGACTGAAATATTGAAACTTTGCTTATCATGTAATGTTTTATCAAAAATAATGTTAATGATATTTCAAGTTTGAGCTAGTTAACTAAAATTTCATTAAAAATTGTTTTTGTAAAAATTTTTTCCAGAAAAAGTTAAACTGTGGATGAATTTAATAAAAATTGATGTATTTTACATGTATATTTTAGTGCTCTGATTTCTTCAATTCAAATAATTTGTCTGTCATTTGTAGATTATTCAATAACAAAACAAATAAAATGAAGGTAGTTTTACAATTGCATGTCTTTAGCTAAATATGCTGATGTAGTAAAATAAGAAACTCATAGTTGTTTTTTTAATTTTATAAAATACCAGTAGTAACATGCGGTTTTAACCCTGTAACTTAAACCTGCAGGAGTTTCTTGTTTAGATATAGCCTATATTGTTTCTCAAGACCTAAATTCAAAAATAATAGTTAGAATCCGTCTCAAATTTGTGAGTTCAAATTAACAAACCCTTCAGCTTTCTTATATTTATATAGATGAATAATATAAAGTGAATTTTATTTTATTTTATTTTGCTCCCTGGTATTATACTAAGTTGATTCATCAAAGTCAAAGATAACAAATTCCTTATTTTGTAATTACATAATAGTAATTACAAAATAAGAAAAAACTCCGGCAAATAATTCAATGCAGTAAACTGAAATGTAAAATAGAAAAATGATGATACCAGTTAAAAACTTTGTTGTGTAAGTACTGAATCAGAATGATTGAAAACAAAATACAATTTTAAAGAAATTTATAAATAACTGAATTTCAGGTGGTTACTATATCTTTAAAGTAACTTTAATGAAAATAATTAGGTAATTACCAAACAACCCTGTGCTTTAAAACGGTTACAGTAAAAGTAAAATGGACTTGATAACTTCTTGCTTTTTAAATTTGTTTTTGTCGTTAAAAATGAAATTTCAAGAATAGTTGCCCTTTGCTAACAGCATGATACAAAACAAAAATCTTGTGAGCAAAAATTTTATTTTTATAGATTACGTTATTATTATTTAAAAAATAATTTTATTTATTCACCTAAACCACATCACAATATTTTTTCCCACCGAAAGTGGGCACACTGGAACTGTCGTTTTATTGCATTGAATTATTTGTCAGGGTAGATAATACACCCCCATGGGTTGGTTTGTTCAGAATCGGTAATACAATAAATTGCAGCACTTTCATGCCGTGTTATATTTTTTACTCTCAATAATCTCTACACAAGCTCAAATAATGTACTCGCTAATCAAGAAATTCACTCGCGCGCATATCTAAATGATACGCGTTCCCAGGATGCAAGTAGGTACCTACCTACATTGCATCAATGGTAGCGAGTGAGTGTGCAATGGTGGCGCGTAATTTGTGTGGCTTATAATTTTTTATACTGATTCTTTGAACGTAATTATTTGATCCATGTTTTTTTTTTTTGGCATATACAAAATGTTATCGTTAATATGTATAACCTAGGTTTACCCAGGTCTACTTTGGATCACTCAAACGTTTTGGATACAAAAAAAAATTTAAATACGTATTTTTGGGCTTTATCCACTCATTTACGAACTCATCTAGGTTTTCCCAACCCTGGTTTAGGTAATCTTAATCCGAATTATAATAATGAATTATTTTGTAGATTAATAAATACGGTATCTAGAAGTAAATTTTAGTTCCTGCTTGGAGCTCTCTCGCTAAACCACTAAGCCATTGTTAAAATAAATAGGCCTGACTGCAAGACATACATAAAAAAAAATCTTTGCAATAATAGAGTATTGTAATTTAGTATGCCGCACAATATTCTTTAAACAAATATGGTTCCCAGGAAATGCCGAAGATTACTAATAGTAGAATGCAATTTAATAACAGAAGTACTTACATATGCGATTAATTAAAAAAGAAATTGCGAATATGATTTTCTGTGACTTCTGATTTCTGTTCTTTTTTTTGTAACTAATTTGTAAAAAAACTGTAAAAATATTTCAGTTTTAACTTTATTAAGTTGTTGTATTTTATAATTTTATATCATACTCGTAGTTCAGTGTTATAATGGCAGCATGTAACTGTGTTTTTCATTTTAAAAATGGCTTACAAAACCACTTTTTACCAGTATTATTGGGTTGATAATTAAATATTCCTACCTTTTTCTTCAATTTGTACCATAAGTTCTGGTAAGTTATGATATGGACCCCTAAAAATGTACTGACCTCTTAAAAATATGATTACAGTTGTTATCACACTTATCCTTTCTATAATCTCAAAGAATAACTTTGTGTTTTCTTTTGTAAAGGATGAAAATAATTACAAAGTTGAGCTGAGAATAAAAGGCAGCGATATTCACAATTTAGACCAATCCAAATTTATCAAATGTATTGGGTCATTAGAAGAGAAAGCTGAGGGTGGTCTAGTCTTGAAGAATGGCTATAGCTGTGAAGATATTGTGGAAACTTTGAACTCTGGAAATCCTGACACCAATGATGAAGAAGCACCACCAACAACAACTGAAACTCTAACTGAACGCCTACCCCTACAACTTGATAATGAAGTTTCTACTGATACAGCTGTAAGTACCTAAACCTAAAATGTATTTTTCTCAAGTATGCTTGGAAATTTGAGCATTATTTTGAGAAACTTCTTCGAGATAAGTCGAACTTGCTATACTGGTCGAGCAGCGGCCGGCAATAGTTGTATGAAAATCCGTATCTGTTGTGTTTAGCGGCCAAATAAATTAGTATGTAAAATCATATTTTAATTTAAAAATGGAACGATCATCTACTCCGCAACATGGCGACCGAAGAGGTAACTTATCAAAGGTTTAATTGAAATTTCGATCTGGCTTGTACATAGAATATTTGGCGCGTAAAAAACTGTTGTTATTAGTTGTTCGTCAACTTCGTCATTGGTTTTAAATACTTGAATTGTATTATTTACTTTAATTTCCGCGCATTATTTGAGAAAATTAATATATTTTTTTTTTGAAAAAAGTATTTGAAAAAAGTAGTAAAGTAAAAATACAAGCTTTGGCCGCAACTAGGCATTGATGGACTTACGTATGTGTGCCTCAGCTTCGCCTTGGCCCACATTCACACGTTCGTCCATCAATTCCTCTCTTGCCGACCGCTGCAGTAATGTATTATATCGTTATATTTTCCACAAGGCTACTTCAAAAGCCTATATGTAAAGTTCTTTCTTTTCATGAAAGAAGTCCCGCGGCTTGAGCGATACTACACCCTATGTGTTTAACATAAGAGCAATGCACGAGACATCTTTTATGAAAATGACTTTATTTAGAGAATGTAAAAAAGTTAAGTATAAATAAACGATTAAAAAGGTTAATCGTTTATTTATATCGTATATTAATACTTTACAAATGTGTCATTTATCTTATCATTTAAAATGGAGGATCCAAATTTATGTATTTAATTTAAATCCGCGTTAGGATAACGGAACTTATTTTACGCTGCGTAGGGTGCGTAGGCAACTAAACTAAGCAAGATACCCTCTCGTTGGTTGGATCCTTTAGGGTTAAATTTGCGGCCGTTATATGTCCGACAGCATTTTATGAAGGGCCAGTTTCTGCCGGATCCGTGGTGCCATATTAACGGTAAGCTTGAGGTCAATCGTGGGTTTACTCACAGTTAGAAAAAACTTTATCAATGAAGTTGTAATATCATTCGATATAGCAGGTTAAGCAACGGCAGCCATTGTCTCGGTCAGTGTTAGGGTTGCCAACTTTTTTTTCTATAACTTTTTTTTTTTCTTTTATAGAAATAAAGTATTTAGGTATAAGTCTGAAAAGAATATCAAACAGTATTTTGGAAAAATGAACAGTATTAAATTTGTTAATTGTTTTAAAAACATACATTTTAGAGCTTCTCGCACAAATTATTAATTTATTTAAGCCTTGCACATGTTTAGCATTTTATGCTGAAAACTGTATTTTGTATACTTTATTTTTGTTCGACATTAAATGTGGTAAAAAACAGTATAGTACTGTTAAAATAGTATGGCTTGCAACCCTATGGTGTGGACGTGGCTCGGATTGCCTCGAGCGCATAAATTGCTTCAGTTTCGCGGTCGAGCCGGAGGCTTTCGATAAACGAGCCGTGCTCAAAAAGGCCTCAGTGTGCGCTGTGCGTTCGCTATTGATGGTCTAATTTTGGCTCCCGAGCATGATAAACCTATAAGCGTTTATCATGAACTCTCCAGAGCTGTTTATTTGACTATCCATTTCGGATGCTCGGGGACGTCTGATGGCTCGGCCTGCCTCACGAGGCTCGCCTCTGTGTTCCGGGTTTTGCGCGAATCTAGCTCGCAAGCCTGGCCATAGCTTTTTAGAGTAATGGGTAACCATTGCTCTAAAAAATAAACATTAGATAAACAATGGCTAAAGTGACAATTTGAAATTTTGAATAAACAGTTGTGTAGGTTTACTGTACCTATAACCACTTAAAAAAACTAACAAATTACAAGAGAATATAAATATTATAATCACTTAACAATAACCCTTGCATATAATTTTTTATCACATAATATAAAAGAAAATAGTTACAAAATAGGTTTACTATTAGTGTTAATTTGTTTGTTTTTTTATCACAATCATGTTCTATTCACAATCACAGTCATTTTTAAATATCTTATCTACAAAAATAATATTCAATATTGAGTTATACAATATTGAATAGAGCAGACATTTTTTTTTTTACTTTTTAATGAAAACTTAAATATTTTTATCACTATTAAACAATTGCTGTCTTATATTGTCATGACTTTCATTGAAATATATTGAAAGGTATTTATTATAAAATCTTAAATAATCGGTTATGCACACGCAGGGTCCTCAGTTGTTACAGAACTAAACCTTTAAAGATCCAAGAGTTATGTGAATGAGTGGGATAGCGGATGAGGCTTTTTCTTAATTTTTTTTTCATCAGCGAATATTGTGGTGTATCAACCTGTCCATTATATTTTAGTTTTAAGTGCCTATTACTTATTTAATTTATGCAATCCTAGTTTTAACAACATAGTACATCTTATGTTTAAACTTCGCATATTTCTTCATATTATTTTCAAGACCATTGCATTGGACCGTACTTTTTATTCCTTAATATTAAATTCGTGCGAGTTGTCTATTTTAAAACGAAGGAGTGGACATTCCTGCCAGTAAAATTTGTGCCGATCGTCCACTGACTCGATCTTCATCGAGGCGGCAACCCATGATGATATGTAATAATAATAATAAACACTTTATTGTACACCAACATGGTTACATAGGAAAACTTAATTAAATTTTACAAAAGAACTATTGTACAAAGGTGGCCTTATCGCTGGTGAGCGATTTCTGCCAGGCAACCTACGAATTATGGGAAATTAAGGTGGATGGGGTACACGGCTTATAATAAATAAACTAATTACTAATAATTACATACATAAATAATGATAGCATAAATGTTAATAAATAAATATATACATACATACATATATAATACAACCGATATAAAATAAATATATAGATAGTTAAGATTAACAGTGTTTCACCTGGTAATGTCGTTTAAGCAATCGTTTAAAACTTCGTGGCGTGCGTGCTAGACGGATTTCAATCGGCAATTCATTCCATAACGACACTGATCGGACCAAAAATGACTTACTTAAAAATGTGGAGGTATGCGATGGCGTCGCAAGGAGTAAATCAGATGAAGAGCGCAAGTTACGGTCGTTATTGTTGCACCGGTAGGCTAAGCGGTCTTTAAGATACACTGGTATCTATTGATATTTACAGATTTGACAGTCCCGGTGGCAGATTAAAATCAGTCCACCAATTAACAGATGTCTGGGTTTTTAAGGTTGCTATTTTTTGTATATTTCCGGACCATGTCTCGCGTTATGTGTTTGTTATTGCATTGTTTGCTCCATAGTATAGGCGATTCAAACACTGACGATGCACATACGCACTGACGCACCTACGCGTGTGGTTGCGTCGATGCATTTCGAGACTCGGTGTGTCGTACCTCGATGCACGTCTACGCGGTTGCGTGAGTCTCCAGACTTAGATGCTTCATCCGTATATATACGCGCGTGAATGCATTTACAGTGTGATGGACGGAGATATTTACAAGCTGATTCGTAGTCCCTCAATTAATAGCGTAGATTCAATTTAATTCAATAGTTTATTGCATTCCAAAATGGCAATTTAGATCTAAATTATTTGGTAGTACCTACATACATTATGGACCCTGTTGGGCATAGCAATTTGAAAGAGGAGTGAGGAGGACATTCTATTTTACATTTTTAAAGTTCAAGCGTTTAATTTTTTGAAATAAATAAAAAATAAAGTAGGTAGGTATGTAATGCAATCTAGTGTTTCATTATTTTTGTGTAGGATTTAAAACATAAGTTATTATTTATTATATTTATTGAATTATTCTATGTAGACTATGTAAGATAAGAGGTGCGTCAGTGTGTGTGCGTGGGCAGTGTGTGAGTCGCCTTAACACTCTTGTTATGCAATTTCTCTTCAAATAGTATGTAAGAAAATGAATCAATATTGATTAAGATACTGAATTCATTTAACTCTTTTTAAATCTACAACGGTAGGTAACTGGTGTTTTTACTATACTTGTATTCAAGGTCACATCGGGTGAGCAGTTCATCGCTGTACCAAGAGACAGCCCTGGTTCTCCATGCATTGGGTGCTCAGTCCACATTGATCGGAAAGCTGCCGGGGTCGTCGAACTGGCGGGCTTGGGTGTTACACAGTTAAACAGACATGATCCTCATGTGAAACATACTTTAATCGATGTTATCGATGTAGAACGACAAGTACAGGTAATTCTATGCTATAAATAGAGGTTCGTTATTAAGATGATATTTTACAGGGTGTAATGGAAATTTTGTAACAAGTGGGGAGATTCAATTACTCGCCAGGGTTTGATCATGTCTTTAATATGTAACAAAAAAAGTCATATACCTATATGATTTTCCATTGCTGGATCTGCTCATTAGTAATTTTCAAATGACACAATTCATACCTCGCTATTTATTACCTAAGTGTTAAATATTTTTTCTAAATAGTTAAATAGTTTATTCTGCTATGGGTAACATCTCGGATATTGTCGGATTCTAAATTAGAAATTAATTTGTTAATATGCATAAAAACTAATATTTTTTTATTTAAATAAAGCCACAATGGCTGACAGTTAAATAAAGCCACAATGGCTGACAGTTAACACAATAAAGTTACCGGTATTTATTCCCGCACAAGAAAACAGTGCTTGAAAACATTGCACACAAAATTGTCAAAAGACTATATAAGTTTGATTTATTTCATGATTTCATTTCTTTTCAATTGTGAATTTGTTTTGCAATATTGCTACATGCTTAACATGCCTACCTTCCTAGCTTGTTATAGTTTCTGTTACACCTTATGTAAAATTGAAAATAATTATATTCCTGATTTCTAGGTCGTAAATGGTGTGCGCTACACGGTCATTATATTGGTTAACTTTGACAAATGTGAAGAAAGCCATGATTCCTGTAAAGATGATAAAGGAGAAAACAGATATTGCAAAGTTTCTATTTTAGAAAAACCTTGGATAAAATTAGCTGATGGTTCAAAACATAGATCAATAGTTTCAAATAACTGTACAAAACAGTGGTTATTTGGAGATGATGGTGAAATAATATCTGAAAATAAAGAAAGTAACAATATAGATACTAATCTAAATATTAATAATACTGATAATAATGTTAAAGTTATCCACACTGAAGGTTTGCAGTCACAGCCACAAACAGAGAAAGGTTTGACCGAGGACCAGTTAAAAGAATTGGAACAGCAGATAATTCCCCTCAATTTTTTTGAAGTAAAATCCGAGGATGTTAGCAAACAGAGAACCAGCGCCGATGCTCAAGAGAGCGCGGTTTTTACACCTCTAACCAGTAAAACAACAATAGAAGATAACGCTGGCAAGTTATCTGTAATTTCTGACGAAAAAAAACACGATATTGATCGATTATTAAATTTCCTAGATGACTCCGCTATTCGAAGCAGAATAAAAAGATCAAATAATGATATAAACATAGGTGGTAAGGAAAAGATGAACACAAGCGATCCTAGATTTGTTGTTCTTGCGAATGAATCTCTGCAGAAATATCTCACAGAATCAGGAAACTCAAAACCTTTAATCATCACTGAATTGATAACTGTAACGCGACAAGTAGTTTCGGGATTTTTGTATGAAATTGAATTCAAAGTTGCATCTAAAGATGGCAAAGACGTTTCCATATGCCATTCTGAAATTTGGGAACAATCATGGATGAATAGGAAAGATATTACTGTGAATTGTACGGACGGGATCGACGGTAGGAAAAACAATCGGGCAACGAGAACGATAACCGGTGGGCTTACGAAACAGGATCCGAATGACCGTGAATACATTGATCTTGCTAAAGAATCTCTCCAAATGTATCTCACAACATCAGGAAGCTCTCTATCGTTGGAAGTCACTAAAGTGTGTAATGTCACTAGTCAGGTGGTCGCTGGGGTTATATATAGAATACATTTTCGAGCCGTTCCAAAAGATGACAAAGACGTTTTTAATTGCTATTCTGAAATTTGGGACAGACCATGGCTGAAAAAGAAAGATATCACTGTGAACTGTACAAGCGAGAACGAAGATAAAAAAAAAACTGGTGAAACCGGTGGGCTAACGAAACAGAATCCAAATGACCCTGAATACATTGATCTCGCTAAAGAATCTCTCCAAATGTATCTTACAACATCAGAAAGCTCTTTATCGTTGGAAGTCACTAAAGTATGTAATGTCACAAGTCAGGTGGTCGCTGGTGTTATATATAGAATACATTTTCGAGCTGCCCCAAAAGATGGCAAAGACGTTTTCAAATGCTATTCTGAAATTTGGGACAGACCATGGCTGAAAAAGAAAGATATCACTGTGAACTGTACAGGCAAGAACGATGGTAATAATTTGAATCGGCCTAAGAGGCAATTGCCCGGTGGGCAGACGGAACAGGATCCCAATGACCCTAAACACAAGGTACTTGCTAGTGAGTCTCTCCAAAAGTTTATGACAACATCAGGGAGCTCAAAATTGTTGGAGGTCACTAAAGTGTTGAAAGTCACAACTCAGGTTGTTTCTGGGTCTATGACTAGAATTGATTTTGAAGCTGCCTCAAAAGATGGCAAAGATGTTTTAATATGCCATTCTGAAATTTGGGAACGACCGTGGTTGAATAAGAAAGATATCACTGTTAACTGTAGGAGCGGGCTCAATGGTAATAATTTGAATCGGCCTAAGAGGCAATTGGCCGGTGGGCAGACGGAACAAGATCCCAATGACCCTAAACACAAGGTTCTTGCTAGTGAGTCTCTCCAAAAGTTTATGACAACATCAGGAACCTCCCAATTATTGGAGGTCACTAAAGTGTTGAAAGTCACAACTCAGGTTGTTTCTGGGTCTATGACTAGAATTGATTTTGAAGCTGCCTCAAAAGATGGCAAAGATGTTTTAATATGCCATTCTGAAATTTGGGAACAAGAGTGGTTGAATAAGAAAGATATCACTGTTAACTGTAGGAGCGGGCTCAATGGTAATAATTTGAATCGGCCTAAGAGGCAATTGGCCGGTGGGCAGACGGAACAAGATCCCAATGACCCTAAACACAAGGTTCTTGCTAGTGAGTCTCTCCAAAAGTATATGACAACATCAGGGAGCTCCCAATTGTTGGAGGTCACTAAAGTGTTGAAAGTCACAACTCAGGTTGTTTCTGGGTCTATGACTAGAATTGATTTTGAAGCTGCCTCAAAAGATGGCAAAGATGTTTTAATATGCCATTCTGAAATTTGGGAACAAGAGTGGTTGAATAAGAAAGATATCACTGTTAACTGTAGGAGCGGTAATAATTTGAATCGGCCCAAGAGGTCATTGCCCGGTGGGCAGACGGAACAAGATCCCAATGACCCTAAACACAAGGTTCTTGCTAGTGAGTCTCTCCAAAAGTTTATGACAACATCAGGAACCTCCCAAGTGTTGGAGGTCACTAAAGTGTTGAAAGTCACAACTCAGGTTGTTTCTGGGTCTATGACTAGAATTGATTTTGAAGCTGCCTCAAAAGATGGCAAAGGTGTTTTAATATGCCATTCTGAAATTTGGGAACGATCGTGGTTGAATAAGAAAGATATCACTGTTAACTGTAGGAGCGGTAATAATTTGAATCGGCCTAAGAGGCAATTGCCCGGTGGGCAGACAGAACAAGATCCCAATGACCCTAAACATAAGGTTCTTGCTAGTGAGTCTCTTCAAAAGTTTATGACAACATCAGGAACCTCCCAATTGTTGGAAGTCACTAAAGTGTTGAAAGTCACAACTCAGGTTGTTTCTGGGTCTATGACTAGAATAGACTTTGAAGCTGTCTCAAAAGATGGCAAAGATGTTTTAATATGCCATTCTGAAATTTGGGAACGACCGTGGTTGAATAAGAAAGATATCACTGTTAACTGTAGGAGCGGTAATAATTTGAATCGGCCTAAGAGGCAATTGCCCGGTGGGCAGACGGAACAGGATCCCAATGACCCTAAACACAAGGTTCTTGCTAGTGAGTCTCTCCAAAAGTTTATGACAACCTCAGGAACCTCCCAATTGTTGGAGGTCACTAAAGTGTTGAAAGTCACAACTGGGATAGTCTCTGGGCTTATGACTACAATAGATTTTGATGCTGGCTCAAAAGATGGGAAAGAAGTTTACATATGCCATTCTGAAATTTGGGAACAAGAGTGGTTGAATAAGAAAGATATCACTGTTAACTGTAGGAGCGGTAATAATTTGAATCGGCCTAAGAGGCAATTGCCCGGTGGGCAGACGGAACAAGATCCCAATGACCCTAAACACAAGGTTCTTGCTAGTGAATCTCTTCAAAAGTTTATGACAACATCAGGAACCTCCCAATTGTTGGAAGTCACTAAAGTGTTGAAAGTCACAACTCAGGTTGTTTCTGGGTCTATGACTAGAATAGACTTTGAAGCTGCCTCAAAAGATGGCAAAGATGTTTTAATATGCCATTCTGAAATTTGGGAACGACCGTGGTTGAATAAGAAAGATATCACTGTTAACTGTAGGAGCGGTAATAATTTGAATCGGCCTAAGAGGCAATTGCCCGGTGGGCAGACGGAACAGGATCCCAATGACCCTAAACACAAGGTTCTTGCTAGTGAGTCTCTCCAAAAGTTTATGACAACCTCAGGAACCTCCCAATTGTTGGAGGTCACTAAAGTGTTGAAAGTCACAACTGGGATAGTCTCTGGGCTTATGACTACAATAGATTTTGATGCTGGCTCAAAAGATGGGAAAGAAGTTTACATATGCCATTCTGAAATTTGGGAACAAGAGTGGTTGAATAAGAAAGATATCTCTGTGAATTGTACTAAAGGGCTCGATAGTCAGATTATAGAACGGTCTACTAGACAATTACCCGGTGGGCTAACGCCACAGGATCCCAAAGATCCTCAGCACATTGAGCTTGCTAAAGAATCCCTAAAAAAGTATCTCAAAACATCAGGAAGCTCCAAAACATTGGAGGTCACTAAATTGTGGAATGTAACATATCAGATTGTAGCAGGTTCTCTGACTAGAATGGATTTTCAAGCCACCTCAAAAGATGGTAAAGACGTTTTAATATGCCATTCTGAAATTTGGGACAGACCGTGGTTGGGCGAAAAACAAATCACTGTGAACTGTAAAGACGGACTTGATGGTCAGAACTTAAATCGACCCAACAGGCAAATATTCGGTGGGCTAACGCCACAGGATCCCAAAGATCCTAAGCACATTGAGCTTGCTAAAGAATCCCTAAAAAAGTATCTCCAATCATCAGGAAGCTCTAAAACATTGGAGGTCACTAAATTGTGGAATGTAACATATCAGATTGTTGAAGGTTCTCTGACTAGAATGGATTTTAAAGCTGCCTCAAAAGATGGCAAAGACTTTTTAATGTGCCATTCTGAAATTTGGGACAGACCATGGTTAGGCGAAAAACAAATTACTGTGAACTGTAAAGACGGGTTTAGTCAGAACACAAAGCGGCCTAACAGGCAATTACCCGGTGGGCAAACACAACAGGATCTCAAAGACCCTAAACACATTGAGCTTGCTAAAGAATCTCTACAAAAGTATCTCAAAACGTCAGCAAAGTCAAAATCGTTGGCCGTCACCAAATTGTTGAATGTTACAACTCAGGTTGTTTCAGGGTCTCTGACTAAAATAGATTTTCAAGCTGCCTCAAAAGACGGCAAAGACGTTTTCATATGCCATTCTGAAATTTGGGACAGACCTTGGTTGGGTGAAAAAGAAATAACTGTTTTCTGTCATGAAGATGCTAAATCAAAAAAAAGAAATAAGCGTAACGTGCCCGAAGTTACTGACATCAATAAATCAAAATCTTTTAAATTGCCATCCCAATTTCCAAAAAAGGTGTTGCATGGTGAACTTAGTGCTAAAGATGATCGCATTCCTAAATCAACATTAGAAGTCGGAAGAAGTGGGCTAGAAATTGCTGAAGAAGCATTAAAACATATTGAGGCTAAATATCCTCATCCAAGGAAACAAAAAATCGTTAAAATATATTTATTCGAAAAGCAGCCTATAGCTGGATTGCATTACCGACTGAAAGTTGAAGTTGGATTAACAAACTGCACTGCATTAAGTACACAAGACCACTGCGATGTTTTGAAAGACGATGAACTTGGATTAAATAAGTTATGTAAAATTAATGCATGGTTAGCATCGGATATTCCAACTTATCGCATTACCTGCGATGGACAGGAAGATGCTACTTCCGAAGTGTACCACAATATTCAAGCTGAACGACTGTATTATGAGTTTCTAGCTACGTATAAACCAAAATATACAAATGACGATGCTGAAATTTCAAGAAGATTCGAAATATTTAAAGAAAATGTCAAGAAAATTCATGAGTTTAATACGCACGAGAGAGGCACGGCTAAATATGCTGTGACTAGGTTTTCTGACCTCACTTATGATGAATTCAGTAACAAATATTTAGGTTTGAAGACAGACCTAAGGAGTTATAATGACATCCCAATGCGTCAGGCGGATATACCCGACTCAGAAATTCCAGACAAATTCGATTGGCGTGATAAAGGTGCAGTTACGGATGTGAAAGATCAAGGCATGTGCGGGAGTTGCTGGGCATTCAGCGTTACAGGTTAGTTTTACAAATGAAATGTTTATACAGACATGATTTTGTGTTTGGGCATTATATTAGCAAAGAATCACAAAATATAAAGCTTGTTAAACACGTTTTTTGTTAGCTTTCCTCCACTACTAATTTTTTATTAAAAATATTATAAATTACCTTTCCTAAAGAATAAGGTATGGAAAATAATGACGAAAGGCTAGTATCTGACTTAAACTTTACGTGCCTGGTAAAAATAAAAATACTATATAACTATTTATTTATTTAATCGCAAATGTTGGTGTTCCTTAAGTTTGTTGATTTGTTATGAATTTGTCACTTAATGACATCAAAGTTGCCAAACTTGTAGATAGTACACGGGCAGCTGTCAAAACGCCGGCGGTGTTGTGTATGCAAATGCATATAATGTTTTATTCTATATTAAGTAGACAAGCTGTGTAACATTTCGTAATTTCTTTTTGTATATCTTGAAAATAGTTTAATAACGAAAAAATAATTGATTTCTTGAATTGCTTTTTAGGAAATGTGGAGGGACAGTGGAAGCTTCGCTCAGGGAAGTTAGTGTCCCTGTCTGAACAAGAATTAGTAGATTGTGACAAGCTGGATAACGGCTGCAATGGCGGCTTACCTGATAACGCTTATAGGTACTTATTTTTATTCTATCTATTTAACACTAAGGCTGTGTGCATTTTAAATTTTTAAATATTTTGAATATTGTTTTTTTTTCAATTATGGAAGCAACATAAAGTTATGAAATCACTACACAAAAAAGGTTCCTTTATTCCTCCTACCTCGCACGAAACAATGTTTTTTGACATACCTGTACACGACGACTGTCTAACACGACGTATATATTTTCATTGGAATTTGAACCTTCTCACAACCGTATAACGTGCGAAGTGTGTACATCTTATTACACGTGACGGTACATATACCAAAATCTATTTGACACATAAACGAATCCTTTCCTATTGAGACACATTGCCATTGCGAAAAAATGTTTCTATTCGTCATGTAACAAATATTTATTTTTTCTCATTATAAAAAGTTCGTTCATAAATGGTGCTTTTTATTGGCGAAAAATTGCGTTGTTGCACTAATTATTTGATTTTGTTATATTTTGTGGTATTGCCAACAACTATAACGAAACTTAACAACGAAAATCTTCGCCTCAAATTACCCTATTAACTAGATATAGCGTAGTTTTATTACGGTTACAAATTATAAATATAATGCGGTACCAAGTTTGCCATTCGTCTTTATATGGTACATGGATTCATATGATAGAGGATATCATATGAAGCACTTATTACAAAAAATCACCACAAAAATCAAAACTACGCTATATCTAGTTATATTTATCGCTTACCAAATTATCGCGTAATAAAGATACAAAAAAACATAGGTACACACGAATTGTGAACCTTTTGAAATTCGGTTGAAAATATGAAAAATACTATTGGAGAGACAAATTATGGATTTTGAAAGATTAATACATGACATTTGAGGTTGATATGTGTTAGATTGGTCACTCAGTGATTGTTATATCACTTTCCAGACATGGTGAAGTCTGGTAGGGTTTGCATAGAACTCCACAGTGAGCTGAACATTCTTTATCGACTTAATTCTTAAGACGTTAAGGTGGATTTTGGTTTGACTCCCAGCTGCTGGAATTATATTTATTAAGTAGAAGTTGTTAGTATCTATCTACATACTATTTAACTCTAAAGTTTAAAGTCAGTGAAGAATATATGTCTGTGACCCTTTTTCTTTTATACGGCTTGATGGCTTTAGATCATATTTCCGACACAGGTATGATCTGAATCCGATAATGCTTTTGACAAACTAGCTGTTTTCCACGGCCTTACTCGCGTAAATCGTAATTAAATTGGGGTATTCCCACGGAAAAAACAGTATATAGAATTGTTAATAAAACAATTCAAATGAAATGAACATCGATGATAGGCTTGCTAAAGTGCACAATACATTATTGATTAATTATTATCGACTCAATAATAAAATTATCTTTAAACTCTGTATCTTTTACTATTTTTTGTTTGTGTTTGTTGTGTTATTTGCAATAAGTTAATTATAGAATTACTAGCTTTTGCCCGCAACTTGGTACGCGCATAAACATTGTTTATATTTAATAATAATAATAATAATAATAATAACTCTTTATTGTACAACTATAAATATACAGATAATCAACAGAGAACAAATTTAGGGTTGATACAAGAGGTGGTCTTATCGCTAAAAAAAGCGATCTCTTCCAGACAAACCTTAGGGTAGAGGATATTATATGCGTCAAAGGGTGTCATTTCGTACAATATATGTAATAAATATAAAGTATAATTAAGTTCTTATTTAAAAATATACGTACACACATATATATCTATAAACTTACATACACATACATATACATAATATTAACAATACATAAAAAAAGATATATGTTTTTATATAATACAAATTAAATAATATTAATACATGAAAGAATAAAAAAATAATTAAGGCAATTCTTCAACTTTTGACAAGTAGTGAATCTTCACGAGTTTTTTAAAAGTAGGTAAAGTTTGTGCAGATTTAATTTTCAATGGTAATTCGTTCCATAAACGTATTGCATGGATGGTAAATGATTTGCCATAGAAATCTGTCGAATGGATCGGCGTCAATAGTTTCAAATTATTACGAGATCTCAGATTTAGCTTATGGGCGGAGTGAATGTATTCAAACTTTTCAGACAAATACCTCGGTGAAGCAGGATTGAACAGTGCGCGATAAAGAAGACAGAGGATACGAGTATTCCGGCGAAAGCGAATTGGAAGCCACTTGAGTTTATTGCGGTATTCTGATATATGATCATATTTGCGTAAGCCAAATATAAATCTAATGCATAGATTTTGAAGCCGCTCAAGTTTGTTTAATTGGGCTTCAGTTATATCCAGGTAGCAGACGTCAGCATAGTCTAAAATAGGAAGGAATAAGGACTGGGCAATTGAAATTTTGGTAGGTATTGGTAGGACATTGCGCAGACGTTTTAACGATCCAGTGGCTGCAAACATCTTCCTGCTCACTTCATCAATTTGTGGCTTCCAGGATAAATTGTTGTCGAACAATATCCCAAGGTTTTTTACACTTTTACTCCAGTCAATGTTAATACCATTAAAATTAATTCTTGGGCAAAGTGTGAAATCAATTTTATTATACATATGTGTGCTACCAATTATGATTGCCTGTGTTTTATTTGGATTAACAGTTAAGCCATGTTGGTAACTCCAGGATGATATTTTAGTAAGGTCGTCATTTATGGTCTTAATAGTTTTTGGCAAGTCGTCCAAACTGGTTTTGAGATAGATTTGTAGATCGTCTGCATACATGTGGTAGGAAGAAGTAAGATTTTTTGAAATGTTATTAATAAAAACAGAAAAAAAGAAGAGGAGACAACACGCCACCTTGAGGGACACCAGCATCTACAGTAGTCCAAGATGAGTAAACATCATCAATACGTATACGTTGTTGACGTCCGCTCAAGTAAGTTTGAAACCAATCAATCACAGACGGAGATATGTTAAGAGAGCAGAGCATCTGTAGCAAGATGTCAAAATCAACCGTGTTGAAGGCGTTGCTGAAGTCTAGCAAAGCAAGAACCGTTAGTTCCTTGTTTTGAAGGCCCAAACGAATGTCATCGGAGACTTTGACAAGTGCTGTGCTGGTACTGTGGCCAGATTGGAATCCGGATTGGAAAGGATTGAGTAGGTTGTTTTTGGATAGGAATAGACTTAACTGTTTGTGTACTAGTCGTTCAAGGACTTTGGATAGAAAAGGAAGTATGGATATAGGTCTGATGTCTTGAAATGTGATAGGGGTAAATTTTTTAGGCAGGGGAATCAGGTGAGCGTTTTTCCATTGGGACGGGAAGTGGCTAGTACTGATAGACTTGTTAAGGATTTGAGTTATAATAGGAAGGAGAAAATCTAATAAAATAACTACCATTTTTCGGCTTACGCCATCGGATCCAATTGCATCTGACGAAATGGAATTAATTGCCCACTTAACATCACGTTCTGTAAATTGTGTAAAAGAAAAAGAATCATAGTTTGGGGACGGTAAGGAGAAAATGTTGTTCAACGTGGTTGATTTAACATTGGCGTCCATGCCAGAAGCGGATGAGAAGTGTGAATTCAGCAGATTCAGATCAAAGTTGTCAGGGATGCTATTGTTTTTGCTTTTACCGACTCCCAATTTTCTGAGGAAGTTCCAAACCTTTGCGGGACTTCCATCTGAAACTGATTTATGGATATAGCGTCGTTGTGCGTCCCTACACATTGTATTGCAGCGATTCCGGAGAAGACGGTAGTTATATCCATTCTCTGCGCTGGGATCATTTTTGTACTTTTTGCGAGCAAGATCGCGCTTAGCCATCGCAGTTTTGATTTGTTCATTAAGCCATGGAGCAGGGAGATGTTTGATCTTCACGGGATGAACTGGTGCGTGTTTATACTGATGGTTGTTTAACACAACCAGTCACTTATTGGAGAACCTTTTATGCCAAGTATCACATCCGTGCACTCAAGGAATAAGATTTTACATATAAACTAAAAAGTCCAACCCCTTCCCGTGGGAATTTCGGGAATTCCTTCCTTAGTGCTCCCCTACAACCTCTAAGAATTGTATGTTCCAAATTTCAGCTCTCTACGGCCAGTAGTTTTGGCTGTGCGTTGTCTGTCAGTCACTCAGTCAGTAATGGCAGAGTTTTATATGTTAAGATTAACAAAAAATCGGTTTTCAATTTGCGTTAAAGTACCTATGCTTTGGAGCTTATTAAAAGCAGTTAAAGTCACCCGACAAATTTATATGAGTTACATAGTTGAAAATACAGTATATTTTAATTTAGAGTGATAAAGCAGCATAAAAATTAAAATGTATTTTGTAGCTCCTAAAAGTTTTATGGCACTTTTAAGATGTTCATAAATATTTACAAATATGATGTTTGTAGGTTCATAGTAACTTTTTGAGGAATCTTTACTTTTGTAGCTCTATGGAAAAGTTCTCACTTTAGTGGATAAATTTTAATCTATAAGTAGGTGTTCACAATACACAGAATTATAGCTAATCGATTTTAGCGTGTTTAAAATTATAATGCAAACCTGCCTGTTATTTTTTATCTCGGAACTAATGTAATTGTTAACACTAAGGCGATAACATTAATTGGAACTAGATTCAACAAATTAACTGTCGTTGTACATTAAATTAATTTTAATAAAAACTATTCCGGGTAGGTATGAGATAAAAAGTGGTATTTTTTGTAAAACGAGAATCTATGTCTTCTTTAAGTTAGACAAAAAATAAAACTCAATTAATTCATTAACAACATTTATTAAGGAATTTGACAAGAGTACAAAAATTACATGTCATTTTATTTTTCTTTTTTTCCTTTAATGTGTAAAATAAATTACTGTTCAAGTTTGTAGTTTGTACTGGCTCCAACAAATCTAGATTGTTAAAAGAAATTTTCATCATATTTTATGAAGTAAGTTACATATTTTTCTATCGAACAATTTGCTATTCAAAACATAAATGTTAAAACTATTTTATCGTCACAGTTAAACCGAAGGTCTTCATTATACGGTTTTAAGTCAGCATTTCGTAACACGTAAAAAGGAAAACAGGCGAATGTTAAAAAAAAAATACAACTAGCATTATCACTTTATTCTGCAAACTGAAAAAAAAATACCTTACAGGTCTTCTTAACATTTCCAGCAAGAACTGACTGAATGCCCGTTGGTTCCCGTGGCAAATCTTCACCAAGATTCTACTTGATTGTCAGTATTAGCTCTCTTAGAAGCGGTCGTTGTATACAGGGTGACTGGTGGGTCACTTTCGAAATTCGAGGACGTAATAGTTTGAGATCATACATGAAGAGAAAAAAATATAATAAAAAAGAAATATTAATTATTTACTGTGTAAATTTAACCAAAAGTTAAAGAATTCATTACGCAACGCACAGTTACATAAGCGTCATACAATAAATACATAGCGGGTGGTGGTGTGCGTGTGGCGGGAGCACTACTAGGTGCGTGCTGACTCAGGCGGCGCGTTGGGAAGTGTAGTAATGTCTTTTTATTTATTTAAAGGGAATTCTGGTGAAAAATTAAGTACCTACTTTTATTACATAATTATGATCAGAATGGAGTCTCCTTCAATATTTAGAATTTGTCACCAGTCACACGTTGTAAAACTGACACTTAGGCAAGATCCTGCAAGGACTTTGGGGTAGCTCAAGAATTGTTCTTTAAGTATAAAGCAAGAAGATTATTCAAATATGACTAATAGTTTCGGAGATTATCGTCAACAATAAACCCTCTAGCTTTATTATATGTATTACGTATTATAGATATACGTTTTAGATAAATTCTTATAACTGTATTTAAAGTTTAGTTTTAAATTTATTAGCGGCCGTTAAAGTATTTTAGTTGTTTGTCTAATCTATTAATGCTTACGTTTTGAGAAAACCCATGACTTGGTTTTTAATATTGTCTTTACTGACATGAGTAACCTGAAACTATGTATTACTTTATTTCTATACTAGCTGCTGCCCGCGACGTCGTCTGCGTGAACGCTATGCAGCACCAAGCGCACCTACGATTATAACACTGCTAGCGTGATAATATATAGCCTATATGTTGACCCGACTTCTTAACTATCTTCATGCCAAATTTGAAGTAAATCCATGCAGTACTTTTTGAGTTTATCCCGGAAAGACAAACAGACAAACAGACAAAAATTCTAAAAACTATATTTTTTGTTTCTGTTTCGATTGTAGATCATACCCCAAGTATTCTTTTAAAAAAATATTCAATGTACAGTTTTGACTTTCCTACCATTTTATTATATGTATAGATATTTGCATTGTAAATCACAACGTTGAGTCATTGATATCGCATTGTTTCTTTTCAAATAAAGACTAATAACTTAAGTATGCAAATAACTTCGTGTATTAACAAATTTTAGATCACGCCTTCAAAAATGAAATAATTTTTAGTGAAATATTGCTTGGTCGTTGCGTTTTTCCAAAACCTTTACGAACGTTAAAAGTTTATAATGAATCTAATTCTACAATATAGGTACATTAGTTCCCTAAGGAAAGGCCATTAATTCCCTAAATTACTGAATCGATTTCATATTAATCGATTACAAAGCGTGATGCAGAGTCCTATCTTTAATCAGTTTTAGTTGCTCTGTGAGTTGTAGTTATATTTAATTAACAGCTATCAATTTCCAGAAACATATTGATAAAATATGTGCCTCTAATTTCAATGTGCATTCCTGTTTGACAGTCAAATACGCTGTACCAAAAGGACGAGAATTAATTATAAATCTAGATTGAATACTTTATAAAACCTGTTTGTTAATCTCAGAATTAATTATCACTGTAATAGTAACTCTATTGTTACGTTAATTGCAGTGGTCAAAGTCATTAAAATGTAGTGACGTAATGAATACCTAAGTAAAGTATTTCTTTAGTAGTATTTAAATTTATTGATTCCTTTTTTCTTTTATTAAAATAATATTGCATGCTGATTACCAGTTTTGTATGTGGGACATTAATTATAAATTGTAAACAACTATTTTTTACCATACATTGAGCAATAAATGAATTTGAATTTGAAGAAAATATTTAATTTATTGTAATAAAATAATATAAAAATTGGGCGCTACATCTTGTGAAGACACAACAAATTGGTACATACGTAGTAAAAGCCAAATAAAGCGTCCTTAAATATAAGACAAAAAAGTCCTTTCGCTACCGCATTATCCTAAATGCACTTTTAGTTCGTAAAAGGCACAGGAACATTAAAAAAATCAAATCATAAAAAAGTATCTTTCAATTACATGGTCGTAAATATAGAAATTTTAAATGCTGATAGGTCGTGTAATTTTATTGAAATTCCTTTCTCATTTCTACTCGAAGATATTTCACTTAAAAATTTACCTTTTTTACAGGGCCATAGAACAGCTGGGTGGGCTTGAGACTGAAGATGACTATCCATACGACGGAGCAGATGACAAATGCGCGTTCAACAAGACATTGTCCAGGGTTCAAATTAGTGGAGCCGTAAACATATCATCCAATGAAACGGATATGGCTAAATGGTTGGTCAAAAACGGGCCTATATCCATAGGTACGTTGAGAGAAATATTTATACACGGTTATGGAAACAAAGCTTATAATTAATTGGTGTTACTTCATTTAACTTCCATGTTGGACTGGGAGCGAAATAAAAACGTAGAATGTGTCAGCTGCTTCTCTTCCCGGGCATACTGTAAAAGTCAGTTAAGCGACAGAGGTTTTAAAGGCGTTTTTGTGGGCGAGAGGCTGACCCCCTGTCACTACAATAGTCTCTTTCCATCTTTATAATACCTCCAAATTTGTCAAACGTGACATCAGATGGTCTTGTAACCTCTGGTGTTCTGCCTTCCCCATAAGGGATATAGGCGTGACGTTATGTATGTATGTATGTATTGTTTCTTTAATTATTATTAACCTTACATCATTTCTGTAGCAAATCGCGATAATTGACATCATATTTACTAAACTGTAAGAGTTATTTTTATATCTTGGAACAGTCGAACATAGTTTTTTCATTTTTCATATCTGATGATAATGATGGGTAGGTGAGACATCGTCGCGTAAACGGAACGTAAACTGTTATATGAGAGTATTACATCTGCCATCCATTTGATGTATTCCTGACTCAGGCACACTTTTATATGACTCACTATGAAGCCATTATTATGATCATTTAGTATTTTGTGAAACAAAAGATCTAATTCAGCATTTATTGAAAATTATTAAAATTTTAATTTACTGTTTGCCTTGAGATTTTAAATTAGAGAATAGTAAATCGAATAGACCGTTGTACGATCGGCATAAAGTAGCTTTACCGCATCTAGATAAGCGTGTTGTAAAAAGCGTGGAGTGTTTTGAGCGGTAAGGAGTGTTGGTAGACCTGTCCAACGTCCGCCTCGCTAGCGCCGCCATATATGACCGTTCCTGCAGTGATGTGTTCCGGAAATCGTTTATGAACAGCCAGTTTCTTCCTAAATCCGTGTGCTGTCATCTTCGACCTCGTCATTTAGTCATCAACAAGAAATATCCATTGTCATTGCAGAATGTGGCCGATAAGATGGGCAAAGTACGCATGTGATTGGACACCTGTTACATCACTTTATGACGCAATAGATGTATTTATGACACGATAGATGTCTAACATAGTGCTACCGGCTCTATTATGTGATATTATTTACGATATAGTAAATTTATACCATACGCTACAAAGGAAATACGTAAAAATAATAATTTATTCTCAAAGCATGTTTCCTGTTTTATAAAATATAAAAATTATGATTTTTAACTTAGCAATGCTCTGACTCTTGCCACCAACCTTGATAATATCAAATTATATATTATGTCAAGCTTATCCTTGAGAATAAGGTCTTCATTAAAGTGACAGGCCGACCAAGATTAATTTATCATGAGCAGTTCTATGCTTGCGTGGGCGCGCTATAACTACCACTATACAACTTAAATTTTTGTTTATTCGAAACCTAGTACACGGATCAAATATTTTCGTTCAAAAAATCAGTTTACAAAATAAATGGTATAAAATAATATGGTATAAAAGCGATTTTATTTCCGATTCTGAACAAACTGCTTCCAGGTTTCGTATAAACAAAAAATAACGTTGAAGATCTATTTGCAATAGATGTGCCAAAAAGGCGGGACTTAACGAAAAAAATATTCTAATATTTTCTACAAAATTAAGGTTTCACCGCGGGTCCCAATTGCTGTATAATGTTCAGAAGTACTGGAACCTTGAAGACCTTTTAACCGCATGAAGAAGTTTTTTTTTTTTTTATAAATTGTGTAAAAACTAATGTCATTCTGTATTTTTTTTCAAGGTATTAATGCGAATGCAATGCAGTTCTACGTTGGAGGAATATCTCATCCTTGGAAGATGCTGTGCAATCCTAACAAGATAGACCACGGAGTGCTCATTGTTGGACTTGGTGCTAAAGGTATCATCAACATCATCATCACAACTCCGTGTAATGGGCCCACTGCAGGGCATGAGTCTCTCCTCTGGGTGACGAGGAGGCTTAGGCCATAATCCACCGAGCTGGCCCAGTGCTGGGTGGTGAATGTCAGAATTTTCAGGGTGCCGATATGGCTTCTGACAAACCCTAACAACTACTGTATACATGAATACAGCACCCGGGACCGACAGCTTAACGTGCCCTCCGAAGCACGGAAGTCGCCGTGAGAACGAATGGTCGGCGGTCACCCATCCAAGTACCGACCGCGCCGAACGTTGCTTAACCTGTGATATCGTAGGATACACACAGTAACCACGGCGCCACGACGACTTCCAGGGTATAATAAGACTTAATGGACTCGAATGAGAATATTACAGTTATAGATTTACGATTTCATTGACTGTGTTTTTACGTAGAGGCCCCTTATCTTTACTATTTAATAACAAATTCCAAAAATTGGTTGGACTTGGTGCTAAATGATACAATTTAAATCAACTTGAATGACTGTTTCCACTGTGGGGTGTGCCCAGATCTTTTGTACTATAATCAAATACCAAAAACTAAGTACCTATGATAATTATTTTTTCGTTAATATTTAAGATTATTAAAAGACTCGTGATATTTAAATACTTTAAAATTATGACCCGAAAAACCAATCTTTCAAAAAAGAACTTCTACATGGTATCCCATACCACAATCTATGCCTACTTTCGGGCCATGTAGTTGGTCTGATTGTTTGAGGATTTTATTTACCTATTTATTATTTCATTCGTACGAACACAAATTCTAAAACCTTTTAAAATATTTAGCTTGCTCGATTTCCGTAAGAATATTCGTGAATCTAAGTGGAAAAGAAATTAACGTTCGACGAATTTTGCTTATCAGCTTCGGTACTTAAAGTACGCTTTCCACGATCTGTGCTTGTCACTTTGATTTTTAGATGGTATGTGGATTGAAAATATATTATTTATAAAGAAAACATAATTACGAACAGTATGTCATAGAATTGACGGCCTTTTATGTCAAATCTCCCGAGGTTTGAATCCCGGTTGATGTGAATATTTGTTACTATTTTATTACCAAAAACTTTGTTTTACACGGCTAATTTAGCAAGATTTTTTGTACTCTTCGTACATATTTTAAATCAAGATAAAATTCCCTTGTTGCAGACTATCCTCTCTTCCACAAGCATCTACCATACTGGACTATAAAGAACTCCTGGGGGAAACGTTGGGGCGAGCAAGGGTACTACCGGGTCTACCGCGGGGACGGCACCTGTGGCGTTAACACCATGGCTAGCAGCTCTATCATATCATAAACTTCCATGTGTCAAAATTTCAAACTGTCAAAAAAATGTACTTTTTTTGTTATATTTTATACTTAATATTATTATACTTAATAGTAAATTTTCTGTCTTTACTTAATTTAGTTTCATAAACAACGACCAAACAATTTTGTGATATATATATCTCATATATATTAATTTATATAGGAATTTTGTTTTTTATGTTCATGCCACCTAACAGTTATTATATCAGTTTAGAAATATGACCATTTGTTGTTAAATATTTAGAATTAACATTTCCAAAGCGTAGTAGGTGTACTACCAATATTTAGAATATCAAAATGAATCGTAATGGCCTTTAAATACGGTTTAATATAAGCTGCCAATACTTAAGCTAAATGCGAAGTAACTAAAATGAGTCATTTTTATGCGCTTCCAGTAATAAATCATATTTACAACATGTTTTTGTACTGAAATATTATCTGTTGTGCCTGGCAGACTCTACTTGTACCTAATATTGATATTATTAAAATAAGAAGTTTATACTTGTATGGTATAAGATCTGTACCTGCTTGTATTTTAAATCATAAAATTTTATATACTTTAACTATTTTAACGTTACTGATATACTCATTATTGATCTGAAGATAACTAATAAAAAGAAAACATCTATTTTGTTTATATCTTTGTTATGCGTTGCAATTAAGGAAGCGTTGTTGTAAATATCACATTAATCAGCAGAGATTATTGCACTTATTTTTGATATCACCTATTAACTTTGTAATAAGTTAAAAATAGTTGTATAAGCAAGAATATAAAACTGTATATATGTTGAACTAAATCGATAATAATAAAGTTTTTCTAATATGTTTATTTTATTTTAATCCATACTCTAATATGATAAAGTTTGTTTGTTGCTCAAATCTCAGGAACTGTAAGTCGGATTAGATTAGAAAAAATTTTTGGATAGCTCAAAAAAGGGAAGGCTATATTTTATCAAAAAAATCCTTCAGATCAAAATAAGATTAAGAATGAAATCTGGAGTAAGAACAACAATTGTAGTTTATATAGCGATAGCCGAAAATGTGGTGCAAGTCATTTCTGGATTTTTTAATTTGTCCGAGCAATCGAAACGGTAATTTTATTTCCAATTATTTGAGCACAAATCATGTAGGTACCTACCTAATCACATAGTTTACTGTTTTTTTTCATATTTGGGGTTGTACCTGCCTTTTTGCTCTTTCTGAAAATTCAGTTTTAATCCTTCAAATATCGATTGCAAAAAAAACTAATGGTCCGATTTCAATGTTTTTTTTTCAGTTTTAGATGGATGTTTAGTTAATTAATAATAAACTACAATAAAATTGTTTCATTTGTTTCCAAACAGAAGCTACAGGACGTTTTATAAAATAAAAATGGACTTTTAGAGCTGATGAATTTTGCGTGCACTTTTTTGAAAAAAATCTTCAACTCTCTAGCTTTACAACGTGGTAAAATAATAAGTTTAGTTCAAGAAAACAAATTCAAAAAGAAACTTTAAAAACTACAGTTTTAATCCTTCAAAGGAATTATACAAATTGTTCCTGTCATTAGGACGCTAACTTTTCGCTGTCAAAAACTTTTTATGTCATGTAAAGCCCAAATATTTAAAACTAGCCACCGCGCGCGGTATTACCTGCGTAACTTTTGATCCCGTGGGAATTTTGGGATAAAATATAGCCTATAACCTTCCTCAAGAGTTGGGCTATCAAATGCAAAAAGAATTTTTCAAATCCCACTTGTAGTTTCTGAGATTAGCGCGTTCAAACAAACAAACAAAAAAACAAACTCTTCAGCTTTATATATTGCTAGCCACCGCGCGCGGTTTTACCCGCGTAACTTTTGATCTCGTGGGAATTTCGGGATAAAATATAGCCTATGACCTTTCTCAAGAGTTGGGCTATCAAATGCAAAAAGAGTTTTTCAAATCCCACTTGTAGTTTTTGAGATTAGCGCGTTCAAACAAACAAACAAACAAACTCTTCAGCTTTATACAGGGTGGATTTCGACGAGAGACCTTTGCGGAAATATTGCATCGTTTAAGTGATACATGGTTGGTTTATAATGTTTAGAAACTTAAACGAAGTAAAAAAAAATAATACAAAGTTCACTCATTTTTAACTGTGGTGATAACCCTATATTGCATCTGCACATCACGGCAAGATGGCTAGATTAAGGAATCGCCGTCGGGAAAGCTCGGGATATTACGTTTATTTCCGAGAGTTGTTGTCATCGTACTGGTGTAAGAATGACACATAAATGTCAAATAAAGCAAATAAAATGCAAAAATATGAATATCAGTTACTTTATTACAATTTTTACATACGGTGTTCAAATGTTCCTCCGTGTCTTATAATACACGCTGCAGCCCGTGCCCGAGTATGTCGGTGCACATGCGATAATGTCTGATCTTCACGATTTGTCCTACGAAGAATGTCGAAGGCAGCAATCAACCTTTGTTTCATGTCGTCCGGTATTAAGTTTTTTGACGATAACCAAAATAAATTAAAAAAAACAAGGAGAGCCTATTGTATGAATTGCTGATCAACATTCGGAAATAATTTTATGAAGCGAGTTAACGAACTAAAACCTTTTTATCACTTTAGGGCGCGTTCACATAGAACGTCCGATTTAACAGGATCCTTTTTAAGTGATCCGTCGCTACTGGTGGTAATATTCACACAGCATTTACAGGACCGATTTTAACGGATCCGTCAGTACTGGAGGTAATATTCACACAGCATTTACAGGACCGATTTTAACAGATCCGTCGCTACTGGACTTTCGTTCTTCAGTATATCGACTACTTTCTACGAGGATGGACGTTGTATATTTTCAAACGCCTTGCTTGCCATGATTATGAGAGCACTGGACAGTAGACACGTGCACTACTCTAGGAATGAAACCGGCAAATGGTTGCTGTGTGCAGCACACCGCAACCCACGCACCCCCATGCCAAGCCTGCTTATTTTGTCGGATCGGTATTATTTACTGGATCCGGAATACTCTTCTATGTGAACTCGCTCATATAACTACATACGCTAATAACATTTACGTTTAAACGAACCTGTGAAACGGACGTTCTATGTGTACGCGCCCTTAGTAAACGGAGACATTTTATTTATGACGAAAGAGGTTACTATCATCTTTACCTAATTGCTTATGACGATTGAGTACATTCGAGTGGTTGTCAAAGTCATTCCATGATGTGAATTATTTGTTGTGGTTAGAATTATCAACTAATAAGGAATTACATAAATACTCCACCAGAAAATTTAATAAATAGAATAGAGACAATCACCTCTGCAAATGCACGCAGACATAAGAATGGATAAATGGCAACATATTAACGAAATATCCTGACTGACGTCTAAAGATTGTTTACAAGTAAGTTCAACCAAACCACCTGTGTAGGGTTGGCACAAAATAGTTTTTGGTATGAATGTTTAAAAGGCTATAACTTGAAAACGGTAACATATATTTCCATAGTTTCTATGGGGGAAATATAGTGCTAAGGTTGAACTATCTGCCAGTTCCGCAAAGGTCCCTCGTCAAAATCCACCCTGTATATTATTAGTATAGATAGATGATGAGCAATGACCTCTCCTACGTCACGTACAATGATTCCGGTGTAATTACCAATAATCCTGTAAAATAACAGTAACACAGTAAGATGGAGACCACTCCATAACACAAGCTTACTTTGGGGCCACAAACTTGGTGCGTTAGTTAGAAATATTTTTATTGAAATGGAGCAATTTCGTTTTAAATACAATGAGTTGCCAAGATACTGGAGTAAAATATATTTTCGGTGGGTCCCTGTGCAAATAATCTACGATTAAATCTTTTTTCCGTAGTCCCATCAATGTTATGTCCAATGGAATGACCGAAAATTGGTTTGTCACAAAGTAGGTCAACTTAATTCTGGAGCATTATGGTAAAAAACTTTTTATTTTAATTCTCACCATAATGAGCCCACTGCAGGGCCATGACTCTATCTCGCGTGACGAGGAGGTGTGAATCGTAAGCGAATTTTATAAAACCTATGAATATTTTTATTGTTATAGGTACTAATTTAATTCTACCACGGGTAGAATTTTCTTCTAGTCCTACCAAGTAGCGTAGTAGTACTACGGGAAGAAAAAAATTGCCCGTGGTACTCCTGGTAGTACCACGGGCAGTAAAGGTGATCCGAAGCCTACCAAGGAGGCCCAGTTCTTTGTGTCCGTATCGACCGCGCGGCCACGGCGTTTTTTCTTACATCTAACCATGCCAAGATTATGTAAAAATTTGTAAAAGTCGATTCCTAAAAACATAAATTTGTAAAAGGTATAGTTAAAAAGTTATAAGGGTTTGAACATGGCCGCGCCATTGAAACAATGCGAACCGCGCGGCCACGTAGATCTTTAAAACTAAACATTGCAGAGACCTGAAGTTTAGGTAAAACACGGATTGAATATGTAAAAAAATTGTAAAAATATAGAAAAAAATCCTGGATTTACATTTTAGAAGCTGTAAGCTTATAACACCATGGCCGCGCCATTGACCGGTATAAAATTACGTTATCGTCGATATCTCGCTGGAAAAACATAGCAGAGGTCTGAAGTTCTTTGTAAAACCTGGATTCGAATTTGTAAAAAGTAGTAAAAATATAATAAAAAATCATAGGTATACATAATAGGAGCTGTAAGACCAAAAACCCATGGCCGCGCCATCGAAACGTTAGAAAAGTACTTTAACGTCGATATCTTGCTGAAAAAGCATCGCAGAAGTCTGAAGTATTTTGTAAAACCAAGATTTAAATTTGTAGAAACGATTAAAGATGCACAAAAACTCCTAGGGTCATATTTAAGGATTTTTAGCACTGAATCATTAGTACGGCTTGAATACGTCGATAGGGTGACCATGGCTTATTGATAATAGAAAACTTTCCACCCATTTAATAGAAATTATATCACAAATCCATATTTATTTCGCATAATAAATTTAATTTAATGTTAGAGCTCATCTGACAGACATAGTTACATTCGCGCTGAAAACATAACCCTCCTTTGCGTGCAGTAGTCGGGTAAATATATTTAGGAAACAGTTCATTTTAAAACTTTCCTTAACAATAAGTTTGCTATAGGTTACCACTTTATCTCAGCGACACTTTGATGTAATTTTAAAATAATAATATACTATGGTGCGTGTTTTGGTCGATGTCATAAAACTTTTAGAACAAGTAAACAAAAGCAAGACTATATTTCTACGAATAACATTGTTTGATAATTGGCCGGCAAGCCTTTGAGTGAGCGGCATGGACTTTCAAACAAAAACACAAAGATAAGGGTTGTACACCTGGTTTTTCCTGTTTCTTTTATTCCATTTGCAGGAGGGGGTGTGTTAGAGATGGCATAGCTAATTTCAATCACTCTGCTGTTCGCTTGCGATTTAGTACAGTGCTCCCGGTGTGTTATTTAAGTGCGATATTTATTTGACCTTAAGCTATCGAATCGGAGGACTGGAAGATGCCGTCATTATCGATGACGATTCAAATTTAAAGAAATGTTTGATGTGTAACAACGAAACCAAAAAGTATATATACAAATTAAATAATATTATTTTATTTGATCTTAATGGCATAGATAAAATCAAACTCGAAGAAATACCCCATTTTATCAAATTAAAACAAAAAGAATATAGACTGATAGGTGCTGTAGAATATGTTCCCCCGGTTGTAGGACTCATTGGGCATTACAAGTGTCATTGCTTATTAAATACCTCTGAAATGATTTGTTACGACGATAATAAATTCGGAACACACGCAAGTTCATTACAACCTATGACAATCCATAATGTGACATATGGTCTAATAGACGAAGACTAAGATTATCTGTGTTTTTAAAGAAATAAACATATATTTTTTACTTCATCGATTCATTTTATTCAATTTACAATCCTTTAGATATAATTTATAATATTGTCTTAAGTTTTCACGATTTATAATTTAAATAAAACTAATTTTTTAACCGGATTAATCGCGTATAATTTATTTGATCTCGTGACCAAGGGGTTTGCAAAGACACCGAAACGTCGAGTTAAAATGTAAAATATTAATTATACGCGATTAATCCGGTTAAAAAGTAGTTTTATATCATTTATATTATAAAGGACATTTCTGTCATCAACAAACCATGGTCACCCTATCGACGTATTCAAGCCGTACTAATGATTCAGTGCTAAAGTTCCTTAAATATGACCCTAGGAGTTTTTTGTGCATCTTTAATCGTTTCTACAAATTTAAATCTTGGTTTTACAAAATACTTCAGACTTCTTCGATGCTTTTTCAGCAAGATATCGACGGTAAAGTACTTTTCTAACGTTTCTATGGCGCGGCCATGGGTTTTTGGTCTTACAGCTCCTATTATGTATACCTATGATTTTTTATTATATTTTTACTACTTTTTACAAATTCGAATCCAGGTTTTACAAAAAACTTCAGACCTCTGCTATGCTTTTCCAGCGAGATATCGACGATAACGTAATTTCATACCGGTCAATGGCGCGGCCATGGTGTTATAAGCTTACAGCTTCTAAAATGTAAATCCAGGATTTTTTTCTATATTTTTACAAATTTTTTACATATTCAACCCGTGTTTTACCTAAACTTCAGGTCTCTGCAATGTTTAGTTTTAAAGATCTACGTGGCCGCGCGGTTCGCATTGTTTCAATGGCGCGGCCACGTTCAAACCCTTATAACTTTTTAACTATACCTTTTACAAATTTATGTTTTTAGGAATCGACTTTTACAAATTTTTACATAATCTTGGCATGGTTAGATGTAAGAAAAAACGCCGTGGCCGCGCGGTCGATACGGACACAGTTCTTTTTAGTGGATGCCAGTATTTTAAGCTCAACGAAATGGCTTCTGACATATAGGTACTACATAAATACACAGTTCCGGGCTTAGCGTGCCCTCAGACGAAAGAAAGTCATCGCGGTAAATGAATAGTCGGCGGTCACCCATCCTTATTTTTATTGAAATAAAATGGAAAATATAACAAAAACAAAACACTTTTTAAAGATAATTTTTTTTTATCAACCCTTACCTTTTATTATTAATAAGAACCTATAAAGTAAGTAAGAAAACCAAATCATATTTTTATAGTAAATAGGAATGTTGCCAACAATGCAACAAAAAGAATGTGAGCCCTACGGAAAAAAACCTGCTTTATTGTAATTCGAATATTAAAACGTTGATTTAAGAGATGGAGCTCAACGATCACAAATTCAGGTATTAGAGTATTGGTCAGTAGGTTAAGCTATCAATCGATTTGTAAATAGATACGGTGGGTTCACAAAGTGGGTCACAGACTGCCTCAACCTCTTCGGCGCTTGGTACATCGGCCAATGCAACTTTTGGTCAGTTAACGTTCGAAATTTCTGTTACCCGAGCCTTTCCTGCTAGAGTTTAAGAAAAGTAATGAAACATCCAAGTATTTTGGAAACGATACACCGTACACCGTACCGTACCGATAACAGACAAACCTCATCGAATTTGTTTTATTTTTAAATCGGTTATCTGAAATCGGTTCCTAATGAACAAATAATCACGTAAAAAAAAAACAGAAGCTTTTGGAAGTTGGTTGAAAATATCTGTAGGTAATTACCATACGATAATATGTATATGAAATTTTTTACTATATCTATTTATGTACGAAATATTTTTGTTAAAGATAATATGTGAAATTTAGTTTGATTCCTTACCGGGGGAACCAATGTCTGATCTTTGTAGGAGTTTATAAAGTCATAAAAACTTACCTGGATAGGCAGAAAAGTGGGATCCTCCGACGAAGTCTTCGCGCACATATGGTTAAACATAATTATTTTACTCCTTACTTAATCCACCAATTCCAGCAGATGTGGAGCACACCCGAAACAGTTCGTTAACTTCTTACATACATACATTTTATTTTTAAAACACACATACAATCGTGACGTGCACTCTATACATATATGTTCAAATGGTAGCCATATTAATTTTCCATTCGTTCTACATTATGTTCTGCTCGGTATACTAAGGTCGTGCATGTATTTAACCAAAACTATAGTGGCGCGAAATCCAACATAGTGAACGAAGCACAATGGATATTTTATTGGTGATGTAACAATGGTTTGATTTTTGATACCTATAGGTACTGCCGTCTGGTGAAGCGGTATAACTGCTTTCCTTGCCAACGGTCCAGGGTTCAAGTCCCAGTAGCGGCGGAAACTTTTGTGATGAACAAAGATATGAGACAATAGTTTTCTTTAAATATAATTTGAAAAACTTCTATCTCTCACACTTATTTCATATCAAATAGAATATATATTTGTTTACCTACAGTATACAGGGTTAATTTTAATTAGCGCATCACCTCTTCTCTACATCAATCCCAACAATATTTGTTCTACGACTGTTTACAAATCTTAATAAACTACACAAAAAGGAGTAAGGAATATCTGTAAAACATTAATAGGTAGGTATTTAATTTTTAGAGTAACGGCTCTTTCTTCAAGTCTTCTTTATTCCATGGCTCTTACCTCTATTAGGGCCCGTAGGCAATCCCTTGTATTCATTCGGCATCTACAAATATGAGCTACATTTAACACGTTTATATGAAACAGTTTTTGAATTATGAGTGTTTCAAAAGTGGCTTCAAATGGTTCGTCTAATACCTGTAGTGTATGACGCACCTCCTCGTCATGTATCGTGCTGCTGGCCAGTTCTGTTACTTGAACTTGACTTGACAGACTACCGCGTAGTCTGGGGGTTGTGCTGATTCTTGTGCTGAGTCATGTTGATATGCTTTTGGTATGATTTCTTTTTCACATAAAAGTTATAAATCGTTTTTTTTTAATGGAAATGGGTACGCGATGTTTATAAACTTTTGAAAAATCGATTCTTCTCCGTGGATTGGTCGCTATTTGTGTTGCCGTCGTTATCATGAATTCTTCTCTTTCCTTTGAATATTCCTGTTCCTTTCCCTTTATTATATGGATTCTTTTTTAAGTAATAAAAAGTAAAAAGAGTAAAAGGTAAGTTTCTACGATTATGTCTTCAAACATTGAGTATTTTATGTATACATACACACATACATAACTTCACGCCTGTATCCCGTATGGGGTAGGCAGAACACCAGAGGTAATAAAACCATCTGATGTCTCGTTTGACAAATTCGGAGGCATTATAATAGTGGAGAGAGACTATTGCAGTGACAGGGGGTCAGCCTATCGCCCACAAAAAAGCCAGCCATAACACCTCGGTCCCTTAACTGACTTTTACAGTATGCCCGGGAAGAGAAGCAGCTGGCACATTCTATGTTTTTCTTTCGCTCCCAGTCCAGCATGGAAGCAGTATACTTTATTGTATACTTTATTTGCATTTCTTTTATAAATATCATAATCCAAAATTATTGGAATTTGATTATTTTAAAGTAAATTTGTAAATGTTTTTCTGTGAATGATGTACTTAAGTGTTTCAAAATGTAGACTTAGTAGGGTTGAGAACGTTTCCGTGCAGAGGAAATGTAAAGGTACCGATACACGGTGACACTGACACCGACACTAGTGTCGACACAAGTGTCAGACGCGTCCACACGGTGAGCAATTTTTAGTGTCGACACTAGTTCTGAGATCGAGTGTCGCGGTCGAAGTGTATTGGCCGTCTACACGGAGCGATGCGCAATTCAGTGTCAGACATTCCATCGCCATGAAGCGGTATTTACGGACTTAGTTAAAATTAAGAAATGAATATCTACTATTAATTTTACATAACCGGGAATCGAACCTGGTCAAAATATCGTTTGCATTTATGAAAAGGCACATTTTATTTAAAATATGACATCAGTTGCAAAAAATGAATTCCATTTTCAAATTTCAAATGAAATGACACGCCCACTGAATAAATGCGTTCTAATTAACCGACTTTTAAAAAGGAGGTTATCAATTGGACCCGTAGGTATCTGTCCCTATGTATACTTAGATCTTTAAAATTACGCAACGGATTTTGATGCGGTTTTTTTAATGGATAGACTGATTCTTAAGGAAGGTTATTATGTATAATACATGCATAATATAGTAAAGAAACACTGATATTAGATGTTTCTAATGTGATGTCGTAAATAAGCACGTTCTTTAGCGCTTATATTGCAAACGCTGGCTGAACCCTATGAGATAGACCAAAATGACTACAGTATTGTCCACCTTAAAAAGTTCAACAAAAAAGTTCGCGATGGTATATGTCTATCTCTTAGGGATAACCCACCATAACCATTTTTATATTTTACTAAAAAATGGTTATTTACGAAGTGATTTTAAACAATACAGCATTAATTCTTATCCAATTAAGTACCTTTAATAAATTGTGCATTTATAATAGATCAATATGCTTTTTACAGCATGTAATTTAAGTGAATATTTCCGAAGATATTACAAATTTAAAATGTGCCGCCGCCATGTTGCTCTAGCTAAAAGTTTCGCGCACGACCGAAAACCGCAACACTGGTCTCAGACACTGCGCTCATCGCGTCTACACGGCAGCTAGAGCGACACCAAGCTAGAGCGCCCCTAGAGCTGCAACCGAGTGTCGCGGCACATGACACACACGGACACTCGGTGTATACACTGAGTGTCAAGTGTCAGGTGTCGTCGTGTATCCGCAGCTTAAGGTAGCCACTGTGACAGACTCCATACTGTAAACTTTCGAATTTCGTCTTCAATTGTTGCACGGGCATGTACGTATTTCCCGGTAGTAAAGAAGTCAGTTCTATAGACTCTTTACTTGTTTCTTGTTCTTGTTTCGCACCACACAAGAAACGCGTACGTCCGGCTGTCTGGACATTTTCTCGCAGAGAGTTGCTGCTTATCTAGGTGGCTAAGTCATCCTTTGTGCCGACGATCTGTTAAGGTTTCATCGTTTGTGACGCTATAGTTTCCTCAAAAAATCGAAAAAACTTTGGCCAGCCAGCCAGAATTTCGCATTCTCCAGCATTCCAGATCATCACCCCCAGAGGGTTTTGAGGATCCATCTGGTATTTAAAGGTATGTGCCGGTATATGTGACAGCAACTAAAGTGGTTTTAACATTTTAAAGTTTTTACATTTAAAATCCTTAATTACTCTTAAATAAATGAAAAAATGTGTTAAATAAAATTACCCGATCCGACTGAGCTACCGGGGCCTCAGTGGGAGAGCACTCGTCCTGCAAACGAGAGGTCCCAGGTTCGAATCCTAGTCGGGTAATTTTATTTGACACAGTTTTTCATTTATTAAAGTGGTTTTATCAAGTAAAACGCCATAATTTTCGAGTAAACACGAAAAACAAGTGGCCAGCCAGCCGGACGCTGCTGGATGAGCCACTTTGTTTTTTCCTAATATCTCAGTAAATATGGCGAATAGAACTGAGTTTCATGTTTAAAAGGAATGTGCTGCGATACTGACATACCTCATATAGTATAAAACATACCTGACGCATGTCTTTAAGAGTTATTATGAAAAAGATTTTGATGACATATGACAAATGTCCGGCTGGCTGAGCAACCCATTCCAGCGCTTGCGGACGGTCTAGAACGCTGGATTCTTATCAAAAGGAATGTGCCGGCGACGAAGACAACAAATCGTTGTATATGGCAGCTCTAAATACTGCCAAACAAAAGATATAAGCGATTGTTTTTTCTTTCATACAAAATAATTAGGGTGACCATATTTTTACTCCAATACATTGTCATCCTTATAATAGTTCCAAATTTGTCAAACATGAGAAACAACATGATCATTACGTTCCTCTTATTAAGTAGGTAAATAAAAATATAAATAAATAGGTATAATGGAGAAGGACTATTGCAGTCACAGGGGGTCAGCCTATCGCCCACAAAACGCCACTAAAACCTCTCTCCCTTAACTGACTTTTACAATATTCCCGGGAAGAAAAGCAGCTGTCACCTTCTATGTTTTTCTTTCGCTCCCATTCCGGCATGGAAGCAACACGAGCTTAGTCTCTAATAAAAAAATATATTAAAAGCATTTCAAAAATTACCCCTTATGGCTGATCTACTATTTATTAATTATATAATTTTCTCTTGTTCAATCCATCTTGTAATATTGCATAACTTCATAAGACGTCGGTAAGCTTCATCGTCTAAAATTAGATACGAGTAGGGAACAAAGAACAGTCGGATAAGCTGTGATAGGTTTGTACTGGTGGACATGGTTGCCAAATAATACAACGTCTTGTTATGTTAAAAGTACACGGTATATTGATGTATTAAAACGATACATGACGAGGATGCGCGTCATAAACTACAGGTTCATTTACCCAAAAAAAAAGGAATAGAACATGTAATGAAAATCTTATTAATATAAGGAATACATGAGAAAGTTTGCCACCAAATCAATTCAATCAAATCAAATAAAAAAAGCTATACTATTCTTCAAAGAACTTCGTTTATTCTTTATGTCACAATTGTTGATCATTGTATCATAGAAATCTTGTTTATTATGTCATGTCATGAAAGAACCGTAATAGGCCTGCAAATCAATTCAATATATGTAGGTATATGTCACCGGAAAATAATAAATTCCGTAAATTTATAAATTTACGCGGATATTTATAAACTTCCGTAGGATTCCAAAAGGGAGACAAAATGTATTATTTTACGCACATATTTTCGCAAATTGATAAACTTACCGAACTCGCTCGTAAAATAATAAGTAAGCTCTGATTGTTTGAATAAGTCACGTGTTCTAGCTTGCACTGGAAGGCCCTGTCGGAACGCTTAGGTGCGACGATGAGCGCAGCAGTTAGGTTTCATATATTAATATATTCATCTACACTCTAATTTGGTTATTTTTTGTCTTCTTGACCAATCAGCGAGCAGTGTATTATTTACCGTATTTTAAAAAAGCGTGAAATTAAAAGCTCTTCTGTGATTGGTCGAACCATTTAGAATCTTATGAATGAATATCCGAAAGTTTATAAAGGAGACAGAACCTGCTCCATACATTTCTGGGCCACGGTGTTAACAACTTGACATTTGCTTTTTTTTATTTAAAATATAATCATGTTTCATCACCGAAATTTTCAAGATAAACCAGTGTTGAGGAATTGAGATATCCATAATTTTGTGTATAGGTATAAACAGAAGTTAAGTGAGCTTAGAATCACTTTCGAAAGCTATTCTTTTCTTATTGTTGAGATTTATACATGAATTATTGTATTTTGAATTATTTAGAGAGTTTATAATTAAAAATAAATAGTATCACATTTTACTAAGATAGCACTAGATAAAATAGGACATTAAAATATATTTCCTATACTTACTTAGTTATTAGTTAAAGTTTTAAACAACTGTTCAAACTAATAAATTGATACTAACAATTTTCACTTTTCTTAGGGCTAACTTAAAAATAGAAAAAACCATGAAAATACTCAAGCGCAAGGAAAGAAACCAAACAAACGAGTGAACAAATAGATTGATTGACTTACTGAACGAGTCAATTACCATAGTTTCATTCTTCATTCACTCAGTATTGCCAAACCTAATAAAGAATTTCGTCTATTTTCATTACAAAATAATGATTTAAAATGAAACTAACGCGGTTAGTTTACATTCATTTAACCTTAAAATGATTCTCATTTAATATTTCTTCAATTTTACTCAGCGTATTTTAAATTATATTATGAGTTATTCATCCATACTAAAAACCCATGACAGCGATTTCCATATCTTGAATTAACTTGTTTCCCCCTCACTACATTTTTAGGGGTTTAATGTATTTTGAATAAGGATAAAATAAGCTATTTTTTAGACCAAAGTCAACCTGTTAACCCTGTGGCCCAGGCTTACTCAGTTTCCTTTACCTCGAGACGTCGTAAATTGATAAATTTGCGAAAATGTGAGCGTAAACTAATACAATTTATATCTCGTTTAGAATCTTACGAAAGTTTATAAACCGCGTAAATTTATAAACTTACGGTTCTTATTATTTTCCGTTAACATATACGTAGATGTTTGTTTCTCAATCACGGCAGAACGGCTCAACGGATTTGGATGAAATTTGGGACAGTGGTAGTGAACAGACTGAAATAGCACATAGGTTACTCTTTATTCCGATAGTCCTCAAAGATCAAGAAGATTTGCTCAATTTCACATTTTAGCAGGCAGTCACAACAATCATACTAGACAGCATAACAGCAATCTTCCTTCATTTAATAATATTATAGTTGCTAACTCACTAACTTCAAGAAAATAAATTTTATTGGAATCTTGATGAAACCATATTTTGCCCGCATAACAATAGGTTCCCGTAGGAATTTCAAGATCCAATAAGAATAGCCTTCTCAAACGACTACGAACGATAACTACAAGCTTATAACTACGACATACAAACGAGCTTATAGCTACGAGAATAGAACTACGAGCTTTGCACTTTGTTTATAATATTGAACATTACACAGTGTCAATTAGCCACAAACTGAGCAAATTAACACTGATATAGTATTAAATATGATGAAATAACAGTATGAGTTTATAACTAAAGGTTTACGACTAAAAATTAAAACTGCGACGTAAACTCTACATTTGTTCAATCAAAGTATTTAAAACTTGATATTCAACTTTACCTCCTGACCTACAAAACCCTCATTATCAGTATTTTTCAGTTGAGTTTGATGAAACAAAAAGCCGTTAAATAATACCAAATGAGCTCAACAACAACAGATGCCTCTATAACCTATTTAACAACAGAGCGGTGGCCCAGTTTCCCGCTACTGCTTGCATGTAAAACAATACCTAGGTATGGTACCGACCCACTACTCTGTATAGGAGCACAATATTGTATGCACTTCGCGGTAGCTTCGAGAAACGCAGCGTCTGTTCGTCAAATAGGTTTTTGTTTTCAAATTAGGACAGCTAGGTAAGTAAATGTTCTATAGAAGACTTTTTAACGGGATTTCATCGCGTGTAAATCTACGAGTATTTCATTTAAAATTACAGCGCAGATTCTGTAAATTTTATTTTTTATTAATTACTGGTTATTTTTTATTTAATATTAAGATTCGAGAAAACTTACTCCGTTTACCTACTATATACCTAGAAAACTAGATTTTTCTAAATTTTTGTATGTATAGCAATTTTGGAATTAGGAAGCCAGCTATTTACGTAAAGGTTAATAACTGTTCGATTACCGCGGCATGCGAGGCTAGCATGCTGCCGTCGACAACGTTAAATCGGGCCTTTTATCGATATTTTCTTAGAATATGGTATTTAGTATATGTAATTTATTAAGATTATCACATATTTGGTTATGTGGTCTTAATCATGATATCAAATTGAGTAATTCTATCTATTATGGTGCGCATATTAGCTTACATAATAGGATAAAATAACAAAATAATATTTATTTTCTCGATTCGAGTATTTATCGATGTGAGCATGCTAGCCCGGCAGATTAACATTTGTCAGTTCTGAAAAGATTTGTTATGAGTCTTTGTGTTTTTCTATGTATTATAAGCAGGTACATATATAAGGTTACTTTTAATTAGAGCATCACTTCTTGCATGATGTTTCTCAACATAAATCATAGCAACATTTGTTCTACGGCTTTTTACGAATCTTGATGACTAACAAAAAAAAAAAGAAAATCAAAAAAATTTTTTGCTCGTACAAAAAATACAAAAGAATTGTTCGCACGTGGCGATATTTAGCCTACGTAAGGTATGCAGCATTCCTACGCTCAGAGTTAGTAAAATTACGCCAATGTAGAGGCAATAAATAATTTTTGTATGGAAAAAAATAATTTTAAAAACGATTAAATTTAAATAGTCCAGGAACAAATGTTTTGGGGATTGATGTGGAGAGGCTGGCTGCAAGTGGTAATTCGTTAATTAAAATAAACCCTGATACAAAAAATATAGAATTTAAGTATCGCGTCCGTTATATGATGCACAGACACCAATAGCACACGTTCTGCCTACTTTGGAGCTACGTGGAGTTATGTAAAAATAATTTCAGATAATGTTTATTCGTTAAACGCGTACCTACTCAATCAATCTTTATTTTGTAGGTATTTAAATACACTTGAAATAAGTCAAACTATTTACAAATTGAACTGAATCTATCACCACTTCGAAAAGTCGATCTGTTTAGAAGAAGTGGCAAGAAATTCAACAGCAATCATTAAAAAACATACACACTACAGTTTACAGCCAGGGAATCCCATCTTCTTGCATCCGGATATCTTATAGTAAGTCCTTTTCACACACCACTTATCCTTAAACCTACCTGATTGTATGTGAAGTCAAGGTTCAAAATGACAGCACAAGGGTTGAGTTAGGAGCCCTGAATATCCCCCCCAAGTGGAGTGTGCCTTGTCGTGGCGGGGGGGCTCAGTAGCCCGTCGCAATCCAGCGACTGGGTGAAGCCAAATCACTCCTACGATGGTGGCGTGCTGCGTCTGTCCCGTATCGGGCGGCAGTGTGCCCCTCCGGTACCTTGCGTCTGACCCGTAGCGGGCGGCAGTGGTATCGGGGTGAGGGGGTGGTAGGCGTGGCGAGCACTAACACTGCCGTCGCGTAGTCATTAAATTGTCACTGCCACCAAAACCGTAACCCGTCGAAGTGTCGTGGATCATGTCTCGCGGCTTTGATGGAACGGGGGTCTTGGCTTAACCGCCCGGACCGTGAGGAGACATCCTCTATAAAAAACCCCGAAAGACCGATCGCTGGGAAACGCGGCGATCGGTTGCCTCTTCGGAGGTGGCAGAGTGGGTTAATTCTGCCAATTAGCGACCAACCCTGGGTACCTCCCGACCCCCAGGCGTAATTAGGGTTGACCTTGGCACCGCGTCACTGCCTCGACTAAGTCAATATCACGAACGCGGTACTCGTGGGATTTTTTATGGATATTCAATCTTCACTGGACGTTGTGCCCGAGAAGGGCGGTGTAGACGTTGGGCCCGAGAAGGGTGGAGTAGATGTAGTGCCTGAGATGGGCGGAGTTGATGAGAGCCGTAAAGGCAGAGCTGGGGTTGTGCCTGAGAAGGCTGGAGTTGTCTTCCATGTAGGACGTGGTGACGACGTAGACGGCATTGGCTGCGAAAGCCGAGATTTTACTGTCCCCGATGAGGGAAGAATAAGTAGACGCCGTGATGGAGGCATAGGGAGAAGTGTGGGAAGTACGGGAGTTAGAACCCGTTCACAAAGGAAGGCCTCCTCCATGGAGATTGGGGAAAGCAGTGGTTCCGAACTCGGAAGTTCCTGCGGTCCCCAGAAGAGGTGCTTGGAGTTCAGTGCCATTCCTTCTGGCACTGAACTTTCAGGCTCAGAGACGGAGACGGACAGCCAGGCCCAAACAAGGGCAAGGGATGTTGTCCCTGTTAAAAAAGGGAAGGCCGGATCCCCCAAAAATGGGAATCTCGAAAAACAGAGGCTGAAAAAAGCAGAGGGGGAGCCTCTCAAGCTGACCTTCCGCAAGGACGCAGTAAGTCCGCCCCTTCCAGTCATGGGAGAGCTGGACGTAGAGGCGCTGGCTGCTGACCAGATTCGAGAGAGGGCAGGTGTAAGGGTCGCACGGATTTTGTCGCTGGCTACCACTTCTAATCATCTGAAGGGTAGCTATGTGAAAGAGTTCAGAGATTGTGCACGAGACTTGAGTGACATGGTGGAAAGTCTCTCAAGGAGGACGGAGGCGGATGAGATTCGCAATGTCCGTAGGGATAATGCCCGTCTCAGGAGGTACGTCGAGGACCTAAAGTCCGAAGTCACTGCCTTGAGACGGGATTTCCAAGAGGGAAGGGAGCGTGAGTCTCCTCAGCCTGCCGCACGTTCCGCTACCAACCTAGTGGAGGAACTCAAAGCTGCATTGCTTCCAGATTTGCAGATCTCGTTGGGGGCGATGATGGATGCCAAGCTCTCTGGCATCAAGTCGTTGTTCCCAGCTGAGAAATTGCGGCCCCCGCTGGCACATGAGTCCCGCGAAGCATCGGTCCCAGTCCCAGCCCGTCCTCAACCGGGGCCTGCACCAGTGCAACCAAATGTTCCGTTGCCGGCTGAGGCATCCGCGCAGCCTTGGAAGACTGTGGTTGGCAAAAAGAAGAAAAAGAAGGCTTCTTCTCCTCCTGCGGTTCCTCTGGTGGCTCAGCCCTCCCCTAGCTACACGCAGGTGGTGAGGTCCTCTGCAAAGCCGGCGAGCCAGTCCCAGCGGCTGTTGGCGGCTGTGGCACCCGCGCCTCCTGCCCCATCGGTAACTAAGCCGAAGCTTACCCCTCCAAGGTCCTCTGCAGTGGTGATCACATTGCTTCCAGAGGCCATCCAAAGAGGGGTGAGCTACAAAGACGCAATTCTGGCTGCGCGTCAGAGCATCCGGCTGGCTGACTTAGGGATTGCCACAGTCAAGATCCGGGAGTCTGCAACGGGAGCCCGCATGTTAGAGATCCCGGGCACCCAAAGTAGGGACAAGGCGGACCAGCTCGCGGCTAAGCTGCGAGCTGTTCTTGCCGAGGTCGCAAAGGTGGACCGGCCGGAGAAGCTCGCCGAGCTGCGGATTGGGGGGCTGGACGACTCCGTCACCGCTGAGGATGTGGTGGCGGCAGTTGCGTCTAGGGGAGAATGTGCACCCGAGCAAGTCAAGGCGGGTGCACTTCTGGCGTCGGTCCGGGGAATGGCCGCAATTTTTGTCCGGTGCCCTGTCACCGCGGCAAAAAAGATAGTGGGAGCGGGTCGCCTGCTTGTCGGCTGGAGTTCCGCCTCCGTGACGGCACTCGAGGCGCGCCCCATGCGCTGTTATAGGTGCATGGGGATCGGGCACGTCCGCGCCACGTGCCCGTCAGCGGTCGACCGATCGGACCTGTGTCACCGGTGTGGACAGCCGGGACACAGGGCCGCCGCCTGCACTGCCGTCACACGATGCGCGGTATGTGCTGACGTTGGGTGCCCGTCGGCCCACGTTATGGGGAGGAGGAGTTGCAACCCTCCCCCCGTCAAAAAGAGAGGGGTCCGCGGTGTCGGGCTTCCTCAAACGGCGGTGCCCCAACAGGCGGCTGAGGAAGTTGAAATGGCCGAGTAATGGGTAGTAGGTCCTTCAATTTCCTCCAGGGGAACCTCAACCACTGCGCCGCTGCTCAGGATTTATTCCTGCAGGCTATGGCGCAGTGGGAAATCGAAGTGGCGGTCGTGGCGGAGCCTTACTATGTGGCTCCACGACCGCATTGGGCCTGCTCCTTAGACGGCACGGTGGCCATCGTCGTGCGGCTGGGGGGGTGTCACCCACTGATTGTCAGGGAGAGGGGTCCAGGATACGTGGCGGTCAGGTGGGGGGAGTACACCATTATTGGTGTTTACTTTTCCCCTAATAGGCCGCTACGTGAGTACGAGCAGTACTTGGACTCCCTCCACGCATTGGTTGGGCGTATGGGGCCCGACCAACTGCTTCTGATGGGCGACCTTAATGCGAGGTCGCTTCAGTGGGGTGACACCATCACCAACTGTTTCGGCGTGGCCCTCGGGGAATGGGCTGTGGAGGCTGGACTGTCCCTCTTGAATACAGGGACAGTGCCGACTTGTGTGCGACCGCAGGGATCGTCCAGGGTGGACGTTACGTTCTGCTCCCCTGCGATCGCACACAGGATGTGCAATTGGCGGGTGCTGGTGGACCCGGTGACCCTATCGGACCATCGGTATATCCGGTTCGAGGTCGCCGTCCAACAGCACCTAGCTGAGCCTTCACGGCATCCCCATGCCTTCCCGCGCTGGGCGATCGCCCGACTCGACCGCGAAAAAGCGGCTGAGGCGGCCGTCGTCCAGGCGTGGTGTGCGCCGAGCACTGCCCCGGCCTCGGTGGACGAGGGCGCAGGCCGCGTCCGCGCCGCTTTGACTGCGGTGTGTGATGCGGCAATGCCCAGGGCGAGGGTCCACTGCGGTCGCAAGGCCGTGTACTGGTGGTCTCCGGAGATTGCTGAACTCCGGGACGCCCACGGTCGGGCTTGGCGGGAGTGTTCGCACTACCGCCGGCGGCGCCACCGCGACGAAGCGGAGGAGGCGCGGCGGGTGGCCGCTTGCAAGGCCACCAAGAAGGCATTGCAAGCGGCGATCTGCGCCGCTAAGGAGCGGGCCAGGGAGGAACTCCTGGAGGGTCTCAACAGGGACCCGTGGGGGCGTCCCTATAAGATGACTCGGAACAAACTCCGGGCCATGGGACGGCCCCTCACTGAGACTCTCCAGCCTGAGTTCCTGAGGGTGGTCGTGGGAGAGCTGTTTCCTAACAGCCCCGACCACTCCTTGCCTCCCCCAGCGGGAGTGGCATGGGAGATTGAGGTTCCCCCCATCTCGGACGCCGAGATGGAGAATGCCATCTCCCGCTTGGGGAGGAAGAGGACGGCCCCCGGACCGGATGGAGTGCCCGGACGGATCCTAGAGGTAGCGGTGGAAACTCTGGGATCCGAGCTTCGGAAAGTGTTCGACCTCTCTCTGAGAACCGGACGGTTTCCGAAGCTCTGGAAGGACGGGAGGCTCTGCCTCCTCGGGAAAGAGGGCCGGTCGCCTGACAGTCCGTCGGCGTTCCGGCCTTTGGTTCTGCTGGATGAGACGGCCAAGATGCTGGAATTTATTCTGGCATCCCGGCTTGTCCAGCACCTCGAGGGGGTAGGTCCTGACCTGTCCGAGGCGCAGTTCGGGTTCCGACGGGGGCGGTCGACGTTGGACGCCGTCTCTGCCCTGAAGGCCCTCACCGCGGAAGGTGCCGCGAGAGGGGAGAGGTCGTTGGCGGTGTCTTTGGACATTGCCAACGCCTTCAACAGCCTGCCGTTTGGTGCAATACTCGAGGCTCTCCGATTTCACGGGGTGCCTCTGTACCTGCGGCGGCTGTTGGAGGACTACCTCCGGGACAGGGACGTCATCTACGTCGACGGGAGGGGGTCACTGACGCGGCGAACCATGAGGTGTGGGGTTCCGCAAGGGTCGGTGCTCGGTCCGCTCTTGTGGAACTTGGGCTACGACGGGGTGTTGAGGGGCGTTTTGCCGCCCCACGTCAGCGTATTCTGCTACGCTGACGATACCCTCATAGTGGCCCAGGGAAGGACATTCGCCGAGTCAGTGACTCGGATGGAGGAGGGTGCGGCCCTATTGGTGGGCCGCATAAGGAGATTGGGCCTCAGGGTCGCGCTGGAGAAGACCGAGGCCCTTTTGTTTCACGGGCCTCGGCAGGGTCCCCCTCCAGGTGCGACGCTGATGATGGATGGGACCCCGATACCCCTAAAGAGGGAAATGCGGTATCTGGGCCTCATCCTAGATGGGCGCTGGGCCTTCGGTCAGCATTTTAAGGTGCTGGCCGACCGGCTCATCAAGGCGGTGGCTGCACTGGGGCGGCTGCTGCCGAACGTGGGGGGGCCTGGTTCCCCATGCCGTAGGCTCTACCTCGGTATTGTGGGAAGCATGGCCCTCTACGGAGCGCCCATCTGGGAGGATGCCCTCAACCGCCAAAATAGGGCCCTGCTGCGGAAGCCGCAGAGGGTCATGGCGGTGAGGGCATCGCGAGGATACCGCTCGATTTCCCACGGGGCTGCCTGCGTCCTGGCAAGCGCCCCCCCGTGGGAACTCGAGGCGGTAGTGCTCGGTGCCGTTTACCGGTACCGAGCCGGGAGGAGGGATGCGGGCGAGCGCCCCTGTCCCGAGGAGGTGGCGCGCGTCCGCAGGAGTGCCAGGAGGGCACTCCTTAGGGGATGGGAAGAGTCCCTCGTCACGCCCGCTTACGGGGCCTGTACGATCGATGCGATTCGTCCGGTCCTCGTTGAGTGGGTGCAGCGAAGGTGGGGGACTCTGACCTTTCGCCTTGTGCAGGTATTGACCGGACATGGTTGTTTCGGTCACTACCTGCACAGGGTCGCCCGGAGGGAGGTGACGACAGAGTGTCACCATTGTGGGGCGGCCGACGACACGGCGGAACACACCTTAGTGGTGTGTCCGGCGTGGGGTCGGCTGCGGCATGAGTTGACGTCTGTCGTCGGAGAGGACCTCTCGCTCCCTAGCGTGGTTAAAGCCATGTTAGGGAGTCGAGCGGCTTGGGCGGCCATGACCTCCTTCTGCGAGGACGTAATGTCGCAGAAGGAGGCAGCGGAGCGGTGCCGGGAGGATGATGCCTCTTCGGCACCGATCCGCCGTAGGCGGAGGGGGGGACGGAGAAGGAGATATGCTCACCTTCTCCCTCCCGATAGCCAGCCGTAGCGGGTGAGGGGACCTGCTGCGGCTATAAGGGCTATGTGTGGGGAAATGGTTTCGTGTGCTGGACCATTTCCCACGTGGGGGGCGCTCGGCTAAGGCTGAGCGCAATCTGCCGGGGCTCGCGGGTAATGCCAATGGCGGTACCGTGGGCTCCATCTATGGCAGATGAGGTACACCTTGAGGTTTTTAGTGGGTAGGTCTGGCCTTCTGCCGGATCATCCCCACATACCCCGTTGCTCCCCCTTGGGCGTCGGGGACGTGATAGCACGTTTTCCTCAAGTAAAAAAAAAAAAAAAAAAAAAAAAAAAAAAAGGAGCCCTGAATATATTGATATTTTACAGCAGCTTTTGGGGAATTTAGGTTTAGCCGCCTTTTGCGACACGCTTATCCAGGGCTCGAGTCAAAGTATATATTAGGTTTTACCCCCAAGTTACTTCCCCTGTGCGATCTCCATACCATTTTATGCCAGCTAAAATAACTTATGAATCGATATACGTACCGTATAAGTTACCCTTTTAATTTTATAAACAAAAGGCATACAGAGATATCTATATATCACGTATTCGTAGGTAACTAACTAATAGTTGAAATTAAATTAAAACAATATGAGTAAGTGACCCACCGCACCGTGGATCCGGTACCTTATGTTTGCGTTGCCTCCTCACATTCATTCAATTAGGGGAGAGCGTTCCCGGTATTTATTAAGTTAAGAAGATAATAGTTGCTGCGATCGTCACATTTGACTATACAATGTGATTATGAACTTCCACTACGCGAAGCCTCAGTCCTTTTAAAATGTAAATTACTTTATTATTATTAGGTACTCCACATACCTAACTATAACTGGTATGGTATAGTACGATATGGTAATTTCTGTATGAAACCTTCCTCAAGAATTAGGCTATCACATACAAAGATTACAAAGATACAAAAAGATTTTCATACTCAACAAACAAACTCTTCAGCTTTTTTATAATGGTATAGATTATATGCAGCATATAAAGATACATTCTATCTGTAGTACCCAGCAGCGCTCGGATGTAGTTTGGCCTAAAGTGGATGCTATCTTTGCAGTTGACGTCTTTTCAAATCTATAATGTCATCACCTTTGCTGACATAAGCCGTGATAACTTGGCGAGTAGGTAATATATACAGCTACAACGAGAGCGACACCGGCATGGACAGCGGCGCGCGTAGCAATTTCTGCAACACAGTATAAAGTAATGAGTTTGTACGAAACCGCGACAAATCGCTCGAGCGCCCGCTGGCGTCGAGAACGGACCAGATTCCCCGCGTCGATGCCTGCGTCGCTGTCGCTGCCGTCCAGTTTGCAGCCTAAGACTGAAAAGAAGATCCATTTTTATTCAGTAGTTTCAAAGGTTATCCCAAACACACAAACAGACTAGCATTCCCTTTTGTGAGATGTAGAAAATTTTGATGTAAGTTAAGCCGAATTAACATACAGGGTTGTTTTTTAGTCACCAGCCAAATTTAAAGGTTATTTTCTTTGATACGATATAAACCATCTGCATATGGTTCACAGCTCAGAGTGAATATATTAATTTCTTTGTAAAAAATACATACCTTTTTTTGCAAAAATCATTTATACAAGGTTTTCCTGTTGATTTCGTTCCTTACTAAAAAACAATACGTTTTGCCAAAGAATATGTTGTTCAAAAATGCATAATTTCCAAGATATCATCAATCTTAATATAATGAGTTCATAAATTATCACACTTGTAAAATCTCTTTAACATTAATTCAGTAGACGCATGTCAATGAAGCCATAAAATAAACAACAAAGAAATTTTAACGTTCAGGAACGTTGCATACAATGTACACCGCAAAACGATGCGCACTGTACTTGTAAAAAAGTGATAGAAAAGCCACGTAGCCATAATTCGCATTAAAGGTGTTTTACATAAGATGTTTTGACTTAATTGAATTATTTAGAATAAAAAAATAAAACAAAAAAAAAATAGAAAAATTATGCACATTTTATTTTATTCTATTCCATGGTCCCATTAATACCCTAGAGTTATTTGAAATCAACAGGAACACCTTGTATTAATGATTCTTATGGTGCGTACAGATTGCTGTAATAGAACTTGTAATGTAACATTCTGCGCACCACACGTACAAATACGCAACGTGCGCAGAATGTTACATTACTAGTTGCATTACTAGCAATCTGTACGCACCATTATAGTGTAAAAAAAAAAATTGGCCAATGACTAAAAAACAACCCTGTAGATATTTTTCTCAAAGGGAAATCTGTTAAAGGCATTAAAAGAAAGAAAACAAACAATGGTTACGTTAACGATCGGTACATGCAAAGCACTGAAGAGCATAAAAGACATGGAGCGCAGGCACACCAAGTCGTTGGTCTTTGTGGTATAAATAAATTTAATTATAGCTATTGTAAGGCTATTGTTTTCATCTATTAATCAATCCTACAAGTTTTTTATAGAAAAGTTTTCGCAAATATGAATGATTCTATAACTGTTTTAAACTATTGCCGTACCAGTCCGCGATCATGGTGCTTGTAAGAACATCGAAATATCGGACGCGCGAAATAAATATTGGAAATTGTGGTAAGAATCCCGTGAATTCATTAAATTATAATGAATGATTTTATCTTGTCCTTTAAGGAAAAATCTATATTGATATTAGAATCTCTTAATCATATTTATCTAAAAACAAAAATATTCACGGAAAAGTCAGATTTGACGACGGTTGCGGTCGTCGCTAAAATCAGGTAGGCATGGACATGTTTAGTCTAATTCAAAGTGACTCGCCTGCGGAGATTTGTAACTTGGACTGGAAAAAACATAGAATATGCCAGCTGCTTCTCTTCCCGGGCATACCGCAAAAGCCTTTTTTTAGCTTTTGAAATCTTATAACCTACTAAATACCTACGAAAACCTGTATGTAGGGTAAACATGGGAAAGATGCCCCACTTTTTGAAAAACCTTCTATGTTTTAAAATATATTAAAATTAAAAGGAACCTTTTTTATATATACAAAACCAAAGCTTTTGCCGTTACTCCAGGCGGCTGCCTATTTAAATCGTTAACATCATAAATACTTAGCCCATACTGACCGCCGCCACTCCCTTTAAAAATAAAATTAAATATTGACTCAACAACACACATGGGCCTTATGCATGCCAAGCGCCTCATCACTCGTTTTTCAATTTGTTGTGCATAATATTTTACTTACCAATAAATTTCAAATTGTGATTAACAAATTCCCCCAACGCACGGCCAGCGCCCGCCGCTCACCTGTCACGCGCCCGCCATGCCGCGCCCTACTGAAGATGCGACTTGAGATCTATTGATGTGTTAAATAAGACTCAAATTATATACACACCAAGGCGTGTTAGATGCATATTGGACAAGAGGTGGACGCGGGTGAGGCGCGTGACGTGTTGTTGGAACATGGCCTAAAGATTTTTTTCAAAAAGTATTCTATTATAGTTTAAGGTCTTTTGAATTTATCACGTTTGTTAATAAAATGTTATAAAAGCAAAAAAATCGAGTAATTGTCATCGAGATACGACATTTATGATACATGTTAAATTTGTTTGCGACCACCTCAGAAGGTGCACCCTGAGGATGCTTCTGGTTGAAGCGAAACATTTGTCAATGGTAGCATCTCTTGTGGGATGAAGTGTGCCGAGTGTTTGGTTGGTTGTTTTCGTTGCACCGCTTTTCTTCTATACGCAGGAAGGGAGGGCGGTGCACCAATGCAATAAAATCATGGTAACTTACTTATAGTACAGCTTGGTGTTCCGCAAAGTAACGATTCAATCGATGTCAAATAAATGTATAAAATAAAAGTATATATTATGCATTTAGGTATATTTGTATGTATATTTGTGTAATGTATATTTTATCAAAGCCTAAAATAGATTCTTCGAGAGGACATCGCAACACAAGTGTTATCTTCAGTCCGAGAATCCCAAACATATAGGTATCCGTACACAGAAATCACGTGCTACACGGTTGGCTGGCCACACCAGAGCACTCGCCTCACTCGACCCGCACTCCACGGAGTTCTTCACAAACTCTTAGTTCGACCTGTATCCTTATAAAACGTTCTTCCTTTCTACATTTCGTTTCTGAGAATTGTGCTCACAAATTCGTAGGTACTGAACAGCGAGCCGTTTTACAACTTTCCGCCTCGAAATTGGATAAGAAGTATTTTCGGAGAATAAGATATGTAACTAATACTACGATGAAACTTTTCAATGAGTGCCACTTAAGTCACAGTATAAAAACAGTATAGAAATGATTATTTGGATATTTTTGTATCGGTTTGCTATTAATTTTATACAAATTGTGGTAATGTTTAATTGGCCTTATGCTATACAAATTGTAACTTATAATAATAATAATAATAATAATAGCCTTTATTCAGAAAAAATAATATAAATTTACATTTCACACTAGTTTCTTAAGCTAACGGCTACGTTGGCACCGACAATTTCATCTGTTTGCCCAACTTTGGCAAAGGCCTCCTCCATTTCTTTCCATTCAGTTCTATTTTGCGCCTTTCTTGTCCATGTTTTTCCTGCTACCACTTTAATTTCATCTTCCCACCTTCGGAATTGTCTACCTCGTTTCCTTTTTCCATTTCTTGGATACCAAAATAGTATGCTTTTGTTCCACTTTTCAGTACCTCTTATTGTATGTCCCTAAATTGTAACTTACATAGTATTTAAGAAACGCTGTACACTACCTGAATATATAAATAAATAAATTTTCGAATTCAAGAAACAATTCCTATCAATGTGTATCATAGCTTTTAGAAAAGTATCTTTAGGCCATTACCCAAAATATAAAAATATCTATTATTACTATTAAGAATACTTACCGCACTTTGACTTTTAACTTTGTAAACAAGCGCAACGGAACGGGGTTCATGATTCTGAGCTTGGCTGACAAGCCCTATATATATAGTTAATGAATCTTGATCAGGAGTGATCAGGACTACCCACGAAGGCAGCTTTTCTAGATATCAGGGTTAAGTGTTTTAGCACTAGCGCTAAGTTTAAACTTAAGATTGGATCATGTCCTTTCAATCCTGTGTGAAAATGTTTAGTAAGATGGTAAGATTGCATCTAGATACTTTACTCTTTTAAAAAGAAGAAGGAACAGAATAACCAAAGAGCGATAGTAGCAATTTGTTATTACTTATTAGGTAGGTACTGAATTGCATGAATGGAATATAAAATCCAATTGAAATAAAAAAAAATATAAGAAGTGTCAAACTTTGTTAAAAAAAACTTTTGTCAAATCTCTGTGTCATAACATAAGCAATAAAAAATATCAATTTAAAATGATAACCAATTAGTTTTTTCTCGCAAACAACGTAGGCTATTAGCACAATTATGGACGTGCCGAGTAGTATTACCCCAAAAAGATCATCGTCTAATGGAACGTTCAGCTCTGCATGTAAAGATAAGTCTCGACACAATCAGCAAGAGGCGAGCTACCAAATATTCAGAAACAACAGCACAGAGGTTGAGGTAGTAGTCAAAGATGTATCAAAGAAGGGGCAAGCTAAAAAAGGTATAACGCGAAGCAATTGTGAAATTAAGAAGCTACAATCAGATAATGAACGACTGCGGAACGAATTGTCTGCTAGCCTTACAAGAGAAGCCCACACCAAAAAGGTTTATGGAACAATCGTAACTGAACTAAGAAGGCAACTGGAAGCGGCTAATCGACGCGAGCCAGAACTGTATGCAAAGAACACGAATTTGGAGTTAGAAAATGAAAAGCTCAAGGTATTGTTAGATTTAAACATTAAAATCACTCGCAAGATTAAAGTTCAACTTTTGAGTATTAAGAAAATACTGCGGTTCGTTGTGAAAAGTATGCGGTGTTCGTCAGCGAATTTTGAAACTTTGTCATATAGTTCTGACATGGATTATGAGGACTTCGAGAAAGAGCTGAAGAGGGACCTACACGTCAGGTTTAACGACGTGACAGACTCCACGTACGCCACCTTCAATAGCTCCTTGTCGAGGGAAATCAAGTTGGAATCCATGGATAATAGAACTTGATCTGTGTTTATTTAATAATACCTACCAGTTTTATTTGATTGTCATAAGTTAACAAAAAATGTGAGTATGTTTTTACAAAATATAAAATGTTATGCGAACAAGAGCTTTTATTTTAAGTAAGCAAAAATATTGTATAAATATGAATAATAACTGACAAATATGGAACTGAACACAAGTGCAATTGAGGTCAAAGTGAAATCATCAATATAAAAATAAATTACTTTATTTTCGAGTGAAAATATCTGGGACATAACAGACAATCTAAAGTTTAGTTGGCCCGGCACGCCTGACCCAGTAACCTCAAGAGTACTTTAAGCTACTGTCGCGTAGGGCACCGCCTTAGGAACTCAATAATATACAAGCTATACATAAAATGAAGACCTCAAAATAATAAAAATCTAGACTAGCCTCATCTATGACACAATTGGTTGAGTTACCAATTGTAGTTGTCAAAAAATATGTAAAACTCGTACTTCTGGAAAATTTTCTCCATAATGGAAGTTATGTCTATCCTCGGTTGCTTTATTTTTGTTGGGCTCCTTAGCGCGATGAGCAAATATGTTTGAATTGAACATTTGGCATATTTGATTCCCGCTGTGAGCCTAATATTATATTGTATAAGTCATCGGTCTGGATTTTTAATGTGTTTTTGTCAGTGTATTGATAGACAGAAGGAATAATAATTTAAGTTAAAGTGTATTCTTTCCGTTATTAGTTACATACTGCGAGAATTGATTAGGTGGAGACTAGATTTCGCTGTAATAATTATGTTCAGAATTTTCAATTTATGATATACCTGCGTGGTAGATATTTAAATTGTTAGATTAAAAAGTCTAAAAATGAGTAAGTAAATCAAGTTAAAAGGAAAAACAACAAATCCTTAACCTCAAATTACACCCAATTTTTACAGTCTACAAGAATGTAAACATTGTAGAAATGCATCGATAGCGCGTTATAGATCGGTTGCAAGCAGGCCGGCACAGGCCGGGGCGCCGGGCGTGCACCCGCCGGCCGGGTCACCGGTAACCGGGTCACCGTGTAACCGGGTCATTCAGCTGACGGGTAACCTAACTTCAATTGAGATCACAGCCGGTCGGGATAGTTAAGATTAAAATGGCTGTGAGGCTTTTGCTTCGCTTCGGTATTGAAATGTAGTCAGTCAGATAGTTACTGTAGATTGTAATAGATATGTAGTGTTACTACCGAAGTTGATAGTGATTCAAACGAAAGTAATTTAATGTGAACGTTACGTAACCTTTTGAAGTCGTTGTAACACTTTAACAAAGGAATCTATTAGCTCTTCATAGTTAGTCCGTCGTTTTTTTTTGGTTGATTCTATAATCTACGCAAGTTAGATTATAGAATAAGTTAGGTTGTAAAATTAGGTTATTAGGTTATATTTTTTCAAGAACTTTTCATAGAATCCGGAGTTATGCGGATGAAACCGAAGTATCAATTTGTTTTTCTTAAAACAGAAAACTTCACTTTTACAGTTACATTCAAAACTTCATTTGCTCTTAGAAGATAGTTTCAACTTTGAACGATCCAACTAACATTTGGGACTTTAATTATGTACTTTTCGAAAGTAACTTAGAACGATTGCTTTAGTTTTTGAAGTTCGCTTCCAGTAGCGGGTCCAATTATGATGGTTTATGATTGTTTGGCCAGGTAATGGTAAATATTCAGAAATGGGCGACCACCTAACATAATATCACGAATGTTTCCAGCTTGCTAGGCTGTCGCGTCCATACCGGTGCTGTATACCGGTATAAAGTAGTGTTTCTAATAAGCCATTTCAGTGCCCTGAAAATTCTGACATACTTACACCAATCAGCGCCTTGTTGTTTAACCGAGTAGTGATTGTTAAAGCTTGGTTTCATAAGAAGTATGTTTATATTGAACAATATAACGGTAATTAGTGGTTACGTATTTAATCATGATTTTAGTTAACAGTTAAATATTAATGCCAACTTATTCATAACTGTATCATAATAATATATAAGTTCCTTAAAAATTGCATGTAAATTACTTTAAAATTGATTTGATTATAAATTTTTCAAACTAACTTAGATTATTCAAGTGGGTTAGGTTACAAAATATGTTTTAACCGTATTTTATAGCTTTTTTAAGAGAGTCAGTTAAGATTCTTAATAATTGTGAGTTGAATCAAATTTGCAGGCTTCTACTGAGTCGCTAACTAACCTTAATTGAAATAGCTTCTAATAGCGTGCGATTAAGCCGTGACCTCAATTTTATAATGTATGTCATATAATTATAAGCTGTAGAGTCGGATATTAAGTATATTCGACGATAAACTTGGTTACGACGTGCACATCGATCATGTAGTTAAGAAAGCATCAAAAGCCCTTGGTTTTATAATTCGCACCGCCAACTCATTTAAAAACATGAAAACCCTAAAGATCCTGTACTGTGCCTATGTCCGGAGTCACTTGGAATACGCTAGCCAAGTATGGAACCCCTATTATGAAAAATACTCCACAAGGATAGAGCGTATCCAGAAAAAGTTTAGCAGATTTCTTTCGTACAAGTTCAAACTTCCAAAATTAGATTACCACAAGCGTTGTTTAAAATATCACCTAGTGCCACTTTACTTAAGGCGAAATATTTCTGACGTCACTCTTCTTATGAAAACGGCCCAATCTGAAATAGACTGTCCATACATTCTACATAAATTGTTTATTAATGTACCCAATAGGCGTTCTCGGATAAGTAACCTGCTCTATGCTCCGTTTGCCCGTACGAACTATCGCAAAAACTCATTCCTGATAAGATCAATTGATACATTCAACTAATACCATGACTCCGAAATCGATCTTTTTAACACCACACCTACTAAATTAAAAAATATTTTGGTGAAGAAGTTGTTTATTTAAGTTTGGTATCGTGTGGCATAAGGTTAGAAGCATATTGTCATAGCCTAGATAATGCTGTTATTATTGTTATTTTTCGTTATATAATTTCCTTTTTTTTTATTTTTTCTTTCGTGTATGTAACCATTTTTTTTTCTCTATCTCCAAATGTATCTGCGGAGGCTTGTTAATGGCTTACTGAACATTATATGTTAAACCTAGTTTTTAAGTAAAAGCTGTTGGCCACCCAAATAATATAAAATAAAATAAAAAATAAAAATAAAAAATATATTTAATTAGAATTTAACTCTACACTACTAATTTGTGTAATATTACAAATATACAGGGTTGATTTGTAGTAACCAGCCAAATTTAAATGTTATAAACGATATAAACGTAAATGCATTATTTATTTTAGTATAGCTCAGTACAAAAAACAGAATAAGATATGGCACCACAAACTTTTATGCAAATAGTCGCTGTTGATGCACATAGCTACTACGACGCGGCATTTAATTGATAATACTACGACGTAGTACTAAAAGATGCTTTGTAGAAGCGCGTAATTGTGGTAATTTAGAGTGACCATGGTTTGCTTAATACGTTAGCGGATATATTTATTTCTTTGTAAAAAAAAAATCCTTTTTTTTGCAAAAATCGTATCTATAAATGATACTTATTGTGTAAAAAAAATTTGGCCGGTGACTCCAAATCAACCCTGTATAATGCGTAGATAAATTTTAATTTTTACAATCATACATACAAGATTAAGTTGTTTCGTATGTTAACGATTGTAAGTAATTTGTGGGTATTCACGCTCTTACCTAAATAAGAATTGGTTTAGTACTCATTCATAACCCATGTATCGCTTTAATCCACATGATGTTATTTAAAAAGCAAAGATGGCATTTTCAAAGTCCTTTGTTATCGGTTGCTTAACCTGCGTCTGACCTCAAACTCACCGAAAGGTACAAAGAGATCGGAGATGAGTAGCACACCGGCCCAGACCAGGAAGGACTTCGTAGTCCTTAAATATTTTCATGAAAGAATTCACGATTGTTGCAAAACGTTAGGTTAGAGTGGAAAGAAATATTTTACTTCAATACACATTAAAAATCTTTAAAAATATCCAAAAGGTTATATTTTCAAAGGCATTTTCGAATTGCTCTCCGACAACAGAATTAACAACATTTCATGATATTCAAAAAGTCTGGTCTGCACGCTACATGCACGTTTGACGGCGCTTTTGAGCCTGCTGATGACAACTTGACAAGTTTGCCCGACGGAACCTTTTGCACCACTCACTATTTGATGTTGAAAACATGCACGCATTTTCTAAACTGCGCTGTTTTGTTGTATCTACTGTCTTTACTGAAAATTTTTCACTTTACTGAACGTTAAAAATTATGCTTCAAAACCTTTGTTTTAAGATAACACAGTGGAATTTAAACAATGTATTTTTCAAGTCCCCTATTTGCAAAATACCGGCAGGCCCAAGCTGTCACAAAGGACGGAATCGGTCAGAGACATCCTAATGAACACACAAATCCTTTTACTTATTGTTGCTATATGACACGACAAAAGTAATAAAACAGTGTCAGGTGGCACGAGTGGAAAATTCACCCGGTATGGAACAGCCTTTGTCCTGTGCCCGGCTGCCACATGGCATGGCTATTGTAAACAAATCATCAATTCCTTTTGTTTAAAGACTTTCAAAAATATATATATTCACGATTTTTTTTACTCTGAAGGCTGTAAGTTAGCCTCAATAATATGCTATATCTTTTCCCTAATGGCATGGGGACTGAAAACTGCTCTTGTCCGCAAGGTTTAGCCCTCGATGTCTTGTACGTCGTCACTGGGTGGCGCTAAACGATCAGTAAAATCTGGTGGTAGGCTTCGGCCGCGGCTTGTCACCACCCACTAGACAAAAACATGCCGCCAAGTAACCTAGTCGCGTTCCGTCATGATGTTTAGTGTAGCCATTGAGGAGGCCTGAGTAATCGTGCTGCATCGGAGAACTGTTTTCAAATCATAGGATAATGTCTCACCGGGTAACTCATCTTCCGAAGCAGAATGCACCACTGGCTGAGCGTGGGTAGTAGGAGGCCCAAGTAGCCAGCCACATGGGAAAGGCTGCCCCACTAGCTTTGCAAGTCATCGTACGTGTACTGAACAATCGACTCCTGTCACACCTCGAGACCAACGAGCTAACGAGCAACGAATACGGTTCCCACAGTGGACGCTCGACCGGTGATCTTCTCGTGCATTCCACTCACTTATGGAGCGAAGCCTTGGAGGTGGTGAGATGGTGGAGATGGTGAAGCAGTATCTGTATCCTCAGACATTTCCAAGGTCTTTGACAAGTTCTGGCATGATGGTCTGTTAAACAAGCTTCCAGCATATGGCATACCTCGATCGGGCTCTGCGACTGAATATCTGATTTTCTGAGGGAACGGTCGATTTGAGTAGTCTTAGATGGCTACGATTTCGACCTAATGGCAATTAACTCCAGGGTAACTCAGGAATCTGTTCTCTCTGCAACTTTGTTCTTGTTGCACAATAATGACCTGCTAATACCGGGCATTACTAGATACGCTGATAACAGCACTGTTTTGGAGAGATACAATGCGCAAACGAGCCCCCATGAAGTCCAGAAAGTCTACGATTGAGCGCGTCTGATTGGGGCCAGTCCAACTTGGTTAAATTTAATGCCTCCATAACACAGGCGTGTCTATTTTAAGAGTACATTCCCAACCTTTACGCCCACTTTCCCGAATAAATCAGTACCCATTACCGAACAATTAGGGCTTTTTAAAAAACGTCCAAATTAAACTACGGGGAACAAATTGAGTCTTTGGCTTTTAAAAATTTGGGTATCATCTCGAAGGTTCAGCGGTACTTCAGCCCTGAAAGGCTGCTAAACCTAATTGTGAGAACTTGCGGACAGTGAGGACTTGCATGGAGTACCTTTTGGGGTGATTCTGCCTATTTTTTTAAATCCGATTAAGCGTTAAACGTTTATTTTTGTTTATCAGTTCAAGGTCACAATGAAACAATTTCGATAAATACAATAATACATACATACATAACTTCACGCCTGTATCCCTTATGGGGTAGGCAGAACACGAGAGGCTATCAAACCATCTGATGTCACATTTGACGAATTTGGAGGTATTATGATGATGTATAGAGACTATTACAGTGACAGGGGGTCAGCCTATCGCCCGTAAAAACGCTAACAAAACCTCTGAAAAAATACAAAAATACAATAATTAACGATGAAAAATAAAATACAAATGTACATACATACATAACTTCACGCCTGTATCCCCCCTATGGGGTAGGCAGAACATCAGAGGTTATAAGACCAACTGATGTCACGTTTGACTAATGAGGTATTATAATGATTGCAGTGACAGGGGGTCAGCCTATCGCCCACAAAAAATGCCAATAAAACCTCTGTCCCTTAACCGACTTTTACAGTATGCCCGGGGAGAGAAGCAGCTGGCACATTCTATGTTTTTCTTTCGCTCCCAGTCCAGCATGGAAGTAATTAAAAGAAAAATCATACACTGAAAATATATTCTACTTAAATAAGTTTTTGATCTGTAACAAGTACGAAAGTAATCTGCTGATAAAAAACACTTACCTGAGACGAGTCCTTTGAATAGAGTGCGTATTTTTCATAAACTTTTATTTTGATAATGCAGCAGATAGCTACAATTTATATTAAACTAGCTTTTGTCCGTGACTGCTTGTGCTTAGGATAGTTACTTCCGTCAAAACTTTAAGATATTTCCTGCTATACAAGAATAGGTAGTAAGTAATTGTATTTATCGTCCTTTCCGTTTCTAGTCACTTTGTGTATTTTCATCTAAATCGATTCTCGAGTTAGGGAGTAAGCGATGCTTTGTTTGGACTTTCAAACCGTTATGTCGCAAGGCATGCATCCTTATTCTTTTGCAAGCTTCAGTTTATTTCTTAAAAAAAAGCAGACAAAGTTACTTTCGCATTTATAAATATTGGGATTTATAAAACGAGTCATGAAAGCTTCAGACATTTCCATGCAAATTATATGTAAAACCGCCCATATATTTACAAATGATATCAATCCTTGAAAACATTCAAGTATAATAGAGTCGTCGCCGAAGTGGGTCACATATAAGGTTGAATAATGGCCGACCGCTCAGTGCATTTTTCATACACCCACGTAAAGAAGCTAGCAACACTGGCTCCTTGCAAGTGAGTGACATCCAAGTAGGGTTACCCTATTGTGACAGGTATAAGCTGCATGTGACGAGATTTTTATGTAGCAAGAACATATATTTATATGCTATGGGCAAAGATCACAGGCGTTTTATTTAATAGTGGGGAAGTACGAATATACGTACCTACAGGTAATTCTTAATTATTGTTTAAGAATTCAAAAGTATTTTTTTTGCTTCAAGGACCTTTGGCCGATTTATTTTTGACCCCGTAAGAATTCTTTGATAAAATTTAGAACATGACCTTCTTCAAGATTAAACTCAAATATACATAGTTTGTATGTAACCCACAAGATCTTCAGATGTATTGACTTTTTAAGTTTTTAGCCCTTTTCATTGCCTGTTGTTAACTCATAACAAAATATTTTTTTACACTTAGGTATTTTTTATAATGGCAACCCTAGATACCTTAGCGAAGTCTAAAATGTTCTCAGGGTTCTCAGATGACTCTCATAGTGATAGAATCTGATTACGTTGTCAAGAACAACTGTAGCGTTTGAATTTAATTTCTGCCAGTAAATAAAATCTTTTATTTATTTTTTGTAAAACGAAGACGCAAATTACAATTATAAGGCCCTTGCTTTTCTCGCGGCTAGATCGCGAGAAAATCGAGGGCTACTCGAAGGCTAATCGACATCGCTACAAACTTTCATGACTATAATTTTAGTAGGATTTAAGCACATTTATTTTTCTCATTAAACAAGTATGGACGTTTTCCTGCCATGTCACCGGGTGGAAAGTGGTCATGAAGGCCAAGCTGTTACCGTCCATCCGGCCGTATACAATCGGTCGCGGGGTCTATTCTTGTAGAGTTTTTTGCACGAATATGCTTGCTAACATTGGTCTGGTTTTACTAAGTATATTAATGATGTATTTACAAAAAAGTTAACGCCTGTGTGTAATATACAGGGTGTTAGGCAGAACGTTGAACATACGCAAATAGTGGATGGGTGGGGTCATGTGTTACTTACTCAGCCCAAATTATTTGACCTTGGCCCCTTGGTTTTTTTTATAATTTTTTATTGTATATTTTTCGAATTTCACCACTTTCATGACTTTGAAGGCGAGTATTTTTATTTACAATGAGTAAAACAGGCAACATTTTGTTTTGTTTTTATTTTGAATGTTATCAGATTCTCATGTAATTATCGCTTAACGCTGATGTTACCTAAAAAAAAGTTATGGGTCCTCAAAGGCACTGAAACATGTATGAAAAAACTTAAAGCATAATTTTACCTTGGCGGTCAAATAATTTGGGCTAGGTAAGTAGCACATGACCCCACCCATCCACCATTTTCGTATGTTCAACGTTCTACCTAACACCCTGTATAATTAATTCGTTGTCCTATAAACTATACCTACAACATACATTTAGGACTCGACTTCGTTGTCTAAATATAGGTAAAAAAATCGTAAATTATTGATTTATATTCGAATGAGAATCACGAGTTACCAAATGTTAAGTAGTTTTATCAACCAAGGACGTTGGTGGCCGATCCTGAATCCTTGGATAGAAAATCCCGCCGCCAGTAACAACACTACTTAAGCTTCAAAATCCCTTCTGAGCCCCTGTTGATTCCGTCTTTGCCACATTACGGACTAGACTCGTCTGGATTCATTTTTCCATTAGTAAAATAAGTTTACGTTAAGTTATATTAAACCAACGTGATACGAAAAATATAAGACGGCAACTTTGGCGTTGGGTTAAACCTGTTTGCCTCAGACGCCAGTGGTTGCTGGTTCGATTCCCGCACGGAACAAGAAAAAAATGTTCCGTGTCTGGGTGTTTATCTATTTATATTTTAGGTTCCCCCCTAGTTCGTTACATGGTATCCCATGTATATGCAATGCTTACTTTGGGGTCATGTAGTTGTTGTGATTGTCTGGGTTTTTTTATATCTATATATGGATGCAATATATCTATTTTTAAGTACTTATAGTTTAAATAAAACTAACCGTAACCGACGATCATGTATGAAAAAGGTTTGACGGTCTTCGTGATGCAGTGGTCTAACTAGACGCTACTATTTTATTTATTTACACTTTTTTTTGCATAAAGTAAAAAAAGCAAAATACAATAATGACAGAAAGTTTTATTGATTTCTCAATTCCTTCACGGAACGAAAAAAGTAAAAAGTTCCGGGTACATACACAACTTCACGCCTGTATCCCGTATGGGGTAGACAGAACACCATAGGTCATTAAAACCACGTTTGACAGAATTGGAGGCATAATAATGGTGGATAGAGACTATTGCACTTAACTGAATTTTACAGTATGCCCGGGAAGAGAAGCAGCTGACAGATTCTATGTTTTTTCTTCGCTCCCAGTCCCGCATGTTTCGGGCCTGAGCGTTTATCTATTTATGTATTTATATTCGAGGTTCCCCCTAGTTCGTTACATGGTATCTCATAACTCAAGTTTTGCTTACTTTGAGGCCATGTAGTTGGTGTGATCGTTTGGGGATTTTAGTTTACTTTAATGAACGTGGAGGAGGCGAAACAGTATGTCTGGATCGTAGTCATAGGCATTCTTTAGCCTCCGCCTACTCCAATGTGAGATAGGCGTGAAGTTATGAGTGTATGTATAAAAATAACATAGGACTCGAATGAAATAAATTAGTGTGTATTTATCTTAAAATGGTACTGAAGTACTGGCGAAAGGGGGGGGGGGGGGTAAATTAGTAAAGTTTATAATAAGATCATATACAGGATTGTTTTTTAGTCACGGGCCATTTTTTTTTACACAGTATGTATCATTTTGAAAAAAAAAAAACGTTTGTATATTTTTGACAAGGAAATTAATATATTTGCTAACATTTTAAACAAAGCTTGGTCACTCTGAATTACGAATGAATACCATTAAAGTAAAGACGACTATGTGGTACTACAAAACATCTTGTAGTACTACGTCGTAGTATCAATGTATTTTTATACTTTATATGAAGTCTGGAACTGTATATGAACCTTTTTATACATTAGCAATTTAGTCTAGGGATAGAAAAAAACAATAAAAACTTATTATCGATAAGAAGTGAAGCTCAATGAGTAGACTATTAATAAAGATGTAAAAAAGAAAATAAAATCAAAATCAAAGTGTTTCGTTTTATTAATTTTAAAATTTGTATTTATTTTATACCTGTTTACAAGGTACCATAATTTTATGTAAAAATTAAATAAATAATAAATAAATTTTTAGCATGCGAAGTCTAGTATTGCTTGAGCTTCGCCTGGGTAGTTAATTTAAATTTTATATCATAACGGTGGAAAAACACGATTGATATACATAATTATTGTAAGCATTATGAGTTATAACATAAAATTTAGTAAAAAAGACTGTGCAATACTTTAGTATTTTCTTTGTGACGGAAAGTATTTTGAAACTGTTAAGAAAATGCTCCCACACTCCGATAATATTTTGTCACAACTTTCAAACACACTTGAAGTTAGCTACAAATGGCCTCTATTGGTGCTGATACAATAATATTGCAAACAGCTTATTAAATGTTTTACGGGATCATAACCAGCCATATTTTCTCTATGAAACTTTTTTCAAAATCAGGCGAAATTTAGTAGTCTAGGCGAAGTCGGGGGCAACGACGTAATGAATCACATGGATTTTTTGCAATACGCTGAAAAGTTTGGAAAGGCTTTAGGCACTCTAACTAGAACTAAAAGCTCTGAAAGCTTAAATCGGAACAAACCCCTACTACGGAGCTGTTGCTTAATTTAATTTATACTATCTTAATTTTTGTTTAACTTTAATACATTTATGTGGAGTTTGGAACGTCGTAAATGCGAACATTGAAATAAGCCTTCTATGACACAAAATATACAATAGAGAATTGTTGTGATAAGTAATATGGCTACCTTTGTTACATGTTGTTTGTATTTCTAATAATTATTTATTTTGTCTATGAAATTTATTAATAAGGATATCATATTTTATTTATTTTGGGCGCGAATTGAAATCGTTTGTGAATGATTTATCCTACACCTACACGAAAGATATTTGGTCAACGAAGTCATTTCACTCTCTTGCATCTACACTTGCTGTAGTTTTTCACAAAGTTATGGTCAATCCGCACCACAGTTTCAGCATGTGAGATGAACAAACATATATTTACCCAACTCCAGAAACTTTCACTTTCATAATACTTACCTATTAGTGTGATAATACATTAGTTTGCTCGCTAAGTTAATTATTTTGAAAGGAACTTCGGAGTTTCTCGGTGCACCGTTTTAGGGATTAAAACTCATGTAGCAGTTAATGGGTATTAAATTTGAGTTTTCTTCATATTCGCTTTTTGAGCTCATTTTCCTTTATCTTATCTTGCTAATATATTTGTTTGGATGTATGGATGTTTCGGCTCAACGGATTTGCATGAAATTTAGCATATCTAGTGATAGTGTACATATACCTGGAATAGCACAAAGCTACTTTTTATCCCAGAAATTGTGGTATAACCGCGTGAAACAGCTAGTTTCTTATAGTTTTGGATTTCACCATACACATTTTGAAACAAACGGGAAACCCGAAATTTTCTGTGTGCGAATGCTTGTTACTTATTCAGGCTGTAACTTGGCATAGAGTTAAATTTTTACTCTTAAAATTCAATCGACTTGATCTACAGGCCCTGTTAATGTTATAGTAAGTCTGGTCTGCCATACACTAGTGTAGCCACTATTTTAACAATCTTTTCAACTATTTGAATAAAACTTACGAATAAAACTCAGAACAGTTCCAAGCAAAATGTTCAAATCTCTGTAAAATTACGATTCTCTTCTCTGTAGCCAAAGTTCAATAATAATATTTAACACTGTTTTTTTTTGTTTTGAAACAATTGAAATTTAATTTGCATAGTTAAAACCATGTACCTACCGAAGCATAGCTTTCGTAAACATTTCCAATGTTCCGTGCGGCAAAGAGTCGACTCGGCGCGCCCGTCGCCCGTCAGCGCAGCCACCCAGTCTACTCCGGACCTTCGCCGCCGGCACTCACTCCCTCCGCATTCATACTCTATAGCATAAAACTTTTTCTTAAACAGTGCACTGGCCGGTTACATCGTGTTCCAATTTTGAACGATTTAAAAAAAGTGAACTGACAATGGGGTACTCAGCGCGCAGGAAACTTTAGTGCGATTACGGTTTGTGTTTCCTATACTAGCTTCTGTATTTAATTGTAGGTTATGTTGTGAGTTTCGACGTGAGAAACGAGTTAAACTCGCGTTTATTTTTCTAATCGAGCATTTAGTTAATACATTCTGTAATGCAGTTGTATGTAGAAATTGTTGACATATTTTACATTATTTAAGTTTATTCTAATAAAAAATATGTATTTATTCAATATTTATGTGTATATATTTCTTAAGTATATCAGTTAACTAGTATCCATAGCACAAGTTCTTTAAGAAACTTAATTTGGGCTAGATTATGTTGTGTGAGTGTCAGAAATAAAATAAATAATAAATATTTCTGACACGTTCATCACACAAATATCCGCCGCCACCGGGATTCGAACCCAGGACCCCTGGCATAGAAGGCAATTTATGTTACCGCTACACCAGCCGGTCGTCAGAAATATTTATTTATTATTTATTATTATTTTAAAATGCTAATTAAGGAATTAATTATGTTAAAGTTGGGAATATTTTAATCCGTTTTAAGAACAATATTTTAACGCTCAAAACTTTTCTGTAACAAAGACCAATTATTAGCAATTTATAAATGTATATTTTAATATAGAAATAACGGGAGGCTCGTAGTTCAAAGAAAAATAATATATGATACCTCAATAATATTTGACAAAAAGTAATGAAATAAATAAATTAGAAAAAAAACATTATGTAGGTATTGATTTGTTCTCCTTTTTTCAAATATTATTCAAATTGGAGCTCTTACATTTTCGTAGATATTATTTAATATGTTAAAAAAATAAATAGGTACGTAAGTACTTTCGTGATTGTAATTTTTAAGGAAAAGCTGTCATTTAGATATTATTTAGCAGAACATAATTATTATTAGTTTAAATCTGATCATAAAAAAATCTGCATACCCACACGATTTTACTTTAAAACACGGCCATAGCGGGCTACGAACGAACCCTGCGTCTTCTACAAAATATTTTAAAAACTTTTTTTTAAAAGCCATTTAAAAACTGCACCACTACACTTTTCAGAAATAGTTACTTTAAATAATATTACTTATATAAGTTTTGTGTATTAATTTAACCATTTTTAAAATCCCTACAATACATGACATAAACATTTTTTGTAGTTATGTTATTCCCTAAGGACCTGAAAGATTAGCACTACGGTTTACATTCTTTCTGCCTCGAAGTTCACACCCACGAGTATTCCAAAGGTTTTACATCTAAGTTACAAAATATGGGACTAGTATAGCTATAGATATAGAGTTGCTCTACTAAAATCTTCTATAAGGCCGCCTACTCGTACAATACAATACAATACAAAAACTCTTTATTGCACACCACAAAAACAGAAAAAGATACAATGGGCGGCCTTATTGCTAAGAGCGATCTCTTCCAGGCAACCTTAGAATGGACAAGAATAACTATAAATGATGTAACTAGGTGGTGCGGCGTATATTTATATATAAAAAAGAATACAATATATAGGTAATAATACATAAATACAATACAATATCAAAAATACAGATAAATATCAAAGAAATAATAAATATCATGATATATTTAAACATTATTCCATAGCAGCTGACATTGACAAAAATTTATTATCGTACAAAGTGTTTTGTTTCTCTTTTGTGTACATGTTAAAATAAAGGATAAATAAGAAAGTAAATAATAAATAAATAATAATGAAATACTTAGACAATCACACCAACTACATGGCCCCAAACTAAGCAGAGCTTTTGATATGGGATACCATGTAGCGTACTAGGGGGGAACCTAGTATATAAATAAATATATTGATAAACACCCAGACATGGAACATTATTTTTTCTTATTTGGTTATTGGCGTCTGAGGCAGACAGTGTTACCCCAGCGCCAAAGTGGTCGTAAACCGATATATAAACCTATATTGAATTTTCACGATTCATCGTAAGAAAATATATTTCTTACTAGTTCTTATCGCACCTAATTACTTGTTACATTCTCACTCGACGTTTTGGCGTCGTCTTTTATTTGCAATTAATACAAATAATCTTAATCAAATCCCTCCGACATTAAACAGCAATTAGATTAACGTTCATTATTTAATTAAATTTTCATTTACTGATGAGTTCGAATATTTCTATTTTGGTTTAATTTAATTTAATAGGTAATTTAAAAGATCATGTCACCAGAGCTTTCATAGCAGAGTTGATGATATCATAGTAAATAATTATGTTAAACTAGCTGTTGGTAAGATTTGTGCTGTTGTAATACCAATAAATAAATAAATAAAATATAAATCTAGCTTTTGGTTTGGCTGTCAATAATACGCAGTACATTTAAGCTAAGATGGAGGATTGAGAATTTGGCTCTTATTATAAAAACTTACTCAGAATTAATCAATAAAAACAAATCATTTTATTTTTACGAATATATGTAGGATAATACATAAGATGTTTCATATTGTTAACATAAATTAAGCTCGTGCCATATTCTACCATTGTGCCGTGTACATAGTCATTTTAGTATGTCATTTTAATTAATTTATTTACAGAGAGTTACTTTTAAAAACAATCATTTTAACAATTTATGTATTGGTCCAAACATGATGAATAGTCAAAATACAATCTAATTCGTTTTTTACCTACTGACGTTCTTTGACATTGATGTCTTGACTAGTCGTACAGTACTATCAACTAAAACCCTTTCTATCTATTTTTAAAGTTATTATAATTATTAATGCCTTTAATTACTAATTTCTTAATCAACCTCTATTTAATTTTTGTTCTCTTTTTGTATTAATTATTATTCTTTGTTTGAGATGAATAAATCTTAGGACACAATCTTTTAGATCACGTAAATCCAAAGAATTGCCGAAAAACTAAACCAGATTATACCAGTTTGAGGAAAATAAATTAAAATATTGACACCTTAGAATCAAGGGGTCGGCAGCCTTTATGGACCAGGACTGCGGTCCAGAAAGCCCCTTCAATAAAAATAATAATTTCTTGTGGACATTTGGGACCACAAGAAAAAAAAATAAGGTAGAGTGCGGTAAAGGTTAAATAATACTTTGATTAACACTGCATGAATTACTTGTATTAGTACCGACCGGTATAAAATAATATCTTACTCTCAGTCGCTAGTTTTAGCTTTACAATAAAATAATACATCTACGAGTAGGGAATATAGAGAGCCATTTTGGAGAACGTAGTCTTCTCTGTGTCTTTTTTGTTGACTCTACTTTCCAAAATAAAAACTTGTTTATTTTAGTAGTTTTTCCAAATGACCCCGTGATATTAATATTTTTATTGAAGGGGCTTTCCGGACCGCAGTCCTGGTCCAGAAAGCCTCCCGACCTGAATCAAGAACATTCCAAAAATAGTGCAAAAAATATGATTACAGTTCTATTTTTGTCGGTGAGTTGAACTGAATCCTCGAAATACCGTGATAAAATTGTAATAATAAAACTTGGGTTTTAAGTATTAAGAAGTTTTATTTACTTATCTTATAAATCAGAATAAAAATAAGTTGAGCCTTACAGATCAGTTTCAGTTACAATTTTTTCATAATTAAATAACTTGCAATTCTTATAAGCTCTATTGTGTGCAGGTACGACCTGAGTTTAATAATCAAAATGCAAATTCAATTCAAAAACACTTCATTCTCGTAAAGTTCAGAAGTAAAAAACCTAAAATACAATAGGGCGTGAACTTGACATAACAAGCAAAATAGTTCTCAGGGTAACCAATAACTACGGAGACAGAACGCTAGCTAAATAAGTTACTCGTACGAATGTATGAAAAAAAAAAAATTTTTACCCAAATGGTTTTCTAAGTTAACTGTAATTATACAGGGTGACTGGTACCAAACCCGCCATAGCAAATTAGCATATAGAGGAGGTCATTTGCTAATTATTGGACCTTACTTTCCCTAACTAAAGTTTTATACTTTAGGAGATATGTCAATTTTTATACATTATTGAGATTTTTCCAAAATTTGACCTTAAAGCATTCGTAACTTTATTTTTCGTCATTAGTTTAGAGTTTTTTTATTATTTCTTGGTAGTCATTAACATTTGTGAATAAAATACGTCGGAACTTCCCTCAAACTAGGGTTAAAAAATAAGACGCTTATGCTTTTAAAAAAAATCAATAAAGAAAAATTACTTTGCGATCAAATTCAACCGGAAATAATAAAAAAACTACGGCGTTTTAATAATTTATTCTACTCTAAATTAGTTCTCTAGTTTGTCACCTTACCAACGGTACTAAATTTGCAACGGAAAGTTTGATTCGCTAAACATCGGTAGGATTTTCAGGTCAACCAGTCATTTTGATCAAAAATAGTGAAGGTCCCAACGACAGGATAAAGCTAATTTAGCAAAGTAGTTTTTGCAAATTTATGAGTAGGTATTAGATAATAGAAATTGAGTGCTTAGTGTACTTAATTTTTTTTTTACTTTTACCATGTAAAGCAAGAAATCAGGAAAAGATATCGAGCATCAAAAGAAAAATTTAAATAGAGTTAAAACTAAAAATTCTGCTCGAATTGCTGCCCGCGATTTCTGATACATGCCCGATATCTTTTCCTAATTTCCGTGGTGGTAAGACTGAGTCTAATTTCTTGTTTCATAACAGAAAATGCATTATTAATTTTTTGAATTAACTCATCTTTTGTGGTTACTTCTTCATTGTAGACCAACTCTTTGACCCGGCCCCAAACGTAGAAATCGAGAGGTGTCAAGTCTGGCGACCGAGCTGGCCATTCAATTGGCCCACCTCTACCGATCCATGAATCGGGGAATGAACTATTTAAAAGTTCTCGGACGTCCAGCCTGAAATGCGCCGGGCACCCATCGTGTTGAAACACAATGGGCGTGTCGTCGGTTATTCCATCCAACAGCAGATCAGGCAAGACGTCCCTTAAAAATTCTAAATAATTTCCCCCATTTAAAATGTCTGGTAGGAAATAGGGTCCAAAGATATTACGACCAATAACGCAGGCCCACACATTAACAGAAAATTTCCGCTGGACCGATGTAACCCTCTTTTTATGGGGGTTATCATGGGACCAGTGGTGCAGATTGTGGAAATTGGTGATGCCTTCTCGGGTGAACTGTGACTCGTCGGTCCAAAGGATACGCTCCAGAAATGTTGGGTCGTCGACATCGGTGTGAAGAACGAGGCGACAGAAATTCAACCTCCTTTCGTAGTCGCCATTTTCAAGCCCTGCCAACACTCCATTTGTTAATTATTTACGTAAATGTTATTCTAAAGACAAAATTTGATTTGGATTATGTTACATCGAAGCTCGTCGTAATATTAATAATTTCTTTAATTCTAAAGATAACACTGGTCGCTTTAGTGTAAGTAGGTACATAAATAAACTCAAAATTACCTTGAACTGGCGTGTAATGATACGGGTGTTGATGGTCCCCATGCATCACTGACCAGACTTTCCACTGGCTGACGCCCAAAGCGGCAGCTACCACTCTGGTGCTAGTCGTGGGATCTTCTTCAAAAGCTGCCAAAATCTGCTGATCAATTTCAACAGGTAATTGTCGCACAGCTGCTTGGGGTACCCTGACGTTCAAGTTACCCGTTTCTCTAAACCGACGATAGGTGGTAGGAAATGTGTCACGGTCAGGTAAGCGTCTATTTGGATATCGCTCCTGGTAAATTCGCCGCGCTTTGCGGGCGTTACTGTGTGCAGCACCATACGCCAGCAGCATGTCGGCGTATTCTTCCCTTGTGTATCCCGGCATTTTAAAACGAAATGTCTTATTTATTTATACCTGTGTCTACTCAACTATTTGTGAAAGCACACGAAACGGAAAGGAAAAGCATATATGACAACAACTTAAATGTCATAGAGATGGGTCCGACCTCATCTTTTTCATTTGACGTCTAAAAGTCATTGAAACTGTCATTGCAAATGAAAAGAGTTGGTCTACAATGAAGAAGTAACTACAAAAGATGAGTTAATTCAAAAAATTAATAATGCGTTTTCTGTTATGAAAGAAGAAATTAGGCTCAGTCTTACCACCACAGAAATTAGGAAAAGATATCGGGCATGTATCAGAAATTGCGGGCAGCAATTCGAGCAGAATTTTTAGTTTCAACTCTATTTAAATTTTTCTTTTGATGCTCGATATCTTTTCCTGATTTCTTGCTTTACATGGTAAAAGTAAAAAAAAAAATTAAGTACACTAAGCACTCAATTTCTATTATCTAATACCTACTCATAAATTTGCAAAAACTACTTTGCTAAATTAGCTTTATCCTGTCGTTGGGACCTTCACTATTTTTGATCAAAATGACTGGTTGACCTGAAAATCCTACCGATGTTTAGCGAATCAAACTTTCCGTTGCAAATTTAGTACCGTTGGTAAGGTGACGAACTAGAGAACTAATTTAGAGTAGAATAAATTATTAAAACGCCGTAGTTTTTTTATTATTTCCGGTTGAATTTGATCGCAAAGTAATTTTTCTTTATTGATTTTTTTTAAAAGCATAAGCGTCTTATTTTTTAACCCTAGTTTGAGGGAAGTTCCGACGTATTTTATTCACAAATGTTAATGACTACCAAGAAATAATAAAAAAACTCTAAACTAATGACGAAAAATAAAGTTACGAATGCTTTAAGGTCAAATTTTGGAAAAATCTCAATAATGTATAAAAATTGACATATCTCCTAAAGTATAAAACTTTAGTTAGGGAAAGTAAGGTCCAATAATTAGCAAATGACCTCCTCTATATGCTAATTTGCTATGGCGGGTTTGGTACCAGTCACCCTGTATAAAGACTCTAATCCTACACTCAAACAATTAACAAGGTTATTTCCTGTCCATTATTCAAGTAAAAAATTCAATTATATTACTTACTAGCTGCTGCCCGCGACGTCGTCTGCGTGAACGCTATGCAGCACCAAACGCACCTACGATTATAACACTGCTAGCGTGATAATATGTAGCCTATATGTTGACCCGACTTCTTAACTATCTTCATGCCAAATTTGAAGTAAATCCATGCAGTACTTTTTGAGTCTATCCCGGAAAGACAAACAGACAAAAATTCTAAAAACTATATTTTTTGTTTCTGTTTCGATTGTAGATCATACCCCAAGTATTCTTTTAAAAAAATATTCAATGTACAGTTTTGACTTTCTTACCATTTTATTATATGTATAGATAAATAAATTAAAACAAAAGCAAACATAAAAACTCCATTTTTACTGTAAGCTTTCTGTGTTAGTATATGTTCGTGACAGGCCACCAGTGCCGCACTCGGCGTGCGTCGTGTACGGCCACGTGACTGACTACTCATTTTATGTAAACCCTTATTATATTCCCATATGGTATGCCAGGTGACGAGAATAGGTCAACCGAACTATGTTTGCTTTATAGTCAAACTTGTATAGATGGTAAAATAAGGCCCAATACTGTGAAACTTATATAAGATAAGTAGGTTATAAAATAATGCCCTTTTAAGACTAAGTATTTTTAATAAGTAAACATTGATTTGAAAATGGCGTGATTAATAACAAAATACTATTGTTTGACACCGTGTTCAGCGGGAATTTATTTTACGAATAATTTAAACTCAAACTATTGAGAGATAAATAATATATTCTTTAGTTAAAAAACATTCAGAAAAATTATTGATTTACTTCTAGCTGGAAAAAACTTTTAGATTTTGACTGGTAGGCACGAAATCGCCAACAAAATCTATCAATTAAAATATCGGGGTTGAGTTTTAGGAAAATAAAAAAGGGCCACAATATAACTTGACGCAGTTTCGGAAGCGTAGCTGAAAACGAAGCGGTTTGAAACTTTTACATTTGAAGTTGCAAAAATCGCTTCCGATTTTGAGAAGCTTTACAAAAGGCGCAAAATTCTATTATTCCTTGACAGCCTTTATGAGATCGTTAACGCATCAATAATTAATTTTAATTAATTAATTGAAAATCCTTGCTGTTCCTTGTTTCCCTGTGTTTATTTACGCAAAAGATACGAATACCTATCGACTTCTTTAAATAAAGCAAGTACGAGTAAAAATCAATTATAAAATCTCTGAATCGTCATATATGTATATTTCAGTTAAAATATCAAAATATGATTGCGTGGTCGATTGTAATTAGCTATAATTAAAATTAATAACATTAAATAACCAATCCAAATAGTTCGTCTAATACCTAATAAAACATTATGCTCTCGCGGTCGTATTCAGATTGGCATCTTGCGGCTACTTGGACAAGTAGATATTATTAAATAGTTTACATTAAACCGCATAACTAAGTTATGATCTCATCTTCACTAATTTAGGTGAGATTGAGATCTAACAAACAAGTGAGTATTAAAAAAAATGTAAAAAAGTTTCTCTTAGGACCTTAGTGATTTAAAAGATAATGTGATTTACGTTTACGTAAAACGTGATAGAGCTTTAGCTCTATCACTTTCTTATAGTTACTTATTTTCCTTATACTTATTTATAGTTCGATATAAATCAAACATATTAAGTTATTTTACAAAGAAAAAAGGTACTTGATAATGTAAATTATTTCATACATACATAACATAACGCCCGTCCCCCTTGATGTTTCATGTAAATCACTGATTATACAGAATTAAAATAACCTATCTCAACAAATTGTAAAGGGAACGTCTGTCTATACCTGTCTATACCTCGACAGTACCTGCACTTACTTTAGAATATTGTTTTGATAAATTTATTTTGATATTTGTGATTATTTCTTTACTTACAGAGTATAATCCTATTTGTACTGTAGTACTCACGTATTTCATGAAGATCGCGGTCAATTAATGTGGTGCACCATGGATATGCGTTTGAATATATAATAATATAATATAAAGTAGCACCTGATTCTGATTCTTACAATTGTACACTAAACCATAGACTCTGAATTATTCAATTAATAGGAAGATAATTATATTTGCAACCGTGACCACCCCCCTGCGACCGCACCTGCCTTATAGTCATGTAGTTATGTCAATACTTTTTATTTGAGCTATTTTGCACACGCGTCCTCTAAGATAATTTATTTGCCCTAAGTTCAATATATTTGTTTTAAGCTCTGAAGTATGTCTTTGAACTAAATAACTTATTATACCATTTTTTCCAACGATTTCTTTATGATTGTTGCAGGTCTAGCAGCTGATCACATAATGTTTTCTTTATGTCGTCGATATAAAGATGAACACGGTAAGTTTCTTATTGTATTAGGGTAAGGCATGATCTCCACTAATATTTATAGATGCGAAAGCTTTGTTAAGCTTCCGTGCCTCTGTTTGTTAGGCTAGCACGCTCCAATCACATAACAGAAATTACTTTACAATTTCACTGCTCTTATCTGGAAATATTAAGTGTTTTATAAATAAAAAATTAAGTTCTCAATCCCCTGTAAAGGTTACACGAAATTTTGTCAAGCAGATTTTATCGCGTAAAATAATTCATCATCATCACGACTCCGCGTAATGAGCCCACTGCAGCAGGGCTATGAGTCTCTCCTCTGGGTGACGAGGAACCCCTAACGGCAGTAGTATACAAGTATATAGCAACCTGGACCGACTACTTAACGTGCCCTCCGAAGCACAGAAGTCGTCGTGAGAAATAAATAACTAATAACGGCCGCGCCGAGCGCGCTTAACCTGCGATATCGTTTGATATGCACAGTAACTACGACGCCACAAAGACTTCGTATAATAAACAAAGAATATTTTCAGATGATTAAGATAGCGTACGGGTATGTAGAACTAGTTTGGTTTACAGTATACCTACTTACAAACAGGATATAAAACTTGTAGAAAATAGGACAGCAATGCAAAATTGAGTCGAATAGGCTACTACCACAAGGCTAAAAGCCTCAAATTATGTCATGTTAGATCCATTTTAAACAATAAGAAATTAAATACTATACATATAACTTCAAAATTAAACTAACATATTTTTGTGAAAGTAAACAAAAAACACAATATTTTTTGTTGATGGTTATAATTATTATATGGACCTATATATAGGGTATTTTTAGAGGTATAGAACATTGAAATGGAATAAAAAAGACTTTTTTTTTAAATTGACTTGAAATTTACTTTATTCAAGAGACAATCTTCTGGCATTATAATTTAAATATAACTTCTTGCATGTGACCACCATGACTGGCTCGGACGTAGTCTAATCTGGAGGCCCAATTTTCTATGACATTTGTGGCTGTGTATCAGTATTAACGCGGTGAATGTTGTCCACAAAGTGGTCAATCGTTTCGGGCTTATTGGCGTATACTAGCGACACATTTCCCCACAAAAAATAGTCAAGTGGCGTTAAATAGCACGATCTTGGAGGCCAATTCACCAACGGTTGCCAAATGTTTCCTTTAATAAATCAAGGTAGTTTTGTTTATTGACGTATCCAGAAGTGATACGTCAATAAACAAAATTTAACCAGAAGTGAGCTTCATCGCTAAACGGAATTCACTTATGAAAATCGGAATCAACGGCAATCTTGTTTTGGGCCCATTCACCGAATCTACGCCGTGCTAGGTGATCTTGTGGCTTTGTGGTCTTGCATGAGTTGGATTTTGTAAGCACGCCAACCAAAATCTATCCACAAAACCTGCCATAAACTGGATGGACACGTATTCGATTCCTGTGCACGATGGCGGATGGACTGATTCCGATCTTCTTCTACACAACGCTCTATAGCAGCAATGACTAATTCTGTACGCACTGTACGACGTCTCTCTGGTTGCGTATTATCATTTAGAGTAAATGTGGGGCGAAATCGAATTAATTGCTCTGTTGGGCGATTATGTTGACCGTAAAATGGACGTAGTGTGCGGTATGTATTTCGAACAGAACCATAATTTTCTAAATAAATTTTCACAATTTGGAAGCGTTCTTCAGGCGTCAGTCTATTCATGTTGAATCGCCAAACCAAACTATACATAAATCACTTGACAGCTGTCAAATGGCTGCCAGTTAACAAAGTTTTGCCAACTAATGGCGGGTTTCAATATTCAACTGACTGGTATGTGTAACCGATACAGGTACAAAACTGGTAGAAAAAAATAAGTTACTCTAAGTTCTCAAACTTGGCATGTGCCCTCTTTACATGACGTTCTTTCAAGATACTAGGCGATTTATAGAAAATCACGCATTCGCAAACTATTTGTATGATATTTGAACTAAATAAATGCTTAGACTTATTCAATTTATTCTTGATATGTTTTGGTATTCGATAAATATATTATAGTATGTTTTTGGAGCTTTTTGTTAATAATTGCGTTTAATTCCTTAAGTAAAACGAAACCAATCCTTTGACTTAATTTGCCATTGTTTAAATCACAGTTTTATGACATCAAAGTAAATATTAAAAGATAAATTATGTCACTCAATAATACTCGTCCTTTTTTTCAAAAACTCTTATAGATAAGTTAGAAAGAGAAAACTGGATTATTGATATTTTGACAGATATTTGATAGGATGTTTTGTTAAATTAATAAATTGTTACGTCGTTGGCTAGATACAGTGACAATTTCTGTAATTGGTCATATGCAATGAAAACTAAATTCACTAATATCCACAGCAGAACGCCATGCCACCTTTACCTCATTGGTTTAAATCAATAACTTGCTACGTCGTCGTTGGCTAGATAAAATGACTTATTCTCTAAATGGTAAAAGGTAACCTAGCAACCCATTACAGTCAAAGAGTTCGTAATCAGTGATTTAGATGTTAAGATTTTTAATATAGAAAGGCATTTTGGTAGTGAATTCTATTGTTCGTAGGCAAAACGAACAGTTTTCATCATATTGAAACCCACCATTAAAGTTCTATACGTCTAAAAAAACACCCGTTACTTACCTCGTTTTATTCTCCACACCAAAAGATGAATGATGAAAAACATTTAAGGCGAAACCTCCGAACTCGTTAAGAAGGTTGTAATATTACCACTAACAAACCCTTTAGATTATTTCCTCATATTACGCTCGTTTTGTAAGCTTTGATGTTTCTTAGGGTATTGCTAACTTTCATCTTTAAGCAATGTAGATGAAAAGATTTGTACAGGCTTTGGCGGGAAACGTTTACTCTTTACACAAGCATATTATGTTATTGCAAAATTGTGTAGAATTAGAAGACAAGTCAGTTCAAAACCTTTAATTTTGATTTACGTTTTATATGGTTTATATTGTTTTGATTGTTATAAATAGATTTTTTTTGTGGTAAGTTAGGTACTATTGAACCATTTCAATCATGACCTTATAAGCTCATTTTGGCAAACCGTCTATTTGCTAATAGGTCGAAATTCGCTTGAACATAAGTTTTCTAGGTGACGAACTTGTTATCATTTCATTCGACACTGACATTTTCTGAGTACAGAATTCATACAGTATCTAAAATGTCTTATTTGCATTTTACGCGATAGACCTTACAAGTTTGGCAGTTTCAAACGAATTATCAGCAAAGTGGGTCATGATTCAGTTAGTTCGATAGTACCTAAGCATATTTACGCCCATTCGGTAACTCCCATTTTCATTAAATAATTAAAGTATTCAGTGTGTCCCCGCATGCATTAATAAGACTTTAAGGGCGCAGATTAATCTCTACGGTATGGCACTGTATGCCGTGTAACTGCACAGCGCCGTGTGTCGCGCAACGGCACGGCGCCACCTGGGAGACGGCGCGTAGCAGTGTCGTACGGCGTGCCGCGTCGCGCACACGTACAAAAATAACAGTTTTTGGCTTGATATGGACCGCGAAAGACGTATGACGTACCAATGAATAAAAAACAAAATCAAAAAAAATATTGGGTAAATCCATACATTTCTATAATGAACCATAATGGAGATAATTTTAAGACGAAATATGAAGCGCTGGCCTGTGTGCCGTGAGCGATGCCGGCCGTGCCACGGTGCGGCGCCGCGTCGTACCCCAGAGACGGATCCATGATAATATGGTGGGTCAATTCCAAAACCCTGCCATTCTGTAGCACTTTTTATTTTTTCTTTCGTAGAATGATTTGTAAAACATTGGCTGTTTAAGTTGTGGGTCTTGCAGGGGCTCAATACTGATGTTATTTTAAAGACAAATGTGTAAAGTGACGCAGAATATAAAAAAATAATACAAACAACTGTTTTTATTGTAATTGCTGAAGGGACAAAGTAAAAAGTAAAAGAAGGGACAAAACAAACTACAAACGGGGACACACTGTATAATGTTTGATTTATTGTCATTTATTTAGCATTCTAGGTACCTACCCAAGATATGAATACTTTTTCGATCTCCTGCATTTTTTACATTTTAACTCGACATTTCAGTATCTTTACAGGCCAGGCCTTTAAGGCCCTGTGGTCACAAGTGACTGAGGCGACTGACAGGCGTCAGGTTGACACTTACAATAATATCAATCATCACCGCCATGTTTCTTAATGTACGAGCGTAGCGTTAAAGATGAATATCGCAAATGAAGTAAACAGTGCCTTGCTTGAGTGTTAGGCCTTAGCTTGTTCCTGAGCTCAATGAAGTGACAAAAGCGCTTGTACGCCAGCCCATAAAAAAAAAACTCAGCCTTGACACAAAGGAACTGCATTATTATATCTATCGATCACGTAACGCCTAGTTTTCAATATCCGACGTTGAATTATCAAAGAAAATACTTTCAAACTGACTTGTAATTGGTGCTATAGAACGTCGAGGAAGACAGCATTTCCTTTCATGTAAGAACCACTTGTTCTCGTAGTTCACAAGTTCAAATTTGGATGTTGCTATTTCACGGTTAGATGAAAATCTTAATATTGAATGTAGGTTTGAAGCAGGAACTGACAGTATAGTACCCCTTTAAAATAGTAAACGAACTAGCCCGTTTTTACTTTTCTAGTTGGTTAAATAAATATATGCTTATTCCAATCTTTCCTGACTTTTGAGTTGTTTTTATAATTTCAAAATAAGTCTTATTTGGAAATATTAGGAACCTTTGCCATTTTGAATTAAGTTAAATTAAAACGAAGGTTAGGTTAGTACGACGCTTAAATATCGAAGCGTGAGTAGAAAAACTCGAAATAGGCCGTAATCGTAACGTTCGCAGCGATATCTTACAAGTAAAACTTTAAAGCCGTCCAGTGTCTATAAATTTTACAATACCATTGAATTCTAAGAAAACTTTCATCATGAAGCAACAAAAACGCACTTTATACAAAAATAAGTTCCAAACAATAAAAAAAATACATGAAAAATTGCTTATTTCATGTTTACGAGTAAATCCGTCACGAATCGCATGAATAGTCTCACTGAAGGAACTACTGAAACTAACTTAGACGTGGAACTCGAATTATGAACGTCAGTACGTAGTAAAGTTGCAATACTGTTACACAGCTGTACTGTGCTGATACGGTGACCTGAACAAGAAAGTAGTGCACGTTTCATTCAATTTATTTAAATTGGTCTTTGTAAGCTTGTTTAGTTACAGTTAAGCTTTAAAGGGAAATGTAGTTGAGTTTGATCATGTTTGTAGTCCATATCGTGGTCCGCTAAAGATATTCTATTGCCACTGGATAAGTGTGTCGTAAAGGTAATTGATATACAGGGATTTTAGTCACCAGCCAAATTTATATTAAAAAAATGTTGTTAATTTTTTTTTTTATACGATATGTACGACATAACCTGCATATTTATTTTAGTAAGACCCAGTAAAAAAAAAGATTTGTAACCACAACTTTTTTACAAATAGTTACTGTTGATAAACACACCTACTATGACGCGGCATTTCATTGTTGATACTACGACGTAGATGTTTTGTAGTAGCGCGTAGTCGTCTTTATTTTAATACTATTCATGATTTACTACGCTTTGCTTTATATGTTAGCAAATATATTAATTTTCTCAAACATGCTTCGAAATTTGAGCATTATTTTGACAACCTTCTTCGAGATAAATCGAACTTGCTGTACTGGCCGAGCATCGGCCGGCTATAGTTGTATGAAAATCCATATCTGTCTTGTTTAGCGGCGAAATAAATGATTATGTAAAATCATATTTGTCGTGTTATTTAAAAATGGAACGATCTTCTACTCCACAACATGGCGACCAAAGAGGTAACTTATCAAAGGTTTAATTGGAATTTCGAACTGACTTGCACATAGAAAAAAAAATAATAATTTGGCGCGTAAAAAAATATTGTTATTAGTTGTTCGTCAACTTCGTCATTGGTTAAACACTTTTGTATTTGACAAAATGAATTCATGTGAAGATAATGAGTGTGATGAAATTATTTAGTTTAATTTCCGCGCATTATTTGAGAAAAGTACTACACAAGCCTTGGCCCACATTCACGACACGATTTCTTGTTTTAATTATAGGGACCTAAATACGTTTCGGAGAATGTTTACGTTGATGACAATATAAAATTAAAATGCCAATATGAAATCCGAAGCATGGAAATATGAATTTCCGTGCTTCGGAGGGCACGCTAAGCAGTCGGTCCCGGGTGCTGTATACTTGTATACAGTAGTCGTTAGGGTTTATCAGAAGCCATCTAGGCGCCCTAAAAATTGTGGCATCCACCGCCCAGCACTAGGCCAGCTTGGTGGATTATGGCCTATACCTCCTCTTCACCCAGGGGAGAGACTCATGCTCTGCAGTGGGCTCATTACAAAGAGTTGTGATGATGATGATGATGATATGAAAGTAAAATGTACCTTTTTCTTTACTTTATTTTTATGCTGTTGGTGTACAATAAAGAGTTTACTTATAACTCAGCCAAAGTTTCGACGTGAAGTCGCATTTTTTTAATGCTCTGCATTCGTTAATTATTATTGTTTGACTTAGATTATGAATGTGGTCGTGACAACAGACAAAAATATGCAAACGTTGTTTCTTAATTAGTCAATAAAAAACCATTTAAATTCATTTCGCCTCATTCTCTCATGGTCCTCATGGACTAATTACTACGTTTCATTATTATCTATTACTAGCTTTATCCCGCAACTTCGTATGCGCTTAACTACCCTTCTCGTGGAAATTTCAGAAACTATACAACCAGACACCTACTGAAAGAACCTTTATACCAAGTATCACGCCCATGCACTCAAGGAATAAGTTTTTTTCATACAAACTAAAAATCATATATTTCCCGTGCCCGTGGGAATTTTGGGATTTTTTTTCGTAGCATAACCAGTCACTCTTTTAAGAACCTTCATGCCAAGTGTCACATCCGTACCCTCAAGGAATAAGATTTTTCATACAAACTAAAAAGTCCAACCCCTTCCCGTGGGAATTTCGGGAATTCCTTCCATAATACAAACAGACACTTATTGAGGAACCTTTATATCAAGTATCACATCCGTGCACTCAAGGGATGGGATTTTTTCATACAAACTAAAACATCATATATTTCCCGTTCCCGTGGGAATTTCGGGAATTCCTTTCATAAGACAACCAGACACATATTGAAAAACCTATACACCAAGTTTCACATCGGTGCACTCAAGGAATAAGATTTTTCATACAAACTAAAAAGTCCTATATTTCCCGTTCCCGTGGGAATTTCGGGAATTCCTTCCTTAGTGCACCCCTACATCTCCTAAAGAATGTTTGTTCCAAATTTGAGCTCTCTACCCCTAGTAGTTACGGCTGTACGCTGTCTGTCAGTCACTCAGTCACTCAGTACCTCAGTCACTCAGTACCTCAGTCACTCAGTCAGTAACGGAACAGTTTTATATATATTGATTATATTAATTAGTATCAATGAAGTTTAATTGTTTGCTTGATATTTAATGCTAAGATTTTGCCTTCAAATACTGCTATAGAAACAAAAAAATCATTTTACTACCCATTTTTCACCCAGTATAAAAGTACCGTTAAAGGAAAAATCTTGTTCCCTAGAGGTTAGTTGTCCGTCTATAAATTGACCTATAGAAACACGTGCGTAACAAAATCACTTAAAATTAAGCACGTGTGAAGAGACCTTTAGGAAATCGGTAAATAGTTCCCTTTAGTGACCTTAATCTAAAACGATTCCCAATGCTATTTAAGAGTCTAACAGTTTACCGAAGTAAATTAAGGATCTTGTAATCAAGTACGATCTGGGAATAAACATTTCGTAAAGACAATTCGGAAAGTATGTACTTCTGGCTCGAGTATATTTATTACAAAATACATTTCAGAAGTACGCTTCCATGCTGGACTGGGAGCGAAAGAAAAACGTAGAATGTGCCAGCTGCTTCTCTTCCCGGGCATACTGTAAAAGTCAGTTCAGGGACAGAGGTTTTAAAGGCATTTTTGTGGGCGATAGGCTGACCCCCTGTTACTACAATAGTCTCTTTCCATCTTTATAATACCTCCAAATTTGTCAAACGTGACATCAGATGGTCTTGTAACCTCTGGTGTTCTGCCTACCCCATAAGGGATACAGGCGAGACGATATGTATGTATTTCAGAAGTATTGTGATAGTTAAATAAAAGTTTTAGTTTGTAATTACGAAAACCGTTACACTTTTTTTTTAAGTTAAGGTCATTACACGCGCTTAAACAGAAAGTGCGTCTTCAGCAAAAACACAAAATTGTTCGCCGTACAATCACATAGTGTCAACTAGGCTAAGGAACTAGGTCACGAATGTGTAACACCTTTTTGCAAACCATCAATCAAAATCCCATTGCGTGAATATATTCCTAATAGAAATCCCTTTTTATATGAGTAGGAATATTTTAATATATAACTCCTAAAAAATTTGGGAGGATATTTAAAATTAGAAAATACATACCGTTGATTCTGAAAATAAAATTCACTAATGCTCATCCATAATTTTTTTTTCGCACCAAGCGTAGCTTGGCTAAATGTGAATTTTCATAAATTAAATAAATCAAAACTTTCACTGCAACTTTGTGGTCACAAAGAAAGCTGAAGGAGATAACACAGTGGAAAATTGGTTATAAACTGACTGACATTGCAATTAAGTGGTCCCAGAGTAAGCTTAAGAAGACAACAAAGTGAAATTGGCCTGTTTAACACCCAGACTCGAATCAGGTTTAGAAAAGTTCCTTAAACTGGTATACACGGAACTCGAACAGCATCCTCTCACCACGCTTACACCTCTCATGTTTAGTACTAGCTCGAAATAAACTGTTAGAGATATATTAATATGCAAAGACGATTCAAAGTTGATAACCAAAGGCTTGCTTTATATCTAAAATGCAAAATCCGCGAAAGGCAAAGTTAGCATTTATAGTCCTTAATAAATAATATAATTTGACGGAATTACGAAACTGTTGATCCTTTCTCGCTAGTTGAAAAGCCCGTATTATAAATGCATTGAATTTTGAATTGCTTTATCATCTCGGGAACCACAGTTTTTATCAGTTTTTCTGTGTATTAATTTTGTTTATATTAGAAATATGATGAACATGGTGAGAATGATATTACATTTCAATATTACATTACATGTAATATTACATTTCAATTGAAATGGTATTACAAATCGTCTGAACGGTCATAATAACGAAGATTTAAAGGTATTAGTCTAATTTCAATACACGCTGATTTTGTTTTTATGGTTTACTATATAGTTCACCTTATAATATTTTTTTAAGAAACAACTATGGTTCGTACAGATTGCTGTGATGGAACTAGTAATATAGTATCCATTATAGTAATCTGTACACATCATTACATATCATAAGATTATATTTCAGTCGCTTAGAGAGTCGTAAAAGAGATCTCTAATCTGTGAAACCGCTACTGATAAAAACTTGTTTCATTAGGGCCGGATTTTTCAATGACCAGATAAAAGTTATCTAATGAATTAAGTATCACTTGACAGATTCAAGCTCGTCTGAAGGTTATTATCATTCTATGTCATTGTTGTACAATTATTAAAAATCGTAAAACTAAACTATTCCGCCGATTAATGTTTTTTTTTGTCAGATAACTTTTATCGGACGATTGAAAAGGTAGGCCTTTATAACTCACCTCTTAAGAAAGGTTAAAGCCATTCATACGGGGACGGGAAAAACTGAATGAAACTACTAGTCAGAAAATAAATTTAAATATTTTACAATTAGGTACAGACAACTAGTTGATTGATGAATAGCATCTCTACCCAAACGTAATTGATTGAAGATGCAAATTGTACGAGGTTGATTAAACAGGCCTCTTCCACTCTATTTACTTACGTGTGCTAATTATCTCCCGGCCGTTGGGGTCGAGGGTACCCATATATCTCGAGGCTGCCGGGCAACGGTCATATGGTTATAAGGTTCGGTCTTACGCGGTCCTGCTTCGCCATTAATAAATAAATACTTCACACCGCATTATCTAACCCACATTAAGTTTAATTAAGAACTTGAGTCACGGATAGGTACCATCGAAAACACTTCCTCCTGACCACCACTAAGTTAATTTTTGCTTGCACTCAAAAAATATAATAGATAGTAAAACAGTTCGGCGCCGCAGCAATGTTTATGCGAAAATTTTCTTAAGTGATCAGGCGGCAATGGCTGCGATAGTACTTACTACCTAGAAAGTGGATAAATGGTATAATTTTTAATAAATAAATACTCTTTAAGAAATAGGAAAAAGATGAATTTTACTAACATTCGCACAAATTATGGAAAAACTACAGTTTTATTTGATAGAGCACAACTTTATAAGAAATTACCAAATAACTTAAAAGAAATCAACTTTTTCGAGTCGTATAAATTTAGATTAAAAAACCATTTCCAAAACAATAACAATTAGCATAATGTATCTTTTCCTATTATAAAAATATTGATGTAATACTTTCTTCCTTCATTTTTATATGAAAACTAGCTGAACAGGCAAACGTTGTTTTGCCATATGAATAAAAAAAACAAGAAAAAATAGATGTTGGCCGATTCTCATAGATACCAGATAAGCACAAAAAATTTCATCAAAATCGGTCAAGCCGTTTCGGAGGAGTATGGCAACGAAAACTGTGACACGAGAATTTTATATATTAGATGATTATTTAAATGTATTTACTTACAAGAAATCAGAGACAAACAAATATAAATCTTTCATCTTATTTAATTATAAGTTAAAAAATTAATTGTATCTCACTTTAAGTGAACTGTAACTATGTTCTTATGAGAAATAAAGTTCTTTAAACCTTAATAAACTTAAGAAATATAGGTACTTACATATGTGTATGAAATATTTTCGGCAGCTTCGAATTGCCCTACCACCTTTGGATAAGCGTGTCGTAAGCGACTAATCCGAGTGATCCGCCCTTGGTGGTAAGATCCTTTCAGTTTCTGCCTGGCTAGCATCCACCCTTCATATAAAAACTGAATATATTTATATAAGAAATAAACTTAAATATATGAACAGACATCCATGAGTTGACGGATAATATTTATGTGAAGTCATCGTGGCGCCGTGGTTACTGTGCATATCAAACGATATCGCAGGTTAAGCGCGCTCGGTGCGGCCGGTATTAGGATGGGTGACCGCCGACCATTCATTTCTCACGACGACTTCCGTGCTTCGGAGGGCACGTTAAGCAGTCGGTCCCGGGTGCTGTATACTTGTATACAGTAGTCGTTAGGGTTTGTCAGAAGCCATTTCGGCAACCTGAAATATCTGACATCCACCAACCAGCACCGGGCCAGCTTTGTGGATTACGGCCAAAACCTCCTCGACACCCAGAGGAGAGACTCATAGCCCTGAAGTGGGCTCATTTCACGGAGTTGTGATTATGATGATGATGATGATTTATGTAAAGTGTATTTAAATGTCGATTATAGGAGCTTAGGTATTGTATTGTATTAGGTATTGTAGAGTTATAGAGTAGATAACATAAATGTACTATATACGAGTATTAAGGAAGTTTCTTTGTAAAGTAATTCATGTGTTACATAGGAACTTTCACTTATTTACGATATAAGATATAAACTACCACATTTTATTTTAATCGTCCTTTACTAATATAAGTCACTTGTACCTACTTCCTTACATACTTACGCAAATAACGAAGCAAACATCAGTTATGTATTCACGTGTGAGACATTTACTGCCACAAAAAATACTCAATAACCAACTAAATTACCTTGCAGAACTTTCCAGATTTTTGAATAAAGTACAAACATGTTCAGTAACTCGAATTCCGTTTCTACTAATCGAGATATCAGCTGTTCTCTCACCCCATTTGCCTAGTACGTGCAGGGACGGGTGCCTCCTCAGTGTCTCCTCGAGGGGGATTTTTGGGGGCAGCCATTCATAAAACTTAGGGGTGCTGATCGATAAGATACGCCTCACCTAGGTACTGTGTCATATGAAACTGTTACATAATAAAATTGCCTCTGAAAAATATTTAAGCTCTTAAAAGTCGATTCGTTTGTTTTTAAATCTTTGTTAAGATACCTACATCAATTTCAATCCTCCTTCGTACTTTGACTCTCCGAATCCTGGGTAAAAAGAACAGGAACAAAAGTATGCTGTCTCTGTGATATAACCTTAATAGATTTAATCGAAATCATACAGGAGGATTAAATAAATACGATAATATAAAAATAAAGTCAGTCACCGACCGAACATGAACTAACGGAACAAACAATCAAAACATTATGATTGAGAGCATTGATAGCTCAGCTAGCGTTGCGATTGACACTGACATTCAAATTTGCCTAACGTCATAGGCACGTCATATTTAAATAAATTATTTTGTAGGCGCGGGACCGAGTGACGACGACCTTGGTGGAAGGAGGCCTATATATACATATATCCAGCAGTGGACGTCTACTGGCTGTTGCTGATGATCATTTAGGTATTGTAAAGTTTCTATTAGGGAAACAAACTGCAAATCAATTTGTTATAGAGGGCAGTGTAACTATCCTTCCATTTTGTGTAGGGGGAACTGTACAATGTGTTAATTTTATACTTGATCAAACGAAATGTGCGGATATAACATTAAAAATTATCGACAAAACGCGAAAAAAAAAATTTTTTTTGTACACCATTTTGAAATTAAAGCCAATGAAAATTTTTTTTTTATTCAATTCCCATTTTTCGTTGTAAATTGTTTTCCTTACTAAGTAGACCATGGATTTTTTTTAATTAGTCTTATTTTGAAGGAAAAGCCGTGAACTAGTAATAAAAATTTAAAAAGATCACAATATCAAGCCGGAAAGTTGTAAAAACATTAATTTATTTTTATTTTTTCATAAAAAAAATGTTTTTTTTTAAATGTTTTACCTTTTACTCCGAAACTAGCACGTCAAGGTAACTTTTTTAGCATGTTTTATTAAATTTCATAACATACCCTACAAGTTCACCAAAATAACATAGATGCTATCTCTCTTCGTTGTTAAGATAGGTACCATCCGAATTAAGTAGGTAATTTTAACAAAATTAAATAAGTACTTCGATTACATCAATAGTGCAATAAAAAACACAATTAAACTAAATCATTTATTTAAATCAAATTTTCAAAGTGTCCACCATTCTCACCCATGCAAACAATGGCACGCATTGCCACACTACGTACAGTTTTTTTTAAAACATTGCGTTTTTCTCTTATTTCATAAGCTGCAGGCATTATTTTTTGCAAAAGCTCTTCTCGCGTTGCAACTGGAGTACTGTACACCATCTGCTTCATATGACCCCACAGATAAAAATCAAGTGGTGTCAAATCTGGGCTGCGCGGCGGCCATGCCACTGGTCCGCCTCGTCCATCTAGTTCCATAACGTTCATTAACGTACTCACGTACGATTGTGCTGAAGTGAGCTGGAGCGCCGTCATGTTGGAACCACATCCTTCTCCGTGTTGAAGATCCACATCTCCTGGAACGATGCTGGTCGAACTGCTAAAGGGTTTTCTAAGAGAAAACCTTAAGAAGAGAAAAACGCAATGTTTTAAAAAAAACTGTGCGTAGTGTGGAAATGCGTGCCATTGTTTGCATGGATGAGAATGGTGGACACTTTGAAAACTTGATTTAAATAAATGATTTAGTTTAATTGTGTTTTTATTGCACTATTGATGTAATCCAAGTACTTATTTCATTTTGTTAAAATTACCTACTTAATTCGGATAGTACCTATCTTAACAACGAAGAGAGATAGCACCTATGTTATTTTGGTGAACTTGTAGGGTATGTTATGAAATTTAATAAAACATGCTAAAAAAGTTACCTTGACGTGCTAGTTTCGGAGTAAAAGGTAAAAAATTTAAAAAAAAAACATTTTTTTATGAAAAAATAAAAATGAATTAATGTTTTTACAACTTTCCGGCTTGATATTGTGATCTTTTTTAATTTTTATTACTAGTTCATGGCTTTACCTTCAAAATAACACTAATTTAAAAAAAATCAATGGTCTACTTAGTTAGGAAAAAAATTAACAACGAAAAATGAGAATTGAATAAAAAAAAAATTTTCATTGGCTTTAATTTCTAAATGGTGTACGAAAAAAAATTTTTTTTTCGCGTTTGGTCGATAATTTTTAATGTTATATCCGCACATTTCGTTTGATCAAGTATAAAATTAACACATTGTATAGTTACAAAGAAAAGAAATACCTCATTCACTTTTTAAAGGTGTATTCCGAAAATTGAAACTCAGTTCCAATTAGTTACAAGAAATAAAAGGCACAAAGGATTATTTTCAAAGAACCGCAATTAACTTTTCACATGAAACTGGTAAGTTCTGTTTAATGTTTAAAGTGGATAGTTTAGGTTAATTTAAACTAAGTTAGTGTGCCATCTGAAAGTGAACACACAAATATTTTTGTAGTGAGAAATAAATTTTTAGGACATTTATTTCTGACTACAAAAATATTTTTTATTTCTTTATACATAGGTACATAACTTCACTCCTGCCTGTATCCCTTTTGGGATAGGCAGAACAACAGGCAGAGGCTATAAAACCACACACGTATGACTTTGGATTCTAAGGCCGGCGCCAGACTTAGCTTCAAATGTTTGAACAAATGTTTGCACAAATGTGTGGCGCTGGACTTTGCATATTTATTCAACGTTTGCACAAAGCTTTGCACTTTGCCATCCGGTGTCGGTCTTTTTCCACACATCAAAGCGTTCAAAGTTGAATGTGTGCAAATGTTTGCGTGGCCTGCCACACTTGTTCAGTATCCAGTTGCTCGAGCGTTGTCGAGCGGGACGGTTGTGTGCATGTTACACTGCATGCGGCGATATGATGGACTGGGGCAGCGACTGCGTTCTGGAATTTGTAGAGTTGTTACAGGGGCAACTATGTACAAGGAACCCGAAAATAACAAATAAAAAAAATATAATTACATGCACACAAATAATACAGGCTAACTGAGTCTACAAAATCGTTGTCCATCTTGTTTGTTGTCTACTAGCATACTGTGGAGAAAAGTGTTTGCGAAGCAAGTCTGGCAGGTTACGTCAATATGTGTTCAAATGACTTTGCAAAGTCGTCAAAGATTTGTGCAAATCTTTGAAGCTAAGTGTAGCGCCCGGGTAATGATGGAGAGAGACTATTACAGTGATAGGGTGTCATGCCCGGTAAGCGAAGCAGCTAGCGCATTTTATGTTTTTCTTTCGCTCCTCTCCTCTCTCTCGTTTTTTTTTGTTTGTTTGTTTGTTTGAACGCGCTAATCTCAGAAACTACAAGTGGGATTTGAAAAATTCTTTTTGCATTTGATAGCCCAACTCTTGAGGAAGGTTATAGGCTCAAAAGTTACGCGGGTAAAACCGCGCGCGGTGGCTAGTATTAAATAAAAATTAAAAAAATATGCGCACAGATTAAATAAAGTACGAATAGGTAATGCACAGCAAATGTTGATACACTGTAATCAAATACGTGTATTATAAATACGGGTAGTAGCTACTAAGAAATGTTAGGTAGTACTAATAAATATTGATTGCTAACCAAGGAATGGATGTGGCACAAAATGATAAGATATAAGGGTTTTTGTAATACGATAAAATAATAAACACATGGGTGTTTATTATTTTATTAAATGTGGACATTGTTTTTCACTAGGGACTCCTCCCTCAGAAAATAGATTTCCAATCATCATCACAACCACTCTTTGTAATGAGTCCACTGAAGGGTATGAGTCTCTCCCCTGGGCGATGAGGAGGTTTTAGGCCATAATCCACCAAGCTGGCCCAGTGCTGGGTGGTGGATGTCATAATTTTCAGGGTGCCGATACGGCTTCTGACAAACCCTAACGACTACTGTATACAAGTATACTGCACCCGGGACTGACTGCTTAACGTGCCCTCCGAAGCACGGAAGTAGTGAGACATGAATGGTCGGCGGTCACCCATCCAAGTACCGACCGCGCCGAACGTTGCTTAAACTGTGATATCGTATGATACACACAGTAACCTCGGCGCCGCCACGACGACTTCTCCGATATACCTTATTAATTCAAGATGTCCGTAATACAAGATTATTCGAGCTTCTTAATATAAACGTTTTTTTTATTACCTGCATTTTATTGTGAAGGATAAAGGATGACTGACTGTATGAGTATGTCACTCATTTTTCCATTATTTTTGTGTTAAAAATTTGTATCGTGCTAAAAAGGATTCATAGTAGTAAAAGAAACATCGTATTATAGTAAACTTTTTGTGAAACAGAAAAAGACAATAATGGGCCTACAATTTAATTTAGAAATGTTCCTCAAAGAGATAAAAAGGGTTACCTATCCGCGTATAGACTCTACCGCATTTCAGGCAAATTCCACATCGCTAAAGACTTTAATAGAAAATATTTGGCTTTATTTCTTGTTCAGGCATATCTGAAAAAAAAATTCAGCAAAGAAAGCGTAGTTGCCGTAGTTCTTCCAGAACACAAAAGAAATCCACACCAAGCAAAAGACGCAAGATATGAAAATCGTATAGTACGATTTGGATCTGTGTGCCAGGCGAAATAAAATACTCGACACGTGAGAAAGGAGATACCAATATTAGCTAAAATTCTTTGCACATTTAAGAGTCGATTTAAATTTTCGTGGAGGTCGTTCTACATTGTAGAAAATTATGTACCCAGTAGGTTTTCATTTTAAAAGATGTAGATCAAAAAGAAAGTTACTAATGGAACGGCATGAAACTGTAGCCTGGAGATACCTTACAAGTTACAATGTAGAAATAAAATCCCGTTGAAAGTAGACCTGTTGTGTTCATGGATCTTTTACGCATCCTATAGGTGCAGTTAATAAAGGCTGGCAAATAGAAAATGAAGGTATTTTATAAACGACTCTGTTGGTGCATGATGGATCATTATTAACGCTGGTAGGGAAATGGGACTTATAACAAACGCCCAATTAATATCAAGACGAACAACTAAATATTTTATGAATGACGACACAGTGGACGCGTCAAGAGGCAAAAAATATTGTCAATCTATTGAAGAGGCGTTTCAATCACTGATTATAATGAGTCTGACAGAATCTGACAGCAGTTCCGAAGACTCCAGTTTATCTGATTGTAATTATTCAACATTGGATCCTTCTCATTCAAAATAAATATATTCGAATTGCAGTAGTTTGATGATAAAATTTAAATTTTTATATTTAAATTAAAAAGACAAAATGTAAATTAATTTTTTGTGTAGGTACCTATAATTAACTCACTTTAACTTTCTTGTGAATATTTAATTTCTATTTTTGTCCACCTTTAAAAACTTTTAAATGTCTTCCTAATTCTGTTTCAACAAGGTATAATAAGTTGCTGTAAAATTTCCAAATATTTTAAAATAGAACTAAATATTACGCTCAAATATGAAATAATATTGTGTACCTACTAGACGTGCAAAAATGTAGGTGCATACATTATTATTAGTGACACTAACGGTATTTTCTAATAGGCAACCCAAGACTATTTTTTTTTTTTTATAGGTGACTAAACCCGCGTTTGACCTCAATCTCACCTGATGGTAAGTGATGATGAGGTCGAAGATGAAAGTACACGGGTTTAGGAAGGAACTGGCTCTTTATACAATATTGCCGGAACACATTACCGCCGGAGCGGTACTAACATTTGGCGGCAGACTTTATATAAAGGGTGTTCGCTAGCCAGGCGAACCCAGAAGGGATCCTACCACCAAGCAAAAATGACAGCCAACCAGCAGCTGGAGGTAAACCAGCTGTGAACGCACTGTACATTTCAATCAATCAATATATATAAAACTGTTCCGTTACTGACTGAGTGACTGAGGTAATGAGTGACTGAGTGACTGACAGACAACGTACAGCCGTAACTACTGGGCGTAGAGAGATGAAATTTGGAACATACATTTTTTAGGGGATGTAGGGATGCACTAAGGAAGGAATTCCCGAAATTCCCACGGGAACGGGAAGTATAGGACTTTTTAGTTTGTATGAAAAATCTTATTCCTTGAGTGCACCGATGTGAAACTTGGCGTAAAGGTTTTTCAATGTGTGTCTGGTTGTGTTATGAAAGGAATTTCCGAAATTCCCACGGGAACGGGAAATATATGATGCTTTAGTTTGTATGAAAAATCCCATCCCTTGAGTGCACGGATGTGATACTTGATATAAAGGCTCCTCAATAAGTGTCTGTTTGTCCAACCACTTCCCACGGGAAGTGGTTGGATTTTTTTGTTTGTATGAAAAATTTTATTCCTTGAGTGTACGGATGTGATACTTGGCATGAAGGTTCTTCAAAGAATGACTGGTTGTGCTACGAAAAAAGTTCCTGAAATTCCCACGGGCACGGGAAATATATGATTTTTAGTTTTTATGAAAAAAACTTATTCCTTGAGTGCATGGGTGTGATACTTGGTATAAAGGTTCTTTCAGTTGGTGTCTGGTTATATTGTTTCTGAAATTTCCAAGAGAAGGGTAGTTAAGTGCATACGAAGTTGCGGGATAAAGCTAGTTTTAAATAAATGTTTAATATACTGTACAGTCGAATTGAAAAGGGGAGGCATTGTGGCACATTGCAATAAGGGTTAGTATTCCCTGTAGGACCATTGACTGACACACACACACTTTAAAGAGCGCCTAATACCTATAATGAGCACTTTTTGCAAAAAAGTGCCGAGGGTTTTTTTTCCGCCGGCTTTTTCCCTCTTAGTCTATCTAGGGTTATACTTTCACTAGCTGTTGCCCGCGACTTCGTCCGCGTGAATACCGGTTATCGGAGTTGGGTAATAGTATATTATGTAACAAGTGAGCAACGCTCACGAGTTACATACGACGTTTTTCAACACACTTGTGAGTAAAAGACAGACATACGTGATCATAAAATAACAAACACACTTGATAACAAAGCTGTGAATTGTGATTGAAAAATGGCGCCGAACCTCGCGCATGCGCGTAGGTTTTTTTTTCCGTCAAATGTGTCAATGTCTGTATAGCATATACAGCCTATTTTAAGTGAAAATATTTAATTTGGAGTGGTAAATGCAAATATTTTAATATTTTATGACAAATGATTGTAAATTGTGAATAATTTGTTTAATATACAAATTTATTTTACTTATATAATGCGCAAACATTTAAAAATGTATATGGATTTGAAGTGGTATAAAACCTCTTTGTTGTTTCTGAAAATATTTAGTGTATAACCCGGACCAATAAAATATGCTCTGTTTATAAAAAAATTTGTAAATTTGCACAAAGTTACAATTCAACTTTGTAGGATTCATTATATTATGCACTAGGGTATAATATATTAATGCACGCGTGACTTATAGCCCAGTTTATAGTTCTAAACTCAATAGAATAACGCTCACTTTACGAGCAAGTGTGTTGAAAATAATATTGTAGTTCCTCTTTGAAGTTCAAACTCACACTATTCTAAATTTCGTCAAAATCGATTGATAGTTTAGCTATGAAAGCGTTGCTGATAGAGAACAGACAGAGTTACCTACCTACTTTAAAAACTGTTGCAAAAAAGCTGTGGTCCGCAGTTTCACCTTCCATGCTGGTCTGAGAGCAACAGATAATCATAATCATATATAGGTATGGTTTTATAGCCTCTGGTGTTCTGCCTACCCCTAAGCGATACAGCCTTAAATTACGTATGTTTCATTTAGTGTACGAACAGTATAATTATCTACCACGCGTACCTACCTTAAAGCGTTTTAATATTCATCATCTTGTCATTGAAATTAATTCTTATTATTCTTATACTTATCTACCATTCGTTTGACGTACCTTTTACCTACTCATTTAAAATGTAGAAACCAAGCATTAGTTTATTTTGACGGAAATTAAGTCATTACCCCTAATTAACTCCTAGAATAACCCTACCGCCCCTGGATAAACGTGTCGTAAATAGCGACTAATCCGAGTGAGTCCCGCTTGGTGTTAGCCTGACTGAATGTCGCCAAATAACACGACTGCAGCGGAGATGCGTCCCGAAAACATTTTATGAAGAGCCAGTTCTAACATACACTTGTTTGCTATTATCTTCAACCTCATTTACACTTACCATCAAAAGAGAATGAGGTTAAACTCGGGGTAAGTCACCTATTTGAAAAAAAAATAGTAGGTTAAACTAATTTGGTGGTTCATTCAGATAAATCTTACTTCCAAGTGAAATAATAAAAGTTCAGGGTATATGATCATAAGCACCCAGATTTCGGTGGGTATCTTGAAGAATCAAAAGCGCGAGTGGCCACCAAATCACTCACTCGCCCACCCGCGTCTTCGCGAACATAGTTAACTATTTTATTAAGGAGTAATTTTCGGATTAGGATATTTCCTAAGATATTGCTTGAAATCAATTAATTTCAAAGTCAGTTTTGTTCACAATTAAATATTTATGATAAATAACGTACTAAATTGGATATGGATTAATACTATATTGATAAAAATCCATCGCAAATTAATACAGTAATTTCAAACGCGATTTATAACCATAAAAAAGATTATTGTTAGTCAATCTTAAAAGATAGATATATGCTGTCGCGGACTTTTATTTAGAACTTTTAAAGAGGAACAATCCCGTTATAGGTAGGTAGGTAAATTGTTTTTGCATAACTTATAACGTTCGCAATGGAAGCTGTCAAAAGAAAATGATTCTCCCCGTTTTCGCAACATATTCCTTTGTAACTTCGCTCCTATTAGTCACTGCGAGATGTTTTATAGCCTGTAGCCTTCCTCGATAAACGGACTATTGAACACAAAAATATTTTTTTAATTCGGCCAATAGTTCCTGAGATTAGCGCAATCAACCAAACAAATAAACAAACATACAAACAAACAAACAAACATTAGTATAGATTTCGTTTTTGTAAATCCAAAAAAGTAAGTAATCCTTAGTAGTAGACAACACTAAGACATTCGTGGATAATGGGAGATCATTATCTTCACGAACCGAGAGAACACTGCTGGACGGAGGACTCTTCCAGGATTTTTTTTCATGTCGCCCGGACCCGCGACGCCTTCATCCAGCGTTTAACCTTTACAAAGTGTATAAGCAGACCTTCTAATCAAAAGCGTTTGAAATTCAAATCTGTAAATTATTATTTTATATCGACATCTCTGTCTAAGAACTTTGTTTCGAATTTAGCGTAAACTAAACTTCCTTTTTTAACTTGGACTATACATAGGTTCTGATAGGTATAAGGTAATGGAACCAGTCATCGACAGTATAAGAGTAATTTTGTCATTCTTAGGCCATTATTTATACACTTTAACTATTTATGAATGCAAATGAGGTTTAAGATATTAAAAAACTAATGGTAAATCAGTATCTTTATTTAAATTAGTAATAAGTTAATTCATTGAAAATATATTTCAGGAAATTCAGGACTATTTCAGATCACCAATTATCGACAGGCATAGACTAGTGAATAACACCCAGTCATGGACGACCCTAGTCATGGACATCCAATTATGGACATCATGGTTTATGATTGGCATTAAGTATTTGTTGTAATATAGGTATAGTTAGTTTTACTTTGAATAATCAACGAATGTGACAAAGATAGTTTGTAATTTAACTTTTATAAAAATCAACAATTTTTCATTAGAAATCTATTAGTAACGAAAAATACAAATAAACACTATACAAAATAAAAGTATCAAAAACATACAAAGAAATACTTGTATATCAAATAGCTCTACAATATAGGGAAGTAGTCCAGTAGCCTCCTAGTACCTTGTTAGTTTTTCACATCCAAACAGTCTTTATATAACTCTTACAGTAACTTTTGGCTATCAGGTAAAAATCTTACAAAAAACAACCCTAAGGTAAATAAAAACACAAAAAAAAAAAACAAAATCTCAAAACTTATCATAGCAACATTTGGCTTTTGGTTTAAAAATCTTACAATAAAACCTTCAGGTAAATAAAAGTAAAAACAAAAAAAACTAAGTTTTGATGTCTCCCAAAACTAAGTCAGCAATTATTCCGTAAAATATATTCGTTTACTAATAACTAATATCTTTATAAAGCAGTCTTAATAGTTTCTAAGAGTCTTAAGAATTAAAGATTATTTGTTTACTTCAAGAAATATATAAGGTAAATATTTCTCCATCTCCTTAATCTTATAAAAACCTCTTTTGTTCGTTAAAATTGGGTTTTCTATGTGTTCCACTATATTTGTACTTTTGTACCAAATTTTGTCTGGAGTATCGGGCCAACGAAATGAATTACCTTTCGATAGAACCATGGTGCTAATTTCATATTGGCCTTGATGTATATTATCAATCACACCAGGAAAATATGCTCCTTCATATCTTACTATAACATACTGTTTAAGTTGGTAACTTTTATTTGACGAGCGTAAATTACTCAAGGGAACTTCTTCATCTGATCCAGACTCGGATGATTCAATGGTATTTTTCTGACTGTTCTTGCTTTCATTGAAACCATCTTCACATTTACTTGTACCTGGCTGGTCAAGCTGTCGATATTCTTCTATTTCACCGTACTCATCAAGAAACTCATCATCACATTCACTTTCCTGATAATCTATATCTGTTTCCGTTTCATCAGAAGACGAAGTCAGTGTCACTTGTCTCTTCTTCACTATTTTCTTTGTAGCTTTCTTACTCTTTTTTGTTTTCTCTATATTACTTTGCTTCTTTTGAATCGATTGTTCCTTTAACACCTTTTTTTCTTCTCTGGCTTTTATTCGCTTCTCCTTTTCTTCTTGTTTTAGTTTTTTGTCATTCTCTTTTTTTTTCATGTAGGCTATCCATGCATTACTAGTAACAGCTGACGGTAGACGTTCTTTTATGCGTCGTTTTTTTGTTTCAGGTTCTGGCCAAAACAAGGCACGTTTGAATGGAGACGGAATGACCAAGTTCTTTTGTAAGATTGATGTTGATGGGTTAATAGGTGCTTGAACATTTTTAGCTGGTGTACTATAGTCTGCTGCGTTGGAATTATTTGTGAAAAGAGTCGTTGAAGTAGTTTTACTTGGTGTGATATAAGCTGTCTGATGAGCGGTTATAACTGCTTCTGATCCTTGTGTGTCAGGTTGTTGTGGTGGCTTTTCGTGTTGGCCGGATTCATCAAAACAAACTTGTCTTGTTTCGCTAGTTGCTTCTGGACTAGTAATTGACTGTTCTATTAGTTGTGGATTGGAATGAGCGGTTATAACTTCTGATACATGTGTGGTCATGCTTTGTTGAAAAATATTATGCTATAGATGTTCATTAGGTATTTCAGGTCCTTGTGGTGGTTTTTCTCGTGAGCCGGAATCCTCAATACAAACTTGTCTTGTTTCGTTAGTTTCTTCTGAACTTGTAATTGACTCTATTTGTGGATTAGAATTCTGAATCGGATCTCTTCCATCTGCACATGCTGCTGTTGGCGAATTGTCTAAAACTGTGGTTTTATTTTTTGACCAAATAATATACAATGACAAATCTTCATTTGGTAGCAAATTTTCGACATCATTCCTGTGCGACCAGTACATTTGGTTAAATAATGTTAATTTATCTTGTGAGAATATCCCTGTAATTTCTGATTCTAATATCTCTACAAATTTGGACTGTTCGGTTAAGTTTGTTTCTTCGGGTGGCATACGTTTTTCGGCACTAATTTTGGTCATATCGACATACTCAGGACCAAAAGGATAAAGACCACTTTTGCGGAATCCATTTTTTATTGTAACTGGAGACACTTTTTCTATAGCCACTAATAAATTCGGAGCGAAATTAGCCTTATTTAGCCGTTGCCCTGAGTTATCAGTCTTCCATTTGGCTACTTGATTCTTCCAGTAGGTTTTTAGGGGTTTGAAGACGGCAACGTCCATCGGCTGTAGCAAATGTGTCGAATTGGGATGAAGTGCTATGATTTCTATTCCATTGTCTTTACAAAATTCTGCTAAGTGTAAAGTCATGTGATACCTGTGACCGTCTAGGAAAAATATTATGGGTTTCGGCACCTTTTTTGTTTCTAGCCAAGGGTTGAAAACGTTCGTTATATATTCATAAAAGGTTCGCGAGGTCATCCATCCCGTCTCAGATCGACCAATACCCCATTCACCTGGGACACTGTTTGATATTAACGGAGGTATTCGTTCGTACGGAAAAATTACCATCGGTGGAGCCAAAACCCCCGCAGCGTTTGCCGTCATCAAGACGGTTAAGTTTTCCTTCTCATCGCCTGATCTGCTATATACGTTTTTTTCGCCTTTTCGGACTAAAACAGAACCCGCTTTTGGCTGTAAAAAAAATGCACTCTCATCTGTGTTGAAAATGCGGCTGGGATCATTTAATGCTTCTAATAATCCTCTACTCTCCAAATAGGCTTTGTTTGTTGCAAACCACTGCACAATTTCATCTTCGGTGACGTCATCCCTGGATTTAGTCAAATTTTGAGAGAAGCGTTGTGAAATTTCGGGGTGCCGCTTTAAAAAAGAATGGAACCATTTTTTTCCGGGTCGGTTATTTACAAAGGGGCATTTTTGAAGGTTTTTTTTAGAAATAATCTTTTGAACGCTATCCAAGAGATGGTCCCTTGTAACAGGAAAATGATGATCGGCCATATAAAATATCCATTTCTTTAATAGGTTTTCTTCTTCACTTGTTAGAATAGTAGCTGGTCCTAACCTACAAATCTCGGGAGTTTTGCCAGTTATTTTATTGTGCAGTGTTATTCTAGGGACACCGTATAAGGACGCAGCCGTTGCAACTGAAAGCCCCTGCTTGACCTTTTGGATGGCATTGGACATTTGTTCTGCAGTGTAGTTTCTAATCGGAGCCATTCTGAAGCAATAAAACCTTTTCTTACAGACCTACAGGGATTAAGTTTGATGTTTTTACAAAACAGCGCTCTGACAGTCATTGTATAATTCTAATCGCTTTATAAACCTATACCTAATAATAATAATAATCATTTCTACAATATTTTTTTTACAAACAAAATGATTTAATAATATTAATTTGATAGTACCCAGTGATGGACATCCAAATAACAACACGATTGCCAGTTATGGACACCCAATTATCGACGTGCTATTTCTTATTTTCAAAATGCATCATTGCATTACGTAAAAAATCAATCATTCGATTTTTTTATGAACTTTCGGTAATATTACTAGAACATTAATCAAAAATAAATTCAAAATTCCTCATTATGTTCATGACTGGGTCGAGGCAGATTTATTTACCCAATGATGAACATTGCTTTAATGGTGTACTACTATATTCCTTTTGTAACATTTCAAGGTGTAGGATAACATTAAATGTATTAATAAATCACAAAATACAGAGTTATTCAACATAAAAACTACAACGGCTTTTACATTAATTAATTGTTAAACTTACTTGAGCTACGATGCTTAGAATAAAAGCAGATATTTTCTGAAATTCTCGGGACCACGTATTTGCACATAGTTTATTTGAATAACATGGCCGACAGCTGTCAAAAACAAAATAGACGTTGCACCGGATTGGTTTGGCACGTTCACAAAGTGTTGCCATTTAATAAAAAATTATCACCTTTTGTAGATTTGGCCGATTCAAAGGTAACATGTCGATGACTGGTGCACAGTCGATGACTGGTTCCATTACCTTACAAGACAAATTGTGACAAGCTCGCACTTGACTTGTTGTTTTAATTCTGTAGAGAAAATGTCAAGATTGACAGTGACCGATTTTGTCAATGTCAAATGTCTGTTTATAAGTCAAACAAACAAAGTCAGTCAACAAAAGAAACTTAATCATAAATACAAGCTTGAGTGTATTTTAATTTTTATAACAGTTTACTAGTTATCGAGTTAGACGGTTGTCGTCACGCGTTTGAGTGTAAAATCTTTTATTGATTGAAGCGACGTATATAATTTATACAAATCGACATTCAATTCTAAGATCTTTCGTGATGACTACGTGAATGTGCAATATGTATCGTCCTGTGCTTATCGTTTTTAGCGTTTTATTTTATATTACATCAAATGTTAATTGTGAAATCAATATAGAAAAACGAGATGAGCTGCTCAATGCTTTCATTGATCATTTAAAAAACTTAACTGAACAGCAATATGTTTATGAAGAAGGATTCATAACCAGTGTCAATAAAGAGGTAATAATGTTTAGGCTGTTACGCGATTTTTATAGTGTTGACTTAGTTTATTTAGGTTCAATTTCTGATGTCAAGATCTGAGAGAGGTTATCAATTCAGTTGAACTTCCATTATCACAACAGTTATTTTTATACACTTCAAGAATTATGTTATTTACTATTCATTATTCATTGCAATCATACTTCTGCAATAAAATTCGTGATTCATTAGCACATTGTAACATCAGGGTCAATTGATATTGACCACTGCATGTTTTATGATAAATTCATAAGTACTATGTTTAGAACTTACCCAGTTGCTTCCATCTATTAATACTAATTAAATTATTGATAATATAACTACTTCTCTGTTATTCTTTTTGCATTGACTGAAATATTGAAACTTTGCTTATCATGTAATGTTTTATCAAAAATAATGTTAATGATATTTCAAGTTTGAGCTAGTTAACTAAAATTTCATTAAAAATTGTTTTTGTAAAAATTTTTTCCAGAAAAAGTTAAACTGTGGATGAATTTAATAAAAATTGATGTATTTTACATGTATATTTTAGTGCTCTGATTTCTTCAATTCAAATAATTTGTCTGTCATTTGTAGATTATTCAATAACAAAACAAATAAAATGAAGGTAGTTTTACAATTGCATGTCTTTAGCTAAATATGCTGATGTAGTAAAATAAGAAACTCATAGTTGTTTTTTTAATTTTATAAAATACCAGTAGTAACATGCGGTTTTAACCCTGTAACTTAAACCTGCAGGAGTTTCTTGTTTAGATATAGCCTATATTGTTTCTCAAGACCTAAATTCAAAAATAATAGTTAGAATCCGTCTCAAATTTGTGAGTTCAAATTAACAAACCCTTCAGCTTTCTTATATTTATATAGATGAATAATATAAAGTGAATTTTATTTTATTTTATTTTGCTCCCTGGTATTATACTAAGTTGATTCATCAAAGTCAAAGATAACAAATTCCTTATTTTGTAATTACATAATAGTAATTACAAAATAAGAAAAAACTCCGGCAAATAATTCAATGCAGTAAACTGAAATGTAAAATAGAAAAATGATGATACCAGTTAAAAACTTTGTTGTGTAAGTACTGAATCAGAATGATTGAAAACAAAATACAATTTTAAAGAAATTTATAAATAACTGAATTTCAGGTGGTTACTATATCTTTAAAGTAACTTTAATGAAAATAATTAGGTAATTACCAAACAACCCTGTGCTTTAAAACGGTTACAGTAAAAGTAAAATGGACTTGATAACTTCTTGCTTTTTAAATTTGTTTTTGTCGTTAAAAATGAAATTTCAAGAATAGTTGCCCTTTGCTAACAGCATGATACAAAACAAAAATCTTGTGAGCAAAAATTTTATTTTTATAGATTACGTTATTATTATTTAAAAAATAATTTTATTTATTCACCTAAACCACATCACAATATTTTTTCCCACCGAAAGTGGGCACACTGGAACTGTCGTTTTATTGCATTGAATTATTTGTCAGGGTAGATAATACACCCCCATGGGTTGGTTTGTTCAGAATCGGTAATACAATAAATTGCAGCACTTTCATGCCGTGTTATATTTTTTACTCTCAATAATCTCTACACAAGCTCAAATAATGTACTCGCTAATCAAGAAATTCACTCGCGCGCATATCTAAATGATACGCGTTCCCAGGATGCAAGTAGGTACCTACCTACATTGCATCAATGGTAGCGAGTGAGTGTGCAATGGTGGCGCGTAATTTGTGTGGCTTATAATTTTTTATACTGATTCTTTGAACGTAATTATTTGATCCATGTTTTTTTTTTTTGGCATATACAAAATGTTATCGTTAATATGTATAACCTAGGTTTACCCAGGTCTACTTTGGATCACTCAAACGTTTTGGATACAAAAAAAAATTTAAATACGTATTTTTGGGCTTTATCCACTCATTTACGAACTCATCTAGGTTTTCCCAACCCTGGTTTAGGTAATCTTAATCCGAATTATAATAATGAATTATTTTGTAGATTAATAAATACGGTATCTAGAAGTAAATTTTAGTTCCTGCTTGGAGCTCTCTCGCTAAACCACTAAGCCATTGTTAAAATAAATAGGCCTGACTGCAAGACATACATAAAAAAAAATCTTTGCAATAATAGAGTATTGTAATTTAGTATGCCGCACAATATTCTTTAAACAAATATGGTTCCCAGGAAATGCCGAAGATTACTAATAGTAGAATGCAATTTAATAACAGAAGTACTTACATATGCGATTAATTAAAAAAGAAATTGCGAATATGATTTTCTGTGACTTCTGATTTCTGTTCTTTTTTTTGTAACTAATTTGTAAAAAAACTGTAAAAATATTTCAGTTTTAACTTTATTAAGTTGTTGTATTTTATAATTTTATATCATACTCGTAGTTCAGTGTTATAATGGCAGCATGTAACTGTGTTTTTCATTTTAAAAATGGCTTACAAAACCACTTTTTACCAGTATTATTGGGTTGATAATTAAATATTCCTACCTTTTTCTTCAATTTGTACCATAAGTTCTGGTAAGTTATGATATGGACCCCTAAAAATGTACTGACCTCTTAAAAATATGATTACAGTTGTTATCACACTTATCCTTTCTATAATCTCAAAGAATAACTTTGTGTTTTCTTTTGTAAAGGATGAAAATAATTACAAAGTTGAGCTGAGAATAAAAGGCAGCGATATTCACAATTTAGACCAATCCAAATTTATCAAATGTATTGGGTCATTAGAAGAGAAAGCTGAGGGTGGTCTAGTCTTGAAGAATGGCTATAGCTGTGAAGATATTGTGGAAACTTTGAACTCTGGAAATCCTGACACCAATGATGAAGAAGCACCACCAACAACAACTGAAACTCTAACTGAACGCCTACCCCTACAACTTGATAATGAAGTTTCTACTGATACAGCTGTAAGTACCTAAACCTAAAATGTATTTTTCTCAAGTATGCTTGGAAATTTGAGCATTATTTTGAGAAACTTCTTCGAGATAAGTCGAACTTGCTATACTGGTCGAGCAGCGGCCGGCAATAGTTGTATGAAAATCCGTATCTGTTGTGTTTAGCGGCCAAATAAATTAGTATGTAAAATCATATTTTAATTTAAAAATGGAACGATCATCTACTCCGCAACATGGCGACCGAAGAGGTAACTTATCAAAGGTTTAATTGAAATTTCGATCTGGCTTGTACATAGAATATTTGGCGCGTAAAAAACTGTTGTTATTAGTTGTTCGTCAACTTCGTCATTGGTTTTAAATACTTGAATTGTATTATTTACTTTAATTTCCGCGCATTATTTGAGAAAATTAATATATTTTTTTTTTGAAAAAAGTATTTGAAAAAAGTAGTAAAGTAAAAATACAAGCTTTGGCCGCAACTAGGCATTGATGGACTTACGTATGTGTGCCTCAGCTTCGCCTTGGCCCACATTCACACGTTCGTCCATCAATTCCTCTCTTGCCGACCGCTGCAGTAATGTATTATATCGTTATATTTTCCACAAGGCTACTTCAAAAGCCTATATGTAAAGTTCTTTCTTTTCATGAAAGAAGTCCCGCGGCTTGAGCGATACTACACCCTATGTGTTTAACATAAGAGCAATGCACGAGACATCTTTTATGAAAATGACTTTATTTAGAGAATGTAAAAAAGTTAAGTATAAATAAACGATTAAAAAGGTTAATCGTTTATTTATATCGTATATTAATACTTTACAAATGTGTCATTTATCTTATCATTTAAAATGGAGGATCCAAATTTATGTATTTAATTTAAATCCGCGTTAGGATAACGGAACTTATTTTACGCTGCGTAGGGTGCGTAGGCAACTAAACTAAGCAAGATACCCTCTCGTTGGTTGGATCCTTTAGGGTTAAATTTGCGGCCGTTATATGTCCGACAGCATTTTATGAAGGGCCAGTTTCTGCCGGATCCGTGGTGCCATATTAACGGTAAGCTTGAGGTCAATCGTGGGTTTACTCACAGTTAGAAAAAACTTTATCAATGAAGTTGTAATATCATTCGATATAGCAGGTTAAGCAACGGCAGCCATTGTCTCGGTCAGTGTTAGGGTTGCCAACTTTTTTTTCTATAACTTTTTTTTTTTCTTTTATAGAAATAAAGTATTTAGGTATAAGTCTGAAAAGAATATCAAACAGTATTTTGGAAAAATGAACAGTATTAAATTTGTTAATTGTTTTAAAAACATACATTTTAGAGCTTCTCGCACAAATTATTAATTTATTTAAGCCTTGCACATGTTTAGCATTTTATGCTGAAAACTGTATTTTGTATACTTTATTTTTGTTCGACATTAAATGTGGTAAAAAACAGTATAGTACTGTTAAAATAGTATGGCTTGCAACCCTATGGTGTGGACGTGGCTCGGATTGCCTCGAGCGCATAAATTGCTTCAGTTTCGCGGTCGAGCCGGAGGCTTTCGATAAACGAGCCGTGCTCAAAAAGGCCTCAGTGTGCGCTGTGCGTTCGCTATTGATGGTCTAATTTTGGCTCCCGAGCATGATAAACCTATAAGCGTTTATCATGAACTCTCCAGAGCTGTTTATTTGACTATCCATTTCGGATGCTCGGGGACGTCTGATGGCTCGGCCTGCCTCACGAGGCTCGCCTCTGTGTTCCGGGTTTTGCGCGAATCTAGCTCGCAAGCCTGGCCATAGCTTTTTAGAGTAATGGGTAACCATTGCTCTAAAAAATAAACATTAGATAAACAATGGCTAAAGTGACAATTTGAAATTTTGAATAAACAGTTGTGTAGGTTTACTGTACCTATAACCACTTAAAAAAACTAACAAATTACAAGAGAATATAAATATTATAATCACTTAACAATAACCCTTGCATATAATTTTTTATCACATAATATAAAAGAAAATAGTTACAAAATAGGTTTACTATTAGTGTTAATTTGTTTGTTTTTTTATCACAATCATGTTCTATTCACAATCACAGTCATTTTTAAATATCTTATCTACAAAAATAATATTCAATATTGAGTTATACAATATTGAATAGAGCAGACATTTTTTTTTTTACTTTTTAATGAAAACTTAAATATTTTTATCACTATTAAACAATTGCTGTCTTATATTGTCATGACTTTCATTGAAATATATTGAAAGGTATTTATTATAAAATCTTAAATAATCGGTTATGCACACGCAGGGTCCTCAGTTGTTACAGAACTAAACCTTTAAAGATCCAAGAGTTATGTGAATGAGTGGGATAGCGGATGAGGCTTTTTCTTAATTTTTTTTTCATCAGCGAATATTGTGGTGTATCAACCTGTCCATTATATTTTAGTTTTAAGTGCCTATTACTTATTTAATTTATGCAATCCTAGTTTTAACAACATAGTACATCTTATGTTTAAACTTCGCATATTTCTTCATATTATTTTCAAGACCATTGCATTGGACCGTACTTTTTATTCCTTAATATTAAATTCGTGCGAGTTGTCTATTTTAAAACGAAGGAGTGGACATTCCTGCCAGTAAAATTTGTGCCGATCGTCCACTGACTCGATCTTCATCGAGGCGGCAACCCATGATGATATGTAATAATAATAATAAACACTTTATTGTACACCAACATGGTTACATAGGAAAACTTAATTAAATTTTACAAAAGAACTATTGTACAAAGGTGGCCTTATCGCTGGTGAGCGATTTCTGCCAGGCAACCTACGAATTATGGGAAATTAAGGTGGATGGGGTACACGGCTTATAATAAATAAACTAATTACTAATAATTACATACATAAATAATGATAGCATAAATGTTAATAAATAAATATATACATACATACATATATAATACAACCGATATAAAATAAATATATAGATAGTTAAGATTAACAGTGTTTCACCTGGTAATGTCGTTTAAGCAATCGTTTAAAACTTCGTGGCGTGCGTGCTAGACGGATTTCAATCGGCAATTCATTCCATAACGACACTGATCGGACCAAAAATGACTTACTTAAAAATGTGGAGGTATGCGATGGCGTCGCAAGGAGTAAATCAGATGAAGAGCGCAAGTTACGGTCGTTATTGTTGCACCGGTAGGCTAAGCGGTCTTTAAGATACACTGGTATCTATTGATATTTACAGATTTGACAGTCCCGGTGGCAGATTAAAATCAGTCCACCAATTAACAGATGTCTGGGTTTTTAAGGTTGCTATTTTTTGTATATTTCCGGACCATGTCTCGCGTTATGTGTTTGTTATTGCATTGTTTGCTCCATAGTATAGGCGATTCAAACACTGACGATGCACATACGCACTGACGCACCTACGCGTGTGGTTGCGTCGATGCATTTCGAGACTCGGTGTGTCGTACCTCGATGCACGTCTACGCGGTTGCGTGAGTCTCCAGACTTAGATGCTTCATCCGTATATATACGCGCGTGAATGCATTTACAGTGTGATGGACGGAGATATTTACAAGCTGATTCGTAGTCCCTCAATTAATAGCGTAGATTCAATTTAATTCAATAGTTTATTGCATTCCAAAATGGCAATTTAGATCTAAATTATTTGGTAGTACCTACATACATTATGGACCCTGTTGGGCATAGCAATTTGAAAGAGGAGTGAGGAGGACATTCTATTTTACATTTTTAAAGTTCAAGCGTTTAATTTTTTGAAATAAATAAAAAATAAAGTAGGTAGGTATGTAATGCAATCTAGTGTTTCATTATTTTTGTGTAGGATTTAAAACATAAGTTATTATTTATTATATTTATTGAATTATTCTATGTAGACTATGTAAGATAAGAGGTGCGTCAGTGTGTGTGCGTGGGCAGTGTGTGAGTCGCCTTAACACTCTTGTTATGCAATTTCTCTTCAAATAGTATGTAAGAAAATGAATCAATATTGATTAAGATACTGAATTCATTTAACTCTTTTTAAATCTACAACGGTAGGTAACTGGTGTTTTTACTATACTTGTATTCAAGGTCACATCGGGTGAGCAGTTCATCGCTGTACCAAGAGACAGCCCTGGTTCTCCATGCATTGGGTGCTCAGTCCACATTGATCGGAAAGCTGCCGGGGTCGTCGAACTGGCGGGCTTGGGTGTTACACAGTTAAACAGACATGATCCTCATGTGAAACATACTTTAATCGATGTTATCGATGTAGAACGACAAGTACAGGTAATTCTATGCTATAAATAGAGGTTCGTTATTAAGATGATATTTTACAGGGTGTAATGGAAATTTTGTAACAAGTGGGGAGATTCAATTACTCGCCAGGGTTTGATCATGTCTTTAATATGTAACAAAAAAAGTCATATACCTATATGATTTTCCATTGCTGGATCTGCTCATTAGTAATTTTCAAATGACACAATTCATACCTCGCTATTTATTACCTAAGTGTTAAATATTTTTTCTAAATAGTTAAATAGTTTATTCTGCTATGGGTAACATCTCGGATATTGTCGGATTCTAAATTAGAAATTAATTTGTTAATATGCATAAAAACTAATATTTTTTTATTTAAATAAAGCCACAATGGCTGACAGTTAAATAAAGCCACAATGGCTGACAGTTAACACAATAAAGTTACCGGTATTTATTCCCGCACAAGAAAACAGTGCTTGAAAACATTGCACACAAAATTGTCAAAAGACTATATAAGTTTGATTTATTTCATGATTTCATTTCTTTTCAATTGTGAATTTGTTTTGCAATATTGCTACATGCTTAACATGCCTACCTTCCTAGCTTGTTATAGTTTCTGTTACACCTTATGTAAAATTGAAAATAATTATATTCCTGATTTCTAGGTCGTAAATGGTGTGCGCTACACGGTCATTATATTGGTTAACTTTGACAAATGTGAAGAAAGCCATGATTCCTGTAAAGATGATAAAGGAGAAAACAGATATTGCAAAGTTTCTATTTTAGAAAAACCTTGGATAAAATTAGCTGATGGTTCAAAACATAGATCAATAGTTTCAAATAACTGTACAAAACAGTGGTTATTTGGAGATGATGGTGAAATAATATCTGAAAATAAAGAAAGTAACAATATAGATACTAATCTAAATATTAATAATACTGATAATAATGTTAAAGTTATCCACACTGAAGGTTTGCAGTCACAGCCACAAACAGAGAAAGGTTTGACCGAGGACCAGTTAAAAGAATTGGAACAGCAGATAATTCCCCTCAATTTTTTTGAAGTAAAATCCGAGGATGTTAGCAAACAGAGAACCAGCGCCGATGCTCAAGAGAGCGCGGTTTTTACACCTCTAACCAGTAAAACAACAATAGAAGATAACGCTGGCAAGTTATCTGTAATTTCTGACGAAAAAAAACACGATATTGATCGATTATTAAATTTCCTAGATGACTCCGCTATTCGAAGCAGAATAAAAAGATCAAATAATGATATAAACATAGGTGGTAAGGAAAAGATGAACACAAGCGATCCTAGATTTGTTGTTCTTGCGAATGAATCTCTGCAGAAATATCTCACAGAATCAGGAAACTCAAAACCTTTAATCATCACTGAATTGATAACTGTAACGCGACAAGTAGTTTCGGGATTTTTGTATGAAATTGAATTCAAAGTTGCATCTAAAGATGGCAAAGACGTTTCCATATGCCATTCTGAAATTTGGGAACAATCATGGATGAATAGGAAAGATATTACTGTGAATTGTACGGACGGGATCGACGGTAGGAAAAACAATCGGGCAACGAGAACGATAACCGGTGGGCTTACGAAACAGGATCCGAATGACCGTGAATACATTGATCTTGCTAAAGAATCTCTCCAAATGTATCTCACAACATCAGGAAGCTCTCTATCGTTGGAAGTCACTAAAGTGTGTAATGTCACTAGTCAGGTGGTCGCTGGGGTTATATATAGAATACATTTTCGAGCCGTTCCAAAAGATGACAAAGACGTTTTTAATTGCTATTCTGAAATTTGGGACAGACCATGGCTGAAAAAGAAAGATATCACTGTGAACTGTACAAGCGAGAACGAAGATAAAAAAAAAACTGGTGAAACCGGTGGGCTAACGAAACAGAATCCAAATGACCCTGAATACATTGATCTCGCTAAAGAATCTCTCCAAATGTATCTTACAACATCAGAAAGCTCTTTATCGTTGGAAGTCACTAAAGTATGTAATGTCACAAGTCAGGTGGTCGCTGGTGTTATATATAGAATACATTTTCGAGCTGCCCCAAAAGATGGCAAAGACGTTTTCAAATGCTATTCTGAAATTTGGGACAGACCATGGCTGAAAAAGAAAGATATCACTGTGAACTGTACAGGCAAGAACGATGGTAATAATTTGAATCGGCCTAAGAGGCAATTGCCCGGTGGGCAGACGGAACAGGATCCCAATGACCCTAAACACAAGGTACTTGCTAGTGAGTCTCTCCAAAAGTTTATGACAACATCAGGGAGCTCAAAATTGTTGGAGGTCACTAAAGTGTTGAAAGTCACAACTCAGGTTGTTTCTGGGTCTATGACTAGAATTGATTTTGAAGCTGCCTCAAAAGATGGCAAAGATGTTTTAATATGCCATTCTGAAATTTGGGAACGACCGTGGTTGAATAAGAAAGATATCACTGTTAACTGTAGGAGCGGGCTCAATGGTAATAATTTGAATCGGCCTAAGAGGCAATTGGCCGGTGGGCAGACGGAACAAGATCCCAATGACCCTAAACACAAGGTTCTTGCTAGTGAGTCTCTCCAAAAGTTTATGACAACATCAGGAACCTCCCAATTATTGGAGGTCACTAAAGTGTTGAAAGTCACAACTCAGGTTGTTTCTGGGTCTATGACTAGAATTGATTTTGAAGCTGCCTCAAAAGATGGCAAAGATGTTTTAATATGCCATTCTGAAATTTGGGAACAAGAGTGGTTGAATAAGAAAGATATCACTGTTAACTGTAGGAGCGGGCTCAATGGTAATAATTTGAATCGGCCTAAGAGGCAATTGGCCGGTGGGCAGACGGAACAAGATCCCAATGACCCTAAACACAAGGTTCTTGCTAGTGAGTCTCTCCAAAAGTATATGACAACATCAGGGAGCTCCCAATTGTTGGAGGTCACTAAAGTGTTGAAAGTCACAACTCAGGTTGTTTCTGGGTCTATGACTAGAATTGATTTTGAAGCTGCCTCAAAAGATGGCAAAGATGTTTTAATATGCCATTCTGAAATTTGGGAACAAGAGTGGTTGAATAAGAAAGATATCACTGTTAACTGTAGGAGCGGTAATAATTTGAATCGGCCCAAGAGGTCATTGCCCGGTGGGCAGACGGAACAAGATCCCAATGACCCTAAACACAAGGTTCTTGCTAGTGAGTCTCTCCAAAAGTTTATGACAACATCAGGAACCTCCCAAGTGTTGGAGGTCACTAAAGTGTTGAAAGTCACAACTCAGGTTGTTTCTGGGTCTATGACTAGAATTGATTTTGAAGCTGCCTCAAAAGATGGCAAAGGTGTTTTAATATGCCATTCTGAAATTTGGGAACGATCGTGGTTGAATAAGAAAGATATCACTGTTAACTGTAGGAGCGGTAATAATTTGAATCGGCCTAAGAGGCAATTGCCCGGTGGGCAGACAGAACAAGATCCCAATGACCCTAAACATAAGGTTCTTGCTAGTGAGTCTCTTCAAAAGTTTATGACAACATCAGGAACCTCCCAATTGTTGGAAGTCACTAAAGTGTTGAAAGTCACAACTCAGGTTGTTTCTGGGTCTATGACTAGAATAGACTTTGAAGCTGTCTCAAAAGATGGCAAAGATGTTTTAATATGCCATTCTGAAATTTGGGAACGACCGTGGTTGAATAAGAAAGATATCACTGTTAACTGTAGGAGCGGTAATAATTTGAATCGGCCTAAGAGGCAATTGCCCGGTGGGCAGACGGAACAGGATCCCAATGACCCTAAACACAAGGTTCTTGCTAGTGAGTCTCTCCAAAAGTTTATGACAACCTCAGGAACCTCCCAATTGTTGGAGGTCACTAAAGTGTTGAAAGTCACAACTGGGATAGTCTCTGGGCTTATGACTACAATAGATTTTGATGCTGGCTCAAAAGATGGGAAAGAAGTTTACATATGCCATTCTGAAATTTGGGAACAAGAGTGGTTGAATAAGAAAGATATCACTGTTAACTGTAGGAGCGGTAATAATTTGAATCGGCCTAAGAGGCAATTGCCCGGTGGGCAGACGGAACAAGATCCCAATGACCCTAAACACAAGGTTCTTGCTAGTGAATCTCTTCAAAAGTTTATGACAACATCAGGAACCTCCCAATTGTTGGAAGTCACTAAAGTGTTGAAAGTCACAACTCAGGTTGTTTCTGGGTCTATGACTAGAATAGACTTTGAAGCTGCCTCAAAAGATGGCAAAGATGTTTTAATATGCCATTCTGAAATTTGGGAACGACCGTGGTTGAATAAGAAAGATATCACTGTTAACTGTAGGAGCGGTAATAATTTGAATCGGCCTAAGAGGCAATTGCCCGGTGGGCAGACGGAACAGGATCCCAATGACCCTAAACACAAGGTTCTTGCTAGTGAGTCTCTCCAAAAGTTTATGACAACCTCAGGAACCTCCCAATTGTTGGAGGTCACTAAAGTGTTGAAAGTCACAACTGGGATAGTCTCTGGGCTTATGACTACAATAGATTTTGATGCTGGCTCAAAAGATGGGAAAGAAGTTTACATATGCCATTCTGAAATTTGGGAACAAGAGTGGTTGAATAAGAAAGATATCTCTGTGAATTGTACTAAAGGGCTCGATAGTCAGATTATAGAACGGTCTACTAGACAATTACCCGGTGGGCTAACGCCACAGGATCCCAAAGATCCTCAGCACATTGAGCTTGCTAAAGAATCCCTAAAAAAGTATCTCAAAACATCAGGAAGCTCCAAAACATTGGAGGTCACTAAATTGTGGAATGTAACATATCAGATTGTAGCAGGTTCTCTGACTAGAATGGATTTTCAAGCCACCTCAAAAGATGGTAAAGACGTTTTAATATGCCATTCTGAAATTTGGGACAGACCGTGGTTGGGCGAAAAACAAATCACTGTGAACTGTAAAGACGGACTTGATGGTCAGAACTTAAATCGACCCAACAGGCAAATATTCGGTGGGCTAACGCCACAGGATCCCAAAGATCCTAAGCACATTGAGCTTGCTAAAGAATCCCTAAAAAAGTATCTCCAATCATCAGGAAGCTCTAAAACATTGGAGGTCACTAAATTGTGGAATGTAACATATCAGATTGTTGAAGGTTCTCTGACTAGAATGGATTTTAAAGCTGCCTCAAAAGATGGCAAAGACTTTTTAATGTGCCATTCTGAAATTTGGGACAGACCATGGTTAGGCGAAAAACAAATTACTGTGAACTGTAAAGACGGGTTTAGTCAGAACACAAAGCGGCCTAACAGGCAATTACCCGGTGGGCAAACACAACAGGATCTCAAAGACCCTAAACACATTGAGCTTGCTAAAGAATCTCTACAAAAGTATCTCAAAACGTCAGCAAAGTCAAAATCGTTGGCCGTCACCAAATTGTTGAATGTTACAACTCAGGTTGTTTCAGGGTCTCTGACTAAAATAGATTTTCAAGCTGCCTCAAAAGACGGCAAAGACGTTTTCATATGCCATTCTGAAATTTGGGACAGACCTTGGTTGGGTGAAAAAGAAATAACTGTTTTCTGTCATGAAGATGCTAAATCAAAAAAAAGAAATAAGCGTAACGTGCCCGAAGTTACTGACATCAATAAATCAAAATCTTTTAAATTGCCATCCCAATTTCCAAAAAAGGTGTTGCATGGTGAACTTAGTGCTAAAGATGATCGCATTCCTAAATCAACATTAGAAGTCGGAAGAAGTGGGCTAGAAATTGCTGAAGAAGCATTAAAACATATTGAGGCTAAATATCCTCATCCAAGGAAACAAAAAATCGTTAAAATATATTTATTCGAAAAGCAGCCTATAGCTGGATTGCATTACCGACTGAAAGTTGAAGTTGGATTAACAAACTGCACTGCATTAAGTACACAAGACCACTGCGATGTTTTGAAAGACGATGAACTTGGATTAAATAAGTTATGTAAAATTAATGCATGGTTAGCATCGGATATTCCAACTTATCGCATTACCTGCGATGGACAGGAAGATGCTACTTCCGAAGTGTACCACAATATTCAAGCTGAACGACTGTATTATGAGTTTCTAGCTACGTATAAACCAAAATATACAAATGACGATGCTGAAATTTCAAGAAGATTCGAAATATTTAAAGAAAATGTCAAGAAAATTCATGAGTTTAATACGCACGAGAGAGGCACGGCTAAATATGCTGTGACTAGGTTTTCTGACCTCACTTATGATGAATTCAGTAACAAATATTTAGGTTTGAAGACAGACCTAAGGAGTTATAATGACATCCCAATGCGTCAGGCGGATATACCCGACTCAGAAATTCCAGACAAATTCGATTGGCGTGATAAAGGTGCAGTTACGGATGTGAAAGATCAAGGCATGTGCGGGAGTTGCTGGGCATTCAGCGTTACAGGTTAGTTTTACAAATGAAATGTTTATACAGACATGATTTTGTGTTTGGGCATTATATTAGCAAAGAATCACAAAATATAAAGCTTGTTAAACACGTTTTTTGTTAGCTTTCCTCCACTACTAATTTTTTATTAAAAATATTATAAATTACCTTTCCTAAAGAATAAGGTATGGAAAATAATGACGAAAGGCTAGTATCTGACTTAAACTTTACGTGCCTGGTAAAAATAAAAATACTATATAACTATTTATTTATTTAATCGCAAATGTTGGTGTTCCTTAAGTTTGTTGATTTGTTATGAATTTGTCACTTAATGACATCAAAGTTGCCAAACTTGTAGATAGTACACGGGCAGCTGTCAAAACGCCGGCGGTGTTGTGTATGCAAATGCATATAATGTTTTATTCTATATTAAGTAGACAAGCTGTGTAACATTTCGTAATTTCTTTTTGTATATCTTGAAAATAGTTTAATAACGAAAAAATAATTGATTTCTTGAATTGCTTTTTAGGAAATGTGGAGGGACAGTGGAAGCTTCGCTCAGGGAAGTTAGTGTCCCTGTCTGAACAAGAATTAGTAGATTGTGACAAGCTGGATAACGGCTGCAATGGCGGCTTACCTGATAACGCTTATAGGTACTTATTTTTATTCTATCTATTTAACACTAAGGCTGTGTGCATTTTAAATTTTTAAATATTTTGAATATTGTTTTTTTTTCAATTATGGAAGCAACATAAAGTTATGAAATCACTACACAAAAAAGGTTCCTTTATTCCTCCTACCTCGCACGAAACAATGTTTTTTGACATACCTGTACACGACGACTGTCTAACACGACGTATATATTTTCATTGGAATTTGAACCTTCTCACAACCGTATAACGTGCGAAGTGTGTACATCTTATTACACGTGACGGTACATATACCAAAATCTATTTGACACATAAACGAATCCTTTCCTATTGAGACACATTGCCATTGCGAAAAAATGTTTCTATTCGTCATGTAACAAATATTTATTTTTTCTCATTATAAAAAGTTCGTTCATAAATGGTGCTTTTTATTGGCGAAAAATTGCGTTGTTGCACTAATTATTTGATTTTGTTATATTTTGTGGTATTGCCAACAACTATAACGAAACTTAACAACGAAAATCTTCGCCTCAAATTACCCTATTAACTAGATATAGCGTAGTTTTATTACGGTTACAAATTATAAATATAATGCGGTACCAAGTTTGCCATTCGTCTTTATATGGTACATGGATTCATATGATAGAGGATATCATATGAAGCACTTATTACAAAAAATCACCACAAAAATCAAAACTACGCTATATCTAGTTATATTTATCGCTTACCAAATTATCGCGTAATAAAGATACAAAAAAACATAGGTACACACGAATTGTGAACCTTTTGAAATTCGGTTGAAAATATGAAAAATACTATTGGAGAGACAAATTATGGATTTTGAAAGATTAATACATGACATTTGAGGTTGATATGTGTTAGATTGGTCACTCAGTGATTGTTATATCACTTTCCAGACATGGTGAAGTCTGGTAGGGTTTGCATAGAACTCCACAGTGAGCTGAACATTCTTTATCGACTTAATTCTTAAGACGTTAAGGTGGATTTTGGTTTGACTCCCAGCTGCTGGAATTATATTTATTAAGTAGAAGTTGTTAGTATCTATCTACATACTATTTAACTCTAAAGTTTAAAGTCAGTGAAGAATATATGTCTGTGACCCTTTTTCTTTTATACGGCTTGATGGCTTTAGATCATATTTCCGACACAGGTATGATCTGAATCCGATAATGCTTTTGACAAACTAGCTGTTTTCCACGGCCTTACTCGCGTAAATCGTAATTAAATTGGGGTATTCCCACGGAAAAAACAGTATATAGAATTGTTAATAAAACAATTCAAATGAAATGAACATCGATGATAGGCTTGCTAAAGTGCACAATACATTATTGATTAATTATTATCGACTCAATAATAAAATTATCTTTAAACTCTGTATCTTTTACTATTTTTTGTTTGTGTTTGTTGTGTTATTTGCAATAAGTTAATTATAGAATTACTAGCTTTTGCCCGCAACTTGGTACGCGCATAAACATTGTTTATATTTAATAATAATAATAATAATAATAATAACTCTTTATTGTACAACTATAAATATACAGATAATCAACAGAGAACAAATTTAGGGTTGATACAAGAGGTGGTCTTATCGCTAAAAAAAGCGATCTCTTCCAGACAAACCTTAGGGTAGAGGATATTATATGCGTCAAAGGGTGTCATTTCGTACAATATATGTAATAAATATAAAGTATAATTAAGTTCTTATTTAAAAATATACGTACACACATATATATCTATAAACTTACATACACATACATATACATAATATTAACAATACATAAAAAAAGATATATGTTTTTATATAATACAAATTAAATAATATTAATACATGAAAGAATAAAAAAATAATTAAGGCAATTCTTCAACTTTTGACAAGTAGTGAATCTTCACGAGTTTTTTAAAAGTAGGTAAAGTTTGTGCAGATTTAATTTTCAATGGTAATTCGTTCCATAAACGTATTGCATGGATGGTAAATGATTTGCCATAGAAATCTGTCGAATGGATCGGCGTCAATAGTTTCAAATTATTACGAGATCTCAGATTTAGCTTATGGGCGGAGTGAATGTATTCAAACTTTTCAGACAAATACCTCGGTGAAGCAGGATTGAACAGTGCGCGATAAAGAAGACAGAGGATACGAGTATTCCGGCGAAAGCGAATTGGAAGCCACTTGAGTTTATTGCGGTATTCTGATATATGATCATATTTGCGTAAGCCAAATATAAATCTAATGCATAGATTTTGAAGCCGCTCAAGTTTGTTTAATTGGGCTTCAGTTATATCCAGGTAGCAGACGTCAGCATAGTCTAAAATAGGAAGGAATAAGGACTGGGCAATTGAAATTTTGGTAGGTATTGGTAGGACATTGCGCAGACGTTTTAACGATCCAGTGGCTGCAAACATCTTCCTGCTCACTTCATCAATTTGTGGCTTCCAGGATAAATTGTTGTCGAACAATATCCCAAGGTTTTTTACACTTTTACTCCAGTCAATGTTAATACCATTAAAATTAATTCTTGGGCAAAGTGTGAAATCAATTTTATTATACATATGTGTGCTACCAATTATGATTGCCTGTGTTTTATTTGGATTAACAGTTAAGCCATGTTGGTAACTCCAGGATGATATTTTAGTAAGGTCGTCATTTATGGTCTTAATAGTTTTTGGCAAGTCGTCCAAACTGGTTTTGAGATAGATTTGTAGATCGTCTGCATACATGTGGTAGGAAGAAGTAAGATTTTTTGAAATGTTATTAATAAAAACAGAAAAAAAGAAGAGGAGACAACACGCCACCTTGAGGGACACCAGCATCTACAGTAGTCCAAGATGAGTAAACATCATCAATACGTATACGTTGTTGACGTCCGCTCAAGTAAGTTTGAAACCAATCAATCACAGACGGAGATATGTTAAGAGAGCAGAGCATCTGTAGCAAGATGTCAAAATCAACCGTGTTGAAGGCGTTGCTGAAGTCTAGCAAAGCAAGAACCGTTAGTTCCTTGTTTTGAAGGCCCAAACGAATGTCATCGGAGACTTTGACAAGTGCTGTGCTGGTACTGTGGCCAGATTGGAATCCGGATTGGAAAGGATTGAGTAGGTTGTTTTTGGATAGGAATAGACTTAACTGTTTGTGTACTAGTCGTTCAAGGACTTTGGATAGAAAAGGAAGTATGGATATAGGTCTGATGTCTTGAAATGTGATAGGGGTAAATTTTTTAGGCAGGGGAATCAGGTGAGCGTTTTTCCATTGGGACGGGAAGTGGCTAGTACTGATAGACTTGTTAAGGATTTGAGTTATAATAGGAAGGAGAAAATCTAATAAAATAACTACCATTTTTCGGCTTACGCCATCGGATCCAATTGCATCTGACGAAATGGAATTAATTGCCCACTTAACATCACGTTCTGTAAATTGTGTAAAAGAAAAAGAATCATAGTTTGGGGACGGTAAGGAGAAAATGTTGTTCAACGTGGTTGATTTAACATTGGCGTCCATGCCAGAAGCGGATGAGAAGTGTGAATTCAGCAGATTCAGATCAAAGTTGTCAGGGATGCTATTGTTTTTGCTTTTACCGACTCCCAATTTTCTGAGGAAGTTCCAAACCTTTGCGGGACTTCCATCTGAAACTGATTTATGGATATAGCGTCGTTGTGCGTCCCTACACATTGTATTGCAGCGATTCCGGAGAAGACGGTAGTTATATCCATTCTCTGCGCTGGGATCATTTTTGTACTTTTTGCGAGCAAGATCGCGCTTAGCCATCGCAGTTTTGATTTGTTCATTAAGCCATGGAGCAGGGAGATGTTTGATCTTCACGGGATGAACTGGTGCGTGTTTATACTGATGGTTGTTTAACACAACCAGTCACTTATTGGAGAACCTTTTATGCCAAGTATCACATCCGTGCACTCAAGGAATAAGATTTTACATATAAACTAAAAAGTCCAACCCCTTCCCGTGGGAATTTCGGGAATTCCTTCCTTAGTGCTCCCCTACAACCTCTAAGAATTGTATGTTCCAAATTTCAGCTCTCTACGGCCAGTAGTTTTGGCTGTGCGTTGTCTGTCAGTCACTCAGTCAGTAATGGCAGAGTTTTATATGTTAAGATTAACAAAAAATCGGTTTTCAATTTGCGTTAAAGTACCTATGCTTTGGAGCTTATTAAAAGCAGTTAAAGTCACCCGACAAATTTATATGAGTTACATAGTTGAAAATACAGTATATTTTAATTTAGAGTGATAAAGCAGCATAAAAATTAAAATGTATTTTGTAGCTCCTAAAAGTTTTATGGCACTTTTAAGATGTTCATAAATATTTACAAATATGATGTTTGTAGGTTCATAGTAACTTTTTGAGGAATCTTTACTTTTGTAGCTCTATGGAAAAGTTCTCACTTTAGTGGATAAATTTTAATCTATAAGTAGGTGTTCACAATACACAGAATTATAGCTAATCGATTTTAGCGTGTTTAAAATTATAATGCAAACCTGCCTGTTATTTTTTATCTCGGAACTAATGTAATTGTTAACACTAAGGCGATAACATTAATTGGAACTAGATTCAACAAATTAACTGTCGTTGTACATTAAATTAATTTTAATAAAAACTATTCCGGGTAGGTATGAGATAAAAAGTGGTATTTTTTGTAAAACGAGAATCTATGTCTTCTTTAAGTTAGACAAAAAATAAAACTCAATTAATTCATTAACAACATTTATTAAGGAATTTGACAAGAGTACAAAAATTACATGTCATTTTATTTTTCTTTTTTTCCTTTAATGTGTAAAATAAATTACTGTTCAAGTTTGTAGTTTGTACTGGCTCCAACAAATCTAGATTGTTAAAAGAAATTTTCATCATATTTTATGAAGTAAGTTACATATTTTTCTATCGAACAATTTGCTATTCAAAACATAAATGTTAAAACTATTTTATCGTCACAGTTAAACCGAAGGTCTTCATTATACGGTTTTAAGTCAGCATTTCGTAACACGTAAAAAGGAAAACAGGCGAATGTTAAAAAAAAAATACAACTAGCATTATCACTTTATTCTGCAAACTGAAAAAAAAATACCTTACAGGTCTTCTTAACATTTCCAGCAAGAACTGACTGAATGCCCGTTGGTTCCCGTGGCAAATCTTCACCAAGATTCTACTTGATTGTCAGTATTAGCTCTCTTAGAAGCGGTCGTTGTATACAGGGTGACTGGTGGGTCACTTTCGAAATTCGAGGACGTAATAGTTTGAGATCATACATGAAGAGAAAAAAATATAATAAAAAAGAAATATTAATTATTTACTGTGTAAATTTAACCAAAAGTTAAAGAATTCATTACGCAACGCACAGTTACATAAGCGTCATACAATAAATACATAGCGGGTGGTGGTGTGCGTGTGGCGGGAGCACTACTAGGTGCGTGCTGACTCAGGCGGCGCGTTGGGAAGTGTAGTAATGTCTTTTTATTTATTTAAAGGGAATTCTGGTGAAAAATTAAGTACCTACTTTTATTACATAATTATGATCAGAATGGAGTCTCCTTCAATATTTAGAATTTGTCACCAGTCACACGTTGTAAAACTGACACTTAGGCAAGATCCTGCAAGGACTTTGGGGTAGCTCAAGAATTGTTCTTTAAGTATAAAGCAAGAAGATTATTCAAATATGACTAATAGTTTCGGAGATTATCGTCAACAATAAACCCTCTAGCTTTATTATATGTATTACGTATTATAGATATACGTTTTAGATAAATTCTTATAACTGTATTTAAAGTTTAGTTTTAAATTTATTAGCGGCCGTTAAAGTATTTTAGTTGTTTGTCTAATCTATTAATGCTTACGTTTTGAGAAAACCCATGACTTGGTTTTTAATATTGTCTTTACTGACATGAGTAACCTGAAACTATGTATTACTTTATTTCTATACTAGCTGCTGCCCGCGACGTCGTCTGCGTGAACGCTATGCAGCACCAAGCGCACCTACGATTATAACACTGCTAGCGTGATAATATATAGCCTATATGTTGACCCGACTTCTTAACTATCTTCATGCCAAATTTGAAGTAAATCCATGCAGTACTTTTTGAGTTTATCCCGGAAAGACAAACAGACAAACAGACAAAAATTCTAAAAACTATATTTTTTGTTTCTGTTTCGATTGTAGATCATACCCCAAGTATTCTTTTAAAAAAATATTCAATGTACAGTTTTGACTTTCCTACCATTTTATTATATGTATAGATATTTGCATTGTAAATCACAACGTTGAGTCATTGATATCGCATTGTTTCTTTTCAAATAAAGACTAATAACTTAAGTATGCAAATAACTTCGTGTATTAACAAATTTTAGATCACGCCTTCAAAAATGAAATAATTTTTAGTGAAATATTGCTTGGTCGTTGCGTTTTTCCAAAACCTTTACGAACGTTAAAAGTTTATAATGAATCTAATTCTACAATATAGGTACATTAGTTCCCTAAGGAAAGGCCATTAATTCCCTAAATTACTGAATCGATTTCATATTAATCGATTACAAAGCGTGATGCAGAGTCCTATCTTTAATCAGTTTTAGTTGCTCTGTGAGTTGTAGTTATATTTAATTAACAGCTATCAATTTCCAGAAACATATTGATAAAATATGTGCCTCTAATTTCAATGTGCATTCCTGTTTGACAGTCAAATACGCTGTACCAAAAGGACGAGAATTAATTATAAATCTAGATTGAATACTTTATAAAACCTGTTTGTTAATCTCAGAATTAATTATCACTGTAATAGTAACTCTATTGTTACGTTAATTGCAGTGGTCAAAGTCATTAAAATGTAGTGACGTAATGAATACCTAAGTAAAGTATTTCTTTAGTAGTATTTAAATTTATTGATTCCTTTTTTCTTTTATTAAAATAATATTGCATGCTGATTACCAGTTTTGTATGTGGGACATTAATTATAAATTGTAAACAACTATTTTTTACCATACATTGAGCAATAAATGAATTTGAATTTGAAGAAAATATTTAATTTATTGTAATAAAATAATATAAAAATTGGGCGCTACATCTTGTGAAGACACAACAAATTGGTACATACGTAGTAAAAGCCAAATAAAGCGTCCTTAAATATAAGACAAAAAAGTCCTTTCGCTACCGCATTATCCTAAATGCACTTTTAGTTCGTAAAAGGCACAGGAACATTAAAAAAATCAAATCATAAAAAAGTATCTTTCAATTACATGGTCGTAAATATAGAAATTTTAAATGCTGATAGGTCGTGTAATTTTATTGAAATTCCTTTCTCATTTCTACTCGAAGATATTTCACTTAAAAATTTACCTTTTTTACAGGGCCATAGAACAGCTGGGTGGGCTTGAGACTGAAGATGACTATCCATACGACGGAGCAGATGACAAATGCGCGTTCAACAAGACATTGTCCAGGGTTCAAATTAGTGGAGCCGTAAACATATCATCCAATGAAACGGATATGGCTAAATGGTTGGTCAAAAACGGGCCTATATCCATAGGTACGTTGAGAGAAATATTTATACACGGTTATGGAAACAAAGCTTATAATTAATTGGTGTTACTTCATTTAACTTCCATGTTGGACTGGGAGCGAAATAAAAACGTAGAATGTGTCAGCTGCTTCTCTTCCCGGGCATACTGTAAAAGTCAGTTAAGCGACAGAGGTTTTAAAGGCGTTTTTGTGGGCGAGAGGCTGACCCCCTGTCACTACAATAGTCTCTTTCCATCTTTATAATACCTCCAAATTTGTCAAACGTGACATCAGATGGTCTTGTAACCTCTGGTGTTCTGCCTTCCCCATAAGGGATATAGGCGTGACGTTATGTATGTATGTATGTATTGTTTCTTTAATTATTATTAACCTTACATCATTTCTGTAGCAAATCGCGATAATTGACATCATATTTACTAAACTGTAAGAGTTATTTTTATATCTTGGAACAGTCGAACATAGTTTTTTCATTTTTCATATCTGATGATAATGATGGGTAGGTGAGACATCGTCGCGTAAACGGAACGTAAACTGTTATATGAGAGTATTACATCTGCCATCCATTTGATGTATTCCTGACTCAGGCACACTTTTATATGACTCACTATGAAGCCATTATTATGATCATTTAGTATTTTGTGAAACAAAAGATCTAATTCAGCATTTATTGAAAATTATTAAAATTTTAATTTACTGTTTGCCTTGAGATTTTAAATTAGAGAATAGTAAATCGAATAGACCGTTGTACGATCGGCATAAAGTAGCTTTACCGCATCTAGATAAGCGTGTTGTAAAAAGCGTGGAGTGTTTTGAGCGGTAAGGAGTGTTGGTAGACCTGTCCAACGTCCGCCTCGCTAGCGCCGCCATATATGACCGTTCCTGCAGTGATGTGTTCCGGAAATCGTTTATGAACAGCCAGTTTCTTCCTAAATCCGTGTGCTGTCATCTTCGACCTCGTCATTTAGTCATCAACAAGAAATATCCATTGTCATTGCAGAATGTGGCCGATAAGATGGGCAAAGTACGCATGTGATTGGACACCTGTTACATCACTTTATGACGCAATAGATGTATTTATGACACGATAGATGTCTAACATAGTGCTACCGGCTCTATTATGTGATATTATTTACGATATAGTAAATTTATACCATACGCTACAAAGGAAATACGTAAAAATAATAATTTATTCTCAAAGCATGTTTCCTGTTTTATAAAATATAAAAATTATGATTTTTAACTTAGCAATGCTCTGACTCTTGCCACCAACCTTGATAATATCAAATTATATATTATGTCAAGCTTATCCTTGAGAATAAGGTCTTCATTAAAGTGACAGGCCGACCAAGATTAATTTATCATGAGCAGTTCTATGCTTGCGTGGGCGCGCTATAACTACCACTATACAACTTAAATTTTTGTTTATTCGAAACCTAGTACACGGATCAAATATTTTCGTTCAAAAAATCAGTTTACAAAATAAATGGTATAAAATAATATGGTATAAAAGCGATTTTATTTCCGATTCTGAACAAACTGCTTCCAGGTTTCGTATAAACAAAAAATAACGTTGAAGATCTATTTGCAATAGATGTGCCAAAAAGGCGGGACTTAACGAAAAAAATATTCTAATATTTTCTACAAAATTAAGGTTTCACCGCGGGTCCCAATTGCTGTATAATGTTCAGAAGTACTGGAACCTTGAAGACCTTTTAACCGCATGAAGAAGTTTTTTTTTTTTTTATAAATTGTGTAAAAACTAATGTCATTCTGTATTTTTTTTCAAGGTATTAATGCGAATGCAATGCAGTTCTACGTTGGAGGAATATCTCATCCTTGGAAGATGCTGTGCAATCCTAACAAGATAGACCACGGAGTGCTCATTGTTGGACTTGGTGCTAAAGGTATCATCAACATCATCATCACAACTCCGTGTAATGGGCCCACTGCAGGGCATGAGTCTCTCCTCTGGGTGACGAGGAGGCTTAGGCCATAATCCACCGAGCTGGCCCAGTGCTGGGTGGTGAATGTCAGAATTTTCAGGGTGCCGATATGGCTTCTGACAAACCCTAACAACTACTGTATACATGAATACAGCACCCGGGACCGACAGCTTAACGTGCCCTCCGAAGCACGGAAGTCGCCGTGAGAACGAATGGTCGGCGGTCACCCATCCAAGTACCGACCGCGCCGAACGTTGCTTAACCTGTGATATCGTAGGATACACACAGTAACCACGGCGCCACGACGACTTCCAGGGTATAATAAGACTTAATGGACTCGAATGAGAATATTACAGTTATAGATTTACGATTTCATTGACTGTGTTTTTACGTAGAGGCCCCTTATCTTTACTATTTAATAACAAATTCCAAAAATTGGTTGGACTTGGTGCTAAATGATACAATTTAAATCAACTTGAATGACTGTTTCCACTGTGGGGTGTGCCCAGATCTTTTGTACTATAATCAAATACCAAAAACTAAGTACCTATGATAATTATTTTTTCGTTAATATTTAAGATTATTAAAAGACTCGTGATATTTAAATACTTTAAAATTATGACCCGAAAAACCAATCTTTCAAAAAAGAACTTCTACATGGTATCCCATACCACAATCTATGCCTACTTTCGGGCCATGTAGTTGGTCTGATTGTTTGAGGATTTTATTTACCTATTTATTATTTCATTCGTACGAACACAAATTCTAAAACCTTTTAAAATATTTAGCTTGCTCGATTTCCGTAAGAATATTCGTGAATCTAAGTGGAAAAGAAATTAACGTTCGACGAATTTTGCTTATCAGCTTCGGTACTTAAAGTACGCTTTCCACGATCTGTGCTTGTCACTTTGATTTTTAGATGGTATGTGGATTGAAAATATATTATTTATAAAGAAAACATAATTACGAACAGTATGTCATAGAATTGACGGCCTTTTATGTCAAATCTCCCGAGGTTTGAATCCCGGTTGATGTGAATATTTGTTACTATTTTATTACCAAAAACTTTGTTTTACACGGCTAATTTAGCAAGATTTTTTGTACTCTTCGTACATATTTTAAATCAAGATAAAATTCCCTTGTTGCAGACTATCCTCTCTTCCACAAGCATCTACCATACTGGACTATAAAGAACTCCTGGGGGAAACGTTGGGGCGAGCAAGGGTACTACCGGGTCTACCGCGGGGACGGCACCTGTGGCGTTAACACCATGGCTAGCAGCTCTATCATATCATAAACTTCCATGTGTCAAAATTTCAAACTGTCAAAAAAATGTACTTTTTTTGTTATATTTTATACTTAATATTATTATACTTAATAGTAAATTTTCTGTCTTTACTTAATTTAGTTTCATAAACAACGACCAAACAATTTTGTGATATATATATCTCATATATATTAATTTATATAGGAATTTTGTTTTTTATGTTCATGCCACCTAACAGTTATTATATCAGTTTAGAAATATGACCATTTGTTGTTAAATATTTAGAATTAACATTTCCAAAGCGTAGTAGGTGTACTACCAATATTTAGAATATCAAAATGAATCGTAATGGCCTTTAAATACGGTTTAATATAAGCTGCCAATACTTAAGCTAAATGCGAAGTAACTAAAATGAGTCATTTTTATGCGCTTCCAGTAATAAATCATATTTACAACATGTTTTTGTACTGAAATATTATCTGTTGTGCCTGGCAGACTCTACTTGTACCTAATATTGATATTATTAAAATAAGAAGTTTATACTTGTATGGTATAAGATCTGTACCTGCTTGTATTTTAAATCATAAAATTTTATATACTTTAACTATTTTAACGTTACTGATATACTCATTATTGATCTGAAGATAACTAATAAAAAGAAAACATCTATTTTGTTTATATCTTTGTTATGCGTTGCAATTAAGGAAGCGTTGTTGTAAATATCACATTAATCAGCAGAGATTATTGCACTTATTTTTGATATCACCTATTAACTTTGTAATAAGTTAAAAATAGTTGTATAAGCAAGAATATAAAACTGTATATATGTTGAACTAAATCGATAATAATAAAGTTTTTCTAATATGTTTATTTTATTTTAATCCATACTCTAATATGATAAAGTTTGTTTGTTGCTCAAATCTCAGGAACTGTAAGTCGGATTAGATTAGAAAAAATTTTTGGATAGCTCAAAAAAGGGAAGGCTATATTTTATCAAAAAAATCCTTCAGATCAAAATAAGATTAAGAATGAAATCTGGAGTAAGAACAACAATTGTAGTTTATATAGCGATAGCCGAAAATGTGGTGCAAGTCATTTCTGGATTTTTTAATTTGTCCGAGCAATCGAAACGGTAATTTTATTTCCAATTATTTGAGCACAAATCATGTAGGTACCTACCTAATCACATAGTTTACTGTTTTTTTTCATATTTGGGGTTGTACCTGCCTTTTTGCTCTTTCTGAAAATTCAGTTTTAATCCTTCAAATATCGATTGCAAAAAAAACTAATGGTCCGATTTCAATGTTTTTTTTTCAGTTTTAGATGGATGTTTAGTTAATTAATAATAAACTACAATAAAATTGTTTCATTTGTTTCCAAACAGAAGCTACAGGACGTTTTATAAAATAAAAATGGACTTTTAGAGCTGATGAATTTTGCGTGCACTTTTTTGAAAAAAATCTTCAACTCTCTAGCTTTACAACGTGGTAAAATAATAAGTTTAGTTCAAGAAAACAAATTCAAAAAGAAACTTTAAAAACTACAGTTTTAATCCTTCAAAGGAATTATACAAATTGTTCCTGTCATTAGGACGCTAACTTTTCGCTGTCAAAAACTTTTTATGTCATGTAAAGCCCAAATATTTAAAACTAGCCACCGCGCGCGGTATTACCTGCGTAACTTTTGATCCCGTGGGAATTTTGGGATAAAATATAGCCTATAACCTTCCTCAAGAGTTGGGCTATCAAATGCAAAAAGAATTTTTCAAATCCCACTTGTAGTTTCTGAGATTAGCGCGTTCAAACAAACAAACAAAAAAACAAACTCTTCAGCTTTATATATTGCTAGCCACCGCGCGCGGTTTTACCCGCGTAACTTTTGATCTCGTGGGAATTTCGGGATAAAATATAGCCTATGACCTTTCTCAAGAGTTGGGCTATCAAATGCAAAAAGAGTTTTTCAAATCCCACTTGTAGTTTTTGAGATTAGCGCGTTCAAACAAACAAACAAACAAACTCTTCAGCTTTATACAGGGTGGATTTCGACGAGAGACCTTTGCGGAAATATTGCATCGTTTAAGTGATACATGGTTGGTTTATAATGTTTAGAAACTTAAACGAAGTAAAAAAAAATAATACAAAGTTCACTCATTTTTAACTGTGGTGATAACCCTATATTGCATCTGCACATCACGGCAAGATGGCTAGATTAAGGAATCGCCGTCGGGAAAGCTCGGGATATTACGTTTATTTCCGAGAGTTGTTGTCATCGTACTGGTGTAAGAATGACACATAAATGTCAAATAAAGCAAATAAAATGCAAAAATATGAATATCAGTTACTTTATTACAATTTTTACATACGGTGTTCAAATGTTCCTCCGTGTCTTATAATACACGCTGCAGCCCGTGCCCGAGTATGTCGGTGCACATGCGATAATGTCTGATCTTCACGATTTGTCCTACGAAGAATGTCGAAGGCAGCAATCAACCTTTGTTTCATGTCGTCCGGTATTAAGTTTTTTGACGATAACCAAAATAAATTAAAAAAAACAAGGAGAGCCTATTGTATGAATTGCTGATCAACATTCGGAAATAATTTTATGAAGCGAGTTAACGAACTAAAACCTTTTTATCACTTTAGGGCGCGTTCACATAGAACGTCCGATTTAACAGGATCCTTTTTAAGTGATCCGTCGCTACTGGTGGTAATATTCACACAGCATTTACAGGACCGATTTTAACGGATCCGTCAGTACTGGAGGTAATATTCACACAGCATTTACAGGACCGATTTTAACAGATCCGTCGCTACTGGACTTTCGTTCTTCAGTATATCGACTACTTTCTACGAGGATGGACGTTGTATATTTTCAAACGCCTTGCTTGCCATGATTATGAGAGCACTGGACAGTAGACACGTGCACTACTCTAGGAATGAAACCGGCAAATGGTTGCTGTGTGCAGCACACCGCAACCCACGCACCCCCATGCCAAGCCTGCTTATTTTGTCGGATCGGTATTATTTACTGGATCCGGAATACTCTTCTATGTGAACTCGCTCATATAACTACATACGCTAATAACATTTACGTTTAAACGAACCTGTGAAACGGACGTTCTATGTGTACGCGCCCTTAGTAAACGGAGACATTTTATTTATGACGAAAGAGGTTACTATCATCTTTACCTAATTGCTTATGACGATTGAGTACATTCGAGTGGTTGTCAAAGTCATTCCATGATGTGAATTATTTGTTGTGGTTAGAATTATCAACTAATAAGGAATTACATAAATACTCCACCAGAAAATTTAATAAATAGAATAGAGACAATCACCTCTGCAAATGCACGCAGACATAAGAATGGATAAATGGCAACATATTAACGAAATATCCTGACTGACGTCTAAAGATTGTTTACAAGTAAGTTCAACCAAACCACCTGTGTAGGGTTGGCACAAAATAGTTTTTGGTATGAATGTTTAAAAGGCTATAACTTGAAAACGGTAACATATATTTCCATAGTTTCTATGGGGGAAATATAGTGCTAAGGTTGAACTATCTGCCAGTTCCGCAAAGGTCCCTCGTCAAAATCCACCCTGTATATTATTAGTATAGATAGATGATGAGCAATGACCTCTCCTACGTCACGTACAATGATTCCGGTGTAATTACCAATAATCCTGTAAAATAACAGTAACACAGTAAGATGGAGACCACTCCATAACACAAGCTTACTTTGGGGCCACAAACTTGGTGCGTTAGTTAGAAATATTTTTATTGAAATGGAGCAATTTCGTTTTAAATACAATGAGTTGCCAAGATACTGGAGTAAAATATATTTTCGGTGGGTCCCTGTGCAAATAATCTACGATTAAATCTTTTTTCCGTAGTCCCATCAATGTTATGTCCAATGGAATGACCGAAAATTGGTTTGTCACAAAGTAGGTCAACTTAATTCTGGAGCATTATGGTAAAAAACTTTTTATTTTAATTCTCACCATAATGAGCCCACTGCAGGGCCATGACTCTATCTCGCGTGACGAGGAGGTGTGAATCGTAAGCGAATTTTATAAAACCTATGAATATTTTTATTGTTATAGGTACTAATTTAATTCTACCACGGGTAGAATTTTCTTCTAGTCCTACCAAGTAGCGTAGTAGTACTACGGGAAGAAAAAAATTGCCCGTGGTACTCCTGGTAGTACCACGGGCAGTAAAGGTGATCCGAAGCCTACCAAGGAGGCCCAGTTCTTTGTGTCCGTATCGACCGCGCGGCCACGGCGTTTTTTCTTACATCTAACCATGCCAAGATTATGTAAAAATTTGTAAAAGTCGATTCCTAAAAACATAAATTTGTAAAAGGTATAGTTAAAAAGTTATAAGGGTTTGAACATGGCCGCGCCATTGAAACAATGCGAACCGCGCGGCCACGTAGATCTTTAAAACTAAACATTGCAGAGACCTGAAGTTTAGGTAAAACACGGATTGAATATGTAAAAAAATTGTAAAAATATAGAAAAAAATCCTGGATTTACATTTTAGAAGCTGTAAGCTTATAACACCATGGCCGCGCCATTGACCGGTATAAAATTACGTTATCGTCGATATCTCGCTGGAAAAACATAGCAGAGGTCTGAAGTTCTTTGTAAAACCTGGATTCGAATTTGTAAAAAGTAGTAAAAATATAATAAAAAATCATAGGTATACATAATAGGAGCTGTAAGACCAAAAACCCATGGCCGCGCCATCGAAACGTTAGAAAAGTACTTTAACGTCGATATCTTGCTGAAAAAGCATCGCAGAAGTCTGAAGTATTTTGTAAAACCAAGATTTAAATTTGTAGAAACGATTAAAGATGCACAAAAACTCCTAGGGTCATATTTAAGGATTTTTAGCACTGAATCATTAGTACGGCTTGAATACGTCGATAGGGTGACCATGGCTTATTGATAATAGAAAACTTTCCACCCATTTAATAGAAATTATATCACAAATCCATATTTATTTCGCATAATAAATTTAATTTAATGTTAGAGCTCATCTGACAGACATAGTTACATTCGCGCTGAAAACATAACCCTCCTTTGCGTGCAGTAGTCGGGTAAATATATTTAGGAAACAGTTCATTTTAAAACTTTCCTTAACAATAAGTTTGCTATAGGTTACCACTTTATCTCAGCGACACTTTGATGTAATTTTAAAATAATAATATACTATGGTGCGTGTTTTGGTCGATGTCATAAAACTTTTAGAACAAGTAAACAAAAGCAAGACTATATTTCTACGAATAACATTGTTTGATAATTGGCCGGCAAGCCTTTGAGTGAGCGGCATGGACTTTCAAACAAAAACACAAAGATAAGGGTTGTACACCTGGTTTTTCCTGTTTCTTTTATTCCATTTGCAGGAGGGGGTGTGTTAGAGATGGCATAGCTAATTTCAATCACTCTGCTGTTCGCTTGCGATTTAGTACAGTGCTCCCGGTGTGTTATTTAAGTGCGATATTTATTTGACCTTAAGCTATCGAATCGGAGGACTGGAAGATGCCGTCATTATCGATGACGATTCAAATTTAAAGAAATGTTTGATGTGTAACAACGAAACCAAAAAGTATATATACAAATTAAATAATATTATTTTATTTGATCTTAATGGCATAGATAAAATCAAACTCGAAGAAATACCCCATTTTATCAAATTAAAACAAAAAGAATATAGACTGATAGGTGCTGTAGAATATGTTCCCCCGGTTGTAGGACTCATTGGGCATTACAAGTGTCATTGCTTATTAAATACCTCTGAAATGATTTGTTACGACGATAATAAATTCGGAACACACGCAAGTTCATTACAACCTATGACAATCCATAATGTGACATATGGTCTAATAGACGAAGACTAAGATTATCTGTGTTTTTAAAGAAATAAACATATATTTTTTACTTCATCGATTCATTTTATTCAATTTACAATCCTTTAGATATAATTTATAATATTGTCTTAAGTTTTCACGATTTATAATTTAAATAAAACTAATTTTTTAACCGGATTAATCGCGTATAATTTATTTGATCTCGTGACCAAGGGGTTTGCAAAGACACCGAAACGTCGAGTTAAAATGTAAAATATTAATTATACGCGATTAATCCGGTTAAAAAGTAGTTTTATATCATTTATATTATAAAGGACATTTCTGTCATCAACAAACCATGGTCACCCTATCGACGTATTCAAGCCGTACTAATGATTCAGTGCTAAAGTTCCTTAAATATGACCCTAGGAGTTTTTTGTGCATCTTTAATCGTTTCTACAAATTTAAATCTTGGTTTTACAAAATACTTCAGACTTCTTCGATGCTTTTTCAGCAAGATATCGACGGTAAAGTACTTTTCTAACGTTTCTATGGCGCGGCCATGGGTTTTTGGTCTTACAGCTCCTATTATGTATACCTATGATTTTTTATTATATTTTTACTACTTTTTACAAATTCGAATCCAGGTTTTACAAAAAACTTCAGACCTCTGCTATGCTTTTCCAGCGAGATATCGACGATAACGTAATTTCATACCGGTCAATGGCGCGGCCATGGTGTTATAAGCTTACAGCTTCTAAAATGTAAATCCAGGATTTTTTTCTATATTTTTACAAATTTTTTACATATTCAACCCGTGTTTTACCTAAACTTCAGGTCTCTGCAATGTTTAGTTTTAAAGATCTACGTGGCCGCGCGGTTCGCATTGTTTCAATGGCGCGGCCACGTTCAAACCCTTATAACTTTTTAACTATACCTTTTACAAATTTATGTTTTTAGGAATCGACTTTTACAAATTTTTACATAATCTTGGCATGGTTAGATGTAAGAAAAAACGCCGTGGCCGCGCGGTCGATACGGACACAGTTCTTTTTAGTGGATGCCAGTATTTTAAGCTCAACGAAATGGCTTCTGACATATAGGTACTACATAAATACACAGTTCCGGGCTTAGCGTGCCCTCAGACGAAAGAAAGTCATCGCGGTAAATGAATAGTCGGCGGTCACCCATCCTTATTTTTATTGAAATAAAATGGAAAATATAACAAAAACAAAACACTTTTTAAAGATAATTTTTTTTTATCAACCCTTACCTTTTATTATTAATAAGAACCTATAAAGTAAGTAAGAAAACCAAATCATATTTTTATAGTAAATAGGAATGTTGCCAACAATGCAACAAAAAGAATGTGAGCCCTACGGAAAAAAACCTGCTTTATTGTAATTCGAATATTAAAACGTTGATTTAAGAGATGGAGCTCAACGATCACAAATTCAGGTATTAGAGTATTGGTCAGTAGGTTAAGCTATCAATCGATTTGTAAATAGATACGGTGGGTTCACAAAGTGGGTCACAGACTGCCTCAACCTCTTCGGCGCTTGGTACATCGGCCAATGCAACTTTTGGTCAGTTAACGTTCGAAATTTCTGTTACCCGAGCCTTTCCTGCTAGAGTTTAAGAAAAGTAATGAAACATCCAAGTATTTTGGAAACGATACACCGTACACCGTACCGTACCGATAACAGACAAACCTCATCGAATTTGTTTTATTTTTAAATCGGTTATCTGAAATCGGTTCCTAATGAACAAATAATCACGTAAAAAAAAAACAGAAGCTTTTGGAAGTTGGTTGAAAATATCTGTAGGTAATTACCATACGATAATATGTATATGAAATTTTTTACTATATCTATTTATGTACGAAATATTTTTGTTAAAGATAATATGTGAAATTTAGTTTGATTCCTTACCGGGGGAACCAATGTCTGATCTTTGTAGGAGTTTATAAAGTCATAAAAACTTACCTGGATAGGCAGAAAAGTGGGATCCTCCGACGAAGTCTTCGCGCACATATGGTTAAACATAATTATTTTACTCCTTACTTAATCCACCAATTCCAGCAGATGTGGAGCACACCCGAAACAGTTCGTTAACTTCTTACATACATACATTTTATTTTTAAAACACACATACAATCGTGACGTGCACTCTATACATATATGTTCAAATGGTAGCCATATTAATTTTCCATTCGTTCTACATTATGTTCTGCTCGGTATACTAAGGTCGTGCATGTATTTAACCAAAACTATAGTGGCGCGAAATCCAACATAGTGAACGAAGCACAATGGATATTTTATTGGTGATGTAACAATGGTTTGATTTTTGATACCTATAGGTACTGCCGTCTGGTGAAGCGGTATAACTGCTTTCCTTGCCAACGGTCCAGGGTTCAAGTCCCAGTAGCGGCGGAAACTTTTGTGATGAACAAAGATATGAGACAATAGTTTTCTTTAAATATAATTTGAAAAACTTCTATCTCTCACACTTATTTCATATCAAATAGAATATATATTTGTTTACCTACAGTATACAGGGTTAATTTTAATTAGCGCATCACCTCTTCTCTACATCAATCCCAACAATATTTGTTCTACGACTGTTTACAAATCTTAATAAACTACACAAAAAGGAGTAAGGAATATCTGTAAAACATTAATAGGTAGGTATTTAATTTTTAGAGTAACGGCTCTTTCTTCAAGTCTTCTTTATTCCATGGCTCTTACCTCTATTAGGGCCCGTAGGCAATCCCTTGTATTCATTCGGCATCTACAAATATGAGCTACATTTAACACGTTTATATGAAACAGTTTTTGAATTATGAGTGTTTCAAAAGTGGCTTCAAATGGTTCGTCTAATACCTGTAGTGTATGACGCACCTCCTCGTCATGTATCGTGCTGCTGGCCAGTTCTGTTACTTGAACTTGACTTGACAGACTACCGCGTAGTCTGGGGGTTGTGCTGATTCTTGTGCTGAGTCATGTTGATATGCTTTTGGTATGATTTCTTTTTCACATAAAAGTTATAAATCGTTTTTTTTTAATGGAAATGGGTACGCGATGTTTATAAACTTTTGAAAAATCGATTCTTCTCCGTGGATTGGTCGCTATTTGTGTTGCCGTCGTTATCATGAATTCTTCTCTTTCCTTTGAATATTCCTGTTCCTTTCCCTTTATTATATGGATTCTTTTTTAAGTAATAAAAAGTAAAAAGAGTAAAAGGTAAGTTTCTACGATTATGTCTTCAAACATTGAGTATTTTATGTATACATACACACATACATAACTTCACGCCTGTATCCCGTATGGGGTAGGCAGAACACCAGAGGTAATAAAACCATCTGATGTCTCGTTTGACAAATTCGGAGGCATTATAATAGTGGAGAGAGACTATTGCAGTGACAGGGGGTCAGCCTATCGCCCACAAAAAAGCCAGCCATAACACCTCGGTCCCTTAACTGACTTTTACAGTATGCCCGGGAAGAGAAGCAGCTGGCACATTCTATGTTTTTCTTTCGCTCCCAGTCCAGCATGGAAGCAGTATACTTTATTGTATACTTTATTTGCATTTCTTTTATAAATATCATAATCCAAAATTATTGGAATTTGATTATTTTAAAGTAAATTTGTAAATGTTTTTCTGTGAATGATGTACTTAAGTGTTTCAAAATGTAGACTTAGTAGGGTTGAGAACGTTTCCGTGCAGAGGAAATGTAAAGGTACCGATACACGGTGACACTGACACCGACACTAGTGTCGACACAAGTGTCAGACGCGTCCACACGGTGAGCAATTTTTAGTGTCGACACTAGTTCTGAGATCGAGTGTCGCGGTCGAAGTGTATTGGCCGTCTACACGGAGCGATGCGCAATTCAGTGTCAGACATTCCATCGCCATGAAGCGGTATTTACGGACTTAGTTAAAATTAAGAAATGAATATCTACTATTAATTTTACATAACCGGGAATCGAACCTGGTCAAAATATCGTTTGCATTTATGAAAAGGCACATTTTATTTAAAATATGACATCAGTTGCAAAAAATGAATTCCATTTTCAAATTTCAAATGAAATGACACGCCCACTGAATAAATGCGTTCTAATTAACCGACTTTTAAAAAGGAGGTTATCAATTGGACCCGTAGGTATCTGTCCCTATGTATACTTAGATCTTTAAAATTACGCAACGGATTTTGATGCGGTTTTTTTAATGGATAGACTGATTCTTAAGGAAGGTTATTATGTATAATACATGCATAATATAGTAAAGAAACACTGATATTAGATGTTTCTAATGTGATGTCGTAAATAAGCACGTTCTTTAGCGCTTATATTGCAAACGCTGGCTGAACCCTATGAGATAGACCAAAATGACTACAGTATTGTCCACCTTAAAAAGTTCAACAAAAAAGTTCGCGATGGTATATGTCTATCTCTTAGGGATAACCCACCATAACCATTTTTATATTTTACTAAAAAATGGTTATTTACGAAGTGATTTTAAACAATACAGCATTAATTCTTATCCAATTAAGTACCTTTAATAAATTGTGCATTTATAATAGATCAATATGCTTTTTACAGCATGTAATTTAAGTGAATATTTCCGAAGATATTACAAATTTAAAATGTGCCGCCGCCATGTTGCTCTAGCTAAAAGTTTCGCGCACGACCGAAAACCGCAACACTGGTCTCAGACACTGCGCTCATCGCGTCTACACGGCAGCTAGAGCGACACCAAGCTAGAGCGCCCCTAGAGCTGCAACCGAGTGTCGCGGCACATGACACACACGGACACTCGGTGTATACACTGAGTGTCAAGTGTCAGGTGTCGTCGTGTATCCGCAGCTTAAGGTAGCCACTGTGACAGACTCCATACTGTAAACTTTCGAATTTCGTCTTCAATTGTTGCACGGGCATGTACGTATTTCCCGGTAGTAAAGAAGTCAGTTCTATAGACTCTTTACTTGTTTCTTGTTCTTGTTTCGCACCACACAAGAAACGCGTACGTCCGGCTGTCTGGACATTTTCTCGCAGAGAGTTGCTGCTTATCTAGGTGGCTAAGTCATCCTTTGTGCCGACGATCTGTTAAGGTTTCATCGTTTGTGACGCTATAGTTTCCTCAAAAAATCGAAAAAACTTTGGCCAGCCAGCCAGAATTTCGCATTCTCCAGCATTCCAGATCATCACCCCCAGAGGGTTTTGAGGATCCATCTGGTATTTAAAGGTATGTGCCGGTATATGTGACAGCAACTAAAGTGGTTTTAACATTTTAAAGTTTTTACATTTAAAATCCTTAATTACTCTTAAATAAATGAAAAAATGTGTTAAATAAAATTACCCGATCCGACTGAGCTACCGGGGCCTCAGTGGGAGAGCACTCGTCCTGCAAACGAGAGGTCCCAGGTTCGAATCCTAGTCGGGTAATTTTATTTGACACAGTTTTTCATTTATTAAAGTGGTTTTATCAAGTAAAACGCCATAATTTTCGAGTAAACACGAAAAACAAGTGGCCAGCCAGCCGGACGCTGCTGGATGAGCCACTTTGTTTTTTCCTAATATCTCAGTAAATATGGCGAATAGAACTGAGTTTCATGTTTAAAAGGAATGTGCTGCGATACTGACATACCTCATATAGTATAAAACATACCTGACGCATGTCTTTAAGAGTTATTATGAAAAAGATTTTGATGACATATGACAAATGTCCGGCTGGCTGAGCAACCCATTCCAGCGCTTGCGGACGGTCTAGAACGCTGGATTCTTATCAAAAGGAATGTGCCGGCGACGAAGACAACAAATCGTTGTATATGGCAGCTCTAAATACTGCCAAACAAAAGATATAAGCGATTGTTTTTTCTTTCATACAAAATAATTAGGGTGACCATATTTTTACTCCAATACATTGTCATCCTTATAATAGTTCCAAATTTGTCAAACATGAGAAACAACATGATCATTACGTTCCTCTTATTAAGTAGGTAAATAAAAATATAAATAAATAGGTATAATGGAGAAGGACTATTGCAGTCACAGGGGGTCAGCCTATCGCCCACAAAACGCCACTAAAACCTCTCTCCCTTAACTGACTTTTACAATATTCCCGGGAAGAAAAGCAGCTGTCACCTTCTATGTTTTTCTTTCGCTCCCATTCCGGCATGGAAGCAACACGAGCTTAGTCTCTAATAAAAAAATATATTAAAAGCATTTCAAAAATTACCCCTTATGGCTGATCTACTATTTATTAATTATATAATTTTCTCTTGTTCAATCCATCTTGTAATATTGCATAACTTCATAAGACGTCGGTAAGCTTCATCGTCTAAAATTAGATACGAGTAGGGAACAAAGAACAGTCGGATAAGCTGTGATAGGTTTGTACTGGTGGACATGGTTGCCAAATAATACAACGTCTTGTTATGTTAAAAGTACACGGTATATTGATGTATTAAAACGATACATGACGAGGATGCGCGTCATAAACTACAGGTTCATTTACCCAAAAAAAAAGGAATAGAACATGTAATGAAAATCTTATTAATATAAGGAATACATGAGAAAGTTTGCCACCAAATCAATTCAATCAAATCAAATAAAAAAAGCTATACTATTCTTCAAAGAACTTCGTTTATTCTTTATGTCACAATTGTTGATCATTGTATCATAGAAATCTTGTTTATTATGTCATGTCATGAAAGAACCGTAATAGGCCTGCAAATCAATTCAATATATGTAGGTATATGTCACCGGAAAATAATAAATTCCGTAAATTTATAAATTTACGCGGATATTTATAAACTTCCGTAGGATTCCAAAAGGGAGACAAAATGTATTATTTTACGCACATATTTTCGCAAATTGATAAACTTACCGAACTCGCTCGTAAAATAATAAGTAAGCTCTGATTGTTTGAATAAGTCACGTGTTCTAGCTTGCACTGGAAGGCCCTGTCGGAACGCTTAGGTGCGACGATGAGCGCAGCAGTTAGGTTTCATATATTAATATATTCATCTACACTCTAATTTGGTTATTTTTTGTCTTCTTGACCAATCAGCGAGCAGTGTATTATTTACCGTATTTTAAAAAAGCGTGAAATTAAAAGCTCTTCTGTGATTGGTCGAACCATTTAGAATCTTATGAATGAATATCCGAAAGTTTATAAAGGAGACAGAACCTGCTCCATACATTTCTGGGCCACGGTGTTAACAACTTGACATTTGCTTTTTTTTATTTAAAATATAATCATGTTTCATCACCGAAATTTTCAAGATAAACCAGTGTTGAGGAATTGAGATATCCATAATTTTGTGTATAGGTATAAACAGAAGTTAAGTGAGCTTAGAATCACTTTCGAAAGCTATTCTTTTCTTATTGTTGAGATTTATACATGAATTATTGTATTTTGAATTATTTAGAGAGTTTATAATTAAAAATAAATAGTATCACATTTTACTAAGATAGCACTAGATAAAATAGGACATTAAAATATATTTCCTATACTTACTTAGTTATTAGTTAAAGTTTTAAACAACTGTTCAAACTAATAAATTGATACTAACAATTTTCACTTTTCTTAGGGCTAACTTAAAAATAGAAAAAACCATGAAAATACTCAAGCGCAAGGAAAGAAACCAAACAAACGAGTGAACAAATAGATTGATTGACTTACTGAACGAGTCAATTACCATAGTTTCATTCTTCATTCACTCAGTATTGCCAAACCTAATAAAGAATTTCGTCTATTTTCATTACAAAATAATGATTTAAAATGAAACTAACGCGGTTAGTTTACATTCATTTAACCTTAAAATGATTCTCATTTAATATTTCTTCAATTTTACTCAGCGTATTTTAAATTATATTATGAGTTATTCATCCATACTAAAAACCCATGACAGCGATTTCCATATCTTGAATTAACTTGTTTCCCCCTCACTACATTTTTAGGGGTTTAATGTATTTTGAATAAGGATAAAATAAGCTATTTTTTAGACCAAAGTCAACCTGTTAACCCTGTGGCCCAGGCTTACTCAGTTTCCTTTACCTCGAGACGTCGTAAATTGATAAATTTGCGAAAATGTGAGCGTAAACTAATACAATTTATATCTCGTTTAGAATCTTACGAAAGTTTATAAACCGCGTAAATTTATAAACTTACGGTTCTTATTATTTTCCGTTAACATATACGTAGATGTTTGTTTCTCAATCACGGCAGAACGGCTCAACGGATTTGGATGAAATTTGGGACAGTGGTAGTGAACAGACTGAAATAGCACATAGGTTACTCTTTATTCCGATAGTCCTCAAAGATCAAGAAGATTTGCTCAATTTCACATTTTAGCAGGCAGTCACAACAATCATACTAGACAGCATAACAGCAATCTTCCTTCATTTAATAATATTATAGTTGCTAACTCACTAACTTCAAGAAAATAAATTTTATTGGAATCTTGATGAAACCATATTTTGCCCGCATAACAATAGGTTCCCGTAGGAATTTCAAGATCCAATAAGAATAGCCTTCTCAAACGACTACGAACGATAACTACAAGCTTATAACTACGACATACAAACGAGCTTATAGCTACGAGAATAGAACTACGAGCTTTGCACTTTGTTTATAATATTGAACATTACACAGTGTCAATTAGCCACAAACTGAGCAAATTAACACTGATATAGTATTAAATATGATGAAATAACAGTATGAGTTTATAACTAAAGGTTTACGACTAAAAATTAAAACTGCGACGTAAACTCTACATTTGTTCAATCAAAGTATTTAAAACTTGATATTCAACTTTACCTCCTGACCTACAAAACCCTCATTATCAGTATTTTTCAGTTGAGTTTGATGAAACAAAAAGCCGTTAAATAATACCAAATGAGCTCAACAACAACAGATGCCTCTATAACCTATTTAACAACAGAGCGGTGGCCCAGTTTCCCGCTACTGCTTGCATGTAAAACAATACCTAGGTATGGTACCGACCCACTACTCTGTATAGGAGCACAATATTGTATGCACTTCGCGGTAGCTTCGAGAAACGCAGCGTCTGTTCGTCAAATAGGTTTTTGTTTTCAAATTAGGACAGCTAGGTAAGTAAATGTTCTATAGAAGACTTTTTAACGGGATTTCATCGCGTGTAAATCTACGAGTATTTCATTTAAAATTACAGCGCAGATTCTGTAAATTTTATTTTTTATTAATTACTGGTTATTTTTTATTTAATATTAAGATTCGAGAAAACTTACTCCGTTTACCTACTATATACCTAGAAAACTAGATTTTTCTAAATTTTTGTATGTATAGCAATTTTGGAATTAGGAAGCCAGCTATTTACGTAAAGGTTAATAACTGTTCGATTACCGCGGCATGCGAGGCTAGCATGCTGCCGTCGACAACGTTAAATCGGGCCTTTTATCGATATTTTCTTAGAATATGGTATTTAGTATATGTAATTTATTAAGATTATCACATATTTGGTTATGTGGTCTTAATCATGATATCAAATTGAGTAATTCTATCTATTATGGTGCGCATATTAGCTTACATAATAGGATAAAATAACAAAATAATATTTATTTTCTCGATTCGAGTATTTATCGATGTGAGCATGCTAGCCCGGCAGATTAACATTTGTCAGTTCTGAAAAGATTTGTTATGAGTCTTTGTGTTTTTCTATGTATTATAAGCAGGTACATATATAAGGTTACTTTTAATTAGAGCATCACTTCTTGCATGATGTTTCTCAACATAAATCATAGCAACATTTGTTCTACGGCTTTTTACGAATCTTGATGACTAACAAAAAAAAAAAGAAAATCAAAAAAATTTTTTGCTCGTACAAAAAATACAAAAGAATTGTTCGCACGTGGCGATATTTAGCCTACGTAAGGTATGCAGCATTCCTACGCTCAGAGTTAGTAAAATTACGCCAATGTAGAGGCAATAAATAATTTTTGTATGGAAAAAAATAATTTTAAAAACGATTAAATTTAAATAGTCCAGGAACAAATGTTTTGGGGATTGATGTGGAGAGGCTGGCTGCAAGTGGTAATTCGTTAATTAAAATAAACCCTGATACAAAAAATATAGAATTTAAGTATCGCGTCCGTTATATGATGCACAGACACCAATAGCACACGTTCTGCCTACTTTGGAGCTACGTGGAGTTATGTAAAAATAATTTCAGATAATGTTTATTCGTTAAACGCGTACCTACTCAATCAATCTTTATTTTGTAGGTATTTAAATACACTTGAAATAAGTCAAACTATTTACAAATTGAACTGAATCTATCACCACTTCGAAAAGTCGATCTGTTTAGAAGAAGTGGCAAGAAATTCAACAGCAATCATTAAAAAACATACACACTACAGTTTACAGCCAGGGAATCCCATCTTCTTGCATCCGGATATCTTATAGTAAGTCCTTTTCACACACCACTTATCCTTAAACCTACCTGATTGTATGTGAAGTCAAGGTTCAAAATGACAGCACAAGGGTTGAGTTAGGAGCCCTGAATATCCCCCCCAAGTGGAGTGTGCCTTGTCGTGGCGGGGGGGCTCAGTAGCCCGTCGCAATCCAGCGACTGGGTGAAGCCAAATCACTCCTACGATGGTGGCGTGCTGCGTCTGTCCCGTATCGGGCGGCAGTGTGCCCCTCCGGTACCTTGCGTCTGACCCGTAGCGGGCGGCAGTGGTATCGGGGTGAGGGGGTGGTAGGCGTGGCGAGCACTAACACTGCCGTCGCGTAGTCATTAAATTGTCACTGCCACCAAAACCGTAACCCGTCGAAGTGTCGTGGATCATGTCTCGCGGCTTTGATGGAACGGGGGTCTTGGCTTAACCGCCCGGACCGTGAGGAGACATCCTCTATAAAAAACCCCGAAAGACCGATCGCTGGGAAACGCGGCGATCGGTTGCCTCTTCGGAGGTGGCAGAGTGGGTTAATTCTGCCAATTAGCGACCAACCCTGGGTACCTCCCGACCCCCAGGCGTAATTAGGGTTGACCTTGGCACCGCGTCACTGCCTCGACTAAGTCAATATCACGAACGCGGTACTCGTGGGATTTTTTATGGATATTCAATCTTCACTGGACGTTGTGCCCGAGAAGGGCGGTGTAGACGTTGGGCCCGAGAAGGGTGGAGTAGATGTAGTGCCTGAGATGGGCGGAGTTGATGAGAGCCGTAAAGGCAGAGCTGGGGTTGTGCCTGAGAAGGCTGGAGTTGTCTTCCATGTAGGACGTGGTGACGACGTAGACGGCATTGGCTGCGAAAGCCGAGATTTTACTGTCCCCGATGAGGGAAGAATAAGTAGACGCCGTGATGGAGGCATAGGGAGAAGTGTGGGAAGTACGGGAGTTAGAACCCGTTCACAAAGGAAGGCCTCCTCCATGGAGATTGGGGAAAGCAGTGGTTCCGAACTCGGAAGTTCCTGCGGTCCCCAGAAGAGGTGCTTGGAGTTCAGTGCCATTCCTTCTGGCACTGAACTTTCAGGCTCAGAGACGGAGACGGACAGCCAGGCCCAAACAAGGGCAAGGGATGTTGTCCCTGTTAAAAAAGGGAAGGCCGGATCCCCCAAAAATGGGAATCTCGAAAAACAGAGGCTGAAAAAAGCAGAGGGGGAGCCTCTCAAGCTGACCTTCCGCAAGGACGCAGTAAGTCCGCCCCTTCCAGTCATGGGAGAGCTGGACGTAGAGGCGCTGGCTGCTGACCAGATTCGAGAGAGGGCAGGTGTAAGGGTCGCACGGATTTTGTCGCTGGCTACCACTTCTAATCATCTGAAGGGTAGCTATGTGAAAGAGTTCAGAGATTGTGCACGAGACTTGAGTGACATGGTGGAAAGTCTCTCAAGGAGGACGGAGGCGGATGAGATTCGCAATGTCCGTAGGGATAATGCCCGTCTCAGGAGGTACGTCGAGGACCTAAAGTCCGAAGTCACTGCCTTGAGACGGGATTTCCAAGAGGGAAGGGAGCGTGAGTCTCCTCAGCCTGCCGCACGTTCCGCTACCAACCTAGTGGAGGAACTCAAAGCTGCATTGCTTCCAGATTTGCAGATCTCGTTGGGGGCGATGATGGATGCCAAGCTCTCTGGCATCAAGTCGTTGTTCCCAGCTGAGAAATTGCGGCCCCCGCTGGCACATGAGTCCCGCGAAGCATCGGTCCCAGTCCCAGCCCGTCCTCAACCGGGGCCTGCACCAGTGCAACCAAATGTTCCGTTGCCGGCTGAGGCATCCGCGCAGCCTTGGAAGACTGTGGTTGGCAAAAAGAAGAAAAAGAAGGCTTCTTCTCCTCCTGCGGTTCCTCTGGTGGCTCAGCCCTCCCCTAGCTACACGCAGGTGGTGAGGTCCTCTGCAAAGCCGGCGAGCCAGTCCCAGCGGCTGTTGGCGGCTGTGGCACCCGCGCCTCCTGCCCCATCGGTAACTAAGCCGAAGCTTACCCCTCCAAGGTCCTCTGCAGTGGTGATCACATTGCTTCCAGAGGCCATCCAAAGAGGGGTGAGCTACAAAGACGCAATTCTGGCTGCGCGTCAGAGCATCCGGCTGGCTGACTTAGGGATTGCCACAGTCAAGATCCGGGAGTCTGCAACGGGAGCCCGCATGTTAGAGATCCCGGGCACCCAAAGTAGGGACAAGGCGGACCAGCTCGCGGCTAAGCTGCGAGCTGTTCTTGCCGAGGTCGCAAAGGTGGACCGGCCGGAGAAGCTCGCCGAGCTGCGGATTGGGGGGCTGGACGACTCCGTCACCGCTGAGGATGTGGTGGCGGCAGTTGCGTCTAGGGGAGAATGTGCACCCGAGCAAGTCAAGGCGGGTGCACTTCTGGCGTCGGTCCGGGGAATGGCCGCAATTTTTGTCCGGTGCCCTGTCACCGCGGCAAAAAAGATAGTGGGAGCGGGTCGCCTGCTTGTCGGCTGGAGTTCCGCCTCCGTGACGGCACTCGAGGCGCGCCCCATGCGCTGTTATAGGTGCATGGGGATCGGGCACGTCCGCGCCACGTGCCCGTCAGCGGTCGACCGATCGGACCTGTGTCACCGGTGTGGACAGCCGGGACACAGGGCCGCCGCCTGCACTGCCGTCACACGATGCGCGGTATGTGCTGACGTTGGGTGCCCGTCGGCCCACGTTATGGGGAGGAGGAGTTGCAACCCTCCCCCCGTCAAAAAGAGAGGGGTCCGCGGTGTCGGGCTTCCTCAAACGGCGGTGCCCCAACAGGCGGCTGAGGAAGTTGAAATGGCCGAGTAATGGGTAGTAGGTCCTTCAATTTCCTCCAGGGGAACCTCAACCACTGCGCCGCTGCTCAGGATTTATTCCTGCAGGCTATGGCGCAGTGGGAAATCGAAGTGGCGGTCGTGGCGGAGCCTTACTATGTGGCTCCACGACCGCATTGGGCCTGCTCCTTAGACGGCACGGTGGCCATCGTCGTGCGGCTGGGGGGGTGTCACCCACTGATTGTCAGGGAGAGGGGTCCAGGATACGTGGCGGTCAGGTGGGGGGAGTACACCATTATTGGTGTTTACTTTTCCCCTAATAGGCCGCTACGTGAGTACGAGCAGTACTTGGACTCCCTCCACGCATTGGTTGGGCGTATGGGGCCCGACCAACTGCTTCTGATGGGCGACCTTAATGCGAGGTCGCTTCAGTGGGGTGACACCATCACCAACTGTTTCGGCGTGGCCCTCGGGGAATGGGCTGTGGAGGCTGGACTGTCCCTCTTGAATACAGGGACAGTGCCGACTTGTGTGCGACCGCAGGGATCGTCCAGGGTGGACGTTACGTTCTGCTCCCCTGCGATCGCACACAGGATGTGCAATTGGCGGGTGCTGGTGGACCCGGTGACCCTATCGGACCATCGGTATATCCGGTTCGAGGTCGCCGTCCAACAGCACCTAGCTGAGCCTTCACGGCATCCCCATGCCTTCCCGCGCTGGGCGATCGCCCGACTCGACCGCGAAAAAGCGGCTGAGGCGGCCGTCGTCCAGGCGTGGTGTGCGCCGAGCACTGCCCCGGCCTCGGTGGACGAGGGCGCAGGCCGCGTCCGCGCCGCTTTGACTGCGGTGTGTGATGCGGCAATGCCCAGGGCGAGGGTCCACTGCGGTCGCAAGGCCGTGTACTGGTGGTCTCCGGAGATTGCTGAACTCCGGGACGCCCACGGTCGGGCTTGGCGGGAGTGTTCGCACTACCGCCGGCGGCGCCACCGCGACGAAGCGGAGGAGGCGCGGCGGGTGGCCGCTTGCAAGGCCACCAAGAAGGCATTGCAAGCGGCGATCTGCGCCGCTAAGGAGCGGGCCAGGGAGGAACTCCTGGAGGGTCTCAACAGGGACCCGTGGGGGCGTCCCTATAAGATGACTCGGAACAAACTCCGGGCCATGGGACGGCCCCTCACTGAGACTCTCCAGCCTGAGTTCCTGAGGGTGGTCGTGGGAGAGCTGTTTCCTAACAGCCCCGACCACTCCTTGCCTCCCCCAGCGGGAGTGGCATGGGAGATTGAGGTTCCCCCCATCTCGGACGCCGAGATGGAGAATGCCATCTCCCGCTTGGGGAGGAAGAGGACGGCCCCCGGACCGGATGGAGTGCCCGGACGGATCCTAGAGGTAGCGGTGGAAACTCTGGGATCCGAGCTTCGGAAAGTGTTCGACCTCTCTCTGAGAACCGGACGGTTTCCGAAGCTCTGGAAGGACGGGAGGCTCTGCCTCCTCGGGAAAGAGGGCCGGTCGCCTGACAGTCCGTCGGCGTTCCGGCCTTTGGTTCTGCTGGATGAGACGGCCAAGATGCTGGAATTTATTCTGGCATCCCGGCTTGTCCAGCACCTCGAGGGGGTAGGTCCTGACCTGTCCGAGGCGCAGTTCGGGTTCCGACGGGGGCGGTCGACGTTGGACGCCGTCTCTGCCCTGAAGGCCCTCACCGCGGAAGGTGCCGCGAGAGGGGAGAGGTCGTTGGCGGTGTCTTTGGACATTGCCAACGCCTTCAACAGCCTGCCGTTTGGTGCAATACTCGAGGCTCTCCGATTTCACGGGGTGCCTCTGTACCTGCGGCGGCTGTTGGAGGACTACCTCCGGGACAGGGACGTCATCTACGTCGACGGGAGGGGGTCACTGACGCGGCGAACCATGAGGTGTGGGGTTCCGCAAGGGTCGGTGCTCGGTCCGCTCTTGTGGAACTTGGGCTACGACGGGGTGTTGAGGGGCGTTTTGCCGCCCCACGTCAGCGTATTCTGCTACGCTGACGATACCCTCATAGTGGCCCAGGGAAGGACATTCGCCGAGTCAGTGACTCGGATGGAGGAGGGTGCGGCCCTATTGGTGGGCCGCATAAGGAGATTGGGCCTCAGGGTCGCGCTGGAGAAGACCGAGGCCCTTTTGTTTCACGGGCCTCGGCAGGGTCCCCCTCCAGGTGCGACGCTGATGATGGATGGGACCCCGATACCCCTAAAGAGGGAAATGCGGTATCTGGGCCTCATCCTAGATGGGCGCTGGGCCTTCGGTCAGCATTTTAAGGTGCTGGCCGACCGGCTCATCAAGGCGGTGGCTGCACTGGGGCGGCTGCTGCCGAACGTGGGGGGGCCTGGTTCCCCATGCCGTAGGCTCTACCTCGGTATTGTGGGAAGCATGGCCCTCTACGGAGCGCCCATCTGGGAGGATGCCCTCAACCGCCAAAATAGGGCCCTGCTGCGGAAGCCGCAGAGGGTCATGGCGGTGAGGGCATCGCGAGGATACCGCTCGATTTCCCACGGGGCTGCCTGCGTCCTGGCAAGCGCCCCCCCGTGGGAACTCGAGGCGGTAGTGCTCGGTGCCGTTTACCGGTACCGAGCCGGGAGGAGGGATGCGGGCGAGCGCCCCTGTCCCGAGGAGGTGGCGCGCGTCCGCAGGAGTGCCAGGAGGGCACTCCTTAGGGGATGGGAAGAGTCCCTCGTCACGCCCGCTTACGGGGCCTGTACGATCGATGCGATTCGTCCGGTCCTCGTTGAGTGGGTGCAGCGAAGGTGGGGGACTCTGACCTTTCGCCTTGTGCAGGTATTGACCGGACATGGTTGTTTCGGTCACTACCTGCACAGGGTCGCCCGGAGGGAGGTGACGACAGAGTGTCACCATTGTGGGGCGGCCGACGACACGGCGGAACACACCTTAGTGGTGTGTCCGGCGTGGGGTCGGCTGCGGCATGAGTTGACGTCTGTCGTCGGAGAGGACCTCTCGCTCCCTAGCGTGGTTAAAGCCATGTTAGGGAGTCGAGCGGCTTGGGCGGCCATGACCTCCTTCTGCGAGGACGTAATGTCGCAGAAGGAGGCAGCGGAGCGGTGCCGGGAGGATGATGCCTCTTCGGCACCGATCCGCCGTAGGCGGAGGGGGGGACGGAGAAGGAGATATGCTCACCTTCTCCCTCCCGATAGCCAGCCGTAGCGGGTGAGGGGACCTGCTGCGGCTATAAGGGCTATGTGTGGGGAAATGGTTTCGTGTGCTGGACCATTTCCCACGTGGGGGGCGCTCGGCTAAGGCTGAGCGCAATCTGCCGGGGCTCGCGGGTAATGCCAATGGCGGTACCGTGGGCTCCATCTATGGCAGATGAGGTACACCTTGAGGTTTTTAGTGGGTAGGTCTGGCCTTCTGCCGGATCATCCCCACATACCCCGTTGCTCCCCCTTGGGCGTCGGGGACGTGATAGCACGTTTTCCTCAAGTAAAAAAAAAAAAAAAAAAAAAAAAAAAAAAAGGAGCCCTGAATATATTGATATTTTACAGCAGCTTTTGGGGAATTTAGGTTTAGCCGCCTTTTGCGACACGCTTATCCAGGGCTCGAGTCAAAGTATATATTAGGTTTTACCCCCAAGTTACTTCCCCTGTGCGATCTCCATACCATTTTATGCCAGCTAAAATAACTTATGAATCGATATACGTACCGTATAAGTTACCCTTTTAATTTTATAAACAAAAGGCATACAGAGATATCTATATATCACGTATTCGTAGGTAACTAACTAATAGTTGAAATTAAATTAAAACAATATGAGTAAGTGACCCACCGCACCGTGGATCCGGTACCTTATGTTTGCGTTGCCTCCTCACATTCATTCAATTAGGGGAGAGCGTTCCCGGTATTTATTAAGTTAAGAAGATAATAGTTGCTGCGATCGTCACATTTGACTATACAATGTGATTATGAACTTCCACTACGCGAAGCCTCAGTCCTTTTAAAATGTAAATTACTTTATTATTATTAGGTACTCCACATACCTAACTATAACTGGTATGGTATAGTACGATATGGTAATTTCTGTATGAAACCTTCCTCAAGAATTAGGCTATCACATACAAAGATTACAAAGATACAAAAAGATTTTCATACTCAACAAACAAACTCTTCAGCTTTTTTATAATGGTATAGATTATATGCAGCATATAAAGATACATTCTATCTGTAGTACCCAGCAGCGCTCGGATGTAGTTTGGCCTAAAGTGGATGCTATCTTTGCAGTTGACGTCTTTTCAAATCTATAATGTCATCACCTTTGCTGACATAAGCCGTGATAACTTGGCGAGTAGGTAATATATACAGCTACAACGAGAGCGACACCGGCATGGACAGCGGCGCGCGTAGCAATTTCTGCAACACAGTATAAAGTAATGAGTTTGTACGAAACCGCGACAAATCGCTCGAGCGCCCGCTGGCGTCGAGAACGGACCAGATTCCCCGCGTCGATGCCTGCGTCGCTGTCGCTGCCGTCCAGTTTGCAGCCTAAGACTGAAAAGAAGATCCATTTTTATTCAGTAGTTTCAAAGGTTATCCCAAACACACAAACAGACTAGCATTCCCTTTTGTGAGATGTAGAAAATTTTGATGTAAGTTAAGCCGAATTAACATACAGGGTTGTTTTTTAGTCACCAGCCAAATTTAAAGGTTATTTTCTTTGATACGATATAAACCATCTGCATATGGTTCACAGCTCAGAGTGAATATATTAATTTCTTTGTAAAAAATACATACCTTTTTTTGCAAAAATCATTTATACAAGGTTTTCCTGTTGATTTCGTTCCTTACTAAAAAACAATACGTTTTGCCAAAGAATATGTTGTTCAAAAATGCATAATTTCCAAGATATCATCAATCTTAATATAATGAGTTCATAAATTATCACACTTGTAAAATCTCTTTAACATTAATTCAGTAGACGCATGTCAATGAAGCCATAAAATAAACAACAAAGAAATTTTAACGTTCAGGAACGTTGCATACAATGTACACCGCAAAACGATGCGCACTGTACTTGTAAAAAAGTGATAGAAAAGCCACGTAGCCATAATTCGCATTAAAGGTGTTTTACATAAGATGTTTTGACTTAATTGAATTATTTAGAATAAAAAAATAAAACAAAAAAAAAATAGAAAAATTATGCACATTTTATTTTATTCTATTCCATGGTCCCATTAATACCCTAGAGTTATTTGAAATCAACAGGAACACCTTGTATTAATGATTCTTATGGTGCGTACAGATTGCTGTAATAGAACTTGTAATGTAACATTCTGCGCACCACACGTACAAATACGCAACGTGCGCAGAATGTTACATTACTAGTTGCATTACTAGCAATCTGTACGCACCATTATAGTGTAAAAAAAAAAATTGGCCAATGACTAAAAAACAACCCTGTAGATATTTTTCTCAAAGGGAAATCTGTTAAAGGCATTAAAAGAAAGAAAACAAACAATGGTTACGTTAACGATCGGTACATGCAAAGCACTGAAGAGCATAAAAGACATGGAGCGCAGGCACACCAAGTCGTTGGTCTTTGTGGTATAAATAAATTTAATTATAGCTATTGTAAGGCTATTGTTTTCATCTATTAATCAATCCTACAAGTTTTTTATAGAAAAGTTTTCGCAAATATGAATGATTCTATAACTGTTTTAAACTATTGCCGTACCAGTCCGCGATCATGGTGCTTGTAAGAACATCGAAATATCGGACGCGCGAAATAAATATTGGAAATTGTGGTAAGAATCCCGTGAATTCATTAAATTATAATGAATGATTTTATCTTGTCCTTTAAGGAAAAATCTATATTGATATTAGAATCTCTTAATCATATTTATCTAAAAACAAAAATATTCACGGAAAAGTCAGATTTGACGACGGTTGCGGTCGTCGCTAAAATCAGGTAGGCATGGACATGTTTAGTCTAATTCAAAGTGACTCGCCTGCGGAGATTTGTAACTTGGACTGGAAAAAACATAGAATATGCCAGCTGCTTCTCTTCCCGGGCATACCGCAAAAGCCTTTTTTTAGCTTTTGAAATCTTATAACCTACTAAATACCTACGAAAACCTGTATGTAGGGTAAACATGGGAAAGATGCCCCACTTTTTGAAAAACCTTCTATGTTTTAAAATATATTAAAATTAAAAGGAACCTTTTTTATATATACAAAACCAAAGCTTTTGCCGTTACTCCAGGCGGCTGCCTATTTAAATCGTTAACATCATAAATACTTAGCCCATACTGACCGCCGCCACTCCCTTTAAAAATAAAATTAAATATTGACTCAACAACACACATGGGCCTTATGCATGCCAAGCGCCTCATCACTCGTTTTTCAATTTGTTGTGCATAATATTTTACTTACCAATAAATTTCAAATTGTGATTAACAAATTCCCCCAACGCACGGCCAGCGCCCGCCGCTCACCTGTCACGCGCCCGCCATGCCGCGCCCTACTGAAGATGCGACTTGAGATCTATTGATGTGTTAAATAAGACTCAAATTATATACACACCAAGGCGTGTTAGATGCATATTGGACAAGAGGTGGACGCGGGTGAGGCGCGTGACGTGTTGTTGGAACATGGCCTAAAGATTTTTTTCAAAAAGTATTCTATTATAGTTTAAGGTCTTTTGAATTTATCACGTTTGTTAATAAAATGTTATAAAAGCAAAAAAATCGAGTAATTGTCATCGAGATACGACATTTATGATACATGTTAAATTTGTTTGCGACCACCTCAGAAGGTGCACCCTGAGGATGCTTCTGGTTGAAGCGAAACATTTGTCAATGGTAGCATCTCTTGTGGGATGAAGTGTGCCGAGTGTTTGGTTGGTTGTTTTCGTTGCACCGCTTTTCTTCTATACGCAGGAAGGGAGGGCGGTGCACCAATGCAATAAAATCATGGTAACTTACTTATAGTACAGCTTGGTGTTCCGCAAAGTAACGATTCAATCGATGTCAAATAAATGTATAAAATAAAAGTATATATTATGCATTTAGGTATATTTGTATGTATATTTGTGTAATGTATATTTTATCAAAGCCTAAAATAGATTCTTCGAGAGGACATCGCAACACAAGTGTTATCTTCAGTCCGAGAATCCCAAACATATAGGTATCCGTACACAGAAATCACGTGCTACACGGTTGGCTGGCCACACCAGAGCACTCGCCTCACTCGACCCGCACTCCACGGAGTTCTTCACAAACTCTTAGTTCGACCTGTATCCTTATAAAACGTTCTTCCTTTCTACATTTCGTTTCTGAGAATTGTGCTCACAAATTCGTAGGTACTGAACAGCGAGCCGTTTTACAACTTTCCGCCTCGAAATTGGATAAGAAGTATTTTCGGAGAATAAGATATGTAACTAATACTACGATGAAACTTTTCAATGAGTGCCACTTAAGTCACAGTATAAAAACAGTATAGAAATGATTATTTGGATATTTTTGTATCGGTTTGCTATTAATTTTATACAAATTGTGGTAATGTTTAATTGGCCTTATGCTATACAAATTGTAACTTATAATAATAATAATAATAATAATAGCCTTTATTCAGAAAAAATAATATAAATTTACATTTCACACTAGTTTCTTAAGCTAACGGCTACGTTGGCACCGACAATTTCATCTGTTTGCCCAACTTTGGCAAAGGCCTCCTCCATTTCTTTCCATTCAGTTCTATTTTGCGCCTTTCTTGTCCATGTTTTTCCTGCTACCACTTTAATTTCATCTTCCCACCTTCGGAATTGTCTACCTCGTTTCCTTTTTCCATTTCTTGGATACCAAAATAGTATGCTTTTGTTCCACTTTTCAGTACCTCTTATTGTATGTCCCTAAATTGTAACTTACATAGTATTTAAGAAACGCTGTACACTACCTGAATATATAAATAAATAAATTTTCGAATTCAAGAAACAATTCCTATCAATGTGTATCATAGCTTTTAGAAAAGTATCTTTAGGCCATTACCCAAAATATAAAAATATCTATTATTACTATTAAGAATACTTACCGCACTTTGACTTTTAACTTTGTAAACAAGCGCAACGGAACGGGGTTCATGATTCTGAGCTTGGCTGACAAGCCCTATATATATAGTTAATGAATCTTGATCAGGAGTGATCAGGACTACCCACGAAGGCAGCTTTTCTAGATATCAGGGTTAAGTGTTTTAGCACTAGCGCTAAGTTTAAACTTAAGATTGGATCATGTCCTTTCAATCCTGTGTGAAAATGTTTAGTAAGATGGTAAGATTGCATCTAGATACTTTACTCTTTTAAAAAGAAGAAGGAACAGAATAACCAAAGAGCGATAGTAGCAATTTGTTATTACTTATTAGGTAGGTACTGAATTGCATGAATGGAATATAAAATCCAATTGAAATAAAAAAAAATATAAGAAGTGTCAAACTTTGTTAAAAAAAACTTTTGTCAAATCTCTGTGTCATAACATAAGCAATAAAAAATATCAATTTAAAATGATAACCAATTAGTTTTTTCTCGCAAACAACGTAGGCTATTAGCACAATTATGGACGTGCCGAGTAGTATTACCCCAAAAAGATCATCGTCTAATGGAACGTTCAGCTCTGCATGTAAAGATAAGTCTCGACACAATCAGCAAGAGGCGAGCTACCAAATATTCAGAAACAACAGCACAGAGGTTGAGGTAGTAGTCAAAGATGTATCAAAGAAGGGGCAAGCTAAAAAAGGTATAACGCGAAGCAATTGTGAAATTAAGAAGCTACAATCAGATAATGAACGACTGCGGAACGAATTGTCTGCTAGCCTTACAAGAGAAGCCCACACCAAAAAGGTTTATGGAACAATCGTAACTGAACTAAGAAGGCAACTGGAAGCGGCTAATCGACGCGAGCCAGAACTGTATGCAAAGAACACGAATTTGGAGTTAGAAAATGAAAAGCTCAAGGTATTGTTAGATTTAAACATTAAAATCACTCGCAAGATTAAAGTTCAACTTTTGAGTATTAAGAAAATACTGCGGTTCGTTGTGAAAAGTATGCGGTGTTCGTCAGCGAATTTTGAAACTTTGTCATATAGTTCTGACATGGATTATGAGGACTTCGAGAAAGAGCTGAAGAGGGACCTACACGTCAGGTTTAACGACGTGACAGACTCCACGTACGCCACCTTCAATAGCTCCTTGTCGAGGGAAATCAAGTTGGAATCCATGGATAATAGAACTTGATCTGTGTTTATTTAATAATACCTACCAGTTTTATTTGATTGTCATAAGTTAACAAAAAATGTGAGTATGTTTTTACAAAATATAAAATGTTATGCGAACAAGAGCTTTTATTTTAAGTAAGCAAAAATATTGTATAAATATGAATAATAACTGACAAATATGGAACTGAACACAAGTGCAATTGAGGTCAAAGTGAAATCATCAATATAAAAATAAATTACTTTATTTTCGAGTGAAAATATCTGGGACATAACAGACAATCTAAAGTTTAGTTGGCCCGGCACGCCTGACCCAGTAACCTCAAGAGTACTTTAAGCTACTGTCGCGTAGGGCACCGCCTTAGGAACTCAATAATATACAAGCTATACATAAAATGAAGACCTCAAAATAATAAAAATCTAGACTAGCCTCATCTATGACACAATTGGTTGAGTTACCAATTGTAGTTGTCAAAAAATATGTAAAACTCGTACTTCTGGAAAATTTTCTCCATAATGGAAGTTATGTCTATCCTCGGTTGCTTTATTTTTGTTGGGCTCCTTAGCGCGATGAGCAAATATGTTTGAATTGAACATTTGGCATATTTGATTCCCGCTGTGAGCCTAATATTATATTGTATAAGTCATCGGTCTGGATTTTTAATGTGTTTTTGTCAGTGTATTGATAGACAGAAGGAATAATAATTTAAGTTAAAGTGTATTCTTTCCGTTATTAGTTACATACTGCGAGAATTGATTAGGTGGAGACTAGATTTCGCTGTAATAATTATGTTCAGAATTTTCAATTTATGATATACCTGCGTGGTAGATATTTAAATTGTTAGATTAAAAAGTCTAAAAATGAGTAAGTAAATCAAGTTAAAAGGAAAAACAACAAATCCTTAACCTCAAATTACACCCAATTTTTACAGTCTACAAGAATGTAAACATTGTAGAAATGCATCGATAGCGCGTTATAGATCGGTTGCAAGCAGGCCGGCACAGGCCGGGGCGCCGGGCGTGCACCCGCCGGCCGGGTCACCGGTAACCGGGTCACCGTGTAACCGGGTCATTCAGCTGACGGGTAACCTAACTTCAATTGAGATCACAGCCGGTCGGGATAGTTAAGATTAAAATGGCTGTGAGGCTTTTGCTTCGCTTCGGTATTGAAATGTAGTCAGTCAGATAGTTACTGTAGATTGTAATAGATATGTAGTGTTACTACCGAAGTTGATAGTGATTCAAACGAAAGTAATTTAATGTGAACGTTACGTAACCTTTTGAAGTCGTTGTAACACTTTAACAAAGGAATCTATTAGCTCTTCATAGTTAGTCCGTCGTTTTTTTTTGGTTGATTCTATAATCTACGCAAGTTAGATTATAGAATAAGTTAGGTTGTAAAATTAGGTTATTAGGTTATATTTTTTCAAGAACTTTTCATAGAATCCGGAGTTATGCGGATGAAACCGAAGTATCAATTTGTTTTTCTTAAAACAGAAAACTTCACTTTTACAGTTACATTCAAAACTTCATTTGCTCTTAGAAGATAGTTTCAACTTTGAACGATCCAACTAACATTTGGGACTTTAATTATGTACTTTTCGAAAGTAACTTAGAACGATTGCTTTAGTTTTTGAAGTTCGCTTCCAGTAGCGGGTCCAATTATGATGGTTTATGATTGTTTGGCCAGGTAATGGTAAATATTCAGAAATGGGCGACCACCTAACATAATATCACGAATGTTTCCAGCTTGCTAGGCTGTCGCGTCCATACCGGTGCTGTATACCGGTATAAAGTAGTGTTTCTAATAAGCCATTTCAGTGCCCTGAAAATTCTGACATACTTACACCAATCAGCGCCTTGTTGTTTAACCGAGTAGTGATTGTTAAAGCTTGGTTTCATAAGAAGTATGTTTATATTGAACAATATAACGGTAATTAGTGGTTACGTATTTAATCATGATTTTAGTTAACAGTTAAATATTAATGCCAACTTATTCATAACTGTATCATAATAATATATAAGTTCCTTAAAAATTGCATGTAAATTACTTTAAAATTGATTTGATTATAAATTTTTCAAACTAACTTAGATTATTCAAGTGGGTTAGGTTACAAAATATGTTTTAACCGTATTTTATAGCTTTTTTAAGAGAGTCAGTTAAGATTCTTAATAATTGTGAGTTGAATCAAATTTGCAGGCTTCTACTGAGTCGCTAACTAACCTTAATTGAAATAGCTTCTAATAGCGTGCGATTAAGCCGTGACCTCAATTTTATAATGTATGTCATATAATTATAAGCTGTAGAGTCGGATATTAAGTATATTCGACGATAAACTTGGTTACGACGTGCACATCGATCATGTAGTTAAGAAAGCATCAAAAGCCCTTGGTTTTATAATTCGCACCGCCAACTCATTTAAAAACATGAAAACCCTAAAGATCCTGTACTGTGCCTATGTCCGGAGTCACTTGGAATACGCTAGCCAAGTATGGAACCCCTATTATGAAAAATACTCCACAAGGATAGAGCGTATCCAGAAAAAGTTTAGCAGATTTCTTTCGTACAAGTTCAAACTTCCAAAATTAGATTACCACAAGCGTTGTTTAAAATATCACCTAGTGCCACTTTACTTAAGGCGAAATATTTCTGACGTCACTCTTCTTATGAAAACGGCCCAATCTGAAATAGACTGTCCATACATTCTACATAAATTGTTTATTAATGTACCCAATAGGCGTTCTCGGATAAGTAACCTGCTCTATGCTCCGTTTGCCCGTACGAACTATCGCAAAAACTCATTCCTGATAAGATCAATTGATACATTCAACTAATACCATGACTCCGAAATCGATCTTTTTAACACCACACCTACTAAATTAAAAAATATTTTGGTGAAGAAGTTGTTTATTTAAGTTTGGTATCGTGTGGCATAAGGTTAGAAGCATATTGTCATAGCCTAGATAATGCTGTTATTATTGTTATTTTTCGTTATATAATTTCCTTTTTTTTTATTTTTTCTTTCGTGTATGTAACCATTTTTTTTTCTCTATCTCCAAATGTATCTGCGGAGGCTTGTTAATGGCTTACTGAACATTATATGTTAAACCTAGTTTTTAAGTAAAAGCTGTTGGCCACCCAAATAATATAAAATAAAATAAAAAATAAAAATAAAAAATATATTTAATTAGAATTTAACTCTACACTACTAATTTGTGTAATATTACAAATATACAGGGTTGATTTGTAGTAACCAGCCAAATTTAAATGTTATAAACGATATAAACGTAAATGCATTATTTATTTTAGTATAGCTCAGTACAAAAAACAGAATAAGATATGGCACCACAAACTTTTATGCAAATAGTCGCTGTTGATGCACATAGCTACTACGACGCGGCATTTAATTGATAATACTACGACGTAGTACTAAAAGATGCTTTGTAGAAGCGCGTAATTGTGGTAATTTAGAGTGACCATGGTTTGCTTAATACGTTAGCGGATATATTTATTTCTTTGTAAAAAAAAAATCCTTTTTTTTGCAAAAATCGTATCTATAAATGATACTTATTGTGTAAAAAAAATTTGGCCGGTGACTCCAAATCAACCCTGTATAATGCGTAGATAAATTTTAATTTTTACAATCATACATACAAGATTAAGTTGTTTCGTATGTTAACGATTGTAAGTAATTTGTGGGTATTCACGCTCTTACCTAAATAAGAATTGGTTTAGTACTCATTCATAACCCATGTATCGCTTTAATCCACATGATGTTATTTAAAAAGCAAAGATGGCATTTTCAAAGTCCTTTGTTATCGGTTGCTTAACCTGCGTCTGACCTCAAACTCACCGAAAGGTACAAAGAGATCGGAGATGAGTAGCACACCGGCCCAGACCAGGAAGGACTTCGTAGTCCTTAAATATTTTCATGAAAGAATTCACGATTGTTGCAAAACGTTAGGTTAGAGTGGAAAGAAATATTTTACTTCAATACACATTAAAAATCTTTAAAAATATCCAAAAGGTTATATTTTCAAAGGCATTTTCGAATTGCTCTCCGACAACAGAATTAACAACATTTCATGATATTCAAAAAGTCTGGTCTGCACGCTACATGCACGTTTGACGGCGCTTTTGAGCCTGCTGATGACAACTTGACAAGTTTGCCCGACGGAACCTTTTGCACCACTCACTATTTGATGTTGAAAACATGCACGCATTTTCTAAACTGCGCTGTTTTGTTGTATCTACTGTCTTTACTGAAAATTTTTCACTTTACTGAACGTTAAAAATTATGCTTCAAAACCTTTGTTTTAAGATAACACAGTGGAATTTAAACAATGTATTTTTCAAGTCCCCTATTTGCAAAATACCGGCAGGCCCAAGCTGTCACAAAGGACGGAATCGGTCAGAGACATCCTAATGAACACACAAATCCTTTTACTTATTGTTGCTATATGACACGACAAAAGTAATAAAACAGTGTCAGGTGGCACGAGTGGAAAATTCACCCGGTATGGAACAGCCTTTGTCCTGTGCCCGGCTGCCACATGGCATGGCTATTGTAAACAAATCATCAATTCCTTTTGTTTAAAGACTTTCAAAAATATATATATTCACGATTTTTTTTACTCTGAAGGCTGTAAGTTAGCCTCAATAATATGCTATATCTTTTCCCTAATGGCATGGGGACTGAAAACTGCTCTTGTCCGCAAGGTTTAGCCCTCGATGTCTTGTACGTCGTCACTGGGTGGCGCTAAACGATCAGTAAAATCTGGTGGTAGGCTTCGGCCGCGGCTTGTCACCACCCACTAGACAAAAACATGCCGCCAAGTAACCTAGTCGCGTTCCGTCATGATGTTTAGTGTAGCCATTGAGGAGGCCTGAGTAATCGTGCTGCATCGGAGAACTGTTTTCAAATCATAGGATAATGTCTCACCGGGTAACTCATCTTCCGAAGCAGAATGCACCACTGGCTGAGCGTGGGTAGTAGGAGGCCCAAGTAGCCAGCCACATGGGAAAGGCTGCCCCACTAGCTTTGCAAGTCATCGTACGTGTACTGAACAATCGACTCCTGTCACACCTCGAGACCAACGAGCTAACGAGCAACGAATACGGTTCCCACAGTGGACGCTCGACCGGTGATCTTCTCGTGCATTCCACTCACTTATGGAGCGAAGCCTTGGAGGTGGTGAGATGGTGGAGATGGTGAAGCAGTATCTGTATCCTCAGACATTTCCAAGGTCTTTGACAAGTTCTGGCATGATGGTCTGTTAAACAAGCTTCCAGCATATGGCATACCTCGATCGGGCTCTGCGACTGAATATCTGATTTTCTGAGGGAACGGTCGATTTGAGTAGTCTTAGATGGCTACGATTTCGACCTAATGGCAATTAACTCCAGGGTAACTCAGGAATCTGTTCTCTCTGCAACTTTGTTCTTGTTGCACAATAATGACCTGCTAATACCGGGCATTACTAGATACGCTGATAACAGCACTGTTTTGGAGAGATACAATGCGCAAACGAGCCCCCATGAAGTCCAGAAAGTCTACGATTGAGCGCGTCTGATTGGGGCCAGTCCAACTTGGTTAAATTTAATGCCTCCATAACACAGGCGTGTCTATTTTAAGAGTACATTCCCAACCTTTACGCCCACTTTCCCGAATAAATCAGTACCCATTACCGAACAATTAGGGCTTTTTAAAAAACGTCCAAATTAAACTACGGGGAACAAATTGAGTCTTTGGCTTTTAAAAATTTGGGTATCATCTCGAAGGTTCAGCGGTACTTCAGCCCTGAAAGGCTGCTAAACCTAATTGTGAGAACTTGCGGACAGTGAGGACTTGCATGGAGTACCTTTTGGGGTGATTCTGCCTATTTTTTTAAATCCGATTAAGCGTTAAACGTTTATTTTTGTTTATCAGTTCAAGGTCACAATGAAACAATTTCGATAAATACAATAATACATACATACATAACTTCACGCCTGTATCCCTTATGGGGTAGGCAGAACACGAGAGGCTATCAAACCATCTGATGTCACATTTGACGAATTTGGAGGTATTATGATGATGTATAGAGACTATTACAGTGACAGGGGGTCAGCCTATCGCCCGTAAAAACGCTAACAAAACCTCTGAAAAAATACAAAAATACAATAATTAACGATGAAAAATAAAATACAAATGTACATACATACATAACTTCACGCCTGTATCCCCCCTATGGGGTAGGCAGAACATCAGAGGTTATAAGACCAACTGATGTCACGTTTGACTAATGAGGTATTATAATGATTGCAGTGACAGGGGGTCAGCCTATCGCCCACAAAAAATGCCAATAAAACCTCTGTCCCTTAACCGACTTTTACAGTATGCCCGGGGAGAGAAGCAGCTGGCACATTCTATGTTTTTCTTTCGCTCCCAGTCCAGCATGGAAGTAATTAAAAGAAAAATCATACACTGAAAATATATTCTACTTAAATAAGTTTTTGATCTGTAACAAGTACGAAAGTAATCTGCTGATAAAAAACACTTACCTGAGACGAGTCCTTTGAATAGAGTGCGTATTTTTCATAAACTTTTATTTTGATAATGCAGCAGATAGCTACAATTTATATTAAACTAGCTTTTGTCCGTGACTGCTTGTGCTTAGGATAGTTACTTCCGTCAAAACTTTAAGATATTTCCTGCTATACAAGAATAGGTAGTAAGTAATTGTATTTATCGTCCTTTCCGTTTCTAGTCACTTTGTGTATTTTCATCTAAATCGATTCTCGAGTTAGGGAGTAAGCGATGCTTTGTTTGGACTTTCAAACCGTTATGTCGCAAGGCATGCATCCTTATTCTTTTGCAAGCTTCAGTTTATTTCTTAAAAAAAAGCAGACAAAGTTACTTTCGCATTTATAAATATTGGGATTTATAAAACGAGTCATGAAAGCTTCAGACATTTCCATGCAAATTATATGTAAAACCGCCCATATATTTACAAATGATATCAATCCTTGAAAACATTCAAGTATAATAGAGTCGTCGCCGAAGTGGGTCACATATAAGGTTGAATAATGGCCGACCGCTCAGTGCATTTTTCATACACCCACGTAAAGAAGCTAGCAACACTGGCTCCTTGCAAGTGAGTGACATCCAAGTAGGGTTACCCTATTGTGACAGGTATAAGCTGCATGTGACGAGATTTTTATGTAGCAAGAACATATATTTATATGCTATGGGCAAAGATCACAGGCGTTTTATTTAATAGTGGGGAAGTACGAATATACGTACCTACAGGTAATTCTTAATTATTGTTTAAGAATTCAAAAGTATTTTTTTTGCTTCAAGGACCTTTGGCCGATTTATTTTTGACCCCGTAAGAATTCTTTGATAAAATTTAGAACATGACCTTCTTCAAGATTAAACTCAAATATACATAGTTTGTATGTAACCCACAAGATCTTCAGATGTATTGACTTTTTAAGTTTTTAGCCCTTTTCATTGCCTGTTGTTAACTCATAACAAAATATTTTTTTACACTTAGGTATTTTTTATAATGGCAACCCTAGATACCTTAGCGAAGTCTAAAATGTTCTCAGGGTTCTCAGATGACTCTCATAGTGATAGAATCTGATTACGTTGTCAAGAACAACTGTAGCGTTTGAATTTAATTTCTGCCAGTAAATAAAATCTTTTATTTATTTTTTGTAAAACGAAGACGCAAATTACAATTATAAGGCCCTTGCTTTTCTCGCGGCTAGATCGCGAGAAAATCGAGGGCTACTCGAAGGCTAATCGACATCGCTACAAACTTTCATGACTATAATTTTAGTAGGATTTAAGCACATTTATTTTTCTCATTAAACAAGTATGGACGTTTTCCTGCCATGTCACCGGGTGGAAAGTGGTCATGAAGGCCAAGCTGTTACCGTCCATCCGGCCGTATACAATCGGTCGCGGGGTCTATTCTTGTAGAGTTTTTTGCACGAATATGCTTGCTAACATTGGTCTGGTTTTACTAAGTATATTAATGATGTATTTACAAAAAAGTTAACGCCTGTGTGTAATATACAGGGTGTTAGGCAGAACGTTGAACATACGCAAATAGTGGATGGGTGGGGTCATGTGTTACTTACTCAGCCCAAATTATTTGACCTTGGCCCCTTGGTTTTTTTTATAATTTTTTATTGTATATTTTTCGAATTTCACCACTTTCATGACTTTGAAGGCGAGTATTTTTATTTACAATGAGTAAAACAGGCAACATTTTGTTTTGTTTTTATTTTGAATGTTATCAGATTCTCATGTAATTATCGCTTAACGCTGATGTTACCTAAAAAAAAGTTATGGGTCCTCAAAGGCACTGAAACATGTATGAAAAAACTTAAAGCATAATTTTACCTTGGCGGTCAAATAATTTGGGCTAGGTAAGTAGCACATGACCCCACCCATCCACCATTTTCGTATGTTCAACGTTCTACCTAACACCCTGTATAATTAATTCGTTGTCCTATAAACTATACCTACAACATACATTTAGGACTCGACTTCGTTGTCTAAATATAGGTAAAAAAATCGTAAATTATTGATTTATATTCGAATGAGAATCACGAGTTACCAAATGTTAAGTAGTTTTATCAACCAAGGACGTTGGTGGCCGATCCTGAATCCTTGGATAGAAAATCCCGCCGCCAGTAACAACACTACTTAAGCTTCAAAATCCCTTCTGAGCCCCTGTTGATTCCGTCTTTGCCACATTACGGACTAGACTCGTCTGGATTCATTTTTCCATTAGTAAAATAAGTTTACGTTAAGTTATATTAAACCAACGTGATACGAAAAATATAAGACGGCAACTTTGGCGTTGGGTTAAACCTGTTTGCCTCAGACGCCAGTGGTTGCTGGTTCGATTCCCGCACGGAACAAGAAAAAAATGTTCCGTGTCTGGGTGTTTATCTATTTATATTTTAGGTTCCCCCCTAGTTCGTTACATGGTATCCCATGTATATGCAATGCTTACTTTGGGGTCATGTAGTTGTTGTGATTGTCTGGGTTTTTTTATATCTATATATGGATGCAATATATCTATTTTTAAGTACTTATAGTTTAAATAAAACTAACCGTAACCGACGATCATGTATGAAAAAGGTTTGACGGTCTTCGTGATGCAGTGGTCTAACTAGACGCTACTATTTTATTTATTTACACTTTTTTTTGCATAAAGTAAAAAAAGCAAAATACAATAATGACAGAAAGTTTTATTGATTTCTCAATTCCTTCACGGAACGAAAAAAGTAAAAAGTTCCGGGTACATACACAACTTCACGCCTGTATCCCGTATGGGGTAGACAGAACACCATAGGTCATTAAAACCACGTTTGACAGAATTGGAGGCATAATAATGGTGGATAGAGACTATTGCACTTAACTGAATTTTACAGTATGCCCGGGAAGAGAAGCAGCTGACAGATTCTATGTTTTTTCTTCGCTCCCAGTCCCGCATGTTTCGGGCCTGAGCGTTTATCTATTTATGTATTTATATTCGAGGTTCCCCCTAGTTCGTTACATGGTATCTCATAACTCAAGTTTTGCTTACTTTGAGGCCATGTAGTTGGTGTGATCGTTTGGGGATTTTAGTTTACTTTAATGAACGTGGAGGAGGCGAAACAGTATGTCTGGATCGTAGTCATAGGCATTCTTTAGCCTCCGCCTACTCCAATGTGAGATAGGCGTGAAGTTATGAGTGTATGTATAAAAATAACATAGGACTCGAATGAAATAAATTAGTGTGTATTTATCTTAAAATGGTACTGAAGTACTGGCGAAAGGGGGGGGGGGGGGTAAATTAGTAAAGTTTATAATAAGATCATATACAGGATTGTTTTTTAGTCACGGGCCATTTTTTTTTACACAGTATGTATCATTTTGAAAAAAAAAAAACGTTTGTATATTTTTGACAAGGAAATTAATATATTTGCTAACATTTTAAACAAAGCTTGGTCACTCTGAATTACGAATGAATACCATTAAAGTAAAGACGACTATGTGGTACTACAAAACATCTTGTAGTACTACGTCGTAGTATCAATGTATTTTTATACTTTATATGAAGTCTGGAACTGTATATGAACCTTTTTATACATTAGCAATTTAGTCTAGGGATAGAAAAAAACAATAAAAACTTATTATCGATAAGAAGTGAAGCTCAATGAGTAGACTATTAATAAAGATGTAAAAAAGAAAATAAAATCAAAATCAAAGTGTTTCGTTTTATTAATTTTAAAATTTGTATTTATTTTATACCTGTTTACAAGGTACCATAATTTTATGTAAAAATTAAATAAATAATAAATAAATTTTTAGCATGCGAAGTCTAGTATTGCTTGAGCTTCGCCTGGGTAGTTAATTTAAATTTTATATCATAACGGTGGAAAAACACGATTGATATACATAATTATTGTAAGCATTATGAGTTATAACATAAAATTTAGTAAAAAAGACTGTGCAATACTTTAGTATTTTCTTTGTGACGGAAAGTATTTTGAAACTGTTAAGAAAATGCTCCCACACTCCGATAATATTTTGTCACAACTTTCAAACACACTTGAAGTTAGCTACAAATGGCCTCTATTGGTGCTGATACAATAATATTGCAAACAGCTTATTAAATGTTTTACGGGATCATAACCAGCCATATTTTCTCTATGAAACTTTTTTCAAAATCAGGCGAAATTTAGTAGTCTAGGCGAAGTCGGGGGCAACGACGTAATGAATCACATGGATTTTTTGCAATACGCTGAAAAGTTTGGAAAGGCTTTAGGCACTCTAACTAGAACTAAAAGCTCTGAAAGCTTAAATCGGAACAAACCCCTACTACGGAGCTGTTGCTTAATTTAATTTATACTATCTTAATTTTTGTTTAACTTTAATACATTTATGTGGAGTTTGGAACGTCGTAAATGCGAACATTGAAATAAGCCTTCTATGACACAAAATATACAATAGAGAATTGTTGTGATAAGTAATATGGCTACCTTTGTTACATGTTGTTTGTATTTCTAATAATTATTTATTTTGTCTATGAAATTTATTAATAAGGATATCATATTTTATTTATTTTGGGCGCGAATTGAAATCGTTTGTGAATGATTTATCCTACACCTACACGAAAGATATTTGGTCAACGAAGTCATTTCACTCTCTTGCATCTACACTTGCTGTAGTTTTTCACAAAGTTATGGTCAATCCGCACCACAGTTTCAGCATGTGAGATGAACAAACATATATTTACCCAACTCCAGAAACTTTCACTTTCATAATACTTACCTATTAGTGTGATAATACATTAGTTTGCTCGCTAAGTTAATTATTTTGAAAGGAACTTCGGAGTTTCTCGGTGCACCGTTTTAGGGATTAAAACTCATGTAGCAGTTAATGGGTATTAAATTTGAGTTTTCTTCATATTCGCTTTTTGAGCTCATTTTCCTTTATCTTATCTTGCTAATATATTTGTTTGGATGTATGGATGTTTCGGCTCAACGGATTTGCATGAAATTTAGCATATCTAGTGATAGTGTACATATACCTGGAATAGCACAAAGCTACTTTTTATCCCAGAAATTGTGGTATAACCGCGTGAAACAGCTAGTTTCTTATAGTTTTGGATTTCACCATACACATTTTGAAACAAACGGGAAACCCGAAATTTTCTGTGTGCGAATGCTTGTTACTTATTCAGGCTGTAACTTGGCATAGAGTTAAATTTTTACTCTTAAAATTCAATCGACTTGATCTACAGGCCCTGTTAATGTTATAGTAAGTCTGGTCTGCCATACACTAGTGTAGCCACTATTTTAACAATCTTTTCAACTATTTGAATAAAACTTACGAATAAAACTCAGAACAGTTCCAAGCAAAATGTTCAAATCTCTGTAAAATTACGATTCTCTTCTCTGTAGCCAAAGTTCAATAATAATATTTAACACTGTTTTTTTTTGTTTTGAAACAATTGAAATTTAATTTGCATAGTTAAAACCATGTACCTACCGAAGCATAGCTTTCGTAAACATTTCCAATGTTCCGTGCGGCAAAGAGTCGACTCGGCGCGCCCGTCGCCCGTCAGCGCAGCCACCCAGTCTACTCCGGACCTTCGCCGCCGGCACTCACTCCCTCCGCATTCATACTCTATAGCATAAAACTTTTTCTTAAACAGTGCACTGGCCGGTTACATCGTGTTCCAATTTTGAACGATTTAAAAAAAGTGAACTGACAATGGGGTACTCAGCGCGCAGGAAACTTTAGTGCGATTACGGTTTGTGTTTCCTATACTAGCTTCTGTATTTAATTGTAGGTTATGTTGTGAGTTTCGACGTGAGAAACGAGTTAAACTCGCGTTTATTTTTCTAATCGAGCATTTAGTTAATACATTCTGTAATGCAGTTGTATGTAGAAATTGTTGACATATTTTACATTATTTAAGTTTATTCTAATAAAAAATATGTATTTATTCAATATTTATGTGTATATATTTCTTAAGTATATCAGTTAACTAGTATCCATAGCACAAGTTCTTTAAGAAACTTAATTTGGGCTAGATTATGTTGTGTGAGTGTCAGAAATAAAATAAATAATAAATATTTCTGACACGTTCATCACACAAATATCCGCCGCCACCGGGATTCGAACCCAGGACCCCTGGCATAGAAGGCAATTTATGTTACCGCTACACCAGCCGGTCGTCAGAAATATTTATTTATTATTTATTATTATTTTAAAATGCTAATTAAGGAATTAATTATGTTAAAGTTGGGAATATTTTAATCCGTTTTAAGAACAATATTTTAACGCTCAAAACTTTTCTGTAACAAAGACCAATTATTAGCAATTTATAAATGTATATTTTAATATAGAAATAACGGGAGGCTCGTAGTTCAAAGAAAAATAATATATGATACCTCAATAATATTTGACAAAAAGTAATGAAATAAATAAATTAGAAAAAAAACATTATGTAGGTATTGATTTGTTCTCCTTTTTTCAAATATTATTCAAATTGGAGCTCTTACATTTTCGTAGATATTATTTAATATGTTAAAAAAATAAATAGGTACGTAAGTACTTTCGTGATTGTAATTTTTAAGGAAAAGCTGTCATTTAGATATTATTTAGCAGAACATAATTATTATTAGTTTAAATCTGATCATAAAAAAATCTGCATACCCACACGATTTTACTTTAAAACACGGCCATAGCGGGCTACGAACGAACCCTGCGTCTTCTACAAAATATTTTAAAAACTTTTTTTTAAAAGCCATTTAAAAACTGCACCACTACACTTTTCAGAAATAGTTACTTTAAATAATATTACTTATATAAGTTTTGTGTATTAATTTAACCATTTTTAAAATCCCTACAATACATGACATAAACATTTTTTGTAGTTATGTTATTCCCTAAGGACCTGAAAGATTAGCACTACGGTTTACATTCTTTCTGCCTCGAAGTTCACACCCACGAGTATTCCAAAGGTTTTACATCTAAGTTACAAAATATGGGACTAGTATAGCTATAGATATAGAGTTGCTCTACTAAAATCTTCTATAAGGCCGCCTACTCGTACAATACAATACAATACAAAAACTCTTTATTGCACACCACAAAAACAGAAAAAGATACAATGGGCGGCCTTATTGCTAAGAGCGATCTCTTCCAGGCAACCTTAGAATGGACAAGAATAACTATAAATGATGTAACTAGGTGGTGCGGCGTATATTTATATATAAAAAAGAATACAATATATAGGTAATAATACATAAATACAATACAATATCAAAAATACAGATAAATATCAAAGAAATAATAAATATCATGATATATTTAAACATTATTCCATAGCAGCTGACATTGACAAAAATTTATTATCGTACAAAGTGTTTTGTTTCTCTTTTGTGTACATGTTAAAATAAAGGATAAATAAGAAAGTAAATAATAAATAAATAATAATGAAATACTTAGACAATCACACCAACTACATGGCCCCAAACTAAGCAGAGCTTTTGATATGGGATACCATGTAGCGTACTAGGGGGGAACCTAGTATATAAATAAATATATTGATAAACACCCAGACATGGAACATTATTTTTTCTTATTTGGTTATTGGCGTCTGAGGCAGACAGTGTTACCCCAGCGCCAAAGTGGTCGTAAACCGATATATAAACCTATATTGAATTTTCACGATTCATCGTAAGAAAATATATTTCTTACTAGTTCTTATCGCACCTAATTACTTGTTACATTCTCACTCGACGTTTTGGCGTCGTCTTTTATTTGCAATTAATACAAATAATCTTAATCAAATCCCTCCGACATTAAACAGCAATTAGATTAACGTTCATTATTTAATTAAATTTTCATTTACTGATGAGTTCGAATATTTCTATTTTGGTTTAATTTAATTTAATAGGTAATTTAAAAGATCATGTCACCAGAGCTTTCATAGCAGAGTTGATGATATCATAGTAAATAATTATGTTAAACTAGCTGTTGGTAAGATTTGTGCTGTTGTAATACCAATAAATAAATAAATAAAATATAAATCTAGCTTTTGGTTTGGCTGTCAATAATACGCAGTACATTTAAGCTAAGATGGAGGATTGAGAATTTGGCTCTTATTATAAAAACTTACTCAGAATTAATCAATAAAAACAAATCATTTTATTTTTACGAATATATGTAGGATAATACATAAGATGTTTCATATTGTTAACATAAATTAAGCTCGTGCCATATTCTACCATTGTGCCGTGTACATAGTCATTTTAGTATGTCATTTTAATTAATTTATTTACAGAGAGTTACTTTTAAAAACAATCATTTTAACAATTTATGTATTGGTCCAAACATGATGAATAGTCAAAATACAATCTAATTCGTTTTTTACCTACTGACGTTCTTTGACATTGATGTCTTGACTAGTCGTACAGTACTATCAACTAAAACCCTTTCTATCTATTTTTAAAGTTATTATAATTATTAATGCCTTTAATTACTAATTTCTTAATCAACCTCTATTTAATTTTTGTTCTCTTTTTGTATTAATTATTATTCTTTGTTTGAGATGAATAAATCTTAGGACACAATCTTTTAGATCACGTAAATCCAAAGAATTGCCGAAAAACTAAACCAGATTATACCAGTTTGAGGAAAATAAATTAAAATATTGACACCTTAGAATCAAGGGGTCGGCAGCCTTTATGGACCAGGACTGCGGTCCAGAAAGCCCCTTCAATAAAAATAATAATTTCTTGTGGACATTTGGGACCACAAGAAAAAAAAATAAGGTAGAGTGCGGTAAAGGTTAAATAATACTTTGATTAACACTGCATGAATTACTTGTATTAGTACCGACCGGTATAAAATAATATCTTACTCTCAGTCGCTAGTTTTAGCTTTACAATAAAATAATACATCTACGAGTAGGGAATATAGAGAGCCATTTTGGAGAACGTAGTCTTCTCTGTGTCTTTTTTGTTGACTCTACTTTCCAAAATAAAAACTTGTTTATTTTAGTAGTTTTTCCAAATGACCCCGTGATATTAATATTTTTATTGAAGGGGCTTTCCGGACCGCAGTCCTGGTCCAGAAAGCCTCCCGACCTGAATCAAGAACATTCCAAAAATAGTGCAAAAAATATGATTACAGTTCTATTTTTGTCGGTGAGTTGAACTGAATCCTCGAAATACCGTGATAAAATTGTAATAATAAAACTTGGGTTTTAAGTATTAAGAAGTTTTATTTACTTATCTTATAAATCAGAATAAAAATAAGTTGAGCCTTACAGATCAGTTTCAGTTACAATTTTTTCATAATTAAATAACTTGCAATTCTTATAAGCTCTATTGTGTGCAGGTACGACCTGAGTTTAATAATCAAAATGCAAATTCAATTCAAAAACACTTCATTCTCGTAAAGTTCAGAAGTAAAAAACCTAAAATACAATAGGGCGTGAACTTGACATAACAAGCAAAATAGTTCTCAGGGTAACCAATAACTACGGAGACAGAACGCTAGCTAAATAAGTTACTCGTACGAATGTATGAAAAAAAAAAAATTTTTACCCAAATGGTTTTCTAAGTTAACTGTAATTATACAGGGTGACTGGTACCAAACCCGCCATAGCAAATTAGCATATAGAGGAGGTCATTTGCTAATTATTGGACCTTACTTTCCCTAACTAAAGTTTTATACTTTAGGAGATATGTCAATTTTTATACATTATTGAGATTTTTCCAAAATTTGACCTTAAAGCATTCGTAACTTTATTTTTCGTCATTAGTTTAGAGTTTTTTTATTATTTCTTGGTAGTCATTAACATTTGTGAATAAAATACGTCGGAACTTCCCTCAAACTAGGGTTAAAAAATAAGACGCTTATGCTTTTAAAAAAAATCAATAAAGAAAAATTACTTTGCGATCAAATTCAACCGGAAATAATAAAAAAACTACGGCGTTTTAATAATTTATTCTACTCTAAATTAGTTCTCTAGTTTGTCACCTTACCAACGGTACTAAATTTGCAACGGAAAGTTTGATTCGCTAAACATCGGTAGGATTTTCAGGTCAACCAGTCATTTTGATCAAAAATAGTGAAGGTCCCAACGACAGGATAAAGCTAATTTAGCAAAGTAGTTTTTGCAAATTTATGAGTAGGTATTAGATAATAGAAATTGAGTGCTTAGTGTACTTAATTTTTTTTTTACTTTTACCATGTAAAGCAAGAAATCAGGAAAAGATATCGAGCATCAAAAGAAAAATTTAAATAGAGTTAAAACTAAAAATTCTGCTCGAATTGCTGCCCGCGATTTCTGATACATGCCCGATATCTTTTCCTAATTTCCGTGGTGGTAAGACTGAGTCTAATTTCTTGTTTCATAACAGAAAATGCATTATTAATTTTTTGAATTAACTCATCTTTTGTGGTTACTTCTTCATTGTAGACCAACTCTTTGACCCGGCCCCAAACGTAGAAATCGAGAGGTGTCAAGTCTGGCGACCGAGCTGGCCATTCAATTGGCCCACCTCTACCGATCCATGAATCGGGGAATGAACTATTTAAAAGTTCTCGGACGTCCAGCCTGAAATGCGCCGGGCACCCATCGTGTTGAAACACAATGGGCGTGTCGTCGGTTATTCCATCCAACAGCAGATCAGGCAAGACGTCCCTTAAAAATTCTAAATAATTTCCCCCATTTAAAATGTCTGGTAGGAAATAGGGTCCAAAGATATTACGACCAATAACGCAGGCCCACACATTAACAGAAAATTTCCGCTGGACCGATGTAACCCTCTTTTTATGGGGGTTATCATGGGACCAGTGGTGCAGATTGTGGAAATTGGTGATGCCTTCTCGGGTGAACTGTGACTCGTCGGTCCAAAGGATACGCTCCAGAAATGTTGGGTCGTCGACATCGGTGTGAAGAACGAGGCGACAGAAATTCAACCTCCTTTCGTAGTCGCCATTTTCAAGCCCTGCCAACACTCCATTTGTTAATTATTTACGTAAATGTTATTCTAAAGACAAAATTTGATTTGGATTATGTTACATCGAAGCTCGTCGTAATATTAATAATTTCTTTAATTCTAAAGATAACACTGGTCGCTTTAGTGTAAGTAGGTACATAAATAAACTCAAAATTACCTTGAACTGGCGTGTAATGATACGGGTGTTGATGGTCCCCATGCATCACTGACCAGACTTTCCACTGGCTGACGCCCAAAGCGGCAGCTACCACTCTGGTGCTAGTCGTGGGATCTTCTTCAAAAGCTGCCAAAATCTGCTGATCAATTTCAACAGGTAATTGTCGCACAGCTGCTTGGGGTACCCTGACGTTCAAGTTACCCGTTTCTCTAAACCGACGATAGGTGGTAGGAAATGTGTCACGGTCAGGTAAGCGTCTATTTGGATATCGCTCCTGGTAAATTCGCCGCGCTTTGCGGGCGTTACTGTGTGCAGCACCATACGCCAGCAGCATGTCGGCGTATTCTTCCCTTGTGTATCCCGGCATTTTAAAACGAAATGTCTTATTTATTTATACCTGTGTCTACTCAACTATTTGTGAAAGCACACGAAACGGAAAGGAAAAGCATATATGACAACAACTTAAATGTCATAGAGATGGGTCCGACCTCATCTTTTTCATTTGACGTCTAAAAGTCATTGAAACTGTCATTGCAAATGAAAAGAGTTGGTCTACAATGAAGAAGTAACTACAAAAGATGAGTTAATTCAAAAAATTAATAATGCGTTTTCTGTTATGAAAGAAGAAATTAGGCTCAGTCTTACCACCACAGAAATTAGGAAAAGATATCGGGCATGTATCAGAAATTGCGGGCAGCAATTCGAGCAGAATTTTTAGTTTCAACTCTATTTAAATTTTTCTTTTGATGCTCGATATCTTTTCCTGATTTCTTGCTTTACATGGTAAAAGTAAAAAAAAAAATTAAGTACACTAAGCACTCAATTTCTATTATCTAATACCTACTCATAAATTTGCAAAAACTACTTTGCTAAATTAGCTTTATCCTGTCGTTGGGACCTTCACTATTTTTGATCAAAATGACTGGTTGACCTGAAAATCCTACCGATGTTTAGCGAATCAAACTTTCCGTTGCAAATTTAGTACCGTTGGTAAGGTGACGAACTAGAGAACTAATTTAGAGTAGAATAAATTATTAAAACGCCGTAGTTTTTTTATTATTTCCGGTTGAATTTGATCGCAAAGTAATTTTTCTTTATTGATTTTTTTTAAAAGCATAAGCGTCTTATTTTTTAACCCTAGTTTGAGGGAAGTTCCGACGTATTTTATTCACAAATGTTAATGACTACCAAGAAATAATAAAAAAACTCTAAACTAATGACGAAAAATAAAGTTACGAATGCTTTAAGGTCAAATTTTGGAAAAATCTCAATAATGTATAAAAATTGACATATCTCCTAAAGTATAAAACTTTAGTTAGGGAAAGTAAGGTCCAATAATTAGCAAATGACCTCCTCTATATGCTAATTTGCTATGGCGGGTTTGGTACCAGTCACCCTGTATAAAGACTCTAATCCTACACTCAAACAATTAACAAGGTTATTTCCTGTCCATTATTCAAGTAAAAAATTCAATTATATTACTTACTAGCTGCTGCCCGCGACGTCGTCTGCGTGAACGCTATGCAGCACCAAACGCACCTACGATTATAACACTGCTAGCGTGATAATATGTAGCCTATATGTTGACCCGACTTCTTAACTATCTTCATGCCAAATTTGAAGTAAATCCATGCAGTACTTTTTGAGTCTATCCCGGAAAGACAAACAGACAAAAATTCTAAAAACTATATTTTTTGTTTCTGTTTCGATTGTAGATCATACCCCAAGTATTCTTTTAAAAAAATATTCAATGTACAGTTTTGACTTTCTTACCATTTTATTATATGTATAGATAAATAAATTAAAACAAAAGCAAACATAAAAACTCCATTTTTACTGTAAGCTTTCTGTGTTAGTATATGTTCGTGACAGGCCACCAGTGCCGCACTCGGCGTGCGTCGTGTACGGCCACGTGACTGACTACTCATTTTATGTAAACCCTTATTATATTCCCATATGGTATGCCAGGTGACGAGAATAGGTCAACCGAACTATGTTTGCTTTATAGTCAAACTTGTATAGATGGTAAAATAAGGCCCAATACTGTGAAACTTATATAAGATAAGTAGGTTATAAAATAATGCCCTTTTAAGACTAAGTATTTTTAATAAGTAAACATTGATTTGAAAATGGCGTGATTAATAACAAAATACTATTGTTTGACACCGTGTTCAGCGGGAATTTATTTTACGAATAATTTAAACTCAAACTATTGAGAGATAAATAATATATTCTTTAGTTAAAAAACATTCAGAAAAATTATTGATTTACTTCTAGCTGGAAAAAACTTTTAGATTTTGACTGGTAGGCACGAAATCGCCAACAAAATCTATCAATTAAAATATCGGGGTTGAGTTTTAGGAAAATAAAAAAGGGCCACAATATAACTTGACGCAGTTTCGGAAGCGTAGCTGAAAACGAAGCGGTTTGAAACTTTTACATTTGAAGTTGCAAAAATCGCTTCCGATTTTGAGAAGCTTTACAAAAGGCGCAAAATTCTATTATTCCTTGACAGCCTTTATGAGATCGTTAACGCATCAATAATTAATTTTAATTAATTAATTGAAAATCCTTGCTGTTCCTTGTTTCCCTGTGTTTATTTACGCAAAAGATACGAATACCTATCGACTTCTTTAAATAAAGCAAGTACGAGTAAAAATCAATTATAAAATCTCTGAATCGTCATATATGTATATTTCAGTTAAAATATCAAAATATGATTGCGTGGTCGATTGTAATTAGCTATAATTAAAATTAATAACATTAAATAACCAATCCAAATAGTTCGTCTAATACCTAATAAAACATTATGCTCTCGCGGTCGTATTCAGATTGGCATCTTGCGGCTACTTGGACAAGTAGATATTATTAAATAGTTTACATTAAACCGCATAACTAAGTTATGATCTCATCTTCACTAATTTAGGTGAGATTGAGATCTAACAAACAAGTGAGTATTAAAAAAAATGTAAAAAAGTTTCTCTTAGGACCTTAGTGATTTAAAAGATAATGTGATTTACGTTTACGTAAAACGTGATAGAGCTTTAGCTCTATCACTTTCTTATAGTTACTTATTTTCCTTATACTTATTTATAGTTCGATATAAATCAAACATATTAAGTTATTTTACAAAGAAAAAAGGTACTTGATAATGTAAATTATTTCATACATACATAACATAACGCCCGTCCCCCTTGATGTTTCATGTAAATCACTGATTATACAGAATTAAAATAACCTATCTCAACAAATTGTAAAGGGAACGTCTGTCTATACCTGTCTATACCTCGACAGTACCTGCACTTACTTTAGAATATTGTTTTGATAAATTTATTTTGATATTTGTGATTATTTCTTTACTTACAGAGTATAATCCTATTTGTACTGTAGTACTCACGTATTTCATGAAGATCGCGGTCAATTAATGTGGTGCACCATGGATATGCGTTTGAATATATAATAATATAATATAAAGTAGCACCTGATTCTGATTCTTACAATTGTACACTAAACCATAGACTCTGAATTATTCAATTAATAGGAAGATAATTATATTTGCAACCGTGACCACCCCCCTGCGACCGCACCTGCCTTATAGTCATGTAGTTATGTCAATACTTTTTATTTGAGCTATTTTGCACACGCGTCCTCTAAGATAATTTATTTGCCCTAAGTTCAATATATTTGTTTTAAGCTCTGAAGTATGTCTTTGAACTAAATAACTTATTATACCATTTTTTCCAACGATTTCTTTATGATTGTTGCAGGTCTAGCAGCTGATCACATAATGTTTTCTTTATGTCGTCGATATAAAGATGAACACGGTAAGTTTCTTATTGTATTAGGGTAAGGCATGATCTCCACTAATATTTATAGATGCGAAAGCTTTGTTAAGCTTCCGTGCCTCTGTTTGTTAGGCTAGCACGCTCCAATCACATAACAGAAATTACTTTACAATTTCACTGCTCTTATCTGGAAATATTAAGTGTTTTATAAATAAAAAATTAAGTTCTCAATCCCCTGTAAAGGTTACACGAAATTTTGTCAAGCAGATTTTATCGCGTAAAATAATTCATCATCATCACGACTCCGCGTAATGAGCCCACTGCAGCAGGGCTATGAGTCTCTCCTCTGGGTGACGAGGAACCCCTAACGGCAGTAGTATACAAGTATATAGCAACCTGGACCGACTACTTAACGTGCCCTCCGAAGCACAGAAGTCGTCGTGAGAAATAAATAACTAATAACGGCCGCGCCGAGCGCGCTTAACCTGCGATATCGTTTGATATGCACAGTAACTACGACGCCACAAAGACTTCGTATAATAAACAAAGAATATTTTCAGATGATTAAGATAGCGTACGGGTATGTAGAACTA